>OY728130.1:50102118-51487707 GCA_963277665.1 Viscum album | reverse complement strand
ATCCCACTCATATGTGAAGTAATTAACCATTCGTAAATCACAATATTTAGTCTGGTCTTAAAGAAGTTCCACCAATCCATCCTAGAAAAAAAAACCTTTTATACTATTGGAGGTCATTTCTTCAATCATCTTCTACTTTTTTGTTTTGTTGATAGGATTGTAGGGATGAAGAACCAGTGACTGACAGATAGTCCATAAACAGTTATCAATAGGAGTAGTATTCAACCTATGTAGTCTTAGTTAACTCCTAAACTAATAGTCTTGGGAGTCATGTTTAGAACATGGTATCACTATTTCCTCACTCAGTCTAAACCCCTATTGGAGAAACAACTTGTATAGTGGATAATTATTCTAGAACTCTATCAGTAGTTTTGGGAGCATATTGTGATCTGAAATGTATAAGAATTACTCATTGGTCATCAATTTCCCAGCCACATAACTCATACAACCATCAATAGATTTGAAACTATGAAGGAAAATCATAATTACTTCAAAAATTCTTGAATTATAGTTAATGAAATAATTTTCACAATGATTTTTTATTCCAGAAAATTTTTAATCACAAAGAATTTTCTTTATAAAAGATAAGCTATAAGTATTTGTTTGCGGAAATGGAATGAATCACGAGAGATATGGACATAAGTCAAAAAAATATCAAGGAGGATTTGAGTTCCATGAAATGAGAGGATTTTTCAATCATCATTTATAATCCCTGGGTCCCCCATGGGACCCCTCCAAAAATTAATAGACATTGGGTTGGATGAATTTCATGAACTAGGATTTCCTCACCACTAGATTTTACTATTCTAGGGACAAATATTGATCCTCCTATAATGAAATGCATCTTATTCTAAAGTGGGTGATTCTGTAAAACATGCATTACAGGATAGTTCTAGGTGAAAATAGCTTATTCAAGGTTCTTTTGGATGGAAATGGGGTTGAGATACACCTATGTGGCTATATTCATGAAGGATGGATCCTTTTTCAATAAAACGGGTTTTTGTGAAATATGTTGGGGGTCAATGAATCCCTATGTTAAAAAAAGTAGGTAATATATTTCATAATAAATATCTCCACCATTATAACTCATATAAACACTACCTTAAATATTCATTTAAGGGGATTGTCTAATTTAAAATTCTAGAAGAATATTTGAATTCATGAAACATCATCATTTACATGAAAATGGTAAAATATAATCCTATAGGTATCCATATTTCACATGTATCCTCCCATCAGTACATGAGAACCTAATATCATGGTTGATAAGACCATTCTGGAGGATCCCACCATCAATGTTAGGGGAAAATTCCATGTTCCTCATTGGGTTCTACGAGACCTCAATCCTTCACCCCCACTCTATGGGATCCAAGAAACTGACCATAGATGGGGAATACATGTTTTCTGAATTCCTCATGTTGAAGATTCCCACATTCAAAGTCCTGCATGTCCTTTGTGAAAAACACCTCAAATTCCCCTATTTGAAACCTCCTTTTAGCAGACAAGGATTTATGATTGTTGAGTGAACATGGGCCTTATAACAAACCATGGGTTGTTTACTCATACATCAACCATCTGTAAAACTGAAATCATTATCCTTAATGTCAATTACCTTATGTACAGGAATGTTCCAGAGAGTCTCATATCATTTCTCTCTTAATATTTGTTAACATAATCTCGAGATGTTTTCATATTTCCTCACCAAATGTGGCACAATCAAGGTATTCCTCATTATTTTCCCATAGAAGACACATGGAATCCAAGTAAAACCTGCATGCTCATGGGAACAGTCAGGTATAAATCCAAATAAACACATCTAAGAATTATGAAATTAGACTACATAGAACAATAATTATACTCTAATGACGTTATACTATACAAAAACATCATTGTCCTGTGATGTTAAATTACACAACAATGTCCTAGTAATACGAATTTCATCTTCATGATAATTTCCTTAGTGCATGATGATAAACTATATCCTTAACTTTTGTGAAAAACATAGGATTCCACATTTCGCGAGCCTCGGATAACCCCCCAAAATTCAATAAACTCCTACATATAATCTCAACACATTCTCTTATTGTCTCTTCTTTAGAGGTAAAAGAATACTTACCATAAGATGTTAAACTACATGTACCATTCTTGATACACGAATTTAAACTATGAACCAAACTACATGGGTTATGGACCCTTTATCCAAAATGGGTATGTGGGAAACCTCCCTATAGTTCAATCTTGACACTATCACAAATATTCATATCATCCCCTAGGGAGGTTACAACCCCAAACTATGACCCCATCCTTTCAGGGGTCCACGTAACATCTCACAATAAAACATTGTGATCCCCAATAGCCCTAACCTATGTTATGTGGTTCTAAAATATATTTAGCTGAGTACATGATGAATGTATATAGGAATGATCTCCACAATATTTTAATCTTTTTATCATGTCTCCATAATACATTAACCCCATGACCATGTCCCAATGAGTCTTTAAACCTTTGAACCCTACCATATGTATTGAACATAAGTTATGTTATATAAATAGTTCCATATGCCTTACATAACAAATAATAAATGTTAGTCACCATATCTGATAATTATAATCTATTTTGGCAATGATCAATGGATATCATTCTCCCTTGGTGTATTTTACTCCATAATGGATATGTCATTCCTCGAGCTTTACCCCTATGACACCCCAAATATGAGATTCCGTTAAAACTATAGTAGAAAGAATTTATGGATTCATAACACACCTAATTTCTAAAGATGTCTAGCTGTTCCCAACATGATTGTCATCTCTATCCATAAATAACATACATATTTCAACTACAAGAAATATTATTAATCAGTGTCTACTTAAAAATGGAACTGGGTAGGGAATTCAAGATATATAATGAGGAATACACTTAAGTAAGAGTTTAAATTACACTATAATGTTATGATAAAGGATATTATATCATCAATCCTTGTGGTAGAGGTTTCCAACCTTTGGAAAATACGAATGTGGGGAAACCAAACTGTAGTGGTCATGACCATCGATGTGTACTACTTTATGATATGAACTAAAATTACATTACCTAATTTTTATTTTAGTATAATAATAAGAAAAAATATATCTATTTACCATACTATGAATGAAAGTGAGAGTTTGGA
Organism: Viscum album; assembly: GCA_963277665.1. Taxonomy (NCBI): domain Eukaryota; kingdom Viridiplantae; phylum Streptophyta; class Magnoliopsida; order Santalales; family Viscaceae; genus Viscum; species Viscum album. The sequence goes on along the minus strand of OY728130.1, from coordinate 51,484,544 downwards.
TGGGGGAGTGGTCAATCATCCATATCCTCTTCTAATTAGATAGTTGGAAAGTCAACTAAAACCCAAGGCCTAAAATGGGATTCAGGCACGTTACCTAACATGTCTAGTGGGTTTTATGGAAAAAAATTTAATTAATATATGATAATAAATAAATTAATAAAAACATTTATCTATATAACTCATCAAACATCCAATATGACTATCATCAAATCTTATTAACTAAGATGAAACTTATAGCCACAACACAATCCGACCTCACCTCTAAACACAAATAATACCAATAATAATCTTTAATCTCAAAACAAATCTCATTAATCAATTAATAACTAATCATATATATATGTATTTATATATTCATCATCACTAATCCAATGCCATTAAATTCTTAATTCACTGATAATAACATATATATTCACTATCCAAGTAACAATCATAAAACCTTATGGATATATCAAAATTAATATTCCAATTTATCAAATTTATTAAACATTGTTATTTCAATTACAACATTATACTATTATTCACTTTTCATGATAATTATTCATTATCCCACCATATTTCATTAAATTATCAATTAACAAAAAAATCATTAAAAGATAACTTGTTGGTCTTCTTATTAATATTATTATATAAGGAAAAAGATCATTGAAAATTTATTTCTGGTAAAAATATATTTTTATGAGATATAATAATGTTAAAAGTTTACCCATAACATAAAATTCTAAAATATCCTATGCAAGAATATATGAAGTAATCAATATAGAACCAACATGCTTCCTTATTATATCAGTTTGAATCACACCAATTAGTAATGAGGTCAACCATATAGGGAAATCTTATCCATGAAAGGATAATCACAAACGTGACAATTAATAAATGTATCGGGAAGGTACATAGTTCTATAACCTATAGATCTCCTCAAAATTTCATCATAGAACCCCACAAATAATATTTACATGACCACTATCTTGTATTTCCAAGAGAGGGAAAAATAGAGGGAACTAAATTTTTTGTAAATAATGGGGGTAGTGAATATCAAACCAACACTCGTAACACCTATATATTTGAGTTTTTTTTAAACAACTATGTCAGCAAGTAGTAGCACTATTCACGTATTCATTCATTTATTCATCCAAACAAAAAATTCAGAATCATTATATCATTAAATCCAATTCTTATTAATATTTTTTAAATTTTTTCACATTCCACACAACCAAAAACACTTACTCATACTCATCATCATCAAAAAACACTATAAAAATAACATAGCCATCCACTCCAACATCACCAATTCCATATCACTCTAGTATCTCTAACATCATCCCCATTGTCATCTACATCATCATAATTACAAAAAAAGATATATTATCAACAAAAATATGTCCACAAGTAGGGAAACAATACTGACCACACTATATCTACAACAACCCTTACTTTTCATACAAAGACATTGCATGACTATTGCGAAATACATAAAATTTTATACAAACTGATGACCAGATATATTATTCATATAGTTACATTTGAATCTTGAATAACATAAGCATTGGTAAAAAAATGAACTATATTATCTCCCACTAGGATCTTCTTGATTATCACCCTTCCTAAACACATCAAACAGGATACATATCTTCATAACATGGGAAAGGAAACATAAAAAGGGTTGAGATCAAATTCTCAGTAAGGGTAAATAAGGGAGGTATGTAAGAATAATTATAACCATAAGGGTATGAGAACATGATCATGAAAATATTAGATCGCACCCAGCATATCAAAGATCATATACATGAATCATGTCATAATTTATGGTAGATCATAAGACACTAATTGAAAGTAAATGACATAATCCATGAAAGCATAACTTATGAATAAAACATGGAATTTTGGAAAACACATAATCATATATAATGATTCACATAATATTCAATCCATCACTGCCATGACCATCGTAGTGGACAAATCTCATTGCTAGATTGGGTTCACACCCCATTCTAGCCCTATATCACTGAACCATGTTTACTCCTCATTCCATCATTGTATTACTGGTCTAATTTCGCTCCTCGTTCTAGCCTGGTATTACTAAACCAAGTTTATTTCCTGTTCAACCCATATACTACTCAAATGGATTCATTTCTTATTCCATCTATGTTTATCTCATGACCTATAAATCTTTACCCAAGACATTAGAGTTAGATAAAGGTCCCACCCATATCATAATTAAATCATAAATACATGTTCCACAAAATCATAAACTATCATATAATAACCCGTGAAATGAAATGGGTCTCAAAAAAAAGTAATCATATTATAAAATGTGAAAAAATATATAGGTTTCATAATAATTTCATCAAAATCATAACCCATGAAACATAAACATGTTTTATAAACAAATAACCGATGAAAGGGAAACATATTTCAAAAACATATAATCCATGAAAGAGAAATGGGTTTCACAAATATGATGACATTAACCACAACCTTGTAAAATAATGAATATTAATGTAACCTTTACATCATTACCTAGAGGGGAATGAGTAACATCAATAGATGTCATCATACATGGAAAATAATTTATAAATATCTTTCAATAAAAATATTAAGGAAAATATCCTTTCTTCATTGAAAAATGATTTTAATGCATAAAACCATTTGAAAATCATTTTAATAGAAAATATCATAAAAAAATATAAAGTATATTTGAAATCATTTGAATCCCAATTTCTATGAAAACATATAAAATAAGCTTGAAAACATTTTAAAAAATATTTATTTGAAAAATCATTGGAATCATATAAATAATTATTGATAATATTTTGAAAAACATTTCTTTGAAAATACTTTAAAAACCTATAAATAAGACATCAAAAAAATTTGAAATCAACTTTCCTTGAAAACATATAAAAGAATACTGAAAAATAGTTAAAACAATTATCCTTGAAAATTACTTTTAAAATCCTTTTTGTATCAATTATCCATCTACAAATGAAATGGAATCTTCAAATCAATGATGGTGGGTAGATCTGTATATGTCGTAAGAGGTAAAAATAACATTACTTTTTGGATGGTAAAAATGATAAAAATTCACTTTTTTGGAAAGAATAATGAACATTCCATTGAAGATATTTTTAAAATAAAAAATGGAAAAATTTAAATTTAACTATTTTTGGATAATAAAAAAATATTCATGGATACATTTATTTGAAAATGTAGTTTTGAAGGGGAAAATATTTCTGACCATAGAGAGGGTAATGTTGGGATTTCTTCAAAAACATTCTTAACTATCATATGTGCCAAAGAGTTGAAAATGGGTCAAAGTAAATGAATATATCATTAATAACCAAATGGGATGAAATTTCATAAATTTTCTTAAGAGATGGGTTATAATATTTCATCAAAGGAGTCATAAACATAAGATACCTTGAAAAGTGAAGCGATTGATTCAATAAACACTTACAACATGGAAAATTGGAATCATACTCTCCATGAATGAAAATAAAATAAACATAATACTATAACATCATGAAATAAATTATATTACAGATTTATCATGTAAAATGTAATTATATATGTCTCAAACTGAGTTTAGGTGCATAAAAAATGAGTATCAAAGAAGGGAAATTGAGACAAAAATATTTTACTAATTTGATAACTTCTGATAAATAAACCCCTGAAATAAAGGTCTTAGAATTTATTTTTAAATAAACATAAATTTAAATATAAGAAATACTTATTAAATACATGGGTAGTATTCAAAACACAAAAAATTAACAGTGTGTAAATAATGCTTGTACCTCACAGAAATAAAAAAGAGAGATGAAATCCCCTTACCTTGTATCTTGAATCTCATCTCACTCATTCATACCAACTGTATAATAAATATAAATTTATTATACATCTTTTACAGAATAATTTTCTTATATATAATACCATAGATGGTTTTATAATGGAATTATATTACCCTCTTGTTTACAATCCTATGTTAAGGTTTCACTTCGGGTAAAAAAAAATTTGTTCTTCAGGTGTGTCTTAATTTGTTATATCATTGGACCTTATACTTATATCATGATTAAATAATGTAAAAAATTATATAAATATCCTTTATATTTGGTATATATTTAATATAATAATCAATATAATATAGAATTATGAAATGTAATACACAATTCATGAAGATGGTAAGTCATACGTAGGCATTAACGTTGTTTCTATTATTATTTTTGTATGGAAAGAAATAAAGAAAATGACACATATATATATATATATATAATATAATTATACTTTCATATTTATTTTATTTAAATCATATAAGTTCATTAAACTCATCCATAATACATAACATGTAGTGTGTAAATTAATCATGTTGTTTTGAGTGGGAGGTAGTCCACACTTCCTTAAATGAAATTATCATGTTTACACAACATCAAAAGTAAAAAAGATTTATGTTGTAAAAGAAATAAATATTCATAAAGGCATTATAAATTTAATATATACCATGTATAAATATATTTTCCATTATAATTTCAACCATGATAGGCGGTAAAGGAAAAATGAATAGTCATCAATTAGTGAGGAGGTAGTTCTTCATACATGTAAACAGTATGTTTGTTGCCCATTTGATGGAGGTGTGTGTAAGTTTAGGTTTAAAACATAGAAAAAAAATATACTGTTATTTTTTGGATAATTTTTTTATAGAATCATGGAATAAATAGACTGTAGTTTTGGTGATGGAAAAAAGGAGCAAGAGAGAAGGCCTTAACTCTTAATCGGGGAACTCCATTTGGTTTTGGCCAGAAGTATTCCATAGAATAATTTCTATAAAATAAGAGGATTGAAGGATAAAGGGAGGGATTTTGGGAAGTGTATTGGTCATATAATGGATAAACGTAAGTGGTTTTTGATTTGTGAATAATAAGAAGATGTGGTGGCCTTTTATAGGGAAGGGAAGGGACACCGTTTGCATTTTTTAAAACAAGTAAGGTATACCCATGTTTGTACCTAATAGAAGTCACACAAAACCAACCTATATCAATAATTTAAGGTTTATGGCTGACTAATTTCCATCCAATTGGGTTTCTAAATATTTTTAGGCCATTTTGGGTCTTAAAATGATGGTTTAGTACCTTATTAAACAAATTATTTTCTCTTAACCATTGTTATTAATCTTAATCACTTTCACAAATATTATTTGTCAAAAGAAAATTTGACCTTATTAGAAATTAGGAATTATTATTATTTCAAATATGGAATCTATTTTTCCAGATTCCAGTCATATAATTGAAATAAATTATTTTAAATTTAACCCCACATTCAAGTAGACAAAGAGGGTTTGTAAAGTAAACACTCAAATGTTTTCTAAGATTTTATACCCAATTTCAATGTTAAATTGATATAATGACCTAAATTATACTAATTGAAAAAATATATTGTCTAATTAAACTTAAAAACTAATTTAAAAACTAATTTAATATTTTAAATAAATTATTCTAAAAAGTAGTTTTGAATTAAAATTTCATATTTTTTACTATTTACTACAAGTTTAAACCTTAGAGAAAAATTCCAAAAACTATGCCTAACCAAATTTTTATGTTTTAATTTTAATGTTGATGTCTATTTTTGACATAATAAATCCATCAAAGTGCCAAAAAATATTGATTTAAAATGTATTTACCACTAAAATGTTGTAAATCTATATTTATAAAAATACATGCTTTTAACCATTAAATTTGGGTTATTCTAATCTTATTTCTATCAAATATATTGAATGAATAAAATAAATTTATTGAGTATATCAAATATTAATTTCAAAAATTTCACTCACTAAATATAATTTATTAGTGTAAAACACCTTTGTTACAATAGAAATAAAAATATTTATATTTATATACAATTAGTTTTCATATTCATTTATAATTAATTGTTAACCAATGAATTCATATTATATTATGTAAAAAATGTATTTTCATAAGATTTTTAGTACTATTCATGACCTCTAATTTAAGATATATTTTATATATTATTATATTAAATAATCATGTTATAATAATATATTATTGTTTGGTAAACCATGCTCTTCCATGTTATGAAATCCATTGGGGAAAGTCATTGCTTCATATAATGGAAACAAACCTCAGTGTTCCATGTAGCACAAGCTAAAGTTTAGGTTGTGTGTAGTCCATGAGTAACATGGTTTTTCACATAATGCATGCCAAACATAGTGCTTAAATATAAAATAAAATCTATTCAGTGTTGTGTGAAATTCAAAATATCAAAAAGGTTAAATTTATTCAAAAAATAACAATTCACAAAAACTCACAGTGTTACATTTTACACCCCTTAAAATTAATTATCCAAAAAGATTCATCTAGGTTTTCATTGGTTTAAGATTGAATGTTTAATTAATATAAACCCAAATCGTAATAATGAATACTATAAAATCCCTTAAAATCTAATGTTGTAACCATAATGTTTACCCAAAGTAACATATAATTGGGTTTCCACATAGGATAACATTGGTAGGGAGTAAATATTGGACATGGAGGAAAAGCATAAATATTTATATAGAAGTGATTGAGGTCATAAATCAGAAACTAGTGAATGATCAAATAAATTTTTAGGGCATCAAATCCAAAAATATATGACGACTTCAACATTCGTTGGTTCAGAAAATTTAAGGTATTAGGAAGAACCCATTTTCTTTCGATCATTATCATAATGTTGAGTAAATCTTTTATTGAACAAAAATATAAGGAATATAAATACTTTATATATTTATATAAACAAAATTTTGTTCTATAGTTTTTCTTTTATCAATTTCTAATTTATACATTACATCATTTAATGGAAATTTATAAATTTATTTATATGTCTGATGTTCTAGAATACACTTTTAGTGTATCATAAGGCGCGCAAACAATGAAAATATTAACTATTTATCTATAACTATTCTAAAAAATAATATGTTTTATACAATATCCTCTAAAAATATAAATTTTCACTACCATTTCACCATAAATAATTATTAATCAAAATAATTATACATTAACCAAGAAATATAGTAGTCCACGGGTTGCCCTGAAACCCTTATCGTCCTTCCATCATTGGTACATGATCTGCAGCGTTACCATACATGATCGGTTATCACCTAACATACATGATTACTTTTTCTCAAACTATACTAATATAATTTCTAAAATATGATAGATATCCATTAAATATGGTTAATCAATAAATTACCTTTTAACTGTGGTATTCAATACAATCTCAATACCTAAATACTTCCTCCAATGTTTAACTTAAACTTTTGATGAATGGTTACACTTATAATCCTTATAAAATATCAAAATCAAATTATTTAGAAATAAATAAATTAGGATAAGTTTGATTCCCTCATATATCACAATGCAGATATTGGTTGTCACATTTGAAACATGTGAATACCCTCATAACTTATTCTCTTGAAACATGGTAATAACCTGAATTCCTATAATTACTTACTAAAAATATGCATGTTTCATTATAAAAAGAATATTGAATTTATTCTATAAATACAAAATTGTTGTAAACATCGTCAATGATAGAATAATCCACATGCCAACTCATCCTTAATTAGTTCCATGCTAATCAGTTCCTTCCAACTTACTTATTCATATCCCATGTTAATTTATCCAAACTGAATTATCATAACTCAAGGAACTTATTATGGTTTCTATTTCCCTTAATCATGTGATTTCCATGGACATAACCTTTCCATTATATCACTTTTTTATTCCATCAGAACTATTCAAGGTGTTCTTATAAATCTGTAGTGAAAAATGTAAACTGAACAATCCTTATATATTTCACATTTCATATAACATAATTATTGAGTAAAAACATTTATTATTTCACTTTGTCCTTATAAAATTAAAAGGTATACCTCATATTATTACAAAATACCCCTTTCCTTTCACATTTCATCTGTAGTCTCGACATTATCAGTAATGTAACCATTACTCGCATCACCTTACTAACTCTATTTAGGAAATTTCCTCTTGGGAAATTTATTTTTATTATGAAAATTTATTCACCAATTGATACACTTAACATTCAATGTCATATTTTGGAGGCCAATATTCTCATCCATTTTGTTAACTAAACTATTCATTTATCCCTTGTATTCACTTCCTTTGTGTCCTTCTTTTCCATGGTCAAGACATATTCTTATTCGTATAGGTCATTCTATTAGGAAATTATTTCCACATTCTTGATATAAATGAATTTGAATCTTCTTTCCCCCATAATCTCCATTACCTAAACTCTAGGTTAATTTCTTCTTTCTCTTCCATGGGGAGTCTAAGAGTTGGTTAATGTACATGTTGTTCATGATGTTCTGCAAAATCTAATTATACACGATCATAACATCTTTCACTCTAGTGATCATCCCACATGGATTCTCATAAGAAAATTTTCCATCACATTAAACATTATTTCATTTACTTCCAGTAACCTCCATTAATTAAACTAAATGCATAGTGTGGGCATTATATATCCTAGGAGAAACCCACATTGTTGTGAAAATAATTACTTATAGAATTTCTAAATCATAAGTCATTCGTTAATCTATGAAACCCTAGGTTCATCCTAGGTTATTCATATCCATCTTATATTTAAATCCTTTATGATTTTTCTTGATGTGTTTTGTGAATATCGAAAGTATATCCCCTTGGAGTGTCATAAAAAGGCATGTTTTCATATAGTATATTTCCCAGATTCTGGACCGAAACATCTTTTTAGAGTTGTTGCCATAATATACATCTATTCCAGAGCCAAAACCAGTTGTAGTATCCATAAATGGATGTATTTCATGTGTCTCACTCACTCAATATTTTACCAAATTCATGGAAATTTTCCAGAACATTAACTCATCCGTATACCTATACTTAGAGACATCCCAAGAAATATCCTTTGGGATATCACTATGGTTTTATCATCCTAGATTCAAAATGTTAACTAAAACATTCTTCTAATACCAACTATAGTGACCCTCTATTTTCAAACATAGAAATTACATAACATTGGTGATATATATAAACAATTATGCAAAAATATACCCAAACACTGTATTAGTTTAGTACCTTTGGAAACATGGATACATAAACCCTGCTGCATAAATTTTCTACATTATCTCCCAATAAGTTCTTCTTGAGTAGCCCCATTTTTTGACAAATCAAACATAATACATATATATATATAACTCGGTGAAGGAAACAAAAATGGGGTGATCTCAAATGCTCAGTAAGGGTAAATAGGGTATATTTGTAAGCATAGTTATAGGAATAAGGGTATGAGAACGTGATTATGAGAGTAGAAGATAATACCTTGCATATCAAAGATCATATACATGATTCATGGATAAAAACATGGCAGTTAATAAGACATGAATCATAAGTTAATAAAGAACATAAGCGATGAAATCATAACATAGTAATAAAACATGGAATTGTGAAAAACACATAATCATATATAATTATTCACATATAATTAAAGGCATCGCTTCCAAGACCATATGAGTGATATAATTCCTTTACTAAACTAGGTTCACACCCCATTCTATCCCTATATTACTTAATTGTGTTCACTCCTCATTCTAGCCATGTATTACTCAATCAAGTTCACTCTTCTTTCCAATCCTCTATTATTGAACAAATTTCATCTCTCATTACAGCCCTATAATACTGAACTGAGATCATTCCTCATTCCATCCAGGAATGAGATATAAATCATTACCCCCCCTGAATGCAACGAAGGCCTTCATTTTTGTTGTTTTTTGATAACCCCCTTTCAAGGGAAGAGTCGGAACACTTACCAGGCTCGTAGGCTTAGATATTACATGGCATGTCGGCTTTAGGAGATTACATGGCCCAAAGGCCTTAGGGAATTGAACCAGACTACCTAGAAGGAACTACCCCACCCCAGCATGAGCATCATGATTGTAAATCTCTAGCATTTCACGGTCGTCTGGCTAGGATTCCCATGCAAGCACAGGCTAGTCCCGATGGCATAGTCATACCCTCTCATTCTGAAAAATACATTTGGCTCTACTATAGGGAGTGCACCTTCTCTGAATCCTCTTCTAGGGATTATCCTTTGGTAGAGTCTGTTCGGGGAAACTGCATGTAAACCGAAGGCCTTGAGGTGGCTTGAAGGCCTTAAAGGATTCCGAAAAGCGCTACATAACTGAAGGCCTTAGTGGCCGTAAATCCGTAAGGACTCCAAGCCCAAAATAGTGCCCCAAGGTGAATAATTCTAGCTGTTACAGTACCGAATAGTACATGCAACAGTAACTGCTACAGTGCCTAATATAGTACCCGAAAAGTGTATAGTTATGCTACAGTACCTGCACAATGTACAGCCTACTACAATACCACACAGTGTACAGTTCTACTACAGTGCCTACTATAGTGTTACTATAGTACTGAAAATATACCTCTACCCGGTTTTGAACCTGGGTCTCATGGATGCACTTAAGAATACCTCACCAATTGGGTTGAGGCTCATGTGCTGATATATAAAACATTACACAATGCATTGGATGGAGATATAGGTCCCTCCAATCTTATAATTATCTCATACATACATGTGCCAAAAAATCATAAACAATCATATCATTACCCATGAAATGAAATCAGTTTCATAACCATGTAATCATATGATAACCTCTAGAAAATGATATAGTTTTAGTAATCATTTAATCACAATCATAACCTGTTAAATAGAAATGGATTTTATAATAATATAAACCATGAATGGGAAATATATCTTATAAACATATAAACCCTTAAAGATAAACTATTTTCATAAAGACCATTACATTAAGCATAACCAATCTATATAAAATAATATGACTGGAACCTTTAAATCATATCCTAGAAGGGAAAGAGTAACATCAATAGATTTCATCATCTATGGAATATAATTTTGAAATATCTTTCAAAAATGATTCTTGAGGAAAATACCCTTTCTTTTTTCAAAAACAATTTTTAATTCATAAAACTATTCGAAAATAATTTCTTGAGAAAATACTATGAAATCAGATAAAGATGGCATGAAATCATTTGAAAACTGTTTTCCTTGAAAAAATATAAAATTGGCCTCAAAAAATTTTAAAAAATTTCATTGAAAATTATTTGAAAAAATATAAATAATTCTTGAAAAAGTTTTCAAAACCATATCTTTGAAAGTATATCGAAAACATATAAATAAGTCTTTAGAAAAGTTTGAAAATAATTATACTTGAAAACAGATAAAAGAAACCTAGAAAAATTATAAACAAATTTCTCTGAAATTTACTTCTAAAACCATTTTCCTAAAAAATATTGATTTAAAAATGAAAATTAAGCTTCATGAAATGATGGTGGATAAATATGTACCTAAATTATGAGGTAAAAATGGCATTCCTTTTGTACGATAAAAAGGATAAAAAATCCATATTCCGAAAGTGAAAAGAAGATTCCATTGAAGAGGTTAGTAAAAGACAAAAAGTGTAAAAATATATTTTAATGATTATAGGATAATAGTAGAATATTCTTGGAAACCCTTTTAAGAAAACAAGGTTTTGAAGAAACATATATTTCCAACCAATGGGAGGGTAATGTCGGGTTTTCGTAAAAATAAATTCTTAATTATATTACATACCAGTGATTAGAAAAACAGTACCAAATACATGAATATATCAAGAATAGATATAGTAGAAGAAAATTCATGAATGTTCTGGAAAAATGGGTTATAATATTTCATCAAAGTATGCATAAATATTAGCATCTTGAAAAGTTAAAAGATTGTTTCATTGAACTCTAATCACTTGGTAACTTGGGAACATTCTCACCGTGTAAGAAAAGTAAATTAAACGAAGCTAATAATATCATTGAAATATGTAGATTCATTATATATCTTGTAAAATGGAATTATAAATACCTGAAAATGAATTTAGGCACATAAAAAATATTATTCCCAAAGATGGAAAAATGAGACAAACCTATTTTACTAAATCGATAACATTTAAGACATTAACCCCATAAAATGAGTTTATATAATGGATATTTAAATACCCATTAATTTAGTTATAGTAATTATTTGTTACATTCATGGGTATTTCACATACCACACAAATCAAATGGGTGGTGAATAAAGCATGTATCTCATGGAAATAAAAAAGGAAAGATTAAATCCCCGTACCTTCTATCCTAACTCTCGTCATACTCATTCAAAAAAAATGTATACTAAATATAAATTTATTATAAATCATTTAAAAAACAATATTATTATATCTAATACCATATATTTTTTCATCATGACCTTATATTACCCTCCTGTTTATAATGCTAAGTTAAGATTTCACTTCGGTTCATTTTCACTTTGTTCTTCGTATGTGTCTTAATTTGTTATATCATTGGTCCATATACTTGTATGATGATTACATAATTTAAAAGAGGATATAAATTTCATTTATATTAATTATATTCTTATTATAATAATCTATATAACATAGATGTATTAAATGGAATACAATGTTCGTGGAGATGGTAAGTCATACATTCGCATGAGTGTGGTTTCAATTTTTGTTATCATATTGAAAGAAAGATAGAAAATAAAATTTATGTTAATATGTAAATATTATCATTACAGTATAATAATAATGTTATATATGTCATATAATTTCATTAAACCCATCCTTAATACATTCCTTGTAGTGTGTGAACGAATCACGTCACTTTGAGTAGGCGGTAGTCCACACTTCATCAAATGAAATCATCATATTTACAAAAAATAGAAAGTAAAATATATATGCATTATTACAAGAATAAAGAAAATTAATGAAATAAAAATTATAATATATAACATATATACATATATTTTCCATCATAATTTTCACCATGAGAGATGGTGAAATAAAAATGAACAATCATTATTTAGTGACGAGGTAGTTCACCGTAGAAGTAAACAGTATGTTTATTACCCATTAGATGTATTTTTCTATAATTTTAGGTTGGAATAATAGAATGAAAATTTTATAGTATATTTAGGATACATTATTTATACAATAATGTAATAAAGAGAGTGGAGTGGTGTATAAGTTAAATAAAATAATGGATTTTAAGAGAAGGTATTACCTCTTAATCAGGTAAATCCTTTTTGTTTGTGCCCAAAGGATTTCATGGAAGAATCTATGCCCCAAGGAAGGATTAAAGGAGGAATTTATATATTTTTGTAAGTTTGGTTGTCAGATATTGTCTGAAACTAAGTGTTTCTAGAGGTGTTCTGAATAGGGAGTGGTGGTGGCCTTTATAGGGAAGGGAAAGGACACACTTAGCATTTTATAAAACAAGTTTGGTGTACCAAAATTTCTACCTAAAATAGTCATGAAAAATAAAAAAAAGTCAATACTATTAGGGTAAGGGATGATTAATGGACATTCAATGGGTTATGTAAATGTTCTTAGGTCTTTTGGGTCTTAAATTTAAGGTTTAATACTTTATTAACCTAATTATTTATCTTAATCGTTGTAATCAATCTTAATCACATTCACTAATATTTTATGTCGAAAACAATTTTGACCTTATTAGAAATTATATATTATACTGATTCAAAATATTGAATCCATTTTTATAAATTCCAATCACATATTTATATGAAATTAATTTAAATTATATCCTACACTTGAGTTGACAATATTTGGTTATACAGTGAAAACATTCAAAAGTTATCTAAGTTTTTATTCCCAATTTCAAAGTGAAATTGATCTCAATGTCCTAAATTATATGAATCGATAAAGTTTTATCTTATTAAACATTGAATAAAATTAAAAATATAATTTAACATTATAAATAAAATATATGAAAATGAAATTTTGAACTAAAAATTTGTATTTTTAAATATAGAATAAAAATACAACCTTACAAAAAATTACCAAGAAATTATCCTTAACTAATTTTTATGTTTGTATTTCAAAAAGTAAGATTTGTTTATATATTATTTCCATAAAGGATCCATAATTTTTATTTCAAATGGTTTCTCTGTTAAAACGTGGTAAAACTACATTTAAAAAAATATATGTTTTATAGCATAAAGTTGGGTTTGTTCTTATCATATGTCTATAAAATCTATTGAATGAATATAAAAATTATTTGATTCAATATAAAACATATATATTGCATTAATATCACTAAATAATTGTATTTCATTTAATTTTTTTAGGTTAAAATATCTTTTTGATCATAATTATAATAATAATTCCTTTTATATTCAATCAGTTTTCATATTAATTTATAATTACTTATTATCCTATGAATTCATATTAAATTGTGTAGACCATATATTTTCATAAAATCATAAATACTATAGATAACCTATACTGTAACATCTAGGTTATAACTTATGATATTAAATAATCATATTTTAATGACACAATATTGTTCGGTAAACCTTAGTCTTGCATATTATTCAAGCCATTAAGGAAATACATTATTGTGTATAACGCAAGCTAACCTTGGTGTTCCATGTAGATAAATCTATAGTTTATGGTTCGTGTAGTGAATTATTAACTAGTTTTTTTATATAACTCAAGCCAATAATAGTTCATTAATATAAAATAAACTATTTTCAGCATTTTGTGAATTGAAAAATATCATAAGGTAAAAATAATTCAAAAAATTAACTCCCAAAATCACAGTGTGTTACAAAATCCATTTTAAATATACCTTGTGTAACTATGATTATCATGTTTATTCCTTTTTTATTCATCCAAATAAAGTGTTTGGAAGCTCTTAGTTTTATAGATTTCCATGATTTCCTTTTTATCTCATTCCATGTGGTTTTTCATTTTTTCTGAAAATGATTACTATCGTCTTTTGATGAGGAATTCAGGGTCCTTCGGTGGAATCTATATGAACGATTTGAAATGGTCACCTAATTTCCACACTCATATTTATCCTCCAATTTACCATATTTTCTTGGGGATTATAGGTCTTCCTATCCATATATTTAACCAAGAATCAATTTATTCGATTGCTATTCTTCTTTGGTATCCTCTCAAACTAGATACAGCTTCTAAAAATCATTTTTAGCCCAATATTTCTTGAATATGTATAGAATTTCATATTTAAATATACCTAACACCTCATATTTGGATAAAAAGGTTTCACAATGATTTATATGAAAGGTCTCTTATGAAGATCTTCCAGATTACTGGACTAGTTGTCTTAAAATTGGGCATCCGATAAGTGACTGTAGGAGTAGATATCTTGACATGTCCTCTCAATAATTAAATTTGGATTAAAAACGGTGAGCAAAAGGGGTTTTAATTTGATCCCCCATGACATTTTGGGCATCCAAGTGGCAAGAATTTTGTGGCTGAACATTCTAATTCTCACTCCCATACTAATCATATCTCTAATTATGAAGATGATTCTCATATTGTTCAATCATGTGATGATGATAAGGTAACACACATTGGACCTGAGAATCATATTGTAATCATAGATTCTACCCAACCATTTTATGAGAAGGACATAAATGAACATTATAATTCTATAGAATCCTCGTAGGATGATATTGACCATGCATCTCAAATTGGGGAAAATTTCTAGAAGTGAAGTGATTGGATGGGGAAAATCCATCAGTTGACTCGGATGGAATCAACAACCCAAGTTACATAATGACTCATAAGAAAAGAGACTAATATAACCTTGATAAAATAATTGTTATGAGATCCTTTGTAGTATTTAGGAAGGAAAATGAATTATTCCTACACAACTGTAGATTCCCCCAATGAAACCTCATAGAAAAACTATTTTGGATGATCATAACAACGATAAAGAAGAGGATCTGACTGTGAGGTATTCTTATCAATATAGTGATGATGTGATTGAGGAATTTAAATCATGGATGTAAGAGAAATACGAGATAGTATTTAAAATATATATGAATAAATAAATCTTTGTGGAGATCTACCTATACATAAGAAAGTGAATGTTTATCATAATGGTGGATAAATTAAAGAAAAATCATGATTATGATTTTAAGAACATTCCTTAAAAATGATTCTTGTTTTTCCATCAATTCTGTTTCTTTAGTAATCCATAGGTAGGTTCACTTCATTGGGTTTCCCTAGCTCATGGTTATGATTTTATAATTCTACTCAGACATTAGACATGGGAGATCTTGTCTTATTTGATTATCTTTAATTTCTGGTCAGATGCTCTTGATTTTCAGATTCTCTCAAGATGTTTTCACTCTAGCTTTTTCCTCTTTGGTTTGGTTCCTTCATTGGGTGTTGTAGAGTTTTGGTGATCTATCATCATGAGAAGGTTATACTTTTTTTAAATAATTGAGTCGTTCTCATTTGGGACAACTCTTACTGGTCTTATGTGTGCCAAATTTTGGTCTAGTTTCAATGGATCAATTTAACAACATAGTTATATTTAACTAGTTTTGGTGGGTGAGGATAGAGAACATTTCTGAAAATGGTGGAGATGAATCCAGATTTCTTAGTTCCTAATTTTGGACATTAAATTTAAAGAGATAGAGGATGCATCACTATCCTTTTTTATTCTAGTGAGAATTTTTGTTTTTTTATTCATTGGGTAGATGGAATTCATACTAGACAGCTATGTTTCTGGATCAGCATATGTATCACTATTTTATGTAGATTACATTTATGTTTATGTCTACTGGATGCTTCTTTTTCATTCTTTAAAAGGGATTATGTCCAATGTGGAGTGGCTTCTCTCACTAGATTATGTGACTCAGGGGCTGTTGGGAAGTTTTCTTGACATGTTTTGTGATATTCTTTCATTATTTAATTCTCCATTCTCATGTATCACCCTCAATTTTCTGGTGGTGTAAGAATGTTAGACCTCATACATGATTTGTGACTTTTTTCATGTTTAATATTTTTTTTCATTCATGCCCTGGGTCACCAAGTCATGTCCCAGTTTGTTTTTTAAACAAAACCCTGATAAACTAAATCAATAATAATAATCTAACATATCGATCATACATCAATCATATTAATAATTAATTATATGAACAATATTAATAGTTAATTAAAAAATATACCATCCTTCTTCCATTACCCTCTTTAGGTTATTATATCATTATGATCGGGATAAATAATAAAAAACTAGGAAAATGGAAATTTTATAATCACAGCTCCAATCTAAGATAAAAATAATAATCAACACTATGAAAAATAATATCACATATAAAAACCATATAAATTAGAGTTAAAAATATATTTTCCTCTTATACTAATTTCTGAGGTATGTTACAGTATCTTCTTATGAAAACTCCTTATCATAACTCAATGAAACAAAATAAATCAAAATCCCACATTTTCACATAATAATTCATGGGTAGACTTAAATCACTTACATCAAATTAATCCATTATATATGATATTTAAGAAAAATATAAAATGGGAGATGAACAACACCACCAAGCTTGAAATAATCACCCACATTACTTTCCTTTAAGAATCCACCATAAAACTCTTGAAAAATAATCATAAAACCATGAAAGACTCACTAAAATGGACTTATATGAATATAAAGGAAAAATATATTATAATATTAGTCAAGGAAAGAGTACCTTGGTCAAAAAATATCGATCGAATGAAGTAAGATGCTCAATATTAATCATAGAGACATAATACCAAAAACTAAGTGTTATCCCTACTTCCTAGTATTTTACAAGATAATTGTGAAAAAATTAGAAATATGGTCAAATATAATTTATCAAAAAACAAAGTACCCCCTTCACGGCATAGTGGAACCCAAAATATAAGATTTGGTCCTTCTTCAAACTAGTTTTTGTTTTCGTGGATTTTAAAATGGTTGTAATTCTCTATAATAGAATTTTAATTCATCATTATTTATATATTTAACCTCCACTGTAGAATATATAATGTTGAAACAGATGTCTCCCCATACATGAACTCAGCCTAGTGATAAACACAGTATATTCTTCCTAATGTTGTCATTTCTACCCTACAAACACAACATAATATTGGGAGAAAACATACATAAAATTGATATAGATTCTAAATATTATCAAATAGAGGTGTTTCAAAACACATTTACCATCTAATAATTAATCAACAATAATTTTTCACAAAATGTCTTTATTGTATTCATAGTTGACATTTTATTCCATAACACCAATACTTTGCCAAAACAACTCACCCCCATGACCCTAATGTCCATGAGAAAAATTGAAATAGTATATCAAGATATAAAATGATTAGTTCTTGATAAATCCTCCAACTAAACAAAATTTGAAGCAATACATAATGAGATTAAAAATCCAAAATGGTTGTTTTAGACTCCAATAAACCAAATCCTAACCTTTGACACTCAAACAATTTCAATTCCCCACTCTAATGTCATGAGCAACTCTAAAAAACAATTTAGGTGAACAAGAAAAAGGTTTAGGGATCTATTGTTTTCCTGTCTGAACACATTACACATCCACTTCTTATCATGGAAGAAAAATTCACCCATGTCTAAACAAAAAACACATTATTTTGAAAATAATTTTAATTGATCTATTTAGGCCATCAAATACTTATCCATGAAACTCTAATCATATATTAACTTTTATAAAATTAATATTTTTCAAATATTTCAGTGAAGGTCTATTTTCAAGAATCATTTTTTAAGCTTCATAAGTGAAAATATTTTATGAAAATTGATGTATCATTGAAATTTGGTTTGTGTTATCCATAATATATTATTTCACCATTCTAGACATAAAATATCCCATGTCAATACTATATTTTTCACCTTGTACTAAAATACTATGCACTCATTATATTAAAAACCTTCTAGGATAAATTCTGATGATTTTTTTCACAGGCTATGGGTTACCTCCACCTTTTCATAGAGCCATCAACAATGAATTTGGTGCACTTCACCTTCAAGAACTACATATTTTCCTTAAAATCATTTCTCTACCCAGTATTATACTAATATTCATCCATTTATTGAGAATAATTACTGCCTATAAAAGTAATTTGATTCTGATGATTGAATTCTCAAGCTCCATATCCCTCTTGGAAACGGTAGGTTCAAATTACATTTCAATATCTTAGAAATTTTAAAAATCCATCTCGATTAGACCATGTTAAAAAATAGAGGTCTCTTTTATTAAATTATTTAGGATTCTCTACTAAGGATTCCATGGAACCATTTTTTGTTCACGACTTAAAAAAATTTAACACATAAATAAATTTTGATAAATAAAAATACCAACATATTAAAAACATCAACTTTAAATAATAAATATATTATAAGAGCATAAAATATATTAAATTAATTTTTCTAAAAAAATTATTTTTCCTTAAAGAGTGGTTTTACCGCATGATCTCCCAATCCGTACATCAAATCATAAGATCATATTGGACCTTACAAGAAGCTTAAATAATTTTGTATCATAATCTATAGACTGTATAATGTATTCATGTACCAATATAATGTCCTTATAGTGTTATTTAGAAATATATAATTTCTCAAAATCTTGTAACGAAAAAGTCTCAAGAATAAAATATTATATAAAAATGGAAAAAAACATATACTTAAAATACCACTCCCAAACATCTCATGGTAACTAAAAGATCATCACGAATTATTGTTTTCCAAAATATCATGAAAACGTAACCCTAGATTTTCAATCATTCATTTTTCATCATATTTCATAAAAAACATAATAAAACATGGACTTAAATTTATTTTGTTAATCTACCTTCCTATGTCATTCTATTTAAATACTTAATTAGGAAATCCATAAGGATTATAGTATATTCCCAATCAACATAGGATAGATATAGGTTATAAGGACGTTATTCATATGTTTTGGGATATATTTCACTTTGTGATGCATATAGTAAGACATTATTTCCTCCTAAAAATAAAAAATGACTATTCAAGATATTTGAAAATTCTTTCTTTTAAAATATACAATTTTAAAGACATGTTACATCCAAATAATACATTAATATTATATAAAATCAGAATAAATCATAACAATACATTGAAATCATTATCATTATCATCAAGTTTAAATTTTTTCATTAAATTATATAAAATGACAAAAATGATTCAAAAATGAGTGATAAATGGGATCTGAATCCAAAGTAGTTGAATACATAATAGTTACCCCAAATACATGACTAAAAGTTTACAAATATCAACAATCTCATTAAAAAAATGTGATCAACCTACACTTATCAATTCCTCTATACATAAATATGCAATATGAAAATTTATATACATGTGGTGTTTTCCAGTTGGCTACAGCATAACTGGCCATATCTATATACACACCAATGGGCATATATAAGGCTTTAACAAAAATAAAAATAGGATACTTCCAATATTCAATATTAATAATTTTATAAAATAAAATCACAACACTCTTGTTTGAAAATACACATATAGAAAATCTATTCTTATTTTTTGAAATCATGTTTCATAAAACAATCATGTTTATGAATTTTATTATAGACATTTGTAATTTGACATTTTTTTAATTAAAAATATCCTTTTACAAGTATAAGATAATTTATGGAAATAATTGAATAAACTTTTTAATATCAAAAGGAATTATGGGATATGATAACTGAGTGTTGGGATAGAGTCCCAAATCACTATACCCAGTAAATAATTTTATATAGGACACTAGAAATAGAATAATCCTAAAATAATCTAATATATAACAGCCAAAGAAAGATCATAAGATAGTAAAAAATATCCTGATATGAGACTAGTTTGAGAAAAATAATAATATATTATATATTATCCATTGTAGGGGGAAATTTTGATAAGACATGGCTCGGTAGAGGGGAATCATAAACATGTGATATACTCATCAATATATTACAACATAGTTATCCAATGATTCCAATGAATATCTATATTTATAAAGAAAAAAAATAAATGAGATTAATATTTATAAACCCTCATCCCACCTATAAACATACGTGAAAGAAACAACCAATTTCATAAGAAAAAAAGCAATCATTTAATATAAGTACAATATTAACAATTGTTCTTGACATCATGGGTGTAAAATAATCCATATTAAAATCATTGTGTTAATACAAATAAGACATTATCCTTTTAAACCAATAAAAAAATTTATAAATCCTTTTTAATTAAAAATATAGGATTTAATAAATCATATTTAGTTATTTAATATTAAATATAAACTTAATATTTTTTAAATCACCATACAAGAAATAATTATATGAAATTTAGGAATTTCACATGAAAGGTCCCATTTGTTTTAGATGAAATTAAAATAGAAACAATATATGTCCATAAAAAAATCATCATGTATAAGTATCATAAAAAATATTTCAATTGAAATAACTTAAAATAAACAACCACATAAGGATTTTTCAACGAAAATGTTATATAAAACCACCCACTCAAAGATAATGTAATCTATGTGAAATGATTTTAATAAAAAAAAATAAGGTATGAAGTCCCACGAAGATGGTCACATGCTCTAAACTGACTAATCCCTTGATTTAGTTTTTTTTAGGTTTAAATTACCATATTAGGGAAGTTAAATGAAAAAATAAGATGAGTGGTGATGAAATGTGGAAGGTAGGCAGTGAATACATAGTTAAATCAACCCAAAAAGACGTAGAATTATTATCGAATGTCAACATAAGAATAAGATAAAAGGTGGAGAATATCTTTGAAGTTTCTGATCAAAGTATAACAATGTATTGCTGAAATCCCATAAAAATTCTAAAAAAATACTTAGGTTTTTATGTGGATGAATGATTGACATGAATGGTTAGATAAAATGTGTATATAAACATCTATTGAAATTGATGGTGTCATAGATTTGTTATTGAAGAATTTTAATCATCAAGATTATTTGAGGACACTTAAGGGAATGGTAAAGAGAGCCAGATGACCATATAAAATTGACATATACATGTACAATATTTCATTTGATGGGTTTTAATTCATTATTTTAAATATTCTAATATTTTTTATCTTTAGATTTTCAATCAAAGAAATTGTTGATTTACCATTCTTATTCAATTTTGGATAGTTTCATGCATCAATATTGATGTAAAAAATGACATATACATGCAGAATATTTCAATAAAAATATAACATGAATATGTGGATCAATATATACTACTAAATGTATTTTATAACTCCCTCCTACTAGTATATATTTATTTATTTTGAATTTCTTATTATTTTATTTGATGTTTGGGGATAAGATAATATTTTTAAAATGAATCATTTAGGAAGAGAGCCGGATGACCATGAATATCTAGAAAACAATGATATTATATAACACTAAAGGGTATATGGTTAAATAAATCATTATATTACCCTTGATTTTTAGGAAAATTAGTGATGTAACAAATACATGGTTTGGTCCACAATTTATGAACCATGTATTTTATCTAGGATTTCCTGAAGAAATTTCTCATAAATTAATCAAAATTTTGTTTTAAAATTTGGTTGATAATTTAATTAGACCTTGGACATGGAAATAATAGTTTGAATTAGATATACAATTTTCACATTGATCTGAAATAAGATCTAAAATTTTACATTGACTCTGTTTAGGTATTATCTAGGGGATTTTAAGGGAGTCCAACTATCATGTGATAATTTTCTCTTGAGTGAATGATGTTTTGATCTCAAACTTAAGATAAGTGATCCCTAATCCATTATCTAGTTTGATCTCAAATTTTCTCTTTTTATATATCTTGAAAACTCTTCTATTGGGATATAATCATAAATAAAAGGATCTTGAGAATATATTCATTGATGATAGGAATTAACAGATTTTATTTTGAACATCACCACAAGATCTAGATTTTTATTATTTTAAGAGATCACATATAATAGTTTTATATATATTAATTTTTATTTTAAATGGGCAGATACATTGCATTAATTCAATAGAGTAAATTTGTGGTGTGAATGGATGATATTATGTGATGAGTCTAGTGACCATTACTAATATTTAAATTTAAAATATATTCTATGTGTGTGAAAATACTGTAAATGTTATATATAAAAATGTTTGGGGCTGATGTGTCCAAGTGGATCAATATAAATTATAGTGTGTGTAGTCTCAAATGATAATATATATTATTAATATATATTAATAAG
Source organism: Viscum album (assembly GCA_963277665.1). Taxonomy (NCBI): domain Eukaryota; kingdom Viridiplantae; phylum Streptophyta; class Magnoliopsida; order Santalales; family Viscaceae; genus Viscum; species Viscum album. Next base: position 51,461,355 of record OY728130.1, on the reverse strand, counting down.
GTTATATATGTTGTCCCATTAAGTATAACATTCTTCATGTGATATGATGTTTGACTAAAATGAATTATTCAATATAAATGTTACGTGCATAATAAATGTTTTTTGAAGTATATATATTAAAAAGAGTACTTTAATTTTCCTCTTCCTATGTCGTTACTTTAATCAATGTATAGAATATATCAATAGTGGTTCATTGTAAGATGAAACTATAAGTAGATACCTCCCATTATAATGTATATATAAAAAATACAAAAAATATATGGACTTTTCCATGAAAATATATTACTCAAAAATATATTGATTTTCATCATCTAGAAAAGACAATATGAAAAAACAAAAAAAAAATTAATAATATAAAAAATTAGTTTTTTTAAAGCATGTAAAATTTATGATGTGCCCATATTTAGTCTAATAATTTTTATTCTGCACTTTAAGTACATTAAAGTAAATTTATTTTTAATAAATAAATTCTTTTCTAAGAGGGATAAATACAAATCCAAATCTATTTGCTATTGATAAAAGATTGTATCATTTTAAATTTATTGTACACATTATTATTAATTAAATAATAATACTAATATATTATAAAAAACCCATGATGAAATATAATCTTATTATAAATAATTTAATGTAAAAAAATATATTAATATCCTCTTATACCACAAAATTAGTATCACGACTATTCAGTCAAATAAATTGAAATATAAAATAATTTAACATTAGTACCAAAAAATAAAATTACAACCACATGAGTATATTGCCTGATGTCCACATTCTCCCTATATAATAACGTTATTTGTTTAAGAATTTCCAAGATAAACATGACTTACATGAACAACTGAAAATACAGAATACAAAATAACATTTAATTTCATCAAAAAATTACATTATATTTAAATTTTAATAATTTTTAAGATTAAAAATACCATCAACAATGCAAGCACCACCAAATTAAAAAGTTAAAAATTATTTTATTTCATTAAATCTCATATGTTATTTCTTCATTATCTCAAAAAAATTGATAAAAATTAAAATGATTCAAAAAATTTGTTTCCAATTTTGTTGTAATGGATATTATAAAAACATTATGGAAATATATACAAAAATAATTTAGGTTCTTATTTATAGGTCGCATGAATTTGATTTATTTTAATAAAAAAATAATATAAACAAATATTGATAAAAATAATGTAAAATAGTGATAAAAACGTTTTAATATAGATATTTTGTAATCATATAAAATAATATAACAATAATTCAACAATATGCACTAATAATGCACTGCAATACAGTAATGTTGTAGTAATTTTTAGAAATAATGTTGTAATGTTTCAATAATAATACATTATTCTATAGTATTTTACAATAATAATGTAGTAATATAAAATAATAAGGAAAAAATAAGTTTATATATGATAGTAATGAAATACTATGGAACTAATTTCATACTTTTCCATAATATTTAAATAAAACATCACAATAGAAAAAATATAGTTAGATACATGTAAATGAAGTGGAGGATTTAAATATGAATAAATTTAAATTTAAAAACTGAAAAAAAAAATATTTCTAATTAAATGAAAAATCATAAAATTTATTTCTGAGATTTAAATTTTCATTTGATATTAGAGAATATTTTATGAAACATTTGGTTTCTAACATATGAATGAGTAAAACCTGGCATTGAAATATACTATCATATTTTTATGAAACACTAAATACATGAAAAAAAGTAAGAAATAAAACATAATGTTTGAATTCTCTTTTTATCTTTTATTTTGAATTGTTTTTTTTGATTTTTTCATTTTTACCATATTTTATTTGGCGATTATTCATATCTTTTTTAATAATTTTTGTGTATCATTATATGTTTTATGCATGTCTTCCTATTATTTAAATTAGTAAGTTAACTACGGTTTTAAATAATCAATCACATAAGAATGAAATGCTAAACTATAAAATGTACCTAATTGAATGAATGTCGGAGTTTATTTATTGGAATTGAAATAAAAAAATTGGAACAAAAAATGCCCAAAGCCATTAGGGAATTAGAAAATAATGTAGACCAAGAGAATCACCTCTCACAGTACTCACTCTCTGGAGGGAGGGAGCACAGAGAATTTTAAAAAGTAAGATCACCACTCTGAATGTTCATCGATTCTAATCAATTCCTGACCTTATTGCCTTCACACCATATGTGACTTAAGTGTACCTAGATCCTCAACAAGAGATTAATGCTTTGGGTGACATAAGTAATGATCCATTGGGTATGATATTGTTGTTGGAGAGAATTGTAAATGGTCAAGGTGTCTTTCTCCACTATTTCTATGTTCATCATTATATCCAAAAAATGATTGGCGAACCTAATAAGCACCATGAATATGTCTATAAAAGAATAACCATGCCTGTAAATAGAATAAAATGAAAAAAATAGATCTTGTATGAACCCGAGCAACTCCACTGACCCTCATAATCCCATTAGTGTAGGAACCAGTGGTGTTAGGTTTCATACAAGTCATATGTGGGTTCAAGTTCACCAACCACCCTTGTGGATGCAACCTAGAAATCAATATAGAGGAGTGGTATCTAGAAAGTGTGGTTCTCAGAGATAGTGACCTATCCCAGTTATCTATAAGAAGACCGAGATCTCCCACCATGTTGTGTGACCTCACCCACATGGATTTTTTTAATTGTGTATACCCTCATAGAGGTATTTATTCTTTTCCCACCAAATCATCCTGCAACCCATATCTAGTATCCTAGATCGTATTATTTTTTTCTCTAATTCCCTTAAATAAGGGATGATCAATTCGCAGCCTGAGATGTTGACACATTGATTTTTTCCACACGTTCCAATAAAGTAATGAAATGAAGCGAGTGGTATATTAGTCGTGAATTAAAACACATTTCATCAGATTCTCTCTATCTCCAATCAAAAAAATATCCTCTCATCAATTTATAATATTATATTATATTTTAAATTATTATTAAAATTATTGATATTTTTCTATACAAAATATATATTTAAATGAAATTATATGTGTCTTATATAAAAATAAATATTATGATTTACTAAAAAATTACCAAAAAAATATGTGTTCAATTTTTTTGTTATTTGAGTTAAATGAATATATTTTTGTTAATATTTTTAAGTTCGTAATTTGTTTAAAACATTTTAAATATTAATGAGTTAATTTTATTTTAAAACTTTTTATATTTGTAATTGAAAATTTTTTGTATGTTTAAAAAAATTGTGTTGAATCTTTTAAAAATAATTAAAAATAAATTTGTGATAAAAATAGGCTTTCTAATCATATAGGATAAAATTAAAATATTTTCTTTGATATCATTAAATTTGTATATTTTTTAATGCATGAATTAATATTGTGTTTATTGTGTTATAAATATAATTATTATTGAAAATGAAAGGAAATATTTGTGCAAAAAGGTTTATGCCATTTAAAAAAGACAAAAATATTTGTCTTTAAAAATATTTTTTTTACAAAATATCACAACAAAGTTTCTAGTTGAATAATTTAAATTTTTATATAGACTTTCTTTGAGTTATCAGTTTGATTTAATTAGTTAATCTTATCATTGAATATCAGTGTAAGTTTCTTATTCACACTGGAATGTTCCAGAGGATGTTTCACTGGAATTTTCGATTTAAGTTCCACTAAAACTCCCTATTAATAGATTTATAATTTTTATTTGTATAGATGTTGAATAAAATATGTTACATATATTATAAATAATTGCATTTAATATAAAAATGTTTATTAAAATATAATTTTTATTAATATATTCTATATTTTTACAAATATATACTTTTTTGTATTGTGGAACATCAATTGAAACATCATTTGTAAATTCCACTGGAACCTCCACTGGAACTTCCACTCGAACCTTCCCTGGAACTTCCACTGGAACCTCCACTAGAACCTCCACTCAAACATCCATTGGAATATACACTATAACTTCCACTGGAACCTAGAACCCCCATTGGAACCTCCACTGGATGCTCCACTATAACCTCTACTAGAACGTCCACTAGAACCTCCAGTGGAACTTCCCCTAGAACCTCCACTAGAACATCCTCTTAATAGATTTATAATTGTTATTAGTATAGATGATGAATAAAATATATTTCATATATTATATGTAATTTCATTTAACAGAAATATATTTATTAAAATTTAATTTTTATTACTATATTATATAGTTTTATAAATATATATTTTTGTTGAATTGTGGAACATCCATTGAAACTTAAATTGGAAATTCCACTAAAACTTCCCCTATAACTTCCATGGGAACTTCTACTAGTATCTCCACTGGAACTTCCACTAGAACCTCTAATGGAACCTGGAACCTCCACTTGAACCTCTATTAGAACCTCCAAGGGAACCTCCACTAAAACCACCACTGGAACCTCCACTGGAACCTCCACTAGAACCTCCACTGAAACCTCCATTGGAACCTCCCCATAAATTTCCACTGAACCTCCATCAGAACATCCACTTAATAGATTTATAATTTTTATTAGTATATATTTGGAATAAAATATATTACATATATTATATATAATTTCATTTAATATAAATATATTTAATAAATTTTAATTTTTATTAATATATTCTATAGTTTTATAAATATATACTTTTCTTGTATTGTGGATCATCCATTGAAACATCAATTGAAAACTCTACTAGAAGTTCCACTAGAACTTTTATTGGATACTCCACTAGAAATTTCACTAAAATCTCCACTAGAACGTCCACTAGAGGTTCCACTAGAACATAAATCCTCCAGTGGAACCTCCATTGGAACCTCTACTGAAACCTCTACTAGAACTAGAACCTCCACTAGAACTTGAACTGAAACTTCTACTAGAACCTCTACTGTAACCTCCACTAGAAACTCCACTATAACCCCCTTTTAATAGATTTATAATTTTTATTAGTATAGATGTTGAATTGAATATATGACATTTAATAAATATAATTGAATTTAATATAAATATATTTATTAAAATTTAATTTTTATTAAATTATTCTATAGTTTTATAAATATATACCTTTTTTGTATTGTGGAACATCCATTATAACTTCAATTTGAAGTTTCACTGGAACCTCCACTAGAACTTCCACTAGAACATCCATTGGAACTTCCATTGAAATGTCAATTGGAAATTCCACTGGAACCTCTACTAGAACGTTGACTGGAACCTCCATTGAAACATGTATTGGAACCTCCACTAGAACTTCCACTAGACATTCCACATAAACTTGGAACCTCCACTAGAAACTCTACTAGAACATCCACTGGAACATCCACTTGAACCTTCACTGGAACCTCTACTGAAACCGCCACTAAAACTGAAACCTCCACTATAACTTCCACCAAAACCACCACTAGAACCTCTTCTTAATATATTTATAATTGTTATTAGTATACTTGTTTAATAAAAATATTAATTTTTCTTTAAAATGGTATTTTTTTAGTTCCATTATAAAGTATATTATTTTTTTCCATTAAAAATGTATAGAATAAAAATATTTATACATTTATAAAATAATTATTTTCTCTTTATTTGAAAATTATTTAATATTTTAAAAAAATATTTTTAGAACCAATTTAATGTAATAATGATCTATTATATTTTTCTAAGTGCATATTTTTAATTTGTTTCATAAATTTTTTTAAACTTTCAAAGATAAATTGTTTATAACAAAAATATTTAAAAATAAAAAAATAAAATGTTTTTTAAAAAAGTAATTTATAGAAACATATATTTTTCATTAATTTTTTTTATAAATTGATATGTTTTAATTAGTAATTTATATCACCAGTTTTTGTATCGATTTTTTGGTTTTGATATGTTTATGTTTTCTATAACGTTTTTATGCTTTTTTATATCAACTTTTTTATAATTTTTTATATGTTATTATTTTATTTTTTATAGTGTTTTAATAGAATTCAAAATTTTCATTTTATTATTCAGAATTTTTATTATTTGAAATGATCTTTTGATAAGTATTTCATACATTTTTAATGGGTTACTTTTTTCTATGATGTATTATATCTTTATGGCATTGATAAAAGCGGAGGGTAAAATGGTTTTTTTTAAATTCAGACAATCCAATTTTTTTATTTACACTTCAATGAATGTCATTTGTTTTTGGACACAAATCAACATCTAAGGTGTATTTGAATTTCCATTAAACCCCATAACACGAGATGATGTTAGTCCCATCATAGATCTTGTCTTTTGTTCAATGTTTGTTGAATATCCATGTCTGTGGAAATTTCAGTGAATCTAATGCACCAGACCTCGAAGCAGTATGTAGCCAGAATTTCATATCACCAAATACTCTGGCCACTTATACCAGATAGGTTTTCTATATCAAAAGGAGTGGTACACCTTTGTGATGAATGTAATGGATATATATCATCTGATGACCTCCTGAGCCCACTCATCATTCATGACGATACTGTTGAACACGTCACACTATAGTGGATTCAAGGATTCATGGATGATCAATGGGAACCTGCTCACCTTGTTGATGGATATTAAAGGGGTAAAGAACCCTAAAAACCCATCGTTGACCCTGCCAAATTGTGATTTCGGTATGAGATGCCAGCACAACCAACAATTTAATGCGAGTGTGTCAAGATCTCCTAAGATGTCCTTGGATGCTTTTCTCTATTCCCAAAAACCCATCATAGAAACCTCTATATCTGTTCTATATTTACAAGAAATAAACATACCCCACAAGGAGTGATAATATAGTGCATCCTAAGAAAGGAGGGCTTTCATGTAGTGAATGGATTGGCACACATTTCTCACATTAACACCCTCGGCCTGTGTATATTTATCCATCATTTCCTATATGGCCCAATTAAAAAATCCATCATCATTTTCATCCCACAAAAACATAACAAAAAAATTCCTCATTCTTCATAGAACTCTTTTAGGAACTCGGAGAGTGGATAAAATATGCATGGGAATAGATAAAAGGGTATAGTTCACCGATGTAATGTGTCCCCCAAATGAATGAAAAAGGTTTTTCCATTTAGTGAGTTGAATAGAAATTTTATCCAAAAGGTGTTAAAAATGGTGAATGTGAATTTTAACCGGATCAACAGGGGCACCCAGATATTCCATGAGAAAGTCCTTCCTTACAAATCCTAGGGAGTCTTCAATCTTTATACTCTAAATTTATGTGCAGTGATTTGCAATGAAGACATTTCTTTTTTGTTTGTTGATGATCTTCCAACCCCACGTTCTATACTACTTTAACAACTTATTGAGATTAATTATGGACCTCACATTCCAATTAGTAATGATCAAAAAAATAGTTCATAAATAGTAATTGAGAAATATCAGTTCTATCGGCACTGCATTGATAGCATAAGATGGAGCCATCAAAAATACTCCTCGTAATGGATCTACAAAGAGAATTCTAGAATAGTCGAATGATACAAGAAGATAATGGATTGTTTTTTCTCAATCCTAGAACTAATTTGAAGAAGCCTCATTTTTTCCAATGAGAGTGATAGAGAACCATGTGTAGCTGACATATCACAAGATAAGATCAATAACCCCCGTAGAAAAACTCATACATGGAATTACATTGATGATGAAGCTCCATTCTATTCTTTCATATTAATTGTCTTTGTTGATATTGATTGCAATATTAGAAGCCATAGATTTGATTTTAAAATCTATAATCATCTCTTATTCCAGACCAACAACTACTTAAATTGATCTACCTTCAATAAAACCCCTTTTTCTTTTGAGACCAAATTAATAAAATGTGGTGCTAATCTTATGTCGATAATACAATACTACATTGTAAAAGATGGTTCATATGCTTATGGGTCTAAGATGACTAATAGAGGAAGGGTCTTTAACCTTTGGAATAAGGACCATGGTATTAGTACATAACACCATTGGCAATTCGCCTCCCCTAAATAAATCTTGAATGGTCTCCACCAACTCCATCTTGACATAATCCAAAAAGCCACATAAAAGGATCCAATGGGGCCATTGGTTCGTAGAGAATGCCTAGGATTCAAGGACTTGATCACCTCCCATATTTCCTTCTCGCAAATAATATTACCATTAGATAAATTCATTTTATCAGAAACCACTCTTGGAATATTATCAAAGAGATAAGAAGACCTCATAGGGTAAATATCCAGTATTAAAGGATTATCTTCGCCAATAAGAAGTTTTAAATGGGACTCAAACATACCTCTAATTAAATTATAGTAATTACTGAAAGAACCATTTTCCATCCTCAAGATATGTTATATTGATCTATTTTTCACTTCAATAAAATGCATGAAAAAAATCGGTGTTACAATCACCCAACTTAAGCCACAAGGCTCTAGACCACTCACTAACCAATCTCTGCTTCTCTATAAAAAATTTATACTTAAGACACTTCTTGGAATGGAGATCATTAAAGATCTAATCATACCCTAAAACCTCTAAACATCCGTAACTGTGCGCAATGTCTCTTTTTAAGGCCTCCAGGCCCACTAAAGGGAATGGAAAGTTCGAGTTCCAAACCAAAATATCCTCTTTTAATCCTCTAACCTTCTTATGAAAATCCACCAACGATGATTCCTTCATGGTCTTGATCCATGTCATGTTAACTACATTAATGAAACTTTGATCTAGGGGCCACCATCTAGATAAATAGAAAGATTTTTGATTATTGGGGTTAATTACACTATCCTTAAAAAAGCCAAGATCCACTATTTTTTAATATCGGGAAAAGTTTGTGAACATGTTATTAACAGATTAGTTTGAACCGTGATATATTTGGAATGAGAATCTTAGCCAAGATAATGATAAAAAACCAATGCTAGAATATAAAGAACAACAGATATAACGTGCTTCGTCCCCAAGAGGACCTACGTGCACGGTGAGAACACCACCCATGGTAACAATTTTATTAAGAAAGAAAGAAAGAACACAAGCACACAATAAAGACTCAAATTCAGAAGTAAAGGACTAGAGAAAATATCTGAGGAGGCCGAGCCTGCTGAACATGGTGGAAGTGATCAAGTCTGTCATGAAGAGTCATCCACGTCCACTCCTGGACGGACTCACATACGCACGCAAGAAGGATACAACATCATACATATCAAAGAAATGTTAAACCGTGACAGATCCAAGATCTACAAACTAGATCGTGGATATGGCTATAAAGAATGTAGATATAGTTACCCCTTGAAGCGTATCTGTCGAAGAACCCAAAAATCGGGACGATCACCACTGAGTCTCCACCGGAAGATAAGTCTGGTTGTATGAGGCACTTCGTTCTATGATAGTGGGGTGTGCAGGTTTCGGAAGACTCCTGGACAGCTTGTCCTTCTTCATCACAGAGTCAAAATAGAGTTGTGCTTCACCGGGGGAAAACTCACATAACCTAGAGTCACGACGATAGAATCAAGGCAATGAATGCACAACTGATAGGCACCAGGCGGTTCAACAGATCAGTGGGATCGAAGTCGTGTGTACGGAAGAGATCATCGGGACGGTTCACGTAACCGAGGCAAGGCCAATGCATCAGACATGTGGTAAAATATAACAGGAGAGGCATAGAGTGAAACGGATCAGGGCCATCTAGATGAAACAAAACGGGTGACATCCAAGCCGTTGGATCATCGATAATCAATGGTCCATTCTAATAGGTTAGGAAAAAACATAAACCGAGTTCCAGACACAACGAACTGAGAAACAAGGCCAAAACGAAAACGTGAAAAGAACCCCACTTAAATATGCCTTGAAAAATTCATAATAAACCAATCATATAGAAAATAAAAATAAGAAGAAGTGTATATAATTGGAATATGAAAATGCAAGCAAGATATTCAATTTCTACAATTCTCAACCGTGCAATCAAATACAATTTAGGGATGATGGTCACACAACCTATATTATAGAGTGGGGACTAAATTCATAATCCTAATACAATGTGAAAGGCCTCTTTCATGGGTGCCCTCAAATGATTAGTGTGATTTTTGGGTACTTTGGTGCAGCATAGTGGCTAACCAAGGTCGTCTCTCAACGGAAGAAGTGAATTAAGACAACTTTTTAGAGGTATTCTAAAAGTAAAATAAAAGAGAATGAAAACACTAATTTCAAGGATGGGTGTTGGTTATAGTTTATAAATCTAGAAGAAGTCTGCTGGAAGAAGATTGTATTTTTTTTTTTTAGTTTTGAAATGAGTTTCTATTTAAATGACACAACAAGAAGATGTTTTTTAGACAATATTTAAAAGATGTAATCAATCTAACTCTACCTCTTCAATAAAATAATTATCATTATCATTTAAATTAACATCCACATATTTATTATCCCTGAACTTTTTAACCCCTGAACCATATGAGAATTAAATTTACCATGAAGATGAGGTGAATATAACCCTAGGCTAACTTCGGAACATGCAATCGCAACACCCTACTTTGATTGATGTTTTAAGATTATATTATGGTCAGTGGTAAATTAAGGCACATTTACCCTCTGGAAATTATAATTAATTGAGTTTAGAGATTATATTTTTACACTACAAATTTATCACAAATGGTTTTGTATAATCGATTAAGTTCGCACTCTCACAATATACACAAAATCACATCCTCGTGTGTTTTTGTGTTAATTGTTAAATTACTTGATTAGTATCAATTAAATTAAAAACAAAATTAATTTACCATATTATGTGAATTAATGTATATCATTCATTAAAAATAAATGAAAGTAGAAGGTAAGAGGTAGATAGATTACTAAAAGACTATAATTCCATGGGTGGTGTAATCATCGTAAAAGGGAATTACATTTGCAACGGTTTATAATGGGTATAACCCAATAATGCTTCTAATAAATAATTCCAAACCAAAGAGGAAGATTAAGAGAAGAAAAAATTTGAATAAAACAAAAGAAAAGAGAAGAAATAAAATAAGTACAAATAAATTTTTTACATAAACAAAAGAATTACAACATGAAGGACAAGAAAAAGGCTTCGTCGAAGGGATCCTTGATTCAAGAGCTACCCTTTTTGAAATGGTTGTATAATTTGAGTGGATCCACTTCTAATATTCCCTAGGCTTCCCAATGCATGTCCCAACCCCACCAAATGAGAAAAAAACAATTTATATAGTGTTGGGGAGGCTAGGATCAAAGTGGTTTCAATTGTGAATGGGGAATCTCATCCAAATATTTTATGCCAAATTTCACCGCCCATTTGACCACAAAAACGTGTGAATTTGTTGTCCTTCCAGAAAGATGATCCTCGTGAAAATGATTCAGGTAGCTCCTCCCAAAAGGTGGTACTGATCCAAGCACATATGAAGATTTTATAACCCAAATACAGAACCCATGTCCATTCTACCGAGTCCAACCCACCATTGAATTAATGGCCCATTTACTGCATCCAAATGCACTTTTTAGCTCTATTGTCCTGAATAAAAGTTGTATAAAATTAAGTTAGTAACAATGTTAAAAAATATTAAGTTCAAATATTAAATAATAAAATATTTATCTTCATAATAATACAGTAAATTTTAAAAGGGTAAAACTGGATTTTTCATCAAATTTTAAAATGAAGGATCTAATCCCAAATATTTCATAAATGAATATATTTATCACAATTTTAGGAAATTATATCATTTATTATCAATAAAATATTCAACAAAGTAGTGTTTTATCAACTCCCCCATATTTACACTTTTTCACTCCTGGGAAAAACCTCATATCATGTAAACATTAATATCAAATCAAAACCAATTTTAAAACACATATCCTTGAGATTCAACAATTCAACACCAAGAAACAAAAGATATAATGCCTCATAAAAAATCATTATTTCAAGTTATTAATTTATATCATTCAATATATTTACACTTTATTTATCCTCCCACACAAAAAACACATACCTCACATTAATTTTCTCTTATCACACAAATATCAATTTTTTTGCAATGCCTTTCTCATCCAAACTCATACAAGGGTCACCATAGGCTTGATAAATTCCTACAGCACTACTAAATGTTAGTCAAGGACATATGTTTATCATGAGAACTTTTCACGGTTGTTTTGTGGATTTCGGTTGGTAGGATTTAGATATGAAAAATTCTGAGGCTGAATGAGGAGGGCATGACTCTTTTTGAAGAAAAATTGCAATAATCTAATTTTCATTTAAATATTGTCTCCTCCTCAATCGACATAGAATTGATTCGTTTTCATCATCAGGAAAAATAAAGGAATGTTCACACCATTCAACATTTTAGTAGTAAAAATGTCAATCTTCTCGAACAAGATTTTCTTAAAAGTCAAGATATGCACAATTTTCCCCCTCTATTAGACGCTCTAGAAAGGAACAACTTCTTTTATCATGAAAGATCTATAAAGGTATAACTTCTTTTATCATGAAAGACCCAGAGAGGCACAACTTTCAATATAATGTTTTTCTTCAATAGAAAATATATCTCTTCAAAATTTAATTTTTCACCCAAAGTTTCACAAAATGTGGTAGCACAACACAAGACTGCTTCCCCCACACTTAAGCACAACTATATTATTCAATTTCAATTCAAGAGTTGATCGGATAGGGAAAATTGACTTTTAATTTTTCTAACCTAATATTTTGTACATGGATTCTAAGGACTAAAAGGATTAAATGTTAATGTTAGGACATTATAAAAAAGGATTCTTTGAAATATGGGCTTTAATACCAAACAAATGCCTCTATCATTTAAACATAAGTTCCTAAAACCCCCACGTTTTGACCGGAATGAATCAAATTCTGCTGAAATCAATCATGGTTTGGTTCTCTCATGAAATGAGGTGAATGTAAATAATATGAAAATAATGGTTTATAAGCCTAAAAAAAAGTGGTTTCAAATAGAAAGACAGTGAGATGTGGCATGAGATTCAAAATTCAGTGTACTTTTCATGAAATTACTAAATATTTGAACTTGAAACAAATTCATTTCAATATTCATTTAAGTTAAGTTTCAAGGGATAAATTGTTCTACTTATTTATATGGATTTAAAAATGGTGATGAGAATCATTTCAGCTCAAAAGTTTCAAAAACACACAGAAAATTGAAAAATAAACACACAAAATTTGAAAAAGACAAAAAAAATTGTTTTTGTTTTTTTAACAGGAAAACAATTGAAATTACTAAACTAAAAGGTTCCCTAACCCACAAATTAAATATTTTATTGTACTCAATGTGAATCCAGGGGATTATATATGCACATGAAATGTATATTTTTAAATAGGACAAAGAATAAAAAAAGTTAAAGGGTTAGGAACAGCCTGATGTGGTCAAGTGATGATGGGGTCATGTAGTGTGGTAAAATCCACTACATCAGTAGGAAGTACCTAAATGCATCACTTCAAACATTTCCCATTAACTGTAAATCTCCTTCCAGTGTCCTCTTGTATGATATCCACTACACCATAAGGAAAATAATTAGTCACAACATAAGGACCTAACCATTTGGAAGGCAACATACCAGGCATCAGCTTCGATCATGAACTGTAGAGAAGGACTTTCTCTCCAACATGAAACTCCTTTAGTTGGATCATTCTATCGTGAGATTATATTTATTTTTCCTTATATATCCTTGAGTCCTCATATAAAGACAATCTAATCTCTTCAAGCTCTTGAATATGCAGCTTCCATTGGATTCCATCTTGGGAAAAATCCATGTTGCATTTCATAATAGCCCAATAAGCCCGATGCTCAACTTCCTTGGGGAGATGACATGCTTTCCCAAAAACAATCCGAAAAGGGGACATAACAATGGGTGTCTTTTATGCTGTCCTATAATCCCACAATGCATCATCCAAGCACTTGCTTCAAGTTTTCCTATTTGTATGCACCGTTTTCTAAAATATTTGTTTCAATTCCCTATTTGAAACCTCATCCTAAAAATTAGTTTGATTGGGGTATGGTGTTGATGTTTTGTGTTTCACCCCACAATTATGAATAATGGAAGAAAAACACTAATTGCAGAAGTGTTTCACTAGGTCACTGATGATGGCCTTTGGTACTCCAAACCTGCAAAAAATCTCTACTTTAACAAAGTCCACAACAACATGAGAATCATTAGTCCTAGTGTCCTTACCCTCCACCCATTTACTAACATAATAAATAGCAACCAAAAGATACAAAAATACATATGAAATAAGAAAAGGACCCATAAAATCAATGCCCTATACATCAAAAATCTCATAGAATAGTATGGGTTCTTGGGGCATCTCATGTCTACTAGAAATTTTCACAGTGAGTTGTCAATGAGAGAATGACTTACAAAACACATGGGCGTCATGGAATAATCTTGGTCAATATAATCCAGAGTCCAAAACATTCCTACCTCTCCTTTGGTGTCTAATGTGTCCTCCACAAGCATGTGTATGACAAAAATGTAAAACAGACTCCAACTCATGATCAGGAACACACCTCCTAATAACTTGATAACTACACATGCGCCAGAGGTATGGATCATCCCAAACATAAAACTGAGACTCACATTTTATTTTTTGGACAAGATGTTTCTTTAAAAATTCAGGGATTTCAGAGGGAACAATGTATTTAACTAAACATGCATACCAAGGATGTGTACCTGAGATGGACTAAAGATGCTCATCAAGGAAGGTTTCCAGAAGTGATGCCTGGTCCAAGGTGTCATCCTCTAGTGTGTGAGTAAGCCTACTCAGGTGGTCCACTGCCAAGTTTTATGACCCCCTTTTTCCATTATCTCAATATCAAATTCTTGAAGAAGTAGCATCCATCAGATCAGCCTGAGCATTTCATATGGATTCTTCAAGAGGTAACTCTGAGCTACAAGGTCAGAAAAAAACTACATTAGAGCCCAATAAATATGAACTAAATTTATCTAAAGAGAATATAAGATCAAGAAACTCCTTTTCTGTGGTTGTGTAATTTGATTAGGCTGAATCAAGTGTCCTTGATTCATAGGTAATCACATGTGAACATCCCTTCAGCCTTTGAAATAATACAGCTCCAACTGTGATGTTGGAGGCGTCACACATAAGCTCAAAAGGTATCTCCTACCGTGGGGGCTGTATGATCGGTGGAGTGGTCAAACACTTCTTTAGCTCATCAAAGGAAGTCCTGAAAGAATCATCAAACACAAAATCATAATCCTTTTGATGTAATCATGACATAAGGAGAGCAATCGTACTAAAATATTTGATGAAGTGCCGATAAAATACAACTTGTCCATTGAATTATTGAACGTCACACACACATGTAGGATATGGGAGGGATGAAATAATGTCTACCTTAGATTTATCAACATCAATTCCATGTTGGGAGACTATATGACCTAAGACAATTCCCTTTTCGACCATGAAATGACATTTTTCAGAAATTCAAGACCTGATTTTTCTCAATACAACGATGAAACACATCACCAAAACTAATGATACATTCATCAAATGAGGATCCATAAACTGTAAAATCATCCAAAAATACCTCCATACAGGTCTCAATGAAATATGAGAAAATACTCACCATGATTCTCTGGAAGGTACCCGGGGAACTGCAAAGTCCAAATGGCATCCTTCTGTAAGCAAAGGTACTGAATGGGTAGGTGAATGTCATCTTCTTTTGGTCCTCTACTGCAATGGGAACCTGAAAATAGCTAGAGAACCCATCCAAGAAGAAATAATGTGTCCTACCTGCAAGTCTCTCAAGTATCTGGTCAATGAATGGTAGTGGGAAATGGTCCTTACGAGTGGATTGACTTAGTTTCCTATAATCAATACACACTCGCCAACTATTTTGTACTCTCATTGGAACTAACTCATCATTTTTATTTTTTATAATAGTGAAACCAGTTTTCCTTGGTATAACCTTGAGTGGGATAACCCATTGTGCGTCAAAAAATAGGGTAAATGATACCCGCCTCAAGTATTTTTTTAACTTCTTTCTTATCAACTTCCAAAAGTGTTGGATTAAGTCTCTTTTGTGGCTGCCTAATTGGTTTAGCCACATCCTCTAGGAGAATCCTATCCATGCAAATGGAGGGGCTAATACCTGATATGTCTACCGATGTCCAACCAATTTCCCTTATGTTATCTCTCAAAAGATTCAAAAGTTTTTCTTCATCTTCCAAAGAGATATTGTTATCAATGATAACAGGTAATCTATCACCACTCAGCAAGTATGCATAGTTACGAATTAGGGGCAATTTCTTGAGTTCCAATGTAGGGGGTGATGTATGGATGGATAAATTGATGCAATAGACATATATGCACAATGAACATCAGTATGAGAATAAAAATACATCAAAATTAGAAAATAATGCATCAAATCCATCAGGACACTCAACAGCCATGTCATAATCAGAGTTTATATGAACAGAACTTGAATCCACATCAAAATAAAATCCAAGATGTGTTTTTCCATCAAAAACATGTTTGTATGTACTCTTATACATCAAACTAGAACCAATACTCATAATATCCCTAATCATAGTACAATCAAAATCCACGGATTTTTTACTTGGTGGTTCAAAATGGGACATAACAAAATTAGAATGATCCTCGTAGGGGTACTTCATGGAGTCCATGACATTAAAAATTACAACTTTATCTCCAAAATCCATGGAAAGTGTAACCTCATGAACATTTATGATAGTATTTTCAGTTTTGAGTAAGGGTCTACCTGTGATAATGGGAGCATGGGAACTTACCTGATCATCCTCCGTTTTGAGCACATAGAATTCTGCTGGAAGGATCATGTCTCTTACCCGGACAAGTACATCCTCAAGGACTCCCACTGGATATGTCATTGTTCTATTCACCAATTGCACCACTACTCTCGTCGGATTCTCTTCACTAAAATGTAAATAATAGAATACAAAGTGAGGCATCACATTTTTTGAATCTCAAAAATCACAAATAGAATCATAGAAGTGCAACTCCCATATGGTACATGGGATAGTGAATGTCCCTGGATCCTTGCACTTTGTTGGAATTGCTAGAGTTGGTGTAATGAGTAATGAGACATTCCTTCCAAGGTTGATCCTGTCATTTCCCTTGATCCCTCTTTGATTGGCGCAGAGTTCTTTTAAGAATTTGGCATACCTTGGGATTTGTTTGATGGCTTCAAGTAGAGGGATGTTGATCTCAACACACTTTAATGTGTCCAAAACCTCTTTTTTCATCACCTCTTCAGCCATATTCTTGGTTTGAACGACCCTATATGGGAAGGGAAGAGGTTTAGGAGGAACATCATCAATCTTTTTCATACCTTTATCTTTCTCCTTGGGTTTCTCATCAGTTGGTATGGAATGGGGATTATCTGGAGTAGAGGTGAATCTAGGTGGAATGATAGGTGGATAAGCATCAGTCGATTGCTTCCCACTTCTCAATGTAATGGAATTGACATTACCATTTGGATTGGGGGTAGCTTGGGAAGGAAGATTTCTAGAATTCTTACTTACTAGTTCATGGAGGGCAGTAGCAATCTGGCTCAATTGAGTCTTCAACACCCTCAACTCTGAACCTTGCCTCTTCAGCTCATTCTGTTGATTAAGAACAATTTGTTTCAAAATATCATCAGTGTTAGAGTCTACCTTGTGTTGTATATTCCCTTGTTGATGACTTGTTGATGTTTGAGCTTCAAATCTCCTGTAGGGTTGTTGGAAACCCTTTTGGTAAGGTGGAGGCTACTGGATGTTTGGTTGAAAAGGGGTACATTTTTGTATCCCAGAGCCATACCTCATGTCTAGTTTATCCTTCCACCCTTGGCTTAATGTTGGTGAAAATGAGTCATACTTCTTTTGGAGATGTGGTTGTTGTTGTTGTTGATATGTTCTCCTAGGGAATACTACTACGCAATCTTTTGTTTCTTATAGTTGGGGGAAACAGTCAGTTGGGTGGCTTGCCTCAGTGAAAATGCCACACGGACTTGAAGGAGTGGGTTGGGATGTTTTTTGAGCCAAAACAATCTGCCTCACCATAGTGGTAAATTCTTCTAACTTGGTATCAGTCAAATGAATTTCAATAGAAGAAGGACTTACCTTGTGTACTCCCCTGACATGTGGTGTAACACTATCTCCAAATTGTTGGGAGGTTTGGGCCATCTTGTTGATCAATGCGTGTGTGGCTACTGGTGTCTTTTCCACCAATTACCCTCCTTCTACGGCATCCACCATGCTCCTCTCCATAGATGTGAGTCCTTCATAGAAGTACTGAATGAGGAGTTTCTCACTGATTTGGTGATGTGGATAGCTTTCACACAACTTCTTCAATCGCTCCCAGTACTCATAAATTGACTCCCCTTGTGATTTCTTGATCCTCGATATCTCCATATGAATGGAAGTGTTCCTAGATGCTGGAAAAATTCTCTGAAATAAAAGACATTTCAAATCGTTCCAACATGTTATATCTTCAGGCTGTAAATAGTACATCCAATCCTCTGCAGCTCCATCAAGTGAAAATGGAAATGCTCTTAATTTGATTTGATCTTCAGAGACATTTCTGAGATTTAGGGTTGATAAAACCACATTATATTCTTTCAAATGTTTATTGGGATCCTCACCATAGAGGACATGAAAATTTGGAAGTATGTGGATTATCCCAGATTATAGTTCAAAGTCTGATTCGAGATTTGGGTATGAAATACAATTTGGTTGATAATTAATATCAAGTGCAGCCAATTCATGAATGGTTCTATTTATCTCATTTTTATTATTTGCATCCATTGGTTCTTATTTTATGTTTGAATTTGAATTGCTTCTAATTTCAATGTTTTCAGAAGAGAGGA
Organism: Viscum album; assembly: GCA_963277665.1. Classification (NCBI taxonomy): domain Eukaryota; kingdom Viridiplantae; phylum Streptophyta; class Magnoliopsida; order Santalales; family Viscaceae; genus Viscum; species Viscum album. The sequence continues at coordinate 51,442,527 of OY728130.1, read as the reverse complement.
ATTCACCAACTGGTTGAATTTTGAAACTTCCCATAGACTGAGACTATCTGTTTTGAGCTCGAAGGCTACACTCAATCTCAGGGTCAAGATCTAAGAGATCCTCAGGATTAATTCATTCCATAAAACAAAAAAAGAAAATAGGAAAAGTGGACCATAAGAAAAATGAGAAGTTTGACTTGATAGTCAAAAAAGAAAAGAAGACGATGAAAAAAATGAAAACTTGAGAAAGGAAAATGATGAAAGAGAGAGGTGAAGAAAATAATAAAAGAAATACCTCTAAATGGTTGAATAAATTACATTCCTCCCTATCAACAATGAAAATTTTAATGGCTGGTGTCGTGGGGGCCCTCAAATGATTAGTTTGATTTTGGGGTACTTAGGTGTAGTAGAGTGGTTGACCAAGGTGGTCTCTAAAAGGATGAAGTGAATTAAAACAAATTTTTAGAGGAATTATAAAAATAAAATAAAAGACAATGAATACACTACTTGGAATTATGGGGGTTGGTTATAGTTTATAAATCTAGAAGAAGTTTTCTAGAAGAATATTGTATTTTTTTTGCTCTTTGTTTTGAAATGAGTTTCGATTAAAATTACACAACAAGAAGATGTTTTTTAGACAATATATAAAAGATGTAATTGGACTAACACTACCTCTTCAATCAATTATTTATCATTATCATTTAAATTAACATCCACTTAATTATGATCCCTTAACCTGTTAACCCCTGAACCCTAAGAGAATTAACTATACCACGAAGATGATGTGAATTTAACCCTAGGCTAACTTCGGAACATGAAATCGCAATACCCTACTTTGATTGATGTTATAAGATTAGATTATGGTCAGTGGTAAATTAAGGAACATTTCCCCTCTAGAAATTATAATTAATTGATTTTAGGGATTATATTTTAACACAACAAATTGATCTAGTATGGTTTTGTCAAACTGATTATGTTCACACTCTCACAATTTACACAAAATCTCATCCTCGCTTGTTTTTGTGTTAATTGTTCAATTGCTTTCTTAGTTTCAATTAAATTAAAAACTCAATTAATTGATCATATTATTTTAATTAAATTATATCATTGATTAAAAATAAATTAATGTATAAGGTACAAGATAGATCGATTACTAAAAGACTACTCTTCCATGGGTGGCATAATCATCGTAGAAGCGAATTGGATTTTCAACGGTTTATAATGGATATAACCAAATAACTCTTCTGCTCAAGAATTCTTGCCCAAATAGGAATATTAATAGAAGAAGAAAATTGAATAAAAAATAAGAAAATAGAAGAAATAAAAGATGTACAATGAAATTTATTACAAAAAGAAAATCATTATATCATGAAGGAGAAGAAGAAGTCTTCATTGATGGGATCCTTGCATCAAGAGATACTCTTATTTCAATGGTTTTATAATTAGAGTGTATCTACATATCCTCTTCCCTCAACATCCCAATTCACATCCCAACCCCACCAATTGAGAAAAACACCAATTTATAGAGTTGTGTGGAGGATAGGTTCAAAGTGGTTTTAAGTGTGAATGGGGAATCACGACCAAATATTTTATGCCAACTTACACCGCCCATTTGACCACAAAAATGAATGAATTTTCTATTCTTCCAGATGGATGGTCTGTGAGAAACTGAGTCTTGTAGAGCCTCTCAAAATTTGGGCCTGGTCCATGTAATTAGGAAGAAGTTATGGCCCAAATACAGAACCCATGTCTATTATGCCTAGTCCAGCCCACCATTGATGTAATGGCCCATTTACTCCATCCAAATGAACTCTTTAGATCTGGTGTCCTCAATAAAATTTATAGAAAATTAAGTTAATAACATTGTTACAAACTATTAAGTTAAAAAATAAATATTAAAATATTTATCTTCAAAATACTATAGTTCATTTTGAAAGGGTAAAACTGAAATTTTCATCAAATTTTTAAAAGAATGATCTAATACCAAATATTTCATAAATGAATATATTTAGAACAATGTGATGAAATTATATAATTTATTATCAATAAAATATTCATCAAAATATTGTTTTACCACAATTCATTAATTTGGATAATGGAACAGCCTTAGTCACACTATCGACCGAGTTATCACCAGTGGGTATCTTTGTGACACTCACTTTCCTAGATTCTATAATATCCCAAAAAAATTGCAACCTAATGTCTAGGTGCATTGATATTCTATGGAATACATAATTTTTAGAGATATGCAAAAAAGATTGGCTATCACAGTGAACTATTATACTATTAGTAGATAATGACAACTCAGAAAGCAAACCTATAAGCCAAATGGATTCCTTAATTGCTTCTGTCAAGGAAATATATTCTGTCTCAGTAGTATAAATCACAACCACTGATTGCATATTGCATTTCCTAGAGACTGGCCCTCCATATGCAAGGAAAGAAACCAGTGAGAGGCCTTTGGGTGTCAATATTTGCAGCATAGTCTAAATCAACAAAACCTACTATGTCATCATCAAAATTTGTATTCAAGACATATCGAATGCATTGTTTATCAGACATATAAACATAACTTAATAACCATTTTAAAGAATTCCAATACACCTTACAAGGTTTCCACATAAACCTACTCAAAGTATAAATAGGAAATGCTAAATCTGGTCTAGAATAGACCATGTCATACATAATACTTCCTACAACATTTTCATATGGAATCTTATTCATAAAGGCAGTCTCATCTTCATTCTTAGGGGATTGATTTAGGGACAATTTAAAGATTTGTACTAAGGGAATATTAATAGGATTAACATGTTCAAAAATATATCTTTTTAATAACTTCCTAATATAGGCAAACTAGGATCAGTTCAAGGTTTTAACCTTCCTATCCCTAATTATATCCATACCAATAATTTTATTTCTATGGCCTAAGTCATTTATTTCAAACGCACAATTCAACTAGTGCTTAACAGTATCTATAAACCTCATGTTTTTGTAGATGAATAACATTTCATCAACATATAATAAAATATAAACATGATCATGTCTAAAAGTCTTAAAATATACACATGCATCAAATCTGCTTCTAGAAAACTCATTTTCAATCATAATTGAATCAATCCTTTTGTACCATTTTCTTGAAGATTTCTTAAGTCGATACAAGGTCTTATATAAAATACAAACATGATTAGGATTGAACAATTTTGAAAATCTATCAGGAGGGGTCATATAAATAGTCTCATCAAGGCTACCATGTAAAAAAGTAGTTTTTACATAAAGTTGTTCAATATGCATATCAAGTTTGGCTGCAAATTCAAGTAGGATTCGAATGGATGGATGCATAACAACAATAGATAAAATTTCACTATAATCAATGCTTTAATGCAGTAGAAAACCTTTAGCTACCATTCGGGCATTAAATTTGATTTTAGTTTATCATACATTATTTTCATTTTTCTTATAAAACCATATATAACCTATAACTTTCTGGTTACTGGGTCTAGGAACAACAACCCAAGTGTCATTGTTAAGAAGGGAATTCATCTCCTCTTGCATTTCTCTTAGCCAACTATTGGCTTCTTTGGACTTAATAGCTTGCTTATAAGTTTGGGGATAATCATTGAATAGGCCCTGAGCTACATTAAAAGCATAGGTGGCAATGTCTTCCTGGTTGAAACGGGCTGGGGGTCTAATAACCCTTCTCTCTCAATCTCGAGTAAGCTGATAGTTTCTCAGTTTATCTGGTTATGGATACCCAGGTTCTGATTCCGAACTAGAATCTGTTTCTTGTTGGGATTGGATAACCATGGGAGAAGGACCAGAACTGGACCGTGGTTGGTCACTGGTTCTTAAAGGGACTTGAACACCTAAAGGGGTTATAACCCATGTGGGTTCAGTATCTTCTTCAGAAGATCCAGCAGGTTCAGGCTCATTATCATTGGGCATACTAGATTCATGGAAGACAACATCGTGGCAAATGATTCATTTCTGGTAACCTGGTTTATCTACCCATAAACGATAACCCTTAACACATTCTGGATATCCCAAAAATATACAATTAACATCCCTAGGATCAAGAATATCATTTTGTGAATGTGCATAAGCTATTGATCCAAAAATCCTAAGGTGAGCAAGATTTGGGGGTATTCCATTCTAGAGTTCTTCGGGTGTTTTAAAAGAGTTAGCAGAATATGGGAAATGATTAATGATATACACTGTTGTTGAAGCGTCCTCGGCCCAAAAGGACCAAGGGAGTTTTGAGGGGGACATCATACACCACACCCTCTCAAGGATAGTCCAATTCATTATTTCTGCTAACCCATTATGTTGTGGGGTTTCAATAATAGTTTGGTACCTTTTAATTCCTTCTAATTCACAATATTCAATGAATTCATTGGTTACATATTCTAAACCATTATTGGTCCTTAAGGCTTTATGTTTCTTGTTACTTTCACTCTCTATAGAATCCTTCCATTTCATAAAAGTATGAAAGGTATCAGACTTGTATTTGAGTAAATAAATTCATACTCTCCAAGAGAAACCATCAGTAAAGGTAACAAAGTATAACCCTCCACCATGGGAGGTGACTCTAGAAAGACCCCACAAATCAGAATGTACACATTCGAGAGGATCTTTAGCCATATACAAGGACCTACTGAAACATACTATCCTAGATTTCACATACACACTGACTTCACAAAAGGGAAGACTATTAGGAGTGATGTTGCTTAAATGGCCCTATTTCTGGAGCTCACTAAGACCCTTGGCACTAACATTCCCTAGTATCTTATGCCACAAAGTAGTGGAATCAATTCCTGAACTAGAAGAGGAATTAAATTGATCTCTATACACCTTACCATATAACAAATAGAGACCATTACGAAGGGTTCCTTTCATAACTGTGAGGGATCCTCAGACTATTCTAAGGCTTCCAGATCCAGACTTGAAGATGTACCCTTTCTGGTCAAGTATTCCTTGGGATATTAGGTTTCTTTTTAGTTTGGATACTCACCTAACTTCCTAAAGAGACTTGACATACCCATCATGAAGCTCAAGAGATATTGAGCATATTCCCATAATGTGGCAGCTCCTGTTATTCCCTAGAAAAACCTCAACAGACTTGACTTCCCTTAACTTAGTAAAGAACTCCTTCATAGGACACAATTACAATGAGAATCCTGAATCTCGAATCCACTCATTTGAGATGGTTGTGTCAGTGAAATTTAACACATCAGCCATGTCAAAGTCTTGTTCGACTAATAAAGAATGGTTGTAACGACCCGAAATTTTTAATAAATCTCGTTTCCTAATTTTGTGTGTTATTTTATTTTATACCCAACAAAACTGTTTCATTTGATAACATGAGTATAATTAAATTGAGACTGTGGGGTTTTGACTATTATATGACCGCTAGTCAGTATGACCGTTGGAAACTAAATGATACAACTATTGTCTCTAAATACAAGTGATCATGGTTAATTAATATAGAAAGAAGATTTGATGTCCTCACCCAGTAGTCTTAGACCGATCGAAGCCTATCTAAAAGAACTTGGGAAGGAAGTAGCACCACTGGGCTTTGCTCTAGACCAAAACCAAGCCGAACTACATCGTGTGAAGTTAGAAAGGAATCTCATTCGTGAGAAGTTCAAACTGATATAAATTACTACTCATGCGATGTTGGCCGATCCTCCCTCAGATTCTCTAACCTTAGAACACCTTACACTTAGGTCCTATGCTGGTCTGATAAGGGGCTATGTAAGGAGACCGTAACTGCCTTGTGTAATCCTTTGTTTTAAATAAAAAATTTATTTCTTCTTATGATGAAGTTTATTAATTTTCAAATGTCCGGATAAATATAGTATGCATATTTTTGGTGAATTTTAGAGAAAGGATATTTTTTAAAAAAAATTATGTAGGCCTTAAATAATTAAAAATGTGTAATGATTTTCAAAAAATGGTCTTCTACAATTATGTTCAGAACGAAATTTAGAGTCTAATAAGATCAAATTAATTTTTGATGAATAATAAATTATGAATAGTGATTTTATGCTTAGGATTAGTAATGTGACCAAATGTATTAGTAATCTCACTTAAAGAAAGTATTAATATAATCTAGGCACGTTGATTAATTAATGTGATTCAATAAAATGGTTAAATAACGGTTTCATAAATTATTATTCAAGTATTAGTTTTTTCGGGTGAATTGTGTTTTTTAATTAAAAATTAAATTAAAAATATTTAGAAAATTGTTTTTATAAAATGGATTTCGTTTTTGAACTCAGAGCATCGATATTATGTTAAGGTAATTTTTGGGGATTTTTCTGGAAAAAATTAATTTTTGGTGAATAGTGTATTTATTTAAAAATTAAATTAAAAATATTTAAAAAATTATTTTTATAAAATGGAGTTCATTTTTTAAATCAGAGCATAGATATTTGGTTAAGGTAAAATTTAGGGATTTTTCTGAGAAAGTTGAATTTTCAGTGAATAGTAAAAATACAATTTTTGGATTTCGATATGTTTAATGACATGATAACTATGTCATGTTGATGTCATGAGATATTATATGGGTTGGACTACCAAAGGTGATGAATTAGTGTATGGTGGGCCCCATGTGGCCTAACTCCATGGGAAATACCATGGGAGAGGCCATGGTTTTGTGAAAACCACTTGTGAGGTGTCCCTCGGCCATTAATGCCTTGTCCCCTCACTTTCCCTATAAATACCCATCCTTTCCTCCTCTATCATTCACTCCCAAATATCCCCCAATGAAGCTATGGTCTCATTAGCTCTCAAGGAGTCCTCCCATGGTGCCCCCAATCCCTCAAGGTCCCAACCTATGAGTTTTAAGCGTTACGTTTTAAGGTAAAGGATCTGACCCTTCTACTTCTTTTGAAGTAATCTCTTTTATGTCATTTCATTTATGCTCCATGTTCATATGTTGTAGGATGTTCTTTTATATTAATCTTACGTCCCTTTTCATGTTTATATGATGAGAGACCCCCTCTTTCTCTCATCAATTCGTTTTAACAATGTTCATTAGACTGCCGAGTTTTTAAGGGATTCATTCACCTTTCTCATGTTTTCACAGTTATACTTTCATGTCAAGTATTTAAAGTTCCTTTTTATTATGTTGGGGTATGATATCTATATCTATAATACTGATCATTTATGTTCATATGATGATAGACCCTATTTGATCTCGTCAATTCATTTTTGTTGAAGTTTAAGTGACACCGTTAGGTTGTCGAATTTTTAAGGGATTCTTTCACCTTTCTCATTTTTTCTAAGTTCTACTTTCATTTCAAATATTTCAAGTTCCTTTTTATTATTTTGGGGTATTATCTCTATATCTATCGTACTGATATTTTATGTTCATATGATGAGAGACCATATTTGATATCTTCAATTCGTGTTTTTTGAAGTTTAAGTGACACCGTTAGGATGCCAAATTTAATACGAGAAATCTTATTTTTGTCTTCCTTTCATGTTCATCATTTCATATGGTATATCTTTAACATTTCATTACCATGTTCTTAAATCCTTTATATTATGTCCCCCTATAGTTTTATGGGCCATTTATGAATGTTTGACCCATGTCCCCTTTCTTTTCAATGTTTTCTAAAACCCCGAAACATAGCCGTTATGCTGTAGAATTTCCGTCTCAAACTGTCTCTCTCTTTTTCTAAAGTTATTTTATTTTCGTAATTGAATACTCAAAGCCCTCTTTTATATAGGGTTATCACATATATTCCAAAATTTTCTATTTTAAATTCTGGGATTTACATACATGAGACCCGCTTTCCTTTTTTTGGGTTTAAAATGACATTAAGATCTTGACTTTAATGCAGTTTTTAAAACGTTATGATCATGAAATGAAACCCATTTATTTTATGCTATCTGGGTTGTTTATGTAATGATTGATGATGATATATGTGGCTCACATGATAATATAGACAAATTAAGGGTGCCATCTGATAGCGCTCCAATGCATTGGGTAAAGACTTAATCTTTAGAGATGACCATTTAGACAGATACCTTGGTGAATAACCTTGGTAATTTTTATTGACACCTTGGGGATGGACCTTGGTGAAACAGAAATGATTGCCTTTGTAAAATGTTGTAGCCACATCTTCAAGTTATGAAATACATTATTTTTATTATGATATGCCTCAAGATTTCTTTCACATGCCTTAAAGTTCTTTTTCGTGACTTTATTGATTTAACTCATGTTCACATGTTAAATGTTTCCCTTGTTTCCATTAATGGGCCTTTTGCTCACCCTTTCCTCTGATTTATTCTCTCATGTTATGAGATGTTATAATGAACTTAGGATGAACAAATGAAGAATCCTTTCAAGGTTTTAAGAAGAATGTTTTTTTCTCATGTAATAAGTTCCTGGTTTCTAAGACACTAAACCTTAAAGGTTCTCAGTTTTGTAAGATGTAATGAAAAGTTATGTTATAAAAAGGCGGGATGCAATAGTTGGTATCAAAGGATGGTTTAGTTATTTGTGGAAATTAGGATATGAAAACATTAGGAATAAGCCTATAGAAAAGTTTATATATAGAAAATATTCTTGGTATTTTGGTGAGTATTGAGTAAGGGGTTTCCAAGAAAATATATCTCTGTCTAGATACAAGCAGGTAGAGGTGGCTCTGGCACAGATGTATATAGGGGTAAAACCAGAAAACACCACTTTGAGATAGACTCAAACGGGAACTGGTACACGACAACGGGCCTTGCCGCACTCTTGGATACGACACTCCCGAGGGATATTCTTTGGTAAATTCATAAGATTAGTATGAACCATTATTAAAGGAACAAAGATAAAATAAAATAAAGATTCACATAATAATATATGATCATGGATAACCAAGATTGGAACCTTGGGGATAACAAGTTAGGGTATACTTTCCTTCTACAAGTTTATCCTTCTATGATTAATGTTTCCTTTTAATGATTATTGGCTAAGTATTCTAGCCCCTAATTATACTTTCTTTTCTTAGTTAATTGTGGGAAATGGAAGAACATATCCCAACAACCAATGTGATATGAAATGTGATGATTTCCCTATTGATAAGACAGAGATGACGAGGGATCATGTTGAAAATATTTTGATTATGCCAAACCAGCTATCAAAAATCACAATTAATAATTGGTACCTAGTTGAATGCCCAAATCCGTCAAGAAAGAAGTAGTTGAAGTCTCAGGGAGGTTCATCTGATAAAGTTGATATGGGAAAGAAGACCCAATTTCCTTTGTGAAAAAAGTGTGTAAAGGGGCACCAAGGAGAATTTCAGAAAGGAAGTGGGAGATGTTTTAAGTGTGGGAATATAGGGCATAAATTATCCAATTTCTTTTAAAAAATGGATAATGTGATAAATGGAGATAAGTTTCAATCTAATGTACCTTATGCATTTCGATGTCGTAAATGTGGAGAAGTTAGATATTATCCAGGGAAATGCTCTCATGGAATGGGTGAAAATCATGATGAGCATCAACATTCTTCGAGGACAAGGGAACAATGCAAGTCCTATGTTTAGATGAATCATGATGAATGAAGTACATGTAACTTCTTCACAATAATTGTCTATGTCATGTTGTATTTTAGTTCATGCTACATGAGCATATCTTTAATGTTTTCTAAGAACATCGATTCACTACCTAAGATGGTTTTATATCATTATGGAAAACATCTATTGTTATGTACCACATGTTGATGTAGTGAAGCTGTTCTTCTTTAAAAAAAGGGAGATTAGGGGATTAATAGATGATTATTATTTTGGAAGACGTTCACTATTTTGGGAACCCTATTTGATGGAGGTAAATAGATTCCTACGGTATCTTCTTTGAAGAGTAAAGGTTGACTTATATTTTGAATAATCGATGAATTTAAGGCATACTTATAGTAATTTAGGTTACATATGGAAATGATTAACCTATATTGGGGAAAATATGTTTAGGTTAGTTACTTTTGTTATAAGATGTTAAGAGTGGTTGGTGTTGTTTGGAGATGAACGATAAAGTCTATCTTGGAAGACTATGTTATGAGATCATTCTTATAATTGGGTTTCAGTCTTAGTTTTGTTTATTTTGGGGAATTTTAAGGATAGTTATTTATATAATGGTCTATGATTAACTTTGGGTAGTACCATGGAATTGTGAAGATTTAAGAGTAGTTTCCCTTCCTATGGGGTTCTTTCATTTTGAAGAGTTGTTTTATCTTACCCTTTCTATTTTTGGGATAATGATTAATGATAAAAGAAATAGATAGTTAATCTTTTGTGAATTATGTGATTCTATAGAAGATGATCCTTGTGTGTTTGATGAGACTAAGCGTTTTTCAATTCTCCTCATTTGGAGAAAATATTAGTTTTGGGAGAAACATATTAAATGATGAAACTCTACTTGAAGGTTCGTGTATTTCCGTATGTTTTTATTCTATGTAGTAAACTAATTCCTCAAAATTATGAAAGGGATAGAAAAAAAACGTTGTTGGTTTATGTTTCCTACTGGGTAATCAAAGACCGTTAACTAACATCTAAAGTTTGAGATTTTCGTATTTTTAAAATTCTCCTAATCTTGCTTTCTATCAATATCCATCAGAACTTGACACATTGTTTTATCTTCCATATCCATGTTTTCCTACATGGAATCCTAGTATGGGCTAACTCGGGTGACCTTTGTACTTTACTTCCTTTCTTTTAAATTAATATTTTTACTGACTCTTTTTCCGATGTGGGACTTTCAACAAAATTTCCAAGCCCAATTTTAAAATTGTGACGACACAATTTCTCAAGGGGAGAAGATTGTAACAACCCGAAATTTTGAATAAATATTGATTCCTAATTTTGTGTGTTATTTTATTTTATACTCAAAAAAAACTATTTCATTTGATAGCATGAGCATAATTAAATTGAGACTGTGGGGTTTTGACTATTATATGACCGCTAGTCTGTATGACCGTTGGAAACTAAATGTTGCAACTATTGCCTCAAAATACAAGTGATTGTGGTTAATTAATATAGAAAGAAGATTCGATGGCCTCACCCAGTAGTCTTGGACCGATTGAATCCCATCTAACAGAACTTGGGAAGGAGGTAGCACCACTGGGCTTTGCTCTGGACCATACCCAAGCCGAACTACATCATGTGAAGCTATAAAGGAATCTCCTTCGCGAGAAGCTGAAACTGATAGAAATTACTACTCGTGTGATGTTGGCCGAGCCTCCCTCGGATTCTCTCACCTTAGCACACCTTACACTTAGGTTCTATGCTAGTGTGATAAGGGGCCGCGTAAGGAGAAAGTAACTGCCTTGTGCAATCCTTTGTTTTAAAATAAATTTGATTTCTTCTTATGATGAAGTTTATGTATTTTCAAATGTTCGGATAAATATAGTATGCATATTTTTTGTGAATTTTAGTGAAAGGATATTTTCAAAAAATGTTTATTTAAGCCTTAAATAATTAAAAATGTGTAATGATTTTCAAAAGATGGTCTTCTATAATTATGTTCAGCATGAAATTTAGTGTCTAATAAGATCAACATAATTTTTGATGAATAGTAAATTATGAATAGTGATTTTATTCTTAGGATTAGTAATGTGACCAAATGGATTACTAATCTCACTTAAAAAAGTATTAATATAATCTAGGCACCTTGATTAAGTAATGTGATTCAATAAAATGGCTAAATAACGGTTTCATAAATTATTATTCAAGTATTAGTTTTTTCAGGTGAATAGTGTTTTTTAATTAAAAATTATAATAAAAATATTTAGAAAATTGTTTTTATAAAATGGATTTCATTTTTCAACTCAGAGCATCGATATTATGTTAAGGTAATTTTTGGGGATTTTTATGAAAAAAATGAATTTTTGGTGAATAGTTTATTTATTTATAAATTAAATTAAAAATATTTAGAAAATTATTTTTATAAAATGGTGTTCATTTCTGAAATAATAGCATCGATATTTGGTTCAGGTGAAATTTTGGGATTTTTCTGAGAAAGTTGAATTTTTAGTGAATAGTAAAAATACATTTTAGGGTTTCGGTATGTTTAATGACATCATAACTGTGTCATATTGATATAATGAGATATTTTATGGGTTTTCCGAAAAAAGGTGATCAATTATTGTATGGTGGGCTCCATTTGGCCTAACTCCATGGGAAATACCATGGTAGAGCCCATGGTTTTGTGAAAACCAGTTGTGAGGTGTCTATTGGCCATTAATGCCTTGTCCCCTCACTTTACCTATAAATACCCACCCTTTCCTCCTCTATTTTTCACTCCCAACTCTCCCCCAATGAATATTTGGTCTCATTAACTCCCAAGGAGTACTTCCATGGTTCCCCCAAGCCGTCAAGATACCCCCTATTGCTCTCATCAATTCGTTTTAAGAATGTTTAAGTGGCGCCATTAGGCTGCCGAATTTTTAAGGGATTCATTCAACTTTCTCATTTTTTCAAAGTTCTACTTTCATGTCAAGTATTTCATGTTCATCTTTATTATGTTAGGGTTTGATCTCTATATCTATCATACTGATATTTTATGTTCATATTATGGGAGACCCTATTTGATCTCGTCAATTCATTTTTGTTGATGTTTATGTGACGCCATTAGGCTGCCGAATTTTTAAGGGATTCTTTCACCTTTCTAAATTTTTCAAAGTTCTACTTTCATGTCAAGTCTTTCATGTTCCTTTTTATTATGTTGGAGTATGATCTCTATATATATCATACCGATCTTTTATGTTCATATGATGAAAGACCCTATTTGATCTCTTCAATTCTTTTTTTAAGTTCAAGTGACGCCGTTAGGCTGCCGAATTTAATATATAAGAGAAATCTTATTTTTTTTCTTCCTTTCATTTTCATCATTTCATATGGTATATCTTTAAAAATTCCTTACCATGTTCTTAAATCCTTTATATTTTTCCCCCTAATTTTTTATGGGTCATTTATGAATGTTTGACCCATGTCCCCTCTCTTTTCAATGTTTTCTAAACCCGGAAACATAGCCGTTATGCTGCAGAATTTCCGTCTCAAAATGTATCTCTCTTTTTCTAAAGTTCTTTTATTTTTTTTAAGTTAATACTCAAATCCCTCACTTATATAGGGGTATTCACATATATACCAAAATATTCTATTTTAAATTATGGGATTCACATACATGAGACCCGCTTTCCTTTTCATGGGTTTAAAATGAAGTAAAGATCATGTCTTTAATGTAGTTTTTAAAATGTCATGATTATGAAATGAAACCTGTTTCTATTATTCTATATGGGTTGTTTATGAAATTATTAATGATGATATATGTGGCTCACATGATTATAAAGACAAATTAAGGTTGTGCCCTGATAGCGCTCCAATGAATTGGGTAAAGACTTAATCTCTAGAGATGACCATATAGACTGATACCTTGGTGAATAACCTTGTTAATATTTATTGACACCTTGGGGATGGACCTTGGTGAGATGGAAATGATTGTCTTTGGAAAATATTGTAGCCACATATTCGAGTTAGGAAATATGTTATTTTTATAATGATATGCCTCATGATTTCTTTCACATGCCTTAAAGTTCTTTTTCGTGACTTTATTGATGTATCTCATGTTCACATGTTAAATGTTTCCCTTGTTTACCTTACTGGGCCTTTTGCTCACCCTTTCCTTTGATGTATGCTCCCAGGTTATGAGATGTTGTAATGAACTTAGGATGAACAAATGAAGAATCCTTTCAAGTGATTAAGAAAATGTTTTTTTCCTCATGTAATAAGTTCCTGGTTTCCAAGACACTAAACCTTAATGATCCTCAGTTTTTTAAAATGTAATGAAAAGTTCTGTTATAAAAAGGCGGGATGATATAATGGTCATTATTAGAATCTTTATAGTCACCCTTCCTATTAGCATAGTTCCTCTAAATGTTCTCAGGTTGTTTACATTGGAAACACTTGATTATCATTCCTTTAGACTTGCTCATATGTTTCTTAAACTAACCCATATCTTTACTCCCACCCCTTCACTCACTTCGGCCTCTGGACTTACCTCTATCCCCAACATTTAAACCCACAGCCTCAGTTTTCACAATACCCTTATTTTGTAGATCTTTAGAGAGGAATGCAAATTTAACTTCCTCAAGAGTTAATGTGTCTTTACCATACATCATAGAGTCATTAACATAGTTAAACAAATCATCTAATGATGTTTACAATATAATGGCTTGGTCCTCATCATCCACCTTAATATCAATGTGGGATAGGACTAATAATATTTTATTGAATTCATCGATGTGTATCTAGAATGCAGTTTTCGGGAACATTTTAAATGTATACAATATCATTTTCATAGATAGTCTACCAATAAGGGATTTTTTTCATATAAAGGGATTCCAATTTAGACCATATTCCAGTGGAAGAGGACTAATATGCAACTTCTCTTAAGACTTTGTCTCCTAAAGATAAAAAGATCATACTATGGGAAGTCCTTAAGGTTTCCTCAAGGACATCTATAAAAGAGGTGGCAGCCTGTCCATCAGGGGTAGTGGTGGTGATTTTCTTCCTAGTGCCAGCAAGGGAATCAATAAGGTCATTATGATCTAAGAAGGATATCATCTTTATTCTCCAGATATTAAAATCATCATCTCCATCAAACTTATCAATATAAAACTTATTCAAACACATAAAAATAAAAGAGAAGACTATGATACAACTTGTTTTGATTAATTAAACCAACCCTAGAAAAGCCAAGATCCACTGTTTTATAAAATGTAGAATAGTTTGTAAAAGTGTTATTAACAGATTAGTTCGAACCGTGATATATTTGGAATGAGAATCTCAGCCGAGATAAAGATAAAAAACCCATGCAAGAATATAAAGAACAAAATATATAACGTGCTTCAGCCCCATGGGGACCTACGTGCATGGCAAGAACACCACCCAGGGTAACAAATTTATTACGAAATCAAGAATGAACACAAGCACACAATACAGACTCAAATATAGATGTAAAGGACTAGAGAAACTATCTGATGAGTCCGAGCCTGCTGAACTAGGTGGCAGTGATCAAGTCTGTCACAAAGAGTCAGCCCAATCCACTCATGGATGGAATCACGCCCACACACAATAAGGATACAACAGCATGAATATCAAAGAAAAGTAAAACTGTGACAGTGCCAATATCTAAAAACCAGATCATGGATACGATTGTAAAGAATGTAAATGTTTTTACCCCTTGAAGCATAGTTGTCGAAGAACCTAATGACTGGGATGATCACCACTGAGTCTCCACCAGAAAATATTTTCGGTTGTAGGAGGCTGTTCGTGATGTGGTAGTGGGGAGTGCGGGTTCCAGAAGACTCTTGGAAAGGTTTTCCTTCTTCGCCACGGAGTCAAAACAGAGCTGCACTTCACTGGGGGAAAACTCACATAACCCAGAGGATGAAAACCCGAGAGAGACGCTTCCATCAAGCTGAGATAATCAAGGTAATGAATTCACAACATACAGCTGTTAGGCGGTTTAATGGATTAGAGGGATCAAAGCCACGTGTATGGCTGAGATCATCAGGACGGTTCACGTAACTGAGGTGAGGGCAGCGCATCAGACATGTGGCAAAATCTAAGAGGAGAGGCGATGATTGAAAGGGATCAAGGCCAGCCATAAGAAACTCAATGGGTGATATCCAAGCCATTGGATCATCAAAAATCAATAGTCCATGCTAATAGGTAAGGAAACAACTTAAATTGGGTTCCAAACACAGTGAACCTGGAAACAAGGCCGAACCGAAAACATGAAAAGAACCCCACGTAAATATGCCATACAAAGTTCATTATAAACGAATTATACAGAAAATAAAAATAATAAGAAGTGTATATAATTGAAATATGAAAATGTATGCAAGAGGTGCAATTTCAACACTGATCGATCCCACCAAACTCCTTGGAGATAATAATTGGAGAGTGATTTTAAACAAATCTTACCATATTTCATATCATTGAATCTGTGAATAATGATATAGCCTGAAGATTACCAAAACACCGATCCAATACCACCGAGTGTTCCACCTCCATTCCTAATTATTACACTAGGTAAATTTATCCCCTGAGCATCCTAAATCCATAAGACCATTAATTTTTTAAAATGTGGAAAAGTTTCTCCCTCTCTTCCATGAAACCATACCACCCCCTTCTTCTCTATTAGATATTATATTGCATTAAATTCCTTCTGATTCACAATATTTTATTAATTGAAGATGCACCATTACCAAAGGAGATCAACTATCAAAGCGACATGTGATGAGATGATATCATCCTGCAGACTATCATATTGTGACCACAAAAATAGAAAGACGTACAGTATTGTGACGCCATGGAGAAAAAAGATTCTTCATCCTATCCAGGTTTCCTTCAACTCAATGAATCAGATGATATAGAGTATGGAAGAAAATATCCATGTGGACACAAATCTAATCCATGGAAACAACATGAAGTCAAAGCATTCGATTGTCCTCTCCGAATAACTCTCCATGTGAGTCCCTGATCTTCCCCAGAATAGTAGTATTTTGAATTGGATGGGGGAGCCTTGGGAGATAAATCCACACCACCAAAAAAGGATATTCCCCTCCTATGAGGACCTCCATCAACCACCGTGTAAGCTGAAAGTGACATGTATTAACTAAACAAGGGCTTAGGGCCCATGCATTGATGAAATCGACACGAGAATCTTGGGAGATGTAGAAAGACTTCCTATTGAGCTCTGAGACACAAGACACCTGCTCTAGGCCCCTAGATCGGACTAAGTTCTAAAAAAATCCAATATGAGGTCTATAACCATATAACGGAACCACATGATTGGATTTTAGTAGATAGGTGGCATCCTCAAATGTTGGGGCTGAGTAAGATAGTACAGGGAGACCACCCTCCAAACTACTGAAAGAATTCCCCAGATAGACCGCTGGGAGAAGAGAATAATGCAAGGCCAGAAGTGGAGGTGTTTTGAGTAAAACATCCTTCACAGATATCCAGAAATATAGATATGAATCTTGAGAATGAACATTGGATTCTAGAAAAAGGATGGGATAACACTAGGGACCACTGAAGCCGAAGGAAGAGACTAGTCTGGTGATGTCACCTTCTTCGGGTGGGAGAGGTCAACCACCATAGTAGGAGAAATCTGAATCTTCCAGTGCATGTGGAGCATGTTCTTGTTAGAATTATCATCCATTTCAAAATTCTTCATACCAATTGGATCCTGAAAACTTGGCAACGAGAAAGAAAATACTCGACTGAAGGTTTAAAGAATAGTATCGAAGAAGACAAATACGGCAAAGGGAAGAGGTGGCCTCATGAACTGAAAGCCCTTTGTGGAACACCACTTCGAATGGTGGTCCCCGGCCTGACAAATAAGCTACAAACCAAATAGTTCATGTAGTAGAGATTCTAGAAACCTCTCACACAAACTGTGTCATTAGTGAAATTGAAGGTTTCGAGCGCAGTGGAAACGTGGTTGGGCCGACACCCATATTTGATTTTTACCATGATCATTAATTATTTCAAGATCAATATGACGATAAACTTCAGTCTCCACGGAATATAATCAACAATTTAGATAAAGAAGAAAGAGGCCCGGAACCTTTAGAGAGGATCTTGCACATCATGTTTATAATTAATTTAATTAATTTTATAAAGAAAATAATACCTTGATCTTCGTTATTTTCTTTGTTAATGATGTTTATCATCCGGAATGACCCTTCTGGAATATCATGTTGCGCTTGTATGGATCCAAACTAGAATCTCTCTAGCGATGATCCACACGTTCTCTTCTGGCCTCCGATCGACACCGCTCAGTCACCGAGTGCTTTCATGACGAAGCAGGTGTCTTGTTTCGATCGTTCTTGATCATTTGTTTTTCATCCTTGAAGAACGTCTCTCGTTCTTGAGAGGGGTGTAAAGAGGATTCAAAATAGAAATTTTTTAGCTCAGCAATTCTCAATTCCCCGGGTGTGCAGTTCGGTACATAGCACAATAGACGTATTTGTCTACTTATTGACATGGGGCTTCAGTTACAATATTTAATTACGTAATAGCAATTAAATACATTCATAACCCTAGAGAAAACCAATTCTATTAATAATAATATCACGTCATTGTTTATGGTGCGCCAACTTACATAAAATGGAAGTATAAATAAAATTTCGCATCACAATATAATAACACCATTATTTTAATTTATGCAAACATGTTAAATAATTATTTATCATTTTGAAAATAATTATTTTACTACTAGATCGGCCTTGGTTGTCACGAACTCCACTTCCATTTATTGAAAACCCGAATAAATAATTAATTTATTTATTCTCTTAAATAAATATTTTATTTAAAAATTTGTAAATAAATATTTATTAAATGTTCAATAAAATAAATGAATATATTTCACTCACAATTAGGTAAATAATTATTTATTTAATTTATGCAATCATTTTAACGTGAATTCAATTATTCCATTATCTTGAGAATAATATATATTAATTAAATTCAAATAGAATTTAACCGAGACCACCAGAAATACTTTGTGTGTTACCCTCTATGATTCTTTCTGATTGGCATTAGGAATTTTTGCCTAATGTCCAAGAGTATTGTATAACAACGGGTCAAGGAACCCAATAGAAAGATCTTAAAGTCGCAACAACGACATCCATATATGAAAGCTCACTGTCTAATATAATCCATTTTTCTCAATATCTCATCAAGAAGGTTTCATGATTGTGTCACCAACTTTTATGTTTGATACATCATTCTTTTACTACCTAAAATAAACTAGATGAACACCATGACCATGGAATTCCGTGCAACAGTTCTATTTCAATCAAGGGGCCGAGATATCAATTCCCATAAATGGAAGGGACAAATCCTTCATCAACTTATTGATTAATAACATGTCACTCGTGGTGATCCTAACGTAATATACTTCCCACTAACTGTTTGGATGATAGTTTTCATCAGTAAAGAAAAGTGTGTGAGTTGTGACAAGTATTAATGATAATCTTAAGGTATAAGGATCATTGCACACTCTTGATGATAAAAATATTCGATGACACCAAAACATGCATAATTCCTACTAGCGGGACTATTCTCAAGATCTCTTATCTTGGAGATTACCATGTGAGAACTTCATGAGAGGAAGCATCATCTACTTACGAGTACTCACACCTGATGGTCTTCATGATATGTGTCCCATTATAGTATATCATCCAACAATAAAACTATATTTATGAATATTTTTATAGCATTTCCAGGTTCTCATCGTAGTGGGGAACTGCTCTGACCTTATCAATGAAACAAATACTCTAAGACATTATTACATTATAGTCATACAGAAAAATGAACAATATGTAATAAGATGTTTATTATTTAAATAAATTAAATGTTCATGTAATCAAAGTACAACCAGTTGGTTCTAGGACACCAACTCTTACAAACTCCCACTTGGACAAGAGCCAACTGTCTATGACTTTCAGTCCTCTAGACCTCACATGGTAATCATGTTTCTGCTGAGTCAAGGCTTTAGTCAAGGGGTACTCCACGTTGTCTTCCATAGAAATTCTTCTCACATCAACTTCACCTCTCTAAGAAAAATCCCTCAAGAGATGGTACTATTTAAGGTTGAGCTTCGTTTGCTGATGTGACCTTGGCTCTTTTGTGAGAGCCACAACTGTAGTATAATCATAGTACAATGTGATGGGATCTTTACTACTATGTATACATCCAGATCCTAGATGAAACTTCACATCCAAACTTCTTCTTTAAATACCTCAGAAGATGCAATATACTCAGACTCTTCTGTAGAATATGCGACCGCCCTCTGCATTGAGATCTTCCATCTCACTGCAGCTCCATTCAAAATAAAGATGCATCTTGTTTGTGACTTCATGCCATCTTCATCTGTTTGGAAACTAGAATATTCATATCCTATGATGAATATTTCATTGTCTCCTCCAAATACCAAAAACATATCCTTAGTATACTTTAGATACTTTAGGATAGTCTTGATTGTCATCCAATGGCGGACACCAGGGTTATCTTGATATCTGTCTACCACACTCAATGCGTAGCTGACATCCATCCTAGTAAATAGTATGACATACTTGACTGACCCAATTGTTGATGTGTATCAAACCCTTACAATTATCTTTCATTCCTCATGTGTTTAAAGACACATTTTCATAGAAAGATGAATGTCATGTGATGCCGGATAAAATCCCCTCTTGGATTTTTCCATACTGAATCTCTTTAGTATCTTATCAATGTATTTACTTTTAATTAGTCCCAACAATCTCTTAGATCTATCACGATGGATCTTGATCCTAAGAATATATGTTGTCTCTCCCATGTCCTTCATAGAGAAGCATTGATTCTACCATGCCTTAATAGACTATAAGCCTTGTATCTCGTTTCCAATAAGTAATATGTCATCAACATATACTATTAAGAAAATGACTGCACTCCCACTAAACTGTTTGTAGACACAAGTCTCACATTCGTTTTTGATAAAACCAAATTTCGTTATGGCTTTACCAAAACGAATGATCTGTGACCTGGATAGTTTCTCTAATCCATTAATGGATTTCTGTAACTTTTATATCTTATTGGCATCCTTTGGAGTCATAAACCCTTCAGGTTTTTTCATATAGACATATTCTTAAAGGTTCCCATTAAGGAAGACTATTTTGACGTCCATTTTTCAAATCTCATAGTCATGGTAAGTGGCAATGGACAATAGATTTTTGGTGGATTTGAAAATTGAAACTGGTGAAAAGGTTTTGTCATAGTCAATTCCTTGACACAGTTTGATACCTTTTTCAACAATTCATGCCTTATAAGTGATGAATTATCCTTCCATGTCTATTTTTTTGAATATCCATTTTCAACCAACAGGCTTTAAATCAACTAGAATATCTACCCAAAATCTATAAATGGTTTTGGTACATGGAATTTATTTCAGAATTAATGGCTTATTGCCACTTGGCAACATCTGTGCCACTTACTGCTTTTTAGTATGTTATACGATCATTAGTATCAACTAATAATGAGTCACCATCCTCGGTAACTAGAAAACCATACCATTCTAGTTCTCTAAATTATCGTTTACTCTTATACAGCTCTTGTGTCTGTAGAATAGTTCTTTCTTCCATAGGGATTTGTGGAATCCGTTCCTGTACCAACTCTTGTGTACCTTGTGCCCCAATTTCATAGAAGTCTATCTTTCTCCCACTATCTATTTTGGATATGTGATCCCTCTCAAAGAATATAACATGTCTTTTCACTATATCCATTTTTTCTGATGGGTTTTATAGGTAATATCCCCTTGTTTCCTTAGGGTATCCTATAAAGGTACACTTTATTCCTCAGGGTGCAAGTTTGTTACCTAATGAGGCCTTAACAAATGCATCGCTTCCCCACACATGTAAATTCGTTAATATGGATTTCTTTCCACTCCATAACTCCTATAGAATACCATTTTTTGATTATGTTGGTAATTGGTTTAGTATGTGCACCGCTGTTTGTAAATCATATATCTAAAAGGATAATTGAAGACTCGTATGACTCATCACTGATCTCACAATGTCCAACAGTGTGTGGTACCTCCATTCACTCACACCATTTTACTGGGCCTTTATGGATGAGTGATTTGGGGGAGGATCACAGACTCCCGTAAGTAATCAATTGGGTCTTGATTAAGATATTCTCCACAATGGCCTGCGTGGAGTTTCTTAATCTTCTTACTAAGCTGGTTATCAACTTCATTCTTGTATTTTTTTGAACTTATGAAAATAATATGACTTATACCTCATTAAGTAGATATATCCATATCAACTATAATCATCAGTAAAAGTTATGAAGTATGAGTACCCTCACATTTATTCAACTGAAAATGGTCCACACACATCATTATGAACCAATTCAAGAAGTTCTTTATCCCCTTCACCTTTCCCACTAAATGGGTTGTGGTCATTTTTCCTTGTAAACATGTATGGAATACTCCAAGTGGTTTTAGTTTGAAAGAATCTAAATATCCATCGTGATGTAACTTTTTCATGTGTTTCACATTTACATGACCTAGCCGGTGATACCAAAGTTGGGTGAGGAATGAGTCATGTGAAGTGTCATTGTTATCGATTGCTATTACATGGTTTGTGTAATCCAACATGTAAAGACTATTGTATAAATGTTCCCTACGAATAAAAATGCTATCTTTGTAAAAGATGAAACATTCATTTACAAACGTGAAAAAAAATCCATCTATATCTAATCTAGATACAGAAATAATTTTTTTAGTAACAGAAATCACATAATAACAACCCTTTAACACTAAGATCATCCCAGTTTGAAATGTGAGGTACCAGTCCCTGACAGCTACAATAGTAAGTCTGGATCCATTGGCTGCTCATAGATATATCTCCCCTCAGTTATTCTTCATGAATCTACATGGTTTGTGTATTTGGATACATATGTGAGCACCACAAACTATATATAATACTCAATGTTTTGAAACATATAGATTTCATTTGATAAGAAATGCACCAGAGTCTTCCCCTTGCTTCTTAGGCTGGGTGCAGTTCTTCTTCAAGTGGCCCTTCTTGCCACATGTGAAAAAATAGCCTCTTGTTCCCTTATCTACCCTTTTATATTCCTTTTTTTGGAAGGTCGTGAATTGTCTTTGGGATTAAATCTCTTCACATTACCTTTCTTCTTATTCACCATAAGGACAGAGGGCTTTTCACACTTCATATCTTCGTCCAAAAATTGAATGAGGATAAAAAGATCAGATAGAGACTTCTCAATGTTGTTCATATTGAAATTGATAGCAAAGTTAGAGAATCACTGAGGGAGTGATGCGAGAATGAGATTGGTGCCCAGTTCATTAGAGCGTTTAACCCATAGTACCAACGGGTTTTCAATGTAGACAATGATCTTGACTACATGAGGCCTAGCTGGGGAACCTTTTCCAAGCTTACTCTAAAAGAATACCTTAGAGATCTCAAACCTTTCATTTACTTCTCTCTCCTAGTAAAGACCGCAGAGGTTCTCGAGAATTCTATAAGAAGCCATGTTTTCACGCAACATCATGAGATCACTAGAAAATGATGACAACATCAAACATTGAATGTCGAATGTTTCATTCATATGTTTTCCATATACTAGGAAATACTCATCACTCGCCTCATTGGGATGGCGGATCAGGTAATGCTGACTCCAGTGCATATGACTTCTGTTCATGGTGTAGGACAACCCGAAGGCAGCAAAACCATTCCTAGAAGTTACTGTCAGTGAGGATTTTGTCTTCATTTAGAATCGATCGCAAGGATAGTGTGGTTGAAAAGCTTGTTATTTTTATTCTACAATTAGAATATCAGAGCATTGGTACTTTATTTATTACATTTTATGAGAAAGAATAAATTGGTATTAAGTCTCCCACTATTTTATCAAGTCCCAATATCCCTCACCATTGAACATGGAATGTCCAGTTGACATGAAATTCAAGTGGAAAGGATCCATATTCCCCTTCACATAACCCCAACAGGGGTTCTTAAGATATTATAAGGTATTTAGGTAGGTAGTTATTGTCAAATTCGGGGCTTGCATCTCCTTGATCTGTTGAGTGGACTCCCCAATCCAGAAATCATGACTTTGGATTTCCACAACTCTGACCTCCAATATTATGCCAAGTCTATAAAGGGATACTCCTATTGATGTAATATGGATAAGTCAAA
The DNA here is from genome assembly GCA_963277665.1 of Viscum album. Classification (NCBI taxonomy): domain Eukaryota; kingdom Viridiplantae; phylum Streptophyta; class Magnoliopsida; order Santalales; family Viscaceae; genus Viscum; species Viscum album. The sequence goes on along the minus strand of OY728130.1, from coordinate 51,418,784 downwards.
CCAATATCTTTCATAAGGGATTCTTGTATAAAAGTAAGTGTCTTGTTGGCGCCAAAATTTAGGAAGAACAAGAATAAACAGAATGTCATAGGGGCTACCTCGCAAAGCCTGCTTGCAGAGCCCCCAGAGCCCTGCAGCCGGTGAAAAACTTCCCTTAGTAAATCCACCATGGTGCAAGGAGGTAGGATGCTCCATGAACCCCTATGATGTTCGCGAACCCGCAGTGGATCCAGGAGGCGAAATGCTATGTGAACCCTTTGACGTTCGTGAACCCGCTACGGAGCCAAGAGGTAGGGTGCTCCATGAACCCTTTGACATTCGCAAACCCACCACAAATCCAAGAAGAAGGATGCACTGTGAACCATTTGATGTTCACCATCCTACTGTGGAGCTAAGAGGTGGGATGCTCTGTGAACCCATTTAACGTTTTCGAACCAGCTGCGGATCCAGGAGGAGGGATGCTCCGTGAAACCATTCGACGTTCGTGATCCCACAGTGGAGCGGGTTGTGTCCTCGCGCTGAGCGAGCTATGCTTCATGGCTCCTCTTGCATATAAATACCGGGCTCCTCTCAAACCCAACAGATGGATCCTCTCACCTTTCCTCTTTTTAGCTCCCAAATCATGAAGCAATTTATTCTCTGTGAACCATGAGATTTTCAGGGTACTTTTTCATCCCGAAGTGCCTCCCCCTTGCATGAATTCATCCCATATTCAAAAAGGGATTCCCTTTGTGGATCCCATGGGCCTCCATAAAGGAATGGGATCCCCAAGGGGACTCGGGTCTTCACATATCACTTATGCTTAGCGAAATACCCTCCATGCACATGTGACCCACATGCTAAGTTAGGTTCACTGTGCTTCACGAAGCACATTGCTTTGCATTTCTATGCTTTGCAAGGAACCCCTTCTCCACAAAGCACTGCACCACAAATACATCTCTACTTTGCGATGAACCTTCCATATGTACCTATGCCATATTCTTGGGCTAGGCCCCTCCACTTCGTGAAGCACACCCCTTCGTGAAGCCACTCCACTTCACGGAGCACCACAGATTCACGGGGATTCTACCTATAAACCCATTTGCTCCGCAACACATTTTCCCATGAGACCCTCCAGGTTTGCATAATGTGATTTCAAAGTCCCTTGGGTGGTGCTTCCTGTTGCATTGCTTCACCTCATGCTTCTTCTCATATACATGATAATGGCTATTGCATATTCACATAGCCACACTAACATGGACCCCTCATTGGATCACTCCATAACACCCACACACCACAACATTGCTAATTCATTCACTCCCCCAAGGGGTGGGAGGTATCAGTTATGTAACTCCTAATGTGTGGGGGGTGATCACACCTCGTCCAAGCTGCAGGACGTTAAACTGCCAAGAACCCTCGTCCTCAACACATGTCGTTAAACTATGACCATGCCGTGTGCGTCATACGCAGGGTTCCTCCACCATGGACATTATGAATTCCCTCTGGTCTCCATGGGAGTGAAATCATTCCTCACATAGAATGATATTCTCTTTATTGGAGTAGTGTTTGTCTATGGGGAAAGGGAAACCCTCTTGGTGTAAGCCCCTAGCGTTTCTTGCAGGGGGTTGCATCTCTTCTCCTCCTATCTTCTTCCTTGATAAAGAATAAGAGGTGAGGGGAGCACAAAGGACTACATTACCCCATCCATCTCCCGCTGGGCTTTCTCACCAACCGGGAGTCCATCCTGGAGTAAGTCACCTTCTCCATCTTCCTGGGTCACTAACCACGCGTAAACATCAATTTTCTCTTTGGGCCACTAACCACATGTTGACATCCCAGATGTCCCAGGCCTCCGAAAAGGCAACATTCTCCGGCATGTCGATGTGATGACTCCGCTTCCCCATATCTTGGGTGGATATTCTGTGAAATCTTCTTGGTGGCCTCCCCTTTGGATAATTCTGCTCTTTTGGGACCGTCGGGTCCGCCACCGCCACTGGATCTGTTGTCACTGCCCCCCCCCCCTCAACCGGTGTAGGCCTCCCCACCATAGAGGCCCCACCACCATGGGATGTCCTTGACTCATTCAAGCCCCAGCCTTGAGTTTAATGATGCACACCGTCACCAGCCAGCATAGATGGATGCTTCAGCATCTCCCCCAGGTTGGCCGCCTCCCAGCTTTTGGTGTACTCCTTCACCAACCTGAAGGCGGGTGTGGGAGGAGGAATCTCATTCCACATCTTCCCGTCATGCCGTGTAAACATGAGCCACATCTTCCTCATCAATCACAAAATTTCCTCAAATAATACCCCCAAATATACATGTGGGATCAGTTGTGGCATACACCGAAATTGTCTTACAAATCGGTGTGGGGCGTACGGCTCATAGAGGGGCTCACGGTACACCTGTGCCATAAAGACTCCACCCTAAAAGGCCAGGAGATAGGATCGACACTCCTCCATTCCCTAGACATCGTCAGTAAATACACCCATTGGTAATGGAAACGGGTAAAAGTTGAACTCCTCTACCTTCCAGACCCGGTTCGGTACCGACTACACGGTCAGCTTGGCTTGAAGGCTCCCTGCCGTATTCAGAATAGTCGGGAAGAAATTTTATCCTGGAGGGGATATGTGGTTTCAGTGCTCAAAGATTCCCCTAACATGCACTTCTATCCACCCATATAGGAGGTGGAATGTCCTGCATATTCTTTGTGGCTTCTTCCCCTCGCTGATATGCCACATCATTTTTTATAGCTTGGCGAGCATCAGGATCCCAATATTTACGCACCATCCTTTCACCAGTATGGGCGCTATGATAAATGTTCTTGGTGACACGCCCATGTTTGTGTCCCTCACTGGTAGGATCCATCTGTAGATGAGCACCGTAATAAATGCTGCCAACCTGTCTACCGATTGATGCTCGGTGCTGACGTTGAATCCCCATGTCTTCCACTGGATATCCACCATGATCCACCAGTACGAGTGCTCCTTTCCTTTATGATCCCCCTCCAGGAAAGTTAAAGGCTTCATCGTAAATTTCATATCTTTCGGGAAGTTCAGGAACTGCATGAACCATCATTTAAAATTGATGTCCATCATTGCTTCCTCGTCTTCTCCTGGTACCGGATTTATTAACGCCATCGCCAGTGCTGGAAACTTCTCTGGGTCTTCCCATGCGCTCATGATAGGGAAAAACTCACCATACATCACCCCTAGTATTGTGACCCTGAAGATCTGATGCAGGTCCCATAATTTGATGCCAACCTCTACGTGATGTCAGTGGAATGTATTGGTCCTCGATGACCATCTGCTCAGCAATTCCGGAAGCAGCCACTTCAGCTGATTGATATGGAATTGGGATACCCAAGCCACCTCATACATTCCCACTCTCCTCGGCTCTTCCCCAAATTCTTCACATGAGGCACCTACCCAGTAGGCACAGGCCCATTCGTCTGTGAAGTTTTCTCCTCGGTGAAAATCCCACTCATCAGACCACCCATTTCTCGGGTTCCTCAGAGCTGCCTTCAAGATAGTGAAGTACATAGGGGGAGGATGTCTCCGGCTACAACTCCTTCCCATCAATGTTGTTCAAATTATTGTACAGACCATCCACATTGACAGGTTTGAAGACCTCCTAGGAATGGCCGTCAACCGCCATGAACAACTAGTACTGACACTGTGTGCTCCTGAAGTAGTAGGATGGATCCTCCATACTTGCTTCAGGGATGAAGACACCATCCCTTAGGCCGAGGCGATACAAAAGAAACCTCCTGCACATCGTATTGTTTTTCTGGATTTCCAACAGTAGCTCCACTAGTGAATTGTGGTCAGAATGGCTCTGAATGAACTGCCCTATGCTTAAGTTGTTTTCCATATTCTCCCTTCAAGCAGCATCTGCAAGGACCCCCTGGTAGCATCCTAGTGAGCCATTCAGTTTTTGGGTTTGGGTGTTCTTTGGTTTGGTTCGTGAATCCCTTCCGCGGAGCTCGTTTGTGAAAATTGTTCGCGGAGATCATTCACAAAGTCTGTTTGCGTAGCCCTACCACGGCCTTTAGACGCAGGTCGCGGAGCGCATAGTTATGATGTTAAAAAACTCATTGCGCACCACAAAGGAGAAGGCTCTATTAGTGGATAGCAATCACAGAGTATGCAGAGCTTCATGAATCAAGAGCACTAAAATACAAAATCGCAAAGAAAAAAAGAAAAAGGAGAGGTCAGCTCCCCTATTTCTAGGTGAGGACCCCTGGCGCTTCACGGCATGTCCCACCGCAGCAAGATTCGTAGCGCGTTCGGCCCACACAACACTACTCCGCTTCACGAGCTACCTTTGTGAGTCATATTCATTATTGACTGAGGGATTTTGGTGATTAACCCTCATACATTTACCATCAATTTATCCTAGTCCCCCTTTATGATGGGGATCATTTGTTGGATACAAAATTTTGGAAGAACAAGAACAAACAGAACGTCTTAGGGGATTCCTTGCGAAGCCTTCTCATGGAGACCCAGAGACCGACGACCAATGACAATCTACCCTTGGCGAAGCCACTGTAGAGGAAAGAGGTGGAATGCATCGCAAACCCTCTGACCTTCACAAACTTGCCGTAGAAATGGGAAACGGGATGCTCTGCGAACCCATTTGACATTTGTGAACCCGCCACGGAGCCTGGAGGCAAGATTCTTTGTGAACCCATTTGACGTTCAAGAACCCACCACGGAGTGGTCTCTCTCTTCGTGCTGAGCGAGTTATGCTTCACGGTGCCTCTTGCCTATAAATACCAGGCTCCCCTTTATCCCAATGGATGGATCCTCTGGCCTTTCTTCTTCTTAGCTCCTAAATCGTGAAGCAATTTCAGCTATGTGATCCATGAGCTTTTCAATGTACTTTTGCATCACGAAGTGCCTCCCCCTTTGCATAAATTCAGGCCCTCTTCAAAGAGGGATGCCCTTCATGGAGCCCACGGGCCTCTACAAAGGTTGTGGATCCCAAGGGAACTCGGGTATTCGTGGATCACTTATGCTTTGAAATACCCTCCATCCACATGTGACCCACATGCTAAGTAGCATCATTGTGCTTCGTGAAGCACATTGCTTCGCAATTCTATGCTTCTCAAGGCACCCCTGCTTCATGAAGCACTACTCCACGAATAGATCTCCACATCTTGATGAACGTTCCATATTCACCTATGCCCTATTCCTAGGCTAGTCCCCTCCACTTCGTGCAGCACACCCCTTCGCGAAGCCCCTAACCTTCATGGAGCACCAGAGATTCAAGATACTTCTACCTATAAACCCCTTTTCCCCGCAACTCCCTTTCCTGTGTGAACCTCCAGGATTGCATGAAGTGATTTCAATGACCCTTAGAAGTTTCTTCCCGTTTTGTTGCTTCGTGTCATGATTCTTCACATAGGCAAGCTAATGTCTATTCATTCTTCGCATAGCCAAGCTAACGTCGACCCCTCATTAGATCACTCCATAACACCCCCACACCATAGCATTATTGATGCATTCCCTCCCCCACGGGGATGGAGGTATTAGTTATGTAATTCCTAAGGGGTGCGGAGTGAACCCACCTCGTCTAAGTAGAAGGACGTTAAACTACCAAGAACCCTCATCCTCATCACATTACGTTAAACTATGACCTCTCCCCGTGCATCGTATGTGGGGTTCCCCCACCTCAGAAGTTTTCCATGCCCACTGGTCTCCACGAGAGTGAAATAATTCCTCACATGGAATGAGATCCTCCTTATTGGAGTGGAGTTTTTCCATGGGGAAAGGGAAAACATCTTTTTGTAATCCCCTAGCCTTTATTGTAGGAGGTACCATCTCTGATCCCCCTATATTCCTCCTTGCCATAGATTAAGAGGAGAGGGGGAAGGGGGGACTACGTTACCACATCCCTCTCCCACATGGGTTTGTCACCACCCAGTCCTCTATCCTAGAGTAAGTCCCAATTTCCATCATCTTGGGCCGCTAACCATGCGTAGGACCTTGTTTCCTCTTTGGGCCCCTAACCATGGGTATGCCCCATTCCACTTCCCACAGACGCAGCTTTCGTGATGTGGTCGTTAGGTCTCTACTGCCTCTTGTTTCTCAAACCGAGCATGACTCATGTGGGCTTAGTGTAAGAATTGACCCTGACATCCTCTCTGGGAAACCGAGAGTGTAAGCCCGCCCCCCATTCCTGAACTACATGGAATTTGATCCTTACTAAGTCAAGGTACGTAGGAAGCCTCCCTGAGGATCAAGCCCAATACACGGTCATTCTGACCCCTTCACGTTGGTTCATCACACCATCCCAAACTTCATGGACTATGATCCTTGCCATGGAAAGGTATGTAGGAAGACTCCCTGATGTTCAACCCCAACACCTGGTCATTCCAAACCCTTTGACATCGGTTCACAACAAAATCCCGAACTATGTGGACTTTGATCCTTTCCAAGACAAGGTACGTAAGAAGCCTCCCTGGGGTTCAAGACCAACACTCAGTCATTCCGACCCCCTTCACATCGGTTCACCACACCTTCCCGAACTACATGGACTTTGATCCTTGTCAAGGCAAGGTACACAAGAAGCCTCCCTAAGGATTAATCCCAACACCCAGTTGTTCTAACACCCTTTTCATGTCGGTTCACCTTCATCCTGTATGACGTTAAATTTTATGCCCCTTTTCGTCCCACATGACGTTAAAATTTAACCGCTCAAACTATGTGGGATGTGATCCCTATCTCTAAGACAGGGTATGTAGGAAGCCTCCATGAGGTTCATCCCCATCCAGTGGTAAGCCGTTATGACCCCGTCTTGAGGTAAGCCGTTGTGACCTCGTCCAACGATAATCTGTTATGACCCCATCCAACTATATGTCGTTGTGACCCCATCCAGAGGTAATATTTTGTGACCCCATCTAGTAGTTATCCATTGTGACCCCATCTAGTAGTAATCAGTTGTCAACCCCATTCGATGGTAAGATGTTGAATTCCCCAATCGACGGTTATCCGTTTTCAGATGAACTACGTGGACTTTGATCCCTACCAAGTCAAGGTACGTAGGAAACCACCATGAGGATCAATCACATCACCCATCACCTATTTCTCATCCTAGTCATTCCCTAGAACCTATGTGTTTCGAGAAGGTCATGCCCCAACCCGGAGGTTCCACTTCCTCTGGGTCCCATCCACGTGTCTGTTCTCAAGGGTCACCTCCTCAGATGTCCCATCGTCCTACCGAACTACACAGACTTTGATTCCCTACCACAGGGATACGTAAGAAGTCTCTTCAAGGCACAATCCCAACATCACCTTCATCCTCACATCGATTCCATATCAATCTCCCTTCACTTCATTCAACCCTCCATCATCCATCCTGATTCTTACTCAGGCTGCCACCTCCCAGTGAGATCATGTCGATTCACCTCTTCACTCCTCATAGAAGCATTTAGGTAACTAAGAACGTGTTATCACCAATATCAGTGTCACCTTCCTGGGTTTCTCCCATCTGATCCACTCCTGTCAGTGTTCCGGTCAGTCTGATCCGTCTCTTCTAGATATTAAACTCACGACATACCCTGTGTTATACTTGGGAAGCTGAGGAAAACCTCAGAGACATCCCTATGGAATATAATTCACTGCATTTGACATGGGATTCCTCAGATATCTGCACCCTTGATAATCCCTATAATAAGAGGAAGAAACCTAGATTCTCTAGTGTTCTAGTGTCCAGACATGCCAGTGATGTCCAACGTGACTACTCCCCTGATTGAAGGTTTCTGGCCTGGCCGGACCCCTTGGAATGTCCGGACAGAAGCAGTGTAATTAACTAGTGTCTATGAAGATATGGAACTGGGAAGAGCTTCACGAAAAACTTCTTATGTCTATAAGGGAGACCAAGACTAGGTGACAAATTTCAAGGAGGAATCCACAGATGGAAGAGCCGACATCCCATCATCATGTTTCAATAAAGGAGAAAATTTCTTTAATAATTGATGGATGTTGCCTGCCTTTGGAAAGCGGGAATGCGGGGGAACAACCACCGCGTCCTCATCATCCTCAAAACATACGGATGCATGCGCCCTGAAGAAAGCCTCAGAAATAGAAATGGAGAACCCGATGTGAATGAGAGCGCAAGGAGTCCACAATACACCACGTAGCTCTGGGGGAAGTTGTTTTATTTTTTTTAGGTCGAGGGACAAAAATGAAGGTTAGGTTGTGCCCGAGGCAAAGTGCCCAGGCGTTCTTATGTACCCCATGAGGATGGGAATCAAGACAATCTTAGTTATGAGAGCGTAGTTTAATGTCATGTAGGATGATGAAAGGCATGTGTGGAATGGCTGCACCAGTACACGTCCTACCAGAACTACAAAGCCCATGTGAGTCGTGGTCGATGTGGGAAACAAGTAGTAGTGATGGGATATTTCTGAAACAGGAAGTAACATGTTAGGGGCGATGGTATTCTAGTTGAATGACATCCCAATGATGATGACCCGCACATATAATTCACCCAAATGAATTAAGGAGTAAAGCCAAGTATGTTGGAATTTGACTTGAACATATGGAAGTGGAAATGTGTGAATCATGATGCTCGAGATCTGGACCAAAATGATAGTGGTGTGACGTTAATGGATAACTATTGAACATGTTCAAAACACAATATCCATATCGTGTTGGCCTAATATGGGGGAAACAGATGGGGGTCGACCACTAACCATGTTCAAAACACAGGACCTGTCGCATATGTCGTTCGGGGTCTTTAGGGACGTTGGCCCAAAGCGATAGGTAAGACAATGTGGCATGAGACTAGGCCGTAAAGTGGGCCCCTTCAGATGTATACGTGGATGAGGATTCAAATAACTAGCTCATGAAACATTGTCATGGAATGAGGGGAATGTCCCCATGAAAATTCCACACTTCGGGCTCTTTGTCACAATGCATCTGAGTACGACAATATGATGTATTAGATAGAGGGAGTCGAGTCCCTTTAAAGGAAAAGGGTCCTGGGATGTCAACTGGTAATTCCTTCACAATTCTATGCTTCTCAAGACACCCCTGCTTTACGAAGCACTGATTCGTGAATACATCTCCACTTCACGAAGCACCTTCCATATGCACCTATTCCCTATGACTGGGCAAGGCCACACCACTTCACGAAACACACCCCTTCACGAAGACACTTCACTTCACAGAGCACAAGAGCTTTACGAGGCTTCTAACAATAAACCCCTTTGCTCTGCAACTCCTTTTCTCGTGCGACCCATGAGGTTTACACGAAGTGATTTCAAAGTCCCTTGGGTAGTGATTCCTGTTGTGTCGGTTCGCCTTATGCTTCTTCTCATAGGCACACTAGCAGCAATTAATTCTTCACTTAGCAATGAAAACATGGACCCCTCATTGGATCACCCCATAACACCCCCATACCATGGCATTGATGATGCATTCCCTCACCTAAGGGGTGGGAGGTATTAGTTATATATGTCATAAGGGGTGTAGAGTGAACCCACCTCGTCCGACCTATAGGACGTTAAACTGCCAAACACCCTCATCCTCAACACAAGATATTAAACTATGACCTCGCCCCGTGCATCGTACACAGGGTTCCCCCACCATGGACATTCTACATTCCCACTGGTCTCCACGAGAGCCAAGTTATTCCTCACATGGAATGAGATCCTTTTAATTAGAGCGGCATTTGTCCATGGGGAAAGGGCAACCATTTGGTGTAATCCCCTATCCTTTCTTGCAGGAGGTAGCATCTCTGATCCTCCTATCTTCATCCTTACCAAAGAATAAGAGAATAGGAGGCACTGGGGACTATGTTACCCCATCGCTCTCCCACTGGGCTTTGTCGCCATCCGGGCCTCCATCCTGGAGTAAGTCCCAATCTCCATCTTCCTGGGCCACTACCCATGTGTAATCCCTTGTTTCCTCTTTGGGCCAATAACTGCGTGTAATCCCCATTCCAATTCCCACAGACACAAGTTTCGTGACGTGGTTGTCAGGTCTCTGATGCCTCTTGTTTCTCACACCGAGCATGACTCACGTGGGATTAGAGTAAGCATTGACCCTGACATCCTTTTTGGGAATCCTAGAGTGTATGCCCCCCATTCCTGAAATATGTGGACTTTGATCCTTTACAATGCAAGGTACGTAGGAAGCCTCCCTAAGGTTCATTCCCAACACTCGGTTGTTCCGACCCCCTTCACATCAATTCATAAAACCATCCCAAACTATGTGGACAATGATCCTTACCAAGGAAAGGTATGTAGGAAGCCTCCATGAGGTTCAAGCCCAACACCCGGTCATTCTGACCCCCTTAATATCAGTACACCACACCATCCCAAACTTTGTGGACTTTGATTCTAGATAAGTAAAGGTACGTAGGAAGCCTCTCTAAGGTTCATTCCCAACACCCGGTCATTCAGACCCCCTTCACGTTCGTTCACCACACCTTCCCAAATTAGGTGGACTTTGATCCTTGCCAAGGAAATTCATTTAGGAAGCCTCCATGAGGTTCAAGCCCAACACCTTTTCGTTCTGACCCCCTTCACATCGGTTCACCACACCATCCTAAATTACATGAACTTTGATCCTTTCCAATGAAAGGTTCATAGGAAGCCTCCCTAAGGTTCAAGACCAACATCCATTTGTTCTGACCCCCTTCATGTCGGCTCACCACACCAACCCAAACAACAAGGACATTCATCCTTGCTATGGAAAGGTACGTTGGAAGCATCCCTAAGTTTCAAGCCTAAGACTCGGTCGTTCCGACCCCTTCACGTCGATTCACCACACCATCCCGAACTATGTGGAATTTGATCCTTAACAAGGCAAGGTGCGTAGGAAGCCTCCTCGAGGTTCATGCCCAACACCCAGTTGTTCCATCCCCCTTTTCACTTCGGATCACCTTTGTCCCGCATGACGTTAAACTATATGCCCCCTTTTTGTCCCCCATGATGTCAAAATAAACCCTCTCTAACTAAATGGGTTGTCATCCATGTCTCCTAGACATGGAATTTAGGAAGCCTCCATGAGGTTAAACCCCAACCAGTGGAATGCCATTATGACCCTATCCAGCAGTTAGTCATTCTGACCCCGTCCAGCAGTAATCCTTTGTGGCCCCATCTAGTGGTAAGTCATTGTGACCCCATCCAATGTTAATCCGTTGTGACCCCATGCATTGGTAAGCCATTGTGACCCCATGCAGCGGTAAGCCGTTGTCAACCCCAATCGATGGTAAGCTGTTGAAATCCCCAATCGACGGTAATCCATCATCAGATGAACTATGTGGTCTTTGATCCCTACCAAGGCATGGTACGTAGGAAGCCTCCCTGAGGTTCAATCCAATCACCCATCATCCATGTCTCATCCCAGTCTTTCCATCAAGCCTATATGTTTCGGGAAGTTCATGCCCCAACCCGGAGGTTCCACTTCCTCTGGGTCCCATCCATGCATCCGTTCTCATGGGCCGCCCCCTCAGGTGTCCCATCATCCCACTGAACTGTGCAGACTTTTATTCCCTACCACGGGGATACGTAGGACGTCTCTTTAAGTCTCAAGCCCAACATCACCTTCATCTTCATGTTGGTTCCATCTCACCCCCCCCCCCTTCATTCAACCCTCCATCAATCATCCTGATTCATACCCAGGCCGCCACCTCCCAGTGAGATCATACGGATTAACCACTTCACTACTCATAGTGGCAATCAGGTAACTAACCATTCGTTATCCCCAATATAAGTGTTCCCTCTAGGGTTTCACTCATCTGATCCACCCCTTTCAGTGTTCCGGTCTGTCTGATCTATCTCTGTGAGACGTTAAACTTACGGCATACCCTGTGTTAAACATGGGAAGCTAAGGAAAACCTCAGAGACATGCCTATGCAATATTATTCCCCACATTAGATGTGGTATTCCACAATCTTCTGTGACCACAATAAGTCCTATAATAATGTTAAGAAACCCAGACGCTCTAGTGTTCCAGCGTCCAGACATGCTAGTGATGTCCAAGGTGAATACTCCCCCGACCGAAGGTTGCTGCCCTAGCCAGACCCTTTGAATTTCCCAACAAAAGCAGTGTAATTAACCGTTGTCCATGAGGATATGGAATTTGGAAGAGTTACATGAACAATGTCTTATGTCTATAAGGGAGACCCGAACTAGGTGATTAATTTTGAGGATGAATCCATGGAAGGAAGAGATAACATCCCATATTCCTATTTCTATCATGGAGAAAATGTCCCCAAATAAGCAATGAATGTCGCCCGCCTGTGGAAAGCGGGAATGCGGGGCATCTTACAGTGTTTCCTCATAATCCTCAAAATAGATGAATGCACACGCCCCAACTAAAAGGTCGAAAATAGAAATGGTGAACCCAACTTGAAGTTCTTTTCCTCAACATAGTGATTAGTAGCATTCGAGACATCAGTGGACTAGTGTATCACCAGATCCAGTTATCTGGTGCCAGGTCCCGCCAAACAAATAGTGGTCCTGGCCTAAAACACACCAGAAGTTGGGGTAGTTTCATGTTGCACATCTCGGTCTATGACGATTTCAGCATGGATCCTTATTACTATCCATGGGATATGGGATGATTTTGTGGCATTGGATGTTGATTTCATTGTTTCAGAACCAATGGTTTATTCTCCCTACTTTTGAGGAACAGGGCTGCTGCTTCAGGAATCTGATCGCCACCCACCCACTGACGGAGGGGCAGGGGCAGCACCAATGTGGAAATCCTGTATGGATCCATAGCTTCTGTAATATCCTCCACAACCATAGCAGTTGGCACCTGTGCCCCATGTCACCTTGTTAATTTGTTCAAAGAAGAGTTATAAAAAACCATGTATGCCGATACGAGGAAGAGGAGATTATCCCGATTCATGATATGGGCCACTAGGATTTTGAGGCGTCTATACCTCATCAACACTGTCGTCCCAAGGTCTATGTAGGGAGACACTTCCCCCACACCATTGTACAATCATTTCAAGATACTATCCACGTAACGCCTCAATGACTCCCTCTCTTATGGTGGTGAGATAGGGGATGATTTGGCCAGCCTGGCCAGGATCCCATTTTAGGGGCTACCACGGAGCCCCCCCAGGCTACGCTAGTGCCGCCACCCAGTCCCCCGAGTTTAATAGCATGTAAGATATGTACCTGCACCACTGGAACCAGTCCGGATGACCCCAACTCCAGCGTCAAGCATAGGCCGAGGAGGACACCCGCCATGGGGTGTTGACGTCAGCAAATATTGTGGCCCAGGCCACCGCTGACATGTATCATCAACCCCTTGTGTATGTTAAGCAGGGGCACTCATATACCCATCCCGGATCGAGGACCCAAATGCCCCATAAGAAGTATGGGTTGACTCTCCCGGCCACCGGTGTAGGTAGTAGCCGTTGCGGACTAACCCACGGCAATGACACCCAGTACAAAGATCCTCCCTATATTTCCACCATGAAGAGTGGGGTTCTTCCCCACTTCCAAGCTCGGCATGGAGGTCCACCCTGTGCTACCTTCAGTTCGAATGGGGGACCTCCCCACAATGGTGAAACTCAGTACGGAAGCCTCTCCTGTTCTCATTACATCAAGTATGGGGTCATTCCTCCTGCCATAGACCACTAGTGTGGGGATACTGCACATTCAGCCAGTCTCTAGCATGGGGGGCCTCCCCATGTCTTTATTTTAGCTGGGGAATGTCCTTGTTACCTCAGGAATCAGAGGGGTTAAGATCAGCTTCACTTCATTGGTACCCCGCACAGACATCCTAACCGTGTTCAGCTTAACCAATATGAGGACCTTTATCATGCTAATATTGTCAGGGGAAATGATCATGGAGGTCCTACATGTGCTTAAACTATCTCCAGTCGAGGTTCTACCCGCTCTAGTGTTCCTCATGGAGGTTCCCTCCACACATTAGTATTTGGACATGGAGGACCTCCCCATGTTCCCTTTAATATCTTTCCTAGTGCTCCTTGCACCCCATATCACTCAGAAGGATATCCTTCCCGCTCCAACACTAGTACGGCCGAAGGACCTCATCGTGTTGGAAGTCTACCATATCCCGAAGAACCATCCCAGGGCAGGAAGTCGGGTCGTTTCCACCACAAAAAGAATGTGGAGAAGTTTCAGATTGAGATCAAAACCGTTTTCTTCTCAGATTATGAGGTGGAAGACGACTCAGTGATGGAACCCTCTCCTAGAACATCCATTTCAAGAGACGGGGTAGGAATAAGGCGCATCAACCTCATTATTCCAGAATGTGAGGTCTATAGGATCCCCACCTCCCTCCGTAGGTATATCTAGGAGGAAGAAACATTGGAAACTCCACAGGTTACGGTCAAGCAATCACCACCATCGTCACCAGAAGAACTCCCTACAATGACTATAGACCACAGAGAGCAATTCTGAGGACCAATGGTGGATGATAAATAGTGTGGTCCACCACCAGTAGCCGTAGTCCCAATGCTAAAATCAACGGTCATCAGCCTGTCTTACTGCAATGTGGTGGTTATTTCACTACAATCTTCGGAGGATAGCCGAAGATGTGGTGACTTGTCAGATCACTCGCTGTATTCTCTACCGGCCAGCCTGAAATCTTAGCATTCTACATCAGTTCCACTACCAGTTCCCTAGCCACCTCAAGTAGATGAGTGGGGTAATAAAGGGCCAGACCCCGAATCTAGTCCAAGGATCTTGTGGGATATTCTCGCACTTGACTATTTCCTAGAGATGTTTTGGCCAGTTGCACCGCTGAATTTTAGGGTGCTCGAAGCACTCACCCAGGAGGAGGTTGGATTATTTCTCCAGACCCTCTGAGCGACATATTTTCTTCTTCGTCATTGATGATTGGTCTGCCCAAAGAGTCAGGCACACTTTGAAGATATCTGCCTGGAATTTCATTTGGTTTATTTGGCCGCACTCCCCGTGGGCCAGTGTCCTGAGTCACCAGGCCGCTATAGGACCCACCAACAACGCTGCATGAAAATATTTAAAGTGCTCCGCAGGATTATCATGGAGGATCCACCCATGTGCAGATCCATGGTTGTGGACAATACGTGTCCATCCATTTCACCTCTATCTGGATCCATCCCGACTTGCCGGATGACATAGAGGATATGCCTCCAGATAGTACCATGGATAACATGGATGACCTACATGGGGTGAGAGAATAACCTATATATTCTTTGATATGAACTACCTCCGAGGGAGTATCACACTTATTGGACCCATCAGGAATGCTTACTCATAAATAGAGAAATCTATTGGGTCTTCCTGTACCTACCGAGCCATTAACCCTCGGCCGGAATCTAAATAATAGGAAAGATCACCTCGGAGCTGTCAAAACCTTGAAACCATCCAGATTAGTCCAAAAAATAGAGGAAGATCCCAAAAAAAATCTACGTTGCGCCAAAAGATCCCGGAGCACAAGAAAATGGTTTATAACCTCCTTGCTGATCCCGCTGCGGAGCAACGGCCAGACTATGGTGATCCTCGGCCGGGGAAGCAGTGGTAGAGACAACTTCCCTTCGGTGAACTACCCCCAAGTTACCCTAACCATCCTTCCCATGCAGATAGGGTTGAGGCCGGAACATACGACAAGAGACATGGTATCTATCACCAAATCCTTCTGAACGGTGTGACAATCCCTAGGACCCAACTCATGTTCCCCCAGCTATCCCATAGGTCGTTTCACATTCCACTCCATGAGCTACTAGGCCTGTTTATTGTGTTGAAGAACCTTCCAATGCGCTGGTGGTCAAGGATCTCCATCAAGACAAGAATCCCCACTAAGATGATCCAATGGCGGTGCTAATCACGTGCCTCGAAGCTTTAGAGACCCGACAGGTGGCAATCCTGCCTGATGGCAAGCCATATACGGCATGGGTGGATGATATTCTAAAACCCCCTAGTTTTGAAAATCACAAAATTTCCCCCATTAATGGGAGAGGTGACCCACCTCAACACCTGACCCACATTATCTCAAGGTGTAGACACATGTTGGGAACCCCAATGCTGTAGGAGGCCACCAAAATCTGGTGTTTTGTGCAAACATTGCATGGGAGTGTGTTCATCTAGGACAACCGGCTCCCCATCAGATCATTAGCTATCTGGGAAGACCTCCATATGAATTTGTTTTACCAATTCAGTTCCACCACTCGGAAGATGAGTATTACAGACCTCTTCAAGTTCAAGCAAAGGGCTGATGAGTGCATTGGAGACTTTTTCGCTCGGTATAAAGGGCCCACATACTCCCTCAACATGCCCCTGAATCAGGATAAACTACTGATGATGTGCATAGGCAATATCAAGAAGGAACTGGTCCCCTCTTTGATCACCCAGAACTACCCTGAAAGATTCTGAGACTTCTCTGATAAGGCCCAACGCCTAGAAGAAGCCTTACATAAGGCTAAGAAGGCACGTCCGTTCCCTCCTGCAATCACTGTGAGAAGGGATACCAAGAACGAGTCCACTACAGTGGCCCAAATAGAGGCTCCCAGTCATCTAGAGGTGTTACTAGTGGAGCCACCTCCACAGCCTCATAGAGGCCCTCCACCTTAGGCACAGCCTCCAGCCCAGCCGCGACCACCTCAGAATCGACAGGTGACCCCGCGTAATGCACCGCCGCTGCCTAGGTAGGATAACTAGGTTCTGCCTTCTCAACAAGCTCCTCCATCCCCTTGTCTGGGTCAATATCCAAGGTCCCCCTTCCCGAATAGGAGGAACCAAACCTACTTGTCCAACGTGGCTCATGTACCCTATTACATTCACAATGCCTGGGAGCAGGGGATTGTATGTTTTCCTGAATGTAGAAGGCCAGAAGAGGTGAACCTCATTGATCACCCTAATTACTGCCCCTATCACTAGATCCTGGGGAACACTCTCAAATAGTGCTATGTGTTTAAATACTGTCTTCAAGAACTGTTATATTACAACATAGTTCAGTTAGGCCCAGCTCCGGCACAGGTGGCATGTGTCTTCGTGCGGCCAAACAACAGTAGTGACAGTGAGGGCGAGTGGCATCAGGTTTCTAATAGCGGGTCCCGGAAAGATGATGACTGGATGGCGCGCAAAACAGAATCCATGCCCATGGTGTCATCCATGTGAGCCTGAATCATCCAGATCCTTCAGAAACAGCAATTACTACTTCTGCATCATCGTCACAGTTGTCCTCTTATTAGAATTGAAAATACCGATTGCATAAGGGAAAACAAAGTACCCTGTCAATTCTAACGTCATCTGATACTCTAGAATATTTCATGCCCCTGGAGATGGATATCCATCCTAGGATCTGTCTAGTGGTGGAAGACCCTTCAAGCGACAGTCAAGGGTACACCTTTGTTAATATCGTAGAGATGGTAAACCCCTACATGGTTTTTGATGATGAGGAGCGCCAGGCAGACCCTCCCAATGTCCCCAACCGTCAACAGCATCGACAGAGCCACGACTATATGGGCTGTCATAGTGCTTCAGTCAGCACTTCCATCTAGGTTGTTCATGCTACTGAAACCATGCAATATGCTCCGCTCATATCCATGCATGCGCAGCCTTCTCATCTGCTGACATCAAGTCGGCCTTCGCCACCGTTCGTGTTGTTGGATTAGGAATAACAACTTCAACTGCATCATGATCAGCCATGATTTTCTCCATTCCGGCCTTAGCCATCAGTCCCTTATCTGATAGTTACTCCGTAGGCTTCAACTAGTGAGCAGAAGGATATTCCTAACACCATTCATCCACTGGTCCAGTCGGTAGGGCCAACCTTACCTCATGTCATAGAGCAACTTTCTATAAGTAGAATTTCACTCCTGGAACGAATGTATGATGTTTTCAGAAATCTAGCCAGCATTCTGGAAAATCTATCCATCCTTGAGGCCCTTCTCCTATCATCAGATATGCGCAAGGCCCTCACTGAGTCTTTAAGAAGCCCCCTACAGTTTGAGACAGAGGTAGCAGCTACAGAAGCCATTCATGATGAGGCGGTAATGAATGGTGAATTCCCGGACATCATCTCATTTGGTAGAGAAGATTAAGGCTCCCCCCATTTAGGGAAATATTATCCCATTGTACATCACTGTCCAGTTCAATGGCGTGGATGTTCACCATTGTCTTGTCGACATAGGCTCCGGGATCAACCTAATCCCGACTCGGACCTTGCGAAAAATTAGATTGTCTGAACATGATCTAAGTCCCTCTGACCTAAGAAACCATGGTTATGACATGAAGGAATAGGAAACAGTTGGCAGGATCTGCTTGAACACTCAGTTTGGTGGCCTAGTTTCTAGTATCGAGTTTATGGTTGTCTCATAGGACACTGCTTACAATGCTTTGATGGGAAGGCCATGGATCCACCTGCTTGTGGTGGTTCCTTCATTGCATCGTCAGTTCCTCAAGTACGTCCTTAATGGTTGAGTGGGCATGCTTAAAGGTGACGTGTCTCCCTTTGCCTCTTGTGAAGCCCGCTATCTGGATACCAATTATTACAAGAGAAAGGACAAGAATATTCAGACTAACAAATTCAAGCATTCCATGACTATAATAGACCCATGGAAATATTGAGATTATGCTTACATATTTCTGATCCACTGATTGGAGGCTAAAACCACGGATATGGGACAATGATTCACTATTTATGGAAAAGCGGGGAACACATTACCAATTCTAGATGACACCGGAAGATCACCTCATACTCATATACAAATAAAACTTAGGTGATCTCAGATCCTCCTACTCCTGTACGGTATCAGGATATCAACCCCATAACGACGACAATACGTCATTCTTTCTTATCCCACCGGGCTGAGATAAACAGGAACAAATGGACGCGCCACTATTGCTTCGATATCATCAAGCGTGGCCCCTTGGGCTCAAGACCAGATGTTATCGAATCAACAACCATCATCACTATGGTTTCAGCAGCACAGGAGTTCCCGGATGTAGTGTTCACTACTCCTCAGGCTGGTACCATCCTCCCATTAGGAGCTTCCAACTAAGAGGAAACTCGTCCTACTAAGGATCCATCCTACATAAGTGAATAAGAGGATTTAAAAGATACTCCACCCACCTTTTAAGTGGAAATATCCGCCACGGTCGATGAATTGGTACAAGTGATCCTCGGTTGCGAGGTAGACCCGAAACCCACACAAATCAGTTCCTCTATTCCCCTCTCAGAGCAACGAAATCACATAGACATCCTTAAAAAACATTGTGACACATTCTACGATATTTTTGATGAGATACTAGGCCTATATCCCTAATTATCTATTCACAACCTCGGTCTCCCAGTAAATCACTATGGGTTCAAGAAGCCTCCCATAAAATGAACCCTTCTCACGGTGCCATGGTCGAGGCCAAAGTTGACAAGCTCATCAGAGCCAATTTTGTTAAGGAGGTCCAGTACCCCAAATGGCTGGCCAACATTATACCAGTCAGGAAGAAAAACAGATCGATCAAAGTCTGTATTGACTTCTAGGACCTCAGTCTTCCCTATTTGAAGGATGATTTTCCCCTTCCTGTGATAGAAATGTTCATCAATGCTACAGAAGCCCTCTCCTTCATGGATGGGTACTCTGAGTACAACCAGATCTGAATGGCCCATGAGGATGAGGAGTAAACAGACTTTAGGGCACCACAAGGTACTTTCTACTACCAAGTAATGCCATTCGGTTTAAATAATGTAGGTGCCACCTTTAAGCGAGTTATGCATTGTAAATTTAAGTCGATCATCGGAATGGTGGTGGAATGTTACGTGGATGACCTGGTGGTAAAATCTTGCCAGCTTCAAGACCATCTCAATGACCTTGAGAAAGTGTTCATCCTCCTCCGTTCCTGCCACCTAAAGATGAATCCATTGAAGTGTGACTTCGTGGTCACCTCTGGACAGTTCCTCTGCTTCGTTGTTAGATATAGGGGAATCGAGATAATCCTAGATAAGATGAAGGCCATCATCCAGATTTCTCCTCTGAGAAACATTCGGGAACTTCGGTGCCTCCAAGGCCACTTAGCCTACATATGCCGATTCATCATGAATTTGTCTGACAAGTGTAAGACCTTTTCTAGGATCATGAAGGAAGGAACTATCTACGATTGGGATGAAGAGTGTCATACTTCTTTTGAGGAAATGATGCAGCATATGCTCCAGCCTCCAGTCCTATTTCCACCCATCTCTATAATGCCACTAGTCCTTTATGTGACTTCCCTGGAATGATCTCTCGGTGCCCTTCTCTCCCAGAAATCATTGAGGGGATAGAGAAAAACCTATACTATTTTAGTGGTATTCTCCTCAATACAGAGACTAGATACTCCCCTATTTAATAGAGCTACCATGCACTGTTACTTGTAGTAAAAAAATTGCGACATTACTTGCAGCACCATGAGTTACAGTTGGTGTCCTGAGTAGATCCACAGAAATACATCCTGAACCATCCCATGTTGATAGACTGTCTAGCTTGGGGGGAACTAATCCTTCAGTCGTTTGTAATTAGGTTTGTACATCAGAAGGCTATTAAGGGGAATGCACTGGCAGACTTCATTGCTGCACATCCAGCACCTACGGACCAGTCTCTGGACCTTTATTTTCCAAGTGAGGCAATCATCTCGGTAGTCCAAGCCTTTTCATGCTGGAAAATTGACATAGATAGTGATTCTTGGAGCCCCACCAGGAGAAGGTTCAATGATCCCAGACTCAAAAGTGTAGGCCTCGGTATCGTCTTCATTACCCTGGCAAAAGCAATTCTTCCATACTCATTCTTGTTATCAGAAGGCTACACCAACAATGAGGCAGCGTATCAGGCTCTCATTACTGGTCTCGAGCTGGCCCTCGAGATAGACATTCCCCATTTTCATGTGAAAGGGGACTCTGAACTAGTAATCAAGTAGATCAACGGTGACTATGTCATCAGAAAGATAGAGCTCATACCATTGGTGGGGCACACTCTACAGCTAATGGATTAGTTCTCATCATGGACAGAAATATCTCATGTCCCTCAATCTCAAAATGGTTGAGTTGACACCCTGGTCGGCCTAGCTGCGTCACTTGCAAAGTACGACCAGGATGATATGATTATCCAAGTGGAAGACTGGAGATTCATTGCTCCTATCATTCCAAATGGAAATGACAGCCTACAGGTAAGCCTCCTTACCGCCAAGGACTCCACGTCAGGACCCCCAGGTCCCCTGGATGTAGTGATTGAAGTGACTCCTAATTAGAGAACCTCCATAGTCAAGTATCCCCAGAACGGTAATCTCCTGGAAGATTGGGTCGAGCATGAGAAAATCTGACGCCGCGTGTTACATTTTACCCTCCAGGACGGTCCTGGTCATGAATAGATCACCTAAAATCACAGTTTTAACGAGATTCTCCTCCATTGCATTCAAGGAGTCGATATTTCACTGGTCATGTAAGAGGTGCATGCTGGTTCCTTGGGGGCTCATCTGACCGGGCCAAAACTATCTCACCAGATCCAAAGACTGGGGTACATTTGGCCCTCTATGATTCGTGACTGCATCGAGTCTTCCAAAACATGTCATGCGTGCCAAATTCATGCTAACATCATGCATCGGCTGCCAGAGCCTCTCCAATCCACCAATTACTCTTGTCCATTTGCGGTATGGGGACTCGATATAATGGGACCATATCCACTGGTGATAGCTCGTCAATGCAGATTCGTCTTTACTGGTACAGATTTCTTCTCCATGTGGGCATAGGCAGTTATACTCAAGGAGATCAACGCATGTTCCATAGTTGACTTTGTGAGCTCCAACATCATCTACCAATTTAGAGTCCCTCATGTGGTCCTCACCGATAACAGAAAATACAACCAGGTAACCGAGCTGATGAGATTGTACGCTAAGTACAACATCTATTTGAATCATACCACTCGTTATTATGTTCAAGAGAATGGAAAGATCGAGGCATTCAACAAAACCCTCTCTATCATTCTATAGAGAATGATTGGTCAGAACAAAAAGATTTGGCCAGGCAAGCTCCCCAACGCCCTCTGGGATTATCGGACGACGACTCATAATTCCACCCAGGTGACCCCATATTCCCTGGTGTATGGGACGGAGGCCATCCTACCCATTGAGATTCAATTTCCCTCATTGCGCACAATTTTCTATGATCAACAAGCACTAGATAAAGTCTTTGAAATCTATTTGGATGAGTTAAAAGCACTCAACAATAATAGGCTTCGTGCCCTGCAAAACTGAGAAAGGAATCAGAACAAGATATCTAGAGATTTTAACAAGAAAGTTCTCCTCCAGTCCTTCATTCAAAGTGACTTGGTCTTGGACCTGAAGACACCAATGATACCCCGCAAGAAACCACCCAATTTAGGGCCAAATTTTGAAGGACCTTACATTGATCACAAGGTTTATTCCAATAGAGCATACTCACTAGTTACTATAGATGGTGAGTGTAAAACTCCTCCCATCAATGCCAAGTTCCTCATGAAATACTTTTCTTGAGCCCCTTCCCATGGTCCCGTAGGACCTTAAACTATATGGTCCCACATGACATTATACATTACGGTCCTACATGATGTTAAACTGTTGGGTCCTACATGACCATAAACTGTAAAATGTATAACATAACATTAAATTGTGTGTCATCCTACAAGAAGTTAAACTGCATCTCAAGATATACATACATCTTCATTCTCATCCTCATGGGATATGTAGGAATTCTCATACTCTTCATATTGAATTCAACCCCAGTTTCCTCTTTGACTATCCCCCATGGGCGTAGTTTCTTTTTTGACGGATCCCGCATGGTGTCGTATAGGTTTCTTTGTCCCTACTCATTTCACGGTTACTATGATTTTACCATGTGACCTCCCTCATTCATCTATCCTCCCATGTCCCTACTGCATGACATTAAACTCCATGGCACGTTCAGAACTACATACGGCTTGATTTTCATCCTCATGGGATACGTAGGACCGCCCAGAAATTTTTCCATAGGCCTAGCCCCAAACATGGAGATCTCCCCTTGAGTCTTGTCCTGCACAGCCATATTCATGATCTACTCATCCCTTTCGTTTTTGGTTTCCATTACCCTTCATATCCAAAAGGTCCCCCAAATGGCAGGGATACTCGGACCAAGGGCTCTCCTACCATCATGGGCCAATGCCCTCGAAGACTTAGAACAACAATTTGATATAAGTCCCACATTGTGAATAAGGTCAGCGGTTGACGCTCATTTGTTGTTCCCATTTTAGGTCACATGATATATATGTTATATTTAAAATGTATTCAACAGTCATCCTTTGTCATTGTCACCACCCCTATATGTCCCAAGCATGGAGTGTAGTTGTTCATTCTTCCATGTTGTCTCTTCAAACTTCAGTCTGCCTCGATCAAGAGTGTGATTCTAGCTAGTTGTCCATTGTGTGATGGGGAAAGCCTAATCTTACACCTTTTTCCCACACTGAGCATTGCTTCTGTGGGCTTAGGATATATGATAAGGTAATACTCACAGGAGTGGCCATATGGATACAGCTGGCTGGGATGCCCAGCCTAAGGTCCCTCGGCCTTTTTGGACCCCTGGCCCAAGTTCACATTTAGGATAGTGTGGTGTGGTATGGACTCATTCCCTCATTCACGTCGGGATACTTTTTCACGCCACACATATCCCCTTGACACGTCCCTCCTTCATTTATCACAATTTCCATGATTCAAGGCCCCGCCATGCTTCATAATCCCCATCATTAGGGCTCCATTATCTTCTATATCCAAAAGGACCCCCAAATGGCTTGGATGCTCAACCCAAGGTCTATCATACCATGATGGTCCAACGTCCTCAAGGATTTCGAACAATAAATCGACACAAGTCCCATTTTGCAGAGGTGGTCAACGGTCAATGCTTGATTACTTTCCCTCGACATACTTTCTCACATGGGTGAATACTGTGTTGTGAACCTGGTCAACAGTTGTCCTCTATCATCAATTTCCCTTTGTGGTCTCCCATAGGGACGATGATTCTACCATTCCATTCATTTTTTTCAATGAATATGATAGTAAACTAGGAATCTATGGTCTGAGCTCTATGACCTTAAACTAAGATCACAATTATACTCACTACAAGATGTTAAACTGCGAGATGGCTATGACATTCTATCCATGGCCCAGCCTCAGGTCCCCCTGCCTTCTTAGGACCCTGCCCCATGTTCTCAATCAATATTTTACATTGAGGTATTGGATTATGTCATCATTCACATTGGGTTACTCTCCCTGTCATACAAACCCCTCATGGGCGTACTATTCCCTTATTTTCTTCATTGCTGCATGATGATAAACTGCACATCATCCACTTGATGACCATCCTCATGGGATGCATAGGACGCCCCAAACATCTAGTCTTTAGTTCGATCCCCATCTGTTAGGAACCCCTCCTATCAACTTGGACCCCTGGCATGCGTCCTTCCACGAGAGGTGTACATGGTGTGGTATGTGATTATGTCCCAATTCATGTCGGGTTTATAACAACCACGCCACATGCATCTCTCCTAATCACCCTTCATTCCCTTTTACTACACTCATCCTATTGAGTCGGCTGCTCTTAGAGCTGGGTCCCTCGACCCTCTTCGGCGATTCTCCAATGTTCCTGGGAGAACTCCGGTTCAAGACCTGGAGTGTTGGATTCTACCTGGACGTGCTTTCACCCATTTTTTAGGCCTTTTGTTCCCCTTCATTTGGGCTTCCATTATCTTTCACATCCGAAGGGACACCCAAATGGCATGGATTCTCAGCCTAAGGGCTCTCCTACCATGACGAGCCAACTTCCTCGAGGGTTTCAGGCAACAAATTGATACAATCCACATGTTGACAGTACGATCAGCGATCGACACTCATTTATTGTTAACATATAATGTCACACCACTAGTAAAAAAATTGTATTTAAGGTTGGTTTTTTTAATTTTGATGTTAGTTTTTAACCGATGTTGAAGCTACCGGCGTAAAAAATATGACTTTTTTACATTGGTTTTTGTAAACCAATGCCAAAAATTAATTACATTTCTTTTTTAGCATTAGTTTTTTAAAACATATTCAAAAAAATCAATCCATATCATTTTTGGCATCGGTTTCCTTAAAAACCGACACTGAAAAGTTAAAAAGATACTTTCGTCATCGGTTTTTAAAAAAGACTGACGCCATAAATGAAAAAATAATATTTTTGGCATCTGTTTTTACAAAAACCAATGCCAAAAAGTAAATTTTACTCCATCCATGATATATAGAATTTATTAAGCTTCTATTTGATAGATCTTGGAGAAAGAACAGAGTTACGGATCAAAAGTTATGGTTGTTGAAAGTTGAACATGTCAAATTTTCTATTGGTGTAACTCGTTTCAATTTTTTTGTATAAAAATAAATTAAAATCACCTACAACAAATGGAAATGGTGATCCATAATTAAATTTACACCGCAATTGGTAAATATCATTCTAATGTCTTATAGTGGTAAATCGATAATAATAATAATAAATCATCTCTATAAACAAGCTAATTGAGCTGTTTTGAAATGAAGGAAATGAATAATAAAGAAAATAAATGATTAGAATAGTTACCACGTTAAAATAAATGTTTTAAGCCACCTTGAAATCTTCATTGGATTGAAGAGGTTGAAAATTTTGAATGAAGGATAAAATAGGTTTATATATAGTAAACGAAAAAAAATTTCATAGCGTTGTATGGAAATATAGGCAAGATTTTAAAAAGATAAACGCATGTTGTAAAAAAATGAAATTTTGATCCTGCATGTTGGAAAATACTCTTTGGAATCGGTTTCTTTTGAGACTAACATGAAAGAGGATATGAATTGGTCATCTGGAGTCATTTTTGTTGCAAACCGATGCAAAAAATGCCAATCGATATCCTTTTTTGGGGTTGGTTTTTAAATAAACCGACGCAAAAAATTAAAAAACAAATTAGAATCGGTTTTTAAATAAACCAACACTGAAATTTTAAAAAAACACTTCTTGGGGTCGGTTCTTTAAACACCGACGCCGAAAACTAAAAAAAAAATTTCCATCGGTTTTTTTAAAAACCGACGTGAAAAATAAAACAAATATTTTTGGTGTCAGTTTTTATGAAAACCAAATCCAAAAATGAAAAAAAAGTTATGATGTTATAGATAATTTTTTAAGCTTCTATTTGACTGGTCATGGAGATAAAACGGAGTTGCGGAATAAAAGATATGGTCTTTGAAATATGTACTTCTTTAAGACTAATATTAGAGAAGATTAACTTGTGACAACAGTAACCATTAATCCGTAACTGCGGTTTTGCTCTTCGACCAGTCAAATCGAAGCTTAGGAAATAATCTAAAACATGGTAGAAAAAAATAGAGTTTTTGTGTTGGTTTTTGTAAAAACTGACAAGAAAAATAAATTTTAAAAATTTTGGCGTCGGTTTTTAAAAAAACCTACGCCCAATTGTTTTTTCCTCGGTTGTTTAATAAACCAACACAAAAAATTCTCTAGAAAAATATATTACATCGGCTTATATGAAACCGACGTCAAACTAAATACATTAAAACCATTTTTCTACTAGTGCATGGTACAAATGCAGTGTTTCGAACATGATCAATAGTTATCCATCATAGTCACACCAAAACAATCAACCTTAAATGTTGGTTACAAGATTCACATAGTTTTCCACCCCATCTTGTCAAAGTAGAATTTTTTAACTCTTGGACCTATCCCTTAGTGCATATTTTCATGTTAGGAGGAAAATTCCTTAGTAAGGAATCACTCGGGGCTCCAAATTGTCTTCCCCTTTTCATGTCTTCCATGTTTTCTAATGACCTCTTCTGCCCTTGTTTCCCACACCCAGTTTGACTCACAAGGGATTAGGGATTGGATCGAGGTCTGCATTGGGAAGGGTTTTGTTTTTCCTTGTTCTGAGCTCGATGACCTTAAACTAAGATCTCTTTATGCTATTTCTAGAACTATGTATGTCTTGAATCCCATGCTCATGGGATACGTAGGAACACCCAGACGTCTCGTGTTTGGGTCCAGCTCAACTGAGAGCTAGCCTCTCCTCCCCTGTATTATCCAACCTTTCCTAGCCCCTTGTCTTGAGGTTTCTTTCTTGGAATCATGTGCGGTGTGATGTGGACCTCATCCTCACTCACATTGGGTATGCTTTATCATGTCGTGCACATTCCCTATTAAACCTCATCTCTCTGGTATATGTATGATCCATATGAATTTAAACTATGCGTCCTAGTCCCACATGACATTAAATTGTTGTGTCTTTATTTCATGATGTTGAAATTCATGATTTTTCCCAACACACAACCTTAAACTATGACATGATCATCCTAGACACACGATAAAAAACGGCACTGCATCAGGGTGTCCTCACTCGAGGGGACATCATGATTGGTATCGATCATACACCATAACATTTTTCAAAGCCTATATATGGCTTGATTCTTGTGGTGATGCCTATATTTTCTATCCTAGGTCCATAGCTTCACAACAAAAATAGACAGTCATCCTAAAGGAAAAATAAGACTTATCAAATGCTGCTTCTTTTAGTGTGAGGGACAGACCAGCACAACCTTATCATCCATGGAACTGGTATCTTGAAATTCCATTTCAAGAACTATATGTGTCTTGATTCTCATTCTCAAGGGATATATAGGAATTCCCGTGCACTTTTCCTCAGGCCCAACCTAATATTAATTTTCGGTACCTTGACCTAAAACCTCCCAAAGGATCACATGGTTATATAGACTCTGGGTCTGGATTCATGCCGGGTTTTATAATTACCTCACCATGTGTCTTCCGCATTTCCTACCATATCTGGTCCAATCTCTATGACCATAAACTAAGATCACTTTGTGTCCTTTCCGCAAGATGTTAAATTGCATAACATCTTCTAGAACTACGTATGGATTGATTCCCCTCCTCATGGGATACATATGAACGTCCATGCACCTTTTCCTTAGGTCCGACCTCAGGAATCTAAAATCCTTCCACCTCTCTTTATCCCCTTGGCCTGAACTCTTTTGGGAACCGTAGGTGTGGAAATTACCTCTTAGGTTCTCATTCATGTCACTTTTTGCAACATCCACACCAAGTGCCTCTTCCATTGCATGAATGCAGCCCTTATTCAAAGAGGGACTCCCTTCACGGAGCCCAAGAGCCTTTCTGAAGAAAGTGGATCCCCAAGGGGACTCGGGTCTTCACGGAGAACTTATGATTTTTGAAATACACTCCATGCACATGTGACCCACATTCTAAGGATGGGTCATTGTGCTTCACGAAGTACATTTCTTCACAATGCTATGCTTCGCTAGGCACCCTTGCTTCACGAAGCACTGCTTTGTGAATACATCTTCACTTCGCGAAGAACCTTCCATATAAACCTATGCCATATGCCTATGCTAGTCCCCTCCACTTTGTGAATCACACCCCTTTGTGAAGCCCCTCCACTTCCCAGAGCACCAGAGATTCACGAGGCCTCTACCTATAAACCCTTTTTCTCCAAAAATCTTTTTCCCATGTAACCCTCCAGGTTTTCACGATGTGATTTCAAAGTCGCTTGGGCGGTGCTTCCTATTGCGTTGCTTCATCTCATGATTCTTCGCATAGGCACATTAACAGCTATTTTTTCTTCACATAGCCACGCTAACATGGACCCCACATCGGGTCACTCCATAACACCCCCACAACATAATATTGTTGATGCATTCCCTCCCCCAAGGGGTGTGAGGTATCAGTTATGTATGTCTTAAGGGGTGCAGAGTGAACCCACATCATCCGACCTGCAGGATGTTAAACTACCAAGCACCATCTTCCTCAGCACGTTAAAATATGACCTCGCCCCATGCATCATACGCAGGGTTCCCCCACCTTGAACATTCTTCACACCCACTAGTCTCCACAGGAGTGAACTCATTCCAACATGGAATGAGATCCTCTTTATTGGGGTTGTGTTTGTCTGTGGGGAAAGGGTAACCATCTTGGTGTAATCCCATAGCTTTTATTATGGGAGGTATCATCTCTTCTCCTCCTATATTCTACCTTTCCAAAGACTAAGAGGATAGGGGGAATAGGGGACTATGTTACGTCATTGCTCCCCCGCGGGGCCTTTTCGCCACATGGGCCTCAATCCTGGATTAAGTCCCAATCTTCTTCTTCTTGGGACACTAACCACGTGTAATCCCCTATTTCCTCTTTGGGAAAATAACCATGTGTAAGCCCCATTCCACTTCTCACAGATGCACCTTTCGTGACGCGGTCATCAGGTCCCTACTGCCTCTTATTTCTCACACCGAGCATGACTCACATGGGCTTACACTAGTACAAAAACCTTTTTTACGTCATTTTTTTTCTTTTTAACATCGGTTTTTAGGCGACGTTATTGTGAGCGACGTTAAAAATGGGGTAATATAGTTTTTAACGTCGGTTTTTAAAAAACCGACGTGAATTACATTCTGGAAAATGGTGATAAGAAGCCATTTTTTACGTCGGTTTTTGAAAAAACCGATGTTATAAGTCATTTTTTACGTCGGTTATTTAATAACCGACGTTAAAAGTTATTTTTAATGCCGGTTATTAAATAACCGACATAAAAAATGTTTATGATCTAGTAGAAAATTTTCCAAGCTTCTATTTGACAGGTCATAGGGCTCAAACGGATTTACGGATCAAAAGTTATGACAATCAGAAGTTTGATATTTTTTCCGAGGAAAGATTCAATGAGCCAACCGTAACTTCGTATTAGAATGAATTTTTGAATCCGTAGGGGGATTTTTAGTTTTATCATGATATAAAGAATCATCCATCATTATAATAAATTAACAATCGTTAAATGGTATAACAATTAAGAAAACTACTCATAGAAAATATAAATCATGGGAAAATAATTACAAATACCATGACGAGGTCGCAGAAATAAGAAATCATTGATTCACATTGAAGATAAAACAAGTTGATTCGGTGGAATGATGATGGTTGAATGAAATTATCATAAAATGGTATATCAATTAAAAAAAATCATAAAAACCACAAACCATGGATGTATGATTAAATATACCTTGACGAGATCGCGGAAAGAATAAATAATTGATTCACGTTCGAGAGAAAAAGTGTCGATTTGGGGGAACGATAATGGTTGAAATAATTGATCGTTAAATTAGGATGGGTGTATAATGGAAACATATAATTGAGATTCTATGAGAAAACGCGGTATTAAAAATTTTAGGCGGCAATTCAAAATTTCGATGTCGCGCTGTAAAAAATTGAAATTTTGCATTAGCGGGATATTAAAAATATCATTCACGTCAGTTTTATGATAACCGACATGAAAAGATATTAATATTTTAACTTATTTTTCACGTCGGTTATTATAAAACCGACGTGAAAAATCAATCTTCGTCACTCTTTCACGTCGGTTATTAAATAACCGACATGAAAAACCGATTTTCATGACTTTTTCACATCGGTTATTTAATAAACGACGTCAAAAAAGTATACAAAAATGTAGTTCATTTTCTATTCTTTAATTTGACAGGTCACAGAGCTCAAACGGAGTTACGGATTAAAAGTTATGGCCTTCAGAAGTTGGACATCCTTAAGACATCGTTTAGAGATGATGAACTTCTGAAGGCCATAACTATTAATTCGTAACTCCGTTTGAGCTCCGTGACCTGTCAAATTAAATATTGAAAAAATGAACTACATTTTGGTAAACATTTTTCATGTTGGTTATTAAATAACTGACGTGAAAAATTTATTTTCATGACTTTTTCATGTCGGTTATTTAATAACTGACGTTAAAAGTTATTTTTCACATCGGCTATTTAATACCCAACGTGAAAAAAGTTTGCAAAAATGTAATTAATTTTCCAAGATTTAATTTGACAGGTCACAGAGCTCAAACGGAGTTACGGATTAAAAGTTATGGCCTTCCGAAGTTGGACATCCTTAAGACATCATTTAGAGATGATCAACTTCTGAAGGCCATAACTTTTAATCCGTAACTCCGTTTGAGCTCCGTGACCTGTCAAATTAAAGCTTGAGAAATAAACTACATTTTGGTAAACAGTTTTCATGTTAGTTATTAAATAACCGACGTGAAAAAGTCACGAAAATCAATTTTTCACATCGGTTATTTAATAACCATCATGAAAAATAAGTGAAAATTTTAATATATTTTCCTGGAAAATGATTTTCCACGTCGGTTATTTAATAACCGATGTGGAAAAGTGATTTATGTTGATTTTTCAGGTCGGTGATATAATCACCGACGTGAAAAATCAGATAAAATGGATTTTTAACGTCGGTTCTTATATAACTGACGTGAAAAATCAGCGAAAATGTATTTTCACGTCGGTTATATAATAACCGACATGAAAAATGAATTTTTAGGAATTTTCACGTCGGTTCTAAAAAACCGACGTGAAAAATGGTGACGTAAAAAAGGTTTTTGTACTAGTGTTAGAGTAAGCATTTACCCTGACATCTTATCTGGGTAGACTAGAGTGTAAACCCCCCCCCCCCAATCCTGAACTACGTGGACTTTGATACTTGCCAAAGCAAGGTACATAGGAATCCTCCCGGATGTTCAAGCCCAACACCTGGTCGTTAAAACCCCCTTCACGTTGGTTTATCACACCATCCCTGACTACATGGACTTTGATCCTTGCCATGGAATGGTACGTAGGAATCCTTCCTGAGGTTTATGCCCAACACCCAGTAATTCTGACCCTCTTCATGTTGGTTCACCACACCATCCCAAACTATGTGGATTTTGATCCTTACCATGTCAAGGTACGCAGGAAGCCTCCCTAAGGTTCAATTCCCACACCCGGTAATTCTGATCCTCTTCACGTCAGTTCATCACACCATCCCAAACTACATGAACATTGATCCTTACCAAGGAAGGCTACGTAAAAAGCCTCCCTGAGGTTCAATCCCAACACCAAGTCATTCCGACACCCTTCACATTGGATCACCACACAATCTCAAACTACATGGAATTTAATCCTTGCCAAGGCAAAGTACATAGGAAGCCTCACTCAGGTTCAATCCCAACACCATGTCGTTCTGACCCCCTTATTATCAATTCACCACACCATCCCGAACTATGTGGAATTTGATCCTTGCCAAGGCAAGTTACGTAGGAATCCTCCCTGAGGTTCAAGCCCAACACCCAGTCATTCTGACCCCCTTCACGTTAGTTCACCACACCATCCAGAACTACGGGGACTTTGTTCCTTTCCAAGGCAAGGTACGTAGGAAGCCTCCCTGAGGTTCAAGCCCATCACTCGGTCGTTCTGACCCCCTTCACGTTAGTTTCCCACACCATCCAGAACTACGTGAACTTCAATCCTTTCCAAGGAAGGTACGTAGGAATCCACCCTAGGGCTCAAGCCCAACACCCAGTTGTTCCGTCCCTTTTTTCACCTCAGTTCACCTTCATCATGCATTAAAAAAACTGTATGTCCCCTTTTTGTCCCAAACGACGTTAAACTATACATACTTGAACTACGTGGTCTGTGATCCCTATCTCATAGATAGGGTACATAGGAATCCTCTATGAGGTTCAACTCCATCCAGCGTTAAGCCGTTAGGACGCCATCCAGTGGTATGTCATTGTGACCCCGTCCAGCAGTAAGCCGTTGTGACCCCATCCAGCGGTAAGTTGTTGTGACCCCATCCAGTGGTAAGCCGTTGTGACCCCATTTAGCGGTAAGCCAATGTCAACCCCAATCGACGGTAAGCTGTTGAAGTCCCTAATCGATGGTAAGTCATCGTCAGATGAACTATGTGGACCTTTATCCCTTCCAAGGCAGGGTACGTAGGAAGCCAGTTGGAGGTTCAAGCGCATCACCAATCACCCATGTCTTATCCTGGTATTTCCCTCAAGACTATGTGTTTCGGGAAGGTCGTGCCCCAACCTGGAGGTTCCACTTCCTCCAGGTCCCATCCTCAGGTCCATTTTTATCGGTCGCCTCCTTAGGTGTCCCATCATCCCACCAAACTATGCGGACTTTGATTCCTTGCCACAAGGATACATAGGAAGTATCTTCAAGGATCAAAACCAACATCACCTTCATCCTCAAATCGGTTCCATCTCATTATCCCTCCACTTCATTCAACCATCCATCATCCATCCTGATTCGTACCTGAGCTGTCACCTCCTAGTGAGATCATGCCAATTCTCCTCTTCGCTGATCAAAGCAGCAATCGGGTTACTAACCACGTGTTAGCCTCAATACCAGTGTTCCCTCTTAGGGTTGCACCCATATGATCCACTCCTGTCAGTGTTTCGGCCAGTACAATCCGTCTCTGCTGGATGTTAAACTTATGGAATACCTTGTGTTATACATGGGAAGCTTAGGAATACATTAGAGACATGCCTATGGCATATAATTCCTAGCATTCGGCATGGGATGCCTTGGGCTTCCGCTCCCTTGAGAAGAACTATAATAAGGTGAATAAAACCAGATGATCTAGTGTTCCCATGTCCATACACGCCAGTGATTTACAACATGACTACTCCTCTAACTGAAGGTTTCTGCCCAGGATGGACCCCTTGGAATGCCCTGAAAAAAAAAAGCACTATAATTAACCGGTGTCCATGAAGATATGGAACTGGGAAGCGTTTCATGAACTACGTATTAAGTATATAAGGGAGACACAGACTAGGTGACGAATTTCTAGGGGGAATCCATAGAAGGAAGAGCCGACATCCCATACTCTTATTTCGATCAAGGAGAAAATGTCCCTAAATAAGCAACAAATGCCACCCGCCTTTGGAATGCTGTAATGTGGGGCAATAGCCTGATTGTCCTTGTCATCCTCAAAATAGAAATATGCACGCACACCGGTGAAAGCTTCTGAAACATCTCCCAACAAGGTCTGTTCAAACACATATTTTTATTGAGTTTTTTCCTTAATCAATAACAGAAGTCTTGGTCGGACTTAATATTTTATTTGATGTATTTTTATCTCTTATGCATGAATTTAGTATTATCAATATCATATTCTTGTTAATATTAAGTGGAACTTAATTAAGTGATTTACCATGTCTTGATAATATTTATTCATAAGTATTGTTTATTTTAGTTCAATCTTGTTTTCTTGTTTGATTCATTAATTATGTGATCATGACAATACATTCATAATGATAAACCATGAAACTAAATGAAATAAAATAAAGGGCATGATCATTATATTTCATAATGGTGAGTTTATCAAGTGGTTGATAAACTGACCATGACCTAGGGGAGAAACATCATAATCCTTTTGGGTTTGTGTTTGCAGCTTCCCACCTGTCCACCTATGTATATCCTGGGATTGGTTTTGTCTCAGCTCCATCTTGAACTGCTTCCACTAGCTTGGGAGTTCCATCCATTACAGATGACTTTTATTTAACTCACATACAGGTGAGGGTTAAAAAGGGGTTTTACATAAAAGAATCCCTAGGAATTAAAGCCCTAAATATTAATGAGGAGAAGGATCGCTAGACAATAAATTTAATTTAAACAAATTAGTTAAAAGAAACCATCCACATGAAATGGACTTGGTCTATCTCATGTTCATCCAAACATGAAATTATATTTATGTATAAATGAAACTAACATTCAATTCTATAATTAGTCTTATTTAAGATAAATCATTCTCGAATCAATTAATTATCATCTTTAATTAATAAATCCTTTTATCTTAAACCCTTTTTTGATTTTCTTTGAGATTCTGATCCATAATAATTTTAAATGAATAAATTCATATAAAATTATCTTTTTACGTAACATGCACCTTGGAGGAAACCCGGTTAATTCCAATTCATAACAACCTAATGAGTATAAATGAATATTACAATGATGTTAAATTAAACAAATATATATAACAACTACCACATGTTGTGCCTCTTCTTTATTCCCACATGATGGTACATGTCTCAAAATATTGTGTAATATATTAATAAATTTTAATAGATTTGCGTAATTTGGATGAGTACACGATGTGTAGTTCCAACTACACGGTGTGTTCTATTTTTCATTGTCCATCCGAAGTATATGCCCAGGATAACATCGTGTGAGTGTACATCGGAAATCATCATAATACACAGTGTGTCTAGTAGGTCACATGTCGTGTAGTTCCTTGTTACACGGTCTCTAGTCGGGAAAGCTGTGTATG
Source organism: Viscum album (assembly GCA_963277665.1). NCBI lineage: Eukaryota > Viridiplantae > Streptophyta > Magnoliopsida > Santalales > Viscaceae > Viscum > Viscum album. The sequence goes on along the minus strand of OY728130.1, from coordinate 51,383,655 downwards.
GGGTACATGTTCCAAACCTAACACAAAGGGACTACACATCGTGTCCAGTGGGATACATGGTGTGTAATATGGAAACTGTGTGCCACTTGTTCTTGGTCAATACACAGATTCATTAAGAGTTAGAGAAGCTCCAATGACATGGCTTGGTTTGGTGGGCCAGCCCTGGTGCATTGATCCTTGGATACACTGCCTGTACTGCAAAATACACGTCATGTGTTTTGGTGTTGTATGGTGGAAGCGTGGTTGGGATGACACACAACATTGATCTTTTACGATGATCATTGATTATTTGAGGATCAATATGATGATGAACTCCAATATCCATAGAATATAATCAATGATTTATATAAAAAAGTAAGTGGCCTGAAACAATTAGAGACGATCTTATACATCATGTTTATAATTATGTTAATTAAATTCATAAGAAAAATAATACCTGGATCTTCAATATTTTCTTCATTGATGATGTTGATCGTCCAGAATGGACCTTATGGATTATCTTGTTATGCTTGCAAGGATCCAAACTAGAATCCCTCTTGCGGTGGTCCACACATGCTCAGGTGGCCTGTGATCGACACCTCTTGTTCTCCAAGAGTTGGCATGGGAATGTGAGTGTATTGTGTCGGTTGTTCTTGATCTCTTGTTCTTCATACTTGAAGAATATCTCTTATTCTTGAGAGGGGTGGGAAGATGGTTCGAGAGAGAAATTTTTTAGCTCAACAATTCTCAATTCACCGAGTGTGTGGTTCATTACATGGCACAATAGACATATGTGTCTATTTATTGACAAGGGTCTTCAGTTACAATATATAATTTCATAACAAAAATTAAATACATTCATAACCATAGAGAAAACCCAATACATTAATAATAATACTACGTCATTATTTATGGTGCGCCAAATTGCACAAAACAGAATTATAAATAAAATTTTGCGTCACAAAATAATAGTAACATTATTTCCCTACTACCATTTATTAGAGGAATTAATAAATAAAAAAATTATTTATTTTATTAAATAAATATTTTTATTAAAAAACTAGTAAATAGAAATTTATTAAATGTTCAATTAAATAAATAAATATATTTTACCCAAAATTTGGGGAATAAATATTTATTTAATTCATTCCATCATTTTAACTTGAATAAAATTATACCATTCTCTTGAGAATAATATTTATTAATTGAATTAAAATAGAATTTAATCGAGACCACCAGAAACACTTAGCATGTGGCCCTCTAGGATTCTTTCTTTATAGAATTATACAAGCTTGCATAACATCCAAGAGTACTTTCTAGTAATGGGTCAAGGCAGCCAAGAGAAAGAACTTAAATTCAAAACAATGACATCCACATATGAAATTTCACTGTGTAATATAATCCTTTTGTCCCAATATCTAGTCAATCAAGTTTCATGATAGTGTCATCAACTTTTATGCTTTTTATGTCATTCTTTGACTACCTGAAATAATCGTTTCGTTACACTGTGGCCATGGAATTTCGAGTGATGGTTCTATTTCAGTCAAAGGGTCAGTATATCAACTTCCATAAATGTAAGGGACAAATACTTCCTTGACTTATCCATTAATAACATGTCACTCGTGACGCACCCAACATACCCTACTTCCTGCCAACTATCTGCGTGACGATTTTCGTCATTAAATCAAAGTGTATGAGTCATGAAAAATATTAATAATAATCTTAAAGTATAAAGATAATTACACACACTCACATATAGAAATATCTAATGACACCAAAACATGCCGAATTCCTACTGATAGGTCTGTTCTCATGATCTCATGTACTTGATATTACCAAGTGAAAACTTCATGAGAGGAAGTCTCATCTTTTTATGAGTACTCACACCTAACGGTTTGCATGCTATGTGTCCGATCATAGTATGTTATCCAACTATAGAACTATATTTAAGAATATAGTTATAACATTTCAAGGTTCTCATCATTGTGGGGAGCTTGCATGACCTAATAAATGCAACAAATACACTATAACATTATTACATCATAGTCATAAAGAACAATGAACAATATGTAATATGTTGTTTAATATTTAAATACATTACATTTCCATGTAATCAATGTCAAACCAGTTGGTTCTTGGAAACCAACTCTTATATAAATAAAGGTGGAAAAATCTACTCTGCATACATCCCCTATGAACCATGCTGTTGGGGAAATAGAGGCGGATAAATTCCCCACCCCATACCATCCATAAGAACTAAACAGTTTTCACATGAAGAGAATCTAGGGACGTCCCACAAAAGGGAAAAATTTATTTGCATGATTGAGATGGTGATTTCTACCACCGTGAACCACAACCATGTGGGCCTTTATTGACTGAGTCATCCATGGTGAAAGTGAATTCCCTATGGGATTCTGCAAAAAGGATTCTTATGACCCATAGATCAAGCTTCCCTGATAATCTATAAAAGAAGATCGAGAGTAAAAAAATGGGTTGAAGCAGAGATCCGAGAAAGGTGAATGGGAGGGACCGAAAGAGAACATATTTCAAGATTCGAAGGCACAAAAGAAGAAATATGGACTCTCCTAATGATTTCATGTTCGTATAGGTCACCAAATACCATAAAAAGTAACATAATATTAATTGGCAGTCCATGAACCTAATTGGTGAACCATAAACTATATCCCGGTGGTGGTTGAATTCCCCACAAACTGCTAGATCAACACCCCTTCTTCAATTTGGTATCCTGAAAAACACCTCACTATGCAAACAGAACCCTACCTCATGTATTGTCCCACTACACAGATGGAATCCAGCATCACATAGCACCATGAAAGGCGGACGAATCCTGGGGCTGCATACCCCCACATTATTCAGACCCTATCTAGTTCCTCTTACCACTTTGGTATGTGGAAAACCTCTCCACCCTCATAAAAACACACTATATGTGGGATAACCCATCCCGTATGAACAAATGGTATGTGGAATGAGGTACCATTGGGTGTTCTGGCCTCTGGATTCAATTATTTCTGTCCATTTCCTTTGGATCAACCACAATACCTCACTAAACGTGTCTAATGGTATTTTGACAAATCCCTTTCCAAATCCATCAGACTCGTATGACAGAACCATTGGGCACATCAACTCTACCTTTTGATTTTAAATGCCTATGGTAAACAGAGTCATGTGAGTAATCCTCACAAAGAGGTGGACCCCCTAAATAAATATAACTTTCCATTCCCATGGTAACCTAGGGTCCAACATTGGGATACTATCATGATCCTCCCTGTTATATGGATCAAGGGTAATCACCGTTATTTCCCTTCGATATGGTTCAGTGATATCAAAGGTAAATCACTCTTTATTCTCCTTTAGACAAGAAGTATCACTCCTTCCCTATCCCAAACACAATTTTAGGGCACTCCTGCATAGGTAATCCCCTAGCTATTCTTGAAAAAGGTAGCACAATGCTCATATTTAACTCTGCCTAGGTCATACTTGTACAGGTTAATTTGATTATCCAATGTATGAAAATAGAGAGGATATTGGTACACTCAATGTTCCCCTCTCTCCCTTTAGCTTCTAGTACCATCTATCATGATATGATGTACGACGTGCGATCTTTATATCAACTACCTCCCCTTGTTTTTTGCACTGAGAATGACTCACAAAGCATTAGAGGTTGGCAGTGATCATGAAATTTGCATAACCCCAAAGCATGGGACTCCTCCAAAGTGTAAGCCCCAAATGAATTGAACTATGTGAAATCTAATTCCTATCCCAAATAAGATATGTAGGATTCTTACCTATGGCCTGATCTCATAGGGGATCCTTCTCAAGGGTTTACCCTGATCATGACCCCTAGGTTATCAAGGCCTCCTTTATGGTATAAGTCCAAATTCTGGCAGAAAAAGTGCTTTATCCACTGATCTAAGTCTCACATAATGCCTCCTTTACATAAAACTTCTATGTGTAAGCCCCATCATACTGAAATATGAGGGATTATATTCACAACCAACTGGGATGTGTTGGAATCCTCTTCGAGGTCCAAACCAGGCATTGAAACTCACCCTAATTTTTTCTGAGCTATATTCATTTTACATTCAATATTTACCCCATTGATTATAATACTCTCGGGTACCTTGGGCCACCTCAAAATAAGTCCCACATCACATCGTGACTAGGAACCTTACGCCTAGATGTACTTACCAAATGAAGTTAAACTGCATGGATGGGTCCTTGTCACAAAACCTTAAATGTTGATGTGTCAAACATAGTGGAACTGAACTATGTGGGATCTGATTCATCTCAAAATGATATGTTGGAATCACATATTAGGGTTCGAACCCAACATTGGAACAATTTTCGTCTCCCATGGATGAAAATAAATCTGTAGTGCATCATCATATGACGTAAACTCGCATTATCTCAATAAGTGACAAAGGAATTCCTAACCTATCCACAAAAGTATATTCTCAATGATGAAGAACATCATATACATACAGATGATTCCAGACACCCATGTATTTATGATTGATCTTGTAACCCATGAGTAATCCACGTACACATGCTTGGGAAGGAACCAAGTATTTACAAACATATGAACATTGCTCAAATCTATAATAGAGTCCTGGAGTAGGAAATAATTCCTCCCAAAAGGGAGTAATGATCTTGAACTACCATCCTCTCAACCAATGGAGTCCTTAATCATTATTGGAAAAATCATTCAACGAGCACCTTCCTTTGGAAATTTAGTCCATGAATCATGGATAAAAGGACTTTTGGGTGTTTTTGGCTTCGTGAATAAACATGTTGGAGATCATCAAGGTCATCGTATCTCACATAGGCCGACTTCACAAACACTTAACCCCATGCAATTTCCCTCAAGGTCCATTCAACTGTGGCACTTTATTCACAACACAAAAAGAAGGATATACTTCCCATTTCCAATGGGACCATCTAATTTAGCCTTCTGAAAAGGTTCATGATGCACCTCAAGCTGAAAAATGGTGAACCCAATGTTAATCTTTCACCAAGTTGGTGGGTTACCCCATGAAGCCCCTTTTGCATTCAAAAGGAAGAGTTATAATCAAGATCATCAACTATAAATGTGATCATGAGATGCTAATTTGACGCGGTTTTTTTTGTACTTGTAATGTATATTTCAGGTGATTCAAAGAGAAACATTCAATCCAATGGTATCCTGATAGCTTGCTCAGATATGTGTGCCAACAACCGCATTGGCGGCCATGTCCCCAATAAAGAACAAGACCCCATTTCCAACCCAACGTCTTCAACCCTGGGTTTCAAACATGTTAATCAATGAGTACCATCAAAATGGTACTATCTTCATGGTTGAGACTACAAGACTGGCCCTCCAATCAGTGAAAGCTTGCCAGCCACCTCTTCAGTCATGGTCGGCACACCAGAATCAGGTGGCTACACTTTTCGTTTACAATTTTTCCAGGAGACTATCCCTAGAACACAAAAACATGTACCTCCCTTATTGTAGGGATGAAAATCAGGTAGACACATATGACTCCTTCCTAGCTATACAGAGGCCTTACCCAGAGACCCCTACCAGAAGACGCTTCCCCCAACACGACACAACCTAGAATCCTCATTTTGGGGATGATACCACTCCGAGGGCTCCCACTAAAGTTCAGAGGACACGAGCTCCTCAAGCTACCGGTCAAGACCATAAAAACATATAATTTAGAGTAGGTCATTACCCTAGTTCTTGAGGAGGAGATCCACTGTAAAAAACAACAGAAAATCATGGGTATACACGCAACTCCACCTCCTCTTCTAAATCCCTCCATAGAAATATGGAGACAACCTATGAGCAGAATCATATTACCACTCATTCTTATGAAGCCTACCACAGGTACACAATGGCACAATACGGGACGGTGAAAATTACAACTTATTCTAGTTGATGCCTCCATAAAGATGCGGAAGAAAATTATAGCCAGATGAAAATCCCCACCGATACTCAAGAATCCCATCATCCAAATAGGGTGGAAACCAGCTAAAATAATACAAACTTTATGTAGATTCACACCAAGATTTACATCCAAATAGGGTATAAAACTATGGGTAGTCATACAATACATACAATGCATTGTAACCCACCTATAATATTCTATGGCAATCAACATGCCGATGCCCATTCCTAGATCCCAAAACATAGAACAGCAGTCAAATATAGTTGTAAGAAAATATAAACAAATTCTCATTCCTATAGATTCATATCAAGTTGACGCACACCTATCATAGAGAATCATAAAAGCATATTTTTATGTATTCCTAGTGCAACTCAAGGGCTGACTGGAGGCATCACACTTTTGGAGCATTCTTAGTTGTTCACTCACTTATATAAATTCACATAATCTAATTATTTTTTTTGTTTTAATTATTTCTATCAATGAAATGGAATTTATGAAAATAAATAAAATGGAAAAATTAAAATATAATTAATATGAAATTCTAATCAGAATTGAATTAGTGAAGAAAGGAGGTTCTCCCAAGAGAAATTCTATGGAGCACCATCATTAACAAGATTCAGATATTTTTAGTGAACACACTCTATATGTTTACACACCTTAGTCTACCCCGATTATGAAAGAAAATTCAACATAGCAATCACCAAAAACACCCTCCATCCACCTCCTCAATCATGGTAAAATGTTTCAAGATTAAGAAGTTAATAATTAGACAACCATAGTGAGGATTACACCAACTATAAATTATCCTTAGAATTAACTCAATGAATATTAAAAACATGGTCTTCGGTTCAAGAACCTGATTACTCCCTCGTGATATTCCTCAGGTCAGTTACTCATGATCTTGAGTATTATAGTAACGATGGTAAGTTGAGAAGAAGAAAACAGGGTGGATGGGTGGATATAGAACTAAAAACAATGCATAAAATTATTAAAATCTAAATTACAATTGAAATATAAAACAAAAATAATGAAAACAAATAAATTAAGAAGAAAAGTGGAATTTTTTCAGTTGGCCCGCCTTGGTGGAGATCTCCACTTTGGTTCCTTGAAGGAATGGGATGGAAAATGGGATACTTTGAGATTTAGGATCTCCTATACCTTTATATGTATAATATGTACTCCCAGGAGTTGTCATGTTTTTAACCCATTAGATTTACAATTCACACATGGTTCCATTCATAACAGTTTTCCACCATTTTATTGTGGGTCTCCTCTCACAATTGTAGCTCATTTTTTACAGGATGTAGGGGTTATGAATTTTATTGAGTGTTACGTTTTTTGGATGAAGGTTCTAAGAAGCTTTCTTCAAAAGTATAGCATCCAATGGAATCCTTAATGACTTTCAAAATCCCTCAAATTTATTTTAGAAAAATGCCTATGTGTCCTAGTTATTTTATAGGTGGAATCGCTTCTATTAGAGGTTTATAGGCTAAGATGTGATTCTGTTACAGTTGTGGGATCCACTATATCTGCACAGAAAATTCCACAACATCATTGATATATTAAGGCCTCTAGATGCTCTAATTAGACCCTGGTACAGAAGATAAATTTGAAGGAAAAATATAATTATTTAAAAAAATAATTCACTCAATTTGGAATTTTATTTTTAAAGGAATGGACAAAATAGCCTTGAAGTAAAAGTCAGTAAAAAATCTAGAATTAATCACTTTTAAAAACATTGCTCAAAACACATCATAATTCTAAAATTGATCCATATAAACTAAAATTGCTAAATTGGGAGGGTTAAAACAATTAAAATGCATAAAAAAATACAAAAAATATTATCTCTGTCAATTCCCCTAGACATAAACTGTGCTTGTCCTGAGGCATAAAATCTCAACATGGAATTTAGATAACACCAATGTTACAAATATTCAAATTCAAAATTAATGAATAAAAAATATCAACATCCAATCAAATTTTAAAAAAATCACATAAAATATCAACTTAAATTAATATTTTTCAATGAAATAATAAATTCATGTATATTACATTTCGCCGTTGAAAATGATGGAACTTATCCTTTCATTTATTCAGGCTCCTTAATTCATTATTATTAAACATGAAAAATCATGATTTACCTTAATGATGAATATTTTATCTCATATATCATGACACAAATCAAGTTGAGTTATTATTACATCATGAGAACATGCTCGTAATCCATAATATAGTAAAATAACTACTTTCTCCAATTTTTAAGGACAAAAGATGCATAAAATCATGAGGACCTCTAGTAAAGGTCCAAATGACTCAAAGGATTAAGGTTGCTAGGATTTGATGCATTATAAATTAAGGCCCAAGGAGGAGGCTAATATCTTAATTAAAATGCATGATATAAAAAGTAAAATTGTAATGATGTTCTCCTCTTAAATGTAGCAACACCTACATCCCCTAAAACTCAATGCAAGGTCCTATTCAAGTAAGATTAATGTATTATTTGTGCACCCTCTCTTTTTTTTGTTTTTTTGATTTATTTTGATTGTTAGGATTATATAAAACCTCACATCTATCACCTAACCACATATGTTCAAAAGATTTTCGGTCTGGAAAATGGTGATTTTTGGTTTCCCCAAATGACAACCCATTTTCTCATTTCTTTATTTCTTTTCTTCATTTTGTCATTTTTTTAATTCATGAGGGTAAATAAATTAAGAACAATGAATGATTCCAAAACCTTTTACAATTACCAAAATAGCAGCCCCTACACTTTTTTCTTACAATGTAATTCATCCCTCCCACGAGGACTCTCTTCACCCCCACACATCAACATTAATGTAACAGGAAAATACCAAGAGTAGGGTAGGAATGGATAAAAATGGCATGAAACATGGATCATCCCTATAAAGGTCATCCATGGTCAATATGGGTTAAAATAAGGATTTATGTAATGATAGTCTTTAAAGATAATGGATTTTCAAATGATTCCTCAATCATTTTAAATATGGTTTTCATAGTCATAGCTTCGACAAGTTCAAATGAAATTTTGGTTGGTTTCATGTCCCAAGATCGCTCATGAAATATGCTCAAGAATAAATACGAAGTACCTAGTGTATAAATGAGCTTGGTAATGAGAAATTTGATATACGACAATCACTAAAGGCATGATTAAAAATCACAAATCAATTTACATGAATTTATAAAATTCAAAGCATGGAAAAAGGTAGAGAAATTTCATTTACATGAATCAATCAATTCCCTCAAATCCCGAGACATCATTTTAATATACATGCTTCACTTTAAGAATTTATTTTTCAATTTTACTCATTGAATCTCATTAACATTGAAATCTAAGACACGACATCAAAGGATTCCTAATAAACTCATGTCTCTTAAATAATTCAAGTAAAGAAATAATTTTGGTGTGGGAATGAAATTATTATCATTGATGCTCGAAACATGTTTTGGACTGAAAAATGTAAGGATTTTAAAAAATAAAAATAAAAACTGAACTCCCTGTTGAAATAAATCATTGGTTCTCTTCCTCCAATGCTTTGGGAGTCTATCTATCATCATGATCCTATAAAAAATTACTCAATTAATCACAAGGATCATTCTATTTAAGCTCAAGATGAAAAAAGGGAGTGGACTACATGGTGTAATTATCCAAAAAATTAAAATGAAAATAAAATTAATAGAAATCATATAAAGATAAATATTGGTATGATCCCCCAAGTGGGCCCTAATTTTTTTACTACCTCTAGTGGGAAGTACTGGTTGTTATCCAAAGTCTGATGGTTGTGGGGGCTTCTTTGAGAAGAACCACCACTTGTGGATTTTATTGGAATCATCATCTTCTTCTCTATTGAAGAGGACTCCATGTATATAGTACCCTAGATCCTCCCCCTTGAAAATTTCGTGTAGCTTTCATGGTGGGCATATAATGAAGTATAAAACCTACTCCTCATTTTTTTCTACTTGTGCAATGTCTTCTTTAAAATCTAGTTGTCAATACATATGTGCTAAATGAAAAAATATTGAACGGGAGATTCAAAATTAAAATCTGGAGTATTAATTTATAAATCATCCCTTTTAATGTGGTAATCATTCATATTTGTTTCTTCGGGAAGAGCCACTAAAATATGTTCTATTAGTTCATATGGTAAATGTTCAAACTCTATAGGGATATCCAAGGGTTCCTCAACAGGTGAATCATCTTCTTATAGGGAATAATATGAGTTGGATAAATCTAAAAATTCAAAAAAATTAAGTGTGATACTCAAATCAGTTTAAAAAGTTGAAATAATTTGATTTAAATAATGTATTATCTCCATGAGTTGGTTCTCCATTACTTTTTTTTCAATTGAAAGTGCCTCTTGGAGTTGATCTTCACAATATGGAGGTAGGTAGTAAAGATCCTACATATTTACATCAAATTCCACAACTTCTGTAGTTTCTTCCTTTAGGGGTACTGACTCTTCTTCTTTGTAAGGTTTGGGAAGATCAATTAGTTCCTCACATTCATTCCAAAATTCATCATGTTCTTGTTAATCTCCCCCATTTAGCTCAGTAAGGAAGTCCTTTTAATATATCTCTCCAAAAAATGGTTGAGTGAGGATGAATGAATCTTTAGGTACATCAACATTTACCTCCTTTGGTTCTTCAATTTCAATGATGGGCGGTGAAATTTCTTCCACCAAACTACCTTAGGTTCTTTCTCCATCTCAAGGCTGGTTTTCTCTAAGGTAGTACAGAAATATTCTATTAGCCTTTATATTTGACTTTTTTGTCCTTCAATTAACTATTTAATTTCATTCAAATGAGCTCTATTATACTCTAAAATAGCTTCCTATTTTTTTTTTATTTCAAGCGTGAGTAGTCATTCACTGTATTGTAATTGTAGTTCGGATACATCATGGAAATTGTTTTTTTTGTTTTTTAAAGAAAAATGAAAAAAATATCTACAATTTGAAAATATAAGAACATAATTAAATTAGTGATTGGATCCCCAACAACATCCCCAGTTTTGGTACACGCCTATCATAGGACATGGAAAAAGCATACTTTTATGTTTTCGTAGTGAAGCATAGAGGGTGGCCAGGATCTCCTCGCTTGAAGAGTGTCATTAGTTTTTCACTCACATAAAAAATATCACCTAGACTAATTATTTATGTTGTCTTTATTATATCATTTAAAGAAATTGAATTTATGTAAATAAATGAAATGAAAAAATCCAATTCAAATTAATATGAAATGATAAATAGAATGGAATTGGTGAAAAAAGGATTCTCTATCGAGAGAACTTTTATGGAGCACCTTCATTAACGAGCTTAAAATATTAATATTGAACACACTCCATCATATGTGTGCACACCCTAGTCTACCTCCGTTATGAATGAAAATTACACTTAGAAATCGCCAATCACACCCTCCATCCACCTCCTCAATCAAGGAAGAATGATTATAGATTAAGAATGTAAAATTTATACAACCACAGTGAGGATTACACCCACTATAAATTATCCTTATAATTAACTCAAAGAATATTAAAAACAAGGTCTTGGGTTCAAAAACCTAATTACTCCCTCGGGATATTCCTTGGGTCAGTTACGTACGGTCAGGATTATTATAGTTCATGATGGTAAGATGAGAAGAAGAAAAGAGGGTGGATGGTTGGACAAAGAAATAAAAAAATGTATGTATTCATTAAAATCTCTATTACAATTAAAAACTAATAAAATAAAGAAAAAAATAAATTTAGAAGAAATGGGGAAGATTTGTGGATGGACACCCTTGGTGAAGATATCCTCCTGGGTGCCTTGAAGTAATGGGATGGGAATTTGGATGCTTTGATATGTAGGAGCTCCTCTACTTTTATAGGAAGAATCTATACTCCCAACATTTTTCACATTTTTGAACCATTAAATTGACGATTCACGTGTGTCATCATTCATAAAAGTTGTTCCCCATTTGATTTCTCATCTCCTATTAATGGTTCAGCTCATTTTTTATGGGATGTAGGAGTTATGAATTTTTGAATGTTGGTTACTTTTTCTAGATGAAAGATCTAGGATACTTCCTTAAAAAATATTACATCCAATGGAAACTATAATGACTTTTAAACTACCTCAAATAAACTTTTGAAATGAGGATATTTTTCATTGTTATTTTCTAGGTGGAATCACATCTATTGGAGGTGTTTAGGATGAGATGTGCATCTGTTTTTGTGGTGGTGTTCATGTTGTCCTGCCGAAAAATTCTTCAACTTCATTGATTTATTAAGGACCCCAGATGCTTGAATCATACCCTTTTCCAGAAGAGAATGTTTATGGAACTAAAATAAGGATTTCAAAAAAAATTACTAAATTTTCATTTATATTTTTAATAAATGTAAAAATATCCATGATGTAAAAATCTTAAAAAAAAATCCATAATTATGCACTTTTCACAATTTTTCTCAAAACATATCATAAATCCAAAATTGATCTGTATAAGCTCAAATTGATAAATTAGTAGGGTTAAAGAAATTAAAATTCATACAAAAAATGTAGAAAATATTATCTCTATAGAAAGACCATGAGAAAAATACAAGGGAAAATGAGAGAAGAAAATTCATGCATGCAAATATAAATCCCACCATCAAAATACACGGGAAACTACAGAAAGTATCTGGTGTATCCTAACTACAAGTCATGAGAATACTCATTCTTCAGCACTGACATAGGAGAACTGTCCATACCTATTGGAAACACAGGGAGTACCAAAGAAGACACAAACTCTACTCTGACATTAGAATGAGAATTTATTCCCATTCTAGCCAAAGATGTATCTCAAAACACCCTAGAAATGATATATGATCAAAAATAAATTATATATCATATCATCCATACCTGTCAATTTATAATTGCATCTGAGGAAAAGGCGAGGAATAGGTCCCACCACCATATCTCCCCACGAAGGGTGACTCATCCCCAAAATGAGATAGTCACTCTGGGGGAGACCCAAATCCATGATCTAGTTTAGGAGGGTTGACAACCATATTCGGTGATACAAGAAAAATCATATCAGGAACAACTACAAGTTCCAACTGGGGGACACCGGACCAATATGGTTGCCACTGCACGGGAGGCATATATCCCTACCAGAATTCAAGATGTTCGTCGTCATATCTTGGGGACATCACAGTGACCAACCAAATAGGGACTAGTATATTAAGGCCATTACCAACAGAAATCATCCCCAATTTCTCGTAATAGAGTGCCCAAAAATGAAATGTGGAAACAGTAACCAAAAAATGAAGATAATAATCATGATTCGTATCTGCTGGAATCTAGAGCTCTTGATTCCATAAGACATATATCAATAGAGGATCAAGATCTTTTCAATCCAATAACGAATTTTGGAAACGACAGTAGCAGTTGTGAAGGTCCTCCCCGAAATGTTACTAACAGAAACTCTGAAGATTCTCTCTAAAAGCATTCGCAGCGGATTACTCCATGGGCCATGAATGTTCGATTGTGGGATCCCATACCCTGATGTGTGTTAGGGTAGCCCTCCACTTGACCAGAATATTAAACAGTAATGTGGTCCTCCCCTTTTTTTCATCCTCCCTGATGGTCCTCCCTAGGGTATACACTATAGATATTATTCTCCTTATAATCGATTGTCAAGATATGACAGTAGTCTTCTCCATGATGGTAGTCGGTGTGTAGGACCTCCCCACAGTGACATCATGCAATGAGAAGGTCCTCCCCACATTTCAATACATCCTAAATTTCCTCTATATAATTTACATTAAATATATTATTCATGTAGCCAAATATCATGCAATGATGGTAGTACTCGGCATGATGGAAATCACCCCAAAGGTCCTCCATGTAGTGATATCAAGCAATTTGAAGACCCTCCCCTCATTACTGTACATTATTAAGGTCCTCCCTAGAGTTTACACTGCAGATATTCTCCCTACATCCAGATATCAAGTCGTGATGGTATTCCTCTCCACAATGGAAAAGGTTGTGAAGGTCCTCCCCGCGTCGACATCAAACAGTAAGAAGAACCACCCACTACTATATTCCACCCTAATGGTCCTCCCTGGGGTATAAACCTTAGGTACACTCCCTACATTCAAATTGTAATATTCAATTGTATCCTTCTCCATTGTAACACCAACCATTAAGGTCTTCCCATATTGACGCTCTATTCTTTCACGGAGTCCAACCAATGGAAAAGTGGAATACCTTAAGCACAATGAGGGTCACCTTTTGAAAAACATAAAAAATTGACAAAGTGATAGACTAGGAATCCATTTTAAGGGTGTCACACAAGTATCATGTGTGCCGCGAAAGTCACTTGCGCGCCCTATTCATTTATTCTCAAGTTGCCTTGTGGCCTATAAATAGCCCATGTGGGCCCCCATTTCTGGGACGAATTTTCCAAAAATCATATTCAAGCTCTGGTCGGCCAAGTATTTGTTTGACGTCTTCTGAACACTTCTATGGAAATTATTTTCCTATAATGGAAGTGATAAAGAGGAAGAATAAGGCCTAAGTGTTGGAACTCATCAATACTTTTGCACCTAAGTGTCCATCCCTTCAGGGAAATGAAGACACTTGTGCGCCGCCTTGCCCTCTCAAGGGGACTTGCGTGCCACACATCTGAAAACATGTAGGGATGATACTGAGGGCTTTCGTTCAATGTTTCCCAAGTATTAACCTATGGATTCTTCATCGCCCAGGGTGACTCATGTCGTGCAAGTTCACTTGTGCGACCAGGACTAGCGTTCCAGAACAATACTTTCATGCTACCTTTCTAGTCACATACATTCCTCTAATCCACCTCTCATTTTCAAGACATAGCCTTCAAAACCCTCTCCAAATCCATTTTGGCACGGTTCCTGTGTTGGATTCTTTAACTTAAAGGAATTCTGTGAGAACCTCTCCCGAAACCTCATGACTTACAAGAATTATGTCACCACGGTTAAAGGTTTCCTATAAACCCATCCTTTAAAGATGAGAAAATATTTTGGTTTGGGCCTCCTTCTCAGGAGTATGCCCTAGTCTCAAGTTCTCTTAACCTGGGCCTCCTTATCATGAGTAATCCCCAGTCTCAAGTCCTCTTAACTCGGGCCTCCTTCTTACGGGTAAGCCCTGGTCTCAAGTCTCCTTAAACTGGGCCTCCTTCTTAGGAGTAATCCCCAGTTTCATGATCTCTTAACCTAGGCATCCTTCTCAGGGGTAAGCCCCAGTCTCAAGTCTCTTTAATATGGGCCTACTTCTCAAGGGTAATCCCAAGTCCCAAGTCTCCTTAATATGGGCCTCCTTCTCAGGAATAAGCCCCAGTCTCAAGATCTCTTAACCTGGGCCTCCTTAGGATTAAGCCCTAGTCTCATGTCTTATTAATCTGGGCCTCCTTCTCAGGGTTAATCCCCAGTCTCAAGTCTCCTTTACCTAGGTCTCCTTCTCAAGAGTAAGCACCAGTATTAGTTTCTTTTTATTTGGGCCTCCTTCTTAGGAATAAACTCCAATCATAAGTCCCTTCTTTTAGGCCTCCTTCTCAAGAGTAAGCCCTATGTTAGAATTCCAAATCTCTATAAATTAAAAATACCTTTGTAGACCCTGTTCTTGGGATTCTTTACTAAGTCCCGGTCTTCATTTACTTGTGAAGTCATACATACGTAAGCCCCACATCATTTCTCATGATGGAATCATCGTCAAGTTTACTGATACCTCTTGTTTCTCACACCGAGATTGACTCACGTGAGATTAGAGTATGAAAGTGATCACGACATTTCTTTTTCGTCTCATTGACCATGCATAAACCCCATATTTCTTTTCCCAAACTATTTGGACTTTGATCTCTGCCTTAAAAGTAGAGTACGTAGGAAGCCTTTTTAAGGTTCAATACCATATTTCATTAATTCTTTTCCATCCCATATGAAATTTAAATATATATTTCTTATCAAGCTACATGGATTTCGATTCCTTTTTAACAAGGATACGTAGGTAGACCATCTGTGGGTTTGATCCCAACTCTGAAATAATCCCTATCTTTCTGAACGACAATAAACTTCAAGTCCCCCACTGAGTGGATTTAAAACCAGTATGGTCATCATAATGAACAAGAGATTTCATTATAATGTATTGAAGGATACCATTGACTATGAATCTCTAATACATATGAATGATTCTCCATTAATGAAGAACCTATAATACATATAAAAGATTCTCTAAATCCCATATATATCAATCATTGACTGGTAAATCTTAATGAAAACTCATTTTCATACTTGGTGAATTAATAATGATTTGTGAACATAACTTAAATCTATGAGAGAGTCCCGGAGTAGGAAATAATTCCCCCCAAAAAGGTGTGATGAGCCTGACCTCCCATCCTCTCGACCAATGCAAATTCTTAAGCCTCATCAGTCCACAACAAATGAGCACCTACCTTTGGAAAGTAAGTCCAAATTGATATAGAATATTTGGATGTTTCCGGTTCTACAAATAAACATGTTAGAAACTGATTGGAATGTTTGAACCTTAAACAAATAAGGTCATCCCCATTTCTAGAAGAAACAAAAAATGGTGAACCTGACGTGAATCCTTAACCAAGATAAATGATGTTTTAATTATTTTTTAGGCCCCTATTGAACTCAATATGAGGGCCAACAAAGAAATCAAACACATATGTGTTCATCAAAAATATGTAGTATGGCCAAACCTATCATGATAATGTCTAGAATATCAAAAAGGAATGCTTTTCCAAGATCTCTCTACAACACAGAATAGATTTTTTAAAATTCACACCTATGAATGCCTCAACCACTATTCCTGCGGGATCCTTGTCCGCTCTGAGGACGAAATCCTCTACTCAGTGTAATCAATGCTAGGTCTCGAATGCATTTGTGATGGAATATCTTCAACATGGTACCATCCCAAATATGGAGGCTACTCGACAATCCATCCAAGTTACCAACTCACCCTGGTTGTCCGGACAGTGATGACCAGTGATTAAGAAGCAGGTGGTGCCAACCATCGTTTCCAACCATTTCGGGTCGTTATGCCTAGAATGTTACACCAGTGCCTCCCATATTTTAGGGAGGTGAATGAAGAGGTACTTTAAGGCCTCATTTCAAAAATAAAGGAGCCCTTCTTGAGAACTCCCATTAACAATCACTGCCAGACTTGTGCGGTAGTGCAGCCTCAACATGATGAGGGTATCACCTCTAGGTGTTCGGCTCAGGTTCCTTAGACCCGAGCATGCAAGACGAACTGTCATAGGTGAAATTAGGTCAAAAGGGAGAAGGTTCTTCCCTCTGCCCCCTACAGAGAAGTCCATCAATCTAACTTAATGGAAAACAATTAGCAGGCATATACACTAGTCCGTCCTAATTTCACTACCCAACAGACTTGTCTGGAAGTAACACATCAGTCCTGCCAGGAAATTCCAGTGGAGTACTATAGACAGACACATACACCTATTTATAACTCATAAACTAGTTAGAAGGATCGTCTGACTGTATCCAGAGATTCTCTCAAATTAAATTTGGTGACCACCTATAAATAGGAACATACACCTGCTTATACTCATCAATTCTGTCATCTGTCTTGTCTGCCAGTTTTGAAAGACGTTTGTCAACCACGTTCGGCCGAGTACAACCAGATGGCATATACACCTTCTATTTTTAATCAAGCTAACCAACAGTATCATTTGGTAGCTTTCGGAGATGGCAATTAGAAATTACCAAAGACAAGCAGGAGGCAGAGACAACTTTCTGCCCCCTCACATGAGTACTGTTAGAATTCACTAACACGAAAATGAGGACAAGATCAGGAACACACACCTACTCCAAACACGGAATGGACATATATTACCATTCTAGCAGCTAAATTCACCAAGCGCATTCTGACAATGGGGAAAGAGAAGAAGCAAGTCTCTGCCCATATTCTTGATACCTATTAGAATATTATTAAAACTTCAGTGACATCAAAGGGAAAGAAAGATAAATCTATCAATATCAGTGGAGTGACTCATCAACATGCCACTCCAAAGTAGATACATACCACTATTCCAGTCCAGGAGGGTCGTTGAGGCATACTTCCCCTGTCATACGTACAATCATGTCGGGCACATACACCTGATTTAAATGGAGATAATCAACCTAACCTAACCATCTCTCCTGAGCAGGCACATACACCTATCCATAATAACCACTTTCGTCAACAAGTTGTTTCCAAAGTGAGTAAGAAGGCGTCCAAGGAAAAGTCCCATCCAGCACTGTTGAAAAATCAAGATCCAATCGGTAATAAGGCCTTGCTGAATGTTGGAGTTTTTGAATCCCTCGGACAACTGTCTGTTGTAAATAAAGATTCTACTCTCTAATTTCTAGATTCTGGAAGTAAAAACAATATTTTTGAGGGTATTCATCAGAAACTTCCACATAAAGTCTTGTTTCATGACTATTTGGTCAATCTCGAAGTATTATCATCTGATGAGAGCCACGATAACCGTCTGTGTGGCCAGAAGACCAAAGAGCAAGAGGTTTCATCTTTTTCTGTAACCCACCATGGTTTTCCTCCTCATGATGATTAATTTAGCTGCAAAATTCCTCTCCATAGTAGTAATTCGCATTTCCTGGAAAATTATTCAATGTAAAATGCAGTGACGAAAAATCCCTTTTATCTTGAAGAACTTAAAAATATGAAGCTAGTCATGTCGGATGCCTTACTGCTAGTAGGTGAAATACTTTCTCAATTAGAAGATAGCCCGATGTATAGGTCATTATCCGAACCACGCCTGGGTCATTCCTCTTTTAATTTGACAAATGAATTCTCTACCAATCTTGTTTAATCTGATAAATCAATAAAGAAGCATCATCTTTGGTCCGATCAGGTAGAAGAATCTTCATCAAATGAAAAAGAAGAAGTGATGAATATTAGAAAACAACATGAGAAAGGTGAAATACCAGTCATGTTATCGCTTTTGGATGACTCTCAGTATGATATTCCAGAAACGTTGACATAAGATTTTATTCACAATATTCATCTCAACATATGGAAAACTCTATGTCACTTAAAAGAGAAAATATTACCTTATAATGAATATCAAAATCATGTTAAGGTAATAAAAGGGTTACAATGATAAATTTACTTGTCATATCACTTAGTTTCTTGACAAAAAAAAGGTTGAAATGCAGTAGAGAGCCCTTCAATGTTCAAGCCTTGTCTCATTAAAAAGGTTGTCCCAGTTAATTACCAATGCCTGATCTAGTATTCATATCAGGGGATGGAGTGTTCACGGAGAATTGCATTTCACTATTCTCCCTAGTCAATAAAGCCCGCCAAAAGTGGTCTCATGTAATGTTATTACCCATGGCTGGCCACATCTAACTAGTTTTGTGTGTAATCAAAAGCTTGCTCAAGAACAGGCCTCAACTAGTTCTTCCCAAAGTCAGGCATATAAAGAACAAGTTTTCAGATTACTCTTCAATCAAGAAAATGAGAATATCGATCAGGCTTCTCATTTAGAGAATGCACATCATTAGGTGGCAGATGTGTCAGAAATAATTCAATGGTCATCTGAGCCAGGTGATTTGAGTGGATGTCGGATGAGGCATCTGGCTAATTTCCAAACTAATGTCCACAAAATCAAGAAGGATTTTAAGAAAGTTTTATATGTAGAATCTCAAGATCCACCTCAGATTTCCAGGATAGGGACTCTTTTAATCCAACCCTTGGGATCAACTGACAAGGTTTGAGGAGTTGAGCAAGAAAAAAAGAAGATCCCCAGTCTATTGGATTGGGGACATTTCCAAATTCTCAATCTCTTCCTCGACGAAAGTCAGTCTTCTCTCGATTAGGGAAGAAGGCACAAGTGGAACGCAGGGCCATATTATCAGGATATTACCTCCAAATTATAGTTCATCAAGAAGTTCTTGTGGGATCAACCAAACAAAAGGAAACTTTTCATAAATGATATAGAAGAAGACATCATTGCAGAAGAACTGTTATAAGGGATGCAATGCGTTATGTATTGACAAATGTAATCAATGTCGTTGTCACTAATCCCCCAGAACATGAGGCCCACTTATAGGAATCAGATTAAGATGTTCCTGTTCAAGAGGTTGTACACACAGAAACGAATGAAGGAGGTGTGAAAACCAGAAGACAGGGGGTTTCCAAGGGGAAAGTCATTCCTTTGGGTAATTCGCTTCCATACTCTAGAAAGGCACATGCCAAGGAAAAGGGTAAAAGTCAGGTTACATTCCACCCTACCTATGGAGAAGGAGAATCACTCTCATTAAAGGAAAGGTTCGCACAATAAGAAAAATAAATGAAGTAATTAAGGAGGTTAAATGCAGAACTACTTCAAGGTAGTCTTC
This sequence comes from Viscum album, assembly GCA_963277665.1. Lineage (NCBI taxonomy): Eukaryota > Viridiplantae > Streptophyta > Magnoliopsida > Santalales > Viscaceae > Viscum > Viscum album. The sequence continues at coordinate 51,363,345 of OY728130.1, read as the reverse complement.
CTCATAATCATGATGAAGCTAATCAATCAAGGGAATTTGTTGCAGCTACTAGGATGGATCAAGAATATCCCCCTTTACAATTACACCCTCACAGGTCAAACACTTTGGGTCATACGTGAAAAAAACATGCAATACAACCATCAGTAACAGTACCAGTCGCCACAACCGTCCAAACTCCAGTTATTGCACCTAATCAGGTCCAAGATCAACCAGATGTTTCTCAAAAACTAATGACAACCATTGTGTAATTTACTGCTTGGTTGGAAGATATGGAAGGAAACCGTGCACAAGTTCAACCAGAAAATAGAGCATACCCTGAATGGTTGGATTAAATTCCTCCCGCATCAAAATTTTCAAATACCACATTCTGAATTTTTAATGGTTCGAGAGATCCATAACAACAGTTAATACATTTTGTTTCTCATTGTGATCCTATGATGGGAAATACTCAACAACAAGAAGCAGTTAATCTTTGGTGTTTTGTGTAGTCATTACAAGGATCTACTTTAGTCTGGTATACAAGTTTGCAATCTCGGTCAATTACTGGGTGGGAAGATATCTGTCAAAGGCTCCTTCTTCAATTTAACTCAACATTTCCAAAGACGACAGTTTGTGATCTTAACAACTGTAAGAAAAGTGAAAATGAAAGAGTTTCAGATTTCATTACTCGCTGGAAGGGATTAACATATTCATTAAGATTATCACTACCTCAAGAAGAATTGTTGCCAATATGCATGGAAAATCTGCGTGATGAATTACACACACCGTTGATCCCTGTGAAATACATTGGAGGGTTTCAAGACCTTACTTCAATTGCTCAGAAGATATAAGATTCTTTTACAAAGACTAATGCTAATATTTGTGTAATTCCACCAGTTCCATGATGGAGAATAGGGAAAGCAGAGACTGCTATAGCTACACTTAAACAAGAATCTGTACCTGCTTCCACTTCAAAACCTTCATCATATCGAAGGGATCCACCTCCTGAGCGTCAACAACAACGGCCACCTTTCCAAGATGATCAAAGATATCAATGGCGGAAATAGTTTGATGATTTGAAGAAAATATTTTATTCTTTCTGGAATGAACAAGTTCCTGGCAACTAATCTCGGCTCTATAAAACAATCTGGTTCAGTTGCCAAGGACCAAAAGGACGAACAAGGAAGGATATGAAGACCTCCCCAACTATTCCCCATTTTTATCAGATGTTGGGGCATCCCATTCAAGAGTGTTTTGTCTTAAAAGACCTCTTGAAAAAAATAGTGCACTCTGGACAAGTAAAAATGAATGGTTCTTCAGCCCAAGTAGCATGTGATACTGCTACTGATCCAGAAGAAGAAGGCGAATGGCACGAAGTCAAAAGTATAAATGTGCCGAAATATGATGATTGGATCGTCAAAAAATTGATCAACCGAAATAATGACATTTTACAAACACAATTGAATCAACCAATTGTGTCTTCTCATATGAATGCCACATCAAAACCCCCTTCATCCAAAAGAAAATCTTCAAAGAAGAAGTGTAATTTGAAGAAATAAGAACAGTCAGAAGAAGATGAGCTCGTGTCAAATCCAAATTTGTCTTTGACTCTGGCAGATTTTATGTTGTCTGCTTTAAAAGCACGGGCACAACCCCACCAAATGGCACATCCTGAATTTGTCCATCAGGAAGAATCTTCTTCAGATGAATAATTGATCTTTTGTTATATTAACATGAATCATTTAAAAGATCCTTATTCCAATGACAGTTTCTATTATGATGAACCTAAGTTCACTATATCTAATAGAGGAATTAGAGGAAGAGACAGAGGTCTAGGATATAGGGGAATATGTGGATTTTCCAGAATCCACTATTTCAATCATAACCATGATAGAACTATATATACAGCTGAATCTTGTGGAAAAGCCCTTCAGAGGGCTCGAAAGAAACAAGAAAGTTCTTCAACACATTATAGATTTGGCCCTAACGTATTTATTTTTGAAGACCGGTTAGTGGACACCCCATCTTCCTCTCAAAAAATAGATAGATTTCCTCAGTCTAATCTACAGAAGCCAAGAGTGTTTCTAACTCCTACCCCGATACAGGATGTATCTACTGCCAAAGCATAAACTTCCAAGTCACCTTCAAAACCACATTTCCATGATGGGAAACGTAGACCTTTGTACCAAAAGATTGATGCCTTGAAATATTTGGCTCATGTACCTGCCATGTCATCAATTCTGGATGCCTTGAATCTATTAAAATATCATAGGGAGGCGCTTGTTGAGGCTTTGTCAAGTCCTCAAGAATTCGAAACTGAAATTGATGCGGATAAGGTCTAACATATAGAGAATGATCATGTAGAATTCCATGCAGTGATATCTTTTACAGATGAAGATGAAGATGGTGTTGTACATGGATATATCAGACCTTTTTATCTATCTGGAAAAGTCAATGATATAGACATCTGACGAGATTTCATTAATAATGGCTCAGAAGTCAATCTCATTCCTATTCGTACATTTCATCGATTGGGCCTCACCGAATCTGATTTATCTCCTTATACATTGATGTTTCACGGATACGATAAGAATGAACAAGAACCTCTGGGCGAAATTACACTCAGAATATAGTTTTTAGACCTTGTATCTAATTCAGATTTCATGGTTGTTCGTCAGGACACAGCCTTAAACATTTTTCTTGGAAGACCATAGCTACATAAACATGTGGGTGTACCTTCGTCATACCATCAATGTCTAAAATATTGTTTCAATGGTCAAATTGGGATGTTGTATGGTGACAAGGCCCCATTCAAAACATGTCAATCTCAATACATTGAGGCATAATTTTATCACATGGAGGGAAATGTGAAATCCACGGCAAAGAAGGTTACCAAAATTAATGCTCTAAGTGGTTTGTAAAAGATTACAGTAAACCCATTCTTACATGTGAGTACAGATTATGTGTTTCCTATCAGTCAAATTGACAGGATAGACCTAAATCTAGACACTCTTATGGAATCCTCCATAACGTCAGTTACGGCAATCGAGCCACACAGCATGGGAGAAATTGTTGATTCGCCAAGTAATGATGCAATCTTAGATGGGGATGTCTTCATTTCATCCGCTGAAATCCAGAAATTCTATACTTCATCAGTCAGATCATAAGAAGTTATAGTAATACCAGAGGAAAAAAATGATGTCGATTCTCAATCCATCATCTCCTCTCTATCACCCCAAAAGACCCTTCATCATCAATAGGGTAAGAAATGGCAGCCTCTTCTCCAAGATGTTCAAAGTTTAACTTATCCTCTAACCATGGATATTCTACGTCGTCATCTACTATGCAAGTAGAAATAGAAGAAGTAACACATATTGAAGAAGAAGAGGAAGATCTCAAGGATACTCCTCCATTATTTGAAAAGAGTATCTCTACCAATGTGGATGAACTCAGATAAATAAATCTGGATACAAAAGAAGATCCACGCCCCACATTAATTAGTGCGGCTATGACTCTTGAAGAGCATGAAAGGTATACTTCATTTCTAAATCAAAATCGAGATGTATTTTCTTGGAATTATATAGAAATTCCAAGTCATAATCCCGATGTTTCCACTCATCATTTGGGTTTTCCAGAAGAACGTTGAGGATTCAAGAAAGCAGCAAGAAGAACACACCCATCTTATGCTTCCAAAATTGATGATGAAGCTGATAAGCTTATCAAGGATAACTTCATTAGAGAACTTCAATATCCCAAATGGATGGAAAATATTGTCCCTATGAAAAAGTAGAATAGATAAATTAGAGTTTGCATTGACTTCAGAGATCTTAATCGTCATTTTCCCAAGGATTATTTTCTAGTTCTGATCATAGAACTCTTAATTGATGGAACAACTAGCTATGAAGCTCTTTCCTTCATGGATGGTTATTCTCGGTACAATCAAATATGAATGGCCCCATAAGATTAAGAGTATACAGCCTTTAGATCTCCTCAAGGTTTGTTTTTCTATCTGGTATTGCCCTTTGGCCTGAAGAATGCAGGTGAAACATATCAACGTGCCATGCACCATATCTTCAAACCCTTTTTCGGGAAATTTGTTGAATGTTAGGTGGATGATTTGGTTGTTAAATCCAGACAATGTTATAATCACTTGGATGATCTCGAAATCATATTCAACAAACATCGACAACACAATTTGAAGATAAACCCCTTGAAATGTGCTTTCGGGGTAACCTCAAAAAAATTTATCGTCTTTGTTGTTCACCATCATGGTATCGAAGTGGATCCTGAGAAGACAAAAATAATCCCTGGCATGTCACCTCCTAGAAATTTAAAATAATTAAGAGGACTTCAAGGAAACTTGGCATATATTTGGCATTTCATTGCCTATTTGGTAGGAAATTATTTACCCTTCACTAGATTAATGAAAAATGGATTCACCTACCCATGGACTGAAGAATGTCAAGAAGAAGTCGATATCCTCAGGAAATATCTCTTGACTCCACTGGTATTAATGACAACTATTGAATGAAGACCACTTATTCTCTATGTGACAGCTTTAGAGTGATCATTGGGTGCCTTCTTTGTCCAAAATAATGATGCTGGGAATGAAAACTGTATTTAGTATCACAGTCGGACGATGCTTGAAGTAGAAACTCGATATTAATGTATTGAAAAGTGCTGCCTAGAATTAATCTTTGTAGGTCAGAAATTATGACACTGCCTACAACATCATGAGGTCCAATTGGTATCTCACAATAACCTGTTCAAATTTATCCTTAGTCATCCAATGCATACAGGACGTCTGGAAAGGTGGGAAGTTATTTTGCAGTAGTTTGATATCCAGTATGTGTCTGAAAATGAAATAAAGGTCCAAGAACTGGCTAATTTCCTTACTAAAAACCCATCTATAGAAGATACATCATTAAATATTGAACTTCCTGATGAGGAAGTCTTCTCTATTCATGATAATCCTCAAACATGGAAAATGTACTTTGATGGTGCCTCCAGAAGTCCAAGAGGGAAGAAAATAGAAGATCTTAAATTCAACAAAGTTTGGTTAGGAATCATGCTTATTTCCCCAAAAAAGGCAGTGCAACCCTATTCATTTTTATTGTTGGAAGGCGTTACAAACAATGAAGCAGAATATCAAGCTTTCATCGCAGGCTTGGAATTGTCACTTCAGGCACAGGTGAATCACTTGAAGGTAAAAGGTGATTCAGACTTAGTAATAAAATAAGTCAATAGTGATTATGCCATCAGAAAAAAAGTTTTAATCCCATTTTGTGATTATGTTAGAGAGTTAATGGCATTATTTCCTTCAGAACCGACATTTTCTTATGTCTCGCGATCACAAAATGCCTAAGCTGATGCACTGGCTAATGTAGCCACAGCCCTGGGAAATCCAAACAGGGACGAAAAAATCATCATTATTCCCCACCGTCGGGTAGTTTCACCTTTTGTTCAAATCAGAATAGAGGAAATCAATGAAATCAATCCCATTTTTGAACCATATGGTCATAATACTGGATGGATGACACCTATCAGGGAATACCTTAAAAATGAAACACTCCCACCTGATAGAGCCAGGAAAGAACAAGTCCAGCGATGTGTGGTCAATTTTACTCTTTATGATAGCCCAGATCACCAAAAAATTCTCTACAAGAGAGGTTTTTATGGAATTATATTCAGATGTATTGATGGTGAAGAAACAATGGCTATCATTATTGAATTTCATGCAAGAGTTTTTGGTGCCCACCAGTGTAGACATAGTCTTTCTGGTCAAATTCGATGGCTTGGATACTTCTGGTCTTCAATGATGCAATATTGTGTTAATTTCACTAAGAAGTGTCATTCATTCCAAGTATGTGCCAAATTCATTCATCAACCCCCAGAGTTGATTCATATAGCTAAATACTCATGGCCATTTTCCACATAGGGAATGGATATAGTAGGACCATATCCTCCGGCTATAGCTTCCAGTTTAAGTATATTCTTACTGCTACTGACATCTTTTCCAAATGGGCAGAGGCAATACCTCTAAAATAATTCGGTGCTAAAATCATTGTTAACTTTGTCAAGTCTAACATCAATACCAGATTTGGTGTCCCTCAACCCATATTGATAGATAATGGCACCAACTTCTGTTCATCTGAGGGGAGAAAGTTGTATCACGAATACAACATTAAATCCAACCATTCATCTCGGTATCATGTTGCAGCCAATGGAAAAATAGAGGCCTTCAATAAGACTCTTTCAAATATACTACAAAAGATGGTAGATAAAGATAAGAAATCATAGCCTGATAATATTTTTTAGACTTTATGGGCTTATCAGACCACCACCCGCACTGCTACGCAATCAACTCTATATTCATTGGTATATGGAATAGAAGTTGTCTTGCCCATTGAGGTTCAATTACCTTCGCTCATAGTAGCCATTTGTGATCAGTCATCCACATATGAGAAATCTTAGAAGCAATTTGATGAATTGGAATGATTAGATGAAAAAATATTGTGCACCCTACACCACTTGGAAGTCTATCAGAATCGAATAGCATGAGATTTCAATAAAAAAGTTCATCTTTGTTCATTCATTCATGGAGAATTGGTACTGGTCCACAGAACTCCAATGATACATGGAAGGAAACCTCCAAAGCTTGAGCCAAAGTGGGAAGGACCTTACTCAATACATAGGGTCTACTCCAATGGATCTAATTCTTTAATCTCAATGGATAGAGAACTCATTACAACCCCAACTAATGCAAGATTCTTGAAGAAGGATTTTGTGTTACAAAACTACACCCTTTTGTCCTTGCTGCAAGACATTAAACTGCATAGCCACCTCTATCATCCAACATGACGTTAAACTGTGTCCCCTGCATCGTCCATCATGAGGTTAAACTTTGCATCGTCCAACATGACGTTAAAATGTGTATCATCTTGCATGATGTTAAACTGTTGAAAAGTCCCTTAATACATCCTATATGATGTTAAACTGTGCACATGTCTTGAAAGACATTAAACAGTACAACAATACATCCCAACTACATGACACTAAACTGTAAAACACCCTTTGTCCTGCATGACGTTAAACTTTGCATCGTTAGGGTTGTTACTACCTCTTGTTTCTCACACCGAGAATGACTCATGTGAGCTTAGATTAATCTTCAGCCATAACACCCTCTGTAGGTCTCTAACCTCGCGTAAGTCCTAACACCATCTTTGGGTCATTTTCCTCAAGTACAACTTGATCAACAATTCATTCTCAATCAAACTATGCCGACTTTGATCCTTGCCTTCTAGGTTGGGTACGTAGGCAACCCCCCGAGGATTAAGCTCAAAACCAATATCTTCATGTCGGTTCACCTCTATCTCAAACGATGTTGATCGAAGAATCCCCCCCCCCAAAACTAATATCTTTATATTGGTTCACCATCATCCTACATGACATTAAACTATGTACATCCCTTTTTTCCTAGCCACATGACACTAAACTGTGAAGCACCATCGTCCTTACAATATGATGTTAAACTATACAGTCCCCCATTTTCCTCACTGGAAGCCATTAAACTGCACAGCAATATGTTCTAGCTACACGACGCTAAACTGTGCAACACCGGTCCATGCATATGACCTTAAAATATTTTCATTTCTATCCTGTATAAAAATAAACAACAATAGTCTCTGACATCCTCACCTTGGAGGGAATCATTATTGACATTGATCTCCAATCATGTCATATTCCAAGGACTACGTGCATACATGGCAATTCGTGAACCTTTATTCTTGGGTCCAATCTTCATTTCACTAAAGTCCCCTTTCACCCTTCACATGTACGAACCAAGTCTGTACAGAGGATATTTCAAGAACTACATATGGCTTGATTCCCATCCCTATAGGATATGTAGGAATGATCAAGCATCCCTCGAATCCAGCCCCGAGTCTTTGGGCCTATCCCCAAAATCCACTTTCAGTCCCTTGGCTGAAAAGTCCCCCTGCGAGCACATGAATGTGGTAAGAAAAACCTGGTCTTTATTCACATCAGGTTTATAACAAACACACAATGTGGCACACTCGTTATGGTTTGAGCTCTACGACCCTAAACTAAGATCTCCTATGCTCTCATCCCACATGACGTTAAACTGTATTTAAAGAACTATGTATGGATTGATTCTCATCCTAATAAGATATGTAGTGAATTCTAGCATCTCAATTTAAGACCCAGCCACAACATGATTATGGTCAACATTGGTCTATGTATCTCTTTTATGCATTAGACAATACCCATTTTCATGTGTCATACTCCTAAACATAAATACTTTCAGATCTCCATAACACTTTTCTTGACTTCTGTTCACAAAATGTCTGATACCCAAGAATTATTTTTCCTGACCATGCAGTATGTTCCCTTAGGCGACCTTGCATAAATAGTCTACATAACGGACCTGTCAGCCAAAAGATGCTATTATTTGACTCTGCATCCAATGCCCTTAGGTGGTCCTGTATAATTCAACCCCCTAACAGGTTTTTCAAATATTGGTAAATTCATTCTTGTGGGGAAAACCTATTTTTTCTTTATTAGTCTTAACGAATATATGTAGGGATCCACAAAAAATATCCATCCTTAACTTATTTTTCCCATACTCTTATTCATGAACTGAAAGTATTCAAGTACATGGTTTATATTTCCCTTCCCTATGTTTGGGTTAGACCTTTGCAGGAGTTACATTCATCCAATTCTTTGAAAATCATGATTGGGAATATCCTCTCCATATTCAAGTACCTCTCTCCATACAAAAGACTCTGTGCTTTGGGAAATTTGAATCTCCATAAACTTTCAATAGCTTTTTGCAATAGAAAAGTAAAATTTTTTAGAGTGCTTTTCCCTGACTATGCAGCATGTTCCCTTAGGTGGCTTGCATATGTAGTCTATATAACAAACCATTCAGTCAAAAGATGCTATTATTTGACTATGCAGCCAATGCCCTTAAGTGGCCCTACATAATTAAACCCCCTAATGGGTTTTTCAAATAATTGTAACTTCACTTTTAGGAAATATATCCTCTAATTCCTTTTTTACCTTTTTCATATCATCCCTCAGATTAAAAATTTATTAAGTCATAGTTTACATGTTTTCCCCCGTACCTGAATGTGGTAATATGTTTTCAAACAAATCATCAAGGAATTTAGTCAATTTTAATCCATTCGGTCAAAGCTATTTGACCTTAAACATTAGCCTTTTTATGTCTAACATGCATGACATTAAACTGCCAACAAGAGAAAGGGTACACATTAAATTGGAAACTTGTAAGAGGAACTCTGAACAAAATTCAAGTCCCATCTTTCTAAAAGTACATTTTGTATGATTTAGGAATTATTGAGCAATAAAAAGATGTAAATTTTGTGGGGTTGTTTGTATAATCCTAGAAAAAATTAAACTATGCTTACTATGCCCATTGTCTTAGGTAAAATAAAATTAAGTAGTTAGAAAGAGAATGCAGGTACAAATGATTGAAGATGAAATGTCTTTTTCATTGATGCACATGATTAGATGAAAATCCATAGATTGGAGTATAATATCATTTTCAAGAAATACAGGAGGCTTTCAATATAACTTTTCATTTGATTTATGGCATCCTGAGCTTCATCATCAGTTACTTGAAGTTCATTCACTCGACCAGCTTCACTCTTTTTAGCTTGATGGAGTGCTTTATTGGCATCTGTGATGGCTTTCATAAAATCCGTTTGGACTCCTTCTAGTGAATTTTTAAGCTGGTCAAGTTCCCCAAGAACGGCATCTTGCTATTGCTGAAGGTGCATATGCTGGAAAACTTTCACCTTGATCTTATACATCAACTCCTTTAGCTTTGCATCATGATCAGCCTTAGCTCGGGACACCACATCCTCGAATTCGCCGATATTGGTCAGCAGCCTCACTCTAGTCAAATCTTGAAGGCTGTTTTTCTCTTTCTCTCTCTTTAATATGACTTGTTTCACCACGGTATAGTCTCTTGATATCCAAAACTGCCAAGTCCCATCATGATGAACATGGATGATAGTCGCAGGTCCTTCGAAGACAACTCTTTAAGAGGCACTTCAGATATGATCTTACATATATTCTACCAAGCCTTGCGACGTGAGAATTGGAGAAACTTTTGTACCTCTAGGTCTGATTCAGCATCGCTATCACATGGGGGAATATAGTCTGGGATTAATGAACTTAAGTAAGTTCCTTGTTCTTCTCCTTCTCCCCTGAACCATGGTTTCTCGTTTTCCTCAGAGTCAAATCCTCTTTCCTTTTTCGGATCTAACTCTAAGGGGGGACTTTTTTTTACGCTTCTTTCTGTCACAGAGTCCAGCGAATGGAAAAGGGGGATACCTTAAGAACAAGGAGGGTCATCTTCTGAATAACATAAAAAATTTACAAATGCATGGACCGGGAATCAATTTTAAGGGCGTCGTGCACGTATCCTATGCACCGTGCAAGTCACTTGTGCGCTCCCTAGGTGTTGCGCAAGTCACTTTCACACCCTATTCCTTTTTTCTCCCAAGGTGCCCAGTGGCCTATAAATAGCCCTTATGGGCCCCCATTCCAGGGACAAATTTTCCAAAACTCATATTCAAGATATGGTCACCCAAGTCTTAGGCTGACGTCTTTTGAACACTTCTAAGGTAATTCTTTACCTAGAATAGAAGCTCTAAAGAGGAAGAATAATGTCTAAGTGTTGGAACTCATCAATAATTGTGCGATTAAGTGTCCATCCCTTAAGGTAAATGAAGTCACTTGCGCGTCGCCTTTCCCTCTCAAGGAAACTTGCACGCCACACTTCTGAAAGCTTCTAGGGATGATATTAAGGGCTTGAGTTCAATGTCACCCAAGTATTACCCTATGGATTCTTCATCGCCCAAGGTGACTCATGTTGTGAAAGTCTACTTGCATGACCAGGACTTGCGTTCCAGAACAATACTTTCACGCCTCTTTTCTAGTCACCTCCTTTCCTCAAATCCACCTCTCCTCTTCACGAATTAGCCTTCAAACCCCTCTTCAAAGCCATTTATGGCATGATTCCTTTGTTGGATTCCTTATCTGAAAAAAATTCTATGAGAACCTCTCCCAAAAACTAATGACTTACAAGCTTTATGTCACCACGGTTAGAGGTTTCATATAACCTCATCCTTTAAAGATGAGAAGATATTTTTGTTTGGTTATCCTTCTGAGGAGTAAACCCTAGTCTCAAGTTCTCTTAACCTGGGCCTACTTCTCAGGAGTAAGCCCCAATCTCAAGTCCTCTTAACCTGGGCCTCCTTCTCAGGGGTAATCCCCAGTCTCAAGTCTCATTAATCTAGGCCCCATTCTCAGATGTAATCCCCAGTATCATGATCTCTTAACTTGGGCCTCCTTCTCAAGGGTAAACCCTAGTCTCAAGTCTCCTTAATCTGGGCCTCCTTCTCCGGGGTAATCCACAGTATCAAGTCTCCTTAATGTGGGCCTCCATCTTAGGAGTAATCCCCAGTCTCATGATCTCTTAACCTAGGCCTCCTTATCATGGGTATTCCCCAGTCTCAAGTCTCCTTAATTTGGTCCTCCTTCTCAGTGTTAATCCCCAGTCTCAAGTCTTCTAAACCTGGTCCTCCTTCTCAGGAGTAAGCCCCAGTCTTAGTTTCATCTGATTTGGGCCTCCTTCTCAGGAATAAACCCCAGTAATAAGTCCCTTCCTTTAATCCTCCTCCTCAAGAGTATGGCCTATGTTAGAACTCCAAATCTCCATAAAGTACAAATACTTTTATGGACCTTGTTATTGGGCTTCTTTCCTAAGTCATGGTCTTCATTTACTTTGACAGTCATACATACGTAAGCCCCAAATCATTTCTCATGACATATCATTCGCCAAGTTTACTGATACCTATTGTTTCTCACACTAATCATGACTCATGTGAGGTTAGAGTATGAAAGTAATTGTGACATTTCTTTTTGGGACCATTAACCATGCATAAACCCCATATTTCTTTACCCGAACTATGTGGACATTGATCTCTACCTTAAAATTAGAGTACGTATGAAGACTTTATAAGGTTCAAGGCCTTATTTAATTAATTATTTTTTGTCCCATATGACATTAAACTATATCCTTATTATCTAACTATGTGGATTCTCATTCCTTTTTAACAAGGATACGTAGGTAGCCCATCTGTGGGTACGATCCAAAGTTTGAAATAATCCTTGTCTTTATGAATGATAATAAACTTCCAATGCCCCACTGAGTGGATTTAAAACTAGTACGGTCATCATAATGACCAATAGATTTATATATAATTTATTTAATTATACCATTGAATAAGAATCCCTAATACATACGGATGATTCTCCATCAATGAAAAACATTTAATAAATATAAAATATTCTCTAAATCCCATACATATCAATCATTGATTGCTAAATCAAAAATAAAACCAATTTTCATACTTGGTGAATTAGTAAGGATTCGTGAACATAACTTAAATATATGAGAGAGTCCCGGAGTAGGCAATAATTCACCCCAAAAAGGTGTGATGAGTCTGACCTCCCATCCTCTTGACCATTGAAAATTTGTAAGCCTCATTAGTCCACAACTAATGAGCACCTAACTTTATAAATTAGGTCCAAATGGATATAGAATCATTGGATGTTTCCGGTTCTATGAATAAACCCATTAGAAACCGACTGGAATGTTTGAACCTTAAACAGAAAAGGTCATCCCCATTTCTAGAAGAAACATCCCCACATTCAAAATCCTCACCTTCAAGAATTTATTACCCTCACCAAACCAAATATAATGAAGCCCTCATTTGCCAAGGCACTCAGAAAGATGTTGTCAAACATGTTAGAAAATATCTCTATGATGAGAGACATCCTTTCTCAACTAGAGGTCATTCTGGGGCCATGATCATCCTTTGAGCCACCCCCTTGTGGGTTACACTATAATGAAGCTCCTAATAGCCTCACTTCGTTGAATTAACTCACTATGAAGTAGTCAAACTGGAAAGATCAGGAAGAGGAGTCCCTAGAGTAACAACAACACAGAAAACTATTTTTGATAAACCAACTACATAGGGATGACATACCAGTGATTTATTGTCCCATATTCACTTCCTCGTTCAGTATACCTATAATGTTATTATTAGAATTCATTCATAACATTAACCTCAATATATGGACAACTCTCTTGATGTTAAAAGAAATGTTTTTTCCCTTTGATGGGTTCACAGACTATGTCATTATACTGAAGAGGCGTCACCGTCAGATCAACCTAGATGATCTTTTGTCTGCACGACGCCTACAATCATTGATGTGGAAGAAAGACCTTGAACTGGCCTACCTCCATGCACTGCACAAGATGAGTTGTCTCAGAAACTACGCACCATATGATATTCATATTTTGGTATTTGGAGAATATGGAGCTTTATGCTTTACCCCATGTCCTTTTTAACAAATCCCACTGGAGATGGAATCCTTCCATGTCATTATCCACAAATGGAAATCAAATGAAATCCATGTTCAAGGAAGATGACGTGCCTAGAAAAAAACCAACCTTGAGTATGTCTCAAAAGCATTAGGCCTGAAGAGAGATATCCATTCGAGAAGCTCCTAAACCAGGCCACTAAGAATATTACCCAGGATTCATACCAAAGGGAATATAATCAACAAGCACTGATCATATCCTCAGAATCAAGGAATTCACATGCAAACCTAACACCATATCTTGCTCACCCTTGAATATGAATGTGTGAGATCAAGAAAGAGGTAGTAACTGCTGCTACTTTTGTAGTATGAGATCAAACCTAGTCCACAAGGATGAGGGAATTAAAAGTAAAAATTCCCCCATAAGACTAGCATGTTCGGCCGAGGTACAATGAAAATGGAATCGGATAAATCCCAGCCCACTGGGCTAGGGTATTTTTTACCTCCACAACATTACCAGTAGATGTAGGTATTTTACTTCTTAAGGAGAAAAATGAACTAAATAGTTATTTGTTCCATCCCACATTGTGATTCATATCACCATAAAAGGATGTGAATGACTAGGCTAGGTCAAGGTTCTATTTGAGTTAACCTTTATCAAGAAACTAGAAGAGGGCCTCCGAATGGATGGAGGGGATCCAACAGATGATGCAAGAAGCTCTCTAACCATTCAACACATGGTACACAACACCCAATGTAGTATGCGTCAGTGAATTTTGTGGATGTAAATCCAAAAGTCCTTACTAAAAAAAAATACAAATAATGAGGATGCAAGAGAAGATGGTTCCCTACACGGGGTGGTCCACAATGAGCATGAAGGGGTGCATACCCAGAACAAACGAGCTGCCGTAAATTTGGCGACACCTCTGGTCATTCCTTCACTACCTCCCCTAAGAATACTCAATAACTAGAAGAATAAAATAAAGGCTGAATACCACCGCCTCCTCCTCCTAGTGTGAACGCATCCTTGATGTTCAAGGAGAGATTATCATAGAAAGAGGAAGAAATGATATAGATAAGGTGAATCATCATTGAGATACTATAATAGATAAATCCTACCAGATATGTTCCTCAGGTTGAGCATCATCATAAATGTCCTACATCGGTACCTCTTCCACATGGACTCATCCTGGAAAATGAATCAATGTTTGGATGCTCATCCAATCCAACATCAGAACCATTAGTCTATATGAACCCAATCCCTAAAGGATTTTAATATTTCCCTCCATTAGAGAATCAACAGGAACAAATTCAAGAAAATCCAAAAATGGATCCTCTTGTCGGGTATCCACCTCATGTTCTAGTAGTGTCGGCACAACTAGTCCTTCCCCTTGCTATTCCTGATCATGCTCAGGTTCAATAATATTTGAATAAAGGTCTCATGAATACCTTCAAGTTATTGAAGAATCAATTAGAATCCATGGAATGATGGTGTGATCTGATACAACCAAAATGGAATCCCTACCCTGACAGGGTGAGAAATGACCTGCCACCACCAAATTTCAGGGAAACAGTATTTGTTGTGTTAAATAGCTCATTAGACCTGGAGAAATATCTGATGCATGACAAATCTTACATTAATCACATGATGGGAACTCCAGAACCACAAGAAAAAGTGAAACTCGTTTACTTTGTGTGAAATCTGCAAGTTTCGGCCTTTGTATGGTATACCATCTTTCCAGATAATTCAATAACTAGTTGGGAGTACCTCTTGTGGAATTTAATCTTTCAGTTTAGTTCAATATTGCCAAAAATGATAGTTAGTTACCTCATGAACTACAAACTGTGGTAGATTGAAAGAGTTTTAGACATCATTTCTAGATGGAATGGCTTGGCATAATCCTTAAACGTATCTCTTCACCAATATGAGAAGCTTTCCATTGCATCTACAACCTCCGTGATGAGAGGAAAACACCACTCATTCAGGTGAAATATACAAATGGGGTTAGGTATTTTTTTAAATTGTCAAAGAATAGAGGATTCCTCACAATGGAATAATCTCATGTCTCGAGCAACCCCGTCATCTAGAGCTAAAATGGTTGGAAGAGATAAAGTGGCTTCCATTAAGAAAAATCCAACCCCTTCACTAGCTCCAGCTCTATATCCCACACCAAACCGTGAAGGCCCCCTGGATTTAAACTCATTCCCCTACATTGATAAGAATATTGAATGGGGAGACAAAAAAACTAATTTGAAGAGATAAGGAATAAAGTATATTCATTATGGGGTGATCAAGTATGTGGATACATTATAGCGGCCATGAGTTACAAATTACTTCGGCTACCAGAGACGAAGAAAGCTGATAAAGTAGGTCTTGATGAATGGAAATATTATTTTCCCTACCCCCGAATATTGGTACACACCATCCAAGAGTATTTCAACTTCAATTAACTCCTACAAAGAAATTATAGATATCAGAGTTGTAAAACTAGGACCACCGCTGGAAAAAGTGTTGTATGTTTCCAACACCGACCCCGATGAATAATGAGAATTAGAAAAAAGTTGTACACAAAAAGTGGAAGAATTTTGATGGTTTTTTGACTTTTAAAACAATAATATAATCCCATGGTATCCTCTAAGTGCAGTTTAATCAACATATTGTTACACAAATATCTCCTAATGTGGCACAAATGACATCCTCGGCCTTAAAATCCTTTAAGGGTCGAGATGATAAAGTGCAAGAAGATGAATCTACACTAAGTCCAAAGATAGAATTGAAACTCTCGGATTTCATTTTAATAGATTTGAAGATATTGGAACCACCCCTCCAAATGGCACAACAGACACCACCCCACCAAACAGCACTAGTGGAATAAGTTGATTAGGAAAAGTCATCATCAGACGAGGAACTGATCTTCGGCTTCGTCAATGAAATTCACTTAGCGAAACCTTTATCCAATGAAGATTATGGACATGAACCCAAATTCCCCACACCTAATTGGGGATCTAGAGGAAGAGGTTGTCAAAGAAAAAGATACCCAGGTAGATGAAACTGTGGTAGAAACCAAATTCATAATTTAAATTCCACTCAAACTTTCAATGTTGTAGAAACCATCGAAATGGCCCTTTAGTGGATGTAACAGGAATAAGAATGTTTCTCTACCCCCATTATAAGAAACTTTGGTCTGATAATTTTGGAGTATCCATCATAAGAGGAACAGATGTATAACCTCCCATGGTGTGCTGATGGACATGCTCGTCCAAATCCACAAAGCATAAAAGAAGCATCAGCTCCATCCTTAAGAGACGATCCCTCTACACCCAATGCCCATGCCTCTAAAGAACCTGTGAAATAGAGTCCTCAAGTTAGGAAATGTATATCATTATATCATAAATATGAAATCATGAAATAGTTGTCCTTGGTAATATAGAATCTCTCAATATCAGATACACTGATTCTATGAGCATACCTCAAGGAATCACTTATCGATGATATTCTATGTCCCCAAGAGTTTGTAGCTGAGGTAGTAGTTGTTGAAGTCTACCAAATAGAGACCAACCATATAGAATTCCACGTAGTTATCTCTTTCATGGATCAAGATGAAGATGACATCATTTAAGGGTGCATCAAAACCATATGCATATCTGGAAAGATAAATGATGTCGATGTCAAAAAGGTCTTCATTGAAAATGGATCATGAGTTAATCTCCTCCCACTACAGACACTTTTTTAGCTGTGATGAAATAAGGATTATCTCATGCCCTGCACCACGACTCTATTGGGTTATAACATAATCCTGTAGAATCCATTAGGCCAAATTAAACTTCAAACCAAATTCGGTGATCTCGTAGCTCAACTAGAATTTTTGGTGGTTAGAAATAATAAATCCTTCACTACCCTCCTAGGAAGGCCCTAGCCGCTTCAACTTGCAGAATTTTATTCCTCTTACTATTAGTGCCTCAAATATATAATTAATGGATAGAGTGGTACACTGCATGTCGATAAGGCCCCATTCGACTTCTGCAAGTCGCATTATATTGCTCCAAGGTTCTACGATCCAAAGCTGAAGAAAATTCTGGTTGATGGTGTTGATTGGATCACTGCCCCAATTGGCTTATAAATGGTTCCCACTAACCCCTACAAAAATATCATGGAATAATAATTACCTACCATCAAGAATATTGAGTACACAGTACCAAATTAGAATGTGTACTCAACAGTACTGATGATTTCGATCACGGTAATCGATCAAAGAAATGTTGAAGAGCTCACTGATTCCTAATATAATTGTTTCAGTTAAGATAAAAATCCCCCCGAACCATCATAAAAATTCCAAAAAATCCCAACCCCACCCACTAAAGTAGTCGGAAGTGTCATGTTACCCAAAAAAGATGAGAAAACTCTCTTACCCCTCACTGCATGTTCTCTGAAGAAGGCCAGGCAGACGGACAACGTAGAAGAGAAAACTTCACCTCCCGACATAATAATTGAGACTTTTGTCTAAAATCTAGAGATATCATTTCAAGAATTGATTCTGCATCAGAAGAATAATAATATTAGAAAAAGGATGAAGAAGAAGAAGACCTTAGGGATACCCCTCCAGCATTTGAGTAGGGTGTCTCTAACACCATTGATGAACTCAGAGAATTAAACCTTATCACCGAAGAAGACACATGACCCAATCTGATTAGTGTAACCATGGATTCGGAGGATAAATTTCTCTACACTTCTTTCCTAAAGAAGAATCAAGATGTTTTCGCCTAGAACTATACAGAAATTCAAATCTTGGATTCCAAGGTGGCCACTCACCACCTTGGTATGCCAGATGACCATCATGGCTACAAGAAGGCCTCTAGAATAACACACCTAACACATGATTCCATGATAGAGGTTTTGGTTGACCAGTCCATTCTAGAAAACATCCTTCTGGAGGTCTAATATCCCATGTAACTGTCAAACATTGTTCCAGTCAAAAAGAAAAATGAACAAATCAGAGTCTGCATCAATTTCAGTGACCTCCACCAGCACTTACCTAATGAGGATTTGTTTGGTACACATAGGGGATAACTCGGGTATAAACTGGGCAGATGTTGTTGAAGAATAAGAAAACCCCATTAAAGGTCAAGGCCTCTTAGAAGAAATAGAAAATCTAGTTTTAGACACTATATTTCTATCCAATGAGAAGGAAGAACCCAATACATTTCTATCTGATCATATATGAAGATCTATTATCATCCAAGATTCTAAAAATACCATGGGTAGGAGGGATAAACCACATAAACATTTGAAGTGTAATGCATGCAATCCATGAACTACAACCCTTACAAATTGTGATTTACCTAGGGTAATTTCTATAAAAACTGTGGATGAACACACCCCACCTTTGGGTACTAGATAGATCCAGGACCCCTACCTATTAAATTCCACTGATACTTTAGGGATAAATAATGAAACCAACCTAAAAAAAAATTACTTATATTCTCTTCCCCATTTTTATAATACATCTATTAATTGCTCTAAAAGTCTATATTCCACTAGAAAAACTATAGAACCTGGGTAACTTATGACTAACATGACTGTTGTTCAGGATAATGAACATTTTATTACTACTAAGGTGACTGAAAGTTTTTCCAGGGAATTGTAATCTATTAAACCATTGATGGGAATTACACTCTCGGTACATAATACATTAAAAATGAAGGAACTCAATGGCTCCACTAAGCAGATACAACCCATGGAGGAATCTGGGGTGGAGATGAAGAAGGACCCCACTACACCCATTTCCACTTCTACAAATTTCTCTTTTGATGGTTTTAAATCAATTTATAATATTAATGATACTGATTCTTTGATCTTGTGAAATTTGAACTCTACAAACCCAACCATTAATGCTTCAATAATACAGCCTTCTAATAGAAATTTCATGGTCAAGAACATCCCCTTTAATATCTAATAATTATACTAATCTAGAGATAAATAATGAAACCAAAACTAAATATAATGAATTAGTTTCTTCTCCACCTTCTCACATTAAACCTCTTAGCATTCCAATCAAATCTGGTAAATAGACCATTATACCTTTGGGAGTTTAGGCTGAGACAAAATCCATAATTTCTAAGCCTATTAAAAATGAATTCATGACAATATAATCTGTTAAATATGGTATTACACCCTCAATACCATACCCTAAACATATGCAGGCAAATAATGACTCCTTTGAATATATGCAATGTCATCCATCTGATCTGAACACTACCAGACAGCAGAACATAGTTGCTTCAAAGGTTCCAGGTACACTTACTTCTCTACCTATAAATAGCGATGACTGCTCTATGAAGCCTGAAAATTTTATTTCTAACCAAAATACCAATTCATTCTTGATGTGTTCTAAGAGTTCTATAGACTCAGTTATGAATGTCAGAATAAATGAACCTACAAAGGAGAACCATTTCATATCTAGAAATGAATAGGAACATACCACTAATTGTACTCAAGTGGTTATAAGGTTTACTAGAAATAATGGATCTGGAAAAAAGAAAAAGGGGGTTCTAACTCCAAATTTAGGTTTAAATGAAGGTCCTTCTTTGGTATTGTCAGGGTATTGCAAACTCTCACCCGTTCACTGTTTTAAAAAAGAATGGTTAACATGTTAATTGAATTAAATAAAGGATAATTATTCTAAACTAATGGTTTTATTATTGGAGGAGGCCCCATGGATGGGGGAAGGGTTCCCCTAACTTTGTTTCTGGTGATTGGGTCGTTGTCTCATTAGTGGAGTAGTCATGTTGGGATGATGATAAATTTGAGCTGTTTTTGGCTTTGATTTCTGGTGGTTTTGAGGGTTTATTATTTGTTTACATGGATGATGTTGGGAAAATGAAGTGTTTGGCGATTGAGCAGATTTTTTGATTAGTTCTATGGTAGTGTGAAGGTTTGATGTGTGGTGATTGTTGGTTTTTGAAATTCATTTTGTGGAGGTTTTTGTTTTATGACCAATGGTTCAAGTTTGTGGGACTTCGCAACCAGTTTATCAATAAGGGGTTTCTAGATGAGGTCGAGAGCAGTGAGTTTCCAACATGTCTTTGCTTTTCTGATTTGGATGTTTGAGAGGGTATGGATTTTCCATTGGTATTAGGACTATGAATTCATGCATGGGACAGCTTGATGAGTAGTGATGAGAAGGTGGAAGTTGTTCTTAATTTTTTTGATGATGGGTAGGGGCCTTTCTTTGTAGTATTGAATGTGTTGTCTCTAGTCTTGAAATCTTTGACTATGCAGGCTTGGATATTGTCTTAAGTTTTTGGTGTCATGTGGGTTCCCCCTTCACCCTTAAAAGAGGGTTTATGATAATAATAAAAAATAAATTTTCAGTCAGTCATTGGAGTGCTATTAGGGCACACCCTTCATTATCATGTCAATCTCATGCTTAAGTGTGCCACATAGATCATAAAGAATGGATCCATTCTTCATCATAATTCATTCCACAATCAAGGAGTGTGTAATACATACATGTATGTCTTCAATAAAAAATTTATGTTTTCATAAAGGTGAATACCCTTGACAGAGAAATGGGTATGGTATTCCCTATACGATGATTTTGTCATGGAAAATCACAGTGTTATTTCAACAGCCTAACGACGTGACATAAATATTCATAAAAATTGTTTGATGGGAGAGAAAGGAGTCTGTCATAATATATAAATGAAATGGACAGTAAGGGGATCATAAAAATACATGTCCCAACATAAGGAATTTGTAAATAAACGGAGTAACATAATAAATAAACTTGAAGAAAGATGATAAATTGAATAACTCTTACAGAATTTCGACGTGGTAAAATGTGTACATGGGAGGGATTAATAAGAGAGAAAGATGTCTTCCATCATAAAAACATAATAAGGGTGTTATGGAGGAGGTTAAAAAACATACAAAATCATTTTTAATTGAAAATAAAAGGGTTTAATAATATAAGGAAACATGGATAAAAAAGGGAAAGGAAGGAAACCCTTACTTGAGTGTGTGACTTTAAAAGCATTAAGATTGGATTCTTGAGATCTTGGGGTGACTTGGGGGATTATAGAGAGTGGAGTATATAGTAGGTACATTATACAAGGATTTTTAGTGAAGATAAGTGGGATTTTGGGTGTTTTTATGTAGTAAATAATAGTGAAATTCTTTAATATTTCCAAACCCAAGGTTTTGTAATCTATATAATTAAATATTTAAATCCACAAAACTTCCCATTATTTTTGAAAATTATTTTTTCCAATGGGGAGTGGAAAAAATAATTTTATAATTCCAATGGATGGAGACATTAAAATATGGGCCTTGATTATGTGGAGGTGAGTCACACCCTCAAAGAAATGATTTTAAAATAATAAAATATATTATACATTTTGGAGGATTCAATAAGGCTTTATAAAATAAGTAAAACAAATATAAAATAAAATTATTTTAATGGGAAAACATATATATTGGGCCCAAAATACCCATATTAATATTTATTACATCATTTTGAGGTCATTATGATGTCAAAAAATAGATATTTTATTTATACGGTATTTAAATTTTACCCAACAATTTGACTATCTTAGACAATTTAAATAAAATTCACTGTTGGATAATTTCGATATACTAATTTCAAAAATAATAGTAATTTTATATAAATAATTTTCTAAATATGTTAATTTTTACATTTAAAATGAGAACTCATATTTATTAAAAATTGAATGGTTTTGAAAAAAATAGTTTTTAATCCTTAATAAAAATTACACCTTACTTCATAAAAATTATATAATAATTTATTATTATTAAAATTAATTTGATAATAATATTAAAATATTAATTATTTCAAAAATTCATTATTTACTTAAAATAAATTCCTTAATTAAAAAAAAATCTTTCTATTTTATCGTGTAAAAATATAACTCTTATCAAACTCATTTCATAATTATTTATAGATAAGGAATTGATATAATCATAATTTATAAGAATTATTTTTATAATATTATTAATAAAAACTTATTTTATATATCTCTCAAAAGTACATTTTTTACTCCAAAAATCAATTTATCAAATTATTCATTTTTTAAGAAACACTATTCTCATAAAGGATTGGTGGAATATGAAATTTATTTATAAAAAAGGATTAAAAAATAAGCAAATAATACCTTATTACATAACCCCTTACAATACCTATAAATGACCTAAGGGTAAGGTGTGTGATGTTGACAAACTCTTGGGGAGACTCAGATAACATTGTCCAAATGGTAATATCTATTAACATGATCTTATCCTGTAGGAGATTCCGTTCAAGCTTTATGTGTTTAATTTAGCTTATGCTTGGTCAAGAGAAAATCCCAATGATGCTACCTCATTTCTGTGCTTTTAAAGAATAGCTTCCTATGACTTGAGTCAACTAGATGAAGCCATTATCTTGTTTTTCTATGTCAAAATAATATGTTAAAACCTTATATTCATATTAGTTGTCTAATCACTATTCAACAGCTATATCATCAACGGTAATGATACATAATCGTAATTTAAAATCAATTGGATATAACAATTAATTAAAAAAAATTCATGTTTTTTCTATATCCATGAGACATTTAATTGAAAAAATAGAATTTTATTCATAAATGATCAGGTCATTACATTTTTTCCACATATCAGCATGTTATGCATCACATTTTCACACCCATAATAGAAAATTTTGTCAAATATTATGTTCATGATCTATTGGTTAAATCATAATAATTCTCAGACAACCTGGTAGATCATGAATTTGTCTTCAATATACAACGGCAACACAGTCTAAAAATTACCCACTAATGTGTGCTTTTGGTGTTACCTTAGGAAAATTCTTTAGAATTTTCATATGTCACCATCTCATCGAAGATGACTATGAGAAGAAAGAGTTCATCCTTACCATGTAACCTCATCACAACCTCACCGAGTTGAGGGGACTTCGAGGAAACCTATCCTATATTCAGTGATTCATACCCAACCTTATAGGAAATTTTTTTCCCTTCACTATGTTGTTGAATAATGGGGTACAATATCAATGGAATGATGATTTACAAGAATAATTTGACAATATCAAGATATATCTCTTAAGCCCACTAGTGATAGTGAAACATTTTGAATGAAGAACACTCATTATCTACATGACCACCTTGGAGAGATCCATATGAACCTTCTTTGTAATGAAAATTGATGACAACAATGTGAATAATATCTATTATGTCATCCAAACCATCTAAAACTCATTATACAAACATCAAGAAGAGCTTCTTGGCCCTAAACTTTGCAGTCCAGAAGCTGATACACTACATATATCACTATGAGGTCCATTTTATATCTTGTAGAAACCCTCTCAAGCACATTCTTAGCAATCCGATGCTGACTAGATACTTGTTATGATGGGCGGTCATTCTACAGCAGTTCGACATACGATTTGTTCCTGAAAAGTCCATCAATGGAAATACATTAGTATCCTTCTTGGAAAATCATTCCTTAATAGAGGTAACACCATTGGATGTTGAACTACCAAATGAATAAGTGTTTCTATGTTCTTGAACACTCCCATATGTGGGAAATGATCTTCTATGGTGCCTCTTGAAGCCTGATAAGAAGAAGGATGGAAGAAAACTAAGTCAACAAAGTGGGGCCCGGGTTCATACTCATATCCAAAGAAAAGATAAGTCCTACTATATTCCTTCCTACTATGAAAGGAGTTCACAAATAAGGAATCAAAATACCATGCCCTTATTGAAGGCATAGATATTTCACTTCAAGTACAAGGTGAGCACTTGAAGATAAATGGAGAATCATAACAGGTCATCAAGTAGGTCAACAGTGACTATGATATCAATAAAAATGAGGCGATCCATTAAATGAACCATGTTTGGGAACTGAAGGAAAAGTTACCATCAGAGCATACATTGACTTATGTCCCTTGGTCACAAAATGTGAAAGAATACGCATTAGATAATGTAGCCACAACATTGATGAATCCAGATCAGGATGAAAATTTTATTATCACTACCCATCATCGGATGGTCTTACCATGCGTTTGGACCAAGATGGAGGAAGTATCATCACTGAAACATAGGGTCTTTCCACTGGATGGAAGAATTCTATTGTATATTAGCTTGAAAATGGATAAATCCCATGGGTTAGGGATGAAAGAGATCAGATCTGGATATGGGAAATAATCTTTAAGATGTACGATGGCACAAACCACCAAAAGGTCCACTATAAAAAGGTCTTAATGGGATCCTTCTCAGGTGAATCAATGGAGAATAAAACCCTGTCTTCACGAAAGAATTAGATTCTAGAACTTTTGGAGCACATCAGTCGGAATCCAAGATCTCAAATCATATTTGGAGGTTTGGTTCTTAATGGCCCACAATGATCCAGGATTGTGCTGAATTCAAAAAGAAAAGTCATCCTTGTCATGTTCATGCCAGTTTCATCCACCAACCCCTAGAGTTACTTAGCACAGGAAAGTATTGATGGATATTTTCACGATGGGGAATGGATGTTGTGGGACTGCATCCTCCATCTACAGCAAAATATCTCAAATTTATTCTCACAACAATAGACGTATTTTCGAAATGGGAAGAGGTTGTACCCCTTAAATAGGTCAGGGAAAGAATCATTGTCATGTTATTGAAAACCAACATGATCGCCGAATTTGGTGTCCCTCATACAATACTGTCATATAATGGAACAAATTTCTACTCTATTAAATAGGGATGTCTATATAGGGATTATGGCATCAATGCCAACCATTCATCCCACTACCATGTAGCTGCCAAGGGGAAGATAGAGGTCGTCGACAAGTACCTATCCAATATACTCCAGAAGAAGGTAGGAAAGAAAAAGAAATAATGTCTAAATGATATCCATCATATTATGTGGGCTTACGAAATAATGACATTCACCACCACTCAAGAAACCCCATACTCATTAGTATACCTGACAGAGGTGGTTCTACCTATTGAAGTTCAACATCCATCACACTATGTGGCTCTCTGTGATCAACTATACAGAGATGATCAGTCCCATTAAGGTATTAATGAGCTGGAGTATTTGGATGTTAGAATATTTTACACTCTGAACCATTTGGATGTTTACCAGAACTGGATTTCATGAGCCTCCAATAAAAAGATTCACCTTTGGTCTTTCCTCAAAGGAGAAATGGTGTGGGTCCTAGAACTCCTATGATACACTAAATGAAACCACTGAAATTTGAACCAAAATGGGATGGAACTTATCTCATACAAAAGGTATACTCTAACGGATAATATTACTTAATTTCAGTGGATGGATAGCTCACCACAGCTCCCAAAAATCCTAGGGTCCTAAAGAAATACATTGTGTAATTATTCAATCTTCTTCTTAGCTGAATTATGTTAAACTACATAGATCAATGGATTTCCAGGCTTCATGAAGTTAAATGGCTCTACACCTTCGTCTGAATCACATTATGTTAAAGTACATGATGAAGAGTTCTAAACTCATGAAGTTAAAATGAATGGATACAATATTCCCTTATACTCATGTCAGGTGAACTTCACCTTGATCCCGTGACGTTAAACTGCATGATGACGTGTCCTAACGAGATGAAATTAAATTATACGACATCTATCATCCCAAATATAAGATGTTAAACTATTTGGGGTCCCTTCTATTCAAGACATTGATTCATCACATAGAATTCAGATCTACACCAAAGAATGGAAAAATACCCCCAGGTATCATGTAAATTTCCCATGTGAGTGCCAGATCCACATGGGAGCCCTTTCTTCAAAACTACATATGGCTTGATTGCTGACCTCACAAGATATGTAGTGATGCCCATATCATATATCATAGCCCATCCACCAATTAAAAAATTCTTTTCTCCCTACATACGAAACATACCTATGTGGAGTGTTTCTACAAGAACTGCATTTGTCTTGATTCCTATCTATATAGGATACATTGTGACACCTATCATGGGATCAACCACCTCCCACCACTAAATAATGATGCTTCCCCTCCTTTTTATGGACTAGACCTACATGGGGAGGTATGTTCACAAAACTACATGCGGATTGATTCCTATCATCACAGGATACATAGTGACGTTTGAATTCCACACCCTTGGGCGCAGCCGCCACTAAAATAAAAATGCCCCTTTCCCCAAAATATGGATCAAAACTATACAAGGAAGTTACTTATATAACAATGTATGGATTTATTCCTACCATTTCAAGATATGTAGTGATGCCCAGATCTTATATCTAGACCAATCGCTGCCTAAAACAAGAAATACACCCTCTCTACACATGGGTCAAACTAATGCAAAGAACATTAATTTTAGAACTACAGGTCGATTGATTCCCATCATGACATGATGCATAGTGACGCATGAATTCCACATACATGGGCCCAAACTACACTACATAAAAATTCATGTCCCCTATATATCATTATGACATGCACAGGGAAATCCAAATAACTTCATTCAGATTAATTACCATATACACAAGGTACGTAAGCGGGACCTGGGTCTCCAAACTTGGCCCTGGTTGAAACAAGATATTCAAGGAAAAGAATTCCCCCATTATTCGCCATTACCTCCCTGTGTTGTAGAATAATACTATTTAATCTCTTATTCCTCACTGAGTTCCACTTACATGGGATTAAGAGTCACGATAGAGTGTAACTCACATACATATCAATTCACTGCATGGCCCGAGTGCCTACTGTAAGACGTCAAATTGCATGGGACGTGTCCTTACCGCAAGAAGTAAAACTGCATGTCCCGAGTCCAAATCACACAAAATTAAATGGAAAGTTATCCTACTAACTATATATGGCTTGATTCTTAGTATAATGAGACATTTAGTGATGCCCAAATATACAAACATGGGTCCATACGCACAAAATAGGGGAATTCAAATGTCTCCACCTCCTACACGGAAATGTAATGTCTGGAAAAAGTTTTCAAACCTTGGTTCCAATAGAAATTGTTTTTTAAAGGATCATGATCCCTTCATATAAAATATAGATCTAAGTAGGGGATCTCATGATTCACAAGTAATCGTGGTCCAGATAGTCCCTAGGT
The DNA here is from genome assembly GCA_963277665.1 of Viscum album. Taxonomy (NCBI): domain Eukaryota; kingdom Viridiplantae; phylum Streptophyta; class Magnoliopsida; order Santalales; family Viscaceae; genus Viscum; species Viscum album. The sequence goes on along the minus strand of OY728130.1, from coordinate 51,335,806 downwards.
ACTCGTACATTCCATTTTCATCCATCAAACTCCATAAATCAAGAAATTTTAGATCCCCACAAACATCCATGACCATTGGAAATAAAAGGTTAGTATCTTGTGGACACATTTGTTTGACTATGCGCACAATGCCCTGGAGGCTCTATATAAATGGCCTATAAAAGTGGCCTTTAAACCAAAGGAAAATTCATCCTCATGAGAGACTTTTCATACCTATGTACACCTAATAGATCCCATGCCTGATATTAGTCCTCTAGATCCAAGAGTCTGTGGGATCATGGATTACACTTTATTTCCCCCGTACATTAGGGAATGCTAGAATATCTCAACCCGATTACCCCATAGTTATTCATGACCCTTTCTCTGAAATTTAGTCCCCACAACACAATGTTAAACATTACTACCAATGTAATTTCCGCAATACATAAAACTGTATGGACCCACCACATCTATCTCATTCATGTGCAACCGTCAACGTACTCACCGCATGACGTTAAACTACATGGCCCAAAAATGTTCTCACTTGAGAGGGAATTGCCTCCATCATTGGTCAGATAACATGCCATTCCTTAGAACCATGTTTGGATTGATTCCTACCATCACAGGATATGTTGAGACTCTTATAATATAATCCTGGCCATGCCACCTTAAAGTAAAAAAAATTCCCTATCCCCACATATGGGCTAGACCTATGAAAAGTACTTTCTATAATGAAATATGTATGGTGTGATTCATATCATCCCATAAGATAAATAGTGATACATAGATCCTATGACCTAGATCCTACTGTGGAACATGCACAAAAAATGTGTCCCTTCTCTATGTAGATACAATCAAATATGAAGACACCCAAACATAACTTATTCATAGGGCTGTCTCAAGAATAATCACATGTCCCACTCATAGGTCAGTTCATCTACGTCCTTTCTACACAATTTTAATCCGAAAAATATCACCCCATGTATAAAATTCTCCTTTATTTAATTATTCCATCCCTAGTGGGTGATGTTAAACCCTTGACGCCCCTTGTTTCTCACAGCAGACATGACCTATGTAAGCTGGGGGAGCTCGGTGGGGGATCCACCAATGAGCCATGGAAAATCAATCCCCAGTGTGTAGTCCAGGTTGGAAGACCATAAAAGGAACATGTGGTTCTTTTCCACATGATGGAGAACCCAAAGTCCTAATTGTATGATGTTAAACTGTATGTTACCCCAAATATTGTTAAAATTACCCCACTCCTAGTGTATGGACCAAACTTGTGTAGGGAGTCTGATTTTCAGACACCTGGATTTTCAAAACTAGGCCCCACTCCAATAAGGGAACCAAAATGACCCACCCCACATGTGGATCATATATGGGTTGGGAGACCCCCAATTACAAGGATAGTCACTGCCTGAGTGTTTCTAATATGTCCAAACCAATCGTATCCATTCATTAAACTGCATCTGTTGAGCGGTTTTGGATCCTCATATACCCTCTTGGCCATCAGTAATGGAAGGACAATATCCTGTGAATAACTTTCTTTGACTATACACAAAATGGCCCAGCGGATCTGCATAAAGTGAACACAAAATAGGATTTTCAACCAATGGAAAATTCATCCTTAGGAGAGGATTTTCCTATTTCCTACATGTCCAACATGTTCAATGGACCATATCATTTCTCCCTATCTGAAATCTGATGAAAATATATCTTACACTTTCATTCTTACTCACATTTTGGACTTGTCAGGATGTCTCCACCTGGTTTTCCTTCAGTTAATCATAAAATCTATGTCAATTTCTTAATCATATTATATTTAAGCTACATGATACTTGATTTTGATGGTCCAACATTGGTCCATGCATGTTAAATAATATTGTCCCCTATGTTCTTGTGCATGAAATGAATCTATGTAAAGAAATCCAATATGGGTCCTACCTTATTGGTGAGATACCTACAAAATATTCCACTAACCATATGTGTGAATCATATCTACATGTGATAAATCATTAAAATAACTATGTTTGGCTTGATTCCTATAACCCTGAGGATACATAGTGACACCTCAGTCGAATATCTCAGGCCTAGCCATGCAATTTAATCATCCCATCCTTTCTTGTGTATGGTTTAGAACTACATAAGGAACCACCCCTCACCTATATGAAGAGAATTTCTTTAAATATTCTTTGGATAATTCATCTTAAAAGACCCCCTTTCATGTTTAGAAACCTCCCTTTTTCATAACCCATACTCTATGTCTAAAAGGGTCTAAATCTCTATAATCATCCCTGTGCATAAAGAAATGGAAGGATAATGTCATAGGGACACCTTTTTTTGACCATGAACACAATGACACAGTGGCTCTACATAAAGTGCCTACAATATATCCTCTTAACCAAATACAAATTTTTCCTCAGGAAAGGATTTTCCTACTTCCATACGCCAAATAAATGTTACGTCACATTTCATTCCTTGGTTTCAAAACCCCCCAGATTATATTTTACACCCATTCCCCCTCTCAAGTGTCACGATAATGGAGAATTTATGGTCAAACTACTAAAGAATGGATGAATCAGTCACTTAACTTCTTGTTCAGGGTAAGGTGAATTTAAATCATGAGTCTCCAATGTCCCAATTTAATGACATTAAACTTCTCTATGCCTTATCACCCTCATTACACTAATCAAATTCGTGTGCGAGTGGAATTTTCAGTTAAATCTTATACATGTTCCCTCCTACTTTCAGACATTTTTCCCTCAATAGACCACATACTATGGTCTTCAACAACACAAATGAAAAATTTCTTAAAACTACCGATCCATCAGAAATGGAAGGCCAGTGTCATGTGGAAACCTTTGTTTGAATATGCACATAATGCCTTAGTGGCACGACATAAGTTTCCTACAACATGATCTATCCACTAGAGGAAAATTCGCCCTTAGGAGAGGACTTCTCCACTTCCGTACATCCAATGGATTCTATGAAATGGACCATGTTCCAAGTATAAGAACCAAAAAATCAGTGTCAAGACAAATCACTTACCCATGCCTAAAATCGTTTGGTTCATTCTCGATTAATGAGTCCTAAATTGGGACTTTTTCCCTGCAAATCATGGTCCAAACTGTTCATCCTAAAAAATTAGCCTTGTTCAAAGCTATTTGACCTAAAACATCAATAATTATAGTTTGGTTTGAACAACATTTAAATTCCCATGAAAAAATACAACAGTTTCCAAGATGAAAATCCGGAAAGGGATCCCGGGATAAAAGTCGAGTTGCATCTCGTTAAACCAACAATTTATATGGTTTAGGAAAAATTATAATCAATGAAACAATCAAATGAGACCTAATAATTGTTTGGTCAAAAACCTGGAAAGGTTTTCCTAATAAAATATCATGTAATACCTGCTATATCCACACTATAACATGAAATAGATAAATTTGTGTTATAGTGGAAAAGACACAATGTTTGTAGGGTTTTCTATATAACCCTAGAAATAGTTAAAATATGATCATTGAGTCCACTATCCCAGGAAATAATTAGAGCATGACTTAGTTATTTTCAAATTAGTGGTCCTCGATTGGAATTAAAATTAACATCTAGTTGAAATTACGTTCTAAATATGGTCGATTATAAATGATTGACATTATAGGAAAAGATGAAGGAGAAGCATTGAAGAGTTAAGTGTTTTTATTCAATCAATTGAAATGAGAATGGTAGAATATCCACGATATGGAGTGTCCCAACCCGTCCCCTTGGGCCTGTGCCATGACTACCCCAAGCCCGCCTTCTATAGGCAAGGGGTTGGTGCCTAGCACCAGAAAGACATATCCCTCAAAAGGGAAGGCATTAATTCAAAAACCTATACACACATAGACAGGACACACTGTGTACAAGTAACACTATGGAAGAATAATGGTACAACCACAACTTAAAACCACCACTGAGTGTAAAAGTGATTACTGAAAGTAAAAGGGCAAGAATATAAGCCTAATTGAAATGGAAGTATAGAGAAAAGGTAAAATAGCTCTTGAGGTTGTCCGCCAAGGTTCCTAACTATAGGGTAGGTACAGATCATCACCACAGCTCTCTACTTCTATCAGTCACCTCCGTACAATGTCTGTTAATCACCTTCGAGCACTATCAAGACCTGACTCCCCAAGTCTTAGTTTAGGTGTTCGTCCTCTGCACAAGACACAAAAAGGTGCGGGTGAAGCCCGTGCATGGGTGAGTATAAAAATAGTCAGTAGTGATCCCAAGACCCCTGATGGTTTCCTAGAATTCCACAAAGGAAAATCCAAAAATACGAATCTAAATCAAAAATCACAAAGAAAAATACAACTCACACTAGGTATAATTTATGTACAGAAGTACAGATGATTAGCCGTAAAACTAGACACTCTTTTTCTATTGAGAGGCTCTATTAATGATCCAAACGAGGTCACTATACGTAGATCCACATAGGGTCACTAGGTGTTAATCCACACAAAATCGCTCAGTGCTCATCCACACAGGATTTCTCGGTTCTAATCCACACAAGATCCCTAGGTGTTGATCCACACAGGATCGCTCGGTTCTGATCCACACATGATTGCATAGTGATGATCCACAATGGATCGCTCGGTGTTGATACACATAGGATTGCTCGATGCTGATCCACACATGATCTCTCGATGTAGATCTACACAGGGTCATTGGGTACTGATCCACACATGATGGCTTGGTGCTGATCCATAAATGATCGCTCGGTGTTTATCCACACAGGATCACAATTCATTCTACATGTGATAGCCACCCATTTGATTAACATACATAGCACACTTGAATCTAGGAGGATACACTCCTCAAGCCTTCGGTCGTAAATCAACTACCATGAAAAACCATGAAGAAGTAACTCGATGATCCGCCATGTCATAAGGGGTCCAATGCAATAAACAGTGCATCAATTGGAGTCCCGGTCTATAAGATAAAGGTATTTTAGAGCCGAGGGCCTAGTTGGATTTCAGTATGATCCAAACCAACCAAATATTAAATTTCACTAAATCTCTCGTTGAGTATTTCAAAAGTACCTCCACATTCAAAGGGTTTTGGTTCTGCACACGGTTCATAAAACGAACGTGCTGTTTAGGAGATATGATCATTTAAGCGTAACTGGGCTAAAATGGGTTTTGGGTCCATTTCGACCCGGTCAGACTGACTCGACCAAGAACACTGGGCCCGACCTAGTTTGTCTAGGCCTAGTCTGGGTCATTGGGATGCGGGATAGGCCCTCCGGGGCGCGGGTTCGGCCTGACCCACCTAGCGGGGTGCGGGCCGCCGGGCCGCGGAATTGCCCGACCCGCTGGCCGAGCGCGGGTGGTCCGCTCCCCTCCCGAACGTCTAAAGCTTTTCGAGCCTTCAAGGTAACAGTTTCGGTTGGAGGTGACTCTCCCAGATGGTCCCGCTGGACCAGTCATGTGTGGGACCCGGGGAATGCAGGTCCCCCCCCACCCCGCGCCGCCTAGATCAACAGCAGTACTATATGGCACCACACTCCCCTAGCCAGTTCACATAGACAGTCTTGCAGAGGACCCACAGGTGTGGGTCCACCCTCCACCACGTCTCGCAGCCGCAGTCTTCCACCATGGTGCGCCGCCTTGCTTCAACGAGCCCAGTGAAGTCTGGATGCCCCCTTGTCTACAGCGACGCCTTCAGGCACTGTTGTTCCTTCGCGACCTACGGGTGCTAGCTGCCACCTCCCTCGGTTGTCAGTTCCGTCGTGCTGGTGAAGCCTTCGTGGGCCACTGGTGAAGCTCTAGTGGTTTTCTTTTATTCTCGTCCATGACTACGACCCTCCCGAGACAACGCCTGCACAACACAACCCTTTGTTCCACCTTGTAGCTAAATCTTTCAGTTATCCATGAAGAACGCCACCACAAATGAGTTCACCGGAGGGTCTACGCCATTTTCGTTTCGCATGTGCCCTCCATGTTAATATAACAACATGGGAAGGTTATTTTAATTATAAAAACTCCCATATAAAAATCCCCTCAATATCCGCCGTCTTTAAAGAATGAAACATGGATCAACCCATTAGAAGGTTGATCTTTATTCTTCATAATATTCAAGAATGGGTTAAAGGAGAGAAGTCAAGCATATAACCCCCTACCTTGACTATGTTGGAAGTCGCTTCAGATGAGGAAGGAGTTTCCATGTCCAAAAGTGTTCGTCGGAGTTCACTGTTGTCTGTTGTTTCCCCCATCAACTGTCACCTGATCACGTTCTTTGTCAGATCGGAAAGTCATCAGCGCATCATCAGAGCTTCCTCTCGCAGTTCTCATAAAACCCATTCCCGATCTCAGATTAAATCGATGGAAAGTGGAGATTAACTCATCACACAATTAATTAGGTTCATTAAGGTCTTTAATTAATAAACCTCTTAATTATCTCAATAGTGCGGTTACACAAATTATGAGTCAAGCCATTAAATGATTGGATGTTGCATTGTGGTCCCACCACAATTTTTCCAACGGTGGAAAAACTAAAAAATAAAACAACCTTTAGTTATTTTATTATTTTCCTGTAAAGTCCAGGAAATTAAATATTTTTTTGACCCTTTCTGGTCAAAGTTAAGATTCCCTTAAGCAAATCCCGGTGTTGCGGATTCAACGGTTCCCTTATATTTTTAATTCAAGCACCAGTTCAAAAGATAGAAACACTGCTCACACGTTTATTGAACGTACCTTAGAAAAAGTTCAAAAAATTATTAACAGACACCCTTTACCCATGCCATTCAAGGTTAGGCTCTTCTTAAGGGGAAAAGTACCTCACGATCTCAATGGTACTCTCGGATGTCCAATTTGAGTTACCATTTAGAAGATAAAGGTTTTACAATAAAATAATTGTTACATAATTATTTTATTTACAACCAAAAACTAACTTCCACTGGTGGCCCGTACTGGCCAATGTTAGTATCTACCTAAGGAAGGCATACCCTCAAAAGTATAGTGGTGGTATTGGAGTTTTAATCTGAGTCACCATTCTTGAGTTATAAGCATTTGAAAAATAATATAATTTTATTTAATAATTTTTTTTACAGTTATCCCATTTTCAGGTTTTCTCACTGGAGGTCTATGCTGACTAAATTGAATTCGCACCTAGGGTAAAACCACCATCATAATCTCAAAGGTGCCCTCATATTTCTGATCTGAGCAACCATTTTATAGTTATTAATCTTTTTCTAGAAAACATCTCATGCATGCTATTTGAAGCATAACATTTTTCGACAAATCATTCTGGGAACTCCGGGCCTCGGAATCACGTGCCGTCAAATTTCACGGTCTCGTAAAAATTCCATATATTTAAAAAAATATGTGGAATTTCCAGGTCATTACATTCTCCCTACCTTAGGTTTTTAAGTCCTTGAAAGTAAAAAAAAGGCAAATTAAACAAATGGGGGTACTAAGCACGTATCTAAGCCTCCCGCTACCATGTGCTATTTTGGAGATTCCCATGATTCTAACGAACTCGAACAAGAGGAATTGACCACCCAATAAGGACTCGCTCCTGTCAGTCCACTATCTCCACCGAGAACTCCACATATTCTTCCCCATCATCGATGTGTAGCTCACCCCAGTCGATAACGTGCGATGGATCATGCACGTACCTCCTCTGTGGCGAAACATAGAAAACATTATGCACCAGGTGCATCTTTGGGGGTATAGTTAGATGTCACGCCACCTCGCCTACTCTTTTGAGGGTCTGGAAAGGTCCGATGAACCTTGTATATAGCTTTCCGCCACAGTAAAATCATTATAATCTTCGTCTGGGTGATACATGAAGGAAAGCATTGTCTCCCTCCTCAAATCCAAGGGTATCCTTCTCCTGTCGGCATAAGACTTATTCTAGATCTGTGCAGTCTTCATCCACTCCAGGATGATCTGGACCTTCTTTGTGGTAGCCTGTACCGACTTTGGACCCATAAGTGCTGACTCCCCTGGGTCTGTCCAGCATATAGGTGATCTGCAAGGTCGCCCGTACAGGGCCTCAAATAGAGCCATGCCGATAGTGGAGTGATAACTCTTATTGTCTGAAAACTCGACCAGTGGAAGGTGGTCCTACACACTGTGGACAAAATCAAGGATACAAGAACGAAGCATCTCCACGAGTATCTGTATGGTCCTCTCCATTTGATGATATTTCTATGGGTGAAAGGTGGTTCTCAAGCATAGATAGGACCCGAATGCCTCTTGAAATCCCTTCCACCAGGGGGACGTAAAACTAGCATCATGATCCGAGATGATCATCGAGGGAACCCCTTGAAGCTATACAATATTTTGTACGTAGAGACGTCCCAAGACATCTACGGATCCCTACTCTCTAATGGGTAGGAAGTGGGATGACTTGGTGATTCAGTCAACGATCACCCAGATGGAGTTGTGGCCCCTGGACGCACATGGTATCCCCATCTTGAATTCCATGGAGACACCATCCCACATTCATTAGAGAACCTCTAGTGGATGATCTAAGACTGCTCGTACTTGATGTTCGACCTTCACTTGCTAACAAGTGAGGTATCATGATACGAATCCTTCCATGGATTTCTTCATCCCTAGACATCAGTACTGACGCTAGAGGTCCTTGTACATCTTCACCAAACCCAAATGTACCGCCAAAGGGGATATGTGGATCTCCCTAAACACCTCCTCTCACAGCATCACTAGTACCATAGTGCATCCTTTAAAGAAGATGACATGCTCCCCAACTTCATAAAATCCTTCAGGAGACTTCCCTGAGGACATCTGAGCACGTCGGGCCACACAGTCAACATCCCCAACCTGTGTCTCCCGAACATGATAAAGGAGTGTGGGAGTGATAGTCCTAGAATGGCGGTAAGATACTCCATCACTATCCACAGAGGATAACTGCAACGCGGCTAGCTACTTTGTCACCTCACTCAGCAACTGTAACCCAGAACTCCTACTAAGTGCATCTGCCACCAGGTTCCCCTTCCTAGGAGTGTATACAACCTCAAAGTCATAGTCCTGGAGGAACTCTAGCCATCACTGCCATCTCATGTTCAGGTCCTTCTGTGAGAGGATATACCTGAGAATCTTCTGATCAGATTTAATAGTTAACTATTCTCCAAACTATACTCTTAGATCCCGGAGCTCTGTAGAATCCATCCAATATGAAGTTGTAGATATTGATGCAGTCCTTGGGTACAAGTCAATGTATAAGTCTCTCTACCTATGGAGAGGTAATCTTGGAAACAACATTTTAAAAGGATGTTCCCAAACTCTTCCACTACTGTTGGGAACTGAATACTCAAACCACCTGCTTCCATGAGGGTAAGGTTGGCCAACTCAAGTGTGATCGATTTCACCCTTATATTAACAAGTTTATCTCGTGCATCCTGGGATTCCTTTTTTTCAACCAATGAAAACCTCATTCCAATGCTGTAGATATACCAAAACATTGTTTTACTCAAATATTCAATCCGAGTAAGAACTATGGATGACCAGTCCATAACCAAACTAACAACATAAGGCCGCGACGCTTCCACCAGGAGGTACCAATCGAAACTATCACCTCAAGGGTCAGATCACACCGTCAGCATATGTGTGATTATCAAGTCTCCTCCTATAGGTACCTATAGACGTAAGGGTAAAATCAACTGTTTAACCATAAACTCTAGGACTTGAATAAGATTCGTGATAAGAAAGAATGATTAGTACCTTTGTATGTTAATACGACAGGTATTAGTACACACAGACCATACTTCGAATCATTCCTAGAACCCTTGGGTCACACTCCTTGATCGTATGCAGATACTCCCTTCTCCTATACTCTAGTTCGTTGATCCTAGTGGGGGACACATTGTGGTGCTGGTTATAACATATCAAAATGTATACCACCTCCTACTACTCTCCTAGCTCCTCTTCCACATCTGTTGCCCTGTAGATTCATCTGTCCCTATCACTTCCTCTTCCCAAAAAATTTTACACATCCAATTATCTAAGACTGACGTCGATTTCCTCGTTTCCCACTACTGACATTCACTAGATGTATCTACTCAACCAAAAAAATTTCAACCGTAAAGGGTCTATCTAGATCCCAATCATAAGTAAGAATGAAAAAAGGAATATTTCTAGCATAGATGTCTCTAAACACATCTCATTAAAAGGTCCAATCTCCAATGTAATGGTTGTATCGTATTCATCGAGTACTTGGAATGGTTGGTACGCCTTGACGAATATTCAATTACCAACATGTTGCCCTGTCAAAACTGTAGATGATTTTTGGGACACAAAGCCCTTAGATTTTTTTTAAAAGAGACCCCCTTCTCTGAGGAAGGTTCTCATGATCTGTCCACAGAAATGTAACCACATTGTAGGATAGGGGTAATCTAAACACTGATATCACCCTAATGAGCCACATAGAATTCTCACTACTAGGTCCTCCATCTAATCATATGGTGCCCTGGCTTGATGGAAACTCAATCACCACCTCAGGCCAGTCCTTAGCCTCATGCGAGTCGTGCTCGCCTCAGAACCTGAGTGATATCGATAAAAAAAATTTGTGTAAGGAAATGGGCCTATAATTGTCCTTTACCGGTAGCACTGGTAGTAACTGCTGACCAATGGGAAAATGGTATCTATGGGACACCACCAGAAGGTACCTTCTCGGGCAACAATCCCTGTTCTAAAGCCTCATCACTCTGCGGACCATCCTCATGGTGACACACTGGAAATCTTGGCTCGCTATCTACGTGGAGGAATCTTGATAGAGAATAAAGATGAACCATGGTAAGAAGGTCATACCTGGTGAGCTGACTCAAAGATGATCAATAGAAAAACATTTTCAAAACACATAAAACTAGTGTTTTCATGTACAGAGTCAGAAAACAGAATTCAAGGTCCTAGTGTATTGATACGTCTGCCGCCGCACCAACATTGGACTCCCCAAATTGAAATTTGAACTCAGGACGCTGAACACTATTGCTCCACTGAGAACATAGACTCTTAGTTCTTTTGAAATAACTGACCCCCTCTGATACAACTTTGTCACAACCAATCCCTTGGGGACTATGTCGTGACTACCCCAAGCCCACTATCCATAGGTCAAGGTTGGTGACTATCACCGGAAAGGCATATCCCTAAAATGGAGTGGAATTGCCTCAAACCATGTACACACGCAGACAGGCACACTGCGCACAAGTAACACAATGGAAGAAGAAAGGTACAACCACTACTAAAACCCACCACTGAGTGTAAAAGTTAGTACTGAAATTAAAAGGGCTAGAATACAAACCTAACTTAAATGGAAGTACATAAAAAAGGGAAAATAGCTCCTAAGATCATCCACAAAGTTTCCTACCTGAAGGGTAGGTACATATCATCACCGCAGATCTCCAAGTCTATCGGTCACCTCTATACATCATATGCCAATCACCTTCGAGCACTGTCAAGCCCTTACTCTTCAAGACTTAGTATAGCTTTTCATCGTCTACACAAAACACAACAAGGTGTAGGTGAAGCCTGTCCAAGGGTGAGTATAACAATACTCAGTCAGGACCCCGACACCCCTGATAGTCTCCCATAATTCCACAAAGGAAAATCCGTAATTCATGATCTCAATCATAAAACACAAAGCAAAAGACAACTCACGCATGGTATAACTTAAGTACATAAGTATAGATGATTAGATGTAATGCAAGATCATCTTATTCTGCTAAGAGGATCTGTTTCCAATCCACACAGGGTTTCTAGATGCTGATCCACACAAGGTCTCTAGGTTCTAATCCATACATGATCGCTTGGTTCTCATCCACCCAAGATCACTCGATGATGATCAACACAGGATCGCTAGGTGTGATCGATGTTGATCCACATAGGATCACTCGGGGTTGATCCACATAGGATCACTAGGTGCTGATCTACACTGGATTTCACGGTGATGATCCACCCACGATCACTTGGTGTTGATCCACATACGATCGCTATTTGTAGATCCACACCATATGGATCAATGTTGGTCGACATAGGATCACTTGGTGTTGATCCACACAAGATTTCGTGGTGTTGATCCATACAGTATCACTATTCATTCTTCACATCGTAACCAGCCATTGGATTCACATACATAGCATGCATGAATCCCAAAAGATCTCATTTTCAAGCCATCGGTCATACCTAAACATTAATGAAAACCAACGAAGAAGTAACCAGATGATCCACTATGTCATAAGGGTTCCAAATAAACAGACAAAACATCAATCGAACTTCCGATCTATAAGTTATTGGTATTTTAGTTCCAAGGCCCCTGTTGGATTCAAGTACGATCCGACATGGGAAAACTCCAACTTTCTCCGACGACGACATACAATTGCACAATTTTCAGATCTAGACATCTTGTTTCTTATTTATAGAAATGGGGGGGAAAATAAAAATGGTGTTCAATCGTGGGCCATCAAATACATCCCTAATTCTTCAAACAATCAAAATAAATAACACAAAATTAGCATCAATAATCACCAGACATACTTCCGACCCACTGACACATAGAAAAGTGTAGAGAGAATCAGATAATGGAAGGAGGAAATCATAGGGAAACTATGTCGTATATGTCCATTCACTAATCTCTCTTGGGCATATCCACGACCTTCTGTTTGGGCTTCACATTGTCCCTAGGATTCGTTTTCGTGGGCTTCACGAAACAGAAGCAGGAAATGCCGGGACACTACATCAGTAGCTTCATCTCTCATTGAATATCTCAGAAGGACCGCCTCATCCTAAGGGTTCTAGTGCCTCAAACAGTTCATCAAATGGCCGTCCAATTTTGGAGATATGCCCAATTAAGCGTAACTCGGATAAAAAGGGGTCTGGGTCCGGTCTGACCCCACCCGGTCCGTTGGGCCTGACATTAAGGGGCTGTGCTCAGGGTAGTTTGGATGGGCCTGGTCTGGCCCATTGTGCCACGGGTTCGGACTAGCCCACCCAACTGGGCGCTTCTCACCGGGCTACAGAATCGCTCGGCCTGCTGGATGAGCATGGGGGTCCGATCCCCTCCCTAACGGTCGATGTCGTTCGGGCCTTCAAGGTAGTGGCACCGGTTGGAACTGCCTCTCCTTAACGATCTCGCTAAACTGATCACGTGTGGGACCTACGGACTGAGTGTCCTCCCTCCACCGAGATTAGAATCCGTGACCTTCCTTCACAGTACGCCACCGTAGCACGATGTCTGGCTCAACAACGGTGCCAGATGGTGCCACACTCCCATGGCTGGTCAGGGTGGACCAGCCCGCAATGGACCCGCGGGCACGGGTCCACTCTCCACCACGGATCGAAGCTGTGACCTTCCACTATGACACGCCGCCATGCATCAATGCGGCCGGTGAGGGTCGGATTCCCCCTTGTCTTCCATGGTGCCTTCGGGCACCACCATTTCTTCAGGGCCTATGGGTATCGTTCACCGCCTACCTCGGTCACCGGTGTCGCCATACCGGAAAAACCTTCTTGGGCCACCGGTGAAGCTCTGGTGGTCCACTTTTATTCTCGTCCATGCCTATGACCCTAACAGGATAGCAGTAGTGTTGCATGACCCTTAGTTTGACCTTGCCACCAAATCTTCCAGTTGTCCACAAAGAACGCCAACACAACCGAGCATGGTGGGGGGTTCGAGCCTTGTTCATTTGGCCCCCACCCTCTGCATTAGAATAACAACATGGGATGTATATTTTATTTATAAAAACTCTTATAAATAAAACCCCACAATATCCTCTCTCATTATAGAATGAAAGACAGATCAACCCATTGGACGGTTGATCTGTGTTCTTCATAATGTCCAAGAATGGGATAAAGGGGATAAATCAAGCATATAACCCCTACCTCGAGTTCATTAGAGGCCAATGTAGATGAGGAAGGAGTGTCCATGTCCCAAGGTGTTCGTCGGCGTTCGCTGTCGCCCGTCATTCCCCCAATGACCATCGCTTGATGACATTTTTTCGTCAGAGTGAAAAGTCGCCAACACTTCATTAGAGATTCCTATCGTAGCTCTCCCAAAACCCAAGCCCGAGCCCCAATTAAATAGAATGAAAGTGGAGATTAACACATCACACAATTAATGAGGTTCATTAATGAGTTTAAATAATGGGCCTCTTAATTCTCTAAATGTTTTTGTTACATAACTTATTAGTCAATCCATTAATTGGTTTGATGTTTCACTATTGTCCACCACCATTTGTCCAACGGTGGAAAAAAGAAAATTAAAATAACCTTTAGTTTATTTTATTATTATTTTTTATGTCCAAAAATTTAACTTTTTCATCCGACCCTTTCCGGTCAATGTAAAGCTTCCCTTAAGCGAATCGTGGTGTCGTGGTTTCAATGGTGGCCTCGATTTTTTCATCTGAGCACCGGTTCAAAATATTGAAAACGCTACCTACATGTTTACTAAACGTACTTTAAAAAAGGTTGGAAAATTATTAATAGTCACCCTCTACCCGCGATGGTCGAGGTTAGGCTCCACCTAAGGGGAACACTCCCTTACGAGCTTATCAATACTCTCAGATTTTCTATCTGAGTTATCATTTAGATGTTATGGATTTTACAATAAAATAATTTTTACAGAATTATTTTATTTACAGTCAAAAACTAAATTCCCCTGGTGGCCCACGGTGGCCAATGTGTGTATCTAACTAAGGAAGGAAGATCATCACAAGTTTAGTGGTGGTCTCAGATTTTTAATCGTTGTCACCATTCATGATTTATATGCATTTGAAAAATAAAATAATTTTATTTAGTAAAATTATTTACGGTTATCCCATTTTCGGTTTATATCATTGGAGGCCTACGCCATCTAAATTTAAGTCAATTATAGAGTAATCCCATCATCCTGAATGCAACGATGCCCTCATAATTTTGATCTAGGCAACCATTAAATAGTTATTCCATTTTTTCAGGAAAACTGCTAATGCACTCTATTTAAAGAATAACATTTTTTGACAGATCATTCCTGGCACTCTGGGCCTCAGAATCATGTGCCTCCAGACTTCACGGTCTCGTAAAAATTTCAAATAATTAAAAAATATATATACATAATTTATGGGTCTTTACTTGGAGTTTTTCCCCGACATCAAAATAAAAATAGTATAGGGAAACCCAACGGGTTACAACAAATCCCTACATGCTCTTTCTTAAAAATTGATTATCACCTGACATGGGACATCAATGGCCTATTGCAAAGCAATCCCTTGTTTAGATTCAACTTCAACTGATGGACATAATTGATTCCTTATATCCATGAGGTCTCACCTTTTTTGTTTGATAGCCTCATATTTGGCACTTGATAATGCCAGTTGTGCCTTAATCCTTGCCATATGAGTCCTGCACTCCCTTAGTTCTTCTGTTAGGATAATCAATGGATCATGAGAATCTTTTTAATCATCCTAAAGATGGTAAAACTCCTCGGTAACATCTTTAAATGTTATCATTTGATGGTTTGAAGATTTGAACATAGCGAGGTTTCAATAAAAAGTAGTGAGATCCTCTCAAGATATGAAAATTTGGTAGAGAAGGAGATACAGATGTCAGTAGGCAAGGCCACGTGAACGTTAGTCAATGAATATTCATCAAAAAGCCTCTTCCTCATTTGCAAAATCTACCAGGGTAGTCTCTATAGCAACATTACATATTTGATACCATGACTCTCTCCCCACAACTCGAGGCCTCTTAATAGAATAGTAATATTAGCTTCCCCCCCCCCCACAGCAAAGAAAATATAGTCAAGAAGTGGCATCACAAAAGACAAGGGAACCCTGAGTTGAGTCACCTAAGTGGGAGGAATTTCCCTCCTACGATACGGTTCGGTCTATAGAACTAGGCATGGGGGACTAACCACATCTTTATGAATTCCTGGAAACATCCCACTCAGACTAACTTATGTAGGACTGTGGAACGTATCAGCGGGAGGTACGGGTCTGAGTCACATTACACAGTGATAAGCTAAGTAGAAGAAGCCTCTTTTAAATGTGATGTGACAAATGGAATGTCTTTTTATGACTGTAATGGAGGGATATGGCATATCCAACACAGATGGGATGGGATTGAAGACAGTTAACAGATTCTGTACTCACCGAACTGTCCTCACTAGTACCTTACTTGGGTAACATGACACCCACAACCGATCATATTCTAGTGGAAAGTAAGTTGAATCCATTATCGGAGGAATATGAACATCCACATTAGAATCCTCCCCCATCATCATCAACCATCGTTCGAGAGGATTACAGGACGATATTCCCTCTTAACAAGGGTTGCGGTGAGACAAGTGATCTGTTGAAGGCATCCAAATTTTCTACCGAACCTATAAGGGATGTAGGCTTCACAAATATCCACTATGTCTATGCGAGCTGTAATGATTCTATCCCAAAGTGTAATGATGTAAGAGTGATATTCTGAGAATCCCCTCCCATTTTCTATTACTGTTCTATGGGGTGCAACATAGGGTGCAAAGGAAAACTGAGAGACATCAATCAGCAATTCGACTGCACCATCATTTCTCAGAGAATGAGGATGAATGATGGTGAATTTGAGAAGAACAGGATGAAGATCTGACCGAGGAACCCTTGCAGTATGCTGATACTCATAACATGAAAAGTACTCTTCCAACCATCCATACATGAATTAAAAAGTTCCACTAAGGTGATGAAGAGGCTTTCCCACATGTATCTTCTACAATAGTTCATAAATACGGGTAAGGGTAGGGATAGCTAGGTTAATGGGTGGTCCCTCCACTAATGTAGATACCATTGTTAAAGTGAAATATCTGACACCATTATATACATAACGAGAAGGAAAAATCCATCTACTCAGTAACATGGCTATGAAACATTCTAATCTGATCTCGAATGATACGTTTGACTGAATCTCTTAAACTCAGGTGGTGTATTAGCCCACCTCGAGGGCATCATAGTATGAGCGGGGAATCTGCCACCACTTTTGGATTGGATGTGTTCGACTATGATGAATTCTTGGTTTTGGTCCATCACCTTCATGAACAGCCCTATTATTTCCTAGAATGAAATAATACAGTGAGCATGTAGTGGAAAACCATGCAATACCTCTCCCAAAACCAATATATATCTCTCCATAAGAGATACATGTTTGATATTATCCCATGTATTGGTTGTAGGTATGAATTCATCGTACATATTTATAATAAAGGAATGTCCTGCGACCAGATAAATATACCACAAACTTATTCCCACTGCACCATGTAATAATTTTAAGGTATTGGTTCTCGAACACCATTGGTTGCGTAGTTTAAGGAGAATTTCACCTTGTAAATTGATGGAAAATGGGAGACCCATACTGATTGATACAAACTGACAGCTTCTCGCTAATCAGGGAACTCTAGAAAGTTGTCGTGCACCCAGAAGTCCCGAGACCATTAATCGAAGAAGAAACCCTAGATCATGGTCCCATTTAGAGCTCCATCCGTCGTTGGGGTTGCCTCCAAAAAGGTTTAAAATAGAGGGATGATATTGAATAATTGATTGTAAGTATATGTTACAGCTGTGTAGATTGCTCTGCATCCGTATAGATCCATTTAAAACAAACGTGTCTTCCCAGCTCGAATGAGCTATGATCTCACCCATGATTGAGATATTTTCCTAATCATGCCCTTAAGATGCCTCAAGGTGAATGGTAAGGTTGCTCTGCTCAATTGATGGAAAATGAGTGTCATCTTGGAGACCGAACATATAATGAAAAAAAATATAGATAGAGGACAAGGCATAAGTTCCGGTGAAAGGATATCTCTAAGAATACACTCTTGAGGAGCAATTTAAGGATTAAGGTTCTCCTAAATATTCTCGACCATAGCCGCCCATTTCCTGGTCGCTTCCATTAAGATAAGAGAAATATCTATTTTTTAGCTGCATCCAAAGACCATACAAAATGGTTAGTGCAACAAAATTTGGTAAATTTTCCAATGTGGCCCATGTACTGAATTCTAAAATAGTACATGAAAGTCACCTACTGTGAACCAATAGTTTGCAGAAACCTATGAGGTGTTGTCTTGCGGGGCATTGGCCAACGAACCAAATAGTTCACAGAACGGGAAAGTTGTGCATTAACTCATGCTACAGAGAAATATGAACTCACCATTCAAAGATTCAAAGGACCAGTCATAGATTTTAATGTTGGTTCTCAGACGAAAGAGACTGTTAATTGATCTCAGTTCATGGGATTCAACTTTCAGTTCATAGATGAAGGAAGCTGTTTCTGACGCTTTTGCCAGGGCACGCACATCCATCTGTGAGGACGCGCCGTTGTTGCCCCACATTCCCGCTTTCCAAAGGTGGGAGACATTCGCTCCTTATTCCGGGACATCTTCTCCTTGATCGAAACGGGATGATGGGATGTCGGTTTTTCCTTCCATGGATTCCTCCTCAGAACTCGTCACTTAGTCCGGGTCTCCCTCAAAGATTTAATATGTTGTTCGTGAATCTCATTCTTGGTGCCATATCTTCATGGACGCTGGTTAATTACAGTACTTCCGTCAAGACATTCCATGGGGTATTAACATGGTAGAATCCTTTTGTCGGAGTAGATGAAAACATCAGGCATGTCGGGGCATCTCTGGGTGTGTGGACATTGGGGAACCTGTATTCTTCCTCATAAGAGGGAATCTCAAGGGTGCAGAACCTGAGGCATCCCACGTCGAATGAGGGGAATCATATTCCATAAGCATGCATCTAAGGTTTCCTCAGCATTCCATGTCTAACACAGGGTATGCAGCAAGATTAACGTCTAGTAGAGACGGTTACACCAAGGGTGTGTCTTCCAAGGTTTTCCTCAGGCAGCTTGTGTTTATCACGAGGTAGGCTGCGAGTTTAACGTCTTACGATGATGGAATGAGGATGATCAGAACTTACCATAGAGACGGATCAGATTGGTATATCCCAAGGAGAGAACACCTGGATGATGGATGGATCAGAACACCCAATGGGGATGGATCCGAGGTGGTTCACTCCCAAGAGGGGAGATGCCACACCGTAATGGCTGATCTGAACACCACTAAGGGAGGATAAGGGAGTGTGCACCCCATAATGGGGGACACCAAGGTTTACCACTGGCTGGGATTGAACCTCGTGGAGGTTTCCTACATACCCAGTATAGACAACAGGGATCAAAACCCAAGAAATTCTAAGGGGTGATGAATCGGGTTGTACATAGAGGACAACGGCCTGGAGATATGATGGGGATTATGCATGGATAGTGGCCCAAGTACTGCTAAGAGCAGCGAGGAGGTGGATGGAATGATCCCACCCGGATGTGGCAGCCCGGGTGAGAATCAGGGTGGATGATGAAGAGTTGAATGAAGTGTAGGGGAATGAAATTGGACCATCGCAAGGGTGATGGTGAAGTTGGGCTTGAGCCTCGAAGAGACATCCTAAGTATCCATGTGCTAGGGAATCAAACTCCACGTAGATCGGGATGGTGCCGGTGAACAGACGTGAAGGTGGAACTTGGTCTTATGGGTATTGGGCTTGAACCTCATGAGGTTTCCTACATTCCATGCCTTGACCTGGGTCAAAGCCCTCATAGTTCGGGTGGGTGCGCCGGAGAACCGATGTGAATGTGGACCTTGGTCCGATGGGTGTCGTCTGTGAAACGATGTAAAGGTGGACCTTGGTCTGATGGGCATCGTCAGCGAATCGACGTGAAGGTGGACCATGGTCTGATGGGTATCCTCAGCGAACTGACGTGAAGGTGGACATTGGTCCGATGGGTTTCGTCAGCGAACCGAGGTGAAGGTGTACCTTGGTCTGATGGGTATCGTCCGCGAACCAACATGAAGGTGGACCTTGGTTTGATGGGTATCGTCAGCGAACTGACATGAAGGTGGACCATGGTCCAATGGGTATCTTCAGCGAACTGACGTGAAGGTGGACCTTGGTCCAATGGTGGTGGGCTTGAACCTCATGGAGGATTCCTACGTACCATGCCTTAGCACGGAACAAAGACCTCATAGTTCAAATGAGGTGTGGAATACAATTTAACGTCATGCGGTATGGGGGTGAACCGACGTGAATGGGTTCGGAACGACTGGGTGATGTGCTTGAACCACATTGAGGCTTCCTACGTACCATGCCCTGACACGGATCAAAGACCTCGTAGTTTAGGTGGTGGTTTTCTTCAGCGAACCGACGTGGAGGTGAACCCGTGGGTCCACTGGTGGTGAGCTTGAACCTCAGGGAGGCTTCCTATATACCATGCCTTGACATGGATCAAAGTCCCCGTAGTCCGAGAGAAAATAGTGGGTGTCGGCGAACTGACATGAAGAAAGTACCTTGGTCCGATGGGAGAGGGGCTTGAACCTCAGGGAGGCTTCCTACGTACCGTGCCTTGACATGGTTCAAAGTCCTCATAGTTCGGGTTGGTCACAACGGCTTGCCGTCAGACTGGAATGCAGTTTAATGTCATTCTGGACAAGGGTGGAACCTGACGTGAAACAATGATGGGTGGGCTTGAACCTCGTGGAGACTTCCTACGTACTATGCCTTGATATGGATCAAACACCTCATAGTTCAAATGGATGTGCAGTTTAACATCATGCTAGAAGGGGACATACAGTTTATCATCATGCTGGACGCGGCATACAGTTTAACATCATGCAGGACGATGGCATACAGTTTAACGTCATGCTGGATGAGGGCATACAGTTTAACGTCATGATGGACGTGGCATAAAGTTTAATGTCATGATGGATGAGGGAATATAGTTTAATTTCATGCTGGACGAGGGAATTTCCATGGTCGATGCTTACTCTAAGCCCATGTGAGTCATGCTCGGTGTGAGAAACAATAGGCATCATCGGCCTGACGATCACGTCGTGAAGGGTGCGTCTGTGGGAAACGAAGAGGGGCTAACGCATTAGGCGGACCATGGTGCTGGGACTTACTCCAGGATGGAGGCCCATGGTAAAAGATGACGATAGTTTCGGGCTTGAGCCTTGAAGAGGCTTCCTACATATCCTCGTGGCTGGGAATCAATGTCCGCGTAGTTCTCCTGATGACGGCTTACAGCCGATTGGGGGTTTCAATGGCTTACCACTGGATTGGGTCACAACAGCTTACAGTTGAATGGGGTCGCAATCTCATAACGCTGGATGAGGATGTCAACGGCTTACCATTGAATAAGATCACAACGGCTTACCGTTGGATCAGGATGTCAACAGCTTACCGCTGCATAGGATCACAACGACTTACCGCTGATTGGGACCACAACAGTGGATGGGGCTAACGCGAGGAAGCAGCCCGGGTGCCTCTATGGAGCGACACTGGTGAATGGAGATTATGCAAAGAAGCTTCCCCAGGGTGCCGCTATGGAGCGGCACTGGTGAATGGGGCTTGCGCTAGGAGGCTTCCCGGGTGCCGCTAAGGAGCGACAACGGTGAATGGGGCTTACGCTAGGATGCTTCTCCAGGGCCACTATGGAGTGGCACTAGTTAATGGGGCTTACGCAAGGAAGCTTCCCGGGTGCCGCTATGGAGTGACACTGGTGAATGGGGGTTACGCAAGGATGCTTCCCGGGTGCCACTATGGAGCGACACTAGTGAATGGGGCTTACACAAAGAAGCTTCCCCGAGTTCCACTATGGAGCGGCACTGGTGAATGGGGCTTGCGCTAGGAGGCTGCCCAGATGCATCTAAAGAGCAACAATGGTGAATGGAGCTTACTCTAGGATGCTACCCGGGTGCCACTATGGATCGACACTGGTGAATGGGGCTTACGCAAGGAAGCTACCCGTAATGTCTTCCTCATGTCTGGCCATGAGGGCATCCCAACTCACTGGTGGGTTGAGGTTTATGATTTTACACCTCTGCGCTAGTGCACAAGTGATATAACACCAAGGTGTGATGGAATTATGCCACTGTAATCATGGAATTAGGTGTCTTATGCTTGGAGCATAAGGCATCTCTTGTTTAGTGCAAGAGGCATCCTATGATGGGCACATAGGGTGTACTACAGTTTATAGTCGTGTAGAGAGGACTGTTGGAATCTCTTTCTTGGAGCATAAGGCATCTATTTTTTGGAGCAAGAGGCATCCTATGTTTGGAACATGGGGAGATCTACTGTTTAGAGTCATAAAGATATGACTGTTGGCAACTCAGGCTTGGAGCACAAGGCATCTCTTATTTGGAGCAAGAGGCATCCTATATTGATCATATAGGGATAATTACAGTTTAAAGTCATGTATATAAGACTGCTGGAATATCATTCTTGGAGCATAATTCATCTCTCGTATAGGGAAAGAGGCATCCTATGTTTGGAACGAAGGTATTACTACACTTTAAAGTCATGTAGATAGAACTATTAGGCGTCTTATGGTGGGAGCATAAGGCATCTCTTGTTTAGAGCAAGAGTCATTCTATCATTTGTTAGATAGGGAGTACTATATTTTACAGTCATGTAGATAGGACTGTTAGGCATAAGGTTCCTAGAAATGGTTGGTGTTGGGTCATATGCAAGGGCGGCCCTTTCTTGTTCAACTTGGCATAGGAGCCAAGTGATAGGGTTTGAAGGAGTTTCCTGAGGAATGGTTCGACTCATGGTACTCAGGGAATTGATGTTGAGATCCTCAACTCATGACATAAGAAAAAAACCAAGAGGAATACATCAAGTCAAGGTGTTTCATGGTGTGTGGAGGAGTGTCTAAAATCATGGTATTCCATATGATGAAGGTGGTTGTGCATGAGGGCGTAATGGAAAATCCCAACTCGAAATGTTCGCGGTGCGACTCTCCATTTGTCAAGGGGGTCTGTAGTGATTGTGAAGGGATCGGCCCAGCATTGACCCTGAGCGGGGGTGCAAGGGTGCAGGCCCTGCGGTATGGACCGGTGGGCGTGATGTTTGGATCCTCGCAAAGGATATGCCTTCGCGAAGTAGCTTCACAGAGCATGGCCTCGCGGAGCAATGGTATCCCGCGGAGCTAAGGGGTCTCACGGAGGAAAGGGCTCTCGCGAAGAATGGTCTCGCAAAGCAAGGGTGGCTCATGGAGAAAAGTCTCGCGGAGCAGCATCGCGGATCATTCTCTCACGGAGCATAGACTCACGAAATATGGTCTTGTGGAGCAGCATCGCGGAGCATTGGCTCGCGCAGCATGGACTCATGGAGCCTCAGCTCGCGGAGCAGCAGCACAACGAAGCTGCTCGTGGAGCATGGCCTCGCGGAGCCGCAATGTGGAGCTCCACAGACAGGGAGATTGGCCGCCCAAGGGGCGAAGTGGCCCTGGCCGTCTGTCCAGAGAAGGAGGGTGAACTGGGTATTTATAGGCAGGGGTTCCGTGTAGCAGAGCTCACGCGACGCGAAGGGGAATCTGGTTCTTCGCAGCGGGTCACGAACGTCAACTGGGTTTGCGGAGAGTTACCGCCTCCTCTGCTTTGCGGTGGGTCTTCGCAGCGCGTCGTGAAAGTCAGACGGGTTCGCGGAGCCTATCGCCTCATTACTTCGCAGCGGCGCTCCGTGATCACGGAGGGGGCTTCGCGAAGGGGCTTCACGAACCAGTTTTCCAGCCCAACTTCAAATGTCCATAACTCTAATCCATATATCTGTTCGGGACCTACAACCTACCAAATTGAAGATTCCGAAATGGACCACGATCTTGGTTTGTGTATGGAAGCATTTGGAAAATTTTGGGAATGCATTTTCCGGTTTCAACAGAATCCACATAGGATGATGGTTCAACAAAGTAGGAGAGTGAGGGAAAATTTAGAGCTCCGAGTTCACCGAGAAAATAAACAAATGAAAAACGACAAGGGCTCCCTCATATATAGGTGTGGTCTCCCTATAGGCCACATTTTTACCAAAAACCAGTTCTTGTAAAGACCACTTTCTACATCAGAGTAGCATCATCTTCATCTTGATCAGAACCCATTATGTTGGGGGTATTATTTGGGTCCTGGAAACTTGGAAACGAGAAATAAAATACTCCCTCGAATTTGATAAATGGAAAAAATAAGTTCGACTGAATTTTTGGAAAATAGTATCAAAAAAGAAAAATTCAGAAAAGGGAATAGGAGGAACCATGAACATAAATCCCTTCACAGAAAACTACTCTAAATTGCGGTCCCAAGCCTCGCAAAGCATCTGCGAACAAAATAGTTTTTGGAGAAGATACGCCGACATCGGCTGCTGCAAAATACGTATTTAATGAAATAGAGATGGAAAAATATACTATGTATGTATCCCCCATGAACCGTGTCATTAGAGAAATAGTGGTCAAGAAATTCTTCCCCACAAACCATCCCCGTGAACTAAATGGGTTGCGCAAAAGGTGTCCTGTGGCCCATAAATCCAGCTTCCTCAATACATTATAAAAGGATATTGTGAGTAAAAAGAAGGGGGGATTAAAGGAGATAACTGAATAAGGAGATGGTGAGGGACCAAAAGAGAATGAATTTCAGCGCATTGAAGGCATGAATGAAGAATGAAAGACATTCCCGACATTTTCTTGAAAGTATAGCTCACTGCATACCATAAAAAGATGAAACATAATGTTAATTGGAATACTATGAACATAATTGGGGAACTGTGAACCATATCCTAGTGGCCTATGAAATGTTTGGTCCGAAAGGGATTGGTTTCAAATATAAACTCATTTGCGACAACAAGAGTTTGTGAGAATCACCAATGTAAATGATGCGTCAATCCAAACAGTAGAATAACAAATGGGAACACAAATTTTAACGTAGAGAAACCCTCCTTTCGAAGAATTAAAAAAACACGAGGCAACTCCGATAAAATTCACTATGAATCAAGGAGTACTAAAATACATGTTAATCCCGAGACTTGAATAGCAAATACAGCATAAAAACTTGTGTGAAAAAACAGATCCTGATATGCCTCTGTCACCTCTCTGATAATAATTCGTGACAATGCATCACCCTTCGGAGATCAAAATCGAACTCGTGGCGTCGTTGCAGCACATCGTTGCACAACCTGATTTTCTGCTGCTCGCTGCTGCCCACGCCATAGAAAACAGTCACACAAGTATCTACTCTCCTTGGGTTGTCGCGCACCACCAAATTGCCACATTCCTTGATTCACTGCTTTCCCTTTAATAGGCTCCCATATTCCACATATCATGATTGAAAATGAAAAATGAAAATATCTCAAAAATATATCATGAGATATCACTTGAATCTCATGATGTCAGATACACAGTGGAAGAATCTTGAATTTCCAAAAGATATATATTCAAATTACTGTTTCCTTTTTCCAAATACAGATAAGATATGAAATATAATATCATAAATCTCCAAATCAATATGCAGCCTTA
Source organism: Viscum album (assembly GCA_963277665.1). Taxonomy (NCBI): domain Eukaryota; kingdom Viridiplantae; phylum Streptophyta; class Magnoliopsida; order Santalales; family Viscaceae; genus Viscum; species Viscum album. The sequence continues at coordinate 51,310,493 of OY728130.1, read as the reverse complement.
TCTGTGTTAGATGATAAAAGATATATCAAATATAGAAACACCCTAATGTAGGCTGAACCGTAACATGAACACCCTGAGTACTGTAGGATGAACACCCCTTCTTCAATATAGAATCCCACACACCAACTGACAATGCAGATGAAACCCTTCCCTTCATAGTGTCCCGCTCTGCGGATGGAATCCAGTGCCATGTAGCACCATGCTATGCGGAAAAAACCTGGGGCCACGTACCCCGATGGTAAGCGGACCACATCTAGGTCTATATACCACTACGGTTTGCGTACAACCTCTACATCTGAATAGCAACATGAAATTTGAGGGATAACCCATCTAGCAGGAACACATGGTATATGGAATATGTTACCATCTTGTGTTCTGCCCTTCGACTTTTTTCATTTCCCATCATTTCCTTCACCTCGTCCAAATTCCATCCCCAATGTAGTCTAATGGAATTAGGCTAAATCCCCTACCAAAGACACTGACCCCTATGATAGAACCATCAGGTGCATCAAAACACCCTTTTGAGTTTACATATCCATGGTAAGCAATGTCACATGAGTAATCCACACAAGAGTGCGTACCCTCATAATTTCCATAAGTTTAAATTCCCAGGGTATCCTAGGATCAATTCTTTGGATACTAACCCGATCCTCCATGTTCTAGGGATCAAGTGTAATCACTGGTCATTCTCTTCGATAAGGTTTAGCGATATGAGATGTAAATCATTATTTATTCTCATTTTGATGAGAATCATTACTCCTTCCCCCTAAAATAGCCAATTTTAGGGCATTCCCACAAACGTAATCCCCTTGCTTTTCCTGCAGGATGTCACATCAGTGCTACTCTTTGCATCCGCCAAGGGCATACTTATGTAGGTTAATCTGATTATCTAGGGTATGAAAATAAAAAGGATATGGGTACACTAAAATACCCCCCACCCCTATCTCCCATTGGGATCTAGTACCATCTATCGGCAGATGATGTGGGATGTACGATCTTCAGATCCACTGCCTCCTCTTGTTTCTCACACCGAGCATGACTCACTTGCGATTAGAGGTTGGCAGTGATCATGACATCTGCACAACCCCAAAGCATGGGCCTCCACCTATGTGTAATCCCTCAAATAATTGAACTATGATAACTCTGATTTGATTCCCAAATAGGATATATGGGATGCCTATCTATGGCCTGAGCTAAAAGTGGATCCTCCTCAAGGGTTAACCCCGATCATGACCCCCATGTTCATCAAGGCCTCCTTTATAGTACAAGTCCTAAATGTGGCTCAAAAAGTCCCTTCTCCACTGATGTAATCCCCACATATTTATTCCTTTACATGCAACTTCTTTGAATATTCCCCATCATACTGAACTATGAGGGTTTTGATTCCCAATCAACTGTGACATGTGTGAATCCTCATAGAGTTCCAAACCTGACATTGATACTCGCCATAATGTTTTCCATTACATATTCCCAGTAGGGTCACTCTTTACCCCAATGATTACACTGCTTCATGGTACCTTGGGCTACCTTAGTATAAGCACTACATCAAATATTTACTAGGCACCTTCCATCAAGATGTACTTGCCACATGAAATCAAACAACATTGATGGGTCCTCATCATACGCCATTAAAAGGTGATATATCCGACTAAGCCGCACTGAACTATGTGGGCTCTAATATCTCTCATGAGGATATGTAAGAATCCCATATTATATGTTTGACCCCAATATTATAAAAATACTTGTCTCCCCTAGATGATGATAAATACAGAGTGCCTCATCATATGGCCTAAACATGCATTATCTTGGTAAATGGTAAATTAAATCCTGACCAATTCACAAAAGGAAATTCTCATTTATAGAGAACCTCAAATATGTATAGATGATTTCAGAACCTCATGTATTTATGATTGATCTTGTAAACCATGAGTACTTCTTGGACACATGCATGGAAAATATCCAATGATTCATGAACATATGAACATTTCTTAAATCTATAAGAGGGTCCCGAAGAAGGAAATAAATTCCCCCCAAAGGATGTGATGATCTCGACTACCCATCCTCTTGACCAATGGAGTCCTTAAGTATCATTGGCCAAATCATTCAATGAGAAATTTCTTCTGGAATCAATGTCCATGAATCATGGATAAAAGGGTCATTGGGTGTTTCTAGATCCACAAATAAACCCGTTGGAGACTATCCGAGTACATCGTACCAGATATAGGCTGATGGGAACAAACACTTAACCCCCAAAATTTTTTGTCCTCAACAATTCAACTATGGAACCTCTTTCATGAAACAAAAATAAAGATATACTACCAAGTCCTAGTGGGACCATCTAATTTATTCCACCGAAAAGGGATACAATGAACTTTTTTCAGAAATGTTACCTAACTAGAATCCAGATCTATAGCCATGTTTCCTTAGGGGTTCTTAACCAATGGGACTGAGGCTGAGCATGATAAACATGAATTGATTGACTCTGAATATATCTACTATATTTTAGTTGAATTTAATTACATCTTAAAAAGGTAAGTACGTTTTGGTTCATATTTTATGAATAATCATCTATGGGAAATCACATATTTGTAATTAAGATAAAAATTAGTTGTTAAAAATTTACGAAACACTTCATCTTAATTATAATTGAATATTAAAATTTTAATAATTAGCACATAAATGTTAATTTATATACATATTTATCATAGAAAAAAAATTCAAAAATTAATTGAACACAAAAGTTAAATAACATTAAAAGAAAAAATAAAAAAAATATTTTGGTCCCATAGATAGATCCACATATATTTAGCCCATTCTATTTAAGTTTGAAATCATTTTTTCATTCTGTATAAGATCATTTTAAATTTTTTAAATTTCTTCTAGTTTAGCCCACTCTATATGTGTAGAATGGTAGGCTTAGAACAAGGTCCTTATTCTAGTTAGGTTCCCCTATGTCTCCTCACAATAATTTAACCCAATAAATTATTATAATAAATTATAAATTCTTTGATATCCCCACACATGGTTTCAGTTCACTTAATGAGTGGAAATTAATAAAAAAATTACAATTATTTCCCTTATCTAATCACATAACAAATCAACCTATGATAATTATTAGAGTGAGAGACATCAAGGTTAAACTCACACACAATGAATAAGGAAAACAAACAAGGAGTGCATGGGGCACAAGGTTCAATACTCAAAATGAGATTTTAATCCTTAGAATGATCCAGAAACATTGAATCATGTAGATTTTATGAAATATTTCACTTCAAATAAATTTAATTTTCACAATAACTTTTATTACATGCATCTCCAAGTCTAAATGAACTATAATTTACTATATCATTAGAACCTAGCCGTTATATTGGTGGAGTGATCATGAAATTCTAAAAACAATAACAAATAATGTTTTCAGAAATGAAAATGTTTTGATAAACATGTGATATATTTTTAGTAATGTCATTATATGATTTATAAAAATATTTTTCATCAATAATGGTTTTTATTTATTTTTGTGAGAAAATTATACAATAAAATTTATAACTCACACAGAAAATATATTTGAAAGAATATAATTTTTTTTTTAAAAATTACATAAGAAAATTTTCTTAGGTTGAATATTTTTATTTTTTAAATGAATGGTTTTTCACTAAAAATTGAAAAATACTGATTTTTTTCAAAACAGTCTTTTTTTTTGAAGAATTTACAAAGTCATATTTTTTCTAAAAAATTATAAAATTAAATTTTTTTAATTTATTTCGAGAATAACATAATTAATTTCATTGTAATATAATTTACATATTTTTATTATAATTTTTTTAATATTCTAAAAAATAATTGGAAATAGATTTTTTCTAACATTTTTATGGTTTAATTTTAAATAAAATACTTCCACTTCTTTTATTTGAAAGATGAAAATTGAATTACATATTTGACATCGAGATGAATAGATTTGGTAAATTGTTCTCTTTTAATTTTTGACATTTCTAATTGTAACCTCGATAAATATTTGTTATCTTATTAAGGGTCAAATAACTAAAGAAGGGATAAAAATTTCATATAAAGCTTTGAAATTTTTTATAAAACATGAATTTATCCTATTGGCTTAGTCAAATTTATAAATTTCCTTCCAATGATCAAATATATAGCCAATTATTTTGATATTTCTTTGATAATGTATTAATATTACATTAAGAAAATATTAGATAAAAATATCAATCTCTTTATTTTTATATCCTTATTTTTTTTAAAAAAAATATAAAAAGAGGATAAGTTATGTTTTAAATGATTATTTAAAATATTAATTAATTTTTATCGGTGTTATTTATTTTTAATTTATAATTTTTGAATAATTATCTTAATGGATTACATAGAAAAAAATTAAATGATTTTAGAAATATCGAAATTAAACAAATTTGCATTAATTAATGTGTTAAATGATTGTTTTAGATTAATATAAAATATTATGTATGTTTTAAATGATTATATTTGAATCCCATAACTATCATGATAACTTTGTAGACAAAGTAAATAAATCGTTCCAAAAAATGTTATTATTTATATTTTATGTCAAATAATATTATATTATATGATCTAAAAATCATAAAAAATTAAGGTGAAATTATAATGATAAATATTATAAATTTTCATCCCCTATCTATTTATGATTATATTTTAACCATATATGTAAAATTTTAATCCTTTAAGATTGAAAATTGTGTTAGCACAGATAAGGTTAAAAACTGTTAACGAAGAGTTTAAACTAAATGAAACTTACACCTATAAAAACATTATTGATATAGGATGTTTTGATCATAGACTATGTTTATGAATTCATTACTATTTGGATGCATTATACTTCGGAAAGAAAATATCTACATTAAATTTTTAAGCAATTCCATGTTTTTCTTTTCCTTCCATTATAAAAGGACACCCCTTATTTATTTTCATTACACATTATTCAAAATCCTAGATTGACCAAAACCTACCCAATTATCATATAAAATTAACAATCCAAAAATTATTGGTTTTCTTCTTTTTAAATATAATTCCAAGAGTCCTTAAAAAGGTGTCCAAAGAAGTCTTATAAATGAAGACTATGCAAGATATTTTGAGTTATCTATTATTCTAGATCCTCTAAATCAGTCATAGTCACCATTCAATAACAATAAAATCCACATCCCCAAAATATTTAAAAATTATTATTATTATTATTTAACTAACATTATTCACCCTTTTTTCTATCAAATGGGAAGTGATGGTATCTCTCATGCGTTGGTGTGGACTACCACCTCTATGAAGTTATATAATTCAACTTCAGTCACCAAAATTCATGGTTGGTATTTATGATTCATTAAAAATTTATCAATGATATTTATAACATAATTATTATTCAGTAATTATAATATCTTATCTATTTTATTAGTGTCCCATCCATTAGAAAATAATAATGACTCTTGTGATTATGCGTGGACTACCACCTCCCTGAAGCGATCTGATTCGTTTTTCATTCACACCTTAAATGGATGGTAACAAGGATATATTTAATTAATATATATGATTTATATGATATAATAATGATGAATTAATATTAAATTTTTATTTACATTCCTTTTATCAATTTTTTGAAAATGGAAAAGAGTATTCATGCATATGTGCAGCCTACCGTCTTCTTAAATCGTGTAATTCAATATTTTATCACTACCATTAATGGTTGAAAATAAATTTATATATAATAAATATATTACATATTTATATAATTAATTAAAATTATATATATGATTGAACCATTTTCAAATTAAAAGTACCAGAACAACTAAACTAAAATTCTCCTAAAAATATATAGTTAATACCATAAAATATTGTTTTTAATAACGGGTTTTTAATGAATGGTTGTTGAAACGTTAGTAGTCGATCAAATATGAAATTATAAATATAAAAACGATTTCAGTATATATGTATAATAAATTTAATTTTTTTATATAGAAGGTTATATTATTTTGATGTAATTAAAATTTGAGATAATGTATTTTATCTATAATCTCATTTGTTTATCAGGATTATTTATGATTAAATTTCTAAATATATACTTTTATGAAATACATTAAAAATAATGATTTATTTTATTATGATCATTTCTTTTTGTTATGTGGTTTACCTTCATTTTCCCCTATTTATATACTCAAGAGTCCAAAATAATATTTTTAATGTAATATGATTTTTTTTCTCTTCGGTCGAATTTTTTTTTTCTTCCATGTCCACATTTTCAAAAAAATCCAAAAAAAATTAATATTATCCTAGGATTGTTTAATTTTTTTTACCGTTGTGAAAATTTTAAAAATATAGTTAAAATTATTCTTATTTACATTTTTTGAATTATGTACTTTTTTTACCAAAAATGTGAATGTAATCATTATTCAATCATTTTGGATTGAATGAATTTTATCATCATTAGGAATATATAATAATTTACCACCTCCTTTAAAAATTCCCAAAGTTCATTTAAGAAAAAAAAATCATTAAAATCCGGTAAATTTTTAGACTTTAAATATGTGAATTTAAAGTAGAAAAGTTATTTTCTCTATGAAATATTCAAGATATATTTTAATGAAATGTTTCAAATATGATAACAAAAATTGTCGTCAATTATGATTTACTACTAATTTAATAAAAAGATACAATCCTCATTGACGGAAATGGAGGTTTATAATTATGATGCTGAATTTTCATCAAACTTATTTCTTTTACACATTATATTCTTTGATAAAAGAATAAAATGATGAAATTTTTATGAAATTCATATCTTATCTAGGTGTTATGCTATGATTAAATGATGAAATAATTATTAAATAACTTTTATTTCCTTGGGTTTTTCTATACTTATTATTTTATGATCTTTGGTAAAATATATTTTTGATTTTTATTATGTGAAATGTGGGCCTGAAATTATGTAGACCTCTAATTCATTGAGTAAATATGGATACCTACTAAGATAATAGAGAAAATAATGGGGAGTGAACCCACTTCAGTAAGTGAATATTTCCACTTTTATATTTTTTGGAGTTAACCCAGACTAAGGATATAATGGAATGTGATTTCAATACAATAAAATATTTTTTTCATAGTAGTTATCCTTGAAAAAGAAAATTATTTTCCAGGATTATGTTTATGACACAAACTTATCTCACATATATATGTTATGCTCTCTGGATTTTTTTTATGTTTCATTTATTATTTTTGAATTATGAATAGTCATGATATTTGACATGAGTCTTGACAATGATCTATGATTTGTAGCTTATGGTTTTCAAATGTAATGATCTTTTTCAGATACCCATAGGCTCATGTTATGCTTATGTGATCCTTGATATCTCCCGCGATTACCATTATTGATAATTAAATCTCACCCTTTATTATTTTTCCTTTCCCCAGGTTATGAATAATAGTTTTATGTATGATATTTCTAAGAAACATTCTTTTTATGAAGAAAATAGTGGTAGATGGTTTAGATCTCTTATGGAAAATGTTTATGTATCCATGTTTCAAATAATATAAACCTATATTATTATGATGTTGACCATATTGTTATGTAATGAAAATTTATTTACTATGATGTAATATCTATATAATAAATGTATTTGTTTCTATAGTAGGAATTTGAGAGTGGTTTAGATACATTTATAATCTAGGATTACAAAACATTAGTGATAGACCATATCATTAACCTAAGTATAATGAAATGTAAAATTTTATGGTAATGAAAGGACTATTATTTTCTAATTAATAAATACATATCTGGATACTACTAGTTGATATGGTTTTAAAATATATACCTCTAGTGGTAATAAACCCCAATATATTTGGATGAATATGTTTTGGCCTTTACTAAAAACATGTCCTGACACTCTCAGTGGATATTCTTGGGTTATATACAATTTTCTCTATGAGCCATTATGATGAATTTGAATAGATTATAACCATATATGTCTAAGGATAATCCTAAGGTGTTATATGGTGAAAATATTGGGTCATTATTTAGAAATACTACTAATTATTAATCATGATTGATCATATGGATCATTGATGCATAATGGCCATTTTAATCATTTTTTTCTTGTGGAATGAATATAGAATAATAAAATTGATATGCTTACAAGTATTCTCAAATATTCAACTACCATAATTGAGAACAGTTATATTAATTTCTATATAGCAATAAAAGTGTTATGGAATTTAAATTCATAGTTTCAAGGATTATATCATAAATTAGTGATAAAAACCCTAAATGGTATGATGATCCCATATCATGTCTATGATTCCTCTCTGACAAAAGTTTGTTACTATGAGATTAAATTAAATCTAGTTAATATCCCTCTAGTGGAATATGATAGTATTTCATGCATGGATTATATTTCTTTATATAAACACCACATAATATTTTGAGGAAGGGAATTCTCATTTGATATTCCTTACCAACCTATGATTTCATACTGGTGATACAATAAATATAAACTTCCTATGAAAATTAAATCCATTGTATGGGAATTTATTCATATTCCATAGGGGTATTTATTTAATATGGTTAGGTATACACACAACATTGATGATATTAATATTGTGTTGGAGTTTGTCTGACTAATTTCTATAGGAGTTTCTTAATATTCCATTGAATCATGATGTTTATTTTTCAATGTTACTCATACCTAGTTCTACACCAATTTGAAGAATACACATATAATTTTCATGATTAAGCTAGAGGAATTAAAGAATAACATTTTTTTGAATCTTGATAAGAGATTCGTTAGACCAAGTGAATCTCTATGAGGTATTCCAATTTTTTTTGTTAAGAAGAATTATGGATTAATGCATCTTTGTAATCAATATCGAGAATATAATAATATCACAATAAAGAATAAGTATCATCAACCCAATATTGATGTTTTTTTAAATAAATTATTAGGAACTCAAATTTTTTCCTTGATTGATCCTTTATCTATATACTATTAGTTAAGGGATGAATGTGAAGTCATACAACATATATCATCCATAAATGATATGAATAATATTAGTTTATCATGATTCAATTTGATATTACTAATTACCTTTCTATCATAATGGATTTAATGAGTAAAGATTTTTGATATTAACGTGATTAGTGTTTGTTATTCTTTATAGATGAAATTATTATATATTCATAGAGTGAAGAAGATGGTGAAAATCACATGGATATTGTTTTGAATACACTATGAAAAGGTATTATGTTTTAGAAATTTATGATGTTTAAATTTTGGCCAAAGAAAGATTCTTTCTTTAGTCATATAATCTCATTCAATGGTATATCAATGGATCTATCAAAGTAAGCAGTTATGGGATGTTTTCTTGGACCATCATTACGAATGAGATACATATTTTTCTACGTTTTGATAGATAATATCAATTATTTGTGGATAACTTATCAAAAATTTATAATCCACTCACCATATTAGATCAAATGGGAGAGAATATCGTTTGGATGGATTATTGAGGGGAAATTTCAAGGAACTAAAGAAACTTTTAGTCAACACACATTTTATTACATGAGCCTACTCTTGAGATAGTTTTTTTATCTATAGTGATGAATAAAAAAACATAGATGGATGCATCAACCAGTATAATGATATGGTGATAGATTATGATTCATAGAAATTTAAGGTTAATGAGAAAAATAAAAAAGCCATGATTTAGATGTAACTATGGTAATTATTTCATTAAATGCATTGATTAATTATCATTATAGAGAAATGTGTGATACATATTTGATTATAATATTTTAAAGAATATATTAAATCAGAAATATTTGAATCTGCTCTAGAGAAGATGGTTGGTGTTGATTAATGATTATGATTTCTTAATACGTCCCCACCTTGTGGATATGAAAAATGTCATATATATCTGTAGTAGAATGAATCAAGATATGTTATATATGATATGGATCACAAAATATCTAATATTTTATGATTTCCATAGTATGGGTCTATAAATCTTAATGAAAGGGTATAAATATTATATTTCATAATTGATTTTTTAACCATACATATAATTAATTATTAAAGAGGTATGTAATGAAGATTTCGAGTTGAAAAATAAGGTATGAAATGTTTTTGAGTTCAAACATGAATGATATATAATTATAAGGTTTAGAAACCACATATGTGTTCTATCCATAGCATATTTGTAGATAGAGTTTTTGGATTATGATCATAGTTCATCATGCATTATTCATCCTGCATTTATAATAATGTACAATGATTTGATGGAATGACTATAATGAGAAAACAAAAATGTGATATATTGAAATTTATGTATATTGGTACTTGGTATTTTAGTATGTTAAGGTAGATAGATAGAATAATAAAATGATTTCATAACCATTACTTATACCAGAATAGAAAAGGGAAAAATCACAATGGATTTTATCATCTAAATCCCCAAAACATCTAGAGGTCAAAATGATATTTGGGTCATTATTGATTGTATTACAAAGTCATCACACTTCTTTTTTATTAGATAATATTTCCCCCTTTCCCATATTTCAATAAAATACATTAAGGAAGTTGAACAGTTTCATGGAGTACCACATTCTATAGTATTTGATCGAGTTCTTAGGTTTACATCAATGTTTTAGAAAAGTCTACTTTAATCCTATATTTAGATTTGTATTTCCGTCCAACATATCATCCAAATATTGATTCTCATTCTAAGGGAACCATTCATACCCACGAGGATGTGTTCATATCTTGTGTAATGGGCTTCTAAAGTTGTTGGGATCAATACCTTCCTATAATAAATTTTCCTTACACCAATATCTTTTACTCAAGAATTCATATGGACCCTTTTGAAGCCCTCTTTAGAAGTGTAAAACACCAATGTTATGGGATTATTTTTCAGAAAGAAATCTATTAGGACCTAAAATGTATAGGGAAATGATAAGAGAATTTATAGCCATTCAGTGGCACATCAAGGTTTCTCATTGTTGAATGAAACATTATTCTAAAAATCATTAGTGAAATGTGGAATTCAAAGCCTTTGAGAATATAAATCTTTGAATTGTTTTATGAAATAAGTTTATGTGATTCAAAAATAATATAAATTCATACCCTAGGTATAATGGCCCCTTCTTATTCTTGATTTAGTAGGGATAGTGGATTATCACATAAAACATCCATTGAAAATTCTAATGTTCATGTTGTGTCCCTTATATATTTCATAAGAAGTTACATACCAGATATATAACATATATTGATCTAATTGGTTGTATAATAGGATCTTGATTTTTTATATAAATAAAATTTTTTATAAATCATGGTCCAAAAAGAATAACTATAATTGATCGATACTAATTAATTAGTTAATGTTCTCTAGGGTAATCAAAAATTTAATGAAGTTATACAAGAACTGGATGATGAAATGAGACAGACATATCATCATTTTTTTTCTTTTTGGGTGTAATTAGATTTAATGGGGGTGGATTGTAACACCCTAAAATTTGATGATATATTTCTCGTTAAATAAATTTAATTTCATTGAATGAATTTGATACACTCAAATCCAAGTCTAAATGAACTGTAATGTAGAATACCATTATCACCTAGCCACCATGTTGTAAGAGTGAATAAGGAACAAAATTGGAAAAAAATTATTTTTCATGTAATTAGATCGGTAAAATATATTGTTAAATTATAACTTGATTTTTTTGTAAAGTCATTATATGCTTCAAAAATATATTTTTACTTAAAAAATATTTTATTAAATTTTGTGAGAAAATATAATTATTAATTTATTCCAATTTTTTAAAGGTTATTTAAAAAAATGAAATTATGTTTTCATATAATCATAAAAAATTAATATTAGAGTGTTCATTTTATAATTTTCTGAAAATGATGATTTTTTTAATGAATATTGAAAATAGTTATTAATATTGAAAACTACAATTTTGTTACACTATTTACCAATGTACATTTTATAAAAAAAATTATTAGAAGTAAAATTTCAACATTTAAGTAATTAATAATATGATTAATGTCATAACAGTTTATTTCATATTACATTTTAGTATAAAACCCATTATATATCTGATTTTTTTGAAAACTACTTTCTATCACATTTTATTGTTTTAACACTAATAATATTCCAGCACATTCATGAATATAATCTTTAAAATTATATACCAAAATTGGAATTCTGAGGATAAAATTTGGTAAATATGGCCCTTTTTTTAGTCATTGTGAATAGTAATATTAGAAAAAACCTGTTACATCGGTATGGGTAAACTGAGTAAAATAAGGTTAAAAATATGTGATAAGGAATTTAAATATCCATAAATATTTTCACTATTCTATTGAATCAATGTATTTTTGGAATTTATGTCTTAAAATCAAATATATTTCCACTAGATTCCATTTTTATTTTATTATGACCTTCGTATTACTTTAAGAAAAGAATAAAATCAAAATTAACTCTCTTGAAATTTATATCTATAAACTTTTTACAAAATGAAAAAAGGGAGATAAGTGAAGTTCAAAATTATTATTTGAAAATGATATCATAGTAATTTATTTTCAATTTTTATATATTGAATAATTATTGTGAAGGCTTATGCAACGATGATAAAATATTTATTAAATTAAAATAAATTAAAAAAATGATATTAAAAATATATTAAAGTAAAAAAATTTGGAAGAAGTATAATTTTAAAAAAATCAGGTATAAACAATATAACATATTAGTGATGTTTTAAATGGTTATTTTCTAATAAAATAACTAGTTTGATCTCTTTATGTTCAATGTAAATGAATCGTTCTAAAAAATGAAATTAATGATATTATATATTAAGAAATATTTTAGTAAATAATATAAAAATCATAAAATTATTGAAAGTTGAAACAAAGGATAATAAATGGTAAATAGTTTTACCCCCTTGACATTTATGAAAATATTTATATATTGTCAATAAAATAATAACCCCTTATTACTGAACAATTCACTACAACGATTAGAGATAAAATCATTTAACAAAATGATTAAACCAAAAGATAAGGTCTAAAATTACACCACAACCAATATAAATTTTATTGGTTGATGATATTTGGGAAAAATTATATTTTTCTTTGATTTCATTTCTATTTCGAAGCATGATTCATGAGAAAGAAATTATTTCTATTTAAATATTTTAATTAATTCTAAGTGTGTAATTTTCATCCTTTATAAATGGACGCCTCATATATCTTTTCCTTACATATTCATGGTAAATAAAAATAGACCAACCCATGATTGATTATATTATAAACATAAATATTCAATAATTGGGGGTTTTCTTCTTAAAATATCATTGAAAGGGACAATAATATGTGTTATAATTGAGGTATAACAAAGAATATATAATCTTCCTAATAGAGTTCAGTCAGTTTACTTCTTCTTATACCTTCAATAAATATTAATTATTCGTTATAAAATCAAAAATTAAGTATCCTCCATTTAATTAAATTTTATTATCATTATATATACAATTATTCAACGTATTTCCCATCCAATGGGAAGTAAAGTTGCAGTCATGCATATGTGTGGACTACAACCTCCATGTAGAGATATAATTCATTTCCTATCACCATATCTCACGGATATTTATTATTATTGGATAAATATATATATATATATGATATTCATAACAAAATTATTCATATTTAATTTTAATATAATACGTACCTTATAACCTTTCCATCTATTGGAAAAAATTAAAACTTCACTTTCACTTATGTGGGGACTACAACATCCAAGAAGCGATGTGATTTGTTATAAGTTTAGGATTTAAATAGATAAAACTAAAGATGTATTTAATTAAAATATATTATATATATATGTTATAATAAGGATTTTTAATGTTGAATTAGTAATTTACTTCCTTTCATTCAATTTCATTGAAATGTGAAAGCAATGTTCATCCATACACTCAACCTAAAATCACTATGAATGGTGTCATTCACTTATCTATCTCTATGCTATATTGACGAAACTAAATATATATATTTTTATATATAATATATATGATATTTTTATGATGATTTTTTTTAGATATGTTGTATCACTGATCAATGTCCATAGATCAAAAATATGAAACCGAAATTCCCCAAAAAATGAAACTTTTAAAACCAAAAACAATGATTTCAAAAATGATTTCATAATAAATGGGTGTTCAAATATAATAAGTTGATTATATATGATATTATAATATTTTAAAATATTTTTTATTATGTTATAATAACTTAAAAATTATTATAAAGTAAAATAGGCAACCATAATATAATGTCGAACTTGAGGAAATGGATTTATCTTACAATCTCAGTGTCTATCGAGATTGTTTATGATAAAGTTTTTGATAAATAATTTTTTTTAAAAATCTAATGAAACACCTTAGTTTTATTATCCTCTAGTTATTTTTGGTAATAAATGTTTTATTTTTATTCTCTTTTTGTACTTAATATACCAAAATTATATTTTTAATGAAAATCTATCTTATTTTCTTCTTAGGAAAAAATAAATTTTCATCATCGTATATGTTTTCTAAAAAAAATTCAATTTTTTTTTACTATTATCCTCTGATTTTTTAAAATAATTTATACACATGAATTATTTTAAAAAAAATTCAATGGAATCTTATTTTTTTTCTTCATTATATATTCTTAACCTTTTTATAAAAAAAGTGAATGAAATATTTATTTTAATGTACATGACATGAATGAAAACTATAAATGTCATCACTAAAAAATTCAATGAATTATACATTAGAATTTTACAGTGTTATTTAAAAAATATATTATCTTAAACTTTGGGGAAATTTCTATATTTGAAATATTTTATTTTAAAGTAAAAAATGTTATTTTCCACAACAAATGTTCTAGAGTAATCCAAAAGAAATATTTAATCTATGATAAAATTCATTGATGTTAATTATGATTTTTGGGGATCTCATCCAAGGATAAAATACATATTCTTTATTTGTATGATTTATGATTATGATGATCGTATTTTCAGTAACCCTATTTTTTCCACATTCTTTCCAATGATGAAATGATGTAAGGTTTATGATTTTTTTCTTTTACAAATGTAATTCAATAATGAAATTATAAAATTATTATGAAACCTATTTCTTTTTAATAGTTTATTATTTTATGAATGATTTTTAATATTGTGGAAAATATATGTACGATTTTCATTATGTGGAAGTGGGACTAGATTTCTGTAGCCCAACAATAAATTGGGTAAATAAGGATATTTCATGAGATAATATGGATATATATGGGGAGTGAACAAATTTTAGTAAGGGAACCTATCCACTATGATAGTATTGGGTGTGAATATTTTAATGGTGTATTATGGAATGGGAAATGAACCAAATCCATAATGATTTTCCTTGTAGTAATCCCTATCTAAGGAAATTATTTTCTATTCATATCTATATGACACAAAATTATGTATTATTAAAATTTTATGATTTCATAGATAATGGACATACTTTTACTGTAATTTATTTCTTAGAAACTATAAATATTTATTCCATAACTCATGATTATGAAATTTTTTATATAGAATATAGTTTTATAATTTTTAATCACATTTCCATATACCCTTATTCTGATTCTATGTTTAATTGATCATTGATATCTCACTTGTTTTACCTTATTAAGAATATGATAACACATATTATTATGCTTCATTTATATAATATATAAATAGAGGTTTTATGTTTTATATGTTTAAGAAGGTTTCTATTTATTATGGAATTAGTGAGAGATGATGGAAATCTCATATGAATAAGTTTTTTTACAACCAAGTTTACAAATCCAATAAACTTATATGATTATGGAATATATCATAATGATATGTAATGAATCATCATATATTAATATATAATATCTGTTTATAAAAATTATGGGTCACTATAGAAACACTTGAGACCATATAGTTTATAATAATCACAATTTTAGATATAATGAGTTGGGTGTTTTCAAAAACTAAAGTTACAAGAATATAATATTGTCTTCACTAGAAAAGTCTCTTGAAGAGAGTAATGTATTATGGTTGTATTTTTATTTAATAATATATTACATATTTTGGTTTTTTGATGGAGGAATATCCCAATGAGGTTAATTATGATGCTACCTTTTCTAGTTTTACAAAATCGACCTATAAGTTTCCAAATGGATTTTAGATTTATCCAATGTTGTTTTAAAAGTTTGTTACTATATTGGTTAGATAGATTCAAGGAAGCACCCCTATCAATATTATGATTGTTTATTTAGTTTCTAATGCATTAATTTAAAGTTTTATTATTATATTCACCTCCGTATAAAATATATATATTTAATTTGAGGAATATATATGTTGAAAAAAACAACAGAATAATGATTGGAAAAGTAAATTATGTACTAAAATATTTAGAAATAGTTACTATATGATTCAGAATAAAGGATGTTTTATCTATTAAAGAATTTTATTTAGATAGTTATTTAATAATTCAATGTATGTTTCTATAATAAAAGGGGCAGCACAGTTTCAGGTAAAAACTGAAAGAAGATTTTATATTCTGTAAGATACTTTGGGAATGAAGATGAAGAGGATTGAGAAGATTTGAAAAACTAACCAAGTTATTTTAGTTGTATTGAGTTTTTTAAATTGATTTAGAATTACATAAAATAATTAAATGTATTTCTAAGTGTACTTTATGAATTTTTAAAATTTTGAGTTTAATGTTAAAACATAACTATGGTTGAATCCATTATAAATATTTTCTTCAAAAATAAAAAATTAAAAAGGATTTGACATCCCTATATTTATAACATTCTTTTTGATGATACATAATATTCTTCTTAAATGTTAAGATATTTAAGGATATAACCATCTTAAAAACATAATATATTATCAATATAAACTATGTGGTAGTTTTTTTAGAGGAAACCATGATGTGTAACATAATATATATGTGACATATGATTTTTTTTCACTTTATATAGGTTAAGACTTATGGAAAACGAAAAGGATTTAAATTATGTTTAATGTGTTTTTAGCATAAATAATATATTTTTTAGGACATTGATAGAATCATTATTAATTAAAAAAATCCTACACAGTATCTAATATTTTCAATGATCATAATTATTATTCATAAAATTGATTAAATATAGAAAAAATATTCATATAATGAGGTATATAATATAATAGTTTTCTTATAAAAGATTCAATTTTTAGAAGAACTGATATTTTTGGAAAAGAAATAAATTATAAACTGGTGCATAAGAGTATAAAGAAAATTTATAATATAATTGGAACTCAAACATCAAAATTTATGACATTATATATATTATATTCTATAATTAGTTTTCAATAATGTGATATTTCCTGAAGAATATTGAAATTAAATTCAACAGATTCCCTAGCTATTCTTATAAAAAATAAACATCACAATTACTTATAGAACTTATGAATTAGGAAAAGTATTGAGAATTGAGATGAAACCACTCTGTTAAAACTAATACCATTTCGTGAAGTATTTTTGAGAGTGATGAAAATATAAAGCAATGGTTTACTATTTTATTAATTAAAAAATTTATAGAAAATTTAGATTTTCCGATCTAGAGAACGGGTATTTTGGACAACTGAGATTCAGATCAAAAACATGAGAATTGGAATGACCTTTGATATGGTTTGAGGCTTAAGTGATCATTTAGGTTCCTAGGAGTGGTCTTTTAGGTTAGTCCATGTGATATCCTTATATAAAAGGAAACCCTCTATTTGGTTTGACCCTTACATGAGAAAACTCTATATTGGATACCCCTACATATTTCACCACCACATGGTCAACACCTTATGTGGGTAGGATTTACCAAATATCCAGTACAATAAAATATTTTAGATGTTGTGTTTAGAAGACTCATATATACACACCTTTAATGTAAAGACTTTTAAATTGGGTAACCCGTATGTGGAACTCTTTTGAGGGTGATTCCCTACGTTGAATACCTACATGGGCAATCACCCTATGTGATGACTCACACGTTGATTTATTTTCCATTTTTTTTGGCAAAGTCCATGATGGTCCTCTTTTGTGTTTGTGTCGTATATTATGTCAATATTTTAATGTGTATACATGTACATGGTGTCAATATTGTATGAAAAAATAGATTACAATTATACTACTATTACCAAGAAGTTTATATATTAATATGGTGGAATTACACTGACAGATAAAGAACATGTGATAAATGGATTACAATGTTTTTTAATCATTTCCAAAGAGTTTTAATCATGTCTAGGATATTTATTACATAAATTTAAATGAATGAGAATTAATAATTTTGTTTGATAGAGTCAAAATAATAATAATTAATGTGAAAATTATACATTTTTATGTGGTTTTCCTGTTATTTACATTTATAAATTTTTTGGATAATTATATTATATATATTTACTAATAATTGTGTCCCAGAAAAACAATCCAAGGGAAAATATCATCTTAATAAATATTAGTACCTCAACCTAATTCAACCATGCCATCATTATAAAATTCTATGTGTAGTAGGGGAAAACTATACTCAGTTGTGTTTTAATGGGCCTTACTTTTGTAGGAAATGGTGACTATTGTTTCTAGTACCATAGGGACCCATACAATTAATATAATTAAATTTCATCTTATTGTTAGAGAATTCATTACACAATAAAATGGTCCATTCCATAATCTGATATGTTTTCTATATTATAATAATTGGATATATAATTAATAATTTTATAAGTGAAAGACATCATTTCCCACTAAGTTCTTCATAACTATCACACTTCTTAGACATACCTAACATTATACCTTGATTTATAACTTGGTGAAATGAAATGTAATAATGTGTGATCTCATATGCTATGTAAGGGTAAAAAGGGATATATATCAGTTTTTACAAAAACATGACATGAGAAAAAAAATGAAAATATCAATATATCCTTTTAAAATCATACCTTACATATCATAGATTACATTCTTGAGACATGTAATAAAAATGGTTGTTCATAAGACGTGAATCATAAAATAATCAAGAAACCTGAGCCAGGGGAGCATAAAACTACCATAATACATATATTTGGGGTATAGGGGTAAGAATATAAAATAAATTTTATATAAATCAAGGAATACTAGTAAGAATATCATTGTGTACTTGGTTCACTCCCCAAACCATCAAAGTATACAATTTTCACTCACATAACGATCATAGTGGAATGGGTCCCTTGCTGGGTTGGGTTCATTCCCTATTATATTCCTATTTATATCATAAGATATCAATCATTACCAAATTCTCTATAAGGACATATAATTATTGTCCCACCCACCACATAATAAAAACCATAAATATTTGTGACAATAATATCAATGATGATTCAATATAGCATAACCTTTGAAATGTAAACGGGTTTCAAAAACAATTTTTCATCGCATAACCCATTGTAATGAAATGGGTTTCATAAAAAAATACACTATTAAATTTTATAATAACCTTGTTAAAAGATAAATTTATCATAAAAATGTTGTAATAATAATCATAAATCATCTATACAACAAATACTAACTGTATCATTGAATCATATCCCCAATTTAACATTACAAAAATCAAATGATACCATCAAAGATGAAAACACCCTTCCAAAACACTTGGAATATTTTTGGTGGAAACTATCATTTTCAAATTGTAGTAACTTATTTAAAATATATTCTTCTTAAAATATTATATAAATCATGTTATTTAAAAAGAACCTTAGAAAATTATAGAGGAATATTCAAAGCATTGAGTGGTGAAGACTGTGGTAAATTTCAATCGTCACATATAAGTTAAAAAATGTGTTATAGAATCCTTATTTTAATGCAATAAAATAATGTTGATAATGATTTTAAATACCTTGATGTTTTATGATAGAATTTTAGTTTGTGTGGAAATATGATGAAATTTTGCTAAATGCTAGAATGTCTCACTGTCAAACATGTATCATAAATAACCATGACCGACTATTTATTCATATGACTCACCAACAGATATGAGTTTCCATTATAATTTCTGATCATCAAAGTAGAGATACTTCCAACATGACTCACTTCTATAATGTATGACTACTAGAGTTTATTTTCTTCCAAACATGATTCAAAACCAGAATGTTTGCACTCCAGTATGTGTCACTATTAGTTCAAATGACTCAATTCTAGACAAACCCACCTCCAAGATGAGTCACCTAGAGATATTTCATCCCCAAATATTTCTTACCACTAGATATGTATTGCACCCCTATATTTCCTTCCATCAGAAGTTCTGACATCATTTTTCTTCCTATTCCGAATTAAATGTTCCTAATGGCTATATTTAATTAATTAATACGTAGTCTTATTCTATGATGATTTTCGTATCTATTTTCGTGTTGAATTAAATAAAACTTTAGAGTCGATATGAGGATCTCTAAGATCTCAATAATTATTATTCAATTGGTGGATATAGTTCATTATATTTTTATAAGAATCTTTCATGTGGGTGTGATCAATATTAAACATATAATCAAGAAGTGATATAATTTATGAATACTGTAATGATCATCACAATAGATTTTTATCCTTGAAAACCTACTTATATGCAGCTATGAATTTAGTTGATCTCATTGAATATCTAGATCATTTTCTATATATAGAAGATAGATCATTTATAGTGCTCTATTTTACTACAACTTTCAATGAAATAATTTAAACTCATCACCAACTTTTTTTGAAATTTTAAAATAATTGTTTCAATATTTTTAAATCCGAAAATGATTTAGTTTTTACATTGTTGAGAAATTAATATTTTTATATAGTTAATTTAGATTCATTATTTCCGTGAAAAAAATCATGTATAAGTGATTTTAACATTTAATCTTTGATTTTTCATAAGAGACTACGTCATTTAATTATTCCCTCACATAGAAATATCATTAGAAAGTTATATCCAAATATGTACCTAAACTTGAATTCCCAAATAATAAAATTTTTAACCCATATCAAATATATAAATAATAATTGATGTCATTAAAATAAAAGAAAGAAGTTTCAACTTGTCAATCCCTATAGTTGGTTCACATGGATTTTTTTGACCATCTAGAGTTTATAGTTTAACTGGGAAGCATTGTGTTATTTTCCTTGTAGATGACATTTCTTGGTATAATTGGGTATTATTTATAGATAAAAAAGTGAACTATTCCCTTACTTTATAAAGTTTTCTAAATATATATAAAATCTTATTGGACATAGGATTAATACTCTAAGAAGAGGTAATATTCATGAGTTTTATAATCATGAAATTGAAACTTTTATCTCATAATATTTATATAATAATTAATTTTATTCTCCAAGTACCCACAACAAAATGGTTTTCTATAAAGAATAAATAGGACACTTTATGGAATATTCCAAAAATCCTCATTGTGTTTGTCCTTCCTATTTTTTTTGGGAATTGGATTGGTTTATAGACTGCTATATAATTAATTGAGCATTAATTAGACATCTATTTATGAAACACGTTATGAATTATGGAATAGAAGAATTAAAAACGTCAGTTACATTAGAGTTTTTAGTTTCAACAACTTTATTATTAACAATAATGGCAATCTTGAAATATTGGATTCTTATAGATATGAATTAATTTTCCATGGTTATTGATGTTCTATTAAATAATATAGAGTGTTGAATAAAAGAACCAAGACTATGGAATATTTGTTTCATGAAAAATTTGATGAGATAGATCTAAATGATCATAATAACACTTTAAAATCGTTATTATTATTTTCCAACTCAAAACATTAATGACAGACATTCTGATATTTATATGAAATACGAAGAAAAATCATCCAGTTCTAAGGAACATTCATAACCTAAACAAGAATATATAGATGACCATGATATGATCAACCCTTTTTTATCTATATGTAAGGAATCATAAATACCACCCCTATATGTTTTAGTTATCTATATAGATAGATGCTCACATAATATTTATTCTATTAGAAATGAGTTTGTGCATCAAGGATTCTTGTCACATTTTGAAACCAAGAATGTCAATGATGAAATTAATGTCTAATTATAAAAAATGAAAATGAAAGAGGAACATAATCAGTTTTAATGGAATAAATTTTCTTTTATTTTATTCAAACCTAAATAAACTACCCCATTGGCACTAAATGGGTTGTTTTGAAAAATTAATGATGAATTTAGAACTATAGTAAGAAATAAATCTTGTTTGGCTGAATAAGGGTCTATTAAATAGTAGGGTATTTACTATGAGGAATGCTTATCCCTAATGTCTAAAATAAAATCCATTCAAATATTTCTTTCCCACTCAACAAATTTTTTTTACACTATATCAAATTCTAGTCAATGGTGAATTATTAAATGGTTATATACATGAAAATATTTTTTAAACAACCCCCGTTTCTCAAAATCCTCATATTAAAAAGCATGTTTTTATTTTAATAAAGTCCTAATATGGTCTAATTGAGGATCTAAGAACATAGTATGATAGGATTAGCTCTTTTATAATTTCTATTGGCTTCTCAATAGTTTTAGATGATCTTAATATTTTTATAAAATATAATTTCAAAGGATGTTTTTGTAGTTCAAATCGATGTTGGAGATATAATTTTTAGATCTTCATAATATTTTGTGTGTGTTGATTTTTCAAAAAATAATGCTAAATAAACTTGAAAATATTTTAATGGGTGAACATATATTCTTTCTTATTTTTAATTTTTTTTTCAAAATGAAGATGGAATAATTATTAATCAATTTAAGGACCAAATACCTTTTAAAATGTTTTGGTTTGGATAGAACTAATAGTACTTAAAATACCACGAGACCTACATATAAACTAGATCTTGATTAAGTTGGAAACATAGTGGATCAAACTAGTTATGGAGGTATGATAGGAAGCTATCTTTTCTTGAATACTAGTCGACCTAATATTATGTTTAGTGTGTGATTGTTTTCTAGTTTTTAGTAAAATCTTAAATAATCACATTTAATTATTGTTAAAAGAATATTCAAATACCTCCAATATACAAGTAATTCTGGAGGGTTCTATCAAAGAGGACAATCATTGGGAATAATAAGTTTTTTAGATGCGGATTTTGGTGGTTTCATGTATGATATAAAATGAAACTATAGAACATGAAATATTTTGGGGATGTCTTTAGTATCTTGGTGTAGTGAGAAGAAAAATTTTCTTTCCCTGTCTACGACTAAATTTGAATACATACCTTTAGGGAGTTGTTGTGAAAACAAATTCTGAATGAAACACAAACTTCTATACTAAAGATATCAATTCAAATATATACTTATAAATTGTTACAACACAATGGTGATAAATATTTCTAGATATCATGCATATAATTCTATGAAATAACATATTGATGTAAGAAATCAATTTTTGAGGGACCATTTTGAAAATTGTTATATAACTATTGAATTCATCGGAACTAAACATTATATTGTTGATATTTTTACAAAACCATTGAATTATGAGATATTAATCTATAAAAAACATGAATTAGGTTTTATAGATTTTTCTCAGTGTAATTTTGCGTGAGTCGCCATTGGAAAGACACTATTGGAGAGACCCCATTTGTGAGTCACTATTGGCGAGCCACCATTAGTGAGTCACCACTAGTGAGTATACATTATTGAGTCACCATTGGTGGTTCACCATGTGAGGGTCAGCATTGGAATGACATTGTTGTGTAGTCACTACTAGCGAGTCGACCTTGGTGATCTCCCACTGCGAAGTCAACACTTGCGAGTCAGAAATGGTGAGTCCCCATTAGCGACTCACCATTAGACGAATCAACTATCATTATTCCAAGTGAAGAAACCATTTTCTAATTTTTAATATCAAATTATTTTTAATGATATTTGTTAATTTTATTATATTTTACATTTATGAATCAGTAAATGATATTTTCAGTTTTATGTTTTATATCGGGTCACCTGTCTCACACCTGAATCCCTTGATCCATCTCTTCTTCCCTCTTTCTATCATTTTCTTAAACCTTCTTTAATCCTTGATTCATATTAATTATAATTTAATGGTGCGAGGTAAGCATGCTAAAATTACATCCCTTAAGGAATTAGGACCTTCAAAAATATCAATAAGAGAATAATGTTGAGCTATTATCAAGCTGAGGAACCCAAAACATGTGAATCATGTAGTGGTTGCTGAAAAGTATGTATATGTCATATTGTTTATTTATAGTATGTCATTATTTAAAAGGGTTATCCAATACCAAGGATTGTTATATAGGTTCTCCGTAAATGTTAGACTCATCTGTCTTAGTTTTGATCATTTGTTTTATTAGTACCCCATGTTTTGTTTCAGGAATATTAATGATCTAATTCGATGTATGATAGATGGTAAGGAGTTTAACATTTCTTCAACGAAATGGGAAATATGTTTAAATTTACCACATCGAGGAGTGTCTGATGATTATCAAGATATGATACCTAGACACATTTAATTTCTTAATTATTAAAATTATTTTATGGAGATGAAATGTAGTGGAAATTTAAGGAGGCATATTTATACTGAGTTGGATGGGTAATGTGATATTATTTTTATGTTTGTCTAGTATTTATTAGGTCCCCATAATGGGTACACCAATATGATAAGATATCAATATTTTTTCATTCTATTCTATATGAAATTAGGTTATATAATAAAACAATGTAGATACCTCAGGGTACATGTGATGAAGATGTTCAAGTCATCCTCTAGATCTAATTAATTGATTTATCCAAAGGTGATTTTAAGACATGTTGGAAAACAATATTGTGAATGATGAAGATGAATAAGGTGTTGTAAAAGGTTTGGGATTTTTAGTAACTAAATTTATCCAGTAAGGGTTGAGGGTGAGATAGAACCATTTGATGAAAAATTATGTTAGTGGAAATAGAATCTCTATGAAGATTTTAATCCTATTTATCATCCTACCAGACCCAAGAATCATGTGTATAATGTCATGGATGAATATGATATTGTGGATTATTCTAGTTCCATTTAGGAATATGTTCTTATAGTTGTTGATGAAGAGTTTTCTACCTCAGTTGACGAGGGAAGTGATGCAAACATTCCAAATAGACATGTTATTTATTTTAGTGATTCTAGTAATCATATATCCCTCCCTACCAAAGGGTGTTTATTAAAATAAAGAGAAGAGGATAAACACGAGAATTATGTTTTTAAAGAATAGAAATAATAATTTCTTTTACTAAAAATTCTAAAGAGTTTGTTGACAAATATGATAAGTAAAATACAGAATATGGATATGATGAGAGTGGATATTAGGATGGGGATTATGATGCTGGTGTCTCTAATTAGGATGTCAGTGGTCATGTTGAGAGGATTCAGTCACATCTTTCATCCCCTACTGGTTCTGTTAATTTAGTTAAGCCTTTGGAGAGACCTAGATTAGTTTGATCTCTGTCCATGCAGAGCTCAATTCTAGAGAACCCAGTTGATGTTGTTTTATATTCTATAGGAGAGACCATAATATAGGTTTTTTGGGATAAATCTCAATGTTTGATCAGAGATGATGATATTGTTTTATATCTAGTTAGACTGGAAGTGGAATCACTTGATTAGAGGGAAAAATTCCCTAGATATGTTGATCTTGGTTTGGACAATTCAATGTCCAAAGATGCAATTCAGTAATTTGTGAAAGAGAATTGAGATTATTAGGAAACTAATGACAGATCATCTTTGGGAGAGCCATACCTTGGTTCTATGAAACATTTTCTACCCTACAATGACTCAGATGATGATAAGAGTAGTCCACCAGAGGATGATGGGTCTATATTTTCAGTTGGAGATAGGAAAAATATTAAGGTATCCATATTTGATCATAGTGATCATAATGGTGAGTTTTAGGAATTCCCATCAGATTCACCCTTTCCATATCAAAGCCTTTAAATGCTGCTATGGTCAATGTTGATAGACCTAATGTTACCGCAGTGCCTTCAAATGTTGTTCCAATATAATAACTAGAATCTTTTAGAGGGAGTTTATTTTAGACATCAATAGATTTTTTATGACTCAGGAAACTTTGGTCACATATCTCCATGAGAATGACACTGGGATCTTTTTTATCTTTTATTATATCATATTTATCCAAAGATAAATTTCAACAGTTAAAAAGTAAAAAATTAGAACAGAGGGTTTTCTAGTGAGATGGAGACCATGAAGACTATAACAGAGGAGAAGAGAAGAAATATTTCTTCCAGTTTTTATGCTATTATAGAGAGGATGAGGTATTTTTATTTGGATTCATCTGCATCAAGTATTTTAAAACCCTTATTATGAGTTGATGTTGAGTTTTTTTGGTCTACAGTTTGATAGGAGATTCATGCTTCTTTGGGAGATATTCGTACTACTCCTCAAGAGGATCTGAAATATATTTGATAGCATGGTGAGAACATATAGTAACTGGTTAGGGAATGTTAAAATGAGGTTTGACTTGATACAAAACCCATCACAACTTCCATATATATATATATTACCTTTTTAAGGTGTACACTAAACATGAGTTTAATTCATATTTCATGTTTTTGGCCGGCAATCATTGGATTCTACCTATCGCTGGGGAATTCAAGAAAAATGATGGGAAATTAAATGTTTTGGAACCTTATTTGAGGATATTTATGGAGGTAAATAATGATTTATTTAGTGACATAGAGTGATGAGGGAATAATATTATGGAATTTTTCATCCTTATAAATCCATTCATGTGTGTATCTGGCACTATAGTGGTTACTCCAAAATCTATTCCCATGTCTTTATTCACAGCTTCACCTTCCTCATTTTCATTAACTCCTTAGTTTTATCCCTTCAGCATGTCTCCCATGAACACCATTTAGCATCTTATACCTATTGTTATCAAGGAGCTGGCTCAGCCTCCATCAGTAACTGCATCCTCTACCGAATCACCCCCAATTTCTAGCTATGTCCATCATGCCTCATATGAGGAAAATGGTCTTGATAATAATACTTATAGAGTGGAGTGTGAATCTAATGAGGCATTATTCTTTGATATGTTTTTTATTTTAAATTTTCCTATATATTTTTTCTTTTTAGGCTATAATATTGTGAATTTTTTCTCAATTATATGTATTTATATTAATATTATTATCATTGTATTTACTATTTATTATTATATTTTTTTATGATCCCAAGATGTGAATAAAGTTTAAGAAATTTCGATGGAATTTACCTTTTTCGTCATACTTATTCTTTGATACCTCATTTATAAATCCTTTCATTTGTTAAATATGACACCATGCTTATCTCTATAGTCTTACTTATTTGGATTTCCATAGTGTATTATTCGTTACTATTCTAATTTTTCTTCTAATACCATCATTATTTGGATTTTTTTTAAATATAAATTTTCTTGTATGGATTTTACCCTTTGATACCACAGTTCATTGATACCATATCATTGAGACCAAATTTCGTTATATCATACATTTGACATTTGAAATGTTATGCACTATGTTGTCCTCTAAATTCATTTATATATATTGAAGTTAATATTATAAATGTTCTATCAAAATGAAATGATTTTAATGTATATAATGTTGGAACCACCTCATTTTAAATCTCACAAAAAATGTTTATTATGTTTCTAATGACATTAATGTTTTATAATATAATTTTATTTTATAAGGAAATATGATAAAATTTGGACAGGTGCAGGAATCTCTCACCACAATACATGTCTCACCACCAGAAATGTCTCTCCACCATCCATGAATCACTATTAGATCAACTAAGTCACTCCCAGATGTGAGATATTAATAAAATGTCTAAGCAACAGAGTTAAGCTTCCACTAGGCTTGTCTCACTGCACGTATTTCTGACTACCATAGTCTAGCTTCTGTCATACATGACTCACCACAATAATGTTTGACCTCAATAATTAGTCATTATTATTATAAATTATTCACCACTAGACTGAGTCACTTATAGGATGAGTCAGTAACTTATATTTCAATTCCTGATATTTCATTCCACCATAGATGTCTTAATGTGAGAAGATCCATTTTCATAGTCCTTCCCATTTTGAATTAAATTCTCCCAATGGATATATTAATGAAATAAATTAAAATGATTTTTATATTCTTATTTTCCTCAATATTACAAGGATTCATTGAATACCTCTTCAGAGTCAGTATGAGGATCTAGAATATCTTAGTGATTACTCTTCAAGGAGTCATTCATTGATTTATATTCTAAGAAGACTCCCTCATGTTATTCTGATCAAGAGTGAAAATATGATCAAGTTGTGAGACAATTTATGAATTATAGAATAGTTATAAAAAGGGTGTTTTATCACTACTTACCTAATAAATTTTAACTATGGAAATAGTGGAGCTTATTTAATATCCAGATACTCTCCTATATATAAAAATGAGAATCTTTACAAAACTCTATGTTATTTCAAATTTCATAGAAATCATATTATCTCCTCACCAAGCTACATTTTACGTCATTCGAGCATCATAATAAATACAGACCAAGTGGAATTACTATTTATATATCTTATTTAGTGCTCTTTATTTTGTTTCATTTTACTTTTAACAAGTGTATTGTATAATTTATTCATTAAAAAACCATGAATCTTGTACTATAATTAGATAATACTATACATTATATTTTATTTATTTTCATATTCAAACACTTGACATTTTAGAAATAGGTACCCCTGTGTTTTGTGATAGTTTGTATACCCACTTATAATACAGGAAGAGGCCTTTGAGCCCTGAAATCTTGTAAGATGTTGTTTTTATAGCTGATCTAGTTTGTGGATCAGATTATATTTATATAATCTACTTGTGATTTAGTTATTTCCAAATGGATGGTATTAGGTCTCATCATGAGATCGAACCTCTTATTTTATTCCACTATGTGATTTTGTTTTGCTCTTTAATTTAAAATAATTAAACTATATCATTGTTTTAAACTATAAAACAAAACTGGTACATTGATAGTTATTCATAGAAGGATATTATAAAAGTATTGGTTTGAGAAAATTGATTTTAAAAGATAATGTAATTAACAATTTTATTAACTGAGCAGTAATCAATCTTTTCGAAATATGTTTTACTAATAAAATTATATAAAACAATTATTTTGATAAACCGGGAAAAATTATTTTATTTTGGAGATTTTTTTTAATTGTTTTATGTAAATATTTTGGGGTTCTCAACTCACCCCCTATTTATTTGTTCGCTCTGACCAATAGAAATCATTCCATTTATAATATTTAAAAAAACTAAAATTTACATGTTTCAAAAATGTCAAGAATATTCCCTTTAAATCATTTTTTAAAAATTAAATAATTAGTAAATATTTATTTAAACAATCATCTTAGAATAGTAAAAACATTCATGATTTTTTTTGAAAACTTGGACAAGGAAAAAAATTTATTTTCTATAGAAGAGATAAATTATGTAGGTTTTATTTAAAAACATACATATAGAAATTTTGGGTATTTTGAGAGTAAAATGAAACTAAATCACGATTATTCAAAAATATAAACATATGATAAGATAATTCATGATTATCTTGAGGGATAAATCCTAATATTTTATCATTGGAAATTATTCATAACAATCCAGATAGACAATGTGATTATAAAAAAAACTGTTACATTTATTTCCACTTATTTATAATGTAATCAATAATCATTTATATTGTAATTAAATTGATTATAATTATAAATCTGAAAAATTTAAATTATTTTAATATCAAACATTACCCTTTAATCACATTACATCAAAAATTTAAAAATTCCTTACTAAAATTGTCATTTACAAGTGTTAATCGTTTCATTTTGTTAAAAAGGATTTCGATTGGG
This sequence comes from Viscum album, assembly GCA_963277665.1. NCBI lineage: Eukaryota > Viridiplantae > Streptophyta > Magnoliopsida > Santalales > Viscaceae > Viscum > Viscum album. Next base: position 51,280,502 of record OY728130.1, on the reverse strand, counting down.
TAGATCTAGTATGTTCCCCTTCATCATAGATATATAATATCTAAATATTTAATCATCATAAAAATTTAATATATATTCAATATATATATATATATTTATTTCTTTAGATTCATCCATAATAGTAGATATAGAAAAATGCATTAAACCATTCATGGAGATGGTAGATCATATGTACTCAAGATCAAAGATTTCATTTTTTGAGAGATGGAACAATATAATGGTAAATATTAATTCTCTTAATTATAATTATAATTACAATACACACATCAAATATATTCATAAAGTACATCCTTATTACCACCCACACAAATCGTAAATGAGAAAATATTCATAATGCCCCATGGAGGTGATTGTCCTTGCGTACACACACACGACATTTTCATTATCCAATAGAATATATAAGAAATTATATATGATATTATCATTATAGGATACAATTATATGATAAATATAATATAGAACAAATAATCCCATCATAATAAAAATTATTAAATTATGTATATGAAAAATTAATAGTATCTCTATATAGAGATGGAAAATCGTATGTATTGACGAGCGACACATTGACTTTCCATTTAATTGGAAAGTGGGTGGATAATTAATGTTTAATAATAATAAAAAAAATTATTTATATTCAGGATAAATAATCTTTAATTTTATTTTAAATACCACGAATGTATAGTAAGTAAATAATGTAAAAGAAAATGATCAGTTAAGGAAATTACCTATTTACGGAAAGAACTCTGATAGATATCCTCCTAAGGACCCTAAGGATCATCCTTTTGTAATTCCATAACCTCTATAATTTTTATAAATATGTTTATGATATACAACTAGGCGTAGCTCAATGCCGGAGGGGCCAATGGCTTGTGCCATTATGGGATATCTCAGCGGTTTCACAAAGGGGGCAACGATACTGGAACGTCAAATCGTACAGCGTTAGGTTAGGGAAATATATAAGGATCAATGTTGTGTAAATAAGAGAAATTTGGGGTGCCCTTTTATAAGTGGGGGAGGGGAACTCATAGAAAATATTAAAAGATTAAAATAAAATGATTTCATTATCTAGAATAAATTCATCAAAATGGAAAAATATTTGAATATATGGTCTGATTTGGTTAATATACCATCATATAATAATATTTTGACAATTTTATGTGGTGTTCTAAACCATATCACGGGGTTAAGCCCCTAAGTTGACATATTTTAACATTAATCATAATAACAACTATTGAAATCATAAAAGGTTATGAATGTTACTAGAAGTTCACAAGTGAGTTATAAATGGAACATGGATTATATGGTAAACCTTATTCAATTCACTTGGTTGAATATTAAATTTTTATGAATTTTAAATAAATTAATAAAATATTATTTATTATAGATTATCATTATTGTCAACTTTGGAACTGTTCATTTCATATAACATTAAATACCCCATGAAAATTTTTAAATTAGAATATAATTGTTTATCACAACAATAATATGTTATATTCACTTATAAAATTCTTGTTACACTCCCTCTTACTGAAATTATACTACCTTTACTATTTAAAAAAATTATTTTATATTTTTATTAATTAAATAAATATTGATTCATCAATGTGAAAGAATATCTGGTAAATATATAATTACTAAAAGATATAAACAAATTAAAATCATGACAATAATTTTATTATGCTAAAATTAATATTAGTATCTATTAAAAAGATTATTTGTTTCCCTATGCGAACACATAAGATATTGTTAATAATAAGAAAGTGACTTATTGTATTTTTCCTTTCATTAAATATTATACTGGTAATTTTCATGGAAAATCGTCCCTTAAAAATTAAAATTAGTTAATGATATGATAAGAGTTAAATTAAAATCATTAAATAGTAATAAATATTAAAAAATTTCACCGTAATAGTTAGTTTTAACATAGGTTAACATTATTTACCCTTTTTTGAGGTGATAAAGTTTACCATTATAACTATTAATAATGAATAAAAATATATGTGAAATTTTTATAAAATTTTGACCACATGATTTGAAATATTTAAATTATTTTTAATAATTAAATTTCTACAACTGGATGAATTCAGTTTTAAGATGGTGTTAAAACCATGATAAACCCTGTCCTTTAGAAAAATAAATTTTCAATCATAATAGATTTTTTAATCGAATTCCATTCATAGAAAAAACATTTGATAAATTAAAATAATTTTGTTAATTATAATTATAATAATAAATATAAATTTATTTCATTAAAATAACTCACAAATTGTGAATAATTTTATTTATAAAGAAAAAACACATTATGAGTATATGGATAGTTTTTCATAATAACAACTCATTTATTTTCAAATTATTTCTGTTTTCACATATAATTAATTGATAACAAATGGATTAATTTTATAAAATTTGAAAAAATACATTTTGTTTTCATAATGTATTATATCCTATTAGTTGATAAAAATAAAATTTCTATTTGATTATTGTTATATTAAATAATATTTAAATGGTATTTCATGATTCATTTAAACTTAATGTTTTATGTAATACAAAATATCAACGAAATAAAATTGTATTAAATAGAAATTTACAACAAAATATTAGTGTTTTACATTATATCACCCTTAAAATGAAATTCATCCTTGAAATTACATCAACAAAATATATAAAAATGATGATATTTTAGTTTCAATACATCCTCAAGTACCCATGTAGCCCCTTTGAATTCCTTGTTCCTGTAGAGATATAAAACCAAGTGAGTATTATTACTCCATAGAACAATATCTAAATAATCCATTATTTCAAGTTTTTTTTCTTTATCTAATATATCATGCTCTTGTAGTATGAAATCTGAGTTCATTACATGTGAATAATTAGTTATATACTACTGTAGGAGAGATACATGGAACTCATAATGAACTTGAGAGGGTTTTAGTGGATGATCCAAAAGATAATCTATTGTCCCTACTAGATCAATAATCACAAAATGTACAATATACATAGGTATTAAATATTCTCAACCAACATTTTTTCAGATTATTACCATGAGATTCATCTATTCCAAAACTACATAAACTTGTAGTATCAACACATTGATGTTTTTTCTAAGAAAACCACACTCTATTCTTTAACATAATATAATATATTTTCATATTCTTAGGAATATCAGAAGGGTTCCCTCTAATGTTTTCTAGTTTTTGAATATAACATACCATTTAAATTCTACCTACAATAGTTATCCATGCATTTTAAACATAGATAATAAATATTATTATATGAGTACTCATTATATAACATAACAATCCATGGTATAATTTCATATGTCCAATTTCATTGAAAACAAGGATACATAAAAAACTTTTACATAATTCAACTACATCATCACCCACTATGATCTTCATAATTTGCACCCTTCTTATATATATCATAATTAAGATCTTTCTTCATAACATGGTGAAAGGAAATATAATAAAGGGTGATCTTAGATGCTTAGTAAGGGTAAAGAAGTGAAATATGAATGATTAGATAAATATAACATGACTATAAGGGTATGAGAACATGTAAATAAAATTCCAAAACCATAATTTATATTTCATAGATCATAATGTCTAGTCATTGAAAAAACTTTTGTCCCTCGTAAGACATGAACTAGAATGGAAACAATGAATCTAATCAATGAGAGCATAACAATGGCAATGGACATAGATTTGTGTCCCAAAACTAATCCTAGAAAATAATTTATTTAGTATTCAAGGATTATTTTGAATACTATCATAATGTATTGGTTCCACTCCCCAAACAATATTATTATAAATGGTTCACTTTGAAGACTATCATAGTGCAAAGAGTCTCTCACTAAATTGGGTTCACTACCCATTCCAGTCTAGTTTATCTCAAAATAAATCTATAATAGCCTAATTCATTAGAGGAATATATAATTCTAGTAAAACCCATCACATAATTAAAACCATACATATGTGTACCAAAAAACATAATAAAACATTAATTCTATTACAACCATTTAAATGAAAATAGGTTTCAAAAACATTTCATCATTTCATTGCCCATGGGAATGTAAAAGTATCATAACCATTTCATCACTTCATTATAGAAAAAATCATTGAAAATAAATATGTTTCATAAAAATCACCCCATCATAATAGTAAAAATCCTGAGAAAGAATAAGGATGGTACTATTGGATTATACCACTTTTAAAACATTATTAATAACAAGGGATGTAATCATAGATGAAAAAAACATTAAAGATAACTGTGAATATTTTATAGGGGAAATATATTTTTCAATTTTAAACAACTTATTTAATATTAGTTAATTTATAAAATATTATGGAAATTTTTGTCTTTAAAAATAACATTGTAAACCTATAAAGTAATATTCAAATAATTGACTTGTCATAGAGGTGAAAAATTTGGTTTATTTTGTATAAGTTAAAATAAAACATTCTTTTTATACATTTGTAAAATATAAGACAAAAGTTCTTCATATTGAAAATGGAAATAAGATTACTTTTATTTTTGTAAAAAATAAATCATGCGTAAAAATTAATTTTAACAATATTTTGATATTTATAACAAAATTCTTGAAAACATTATTAGCAATCATGGACATGGAAGAGAAAGGATTTTTAACTTAAGAGAGAAATAAACTTGGTTTTCCTAAAAAAACATTCTTTTAGTGTTATGAGTTTTTGGAAAGAGGAAAATGATAAAAAAAACTTGTAATTTCCAAAAAATAACATGCATATAATAAAAATCATGAGTTTCTTGAGAGATATACCCCAACATTTCATCAATTAAATATAATCATATCAATCCCCACAAACAATGATATTGGGACATAAAAACCTTACACCGAGTTCCAATTTCATTGAATGTTATCTATACTACTATATAATAAATCAAAATTTATTATATTAGTATTTAAGATTCATTTACAAACATATCATATTATATATGTTCCCTATATAAAATTTCAAAACCCATTTTATAATTCCAAATTAAAATAATTTTTTCTGGGTGTTAAGTATTTTTCTTCTTTTATAAAACTTTTGCTTTATTATTTCTAGTCCTTGAAAATTGATCATAGTTACATGTTATCTACAATGATAATAATTATATAAATTTCATATATATTCAATATATATATATATATAGATATTCATCCATAAATGTGGAGATAGAAAAATTGATTACACTATTCATGGAGATAGTTGGCCGTAAGTACATATGAACGTTGTTTCCACATTTAGACTAATGGAATGAATGAAAGGTAAATAATAAATATCCCTTAAATATTCATTATTATATGACATAAAAAAATTATATTCATATATAAAATATTTATTACTATCCATGAAATGTAGAAATGAAAAATGAATCATATCATTTCGTGGAGGTGGATGTCCACACAAATGCATGATCAACATCACCTTTATCAATGGATTGTTAGGTAACAAAATTGATATGATATTATATATCCATAAGAATATTTATGTCATAAATATCATATATTAACATTAAAATTTTCTTAATACCCATACATAGAACATGGGGATGAAAAATGCATTGTATCACTATGTGGAAACTGTAAGTCATATGTACACTTGAGCGATACATTCATTTCACATTTGACAGGATAGAGGGTGGATAATTTTGGTTTCATAATAATAATAATATTTATGTATATTGGGGATACTAAAGATATTATTTAATGTAACCAAATCAGATTTTGAGTAGGTAATATAAGAAGTAAAATTAAAGTGATCGGTTAAGGCGATTACATCTTCATTGAAAGAACTTTTTTAGGTCTCCTCTAAAGGATCCTTAGGTTTGTCTAAATTTAAAAAAACACCTATATAATGATTATAAGGATTTAGATGATATTTTTGAAGGTTCAAGTTGAGATATAAGGCAACAATTGGTGTAAATAAGCGAAATGAAAGTTTCCCTTTTATAAGTTAGTGGTGGTCAATGTATGAATTTGATAAAGGTATAAAATATAAAAATGGAAATTCTCTATAAAAGTGAATCAAAATGGTCAGATATTATAGTATAATTTATGATTTTATTGAAATACTGACAACCAATAAACATTATATTTTTTATGTGTTGTTTTGGGATCTTATCTTTTGGTTTATCGCCTTTGTTGAACAACTTACACCTTAACTGTTGTAACAACTACTTCAATAATAAAGAGTTAATTATATTACCAAAAATGGAAAAGGGACGCATAAAGTTACCAAGTTTGATATTTTAAAAAATATATCATTCACGTGGCTCATGAAAATATTTTTTTTATGAAATTTTAAATATTTAATAATATATAATTTATTATAGAATATCAGTAATTTTATTTTTTTAAAAAACCATTTAATTTGAATTTAAAGACAACAATAAAATTTTGTAATTAATATATAACTATTTATGAAAACTATTATTTTTTTCTTCAATAAAATTCATGTAATACTATAAATTTATCAAATTATACTACTTTTAATATTCTTAAACCCATTTTTCTACTATTAATTGAATTTATATTATGTAGGTGTTGCATGTGAATATATGGTAAATATATAATTACTAAAAATAAGAAGTAAATTAAAAACCTTAAAATAATTTTTTATGCATAGAAAAGCCATTATGATTCATTCAGTACATTATTTTTTGCCTCTGTGGACACATAAGAGATATTTTAAGCTAAGAGGTTGAATTTTAATATTTTTATTTTCTTATTATATTACATTGGTCATTTTCATGAATGAGAGTCCCTTAAACATATAAATTTCAATTCTATTATTATAAATATTGAATTAATGTTATCTAATAATAAATAAATTAAAAATCGGTGTCCTTAATATTTATTTTTTACCTAGGATAACTCGATTTACCTTTTAACGAGGAGACAAATTTTACTATGGAAACTATTCATAATGACTATAAAAAGGGTTATATTTAAAATATTTGGAATTAATTTTTCATAATTAAATTTTTTATATGTTATATAAATTCAATTTAAAATATTCTTGAAAAAATAAATAAAAAAGTTTCTAAGAAAAAATATTAATCACAAAAAAAAGATTTATTCTAATATCATGCATAGAAAAAAAAATAGATGATTTTTAAAAATTATGTCTTAATATATAATATCTATATATATATATATATTTACCATTAATGATACTCACCAATACATATTAATCTAATTTATCAATAAAAATAATTGTGCATATAAAAAGACTCTTCCAGAAAAAATCATTTCCTTTCAAGTGGTTTTTATTTTCACATCTAATTAATTGATAAACAATGAATTAATTTTAAAAAATATATAAAATTTATGTCCATCATAATTAGTTTTCCTATTAATACCTACTAATCAAAGAAATATTCAATCATTATTACATTAAATAATATTCCAATAGAATATTATAGATCATTTATACTCAATGTTGCACATAACGCAACCTGTTAAAGAAAAAAAAATATTTAAAGAGAAATGTATTATTAAACATTGAGATGTTATTAGAGTTATGTGTAATGATAAGTGCAATGAGGAAAATAGATCATAGATCATATTTTCATTTTCAGATGATAGTACATGTCGAGTAATAATCCAAATCGTTTGACAAGCCACATTTTGATTTAAGAAAATAATAAAGTGACAACAATTCACCCACCGAAAATATATAAATTTTATTAGAGCATGTAGAGTGTCACAAGATCTGCATCATCTTAACCTCAATCATTCTATGTTTTCTAAACATGGTTATTTTCATGGTCTGATGTCATGAGATCATGCCAATTACACAAATAAGATGATATTCACTAGGCAAGGATAAGAAAATATTGAAACGGATTAAACTAATCCAATGTATTCTAATACTATAGAGAAATAAATTACTAAAATAACTGATATTTATTGACCTCATGGTCATGGTGAAGTAGTTAAATCCGTAGACACACCAACCATAAGACAATGCAACATATCGATAGTACCTCATGGTATATAATGTAACGACATCATGTAACTGACTCAATGAAGGAACTAACATGAGTTTGGATGAAGAAATAATGTTTTTTGATGACCGACCATATGAATAAATAAGATAAACCATATGTTATTGATCTTTGACTAATTATACTATTTATATCGACCATATGCTTCAATGATATCACACGATCAACACTGAGGTTTACACCATAAAATGAGTGATTGTGCATTGGAATATAAATAATGAATTATTATTTTTGAGATGTGATATTTGATGAACTATGATCAATAATATCAAGATATAAATGTTCTAGACTATCCAGGTATAATAAAGAAAATGAACTTTAATGGATGAGAACTAGAAACTAAGAGGATCAAAAAACGATGAAAAGATAGGATTTCATTAATATTTCGGAATTTTGGACATAGATGAACCTATTTTTTATGTTTTTTAATTCCAAAAACATGTGATTAAACATTTTATGAACATTCTCATATGAAATAATATTTGGAAGATTATATAAAGAATATGTCAAAGTCTACCAGCTTCAAAATAGTTTCTAAATGAGTTCAACATGGCACAAAATATTGTTAAAATTATGTTCATGACCAATTTATTATAGAGAAGATGATATAAAATGAAAAATTAAAGATGACTGATATTCCCAAGTAATTAGATTTTTTTGTAGAGTTTTAGTGGATAATAGGGCCATGATATTGTATAATTCAGGAGGAAGAACAAATTTTGAGGCTTTTGGATGAAAAAAATGGAAAAATTGGTTAATCAAATGATTTAAAAGGCTAAATATAAATGAGTTATTAAAGGATGAGATTTATAGAATTAAAATAATGAGAATTAGGAAATTTTATACTAAGTATTTAGGTTAAAAAACAATAAATATTTCTATGATTTTAGAGAGTTTCAATATGAGGATGATATAACATTTTGATGACTATTATCTTGTTAAATGAATATATTTTAATATAAAAGAAAAAGTGGTATTTTCATGACTAGAACCATATCTAATTTTGTAATAAATAAGATTTAATGAATAAACAATATAGTATTTTTTTAAAAACTATGAAGTATTTATGAAAGTGAAATATGAGATCAGTGTAACATACTGGGGATTTATTTCATCTGATGAAGAACATAATAATTACAATATGTCCTAGTGTGAATATTATAAAATGATGAATAGTAACAAGATATAATAAGATATTAAATGAAGGATAAATATATTGATCATAAAAAGGATTATGTTCTAAGAGGTCCTGCCAATAGCATCTTATAGCATAGGTTAAATTAACACTGAGAAGACCCTTCCAACTACAGAAAGTGAGGGAATATGGTCATTCTTTTAGTCTGGATGGGACTCGATCTAGAACAATATTTATTTATTTGAGGATGTATAAGCATAATATTGTGTATAAATGGACAATAATCCTAAATTTATTTTTACATAATCATTTATAAGATAACTGGTTTAATGTCAAACTCTTCTATGGGATTTATTTGATAATAATAAGGAATAAACCTACTTGGGATAATAACCACATGTCATTGGTGATGTAGTAAACCTTAAGGAGGCCAACAACATTAACAAAACATGGTTTTAATTTTTTTTCATTCCTATTATATATCTTCATACTGACCAGAGGAAATAAAAATATAGATAGATCTAATCACATAATTAGAGAAGTGGTAATTAAGTGATAAAGGTGAAATTTTAATAATGGTTAGTTCACACTGATTCACCCCTAGTAAGGGCATATCACAATATGATCCTAATAGTCAATGTAAAAGGAGGAACCCTACACAATAACCCTTATATGGTAACCCATATGTGGTGACCTTTATATAGGTCACTCATATATGGACAAACCATATATGGTCACCCACACATGAGAATCCCATATGTAGCACCCTTATATAAAGAATATATCATAGGTGTTCATCCACATTGTTTTTATTAACATGGGAGAGAATTTGTAGGATATTCCTAAAGTAAATGGCCCAAATTGAATTAGGTGGACCCTTGAACATCTCCCTTTGGTTATCTATGTTATTTATTGGTTTTGGTATGTGGTTTATCGATTAATGGTGATATAGTATTTTAAATGAACTATATCATTTAAATTAAATGACAGTGGAGAAACATTTGAGTTTGGGGCCATGATAGAGCCCTACACATTTTCTTGACACCTCAGCCTCCAATTCCCAATGGATAGACGACAAATAATATTCCTTGAGATATATAGACGTATGATAATAGCTTGGTCACTCAATAACTAATATCTAATGGCATAATTATAGGAATATAATATCAGATTAAGGGTTCTCCTAGGGGTATAAATTATGTTAAATGAATGAATCATAGTCTTCCTTGAGATATGTTCCTTATATACCTTGAGTAAGGAGTAGTGACAGTCCATGCATGGAAAGCCACTAGGGTGATCTTATAACCCGTTCTTGGTCCTGATAGATTTGAGTTTCCTAAATTCAATATTCAAGAATATTAGAGAGTGGTCTAGTGACAACCACTCTATGGTATATGAGTACCAGGATGGGTATACATTGGGTATATTGTGATGGGTTGGGTGGGTGGAGCGGTCTAGGATGACACTATAAGGTGATGTGTCATTTAGTCTATCTCTCCTTAGTAGTGATGGTGAAAAAAATCTTATTATTACCATTATTCCATGATATGATTATGATAATTCTTTAGGAATTTATGCCTCTAGATTGAGAGTATTTATCCCTATGTTCTAAAATGTGATTGAGGAACCCAAGTAGTGTTTCCAAAGCATGATCTAAGCTCCAAGAACTCGGTGAGTGCCCTAGTATAATGATGAGACTAAAGAGATTTATTTTAGGGAAGTGTGTATTATCAATTTTCATTTCCACCTTAGGACGTAGAATTACCATCGCGAGTCTTATATGGATACAATGATTGGGATATACTATCAACATTAGAGGAAGACCTCAGTTATGTGTGAATGGTTTGGTGGATATTCAACTGAAATTATTACGAATACTATGGTATTCAATTAGAGTTTCCTAATTATGTCAATATTTTATGAATAATATTTAAATGATATATACTAATATATTGAATTTATGCCTGAAAAAACATAGAATGGGAACGTAATTACATGACAATTGACATTGTAAATATATTGGAAACGTATGGTCCTTCCTATGGTTTATATTTTCTTCCTGATGAATTGGGATTCCCAGGGTACTACATAGGATATGGAATATATGATTGATGTCATATGTATTCCATAGATACTTAATAGGATCTAGTTCTTTCACTTGATATCTTATGAAATACCTTGGATACTCTATATGATCAATTAATTAAGAATGATATTATGAGATTCCTATGATGCTTCCTAGAATCTAGATTAATGCGTGATACAATATGGCATTGTATTCTTTGTGATTATATAAACTTTGACACTACAATATTAGGTATAGTCAATTCTAGGTGTGACCATAGAACCCAAGGATTTATTATGGTAATTTATTCATGGTTTATCACATTTTTTATTTACTCAGATGGTCATATTATGTGTTTATATAAATCATTACTGATTAATTATATGACCACTTTGATAGTTCCTTAATGATTTTTATTTTCACTCTTCTTGGGAATCCATGTAACATATGTACCAGATATGATATCATTATTTATATTTTTAGGCGGTGAAGTAGCATAAGACTAGACCGTTTAAGTTGATATCATGGATGGATTTTTTAGACGGACTCTTAAATTACAAAGGATCATTGTAGAGCCTCTAATAGTATAATATTTTATTTACCTTTTATATATGATCTGCTTGTTGGGAAATAACTTTTTATTTATGTGGGTCTATTTCATGTATGTATGATTGTATGATACTATAAATAACATTATATATCATGTTATTTTTTGTGTCATTTGTGTACTATGATTAAAATTTATGGATTCTATTTGTTAATTTTGTGATTTTTTTCTTTAATATAAGGGTATGATCTCTTAAAATTAACACCATATTCTCTATTTTTATGTTGGAGGGAAATAGATAATATGGAGCCCTATATGAGGTAATGTGGACACTTTAGATGGGACATGCTCAACTGGTCTCTGATAGGGGACATTACAATGCCAATAATGGTTTTGTATTTTCAAGTGTTTCCATGTGATAATATGAGAATCTACATTGAATGATATTCCTTTATAAAATATTATATTTTTTATGTCTTTCATGTATAAGTTTTAGAAAATGTATAAGAAGTTATTTAAGGTGTTTTAGGGAATTTTTTCATGATTAATTGAAGGAGATCAGATATAACTAAATGCCTAGAATCAAGGAAATTTAAATATTCAAAATGTTTACAATATATTTTCAGTAAAATATCATAATAAAGTGAGTGAAAATTATATGTAGAGAATAGTAATACTAGTTTTTAGAAGAATAATATTGAATATTTAAATATGAGTAAAAAAATATGTAAAAATTATTGTATAATAATATCTATGTGTATCAAACGAAATGATCCAGAGGTGATTTAAATATAATAATCCACTATATCAAAGTTCAAGGAATAATATAATGAATAAGATAAAATGGATTTTGTGGTATGTCATGAAGTTCTTAGTTTTGTATATTTCCACTATATTGAAGAAGTAGAAATAATAATATAGTTTTACATAGGGACCAATATAGAATAATATTTTATATCATAATTATTGAGACTTTCATATGGACAATATATTTTTTTGATGATCATATGAGAATTCAGTGTTATCTAAGTCCAGAAATCTAAATCCTATATAATATATGTTTACATAGTAATTTATATAGATTTATTTTCAAGGTTAGAGAGAAAAATATCTACAGGAAATAAAATTATATATGTAAAGAGGGAGATCTTATTATTTGGTACAACGAATGTAGGAGCATACTATTGATATCTATCGTGATAGTACAAACAGTTTTTAAACTCATGGGATCCAATATAATCCTAAAATTATAAATGGGAAATAGAAGAGTTTATTAGAAGATAGCCAAAGGTGATGGATTGAATCTTACTTTTTGGAGTGGATGATACTATACCCACTATAAAACATGAACTAATAGTAAAAAAAATTGACACTAACAAAAACAAATCATAGTAAGGAGTGGGAACCCACATTAGGAATGAACCTTATAAAATTATAATGATATTTTCATTATTATTTTTCTTTCATTTCACATTATATGTGTTTTTTGGGATTATCATAGGAAAATAAATGCTTACCATAACATGAAACAATGATTAAAATATTTATAGGGTTATAGAACGTAAAAATTAATTTTAAATAAAAATAATTTAGTTAAAGAATTCACCCCGATTCACCCAATTCCCACCACCTCTCTGATGACTATACCCTTTCCAAAGCACTTCATGTCCTAAATTTTTTCACAATTGTATTGATTTTCAATGAGGTAAGAATTATCCTCTTCCTCCAAATATATTTTCTCACTTATGATATATTCATCTTTTTTTACAACTTATCAATATAGAACATGTTTTAATTCATTCTTAATAAAAACAAATTATAAATGTGATTATCATGTACAGTCCCACGAGGACTCATATTCTTTTTCCTATATTTCAATGTGTAATTTTTACATAAAATATATAAATTTTCTCATCATCCACTCCATCTATTAAATAATATTTTATGAAACCACTATATACATAATTCAGACATATAATGTTAATTTTATTCATGTTAAAATTTGAATTTTAAATTCATATTCCAGAAACCAATATCCTTTAAATTTTGTTTAACTTCTGTTTAACTTATTCATACATTGTATTTTTCATAGTGGACTCTAGAATAATATAGGAAATGATTTTTCCTCACAACATGACAAACTAGTCCCCCTAACATCATTTAAATTATCCCATCTCTTTGAAACATGATAGTATTATTCACCGAACAGTTCATCTTTCCACCTCAAAATAACAAATTTCATAAGTTTCAAGGATTATTATCCTAATGTGACTCCATACCATTGTCCAAAAATCATTATTTACTTTGGAGTGGCCTTCTAAAAAATTAATGGTTATCTAAAAACTCATAGGGATTACAAAAAATATTTCTTTGTCCATATATTCCATCACAACATGCATATAATCCAAATTTTATAACATTTACTATTTATATTATTTTATTGATTTCACATTGTTATATTTAATCCCTAAAACAAAAGAAAAATTAATTTTTTTATAGTTATATATTTTACATATAATAAATCTCATGTACAAAAAACCATACATTTAAACCCTCGTGTTAGAGGATTTTACAAATTTTCTATCCATAAATTAAAACATCACAGATCATAAATCATTACATACTAAATGTAAAAACATTACATATAACCACATGTTTTTTCCATTTTTAATTTTTCAACTATTGTAAATATAAATACCTTATGTGACATTGTAATGGAAATCCTTATATATCACAATGATGCTTGTTTTGTTTTTTTAGATTTTAAACTCTTATGAATATGAAACCATTACATATCTTTATGAGGAAGGAAATATTATCTGGGGAAATGATAAAATTTTAAATACAGTCTACATTGATAAAATAACATTTTACATTGAGAATAAAGTCCATATGTATCAGCAAAGTTTATACATATATTGAGGACATTTCAAAATTTGATATACATGTCTTCTCAACTAAAAAACCTCTAAATATATTCCAAAAAAAGTCCAACCCTCTTTCAAAAACCTAAAATCATATTAATAACCTTCAAATAAAATTATAAAAATTATTATATGTTAGTTTATAAAATATATATTTATTGATAAAAAATCAATCACAAAAAAATATAAACATCTTCACTTAACATGTCTTATACCTTTTATATAAATAAAAATTATATGGTGTTATTGTTATACTCCAACACTTAGTAAATTTAAATTATTTCATATAAATATCTTTATAGGAACAACCATTCTTAAAGTCATTATATCCACTTCTTCACAACTCGTGATAGAAAGTAATAATAATTTTTTCTTAATTATAAAAATATTTCCTTAAAATTATATATGTCATGTTCATTAATACATTCTCACTGAACATGTTGGAATATATGAAAACAAGCACAACTATGTTTAAAATCCATATGAATATTTTGACATCACAAATTAGACCTTTTAAAAACATCCATCTAAATATATGTTTCCCCAAATAAGTAATCTCACCCCTAATAGGTTAAACAAATATTTTTTATTCCATCCAATAATATTATTTTTCTCTAGATTATATAAGAATATTAAAGCGTAAAAATAAAATAATTTATCTTATCTTCCACCCTATGAAAAAATATAAAACAAAAAAGTGAGTGGGAGAACATCATCATCACTTTTCCTTTGATGAGTGAACATACAAATTTGTTCTTCAACTTTATTACTTAAAAAAGATTATTTCTTAATACAATTATTCAGATCAACATGTTTTTTAGAAAATTATCATCATTATCCCAAAATTAAAGCACCTTTTCAATTTACATTTATGAACTATTATACTTGAGATAAATTCTTCAACCCTCTTCATGAGTTGAATAATGTTTTAACAATTTTAGAGTTAATAATATGAAAAGACTTCTCAAAATATTTTATATTATACATACGAGGAAGATTATTATTCACTTTCTTATTTATCTCATCCATAACCTAACACCCTATAAGATCTTATTATTATGACTATTTTAATGGTATAATCATGATAAATTCTTAAGTGATATCATCCTATTGTTCATAATACCCATACACATCATTCAAGTATTCAAAATGGTTCTTCAACTTCATGATTTTATTCAAAATTTCATTTTTATCAAATTTATTTGTTTCCATTTTATGTATAACCATACATGTGTACATTTAATCTCTTTTTATACATGGAGATGAACATAATATAAAATTAAAATATTTTATCATCTTTCTATAACCTCTAATAAATAACAACATCCATAATATTCCAATTTCCTTTTGGAACTTCTAGTATATCTCGTGGTACTCTATTTTTCAAATACATCATGTTGATAGAGTTTTAACCTATTTTTTATTAATCAAAAAACCAAGATACAATACACATATTTCTATTCATTGATGATATTTTTATTTATTTTTTATATTCACTCATAATAGTATATTTTCATTAAAATATATTATTTTGTGAAGAATAAGGATTTGAAATGTCATTCCCTTTTTTTGATTATCTTCAGATTTATTTCCTTATACTTGGCTTCATTTTTTTATAATATATTACATTATATCTATGAATTTGTTATTGTAATCATTTTTAATTCGAAAAATTTTCAATTCTTACTTAAGTAAAAACACACTTCTCTTTAATTTAAAAATTTATAATCTCATTCTTGGAATTTAAACATTTGTATATGGTCTTTTTGATATAATTTACTCTCTCCAAAAAATATACACTGATATAATCAATTTAATTATCCCATGTTCGAATCTTCTTTTTGAATAATTAAAATTTATTCTTCTATATGGTGAGTAATTATAATTGTTTCTCAATACTTAGGAGCAACAGTTCTTCATTTTTTGATCAATTTAGCCATGTCCAATTCAACAACATTGGATGCATTCATCATTATCCTATTCTCATTCTCTATAAAAATATCATTATGGGTTATCTTGTTTAAAATACTTCTAAAAATTAATTATATTTTACATTGATGTATCTCTTTACAACTTATTGTTGAAACCACTTATTATTTCATTATCTATATTCACTAATAGTCTCATTGGAATTCATTATTATAATTAATGTATTGTCACCTATGATGATTAATGAATAACCTATATCACTTCAGTCACATTTCCTTGCATTAATAATCCTTAAAAAAATCCATTCTATAAGATAATAATAACTTAATAAATTCCATGTTGACAATATATATATTATGATGTTTATGGAATTCATCCCTGAATAATCATGAGAAGAATAATCTTCATCTTCACTCTCAAATTATTAAATATTTCGAGACTTTTCAATGAAATTTACAATAACCCCGTAACATAGACACCTCAAAGGTAACATAGAAAAAATTTACTTTTTGTTTTTAAAAAAATTAAGAAGAAAAAATATGTTTTAATTTCATATTAACATATTAATCTAAATATTAACTTCCAACTTTATATTCATCTCCATCCTCAAATTCACATATTCAGATTACATTTTTTAGGGATTTGAATGGGATATACCTCTCAGCTAAACTCTTATTCCCCATAATTCATACAAATATTTTCTAATATGCAATAAAGTTGTTATGTAAGACATATTACCTATGTTTAAAATGATCACATCCTCTTGAGACAAGATAAATAAATCTTTTCAGGTATAATGTCTTTTAGACCACCACTGAACTGTTCAGTATCTAAAAATATATTATAGTGGTTCTCACCACTTAATTTCCCTTTTTAGTTAATTCATCAATATATTCTCCATCATTCTTACATATAAATATTCAAAATTCAGAAACCAAATAATAAATTTATCCTTTGTATCATTGAATCTTCACTCATTGTTATTTTTTATCTTGTCCAAAATATATTTTACATCCTTGACCCCCATAATGTTTAAAAACACCTTTTATGAATGTGAGGATAATATCGTATTTAATTCAAATCCACCAAGCTCCAAATTCATTCTTGAATATCAAGTTAATGTTGATATTTGTGTAATCGTGTCGAACCATTAGTTATTATTTCTATAATATAAATTTCTATTCAATTAAGGGTAGAAATATTTCTTTCTAAACAATATAAATTTTCCTAATGAATGTTGGAACTCTTTTTTGCGTCACTAAATTAATAATTTCTAAAATAAAAATAAAAATTATGATCCCAAGTCCAAGATCACATGAAAAATAACAAGTAAACATAGAAACTACTATGATTCATAAAGATAAAGAGATGGTAGCTCAAGTACTGTTGATGTTTAACAACTTTCATAGATAAAGACTCTAAACTATTGATCTTCAGAGGAAACCTTGAATACTTGAAACCACATGCGTTGGACTTAGGAATAGAGTAGTTCAACTAATCGGTGTGGTGAATTAGTAAAAATTATTATTAATAATCTTTTTTATTACTCATGAATTCATCCTATAAAAATCACTAGTGTGAGAAATCCCCCTCCAAAACACACACTCATTGAGGAAATCAAACAATCCAAAAACACATAATGTGTATGGTTCACTACTCAAATCAAGTTTCTAATCACTGGTGTAATTAAGATACACCTGATACTATACTATACAGATTAATTATTATGGTGGATATAATGATAAAGTTATATCCATGAACACTAGTTACAATAATACAAAACATTTCCCTAATGATAATTCTCCTGAAAACTTTCATTGATATTGTAATTTTTAATAGTAATGAACAAAAATTTAATTTGTAAATTTTCATTGAAAAAATGGGTATTGAATTTATTTTTTAATACACAACACATAAATTAAAATAAACAAAATATATTAATAAAATAAAACAATAAACTATAACTGATATAACATACCCACTAAATTTGTATATATAAATAATGGTAACTAAATTATGAAATTTATGTAGAAAGGAGATGAAATAAAATAAATCTATTACACATTCCCTTATGAAGCCCATTTATCTAATCTTTTAATGGAGATAGTTTCATTGTGGTTTCCCCTATACCATTCCTTATATGTAGTTAAACATGTATGGCCTGAGTGAAATCAAATGTGGGAGAAGTTTAATCTCAAGAAAATCACTACTAGATCATTGAATGATATATCACCACAACGTAAAAAACCCATTGATATCATGTATAGGTCCTAATCAGTTTTGTATTTATGATATATGATGATTAAAAAAGGTATTTATTTACAAGGAAAATTTTAAATTTCATAATAAATCGTTGATTCATTCTATTCATAAAATATTGTTTTGGAAATTACATTACCATATAATGTGTTCTTAAAATAAAATTAACTCTTATCACCTTTAAAATTATAATATCAAAATTTAGTATTTTTATTCAATATATCACTGTAATATTATTATGAACTACTATGAATTTTTTGGAGAAGTATATTTTTTAGTGACTAGTAAAAAAATTTTTTTATTGTACAATAAATATTTACAGTGATGTTAATTTTTATAACATATGAATTTTATAAATTAAAATCAGAATCAAAATTATAATTAAAATAATAATTATTTGGTAATTGGTTGAACACAATATTTCCTTATATAAATTTATTAACATGGTAAATGTTTGGAACCTTGGTAACGGTAAAAAGGGTTTAGGGGGTAGAGATAAGGCCACGATCATAACTAAATATTTATCCAACTATATTATTTGAAACAATAATGGCCCTAAATTAGATTATCTTAAACATTTTAACGAATTTTACCAACTTAATAGAGATAGAGACTTTAAATTATTTTTATGTTTTGAATATTTACATGAATTACACTCCACTCACAAATAAAAGTGATCCTCTTAAAAAATCATATTCAAATACATTGAGCAACATATCTGAACCAACACTTCTTACATGAACTCTATAAATAATTTTACATATACTAGAGGCTCTTGTAATCCAAAATGTAGGGCCTAATAAACCTTATTGATAAGTCCATATGGGGGAAACCAAATAAGATGTAATTGACCTTACTAATCAATTTCAGGATTCATTGTTCTTTACTACTATCCAAATATTTTATATCCACACTAAATAATAAAATTAGTATTGTTATTACAATAAAATGTCATTATGTTTACCAACCAAACATTTTATACTTCCCATACATCCAATATAAAATGAAAATATCACTTGTGTATACATGAAGTCTACCATCTCCATAAAGCGATATATATCATTTTTCCTCACTACCTGGAATGGTATGCTGTAAATTTTAATTTACTGAATAAATTTTATATATATTAAATAATTTAGATTTCAAAAATTGAAATAATTATTAACTTTTTTCAGTTATATCCATTTATTGACGAGGACGATGACTATGTGTAGACATAAAATATTGTCTCTATGAAAGAAGCCTATGTTTTAATTAGTGATTTACAAATATGGTTCAATAAATTAATTCAATAAACAATTTTTAAATTGAAAACATGGATATGATTATTCATATGTTATTTTCAATTTATTTAATAAATCTAAAAGATAATAATTATTATGAATTTAACTAACTTAAAATAAACTCAATGAGACACTTTTCTTAATCTAAATTTCTTTATAACAACCTATTAAAAAATGATAAGAATGTGATATTAGAATTCTAAATACCTTTTGTATTTATAATTATATATAATGTGAAACTAATATACCAATCCATTGTCCATCACAATCACACTAATTTATTTTTAATGTAATTTGAAAAATAATACCTAACAGTCGAGGATAGAAAAACAATAATAAAAATGATTATAATATATTACTAAAAAACAATAAAAAATAAAAAATAATGATAATAATTATGAATATTGTATTTCAGGAACATAATTTAGTTTTTCATGTATCTGTCTATATACACAATGTTTATCTGGACTTGAGTTATGGGTTTCATCTAATCAAATTTATTTCATTAAGTCTTATATTATTTTACATTTATACACTTTTTAGGTTTCTATTATAATTCATTTTATCTATTATAAATATATATGATACATATATTATTATATATATAAATATATTTTAATATAAAAATTTAATATTTAAATAATTACACCTTTATTAGAGATGTTGTGTTCTTAAGAATAATTCCTAGCATATTTAATAGTACTTATTCATCCATATCCATGATTGTTTCCCACCAATGTTCTCATTTATTAATTGAAAATGAAAAAAATTATTATTTCTTATGATCTTTATTTTTAAATTGTTTTTCATTAAATGGAGGGTTTTTATGACTTTTATTGATGTGAATTTTAATGAGGTATTTTAAAATAATAATGAAATTTCATTAAATGATAATTATTTATCTTATACTCCCCATTACTCATCATTGATATCATTTATTTTCAAGTTTTACATAACTGAAATTATTATAATAGTAGGTTATTGAAAAAAATTATTTTCCCCTATTCAAAAATCTCAGTGAAATTATTTTTAATTTTTTATGATGATATAGAAAAGGTCTTACGATTTTTCCCTTAGTTCTGATTCCATTTTCCTCTTTAACACAAAATAATCTATCAATATTGATGTAATGATCTTGATCACCATCTAAATGATCATTTAAAATAATATTTTTGGCTATTTTATTTTGGATTCATCAAATTTTATTCTTGATAAAATACTTATGTGATAATATTTTTAAATGTTATGATTCTCATTTTATTTTCATGGGTTATTTATAATTAGATGCATGTTTTTTTCTTGTGGAATGCATATGTATAGATAATGATTGGTGGATTACTATATATAAATATAGTTCTTTGGTTAATATATTATATCTCATGAGATAATTAATGGCATGAGATTGACAATGTTTGATCACATTTTTAAATAATTTTCATTATTGAATTTGTTTACAAAGTGTGGGAATGATTGGGTTTTTCTCACAATGTTTTCCTATACATATTTTATTTCACAATTATAATGATATGAATCATTTCTAGACCTTGTTATATGTTTCATGCTTCCATTACGATTCTTTTAACTCATTCCAGGATCCATGATGTATTATCCCTTCATATGGTTATCTATTATGATTCCAAGTCCCTTTTAATAGTAATTTTCTCCTCTAATTCACGTTTTCTCCTAATTTATGGCCGATCCCATTA
Organism: Viscum album; assembly: GCA_963277665.1. Classification (NCBI taxonomy): domain Eukaryota; kingdom Viridiplantae; phylum Streptophyta; class Magnoliopsida; order Santalales; family Viscaceae; genus Viscum; species Viscum album. Next base: position 51,258,623 of record OY728130.1, on the reverse strand, counting down.
TGAATCATCAATAACATTCCCTTACCAATAATTTCATAATACCCTTTCATTTTTTCTAATATATATTAAATCATATGCAATAATATTTGTATAATAAATTCTTATGTAATGATGATTTTGGGAGATGTTAATTTTTTATGTAAAGTTAGTTTTATATGTATATATTCTCTAAAGAAACAAAACCCTCAATTATCTTGTTTTTGAGATCATTTGTGAAATATAATCTTTATGTTATGAAAATAATTTTAAATATATGTGAGCTTAGTTTTGGTTCCCTTAGTTGGTATCACAGTAGGGTCTAACAATTTTTATTGATTTTTTTAGGTATTTTTGGGGATTATGATATAGTAACATTAGTTATAACCCTATAGATATGTCTATCTATAAGAAAAATAAAAAAAAGGTTTTTAGAGATGATTGGTTACCTATAAATGAAATAAATATCTTTATAAAATCATGTTGATGTAGGATCTGACATAGATTCACTTAGGGTTAATAACATTGAAAAATCTTTGTTGGTTATTAACTTGATCTTGACTCAGTCCACAACAAGGATGACTGACATCACACCCAGTTTGAATCTTTCCTAGTATATCCCTTAGTGATTCTAATTATATTTTTAATCCATTACTTGGTATTCAAATATATTTATGTTTTAAATTATTATAATAGAATGACCATATAAAACATATAATGAAAACTATGATTTCCTAACTTAGGTTATAAAAACTATTTATGAAAACATTATTTTAGGTTGATAGTTTTCATTTAAAAATTATTCTCATCCTTATAATTATTTTATTTTAGTATATTACTAGAAAAATAACTACATAAGTTAATAGTGGATGTGAAGTATTATAAGAATATTTTTCAACTGTTAAATAAGACTGGATAAGAGTTGGTTTGAAAAAACACATCAAAATGTTGAACCAACTCTCTCAAACTATGAATAAAAATGTGAACCATATTGAGATCACGAACAAAAAAATAAAATAGAAAAATTTTATGGAGTCTTTCTTGAGAAAAAATCTACCGTCCTTTAGTGGGGTTTCCAACTAACTAATTATTAAGAAATAGATTGATGAAATAGGAGAAAGGTTTTATTTTCTCTAGTGGTTAGACCTTATGAACATTGTTTTAGACTCCCATTGTTTGGATAGTGAGGAAAATAAATCTTGGAACCAAATTAATAAAAAAAATAAATTTAAAATGTGTACTCTATGGGATATGAGGTTTTTTTTAAACAAATCATCCACAAATTTTTTCACTGAACTCGTCAATAAAATAGAATATGAATTTCCTAAGATGAGATTAAAGGACGATGAATCAATTAGTAATTATGAGGATCAATTCAGGAGGATTGAATGTTATTATTATGGTTTTATTATTAAATATAAAATAATTATATATTCATTATTTAGTCTCCTAAAACCACGTATTCAAATTGAATTATCCGTAAGAGGTATTCGACTCTATGAAGAAATTATTCCATGTGCACTTAAGGTGGTGATGAAAACTAGAGACTCGCATTATTATATAGAAAAGAATAGGAAACTTGAGTATCATGGAAGATCCCAAAATAAGTCACATGGAATGAATAATTAGTTTCCTATATTTCAAAAATCTGCGAGTGATTTTAATATCCAAAAATTCTAAATAGAATAACTATTTTTGATAGCCTACAAAATATAAAACACCGAGCCTAATCAAATTGAGAAATATTATTATATGATTGTTATAACATAGACATTAAATTAGATGGTATAAATATTATTATATAATTTTTAAAATAAATTTATTTAAAGGTTATAATCAATACAAAATTTATTTATTAATATTTATTAAATAAGTAATCATTTTTTTGTGAAAACTTTTTATTCGTAAGAAATATGTATTTTTCATAAATTAATATTAATTCAATTTATTATTTAATATTAGAATACTTTTATAAACATTGGAAAAAAATTCTGAAATAAATAGCTTTTTTTAATAACCATATCAAAATTAATTCTGGGTGAAATTTTGGTACTTTTAAGAAAAGATATATTTTTTGTTCAATAGTGAAAAATTAATAATATTTTGAAAATTGTATTTTAAATTAAAGTATTTACAATGTAAAATTCTATTTTGGATTATTTATAATATTTAATTAGTTTATTTTGATTTATAATATTCTAATAATTGTTTTTGAAACTAATTTTATTTCAAAATTTAATATAAAAACATTTTATATTTAAAAAGTATATATTTATGAAAAATCATTTATCAACATGTTTTCCAGTTTTTAAAAATTAAATTCTATAACTTCTATGTAATGTGGTTTTTAATATGTATTCTATATTTATAACCATACCTTCAATTTTTTACATAGTACCCTTTTATTTTTTGTTCAATATAATTAATAACCATAATAATTTGTGGTTCCACGATAAACGGTAAATTATCTAATTAAAGTAAAAAATAACTTAACATGGGTAATAACATGATTCTAAAAAAATCCGAAATTATATTTTTTGAGTAAATTTCATCCATAATAATCCAATATTCGTTAATATACCATTTTATTTCCATATGGATTTGATTACAACCTTTATAATATCATATTTATAAAAAGAAAAAAATGTCACACTCTTATTTTGAATAACTTTAATATTTTTAACATGGGTATAATAGATGATATTTTTAGTTATAAAGAGTTTTATTGAACATTAAATGGATTATATTCATCATGGTAATTTATTTTCTATTTTTAGTTTAGAAATAATTATATTAATTTCTTACACAATGCTGGTGTTGTAAATATTTAAATAATGGAAAAAAAATTAAATTATAATAAATGTGATAAGAGAAGTAAACCTTTTTATAATTATCATGATAAAGGAATTTTATATATTAATATTACATGTTAGGGATGTCTTAAAATAATATTTTATAATTATGTGTGTTATCATGATTTTATTAAAGTTTAGGTAAAGGGTAAATCTATAAATCAACATTATTATTACTTTTTAATAAATATTATTTAATTAATTGATATAAAATTCTAAAATAGTATACTTGACTAAATGATTAGGATACAGTTTATAATATAAACTATGGTCCATTATGGGTTGTTTTTTCATTTATTGTAAATATCATGACACTTAAAATGTAAAAAATAATGTTGTCGCGGTCTGTTAAAAAAGAGTGAATGATGTGTTAAAACCAAAATTTAAGGATAAAAACATAGTAAAAAATTATTTATTTTTTATTATATATGTTCATAAAGACCCATAATCATCATATATTCAAAATAAATGAGGTTGGATCCATTTTTAATTGATTTTTAATTTACATTAATTTAATATTTTGAGAAATTTCAAATGTTCCCCTCACATCAATTATAAAATAGAAAGTCCTCCTGCAATTATTGACACCCCTTTGATCCATATAGATCACTAAAAGTCTTCAAATTTATATTCTAAACTACCTACCCACATTACATAGTTTTTTTCTTCCCAAAATATTAACCAGTTAGATATTTAGAGGAGATCTACTTGATTCCTTTCGAAGATGAGGTAATCTCTCTAACAGATTGATTTCTTTGTTTTACTATTAAAAACTCTTATAAATATATTTTATTTGTCATAAAATAATACATTCATCATAATTTTTTTAAATTTAATTATGCTAATTAGAAAACCATTTTACCCTATTTTCCTCATAAAATGTGATGTTAAAGTATCACTCGTGTGTAGATATGACTTAATGTCTCCATATAGTGATACAATTCATTTTTCGACACCATATTTTATTCATGGGAATTATGATTGGGTTATTTATTTTATATGATATTTATATAACAATTATACTTCTGGAATAATAAATCGTGTTTACCTTCAAACCTTTTAAATCGTTGGAAAATGATAATGTTGTTCGTGTGTACATGTGGACTACCACATCCACAAACGATGTGATTCATTTTTCATTTATATTTTTATTAAAGGGTAATGAGGATTTTTTTTACTAATATATATATCATATAAGAAACTATAATCATCCTATAATGTTGAATTAATATTTACCTTCCTTTTTTTTCATCTATTTAAATATGGAAATACGGTTTATGCATATGTACAGCCTACCGTCTCCCTAAACGATGTCATTAATTGTCATATCTATATCTTTTAAAGATGAATCAATATATATATATATAATGAAAATATATGATATTTATATCATTATTTACTCTGTTTAGGTGATTTAACCATTATAGTTATAAAAGGTCTAAAACAAGTAAACTGAAATACTCGTGAAAAATGAAACAGTTAACACCAAGGAAAAACCAATTTAATAAGGAATTATTGATATATAGTGGGGTTAAAATGCTATAAAGGCATAATATATGATAATATATTAATGAATATTAATAATCTATATAATTATTTTAAATTTAATGTTATTATATATGAGTATATAGTACTTTTTTTGAAATGAGAACTAGAGGTAAGGAATGTTAGTCAATCTTTTATTTCTATGAGAAAAATGTCTTATATACATGATGTTTCTTGTGTGTGTTGTATATAGTTATATTGAATATATTTTATGATTATTTTCATTATTATTATGGTTTTTATATATCCATAAGAGTTTTGTTTCTATAGTTAGGATTATGAATCAAATTATATGAATCTGTTGAGGGTTATATTTCACAATCTCATCAATTTTAGAATTGTAAACATTTTATTCCCTATTAAGAGAATTATTTTTTATTCCTATTCCATATTCATGTTTTCTAAAACAAAAGTCCATAATGTTCATGAAATTATTTTTTGATGGCCTAAATTAATTTTTATCCATGTTTTATGTTTTATAAAATGGGTTGAAAATAATATTTTTTCATTTTCCAAGTGAGGTACTTTAGAACATTTTTGACAAAATTATGAAAGGGATTATTTTATAAATTATAAATCATGAAAGATATTTTCAGCCATAATGAAGTCTCAATTGTTTAAATGTTACATTAAAACGTTACAAAATTATTTTAAAAGAAAGTCGAATCTTTAATTTTTGTGAAGTGTAAGATTTTAGAAAACTATTTATTAAATATAAAAGGTTATTTTCATAAAGAATGTTTTAATGATATTTTTATGGTATCTATATTCATCAAAATATATATCCTTTGATTATATATATTATTTAATGCGGTTATAACCCAAGGATATTATCCTTATTATTCTCATGATAGTTAATTGTTATTATGAAAATGTGAAATGTTTATGAATTCCATTTAATTTCCACATGTCATGCTATGATGTAATGTTTATAAAGAGTATATATTTTAATTTGATCTGATGTGATGATTTTTTTGATATTATGGAAGACATATTTTTTATTTTCATTATGATATGTGTGGGACCTATAACTACATTCAATTATTTGATTAAAGTTTTCTATACCATGAGAAAGTTGTGGGAAACAAGTCAATGTGCATGATCTATTATGGGAAACAAGTAAAGTTTATTGATATATTATGGGTAGAAGGTCAATGGGATCAGTCCAAAATTTGAAATATGTGATCATTCATGATCTGATGTTCTTTCTAATTATCCTTTTTATATTTAATTATTTTAAATTTTATTATTATTACAAAAACCATTATGATATGAACTTATGGTTCATGATTGAGTTATGTTGATTTATCATTCTTGTGATTCATGTATGTTGAAATGTTATAGTTTTATGTCGTAACTAATATTTATGATTTTTAAGACTTGGTGTGAAATATTTATGTTGTAGTCATGATATTATTCACTTACGATTATCTTATTCTTTCATATGATCATTTATTGATATTTCCCATTATTACCTATACTGAGAATTTGCGATCACCATTTTTTAGGTTTTTTCCCGGGGTTATGATGATTTATAATAAATGATATTTTTTTGGAATTTTTTATTCTATATGTAATTTTATGGTAGATTTTTAAAACATATAATGGAAGATGAATATATGTATATAGTGGGATATGATGTTGATCATTATGAACCAATTATTTATAAACCCAAGTTTTTATGATTTTATCTAAATTATCTAAAACTCTAAACCTAAAAAGACCTTGTTTATGTAAGTGATCAAATATTTATTATTGATATTTTATGTTTTGGATGGAAAAACACTAGGTCACATTAATCAGTATCAAATCTAGAAGTGTATATTATAGGCTTTTAGAACTGGATATGGGAGTATGGGTCATAGGCCGCAACAATCGATATTAGTGTAGGGTTTATATAAATTTTCAAATTATGATGTTTTCATGTGAAGCTATCTTAAAAGTTATCTATACAATCATGAGTTTATGAATTTATGTTTTATCATATGTTTAAATTCTTCGACATCAATGTTTATTTTTTAAGTGATGAAATTTTAAGGTGACCATAAATATTTTCTGATTTATTTATATTTAAGGTATATGTGACCATTAATATTATCATGTGAAAAAAAAATTTGTGGATGAATTTATTTTCCTTTTTTTAAATATTTTTTAATTTATGGATTTCCATTTGGGTTTATATGATCTTTTCTTTTGAGTAAATTATGTGTTTTTACGTATTTGTGGATAAATAATTGAAGGTATGAGAAAACCGTTGTGATTAAATCATTTATTTAATGTTGATGATATTAAATTCTGTTTTTGGTTGTATATAAAATTTTTGGGAATGTCATAAGGATTGTATTAATATAGTTTTAAAAAGATTAAAAACCAGATATTGGACAATAACCCATCAAATCAAGCATGGCCACAAGGCGTCAACCAGTAAAAATATAAACAAGGATGCATCACCTACCAGTGTCCTACAGGATGCACAGGTTAGTATAAAATATTGTTTATTTATTTAAACTATCTAATGGTTAGAATTATAGTTCATATTAGAAAATATTTTTTATTTCAATAATAACCATGAGATTGAAATTTATTTGTTGATTTTTTATTAATATTATTTTCTAAAAACAATACTATTTTTACAACCTTATATGATTAAGGTAAATATAATATTATTGGATACTATTTGAGGAATAATTATGAATTAACTTCTAGGAGTATAAATTATTTTAATGTTACTTTATGGTGATTCAGTTTATTTTTATAAATGATAATAATATCTTGGATAATATTTTATTAGGGAAATTTTATTTTTAAAATAGAACAATAAGTGTGATTCATTTAATTTGAAGATGAAAATTAAATAAACCTTCGTAGACTTTGTGATCAAATCATTTAGATTTTTGGGTTTCAATCTTAATCTAGAATATTTCAATAATGTGAAGGATTTTACTTTGTTGAATGATATATATTGACCTTTTGGTATTACTACTTAATAATAGGGAATAAATATGTTTTTCTTCAAATAATGGCTTAGTAATTTTGGGAATTATCGAATATTTTCCTAAATATTTTGGGATTGGATAATTTTTATTTACTAGATGAATAAATTGTAATAATTTTCATGATTATATGATCCATTATAAGTTGATTCTAGTGCTTCATGCATACAAAATCATCTTAAATAATCATTTTTTTTGTATAAAAACAATATGATTTTTTTGTTGAAATTAATTAAAATATGAAATCTTTAACGACTAGTATTTATATTTACTAATACATTTAGTATATATGATAATGGAATTCTTCAAATCTAGTAATAAGAGATTGAACTAAGACCATGATCTATTTAATTTTCCATATGAGAAATCAGTTTCCTTTTAACTCATTACAAAATTATTGTTTTGTGATGGTTAACATTATCCTAACCATATTCTATATCACTCTTTATTAGTCCACAAAAGTTCGTTTTTTTATTCAATATCCTTCATTTCACTTCCAACCAATGTTTTCATATATGGAAACATAGTTATTTTTTTATTTTAGATAGCCTAAATAATTTTCATTCTCTCTTTTCAAGTTGATGTTTTATTAACCCCTTTTGTGATGTGGGATTTCAACAAAGTTATTTTGAAAAGTCAAACCACTATTTGTTGAGACCATGCTAAAATATCATATACAAAATTTACATAATGGGGGTGAATGTAATAACCTAATATTTTAAAAAGAATTATTATATTTGATAGAATATAAAATATGCAAAACTCAGAGTAATCGAGCCACAAAATATTATTATAGGAAAATTACAATATAGGCATTAAATTGAGGGGTATGAATTAGACTAAATAATTTTACAAATTTATAAGTAATGTTTATAATATTTAAAAATTTATTTATTATTAATTAATATCGGTGTAGTCATTTTTTGTAGTAATCCATTATATTCATAAAACGTATATTTTCTTCTAAAATGATTCTATATTTATTTTTTTGTGGAAATATTATAATAAAATTTTTGAAGAATTTGGAATTTTATTCAATGAAATAAATATAATTTTTTAATTCATAATATCATAATTTTATTTTGGTGAAATGTAGGTATTATTCTCAAAAGATTGATTTTTGTTGAATTCTAAAAAATATTGATTCTTATTGAAAAGTGTATATTGTTTTAAATAATTTTCAATGTAAAATTCAATTTAGAATAGTTTTAAACCTAAAATATTTTTTTTATTGTTTTAAATAATCTAATTACGGTTTTCTAGAATGAATCTTATAATTGAATTTATTGTAATAACATTTTATAATTAAAAGGGATATTTTCTAAAAATAGTATTATGTCATGTTTCACTAGTTTAATTAAAAATTAAATTCAACCACTTAATTGTTTATAATATTGAAATGTTGATTACATATATAGAATAATTTGGTACAAATTTGGTGAATGGTTCCCTTTTTATGTTTTGTCTATATTATTAGTAACTTTAGTAATTATTGTTACCACGGTAAAGGATAAATTAGGTAATTAAAGTTAAAAATAAAATTGTAAGGATTATAAAATTACCAAAACTATTTACTTAATTATAATATATGTCTTATTTTTTCATCCATTAACATATATAATTATTTTATATGGCCTTTTGTTTCCATTTTTATGGGATTATAACCTTTATAATATTTTATTTAATGAAAATTCAAAAATGTCACACTCTTATTATTAACAAAAATAATATTTTCAACATGGAAAAAAGAATATGTTCACTTATAAAAAATATTTTTAAATTTAAAAGTATTATATTCATCCTAGTAATTTATTTTAATTTTTTAGTGTAGAAATAATTTATTACATTTTTACACAATGCTGACACATTAAATATTGTATTATTTAAAAAATAAAATAAACAATATTGGAAATATTTAAAGAAATAAAATTTGATATAATTAATTAGATACATGAATTTTATATAATAATATTCCATATTGGGTATGTGATATATTATTTTATTAGAATTATATTTTTTATCTTGATGTTATTAATATCAATGTAATTAATTGTTCTATAAATTGAAATTATTGATATTTTAAAATAAAAATTATTTTATTAAATAATATAAAATTGATAAAAATATAGAATCATTCATAGTATTAATATATGGTTTATAAAATAAAACATGTTCTATTTATGGGTTATTTATATATTTACAGTAACTATTTTGACTCTTAAAATGTAAAAACGGTTGTTGTCATAATAATTTTAAAAAGGGCTAATGGGGGATTTTTAGAAAGTGATAAGATTAAAAACACACTAAAAATATATATAATTTTTATTGGATGATATGATTTCTACCCATAATCATAATATATTATAATTTTTTCTCCATTTTTAGTTAATTATTATTTTATATTAGTTTGGGCTTTTGATAAATCTCAAATATTCCTCTCGCTTCAATTATAAAAGGGAACCTTTTCTCTCACTATTTTACACTATTTTGATCCTTATATACCAACAAAACTATTCTAATATCACTTATCATCTTCTCTATAAAAATCATAGAGGTTTTTGTCTTTCCTAAATACCTAACCTTGTTCCCTTTAGAGGAGAACTATAGGAGTCATTTCAAAGAATAGGTAATCAACCTAACTGATTGCTTTCTTATTCTAGTATTCTTTCCGTCATCTTAATCTATGGTATTTATCATAAAATAATATATCAATCATCATAAATAATTTTTAATGTTATTATGATCATGAAAACCCCATTATACACCATATTTCCAACTAAATGTGAAGTAAAATTATCATTTCTATGTATATACAACTTATCATCTCCATATAGAAACCCAATTCATTTTTCATCAAAATATTTTACAGAATCATATTTTGATGGTTTTGTGTATATATATATATGAAATTTATGACACTATTATAATTATTTAATGATAATATCATGTATACCTTCTTACTTTCCAAACCATGGGAAGACCATAATGTCACTTGTGTGTACATGTAGACTATCACCTCCACAAATCGATATGATTCATTTTTCATTTAATATTCAAAAAGATGGTAATGTGGAAGATTTTTTATGAATATATTTTATATAATTATGATTCTATATTGGTTAGTTAATATTTACTTTACATTCATTCCATCCATTGAATAACGAAAACAGTGTTCATGCATACCTATGATCTACCATCTCCATGAATGGTGTATTAATTTTTATATTTATTAATTTTATGGATAATTTGTAGTATATATATAATGAATATATATGATATTTATATCATTATTAATATTATGCAGGTGAGCGAACCAAGATAATTTTAGAAGTAGTTGAATAACAAAACTGAAATACTAATGATAGACAAAATAGTTAACACATGAAATAACAAATTTAATGAGGAATTATTAATAAAATAGGGTGTTGAAAATTTATAAAAGGATAATATATAATATTATAAGTACGAAAATTACTATTATATTGTATTATAATACATTTATATATATTATAATATATTCTATATTACTTTCGTATATTAGAGAACTAGAGATATGGAATGTTTGTATTACTCTTATTTCTATGGGTCATATGTGTAGTGTATATACTTCCCCTAAATATATTTTATGATTGTTATCATGAGTATAATGGTATTTAAACATCAACATATATTTATTTATTTCTGTATGATTACAAATCAAATGATAGCAATTCATTAATAATATAATTTCAAAATATCATGAATATTCATGATTGTTTACATTTAAGACTCCATTAAAAGAATTATTTGATAATTATATAATGTATAAATGTTTTCTAAAAATTATTTAAAGAATTTTTTTACTATTAATGTTTTAATTTTTTATGTCTTTTTTACCCATGTCTGATTTTTTTTAAAATGGTTTGAAAGGAATAATTTTTCATTTTCCAAAATTGGTTCTTTGTGACTCTTATGATAAATGCATGAAAGTATTTTTTACTAAAATATGTCGCATGAAAATAATTTCTAAAATCCGGAAACCTCAATAATTGTTTTCTTACATGAAATGTTTATGATGTTATTTTCAATGAAAATGGTTTCTTCATTTCATGCAAAGTTTTAGATTTTCAAAAGTGTTTTTTAAATTTTAAAGAGTATTTTATTCAATAATGTTTTACGTAACATTTAATAATATCACCATTCATAAAAAACAATAACCTTTGATTCTATATATTCTTCAACATAGTTATGATCCAAGGATACCATCCTTATTATTTATCTAGATGGTTTATGTTTATAATGTGAAGATGAAATTTTTATAAAACTAATTTATTTTCCATGGGTTATTCAATGATGAAATAATTTTAAACCCCATTAAATTTTATTGGTTTGTGATATGATGAATTTTTTTTGGATCTTATGGAACATATATATATATATATATCTCATTTGGTTTATGTTATATATGGTACCCATATCTCCTCCATTAAATTGGGCAATGTATTATATCTTATTATATAGTTATGCAAAACAAGTTGATGTGCTTGATTTATTATGGGAAAGAAGTCAAAGTGATTGATCTGTTAGGGGAAACAAGTCGATGTGATTGATCCACTATAGTAAAAATGTGTTTATTAATGATATGATGGAATTGTTAATTAACCATGATATATGAAATTGTTTTTTACATATAATGATGCCAAAAACGTTTATGACATGAACTTATGGTTCAAGATTGAGTTATGATGATTTTACATTCATACGATTCATGTATTTTAAAATGGTAATGTTTTATCCTATAACTCATGTTTGTGATATTTTTTATATTAGGTATGATTTTTTTATGTTATCATCGTAGTATTATACCCTTATAATAATCTTTTTGTTTCATATTATTATTAATTGATATCTATCATCCTTATCCTAAATAAGCATTTGAGTTCACTCATTTTTTATAATTCCATTTTCCCAGGTAATTAATAATGAATCTAAATGATTTCTGTATATAAATTTATCACATGTAAGGAATTTTATGGTGTTTTTTATGACTAACCATTAAATATAAAAACCTCGGTATAGTTTAAGATGATACTAATCGTTATTAACAATATGTTTATGAAACAGAGTCATTAAGACCATGTCCTATTTCTATAAAACTCTAATCCTAAAAATTCTTTGGTTATATAAGTGATCCATTATTTCCTTTTGATGAAATAATTTTTAGATGAATAAAAAATTTGGCCACTTTTATCGATATGAAATCCTTAAAGAAATAATTTATGTTTCTTGCACAGGATATGGGAGTGAGGGTCATGTGATATTATAGGAATCACCATACTAATTAGAAAAAGGGATTTTTGATGTTGTTTTATTGTGGTAAAGTTGAAAACCAAGATCAATTTTTGTAATATCCTATATTTTTTCTAGGTATATATGTCTCTTTTTTTGAGTCTGGGTATAAACAGGTTGAGTGGCTCCAAAAACTGGATGTTACAAATCATTATCAAAGACAATGTTAATTTATTTTGTTTTCTCTTACTTATTTGAAAATTTATATAGTAGATGACGAAGATTCAGTCTATAGTTATGAGCTCGTTCATGGTAGCAGCAAACCCATGTACGAGGGAGAACCGAAGTTCCCATGGTGGGATTGTTGTTTGTTGTTAATGTTTTACATTATTTTTCTCTTATTGTGTGATTTGATAATTGTTTTGATATTTTTTTTACTCATGGATCATTATGGAATGAGATTTGAGTTTCTATGCATCATTCTACGCACTCACATTTATCATAACATGCATTATTTTAGGAAAACAGAAGAAAATGGGTTAGGGGTTTGTTATAGAACTTGAAATGTTTTCCATGGATTATGAAATTGATCTAAAAATAGTTCCAAACATGAAATTTGGAAAGATTTTAAAATTATGCATGATGAGGATAAATAGGGTTATAAATGAGAAACTTGAATAGTGTGAATTATTTTAACCTTTTCTAACCAATACCTATGTGTAGGATGGTTAATGGTAGTGATAATGCCTTGATTTTGACTCTATCATGGCATTTTGTTGAGGAAATTCATGTTGTGACTTTTTGGAGTTTTCTCTTACATAAATGTGATAAATTGGTGGTATGTGTCCTAAGACATGTGTTTTGAATTGTAGAGATATTCCACAATGATGATTCATTTTTAGATGATGATAGGACGATATGTATGGAAAAAATCTACCAATAGTTGAACATAAGGCATTGATAGTTCCAGGTGGGGAAGATGGAGGGAACCTCTGAGAGAACTTCACTCAGTTCATGTAGTTTATGGAATGATACACAAGGTGGTCTTTGTGGATTATTTATAGTCTCGTGTGGGTGTTCCAACTGCATCACCCTCTTAATTTTACTAGAGAGGGTGGACAAGAGGGACCAGAGTTTAGGATTGAGACCATAGAGACTATACATGCCAATTTAGAGACTCCTATTGAGATGTGGATCAATTTTTCAACTTATATGTTATGAGGATCCACACTTCTTTAGTGGGACATTGAGGCATGGACTGGATAGGTTGATGGTATTTTATGGAAGGAGTTATTGTAGAAGTTCCATGAGAACTTATATCCGGATACATTGAGGTAGGAGAGAGTAGCTAATTTTATGAGGTTGACTCAAGTGAGTATGTCTATGATGGATTATGTTGGACAATTTACATATTTTCATCCCTTTTCTATAGCATTGGTAGTGGATGAGACATCTGTAGCGAGGCATTTTCAGGAAAAGATTAAATATGAGATTATGTAACAAGTTAAACTATTCTGGGTAAAGAAGATTTTTTAGGTCATGGATAAGGCTCTTATAGGTTAGTGGAATTTTAGGGAGGCTTAAAGTGCTAGATAAGTGGTTTTAGGTGGATGTTTAATAGGTATTACTTTATAGAGAAGGAAGCATCACTATGATAGCATTAGCCAGGGAAATGGGAAATGGAGTGACTTGATTGAGGGATCACTTTATCATAATCTTACTCGATTGATAGCTCACTAGTGTGGAAGGTTGGGAAAATTCAAGAGATAATTATACTAAAAACTATTAGAGTTACAAGGATATGGAAATATGGGACATCTACATAGGTTTTGCAGGAACCTATGATAGATGGGTAGTGATGGAGCATCAAGACAGAACCAGGGTGAGGGGTTGGGATCTTATGAAATATATCAGTTAGGTAGTAAGAGTTCTACTAGAAAAGAGAGTAGAGGTGGTTTATGTGGTTATCAAGGTGAAATATCTCATATATCAGTAGGGTCGTGTAGCACAAGGTTCTTCAGTTACATCATAAGGAAGAGGTTCAGGACAGATGCATTCCATTTAGAATGCAATTATGGATAGAGAGGATGGACCATCGACTCTAGGATGTATTTTTCTTATCAATTATATATTATCTAGTTCCTCTATTGATAAACATACCTAATATTCCATTAGTTTTGTACAAATCATGAATGTATTTATCCCAGTAGTGGATCTCACCAGTGGAGTTATGATGATATACACACTATTGGGAGTATAGTCTAGTGACGTCTTCTTGTGAAAGGGATGTTCACTCGAGTATAGGGAGTATCATTTTCTATCACATTTTTACGTGATTGACATGTCATAAATCGATGTAATTTTCGGTATGGATTTGTTAGTAGTATACCAATCCAACCTTGATTGATACTGGAGGAGAGTTACTTATAAACCTCCTAAGGGTGATAATTATATTCACTATGGAGAGAGGGATATCTTGGATTTCCATATAGATCCAGTTTATAAGAAGAGTTGGGAGATTACCACCTAATTTCCTAGTCTATTAATAAATTATGGGGTTGTGGAACATGATTTATTTTCACCCATATTGGATAGCTTTTAGGTTTTTTAAGACATATCAAGGATTACACATGAGCTAGATGTGGAATTTAAAATAGGGCTGATTCTAGGGGTTGATCCAGTTTCAATTAGACAACAAAGAATGGAACATATAGAGCTTCAAGAGACTAGGGCTCAGCTGGAGGAGTTCAAAGATTAGGGGATTATCACACGAGTACATCACCTTGGGATTCACTATTTTTTTTATAAGAAGGCGGTTGGGATTTTATACTGATGTGTCAATTACATAAATTTTAACCAGATGAATATGATGAATATGTATCATATTCCATGTATTGATGATCATTTTTTTAGTTAAGGGAAGATGGTATATTTTCCAAGATAGAATTGAGATCAAGGTATCATTAAATTAGAGTTTTTACTTTTGATATACTGGGAAATATTTTCAGAAGTAGGTGTGGCCTATATAAGTTCAATTTAATTATATTTGTGTCGATGAATGAACCAAAAATATTTATATCCTTGATGAAAAAAATCATCTATACGTACCTAGAAACATTTTTGGTGGTGTTTGTGGATACATATTGGTGTAATATAGGAATCCTGAATATCATTCCCAACACCTTCACATCTTCCTCATTACACCGAGAGAGAATCATCTATATTCCAAGATATCTATCAGCCAGTTTTTTATTGAGAAAGTACACTTCTTGGGTCACATCATTGCAGAGGAAGGTGTTTCAGTAGACCGAAAGAAGGTTCCAAAAGTTGTTTCATGGTAGGACCCCAAGAATCTATTTGATATTCAAATATTTCATGGTTTTAATGGACATTATAATAGTTTCAACCATGATTTTTCCAAATGGGATGTTCTGCTATTTTTCCTGATGAAGAAAGGTGTACAGTTTTAATAGAAAAAATCATGTTAAAATTCTTTCCCAAAGATGAAGAATCGCTTTACTTCAACATCAATATTAATCCCACCTAATCAAGGTGAGGAATATAAAATGTTTTGTGATGCTTCTAGAATCATACTTGGAGTAGTGATTATGTAGGGAGATCGAGTTGTGCAATATGAGTCATAGCGGTTGAGGAATAATTACTGGAACTACCCTATACATGCCCTCAAATTATCTATGGCGGTATATGATTTGATGTGTTAGTGATATTAATTTTTGGAAGAATAGATTACATTTTATATATATCACAAGACCATAAACTATATCTTTTCACAGTGATATTCGAATCTCTAATAGTGTAGGTAGGCTGAGTATATGTATTCATTTGATTTCGAGCTGGAATATAGTCCTAATAAGCGGAGAAGTGTGTATGATGCATTGATAAGGGAAATTGGAGCCAGGTAGTTGATGTGTCTATTCATGAGTGGAAGTTTATGGATTTTATTAATGATATTCACATTGTGGATTAGGGTATTTTGGATTAGATGACACCCATAATAGTTTTAATGGAGTCTACACTTTTGAGATGGATCATGGAACATAGTATGAGGATCTGGAGTGTATGGACTTGTGGGAAATCATTGAAGGTTGGAAGTCACCATCCAATTAAAGAATAGATGAGGTTGAGATCTTCTATATCTTGAATAATATCATTGTACCTAGAAGTATGTAGGAGGAGTTGATGCATGAGTTTCATACAGCAATGTTAGAAGTACATCCATGTGTAACCAAAATGCATTGTTACCTACGATGAGATTTTTGGTGGACAAACATGAAAAAGGAGATAACATGGTTTGTTATATGATGTTACACCTATCAGTATATGAAGGTTAGGAATCTATGGCCTAGTTGTTTATTACTGTCATTTTCCATTCCAGAATGGAATTGGGATGATGCGACCACATATTTTTTGTGGATATCCCAAGATTTCCTTGGATGAATGATGCTATTTGGGTTGTTGTGGATAGAGGGGATAAGTAGCACACTTCTAGCTTATACGGGTTACTTACTTTGTGGAGCAGCTCAGATATTTGTATGGAAAAGAAATAGTCTATCTAAATGGGGTGCCATAGACTATTGTTTCAGAAAGTGACTAGCTTTTAACCTCACACATCTAGAGGGGATTACATAATGTTCTTGTAACTTCTGTTATATTGAATATGGATCTCCACTAAAAGATAGATAGGAAGTCGAAGAATACTATATTGGTTCATGATGATATAATAAGGGAATGTGTCATATACATTGGTGGATATCAAGAGAATAACCTATATTTGGTGGAGTTTTCCTATAACAACAATTATCAAGCGATGATATAGATTCCTCCATATGAGGAACTTTATAGTCGACCATGCAAATCACCTTTATGTTGGATTATGTCAGGTGAGTCAAAGTTGTTGGGACTGAGTCTCCTATAGGAGATGTTGAAGTATGTTCAGATTATTCAGAAGTATATGGATATGGATTAGAGTAGAAATAATTCACGGATAGGCATTGATGACACCTAGAGTTTACAGAGGGTGATTGTATACTCCTCTGGGTGTCTTCTTGATGGAATCACCTCAGGATAGAGAGATAGGGAAAGTAGTTCCCTGGTTGGTTAGACCAATTGAGATTGTAGAGAGAATCTATTAGTTTTCAAACCCATTGGTTATACTAGATATGTATAGTTATATGCATGAAATTTTAAACGTGTCACAACCTCAAAGGTATAACCCCGACCCTTCTCATGTGATCTATCTGGAAAATGTTGATCTTGACATATATACATATTTTAAAAGCATATGATATGTGTATTGGACCACACTGAGAAGCATTTTTGGGGAATCTCCATGATGGTATTCTGAGTATTGTGGTATCATGGACGAGTTTAAGAATAAATTTGGGAGGGATAATCAGGTATAAGGGATCAATGGCCTAATATTCTTCCCTTTGAGTCTTAGAGATGCTTGAGAATACAGTTCTAGGATGATCTATTATAATGTTGGGAGAATATAAGATCCAATTATTTTTTAGGTACATATCTATCAACATTTTGAGTCTTAATATAAATGGTTTGATTTTTTCATTGGTTAATGGTGATATGAGAAACATTAATATAGGTTCGGGTTGTTTAAAAAGGGAAATGAGTTGAAAAATCAATTGGGGATCATTTACATGTTGTGTAAACGGATTACTTGGAATCTTATTGTTAGAGGGATTTAATAAAATAAATTTTAGGTTATAGGGTTTTTAGGTTATTCTGTTAAAAACATTTACATGATGTTTCATCACATTACACATTTTATAAATTCCGAACCATTTGTTTTAAACATGTTGGTGGCTGAATTTTCACTTTCTTTTTGGTTGCAGCTCTTCTCCATCGACGCTATGCTGAATCATATTAGACTTGGATTGATTTCATCATATTTGTCTTTGTGGATTGGTGTTGGATACCTGGTAATACCTTCTCAATTAGGTTCCCTTTAATTCATCATTCTTTTGTTGAAATAGTGAAACCCTTGAAAGGATTGGGGTTGGGGGTTGATATTGATCCTAGGTTTTATTCTGTATCTCTTCTTCTATTGTATATTCAATCATCATATATCAATTGTGGTTTTCTTTTGGGTATTTCTATTCATTTATTCTTAGTTAGGTGTTATATAATTCAAATACCAAAGTCTTTATTGAAATTATGTTTATGTAATTTTATAATTTCTATTTTTTGTTTAGAAATTGAGTTCATGATTTAATTAATTAATTTGGTAAATCAATTAATTGAAAAAAATGTAAAATTTTGGATAATGGGATTATAGACTATGGATAATTAATTATTCAATTAATTATGATATATTTCAATTTTTAACTTATGATAATTAATTTTTGAATTAATTAAGAGATATTGATATTGTAGTTTTGAGACAATTAATTATTGAGTTAAATTAAGAGATATTAACATTGTTGATTTCGGGATAATTAATTGTATAAATAATTATCAGAATATTGAATTGTGAATTGAATAATTAATTATTGAGTTAATTATGAGATAATGAGGATGTGAATAAAATAATTAATTGTTGAATGAATTATTGAATATTGAGATTATGAATATTGATTAATTAATTGGTGAATCGTTTAATGGAATTGATGTACATAATTAATTGGGGAACTAATCGACGAGACTAATGTGATGAGATAATTATTGAATTAGTACTGAGGATTATAATATTAATTAACAATTGAATAAATTAATGATATGGTTTGAATATATTTAATTAATTTATTAGTGAATTTATTAATACATTGTATGGGCACTATGATAATGAATAGCTAAATGTAAATTCAAACATGAATTATGATAATGAATGGTAGTATTAAAATTCATATGATTTAAAGATAAATGAATGGTAATAGTGGCATTCATGTTTTAATTATGAAAATTAATAGAAAAATGTATATTAATATATGTTATAGAATATTTAATGGTAATAGTGTCATTCATGTGTTAATTGTGATATTGAATGGTAATAAGGACAATCATATGTGTTATACAATAATGAACGATATTAGTGGCATTAATTTGTCTATAGATATGAATAATGGTAATAATGGAATTACTAGATATGATATCCCACAGGGATAGTTTGGGATTCAGCATAGTCCGAGGAAGGTATTGAGACATGAGTGTCAACTAGAACCTCGGGGCTTTGTAGTTAAATAATGATTAATTGATAATGTGTTATGTATAAGATTATGTATTTTTATTATTTATTTATAAAACCACACACACTGTTATTTTACAAGATATTATTTTAGATGATGTTGGTGGTGGCCTACTTAGTTGTACTCACACCATACTCGGGGTTCCTGATCATTACCCAAATAGATTTCTTAATTTTAGGATAGGATAAGGGAAAATGAACTCTATTATATGGATGATTAGGTGATATTAAATGGAAAAAACTAAATGTGGTGTGGGGTTCACTTGGGAGTAGTTAGTGTGATTACATTTGAGTTTCATTTTGTCACTAGGAACGTAATTTAGCATGGAATATCTATTCTTCGGTTTTGTAAATGTACACCCAGTTTTCGTGAAATCGTTATACAATTTTTAACCTATTTATGTCATATCATTTGGTCATTTTTATTATTCATACTATTGTATTACTCTAATAAAAAGATCTTATAGCCTTTCCATGATCAATATTAGAACTTCAAAACTTGTCACCAGCCTCTACCGTATGGGGAGGAATACTTGAGGTCACATAACAGACCGATATGGGGCACCGGTGAGTTTCACCTAGGTCGGGATGTTACAGAGGTGTTTTAGAGATTGATTTATTTTACTTTGTTTTTTTATTACTATTTAGGAAAGGTAGATATTAACAGTTTAAGAGTTATGCCTTGGTTATGAGGTCATTTATGGGTGTAGCTATCCCTTGTATGAGGTATAACCAAAGTTCCTAGGGTTGGATTTGTGTTATCGTTGTGTTATGTTATTGTTGAATATTATTTCCACGTGGGTGACACACTTTTTTGTGTGATATGATAATAGTTTGGATATTTTCTAATATTTTACTCATGGACCATAATGGAATGAGAGTATTGTTTCCATGAATCATATTAGGAACTCTGGACTGTTATGAAATGCATCATTTTAGGCATTCTCAGGAAAACAGGATATGGTAATGTTATCAAACATGAACTTTTTTTCACTTCTTGTGAAACTGAACTGAAAATGGTTACATACATGAAATTTAGAAAGACTGTAAAATTATGAAAGATTAGAATAAATAGTTTTTTAAATTAGAAAATTGATTAACGATAATTTGATTACCCTTTTCTATCCACGACATACATGTAGGATGGTTAAGGGTAGTGATAACACCTCGGTTTTGACCGTGAGGAGGGGTTTTTGAGAATAATACTTGTTGTATTTTCCTTTAACATAAATATCATAAAATAGTGTTTTTTTCCTGAGATTTATATTTTTCATTATAGAGATATTCCTCCATGGTGAATGTTTTTGATAAGATGACATAAGGATATAGCTGGAGATGATATACTAGTAGTGGAACCCGAGGCACCAATAGTGTCAGGTGAGGAAGTTGGAGAGGAGACTTGATATAAATTCACTCACATCATAATGTTTATGGATGGAGACCCAGGGTGGGTTTTTATGAGTACGTACGACCTCACGTGGGACTTCCATTTGCAACACCCTCTGACTTTTAATAGAGAGGGTGTAGCTGAGGGAGGCGAGTTTAGGTTTCAGTACATCAAGACAATACTTTACCATTTAGAGACTCATGTTGAGATGAGGGTCAATATGGATGGTTATATTCAATGATGATTACTGAATCACTGGTTTGACATTCATTCTTGTACTTGACATGTGTATGGTAATTTTTGGAATGTATTATTTGAGAGATTATAATAGAACATATATCCAAATACATTGAGGTAGGAGGGAGAAGCTGAGTAAATGAGTTTGAATCAGGGTAGTATGTTTTTGATAGACTATGCTAGCAACATTACCTATTTTTGTGCATTTCTACAGTGTTGGCAGTCAATGATATAGATACAGTGAGTCATTTTTAAGATAGTATTAAATGTGAGATCATGACCTAAGATAACCTATTTTTATTAGAAACTTTTATTGAGGTTGTGAATCATGATTTCATATATTAGGATAACCTATGTGAGGCTTCCAATGTAGGATAAATGTTTCAATATAGACCATCATAAGGTACAACATTCAAGAGTAGGAAAATCCCCTCTGACTGCATCATCCAAGGTAGTGGGGAGTGGAGTACACAGACAGACGAATGAGTTTATCAAGATCTTACTCATGTGATTTTTCACCAGTGTGGTAGGATGGGACACATAAAAAACATTTCCCCCAGACCACTAGTAGAGTACCAAGGCTACAGATATATGAGAAATCTACAATGGATTTGTAGGGACCCATGATAGATAGGAAACAATGGAGAAGTTGGTTAGAGCCAAGGTTTGTAAAGGGGATCTTCTACACTATATCAGTCTAGAAACTGGAGTTCGATTGACTGAGGTGGTAGAGGCAGTGGATGTGGTTGTATGAGGTAGGATCTCCCGTATTAGTAGAGTGGTTCATTAGAGGGGACTTAGGTTATATCCCATAGAATAGGTTCAGATAGAAAATTGTCATTCCGCCTACACTTTTTGAGAGTGAGGCTGGACCACCAACAGTAAGAGGTATAATTTGTGTAGCTTCAACATTTTCTAGTTCCTTTTTTATAATTGTGCATCTTGTTAATTTAATTTTTTTCACAACTCATGAATGGTTTCGGCCTGTTACTGGAGTTCTCGAGTGGGGTTATGATGATGGACACACCATTGGGAGTATAGTCTAAAGATATCTTCTTGTGTAAGGGAAATTCTCTCAAGGTTGGTGTGTATCGTTTTTTGGTATCTTTACATCCTTGACATGCCAGTTTTAGAACTAATTCTATGTATGGACTGGTTTGTTTCATACTAAGCCCAAATTTATTGTTTCCACATGAGGGTTACTATTACATCTCATAAGGTGGAAAATTATGTTCACTGTGGAGAGTGGGATAACTAGGTAGGCCATATAGGGCTAGTTTATAAGAAACTGTTGATGCTTACTCCTCAAGTTTCAGGCCTATTTCTTGAAGATGTGGGTATGGAACATGATTTATTTCCACCCTTAGTGGATAGGTTTCAAGATTTGTTTCCTAAATATTTTTTGGGCTTCCACCTAAAATATATTTGAAATATACAATTGAGATCATGCTAGAAAAAATTCTAGTTTCAATTACACAATAAAAATTGAGACCAATGGATATTCAATATATCAAGACACGACTAAAGGATTTGAAAGATAAGGGGTTTATCTAACACAGTACTTGTCTATGGGTTCATCAGTTTTTTTCATGATGGTGGAGAGGATTTTATGCTTGTGTGTTGATTACTAAAGTTGAACCAGATGACTGTGAATATAATGAATCTTCTTCTCTCTATTGATGATCATTTTGACCCATTGATGTTAGATTGTGTCTTCTCTGAGATTTACGTGAGATCAGGTTATCATTAGTTGAGATCGTGGACTTCTAATATACTAAGGACTATTTAGAGAAGAGGTTATGGACAATATGAGTTTATTGTAATGTTGTTTGGGTAGATTAATGAACCAATAATATTTATGGACATGATGAAAATAATCTTCCATCCAAACCTAGATTTGTTTTTGGTGGTGTTTGTGGATGACATCTCAAAGTTCTCAAAGACTCATTAAGATCATGCCCAACACCTTGATATTGTCTTGAGTACACTAAATAAGAATAAATTATATTCCAAGAAATATAATTGATAGTTTTGGATCGATCACTTACACTTAGTAGTCACATCATCTCAGAGGAAGGTGTTTAGTAGACCTAGATAATGTTCACACATTATTTTCTTGCCATCAGTCTATGAACATGTTTGATATCCAAATATTTCTAGGATTTACAGAATATTATCATAGATTAATCCAATAATTTTCCCAATATGAAGTTATACTTTTAGTCATGAACCAGAAAGGGGTAATGTATGAATGGAGAGAATCATATGAGAATTAATTCCCGGAGTTGAAGAAGTTCTTGACATTGACACTAATCTTGATCCTACCCAAGACATGTGAGGACTATATGGTGTTTTTGATGCTTATGGGATTATACTAAGAGTAGTATTGATGCAAGGAGAATGATTTGTTGTGTTTGGGTCTCAGCAGTTGAGGTATCATGAAGAGAACTACCCTATGCATGACTTCAAATCAACTATGGTGTAATATTCATTGATTTGTTAAAAACCTTATCTGTTGGGAGAAAAAAAATGTGTTTAAAGATCACAAGATATTAAATTATATCTTTTCATAGTGATATTTGAATCTCTGACAGCATTGGTGGGTTAAGTATATGCACTCATTTAAATTTAATCTACCATATACACCTATAAAGGGAATGAATGTAGCTACTAATTTGAGAAGGAAAACTCAGACTCATGAGTGTAACGAATCTTGTGATGACTAGACGATGATGAAACTGTTGGTAGACATTCATGTTGAGGTTTTGGAGAGTTAGGAATAGATCTCTCTCATATCAATTTCATTGGATTCTACACTTCTAAGATGTATTAGGGACAAACGGTATGAGGATAAGGGGTTTTGTACTTGAATAAAATCCATGAAGGTTGGGATTCACTTTCTGATTGAATCATAGATGAATTTGTGATCAGCTATATCAGGAATCATGTTGTGGTGCCTATAGGTATTTGGTATGATCTGATGCATGTTTATCATGCCTCTAAATGGGTGGTACATCCAGGTTTAAACAAAAAATTTTATCACCAACATCTAGTAATTTTCTGGTTGGGCATGAAAAGGTAGATAAGATTGTATCATGGCACAATTCTACACCTCTTAGTAGTGTAAGGATGAGCATTAATGAACTCATGGTTTACTACTGCCATTTCCCATTATAGAATGAAGGTGGGATGAAATGAACATAGAGTTTTTGGTGGGTATCCCACGAATTCCTTGAATAATAATTATATTTGTGTTGTTATGGATAGATTGAATAATGTAGCATACTTCATTCCTATATGGGAGACATTCTCAGGGAGCATCTGGGATATTTTTATGTTATGAAAATAGTCTATCTGGATGGGGTTACATGGTCTAATTTTTTATAACGTGACTAAAATTTCACTTCATGGATCTATAAGGGTATTTAAAATCTTCATGGTATGTAGGTTCTATTGTGAAAAACTTCCTCCCCCCCAAAGATAGATTTTCAGTCGGACCTTACTATACAGGAACATGAGGATATTCTATAGTTATGTGTCCCATACATTGGTGGATCTTGGGAGAATCACCAATAATTGGTAGTGGATTCCTATAAAACTAGTCATCAGGAAATGTTACAGATATCACCATATGAGACACTTTATGGTAGGAGATGTAGATCACCATTATGTTGGATGCATGCATGTGAGCCAAAGTTATTGGGAAAAAGTCTCTTGTAGGAGATGTTGGAGCATGTTAAACTTATTCTGAAGCATATGACTATAGATCATATTAGAATAAATTTATATGAAGATATATGTTGATTACCCATATAGTTTACCGAGGGTGATCATGTATTCATTAGTGTGTTCCCAAGAATGGGTCAGTGTAGGATATGAAGACAAGGAAAGTGGGCACCCATGTTTTTTCGGATGTTTGAGACAGTGGAGAGAATCATGATCGTGGCTTATTGGTTTCATCTTCCACATAGGGATAGTGTAATTCATTATTTTTCCCACATGTCACAATTTCTAGGGTTTCATCCCGACCCTTCTCATTTTATCAATGTGGATGATGATGATCTTAAGATTGATTCTTCCTTTGATGAACATTTGATACATGTGTTGGATCATGGTGAGAAAGTGTTATAGGGAATGAAAATGTCATTAGTTCATGTATTTGGGTAACATGGATGGTTTCATGATGAATTATGGGAGAGATAATCATATTTGATGGCTCAGTGGCCCGATCATTTAACGTTGTAGTCTTAGAGAATCTTGAGAGTACAGATCGAGGATGAGTCTTTATAAGGTGGGGAGATTTTAAGATCCATTCATTTTCCTAGAACATATCCTTCTATGTTTTATGTAAGGGTATAATTAGGTTTACTATTTCATGGGTTCTTAGTGAGAAGAGAAACTATAAAAGGGTTTTGGGTTGTTTAAAAAAGTAAGATGGGATGAAAGAAACTATATAACATTTACATACCATGTAACAGAATTACACATAATGTAATTTTTTGAGGGTTTTAATAAAATAAATATGAGGTTACAAGGTTTCTGGAATATTCTATTAAAAACATTTACATAATGTGTAATCACATTACATACCTTATAAAATCCTGACCTCTTCTTTTAAACTTGATGAGCGGATAAAGTCTCTCTTATCCTCCGACCCTTGGGTGACTCTTAGTGGACTTGGAGTGTGTTTCGCGCGGAATCCGGGGATGACCTCCTGGACGGGAGATTCAAACGTTCCGATCGGTTTCTAACGGGTTTGTTCGTAGAACCGGAAACATCCAATGATTCCACATCCGTTTGGACCTACTTTCCAAAGGCAGGCGCTCATTAGCTTGTGGGCTAATGAGGCTTAGGAATTTGCATTGGTCGAGAGGATGGGAGGTCGGACTCATCACACCTTTTTGAGGGGAATTATTGTCTACTCCGGGACTCTCTTTATAGATTTAAGTTAAGTTCGTGAATCCTTATTACATTACCAAGTATAAAATGAGCTTTCCTTTAGTTTTAACAATCAATGATTAAATATGCAAGAAATTTAGAGAATCTTTTATATGTATTCGAGGTTCTTCATCAATATAGAATCATCTATATTTGTTTAGAGATTCTTGGTCAATGGTATCCTTCAAAACATTTATATAAAAGTCTCTTGGTCATTTTGATGACCAGGCTGGTTTTAAAGCCACTCAGTGGGGCACTTGAAGTTTTATCGTCATTCAGAAGGACAGAGATTATTTCAATGTTGGGATCGAACCCATGAATGGGCTACCTACGTATCCTTTGTTTTGAAAAAGGAATCAGAACCCACGTAGTTCGAGGAATGGGATATGATGTTTTATGATTGATGGCTCAAAGATGAATGTCATAATTACTTTTACACTCTAAGCTCACGTGAGTCATGCTCGGTGTGAGAAACAAGAGGTATTGGTAAAATTTAGACAATTGTGCCATAAAAGATGCAATCATAAGAATTTGTTTTGGGGCTTATGTATAGATGACTGCCCAGATAGGCAAAGGTTTAGGATTTACTTTTAGGAAGAAAATCCATGAACAGGGTCCACAAAGTTATATGTGCTTCATAGAGATTTGAATACTCTAATCTTGGGGCTTACTCCTAAGGAGGATGCCCAAGTTAGGAGGGGACTTATGATTAGGTTTTATTCCTGAAAAGGAAACCCAAATCAAAGGAAATTTATGACTGGTTAAGAGAAATTTTAAGAGACTTGGGGCTTACTCTTAAGAAAGATGCCCAAGATTTATGACTAGGACTTATTCCTGAGAAGGAAGCCTAGGTTTAGGGGACTTGGGGCTTACTCCTGAAAAGGAAGCCCAAGGTTATGACTGAGTCTTATTCCTGAAAAGGAGACCCAGGTTAGGGATTAAGGTTTGGGGCTTACTCTTTGAGGAGGATGCCCAAGTTTAAAGGACTTTGATTGGGGCTTATTCTTAAGGAAGATGCCCAAGATTTATGACTAGGACTTATTCCTGAGAAGGAAGCCTAGGTTAGGGGACTTGGGGCTTACTCCTGAAAAGGAAGCCCAAGGTTATGACTGAGTCTTATTCCTGAAAAGGAGACCCAGGTTAGGGATTAAGGTTTGGGGCTTACTCTTTGAGGAGGATGCCCAAGTTTAAAGGACTTTTATTGGGGCTTATTCTTAAGGAAGATGCCCAAGATTTATGACTAGGACTTATTCCTGAGAAGGAAGCCTAGGTTAGGGGACTTGGGGCTTACTCCTGAAAAGGAAGCACAAGGTTATGACTGAGTCTTATTCCTGAAAAGGAGACCCAGGTTAGGATTCTCTCATCTTAAAGGATGAGGTTGAATGAATGAACTCTCAATCTTTGGTGACAAAAAGATGTTTAAATCATTAGGTTTTGAGAGATATTTCACATAATTCCTTTCAGATAAGGATGTCAAATCAAGAAATCATGCCATAAATGGCTTTGAAGAGTATCTTGAAGACTGAATCTTGAATAGGAAGGGTGAAATGGCTTAAGAGGGGTGAAAAAGGACAAGATGGGCACCCAAAAAGATAGGGGCGCGCAAGTATTGAAGGTCGCGCAAGTCCTGCGGCGGCGCGCAAGTATTGGTCGCGCAAGTATACTTGCGCGACATAAGGGATACTTGCGCGATTTTCAACCAGAGTTGAATTACTTGAGCGACTCTTTATTAAACCCTTTCCCATCCTCTTGAGGTTCTTCCAGAAGGGGGGCGCGCAAGTTATATTGAAGGAATTAAGTCGGCGCACAAGTGTTTGATAAGTTTCAACACTTAGGTCTTCCTTCTTCCCTTTAGATCTTCCATTCTAGGTAAGAAATTACCTTAGAAGTGTTCTGGAAGCTTTGAGAAGAGACTTGGGCGTCGGGAGCTTTGATCCGAGTTTCTGGGAACTGATCCTCTCGAATGGGGGGCCCACAGGGTCTATTTATAGGAAAAAGAAGACCACAGGCGGTTACTGGGCGGTTATCAGATCTGTCGCGCAAGTCCCTTGCACGACCATGATGGGTCGCGCAAGTATTGAGGCGGCGCGCAAGTGTACTTGCGCGACCAAGATGGAACTTGCGCGATACATGGGCAATGTTCTCCTTTTCCATCCCTTTGTCGATTTTTGATGTTTCTTCAAAGGATTAATCACTTTTAGCTCAGATATTCCCTTTTCCGAACTTTAGATTCCGTGACGAAAGGAGCGTCAACAAAAGTCCCCCCTCAGAGTTGGATCCGGAGAGAAAATGAGGATTTGACTCTGAGGAAATCGAATCCCTCTAAAGGAAAAGGGCGGCGCGCAAGTCTCCAGTCGGCGCGCAAGTCTTCGTCGCGCAAGCGTTTGAGCGCTCTGGGTGCGGCGCGCAGATAGGCCCTCTGGCCTATAAATATGCTGCTTCCGGCCGTAGATGGTATCTGACCCCGAATTTTCTCGAGCTCTCGCCGCGCAAGTCTTTGTCGCCGCGCAAGTCTCCTATTTTCGCTGTTTCCTCGCTGCCGCGCTACTCTCAAGGTAATAAGGCTTGCGCGGCACACACTTGCGCGACAAATACTTGCGCGACATATGTACCACTTGCGCGACATCTCCATACTTGCGCGCCTTAATGCCTTAGCCATTTTTTTTCAGATTTTCTCACAAATTTTATGAAAAAATAAAACCCATTTAAGAGTTTAATTTATTCAACTCCTGTGCAGATTCAATGGCTCTTAGACCTGGATTCCTTGATGAACTGGCTAGCAAGCGGATAGATGATATGATGAATATCATTGGCCCTGATTACTATACTGTCAAAAACAGCACTCTTCCAGATTTGGCTAAGTATCTGAAGAAATATCATCACGACTTTCCTCACTGCACTTATCTACCTTTGTATGGTCATGGTCATCTGCAAGAAGTCATTATTCCAGAAGTAAAGAATTATCTTCCATTTTCTTGGTTTCAGAATTATACCAATTTTTCTTCAGCAAATATCTCAGGCGGAGGAGTATTTCAAACTGCTGGAACAGTAGAGAAGGCGTATGTGATGCATCATAGCCCTTGCACACCAGATCTGAAAAAACATACACCTGAGCTTCAACCACATTGCCATCCTTCAATCTTCCGAGATGCTCAGATGGATCAGTCCAAAGGCTGGAAGAAAAGTTGGGATTTCCGCCCTGGGGGAGGTGTGAAGCCAACTTGGATGTGGGCATACTGGGTGCGACAGACTTGCGCAGAGTGTATTGAGGATCTGAAGAGAGCTGCAATATATGAAGCTGTTTGGGTTGGGCAGACATATATTTACAGACATGATATCTTTGTGCCAGAGATAATCAGTCACTGGAGTCCAGCGACTAATTCTTTCCACTTGACTCATGGAGAAGTAGGTATCAGTTTGTGGGATGTCCACAAGATTTCAGGAGCTCCAATCTTGGGCGATATGTATGATGAATTCATTCCTCCCAAGGTGACTTGGAATGATCCAGAGAAGACTCCTGTTTTGGCTCGAGAATTATTCAAAATCTTTCATAAGCTCAAGAGTTCAGAGACCTCATTAACTCATTTCAGAAAAGATATCCATCCGGAAGAATGGATGAAGGTGTTTCTTACTGAGAAGAAAGGGATGGAGCCAAAGGAAAAAGGATCCAAGAAAAAGAAATCCAAGGATACCCGGCCCAGACGTCCTACCACTTGCCCAAAACCTGAGAAGAGAGGAGCTCCTGGCACATTCTGGCCAACTCTAGAAGCAGGAGAGTTTGAAAAATGGGGCTATGAAGTGAATCAAAGAATTCCAAAGAAAACTCGTCTGGCGGGTTTCTTGGCAATGTGGCTCAGTATTTACCTCTTGCCGGTCAGAGATTCGATGGGAGGCGTTAGGCCAGGGACCTTCGTCATTGCGGCCAAGTTAGCTGAGGGAAAAATGGTTGGGTTAGCTACCCCCATTTTAGCAAAGATTCACAGGAGTTTACTTCATGTCTTCCAGGGTAAATCTCCTTTAAGAATAGTGGGACCATTCCAGGTTTTGTGGGGATGGATTGCCACTCACTTCAGGACTTACAATGTACAGAATGGGTTACAAATTCCTGGAAGCTCCTTCAGACCGTCAGTGCAAGCATTCTCTGGAATTGCTCCATTAGATGTCAATGGTTATGACATAAAAGTAAGACTAAGCATGTATAAGGAATTCAACTTCTTTCCTTATGGAAGTCCGCCATCTGGGCGGTTTGTTGATGATGGGAAAGCCCCTTTGGATTTGAGGGCATACATGCTAGCTTGTAGGGATGGCGTATTAGTAGCCAGGGTTGATGGAGAAATCATATGCGAGGCCTATGCTCCATATAGATTTGCACGCCAATTCAAATGTTTACAACAGAATGTTGTATCCCCTCCAGTACACGTCAGGTTAGAGCAACATCCGATGGTTGCTCGACAACTATGGTTGCTGACGTCAGGAGAGAAGACTGGAGCAGTATTTGATCTACCAGTTGAAAAAGCGGCACATTATCTGACTACTTTTTATGCCGAACATTGGATAGCATCATACCCTAAAGGGATATTGAATCACCCTGTATATCAAGTGGGAAAGAGGAAGAGGACTGTAGAGAAAGAAACTCTTCCTCATGAAGGTGCTGCTTCTCCTCCTGAAATAGGTTCAACAGACTCCTCCTCTAGAACTGATTCCTCGGATTATCATGATGGGGATGATGAGGCACAACCGGCAGCAAAGCGGTTTCGTGCCCGATATAATCCTCCGGCCAGAGTTAAAAGACCCACTCCATCAGCTCCTGGTGAGTTATTTGATTGTAATAACTTCAATCACTGCTACTTTATAAAGTAATAAGTCTCACTTTCTTATTCTCTATCTGTAGTTGCAGGAGTTGGGAAGAAATTAAAATCAAAAATTGTAGGACCTTCCTCACAGCCTTTATATCTAAGACCAGAGGCTGTTCAGCTATGGCAGAGCTTATACTGTGATACTGAAACCGCCTGGCTGGATTTGTGTGAGGGTCTACAACTTCCTGGGATAGGATATCTTCTAGCTTCAAAAGACCTTCAATACGGAGATAACCCCAATGAAGTGTGGGCTTACATCAGAGAGATGGAAATGCTCATATATGCCACCGATAATTCAACTCCTATCACCAGGCGGGTGAAGGAAATGATTGATCGTGGCACCATTAAGGGGACTGGTGGTTCTGGAGATGAGGAGTGGCAAGAGTACGTGGCTCCTGAAGATGTAAGTTTTCCTTCCTTATTTGCAACTTGATTTCAGTTGAAGCTTTGTTTCTTAAGAAAGTTATTTTCTTCATCTTGCAGCTTGCAAAGAAAGGGACAGGGGTTCCTTCGCCACAATATAGCCCTGGTGGTACCGCTGTTGGGGCTGCTGCTGATTCTCCTCGCGAACCAGGCGAGATATCTCCAGGCCAGCAGGCCATGAATGAGGCACTGGACATAGCCTTTCATTCGCCAATCCAAGTGCCAATAAAGGAGACAGCTGAAACTCCAAAAAAGCAAAAGAAGCCAAGGAAACGAAGGAGGAAATCCTTAGCTAAACGTTTCATTAGCAGTGGTAAGTCCTTCGAACAATCATGAGTTTATACCCATAATCATATGGTTACTCATATTTCTGAGGATTGCAGGGGCTTCTTCAATTTCCCCCTTGAGGGAAGGGACTAATCCTTCTTCAAAGGCCGTGGAGGGTGCTGTAGAACAACCACAAACTCAAGCTGACTTGGTAGCTCCTGGAGAAGAGCTGCCATCCATTCCCAGTATCCCTCCCACTACTGAAGATGCTGTCCAGGGTCAGGGGTTGCAGGACATAAGTCAGCAAGAAGACATAGCAAATGCTCCCACTGGTGAGACTAACCAAGATTCTGAAGTATCATTGGATGAAATGATGAATCAAGGAATGACTTTTGAAGAATTTTATGATCATGCTAGATTGTCATGTGATTTAGAAGACCTTGGGCGTGAGTGTTACCCTTCGCCCAAATTTTTCTTTTAAAAGAAAATATTTCTAATCATGATGTAAAAATAATATGCAGTTTCTTCCGTAGAAGCTGCTGAACTGCCAATGCCTGAAGAGGGTGTGGACCCTGATGTCAACCCTATCATTGCAGAAACATTAGCTCAAGTAGAGCTAAATCCAATAAACTCTCCTGAGACCCATCTTGAAAATCCTGTTGAAACCAGGAAAGATGGGGAGAAGTCTTCTCATGTTGCTGAACCACCATTGGGTAAGGGATAACAATATTTGTGATTGTACTTTATTTGCAAGACAATCCATTCTTTTGTTATTCTTTAAGATTCAACTCAAATCTTTCAATTGATCATGTAGGGCCATCAACTCTAATGGCTAGATCCGTAGATGAGGCTTCAGCCTCTTCCCCAATGGGAATTGAAAGTGAAGAAGCCCAAGTCAGAGGGGAAAGAGCAGAACGAGGCACTTCTTTAAGCATGTTAATTCCAGATTACATACCCCCTTCTGATGAAGATGTTGAATCAGATCCCGAGATGCTCAAAGCGTTCAGCTTTTCACGACGTAAGGCGTGGAACAATATATGGAACATCATATCGGGGGTGCCCTTAGAAGAGCTACCATCAAAAATTTCCCGATTGTCATCCCAATTTGTTATAATGGGACTTGGTGGTTTTGGGTATGAAAAGATCCATGCTGCAGTGAAACAGATTATCTTCAGGAGGGAGCAAATGCAGACAAGTCGCGAAGATTTGACCAGAGTGAAATTGTCAGTCAACTTAGGCGAATTTGAGGCTGCGATATCCCAGGCTGAACCTGATTATGTTGTCAAGATGAAGGATCTGAAACAAAAAATCAAAGAAAAGGTCGTCCAGCAGGTGCAACTCCAGCAACAGTTAGATGCTGTTACTGGGGAACTTGATCAGCTTAATGAATCATTGGATGAAACTCATATAAATTGCATGAAAGCCATTGCAGATGCTAAGAAGGCACTTCAGCAAGCTGAAAAGAGTGAAGCTGGTCAAGTGTACGAGCTTCAAGCAACTGTTGATAAGGCTCAGGATGCTATATATCAAATGAAGACTTTTGTTGACAATCTCATGTAATTTCTTGAAAAAGAGAAGAGATTCCAATCTGTGGATGTCCTTCTAACTCTTGTGTATCAATGAAAAACACTTTTGTCTTCAATCATTTGTACTTGCATTCTTCCATTACCTGCTTCAAATTTACTTAAGCCAATGGGTTTAGTAAGCATAGTTTGATTTTTACTAGGATTATTACAAATAACCCTACAAACTTTGAACCTTTTAACTGGTCAATATTACCTAAATCATACAAAAAAAATGTATATTTAGTGAGCTGGAACTTGACTTTTATTCAAAGTTCCTTTGTCTTTTGTGCGGGCAGTTTAAAGTCATGCAAGCCGGACATAAAGGGGCTAATGTTTAAGGTCGAAATAGCTTTGACCGAAAAATGGATTAAAATGGATTCAATTCCTTGATAATTTATCTGAAAACAAATTACCATACTCAAGTATGAGAGAAAATATGTAAACTATGACTTAAGAATATTTGAATCTGAGGAATGATATGAAAAAGAGCTAAATAGCATTAGAAGAAGTAGTTTCCAAGAATGAAGTTACTATTATTTAACAAAACCCGTTAGGGGGTTGAAATATGCAGGGCCACCTATGGGCATTGGCTGCATAGTCAAATAAAATAGCATCTTTTGGCTGACAAGTCTGTTATGTGGACTGTTTATGCAAGGCCACCTATGGGCACGTGCTGCATAGTTAGGAAAAAGAACTCTCAGAAATTTACTTTCCTAGTGCTAAAAGCCAGTGAAAGTTTATGGAGATTCAAATTTTCTAAAGCATAGAGTTTGTTGTATGGAAAGAGGTACTTGAATATGGAGAAGATATTTTCAAACAAGAATATCGAAGAACTGGATAAATATCACTCCTACGAAGGTCTGACCCAAACGTAGGGAAGAAGAATAAACCATAGACTTGAATACTTTCAGATCATGAAAAAGGATATGGGACAAATACGTTAAGGATGGCTATTTTTGCAGATCTCTACATACTGTCGTTTAAGACAAATAAGGACAAAAGAGGCATTCTTCCCAAGAATGAAGTTACTATTTATTTAACAAACCCGTTAGGGGGTTGAAAACATGCAGGGCCACCTATGGGCATTGGCTGCATGGTCAAATAAATAGCATCTCTTGGCTGACAAGTCTGTTATGTGGACTGTTTATGCAAGGCCACCTATGGGCACGTGCTGCATAGTTAGGCAAAAGAACTCTCAGAAATTTACTTTCCTAGTGCTAAAAGCCAGTGAAAGTTTATGGAGATTCAAATTTTCTAAAGCATAGAGTTTGTTGTATGGAAAGAGGTACTTGAATATGGAGAAGATATTTTCAAACAAGAATATCGAAGAACTGGATAAATATCACTCCTACGAAGGTCTGACCCAAACGTAGGGAAGAAGAATAAACCATAGACTTGAATACTTTCAGATCATGAAAAAGGATATGGGACAAATACGTTAAGGATGGCTATTTTTACGGATCTCTACATACTGTCGTTTAAGACAAATAAGGACAAAAGAGGCATTCTTCCCAAGAATGAAGTTACTATTTATTTAACAAACCCGTTAGGGGGTTGAAAACATGCAGGGCCACCTATGGGCATTGGCTGCATGGTCAAATAAATAGCATCTCTTGGCTGACAAGTCTGTTATGTGGACTGTTTATGCAAGGCCACCTATGGGCACGTGCTGCATAGTCAGGCAAAAGAATTCTCAG
Source organism: Viscum album (assembly GCA_963277665.1). Taxonomy (NCBI): domain Eukaryota; kingdom Viridiplantae; phylum Streptophyta; class Magnoliopsida; order Santalales; family Viscaceae; genus Viscum; species Viscum album. The sequence continues at coordinate 51,223,400 of OY728130.1, read as the reverse complement.
AAGTTTGACATTTTTGTGACCATAAGTCATGAAAAAGGGTTATGAAGATCTGAAAATATTTAAGGTTAGGATTATAATACATAAAGATGGGTATTTTCCAATGTATATAGAGATACATAGGTCAATGAAAACCATAATCATGTTGTGGCTGGGTCCTGAATTGAAACTTGGACTTCACTACGTATCTCATAAGAATGAGAATCAAGCCATACGTAGTTCTTGAAATACAGTTTAACGTCGTGCAGGACGAAAGGATGAGTGATCTTAGTTTTTGGGGTCATAGAATTCGGACCATAATAATGAATACACAGTGTGTGTTTTCATGAGGACTTTTCAGCCAAGGGACTGAAAGTGAAATTTGGGGTTAGGCCCAAAAGACTTGGGACTGGATTCGAGGGACACTCGAATGTTCCTACGTATCCCATAAAGATGGGAATCAAGTCCACGTAGTTCTAGAAACTACCCTTTGTACAAATTTGGTTCGTACATGTGAAGGGTGAAAAGGGACTTTAGTGCAATGATGGTTTTAACCTAAGATAAAAAGTTTAGGCATTACCATGTATGTACGTAGTCTTTTGAAAAAAATGAAAACCATGATTGAAAAAAGAATCAATGTTAATAATGGTTCCTTCTCAAATGAGGAAATCAAAGAATATTGTAGTTTATTGTCGTACCGGACAAAAGTGTTGTATAGTTTAACGTCATATAACAAGGACAAAAGTGAATCAATGTAAAGATATTGATTCCAAGGGTGGTTTCACAAATCATCATCATATGAGATTGTGGTGAACCAATGTGAAAAGATTGTTTTTGGGCTTGAACCTTTGGGAGGTTGCCTACATACCCAGCCCGAAGGGCAAGGATCAAAGTCTGTGTAGTTCAATTAAGGAATGAATTAATGATCAAGTTGTTCTTGTGGACAATGATCTAAAAAAAAATGTTGTTGGGACTTACACATGGTTAGTGGCCCAAAGGGAGTGTTATGGTTGATGTTCGCTCTAAGCTCACGTGAGTCATACTCGGTGTGAGAAACAAGAGGTAATAACAACCTTAACGATGTACAGTTTAATGTCATGTAGGACATAAAAAAGGGACTTTCTGTACAGTTTAGCGTCATGTAGTTAAGACGAAGGGGACAATATAGTTTAACGTCATATTGGACGAAAGGGGGATTGTGCAGTTTTAATGTCATGCTGGACTTTTGATGATTATATAGTTTAACGTCTTTCCGGACGTGAGGGACTTTTATACAGTTTAGCGTCATGTAGTTAGGACGTCACAGTTTAACGTCTTGCTGGACATATTTGCAAATAGTTTATGGTCGTATACATGGACCAGGAATGATGCAGTTTTAAGGTCATGATGGACTGTTTATGGAACTTTTTCACAGTTTTAATGTCGTGTGGGACGAAGTTGCAGTTTAAAGTCATACTGGACCATTGCTGTATAGTTTTAGCGTCATATAGCAAGGACGAACTGATGCTGTACAGTTTAAAGTCATGTAGCTAAGACTAAGGTGAATCAATATGAGGATATCAGTTCTGATCTTTTTACAGTTTATCGTCATGCTGGACATTGGAAGTGCCACACAGTTTTAATGTCATGTTGCTAGGACACAATATAGTTTAATGTCATCTCGGACAGAATACAGTTTAGTGTCATGTAGGACAATAAGGGACTTAACACAGTTTAACGTCATGCTGGACGATGAAAGTGCCACACAGTTTAATGTCATGTCTCTAGGACAAAATATAGTTTAATGTCATCTCGGACAAAATATAAGAACTTCTATACGGTTTATTGTCATGTAGGACAAAATCAGGGACTATGCAGTTTAAAGTCTTGCAGTTAGGACTATTGGTGCTGCACAGTTTAGTGTCATGTTGCAGGGACATAAGTGCGAATAGTTTAAGGTCATATGCACGGACCATACAGTTTATCGTCATGCTGGACGTAGTTGTAGTTTAAGGTCATACTGGACCATTGCTGTATGAACCAAATGTAAGAGTCTTAGTTCTGTGAACAATATTTTGTGTTTATACAAAATACTTCTTCAGAAATCTGGCATTAGTTGGAGTCGTGATGTGTTCTCCATCCATTGAAATCAGAGAATACGCTCCATTGGAGTAGACCTTATGTACTGAATAAGGTCCTTCCCATTTTGGTTCAAGCTTGGGAGGCTTCTTTCCTGGTATCATTGGTGTTCTGAGAACCAATACCAATTCTCCCTGAATGAATGAACGAAGATGAACTTTTTTGTTAAAAGCTCGTGCTATTCGATTCTGATAGATTTCCAAGTGGTGCAAAGTGCACAATCTTTTCTCATCTAACTGTTCCAATTCATTCAACCGCTTTTGGGATTGCTCATCTGTTGATAACTGATCACAAATGGCTATTCTGAGTGAGGGCAATTGGACTTCAATTGGCAAGACTGCTTCTGTTCCATATACCAATGAATATGGAGTAGACCGCGTTGCATTGCGATTGGTAGTCCGATAAGCCCATAAAGCATGATAGAGTTTATCAGGCCATGACCTCTTATCTTTATCCACCATCTTTTGCAGTATATTTGAAAGAGTCTTGTTGAAGGCCTCTATCTGGCCATTAGCCGCTGCATGATATCGAGATGAATGGTTGGACTTAATGTTGTATTCTTGATACAATCTCTTTACCTCAGAAGAGCAGAAGTTGGTGCCGTTGTCTGTCAATATGGTATGAGGGACACCAAATCTAGTAATGATGTTAGACTTGATGAAGCTAACAATGCATTTAGAACTGACTTCTTTGAGAGGTACTGCCTCTTCCCATTTGGAAAAGAAATCAGTAGCAGTAAGAATGTACTTAAACTGCTTGGCCGTAGCTGAAGGGTAAGGTCCCACCACATCCATTCCCCATGTGGAAAATGGCCATGAGTATTTAGCTGTATGAAGCAACTCTGGAGGTTGATGAATGAAATTGGCATATACTTGGCATGAATGACACTTCTTTGTGAAATTAACACAATCTTGTATCATTGAAGGCCAGAAGTATCCAAGTCTTCGAATTTGATCAGACAATCTATGTCCAGACTGGTGGGCACCACAGACTCCTGCATGCACTTCTTTTATGACAGCCATTGTCTCTTCACCATCAATACATCTGAAGAGAACTCCATCAAAACCACGTTTGTAGAGAATTTTCTCGAGGTGGTTTGGACCATCATAATGAGTAAAATTGACCACACGTCGCCGAATTTGTTCTCTCTTGGCTCTATCAGGTGGAAGTGTTCCATTTTGAAGGTATTCCCTGATAGGTGACATCCATCCTGTAGTATGACCATATGGTTCAGGAATGGGACTAATTTCATTAATTTCTTCTGTTCTGACTTGAACATAAGGTGAAATTGCACGACGGTGGGCAATACCGATGGTTGTCTCGTCCCGATTTGGATCTGCTAAAGCTGTGGCTATATTAGCCAGTGCATCAGCTTGAGCATTTTGTGATCTTGGGACATAAGAAAATGTCGGTTCTGAAGGGAATTCCGACATTAACTCTCTGATGTAATCATACAAAGGGATTAATTCTTCTTTTCTGATGGCATAATCCCCATTGACTTGTTTGATTACCAGGTCTGAATCACCTTTTACCTTTAAGTGATTCACTTGTGCTTGAAGCGCTAACTCCAAGCCTGCAATGAGAGCTTGGTATTCAGCTTCATTATTGGTACCGCCTTCCCACAACAAAAAGGAATAAGGTAACACTGCTTTATCTGGAGAAATGAGCACAATTCCTAAACCAACTTTGTTGAATTTAGGATTTTCCATTTTCTTCCCTGTTGGACTTCTAGAAGCACCATCAAAATACATTTCCCATGTTTGAAGATTCTCTTGAATAGAAAAAACTTCCTCATCAGGGAGTTCGATATCTGAATATGTGTCTTCCACTGAAGGGTGTTCAGCCAGGAAATCAGCCAGAGCTTGGCCCTTAATTGCCTTTTGAGACACATATTGAATGTCGAACTGCTGTAGAATAACCGCCCACCTTGCCAGACGTCCTGTAAGCATTGGACGACTAAGGATGAATTTGAGTGGATTATTACGAGATACCAATTGGACCTCGTGATGTTGCAGGTAGTGTCTCAGTTTCTGAACTGCAAAGATTAATGCTAGGCAGCATTTTTCAATACTCGAATATCGGGTTTCTGCTTCAAGCATAGTTCTACTGAGATAGTAGAGACTATTTTCATTCCCAGCATCATTCTTTTGAGCGAGAAAGGCACCCAATGATCGCTCTAAAGCTGTCACATAGAGGATAAGAGGTCTACCCTCAACAGGTGGCATGAGTACTGGTGGACTTAAGAGGTATTTCTTGAGAACATCAAATGCTTCTTGACATTCTTTAGTCCACTGGTAAGTGACTCCTTTCTTCAATAATTTGGTAAAAGGTAAACTTTTGCCTGCCAAATTCGCGATGAAACGCCGAATATAGGCTAAGTGTCCTTGAATTCCTCTTAATTCTTTCAAATTCTGAGGAGGTGACATACCAAGGATTGATTTGGTCTTCTCAGGATCGACTTCAATACCACGATGGCGTACAACAAAGCCGAGGAATTTTCCTGAGGTTACCCCAAAAGCACATTTTAAGGGGTTCATCTTCAAATTATGTTGTCGAAGCTTGTGGAATATGATTTCCAAATCAGCCAAGTGATCAAAACGTTGTTTGGATTTAACCACCAAATCATCTACATAGAATTCAACAAATTTCCCTAGAAAAGGTTTGAAGATACGATGCATGGCGCGTTGATATGTTGCACCTGCATTCTTTAAACCAAAGGGCATCACCCGGTAACAAAACACACCTTGAGGAGCTCTGAAGGCTGTATATTCCTCATCTTCTGGGGCCATTCGGATCTGATTATATCCAGAATATCCATCCATGAAAGAAAGTACTTCATAGCCAGTCGTCGCATCAATTAAGAGTTCTGTAATCGGAACTGGAAAATCATCTTTGGGACAATACCGATTAAGATCTCTGAAATCGATGCAAACCCTAATTTGTCCGTTATTTTTCTTTACTGGGACAATATTAGCCAACCACTTGGGATATTGAACTTCTCTGACGAAGTTAGCTTTGATAAGCTTATCCACTTCAGCCTCGATTTTGGAAGCATAGGTTGGGTGTGTTCTTCTCGCGGCTTGCTTGAATCCTCGATGTTCTTTTGGCAAACCCAAATGATGGGTGGCAACATCAGGATCAAGGCCAGGCATCTCTGTATAATTCCAAGCAAAGATATCTTTATTTTGCTTTAGAAAAGAAATATACATCTCTTGTTCTTCAAGGTTCATGGCCGCACTAATTAAAGTGGGGCGTGGATCTTTCTCTGAACCCAGATTTACTTCTCTGAGTTCATCCACAGTGGTAGAGATACCCTCTTCAAATGCTGGAGGAGCATCTCTAAGATCTTCCTCTTCCTCTTCATCATGTGTTATATCTTCCGTTTCTACTTGCAAAGTAGATGAAAAAATGAAATTCTCATGATCATAAGAGATGTCAAAATTTTCACATTTTGAAGAAGAAGCTTCCATTTCCGTCCCTATTGATGAACAAGGGTCTTCTTTGGGAAATAAAGAGGAGATGATGGATTGAGAATCGACATCAACATTCACCTCTGGTGTTGCTATAACTTCTTCTGGCCTGATTAGCGAAGTATAGACTTGTTGGATTTCAGCAGACGAAATGAAAACGTCACCACTTATGCTTTCATCATTGCTTGGTAAGTTACCAATTTCTCCCATGTTGTCTGGCTCGATTGCCGTAATTGACATTATGGATCTTTCCATAAGAGTATTTTGATTTGGGCCTATTTTGTCAATTTGACTGATAGGTAACACATAATCTGTACTCACATGTGAAAATGGATTTATTGGAATTTTTTCCAAACCATATGGAGCATTAACTTTGGTAATTTCCTTCATTGTAGATTTTTCTCTTCCCTTCATGTGATAAAATTCCGCCTCAATGTATTGAGACTCACATGTTTTGAACGGGGCCTTATCACCATATAATGTTCCAACTTGACCATCGAAACAGTATTTGAGACATTGATGGTATGATGACGGAATAGCTGCATGCTGATGTAACCAGGGTCTTCCAAGCAAAATATTGAAAGCTGAGTCTTGATCAACAATCATGAAATCTGAATTGGAAACAAGATCTCCAAAATGAGTTCTGAGCGTAACTTCTCCCAGTGGTTCTTGTTCATTTTTATCATATCCTTGCAACATCATGGTAGAAGGAGATAAATCAGATTCCGTGAGGCCCAATCGACGAAGTGTGCGAATGGGCATGAGGTTGACTCCTGAACCATTGTCAATAAAAGCTCTTCGAACATCTATACCATTGACTTTGCCAGATAGGTACAAAGGTTTTATGTGCCCATGCACAACATCATCTTCATCTTTATCAGTAAAAGATATCACTGCATGGCATTCTGCAGGATTATTCTCTATGTGATAAATTTCAGCTACAGCAATTTCAGCTTCAAACTCCTGAGGACTTGACAAAGCTTCGATGAGTGCTTTCCGAAGATCTTTTGATAGATTCAAAGCATCCAAAATTGATAATTTGGCTGGTACTTGGGCCAAGTGTTTCAATATATCATACTTTTGATCTAGAGGCCTGCGTTTCCCAATAGGAATATGCGGTTTAGCAGGTATCTTGGAAGCAGATGCTTTGGAAGCTGATGCATCTTGTATTGAAGTTGGCAACATCTTTGGTTTTGGAAAATTAGACTGATTAGATCCATTTGCTTGCTGAGATAAAGAAGATGGAACCTTTAATCGGTCTTCCAAAATAATTTTGCCGAAGCTGAGTTGGCCATTAGCAGAAGAACTTGCTTGTTCATTTTGAGCTCGCTGAAGGGCTCTACCACGAGTTTCTGCTGCATATACAGTGCTAGTAGGGGTAGAATTAGAGTAGTGGCTTCGGAAAGATCCACGTCTTCCCCTATATCCTAAACCTCTAGAACTTCCTCGGGTTCCTTTATTTGATACAGGGAATTCAGGCTCATCAAGACTGGAATATGAATCTGTTAATTGAATCATATTAACAGAACCAAAGATCAATTCTTCGTCTGATAAAGACTCTGCCTGGTTGGCCTGTTTAGGCTGTGCCGTTTGGTGGGACGGTGCCCGTGACTTTGAAGTAGATGGCATGAAATCTGCCAGAGTCAAAGACAATTTAGGCTTTGATGCATACTCATCTTCTTCTGATTCCTCTTTCTTCTTTGAATTACGCTGCCCTTTTGAGGATTTGTCCTTTGATGGAGGCTTTACTGCAGCTTTTGTAGGAGACACAATTGGTTTCTTCAATTGTGTTCGCAAAATGGAATGAGTCCGATTGATTGTCTTTCTGACCATCCAATCATCATATTTTTTCGCAGTTTTGCTTTTGACTTCCTGCCACTCGCCTCCTTCCTCTGGATCTGTAGCGGTAATACACGCTACATGAGCTGAAGAACCCTTCAATTTGACTTGTCCCAAGTCAACCATCTTTTGTAGGAGGTCTTTAAAGACAAAACACTCCTGGATGGGATGTCCCAACATTTGATGAAAGGGACAATAATTGGGACGGTCTTCATCTCCTTCCTTGTTTGGTCTCTTCGGCACTGGTAATTGAACCAAATTATTTTCCAGAGCTGAAATGAAGTAACCAGGAACTTGCTCACTTCGGAAAGAGTATGTTTTACTCTTCATATCCTCAAATTGTTTTCGTCGTTGATCTTTTTGATCATTTGGACGAAACAGCCTTTGTTGTTGGCGTTCAGGAGGTGGAGCCCTTCGAGAAGATGAAGGTTTTGAAGTAGAAATAGGTACAGGTGCCTGTTTAAGCATAACTGTAGCAGTTTCTGCTTTACCCATTCTTCTTCCTGGAGCTGATGGAATTACACGAGATTTAACCTTAGCCTGCATAAGGGAATCTTCAATCTGTTGAGCGATTGAAGTAAGGTCTCGAAACCCTCCTGTGTATTTCACAGGGATCAATGGCGTGCGTAATTCGTCACGCAAATTTGCCACACAGATTGGCAATAATTCCTCCTGAGGGAGTGATAAACTCAAGGAATACGTTAATCCCTTCCAACGAGCAATGAAATCAGAGACTCTTTCATTCTCCCTTTGCTTGCAGTTTGTAAGATCGAAAACTGTCGTTTTTGGCAAAGTTGAGCTGAACTGAAGAAGGAATTTTTGACGAAGATCCTCCCATCCGATGACTGACCGGGATTTCAAGCTTGTATACCAGACAAAAGCTGGTCCTTGCAAGGTTCGCACGAAGCATCTGAGTTTCACTGCTTCTTGTTGTTCTGGAGTTCCCATCATAGGATCACAACAAGACACGTAATGCGTCAAATGTTGTTCAGGGTCGCCTGATCCATTGAAATTAGGGAAAATAGGGTTTCCAAAACTGGATGGAGGAGAAATTGAATCTACCCATTCAGGGTAAACTTTCTTTTCAGGTTGAACTTGCGCCCGTTTCCCTTCCATAGTTTCTAACCGAGCTGTTAATGACTCAATAGTAGTTATTAACTTTTGAGAAACGTCAGGTTGAACTGGGTTTTGGGTAGGTGCAATGAATGGAGCTTGGACAGCCGTGGAGGTTGGTGCTGCAACTAATGGTAGTGCTGCCAACCGTTGTTGCGTTTGACCCGTAGGATTAGACCTCTGTGGGTGTACTGATAAAGGAGGATATTCCTGATCCATCTCAGTAGTTACAACAAATTCCTTCCGCTGTCGGACTTCAGCATTCTTAAGAAGAAGACTACTCTGAAGTAGTTCTGCATTCAACCTTCTTAATTCTTTCATTTCTTCCTCCTGTTGTGCAAGCCTTTGCTCTAATGAGAGCGATTGACCTCCTTCAGAGGAAGGGTGAGAAGTAACCTGATTCTTTCCTTTCCCCTTATTGGATCCTTTTCGGAGAGGGGGAAGTGGGTTACTTGAAGGAATACCCAAATTTTGGGTAAGCCTTTGATTACGTGTGCGCACACCTTCTTCATTTAGGTCTGTGTGCGCAACTTCTTGAGCAGGAACCTCTTCATCTGATCCCTCTGATTGAGCCTCATCTGGTGAATCAGCAGCAACGGCAGTGATGACATTAATGGATGCATTTTTCATGAAATCCTTTCTATCAGCATTTCTATGATATTGTCTCCTTTTATGTCCATGATAAGACATGGCATTCCGTTGACTTGACCCCTCAGGAATTTCTTTGTGAACCGTCACTTGGAGAGAATCTCCTGACATCTTGGCTCTTAGTTCCTCTTGAGGCTTATTCCCTAATCGAGAGAATACTGACTTTCTCTGAGGGAGGGATTGAAGATTTGAAAAAGTCCCCAGTCCGGTGGACTGGGGGTGTTCCTGTTGCTTCTGCTCAACTCCTCGAATCCCATTCGTTGATTCTGAGGGTTGGGTTAGAGAAGTCCCCAGTCTGGCAAGCTGGGGTGTCTCTTGACATGCTATGTCTGAGATCTTCTTGAAATCTCTCTTGATCTTGCGGATCTTAGTTCGGAAATTAGCTGGATGCATTAACCTGTATCCACTTTTATCACCTGGTTCAACAGACCGTTGGATGATTTCCGAAACTTCTGTCATTTGATGACGTGTTTGCTCCAGACGAGAGACTTGCGCAATATTCTCGCCTGCTTGATGTAGGAGCAATTCAACAACCTGTTCTCTATATACTTGATTTTGAGAGGAACTAGTTGAAGCTTGATCTCGAGCAAGATTTTGATTATGAACAAAGCCCATTGACTGTGGCCGGCCATGGGCAATAACATTGCATGAGACCATTTTCGGCGGGCTCTGCTGACCGGAAAGCACTGTGAAATGTAGTGCTCCGTGAATACCCCATCCTCTGATATGAACATTAGATGGAGCATTGGAAATTAACTGACGCAATTTTCTCAGCGCGCCAAGGCATGAACGTTGAAGGGTTCTCTGTTGCTTTTCAGCCTTCGGATACCGAGAGACTGATAGAGATGCCAAATCAATCTGGCGTTGTAACCCTTCTATTATCTTAAGATGATTTTCATATTCATCGTAAGATAATACCTTCTTCTTTAATTGACAAAGAGTTTTCCATATGTTAAGAAGAATATCATGGATTCCATCATCCGTCAACATCTTTGGAATGTCATACTGTGAATCAGCCAAAGGCCAAAACATGACTGGTACTTCACTTTTTGCCAGTTTTTTCCTCATGTTCAGCATTTCCTCTTTATCATTAAATGAAGATTCTTCTACCTGTTTGGACCAGAGTTGGTGTTTCCTTGTTGCTTCATTGGATTCAACAAGATTGGTAGAGGAATCACTATTCATGCTGGAAGATGAATGACCTAGGGAAGGTTCGGAGAATAACCTGAACCCCAAGCTATCTTCTGATGGAGAAAGAGTTTCACCTGCCGATAGTAAAACTTCAGACATGACTGGTTTTACGTTTGCAAGTGCCTCGAGATAGGAGGGCTTTCTCGTCACTACATTGCCTTCTGAAGAATTTTCGAGACAATGTGAATCACTACTGCGGAGAGGACTTTCGCAGCGAAGTTCATCACCATGAGGAGGACCTTCATGATGGGTTACAGCAAAAGATGATATCTCTTGCTCCTTGGTCTTCTGACCACACAGAGGGTTCCTGTGATTCTCATCTGAAGAAGAAACTTCAAGATTGACCGAATTTTCATGAAGCAAGTCTTCATGAGGAAGTGTCTGTTGAAGACCTTCGGGATTAATGTTCCTGTTATTGGGAACTGAGGGAGTAGAATCTTGAATTCCGACAGATAAATGTCTGAGGGCTTCAAGAACTCCAGCATCGAGCAAGGCCTTGTTGCAGATTGGCCTTTGATCTCCTGACTGTGCTGGGCAGATCTTTTTCTTAGATGCCTTCTTACTCGCTTTATAAATCACTTGATGACGAAAGTGATTGCTCTGAGCAGGTGTATGTGCCTAATCAGGAAAGATGGTCAGGTTAGGCTGACGATCATCGCTCAAATCAGGTGTATGTGCCTGACTTGGTTGTCCATATGATATGGGGGAGTAGGCCCCACAACCCTCTTGGACTGGAATAGATGTGTGTGTCTGTTCCGGAGTGAATTGTTGATGTGTCACTCCACCGCTAGGGATAGATTTATGTGTCTGTCCCTGAGATGATGCTGAAGCTGTTATGATATCCTGGCAAGCATCCAGAATATGAGCAGGAATTTTCTTCTGCTCTTTCACCATTGACAAAATATGTTTGGTGACTTCAGCCGCCGGAACAGGGATATACGTCCATTCCGGGCTTGGAGTAGGTGTATGTGCCTGCTGATTACACTTCGCCAAACGCTGTTGACGAGATCCATCATATGTAGTCAGACGAGCCTGCTGACTAACTGCTGATGTATAAGCAGGTGTATGTTCCTGCCTATGGTACTCCGCCGGAATTGCCTGGAGGGATCGGCTTGATGCTGCCAGACGAGTCTGCTGGACAGCGGGATTAAAACGAACAGGTGTGTATGCCTGCTCGTTATTTGCCACCAAGTTAGGTTGGTGGACTTCTCCGGAGATGGCAGGGATGACAACCTGCCTATTATTAACCGGATTCCGTCTCTGGTGACTCATCTTGCCTGCTCGGGTTCGAGGAACCTGAGCTGAATGCCTGGAGCCGGTACCCTCATCATGTTGAGGGTGCACTACCGCACGAGTCTGGCGGCGATTGTTGATGGGAGCCCTTGAGAAGGACTCCTGTCTCTTTGAATTAAGGTCCTGCGGGACCTGCTCATTCACTTCCTCAGAATAAGGGAGTGAATGGAAATTGCGTTCCGGGGATAACGACCCGAAACGGTTGGAGACGGTAGTCAGCACCGCCTGCTTCTTGATTGCTGGTCGCCGTTGTCCGGACGACCAGGTAGAATTGTTAACTTGGAGGGCTTGATGAGCGGCCTCCAGAGTTGGGATAGTACCGTTACGACGGTACTCCTTAACCAGTGCATTTGAAACACAGCGTTGAAGACGCTGAGTTGGTGATGTCATCCTCAGAGCGGATGACGTTCCAGCAGGAGTAGCAGCATTGGTTTTCATGGCAGCAGACCTCACAGTAGAGGTGTTCTCAGCAGCAGTATTCACAGGGGTGAATTTAAGGAAAGCCATTTTTTGTAGAAGATCTTGAAAAAAGAGTGCCTGTTCCATATAACAGACATAATCAAGATGAATCCGGCTACTACATCTTTTGGATGATCATATGTCAATGATTGCCTTGTTGGCCCAAGGGGTCTAACATCTAAGAAGAACATCACTTTAACTTGGTTAAGGATTCACGTCGGGTTCACCATTTTTTGTTTCGCGCGGAATCCGGGGATGACCTCCTAGACGGGAGATTCAAACGTTCCGATCGGTTTCTAACGGGTTTGTTCGTAGAACCGGAAACATCCAATGATTCCACATCCGTTTGGACCTACTTTCCAAAGGCAGGCGCTCATTAGCTTGTGGGCTAATGAGGCTTAGGAATTTGCATTGGTCGAGAGGATGGGAGGTCGGACTCATCACACCTTTTTGAGGGGAATTATTGTCTACTCCGGGACTCTCTTTATAGATTTAAGTTAAGTTCGTGAATCCTTATTACATTACCAAGTATAAAATGAGCTTTCCTTTAGTTTTAACAATCAATGATTAAATATGCAAGAAATTTAGAGAATCTTTTATATGTATTCGAGGTTCTTCATCAATATAGAATCATCTATATTTGTTTAGAGATTCTTGGTCAATGGTATCCTTCAAAACATTTATATAAAAGTCTCTTGGTCATTTTGATGACCAGGCTGGTTTTAAAGCCACTCAGTGGGGCACTTGAAGTTTTATCGTCATTCAGAAGGACAGAGATTATTTCAATGTTGGGATCGAACCCATGAATGGGCTACCTACGTATCCTTTGTTTTGAAAAAGGAATCAGAACCCACGTAGTTCGAGGAATGGGATATGATGTTTTATGATTGATGGCTCCAAGATGAATGTCATAATTACTTTTACACTCTAAGCTCACGTGAGTCATGCTCGGTGTGAGAAACAAGAGGTATTGGTAAAATTTAGACAATTGTGCCATAAAAGATGCAATCATAAGAATTTGTTTTGGGGCTTATGTATAGATGACTGCCCAGATAGGCGATGGTTTAGGATTTACTTTTAGGAAGAAAATCCATGAACAGGGTCCACAAAGTTATATGTGCTTCATAGATATTTGAATACTCTAATCTTGGGGCTTACTCCTAAGGAGGATGCCCAAGTTAGGAGGGGACTTATGATTAGGTTTTATTCCTGAAAAGGAAACCCAAATCAAAGGAAATTTATGACTGGTTAAGAGAAATTTTAAGAGACTTGGGGCTTACTCTTAAGAAAGATGCCCAAGATTTATGACTAGGACTTATTCCTGAGAAGGAAGCCTAGGTTTAGGGGACTTGGGGCTTACTCCTGAAAAGGAAGCCCAAGGTTATGACTGAGTCTTATTCCTGAAAAGGAGACCCAGGTTAGGGATTAAGGTTTGGGGCTTACTCTTTGAGGAGGATGCCCAAGTTTAAAGGACTTTGATTGGGGCTTATTCTTAAGGAAGATGTCCAAGATTTATGACTAGGACTTATTCCTGAGAAGGAAGCCTATGTTAGGGGACTTGGGGCTTACTCCTGAAAAGGAAGCCCAAGGTTATGACTGAGTCTTATTCCTGAAAAGGAGACCCAGGTTAGGGATTAAGGTTTGGGGCTTACTCTTTGAGGAGGATGCCCAAGTTTAAAGGACTTTGATTGGGGCTTATTCTTAAGGAAGATGCCCAAGATTTATGACTAGGACTTATTCCTGAGAAGGAAGCCTAGGTTAGGGGACTTGGGGCTTACTCCTGAAAAGGAAGCCCAAGGTTATGACTGAGTATTATTCCTGAAAAGGAGACCCAGGTTAGGATTCTCTCATCTTAAAGGATGAGGTTGAATGAATGAACTCTCAATCTTTGGTGACAAAAAGATGTTTAAATCATTAGGTTTTGAGAGATATTTCACATAATTCCTTTCAGATAAGGATGTCAAATCAAGAAATCATGCCATAAATGGCTTTGAAGAGTATCTTGAAGACTGAATCTTGAATAGGAAGGGTGAAATGGCTTAAGAGGGGTGAAAAAGGACAAGATGGGCACCCAAAAAGATAGGGGCGCGCAAGTATTGAAGGTCGCGCAAGTCCTGCGGCGGCGCACAAGTATTGGTCGCGCAAGTATACTTGCGCGACATAAGGGATACTTGCGCGATTTTCAACCAGAGTTGAATTACTTGAGCGACTCTTTATTAAACCCTTTCCCATCCTCTTGAGGTTCTTCCAGAAGGGGGACGCGCAAGTTATATTGAAGGAATTAAGTCGGCGCGCAAGTGTTTGATAAGTTTCAACACTTAGGTCTTCCTTCTTCCCTTTAGATCTTCCATTCTAGGTAAGAAATTACCTTAGAAGTGTTCTGGAAGCTTTGAGAAGAGACTTGGGCGTCGGGAGCTTTGATCCGAGTTTCTGGGAACTGATCCTCTCAAATGGGGGGCCCACATGGTCTATTTATAGGAAAAAGAAGACCCCGGGCGGTTACTGGGCGGTTATCAGATCTGTCGCGCAAGTCCCTTGCACGACCATGATGGGTCGCGCAAGTATTGAGGCGGCGCGCAAGTGTACTTGCGCGACCAAGATGGAACTTGCGCGATACATGGGCAATGTTCTCCTTTTCCATCCCTTTGTCGATTTTTGATGTTTCTTCAAAGGATTAATCACTTTTAGCTCAGATATTCCCTTTTCCGAACTTTAGATTCCGTGACGAAAGGAGCGTCAACAGAGTGATTTATTCATCTCTAATAATTACGGATGTGTTCTAGATAACTAGTAATCCCATTTAACATTAATTCCATTATGTTCCTACTTCTTCTGATAAAGTGGAAGACCCATTGATAATTGTGGGTTTGGGGGTTTATCTTGATCCTCTGTTTTTGGTCTGGATATCTTCTTCTTTTATTAATTCAACCATCTTGATTAAATTGGGGTTTTCCATTGGCGATCTTTCTTTATAAGATTTGAGGTATATAGTGAGTAATTGAAATCCCAAATTCTTGATCGCAATTATGTATATGATATTTCATAATTTCTATTATATGTTTAGAAATTAAGTTCTTGATTGAATTAATTAATTTTGTGTCATAATTGATTGAGAAAAATAAGAAATTTGGAATAACTGGATTGTAGAATTTGGAAAATTAATTGTTGAATTAATGGTGAGATATTGTGATTTTTTTTTTGAGATTATTATTTATAGAGATAATTATGACATTTTGGGATTTTTATGTGGGGATAATTAATTTTTGAGTTAAATATCAGAATATAAAATTATTAATTGAATAATTACTTATTGAATTAAATGAGGGATAATGAGGATGTGAACTGAATAATTAATCATTTATTTAAATATAGAATATTTAGTTCGTCAATATAGATTAATTAATTGGGGAATTAATTAATGAAATTGATTTGCTCAATTAATTGAGGAATTAATTGAGGGGATTGATGTGATAATCTAATTGTTTAATTTGTAAAGAGAATGAAAGGATTAATTATTTCTTGACTTAATTTTTCATATGAGGTGTATATCTAATTGTTTAATTGGTTTTTGAATTAATTAATTCTTTGTGATATATATTTATTTTTATAATTAATTGTAACAAATATATTCAAATTATAATTGTGATAATGAATGGAAACATGTAAATTCATATGTGTTATAGAAAAATGAATGTTAACAGTGTAATTCAGGTGTTAGCTGTGATAATGGATTACCACATAAATATTCATATATTTTATATGACATTGTCTGGTAATAGTAAAGTTCATGTGTTAATTGTTATAATTAATGGTAACATGGACATTCATACGTGTTATAGAACATGAATGGTAACTATCATTTACCATTGATTTGGATATCATGAAGTAACATTTGTAATAGAAGATATTTCCAAGAAAACCTTTCATATGAGGAAGGGAAAAATTAATTTATAGGGATTATATTTGTGCATAAAAATCCTATATAATATTCATTCATTTAATGAATAAATTTTTTAGAAATTTCATAGACCAATTTTTGGTAGTCTTTCTATATGATATTATCATATATTCCAAGAGAAAATAAAAAATGAATATCATTTATAGACTGTGTTGAAAACCATTAAAATGAAAAATTGTATTCCAAATTCAAGAATAGTTAATATTTTCTTCGAAAATTATCATTCTTGGATCCTCAAATTAAATTTGAATTAGTATATATAGATCCATCAATGACAGAAGTTGTTAGATAATGTTATATTCTAACCACTATAGCCAAGATATATTTTTTCAATCGGTTTGTTGAACAGTATCAATTCGTTTTGAGAAATCTCCCATGGCTATCATATAACAATACCTAGTTAAAATGGATGAGACTAAAGTTCATTTAGATATATGTATCTAAAGAGAGTTTCAAGGAACTAAATAATAGGTAGTCATTTTCACCTATACTTACATTACCCTATAGTGGGGAATGATTTGTTAAATATATTTATGCTTTCAAAATGGATTGTGATATGACCTCATGAATAATGATATTGTAAATTATTATTCATTAATGAAATGAAAAACTCATGATCATAATTATATAATGTGTTATTTGGGTCTAGTGGTAGTGATCATTACATTGAATATTTAGAAGAATTAGATCTATGATGAATGGTGTGATATATATATGGGTCAATGATCCTGAAATATATATATACACACAAAATGAGTTTATCATATACCTAAAAATTGTTATATTTTATCAAATAATATAATTTCGTAGTACATTACAACCCATCAATAGAAATTAAGGTGGTTGATGCACTGATCAGGAATGATCAAGATATATTATCCATGATAAATATTGAAAAATACCAAACACTCGTGGATTTACAAAGCAAAAATATTGAAGTTACAAGGTAATGGGAGAAATAATATCATTCATAAATGAATACCCAAAAAAATTCCACGTAAAGAACAAGAATGCCTAGAATGTTGATATGGATATCTAATAAAAGGTATTGAATATTTTAGGGTTCAACAATGATAAAGGTGTAGTTTTTTAGTTTATAACCCTAATATGTGTCCCATAAAAAACGTAAGATGGATTTTTTATGATTCACATTACCCAAACTCCCTAATGTATCCAGGAATAATGATGATATACATTGATCTAACGAAAAAGTTCTCTTGGGATAAAATAAATTGGAACATTGATGAATACAAATCTAGAAATTTCACATCTAAGTAATTTGAGGCATGATGATATAATTTAAATGGTATGATGATAATATTACTCATACCAATATTGAGATGGGAAAATAACACATTTTCTTTTTCACTTGACTACCCAAGAAATATAAAGTCTATAATTCTATATGGGTTTCAGGTGCTCAGATTACAAGTTAAGTACTTTTTATTATATTCAAATAATATCACATTCTTGACCAACTCAACAAGATATATGTAATGGAATTGGTGAGGATAAACAGAGTATAATTCTCCACTATATCTATTTTGAGATTAAAGGTTTACCTCTAGGATTTAGAGAAGAATACAAAAGGCATTGGGAATAAAGCTATATTTCATCATTTCTTATCACCCTCAAATGAATGGTTTGTATAAAAGAACTATTCCAAAACTAGAGGATATATTGAGTTCTTGTCCAATGGATTTTAAAATATTTTGGGATCAACACCCTCCTGGTATATTTATCACATAAAAATATGTTCCATTATAGCATTCAAATAGAACTGTATAAGGAGTTGTATGGTAATTGGTACTAAACATCAACCTGATGATATGATATTCAAGAAAAGAAATTGATAAGATATAATATTGTCTTATAAATTATAGAGAATGTGAAAATAATTAAACATTATACGATAGTATAAAAAATTAAATTGAAAATTTATGCTGATCTCCATTGAATAGATTATATGTATGAAGGGTTTGATAAATTATTCCTCTATATATTTTCATGGAAATAAGTTATGAGATATTAAAATAAGGGGAACTTGGGCCCAAGATACATCAGTCTCGTCAAGATTTATGGTCATTTTTGTGTTTTATCATATCCCATATAAATCCCACCATAACATAAAATAGAAAATGATGTGTTCCATTTATCACTTTTGAATAAATGTTTAATAGACCCTTCACTTTTACTAAAAAATAGAAGATATGTAATTCGAACATGATCCCTTTTTTGAGGTGCAATCAGGGGAGATCATGGATCAATGATAAAAATATTTTTCTAACTAGGCCACTCATCAATTCAATGTTACATGGAGGAATGAAATTTATGAGGACATTACATGAGATCTTGAGGATGTAATGGGATAAAATTACCCTCACTAGTTTTTATCTATGTAAAGAATTTTTATTTGAGGAATTAGTTTTAAGAAGGACAGAATGTAATGGCCCGTAATAAGATTAATTAATTTTCTTTAAATAAATATTGTGCTAAATATATTATTTAATATCAAACATAAAACTAAAATGAACTACAATATATTAACAACATATATTTATTAAATATATTTTTTATTACATAATCATTGATTTTATAAGTTAAAATATTGAAAAATTAAGAAATTTATATAGAAATGAGAATATATAGATTCAATTATTATGATTATTCCATATAGAAATCATTTATCTGAACATGGAATTGAGGTACCATCACTATATAAACTCCAATGTTATCTTAAAAAATTTTGTCTTGAGAAAAATTATATATGGAAGAATTTCAAGCTCATTGAAATCATAATGAGAACTATACTAGCTGAATGACCACCGATGACTTCCACCACTACGTATCATATTATTAGAACATATGTGGGGGTATTAATTATTTTAATTAGTATTTGGAATCACTAAATTATGTGATTATTTAAAATCTAAATTTTTATTTTTAACAAATGGATTTGTTTTACACAATGAAATTTCTTATGGATATTGTTTTCCAATATTATGAATTATTATAATACAAGTAATTTTTTTGACTATTATAATTTTATTATATTAATATGGAATTCACATTTATATTCATTGTATGAATATTATCTTATGTTGAATTTTTGGGAATTTTGTGGAAGAATTGACTTTTTAGAGAATAATACAAATATTAATTTTGGATATAATGTATATATACATCAAATATAGTTTTTAGAAAAATTATATATTGAATTAATTAAAATTTATTTCATATTTTAAATTATAATAATATATATTATATATTATGATCAACATAATTTTTGGGCATATAAATTATTTACCGTTGTTAATGTTTTTCATCACGATAATGTTAAAATGGGTTAAAAAGAAGTTTAACCAATACGTTAAGGCCACATTTATCTCAAAATTATGATAAAAGTTTTTTATGTGAGTCTATTTCAACCCTCCCTACGATTATATTAATCATGTTCTTAATTGTTACAACTTTCTTTTGAAATTGACATTACATTATTTTAATGTTATAAATATTTACAAGAATGCCGCTCCACTCACTTATAAAAGGGAAACTCTTATCACTACATTATTAGGCACATTAAGTTGAATATATTTATATAGAACTACATAAACCACCTCTCAAAATCCTTATCCACATCCTAGTTATTTTGTTCTTCCCAAAACCCAATCATACGAATCCTTATGGAGAGATCTAAAGGGGGAAACCCAAAGAAGGGGTAATTTTCAATAAAATTTTATTTCAGGTTTCTTTCTTCATTAATCCAAAAAAATTATTATATAAAATAGATATTAAATTAAACAATAAACATTATTATACTTTAATGTAATTATCTTGATGAAAAAACAATTTTATATTTTCCATTCATCAGACATAGAATAAAATAATTGGTTCTGTGTATGTGCTGAAAACCACCTATATGAAGAGATATGTATCATTTTTCATCACATAATATAACATATAGTTATAAATATAGGTTTCAAGAATTTATATGATATCTATAAAATAATAATTATTCTATAAGGATAAATTTCATTTACTTCCCTTCTCTTCCATCTAATTAAATATGATAATGTCACCTGTGTGTATGTGTGAACTGCCTCCCCAAAAAATGACACAAATTAGTTCCATGAGTGATTTTCATGGTTTATTAAATTACGAAATTTAAATAATAAATATTATAATTAAAATATTTATATTATTCTACAAATTTTATGTTTCAATTCTACAAAAAAACAAACAATTGATGCATTTTTTGAATTCAATATTCTTAAAACAACCACACTAAGACTCCCTTCTTGATATTATTTTATTTTTTACAACCTATTAGACTACGATTATTTTTTCATCCTTAAATGATAATTAATATGTTTATCTATAATTTTTGGAGATTTTTAGACTATTATAAACCTCATTATGCTAAGGTTGACATACCGATATAATATTTATTGAATTGGATGAATAACACCATGAGACTGAGTAGAGAAAAAAACTATTGAAATGAGTATCACATAACACTAAATAGACCTTAACAAATGGAATAAACCTAAAAAAGGTTCTGAAAAAAGTATTCAATAAACCTGATTTTATTATTTCTACAGTTAGGTGCACTGAAAAAGTGGGTCAGGATTTCAGGTAAGGGTTTCTTCTTGTTAATTTTCTTTCATTGAGTAATATATTATTTTCATTCACTAAGATTTCCAATACACTAATATATTAAATTTTCCAAATTATATTTTTTTTTCAAATATATAATTTAAATTATCTCATTTAAATATTCTTCATTGATTAATTTAAACATTCGTAAAAATTATATAATATTATGAATAATTCATTTTATTTGTAATGGTACTTTTCCCTCTATATCCATGTTTCCTTCCTGCCGATGTTAACCTTTAATAATTCAAAAATGAAATATATTTCATCTCCTACTACCATTATTTTTTTCCTTTAACTTATTTAAATGGTGTTTTTACTATCTAATGAGTAGAGGTATTATAATTTGATTTAAAGTAACAAATAAATTCCATTTTTTCAGAGGATCTTTTATCATCCACTAAAAATTAGATGAATTTAATATTATTTATCTTTAAGGATTAAAAAGTATAAATTCATATAAGATTATTTTTTTCAATAACCTCCTTCTCTACCTTTTTAAAATAAATTATTAAATGATTTATAAATTTAATTTTTCAATGATGTTATAAAATCCTTAAAAATAATTTTCATGATTTTTTTACATTTTCTTCTCAACATCCAAATAATCAATTTATAAGGGAGTAATTTTCTTAATCGTCCTCGAAATTCACTTATGAAATTAATTTTGGAGTGCTTTTTTTGGTGTCATATCATATTCATTCCTATCTTAAGTGATAATAGTTGAAATTGTTACGGAACCAATTTTCATTCCATGGGACCTTTATTATATGTTCAATGTTTTTTTATTTGGAACACATATGTATGGATGATGATGGTTGGGGTCTCATATATCCCTCCAATAAATTGTGTATGATTTTATACATCATGATATAATGAAAATAAAAGGAATAACTAGATTTTCTCACATTCTAAATTTTTGGGCATGATTGAGTTTATTTATAATTCATGTGAAAGATTGAGATTTCTCACAATGTTTTATTATGCTTATGTATGTGAAATATTTCAAAATTTACGACTCAATTCCATGAAAATGTATTTTCTTTTTGGTTAAATATTGAGTAATTCCTCTCCTTCCACAATCCATTACGTTTTATTATTGATTATGAATATTTATTATGATTCCATGGTCCTTTTAATTATATTTTTCTCATATGTTTCATGTTGTATCGCATTTATATGATCTAACTCATTATACATCCTCGATATGTTTCTTTTAATATTAATTTGAGCTCTACATTTTAATTTTTATCCATTATCTATGAAATTATATGGAATACTGTTTATATAATAAATTCTTGTGTTATGATGATTTGTTAGAGATTTTGAATTTTTTATGTGAAATTATATGTTTATTATTCAAGGCTCTATAAACACAAATCCTTTGATTATACTAGTTATGAAATCATCTATGAAACTTAGTTTTTATGTTATGAGAATAATTTTATATTTATGTGATTTTAGCATTGATTGTTTCAGTGATAATGTAGGAGTTATCAGTTTTCAAAAAAGACACTGTCTCCCAATATTTTTATAGTATTCCATCAATTATTCTCAAAGTAGAACATGTGAAACACCCTTATTCCTCAATAAATAACATAGTTGTCATGTTTCGACACAATCCAAGTGTGTACTCTTATTTCCACCCTCATTGTTTATGTTCACTTTTCAACACACACTCTTTTACATATCACTTCTTACACACACTCTCTCTCTCACAAATAATCTGCAAAGACCCATTATTCAAATATATTTCATATGGGAAATGAACTTCCTTTAGGATAATATTTAAACTATAAAGTCAAATTTCAATATCCAACTTCCATTAACTGCACTACATCTTCTTAATCCTATAGATCTATTCATTTGGGATTCATAATAAATCATGACATGACTGTGTACCACATGTAATGAAAAATGATTTCCTATAGATACTTTAAATGTTTTTATATATTTTTAATTTTATAGTATTCATCATGGTTCAATTTATATATCCACCTCAAAATAGAAAATAGATTATGTTTCACAGCTTCTAATCACAACATAACTCCATCCCAAAAATAACACTTCATTTTGTACTATGATGTGGCTATTTAAACGCCACAATCATATATGTCAAGTTTTTGAGATATATTCAACCACATATTCATCAATGTATTACATCATAACATGTATTTCATCTTAAAAACATCACACTTATTCTCTTACTACTTGTATAATGATTTATCTTGGTTATATTTAATCCAAAAAGGAACAATTTAAATTTTTGGGTTATTTGAGAAGTAAAATATCCTATATGTGAAAAACTCATCTTAAAAAAACATACATATAAACCCTTGTGTTCCTAAATATTTCCAATTTTACCTCAAGAATGTAAAACCCAGTGTATCAAAAATCCATAAATAAATAATTTAAAACCATGCAAATCAAAAATGTAACGCCCCGACCCCAGCTACCTAGAGTCGGTGCATTATTACATAACATTGGCATGATCACGAGAAAGATCAAGTCTCGAAAGACCGATTAGTTTAGTAGCCTTGGAATAACTAGATACATCCATAAATTTTTACATTACATCATAAAAAAAACATCTTGTCTTCATATCCCCTCATACTATCCCTACAGGTCATTCATAAATTACTTCTTCATAATCCTGGGAAAAATATAAAACATTGAAAGGGGTGAGCTCAGATGCTCAGTAAGGATAACATTATAGCAAAATCTTTCATAAATAAGCATAAACACTTAAGGCAATTTATAACTAAAACAAAAGCCTTTTAAACTTGAACTTCAGCATAAAACGGCAAAGGTAAAATGAAATAATGCCATTTACTTACTCACATGGATATTCTACTAGTAGAATGATCACATGCAATATCAATAACCACTTTCATAATGATGGAATGCATAATGCCAGACTATCATAACCACATAGCCAAGGCCTCATGCCAAGACTACAAATAAGATTTTGCCAAGGCCTTGTGCCAAGACACTAGTTTGTCTCATGAGACCTACCGATGCATCGAGGAGCTATAGCGGGCTCCACCCGTCACTTATTAAGTCCAATGCATTCCTCATATGAATAGGTTTAAGCATAAAATAAACATTCGTATCAAAACTAGCATACGAAATGTCAATACTTTAACCACAAACCATGAATGGTATAAAAATAGAACATCCACAGTCAAACATAACTCATTTGATACAATATGGAAGATTGTATTGTATCACATTAACCTCAATCATGAATAATGAAGGATGTTGACATAGATGAAAATAATCATCAAAACTATTTGAGAGAAATATCCCCCTTTTCTTGAAAACATTTAAAAGTCACACTATTTGTCAAGAAGCCATTTAAAAGTAGACTTTTGAATCAAAGTGTCCCATACCACTTTGAAAATTTTTAAAAGGAGTTTTGATTTCTAAAATTTAATTTCCATATAAATAAATCCTTAAAACCATTTTTAAAAACATGGACATTAATAAGAAAGATTTAGATGAAGAAGTCTTTAAAACATTTAAAAATGGTATTTTAGTTAGAGATTCTAACCAAAAGAGAGACACTTGAATACAAATAATTGAGGTAATCAAAACATTGTAATATCATGAGAATAAAGGGATTCATGATATACTATGTCAAAGTACATTATATACACCACATAAAAGTGATTTGGTGTATATCAACAAAGAAGTCTCAGTTGAATGTAAATTGAGATGAAATCTCTCATAAAGGCCGTATCCTTAGGTTAAAGATAAATCAACGACATAATTATGTGTGAAAAATATAAATACACTAAATATGATTGAATATTCAGTGTAAAACAATCAAAGGATATTCACACATATTCTTGTAGAAACAACACCAACGGATTGGATATTTAACTCAACAAATGGAGATTGAGTTAAAATTACTCTTATCAAGTTCATACCGATCACTTGAGAATTTATCAATGGAGTGATTATGTGTATCAAAAGTATATCCACAGAAAGGGGAGTGGAAATTAAGACATAATCAAATGAATAGCGATTCCACACATAATCTTGGAGTAATATAATCAATGAAATATGTGTAAAGCCAAATGAGTGGAAATTGAAATCTCAAATTCCCTTATCGATTAGGTAACTTACGAAACATACACCCATGAAAGAAGTATCATAACATGATGATGTAAATACCCATAAATTAAATTATATTACACAATGAATACAATCATGGGCAGTACACCACATGCAATAATTAAGTGGTGAACAATGGAAATCTCACGGAATTGAAAGTGAGATAAGAAAATCCCTTACCACGTTAATCAACTGAGTCGCATGGCCAAAAGTTAATAACCACCAAATTATTTACAGAATAACATGAATATAAAGTGAATCATGATAATATATATCAAATGGAAGTACACAATACACCACTTTCAATAATTTAGTAGCGAACAATGGAAATCTCACAGAATTGAAAGTGAGATAAGAGAATCCCTTACTTTGTACTTTTTCCTTGGTCGATGGTAGGTTTACCTCCTGTATAATGGTGAAATAATTGTTATTGAATAATAAAAGAATCAGTTACTTTAATATGATATCATACATGATCTTTTAACATTGATTTGTTAATAATATCTTAGAATTATCGTCATTTCAGGTGTTAACAGGTTCATTTTACTTTATATTCTTTGTTATGTGAGCCATATTCGTTATTAATGGGATGTATATTATTCATATCCAGAATGGTATCAAGTCCTTAAACATCATTTTTAAATCATCAAATGATAATTATACTTGAATGGATACGATGGAGAATGAATCACATCGCGTTCGTGGAGACGGTAGTCTGTACGTACGCACGAATGCTACTTCCATTTAATTTTTATTTTAAAAGAATCGAATCCAAATGATACATAGGTATATTACTATTCCAGTAAAATATAATATTCTATATATGTTTCTTAAGTTCATTAACACCATCCTTTATACGTTCCATGTGTGGTATGAACGAGTCATATCATTTTAAGGGGGCGATAGTCCGCACTTCCTCAAATGAAATTATCGTATGTATATAAAACATGAAACGAATAATTGTATGAAATAAAATGGAATTACAGAAGCTTATATATAAAATATATATCATTAATATCATATTTAATTACAGTTCCATCCCAATGGCCACCATGAGAGGCTGTAAGATGTATTAGAACAATCATCGTTTCGTGAGGCGTTAGTTTGCCATCCACAGAAACATTATGTTCATCATCCATTAGATGGAGTTGTGTGAATGTTTAGTTTGAATCCTTCTTATAACAACATCCTAGTATATTTTGGATACTGGTGTTGTTACAAAAGAAAGTAAATAAAAAGAGTTTGGGGGTTGGAGAAGCAAAATAATTGAAAATAATTTAAGAGAAAATGTTACCTTTAATTTAGGTAACTCACTTTGGTTGGAACCAAAGGACTTCTTGAAATGCTTTCTGCCTAAGGGGAAGCTTCAAGGAGGAGGAGAGGGATGTTGGGAGCTTAGTGGGGCAGAGTTTGGACGAGCCAAGTGGCTTGAGAGGTGTGAGTAATGAGTAGAAGTGGTCTCCTTTTATAAGGGAGAGGAGGGGCTCTTTAGGAAAGAGTGAAAGTATTACTTTATAATGTAATTATATTCGGTTAATAATGGTCCAAAAATCATTGAGGTCGAAGATAAGATGACTCAAATTCTAAATAACATCAACCAATAAGAATTGGACAGGTTTTAGATAATATGTTAATCATTATAATCTTATTTATTTAAATGATTTATTAATGAGGTAAACATTGCATTATTATTGTGTCATTAATAATTTAAATTATTTGATATCTAAAAATTATAAATAAAATATCATTATGTAGGAAATCTTTTTATCTTTCTAATGAATATTTATAATCGAAAATCCAACATGTATAACCCTATGTAAAAATTGTTCTTTTAAAAGATGTAAGCTTATGCCATTTTTGTATTCATTTTAACTTAATTACAATAAAGTGTCATTATCACTTACAAGTGGATCAATGGGGTCCCAATATTGACCCAAAGATGTCCATGGTCGACCATTTATCAACCAATAGGGTTAAGACACGTTTTAGGGTAATTTAGTATTATTATAATATTATTTTTTAACCCTTATTTACCGGATTTACCCTTAACCATGGTAAATAAAATATTTACCGCAGTAATTATTCAAAATGTCTAAAAATAAAAGTAACCTATTTACACAATTTGAACATCCTGATTCCAAATATGGAATCCATTTTTCTAAATTCAAAACACAGAAGTGGCAGAAATTAATTTAAAATTAATTCCCGCTGTCAAAACAAAAAGCGTGTTTTTAAGAGATAATAACTATCAAAAGATTGACACTTGTTTATGTTCGGTTTAATTGTAAAATTATGTCCAATGACCAACATTATATTAAATGGTAAAAATATATTCTAAATATACTTTAAAAGCACTCAAATTCATAATTTATCACTATTAATTATTTTGATTAAAAAAGTTGTTTTTAATTAAATTTTAGTAATTTTCACTATTCATCAAAATATGAAAGTTATCCGAAAAGTACCAAAATTTCACCTTAGGCTAAATTCGATATTCCGAATCCAAAAATGAAGTCCATTTTAAAATATAAAATATATATAATTTCAAAATTTAGGTATTACTATTCATAACGGCTAGTTTGATTGGTTGTGGCGTGTGTTAAAACTCAAGGTTGCGTACAACACACGCTACTATTTTATTAAAAGGAAAGCGTACCGTGGAAGCTTGGGATGTTTCATTTTAAATTTTTTTATGTCCCAATTTATTCAGATAGTTTAAAATATTTTATTTAAAAAGGTTTCACTATTAAAAGTTGATAAAAGTGCAATACTGAAAATGAATCTGTTCTTGCATTATGACTAAGAAACTCATAATAGAGATTCTAAAATTATAAGGATTATATAAAGTTCAAAATGTAGTTAATACTATTCATGACCTCTTTTAATGGCTTTTTTTGTACGTCATTTTGTTATTGAACTCGGTGTTGCGTGTAGTGCAAGTTATTGAATTATTTTTAAGAAATAACACACTATGAAATCCTGGGGTGTTACATTCTCCCCTCCTTCAATAAATTGCATCCTCGCAATTTGAAATTGTTCTTCGAAAATAAAAGGTTGAAAGTAGAAAATATATTTGTGGGAAACCCCACATCAGAAATTGGGTTACTGAAATTTAGTCTTAATATAAGGAAAAGAGAAATTAAAGGGTCACCACCAAATTATGATCTCGATTAGGAGAACATTGGTGGCAATTAGAGACATATAATTGGAGGAAAAAAGTAAATATTTATAGGTAGTGATTGAGGTCATCAATCACAAACAAGTATAAAATTGAGGTCCTTAAACTCATCAATCTATGATGATTTGAAATACCATCGGTTCAACAAAACATAGGGTATTAGGATAACACATTTTTGACGTTTCAAAATATCTTAGTTGAAATCCCACATCGAAAAATGAATTAATGAGGCCTCTATTTAAAATAAAGAGTGGAAAGTATAAAGATTACCAAAAATAACACATACTAGGGTTCCATGTAGGAAAATATGGATATGGAAGAGAAATCTAACCATCAATTATCTGATGGAGAGTGGTAGAGAACATGGCTATGAAAAGGCCAACAATCCCAAAGCCATAAATTAGTGATGATTTAATGTACCATCTAGGACAACATTTTTTTTAAAGTTAAATTACATAAGGAAGAGGAATTCATTTATGATATTGACTAAGAACATTATGAGATATACTTAAATTTTAAGTAGATTTTCATTCTTTAATAAATTTCCACCACTAACTCTATTTTTTTTTTAAACGATGAGTATTCAAGAAGACTTGGTCACACTGGAAGAACTAGAATAAACTTCTATAGAATCACATGATCCATGTAGGATAAACCATATATTTACATTGTCTTTGAAGATTAATCAAAACCAAAATGGTTAGTGAATGATCTAATGATCCCCCAAAAGGATATTCATTGAGATAAATTTGCACTAATATTAATTTCTAAAATTAAACCAACAATACCCCAAAGTTAAATAGATACCATTCAATAACGAATTGTCCTTAAAATCCTTTTATATAATCCAAACTAATGTTGAAACCCAAAACATAGAAGAATTTGATTATGTAGTCTCCCATGTTACATTGTATCTCCAAATGACATCAAATACTCTTAAAGTCACATACTTAAAAGTAATTAACATCATCACATATTCTCTGTTATAGGTTAATCATTTCCATAAATAACCCAAATCACTATAAATCAACAATAAAAACGTAGATAAAAATCCACCATTACTCTACAAATGAAACCTCATTGTATTCTATTTTCCTTGGGAATATAGTGTTCCTAACAAAATGAACATCTTCTAAAATAACATTTATCACTTAATCACCAAATCATTTTCCTATACCAAGGGTATTCATTTGATAAGACATAAGAACCCAAATCATCTTATTATTGATCAATAAAATCATTTAACAAAAAAAATAGTCACACTAACCAGGGACTTCACGTAGTCCAGTGGTAGGCGATAAATCCTAATCGCACTTTGGTTGTGGGTTCGATTCTCACAGCTTTGTCCGACGCGATGGGTTGTCACACGGTCTACGTGTTGTCCTTTTTTTAAAAACTATATTTTATAATATTACCAAAATGAGATAAATTCCTCAAAATAACATAATTTAACCACAAATGTTATATAATACTTTTCATTTTCATCCCAAATTATAATAACTTATCATTTTCTCAAACCCCAATGATCATATAAAACCAAATGGTTATTTATACCTATATCCACAAGATAAGAGACAATTCTTCCTCAAATATCATTCTCACATGGAAAACTGTGGGGTTACAAATACAAGAGAAAATTATTCCAAAGTGAACCAATCAACAAGTAGTGCTAATTTTTCTCCAACCATTTATTTCCACATAGCTTCTTCTTTGACCAAGAAAATATCCTATAGAATAGGACATTCACTCGGGTAATGGCCAGGTCCCCTACATTTACGGCAAATGACTGTAAATGGACTCTTGGGACCATTTTTATCTTCTTCCATAGTACTCTTCATTTTTCTTCGGCAATTCTTCACTTTATGTCCTTCCTTCCCGCACGTAAAACATTTCGTTTTCCCATTGAGACACTTTCCTGGGTGTCTCTTTCCACATTTCCTGCATGATGAAAATTGAGGTTTCTTTTCTCCATGGTCTCCATTGCTGGAGATCTTATCATTTATCACCTTTCTCTTCCTTGTTGAGTCTGGGAGTTGGTTAATATATATGTTGTTGATCATATTTTTGGAAAACTGATTTGGCATAAAGACGATATCTTTTACGCCTATCAACATTCCATTTTGTTGCTCATCGCCACCACCGTTCCCACCTTGTACATCATTCTCAAAGTCACTATGACTTCCTTGGAATCCAGCCATTGACTAAAACCAGAAAGGATTGTGTGAGTAATAGTAGTCGTAAAATCATTTAGAGATTAAAATGTCACCATATTCTCAATTTGAAACATATTAGGATTAACCAAGGTCATTTAATCTCATCTTATGTATATATTACTTAAATCGGTTTGTAAAGAAAATGTAAATTATCCTAAGCATATCCCCCGGGAGTGTCGTAACCAAGAGTGCAGCAAGGCCCGTTGTCGTGCACCAGTTCCCGTTCGAGTCTAGCTCAAAGCGGTGTTTTCGGGTTTTACCCCTAGGTACATCTGTGCCAGAGCCGCCTCTACCTGCTCGTATCCAGACAGGGATGTATTGCTCGGAAAACTCACAAAATCTCTACAATACCAAAATTCTAGGAAATTCTTTTATACTAATCCTCAAAGTTCATCTTAGGTCTATGTGCTCTAATCAGAGTTTATCTAAATCTAGCTACCAAGGTTTGTACTAAACTTCCTCTGATACCAACTGTAACGCCCCGACCCCAGCTACCTAGAGTCGGTTCATTATTACATAACATTGGCATGATCACAAGAAAGATCAAGTCTCGAAAGACCGATTAGTTTAGTAGCCATGGAATAACTAGATACATCCATAAATTTTTACATTACATCATAAAAAAACATCTTGTCTTCATATCCCCTCATACTATCCCTGCAGGTCATTCATAAATTACTTCTTCATAATCCTGGGAAAAATATAAAACATTGAAAGGGGTGAGCTCAGATGCTCAGTAAGGATAACATTATAGAAAAAGCTTTCATAAATAAGCATAAACACTTAAGGCAATTTATAACTAAAACAAAAGCCTTTTAAACTTGAACTTCAGCATAAAACGGCAAAGGTAAAATGAAATAATGCCATTTACTTACTCACATGGATATTCTACTAGTCGAATGATCACATGCAATATCAATAACCACTTTCATAATGATGGAATGCATAATGCCAGACTATCATAACCACATAACCAAGGCCTCGTGCCAAGACTACAAATAAGATTTTTCCAAGGCCTTGTTCCAAAACACTAGTTTGTCTCATGAGACCTACCGATGCATCGAGGAGCTATAGTGGGCTCCACCCGTCACTTATTAAGTCCAATGCATTCCTCATATGAATAGGTTTAAGCATAAAATAAACATTCGTATTAAAACTAGCATACGAAATGTCAATACTTTAACCACAAACCATGAATGGTATAAAAATAGAACATCCACAGTCAAACATAACTCATTTGATACAATATGGAAGATTGTATTGTATCACATTAACCTCAATCATGAATAATGAAGGATGTTGACATAGATGAAAATAATCATCAAAACTATTTGAGAGAAATATCCCCCTTTTCTTGAAAACATTTAAAAGTCACACTATTTGTCAAGAAGCCATTTAAAAGTAGACTTTTGAATCAAAGTGTCCCATACCACTTTGAAACTTTTTAAAAGGAGTTTTTATTTCTAAACTTTAATGTCCATATAAATAAATCCTTAAAACCATTTTTAAAAACATGGACATTAATAAGAAAGATTTAGATGAAGAAGTCTTTAAAACATTTAAAAATGGTATTTTAGTTAGAGATTCTAACCCAAAGAGAGACACTTGAATACAAATAATTGAGGTAATCAAAACATTGTAATATCATGAGAATAAAGGGATTCATGATATACTATGTCAAAGTACATTATATACACCACATAAAAGTGATTTGGTGTATATCAACAAAGAAGTCTCAGTTGAATGTAAATTGAGATGAAATCTCTCATAAAGGTCGTATCCTTAGGTTAAAGATAAATCAACGACATAATTATGTGTGAAAAATATAAATACACTAAATATGATTGAATATTCAGTGTAAAAAAATCAAAGGATATTCACACATATTCTTGTAGAAACAACACCAACGAATTGGATATTTAACTCAACAAATGGAGATTGAGTTAAAATTACTCTTATCAAGTTCATACCGATCACTTGAGAATTTATCAATGGAGTGATTATGTGTATCAAAAGTATATCCACTGAAAGGGGAGTGTAAATTAAGACATAATCAAATGAATAGTGATTCCACACATAATCTTGGAGTAATATAATCAATGAAATATGTGTAAAGCCAAATGAGTGGAAATTGAAATCTCAAATTCCCTTATCGATTAGGTAACTTACGAAACATACACCCATGAAAGAAGTATCATAACATGATGATGTAAATACCCATAAATTAAATTATATTACACAATGAATACAATCATGGGCAGTACACCACATGCAATAATTAAGTGGTGAACAATGGAAATCTCACGTAATTGAAAGTGAGATAAGAAAATCCCTTACCACGTTAATCAACTGAGTCGCATGGCCAAAAGTTAATAACCACCAAATTATCTACAGAATAACATGAATATAAAGTGAATCATGATAATATATATCAAATGGAAGTACACAATACACCACTTTCAATAATTTAGTAGCGAACAATGGAAATCTCACGGAATTGAAAGTGAGATAAGAGAATCCCTTACTTTGTACTTTTCCCTTGGTCGATGGTAGGTTTACCTCCTGTATAATGGTGAAATAATTGTTATTGAATAATACAAGAATAAGTTACTTTAATATGATATCATATATGATCTTTTAACATTGATTTGTTAATAATATCTTAGAATTATCGTCATTTCAGGTGTTAACGAGTTCATTTTACTTTATATTCTTTGTTATGTGAGCCATATTCGTTATTAATGGGATGTATATTATTCATATCCAGAATGGTATCAAGTCCTTAAACATCATTTTTAAATCATCAAATGATAATTATACTTGAATGGATACGATGGAGAATGAATCACATCGCGTTCGTGGAGACGGTAGTCTGTACGTACGCACGAATGCTACTTCCATTTAATTTTTATTTTAAAAGAATCGAATCCAAATGATACATAGGTATATTACTATTCCAGTAAAATATAATATTCTATATATGTTACTTAAGTTCATTAACACCATCCTTTATACGTTCCATGTGTGGTATGAACGAGTCATATCATTTTAAGGGGGCGGTAGTCCGCACTTCCTCAAATGAAATTATCGTATGTATATACAACATGGAACGAATAATTGTATGAAATAAAATGGAATTACAGAAGCTTATATATAAAATATATATCATTAATATCATATTTAATTACAGTTCCATCCCAATGGCCACCATGAGAGGCGGTAAGATGTATTTGAACAATCATCGTATCGTGAGGCGTTAGTTTGCCATCCACAGAAACATTATGTTCATCATCCATTAGATGGAGTTGTGTGAATGTGTAGTTTGAATCCTTCTTATAACAACATCCTAGTATATTTTGGATACTGGTGTTGTTACAAAAGGAAGGAAATAAAAAGAGTTTGGGGGTTGGAGAAGCAAAATAATTGAAAATAATTTAAGAGAAAATGTTACCTTTAATTTAGGTAACTCACTTTGGTTGGAACCAAAGGACTTCTTGAAATGCTTTCTGCCTAAGGGGAAGCTTCAAGGAGGAGGAGAGGGATGTGGGGAGCTTAGTGGGGTAGAGTTTGGACGAGCCAAGTGGCTTGAGAGGTGTGAGTAATGAGTAGAAGTGGTCTCCTTTTATAAGGGAGAGGAGGGGCTCTTTAGGAAAGAGTGAAAGTATTACTTTATAATGTAATTATATTCGGTTTATAATGGTCCAAAAATAATTGAGGTAGAAGATAAGATGACTCATATTCTAAATAACATCAACCAATATGAATTGGACAGGTTTTAGATAATATTTTAATCATTATAATCTTATTTATTTAAATGATTTATTAATGAGGTAAACATTTCATCATTATTGTGTCATTAATAATTTAAATTATTTGATATCTAAAAATTATAAATAAAATATAATTATGTAGGAAATTTTTTTATCTTTCTAATGAATATTTATAATCGAAAATCCAACATGTATAACCCTATGTAAAAATTGTTCTTTTAAAAGATGTAAGCTTATGCCATTTTTGTATTCATTTTAACTTAATTAAAATAAAGTGTCATTATCACTTACAAGTGGATCAATGGGGTCCCAAAATTGACCCAAAGATGCCCATGGTCGACCATGTATCAACCAATAGAGTTACGACACGTTTTAGGGTAATTTAGTATTATTATAATATTATTTTTTAACCCTTATTTACCGGATTTACCCTTAACCATGGTAAATAAAATATTTACCGCAGTAATTATTCAAAATGTCTAAAAATAAAAGTTACCTATTTACACAATTTGAACATCCTGATTCCAAATATGGAATCCATTTTTCTAAATTCAAAACACTTAAGTGGCAGAAATTAATTTAAAATTAATTCCCGCTGTCAAAACAAAAAGCGTGTTTTTAAGAGATAATAACTATCAAAAGATTGACACTTGTTTATGTTCGGTTTAATTGTAAAATTATGTCCAATGACCAAAATTATATTAAATGGTAAAAATATATTCTAAATATACTTTAAAACCACTCAAATTCATAATTTATCACTATTAATTATTTTGATTAAAAAAGTTGTTTTTAATTAAAATTTTGTAATTTTCACTATTCATCAAAATATGAAAGTTATCCGAAAAGTACCAAAATTTCACCTTAGGCTAAATTTGATATTCCGAATCCAAAAATGAAGTCCATTTTAAAATATAAAATATATATAATTTCAAAATTTAGGTATTACTATTCATAATGGCTAGTTTGATTGGTTGTGGCGTGTGTTAAAACTCAAGGTTGCGTACAACACACGCTACTATTTTATTCAAAGGAAAGCGTACCGTGGAAGCTTGGGATGTTTCATTTTAAATTTTTTTATGTCCCAATTTATTCAGATAGTTTAAAATATTTTATTTAAAAAGGTTTCACTATTAAAAGTTGATAAAAGTGCAATACTGAAAATGAATCTGTTCTTGCATTATGACTAAGAAACTCATAATAGGGATTCTAAAATTATAAGGATTATATAAAGTTCAAAATGTAGTTAATAATATTCATGACCTCTTTTAATGGCTTTTTTTGTACGTCATGTTGTGATTGAACTCGGTGTTGCGTGTAGTGCAAGTTATTGAATTATTTTTAAGAAATAACACACTATGAAATCCTGGGGTGTTACAAAAAACATGTTTTTTTCCTTTAACGATTTTCTGACCTTCTAAATATAAAAGCACTACCTATCACAGTAAAGAAAACCCATACACTTATGTATATTAAAAAAAATAAAAAAAAATAACCTCATGTATCAAAATTAACTATGTATTGAAAATAAAAACATTACATATCACAATATGCGTTTTCCATTTTCATTTGTTATCTCTTGTGAATAAAAAAAACTTGTGTATCACCTAAGTAAAACCATTACATTTGGAATATTGTAGAAATTTCCAACAATCAATCATTAGAAAAATGAACCCTTATGTATTGAGATTAAAATCCTTATGTATCCATAATCTAATTATTGATTTTTGATTAATTTTACAAATTCTAGGACTAAATAAATTCACCTATAAAAACCTCTAGAAATATTTTAAACAATTCCAATCCTAGTTCAGACTCATCAAAATTTATTAATATCATTCCAATAACATCATATATTTCATTATATGTGATATTGAATATGATTAATGTATTAATAAAAAATTTCACCTAAATATAATATCCACTTCTTCTCATCAAAAGTCTTATTCCCCATAAAAACACATTATTAGGGGATTATTTTTAACTAAATAAATAAATTAACTTGACCAAGATAACATTAATCTCTCCATGTTTACAAATATTCATCCTAACACCACCTTCTTCCTTCATCATCTCAAAAAATTAGGTATGTTTTTTCGAACCACATATATTTATTTTATATTTTAGAGTTTTTAGAATTATTATTTTCTTACTGAAATTTGAATTATTAAATAAACTTATTTTTATTTGAAAAATACTAATTTTTTTATAGACCTGTTTTTATTTTATTGGAACTAATGACTTAGAAATTTACAATTTATAGGTCAATTAATGCAATTAATTGGGTGTTTTTTTAAACATTTTTACCATGATATTTATTTTTTACTAATCAAAATATAAATTAATACTTATATTTAATATGATTAAATAGGTTTTAATATCCATATATATAGGTAAAGTAGTTGTACTATCAAATTAATTGGGATAATATAATACATTTTTTCCAATGCGGTATTAATACCAACCAAATTTGGTTATATTTTATTTTTAAAAATGTTTTAATAAATTATACACATTTAAATTAATATAGTCATTGAAAACATTTTGTTAAGAATTTGGGATATCAATAATATTGGGGATTAATCAGAGACCACAAAATAAGGATTCTAGATGTATTTCTATTATTTATAATATTGACGCATGAACAAATGGAAATTTCATTTTAGCAACCCCAAAAATTGGACGTATCTAAAAACATATTTGTGAAACCTCTAAAAATGATTATTATAGTATGTTGAAAATTGATTATAGTCTAATTTAGAATGTCACATTTGATATTAGAAATTTTCATTAAGTTAATCCTTCCACAATAACATTATTTTTACTACTAGAATTGTTAATGCACTAATAAGATGAAAAAAGTTCCTTAACCCATTCTAATACCCTCGTTCATTTATCTATTTTAGCTGTTAATTCCATATTTGATAATCTTTTTTTGGTTTCTTGAATTACTAAATCGTTATCAAGTGTTGTTAATTTTGAGTATCATCATTATTCATTTGAGTATATCCAAGAAAAGGTACGACTAGTTGGGTTACTAATAAAGAAACATCATTTCATTAGTAAATAATGACAAAGATCCTAGAAATGTCCAAAAGGTCTTTTGTAGTAATAGATTCTACTTTTTTTAATGTATAAATATTCTTTGGTGGTGGGGTCTGGGACATGAATATTTAATTATTTTAAATCAATTTCAATTATTTATTTAAAAATATGTGTGTTACCATTATTAATTTTGATGTTTTTTAAATTTCCAAGAATCATACAGTCTCAATTCCATGAACTATAAATAAATGTGTTACTCATTTAATAAATAATAATTTTCATATGTGGGTTCCTAATTATGGGAAAATCTTTCTTTAGTAGATTATATGATTTTTTATGAGATTTTCAAATAAAAACATTTGTTATATATTAATATATACGTTTTAAAGTGATTCAGAATTAATAATTTAATATTATACTTTTTTGAAGTTATTTTAATTCATTCATGACATATTTTTAATCTTGTTTCAATTGTGAATAATTTAGTGAAACATGATGCTATTTAATTTAGTGGAGATGAATGTATAAAATTCAATGATGGAATCTAATGACTGTTCAAGTAAGTTACGACCAACACAAATGGAAAAAACATAATGAATCCTTTTGTATCAATGAATAATCTATTGAATAAGTAAGTTTGTCATCATCATTAATTCTCAGAGATAAAAATTTGGAAGTCCAGTGTTGAATGCATTTAAAATATATTTAGAGCTACAATACCAACATAGTAAGTGTCAGCACTTAAGGGAGAGGCATAACCATTGATTTTTAGAGTTAAAATTTTGAACTATAAAACATATTCAACACATCGTAGAATTATTTCCTCCATAAAGTGTTAGTGCATTAATTTAACGTACACCAACCTACCAGAATAATTTTATTGTGGTCTATGTGGAAAATCATAGAAATGTGGGATGATAAAAATTCCATCAACTGGCATGAATGATAATATAAAATTTGAAGAATCCATTATTATATGCACTTTCACATAGAACAAAAAACTCAACCTAAAAACAAATATGTCATTAAAATAAGAAAATATACAGAAAATATTGTTTTAGGTGTATGGTGCTCTCCTTTTCTGAAATTTGAACCATCGTGGGATTTATTTTGGAAAACTTGTACAATGATAATATGAAATAATTTAAGGTAGCTACAAAAGTGAATTTTATTAGTATTATCTCCACAATATTACATCATTATTAAATTTATTGAATCATTAGAAAAATAGTGAGTGAATCATAGTTAGTTTTATTCACATTTTTATCCTAGAATAATGTAATATTTTAAAAAAATCTATGTTTCCAAAAAAGATTGTGTTTTCTAACCAATGGAGATAGTAGTCGATGATTACAAAAATTTGTTTGTTTGATCTGTTAATTTTTTAGTATTCTATAGGTGAGTATGTAATCATTTAAAAAAATAATAAACACATAGAATGATTAATGAAAAATGAAACATTTTTTTCTATGGGAACCAAGAGTTTCTGAGACATGTTCAGATAATGCATATCTTATAGAGACTAATGGAATCTATTTGTAATAGTTTTTAAATTAATTCAGGAATTCATTAATAGGTTGTACTATTTGAAACATGTTATGATGATAGAGATGCTGTTTATATGGGAATCGATAGTGGATATTCCTGAAGATATAGTCTATATTTTTTACAAATGGACTGATCTAAATACTTAAAATCTACCTGGATTAATCACAAAATTTTAAGATAATTGGAATGAATTATGAAAAATGAAAACCATAAGATCATAAGGGAATTATTATGTAAGTGGAGAATTTACGATAGAATAATGGTGAGAAAAGTGGATCCAATCCATCACCATTAAAAATAATTCTCATACTATTGTTTATTATTTTTTATAATATGAGTAAAATTTTATAGTTTCAAAGTGGGCTTTGAGTGAAGTGTAGATATTAATTACAATCAAATATTGATTAAATTTGTGAAATGTTTTCTTTATTAATTATTCATAATGAATCAATATCATGATCACATTGTGTATCATAACTAAAGATTTTGTAATTTTATGTAATTTTAAGTCCAAATTATACAACATAGAGAGAGGGACTTCATTTTTAAAAAAAAATATCTTATAAGGATAATGAATATTTTAATAAAAGACTTGATAATTGATATTTTATTTTTTGTACTAATCACATGAAACTAATAGGGGTTCTATAGGTATACTAGGAAGCTGGATAATATTTCCAGAGATAACATGAAGGATAGTTTTATCGTTCTCACAAAAAAAATGTAAATAGTATAACACAAACTAATCCCAGCATACCAAGAATCTCTTCACAAAACACTCAACACTTATTTATTTCTCATATGTCCATCTTTAAAAATACTATCTAACTCACTTTTTGTTATATATATTCACATTAATCTAAATAATTTTTTTATTTTTAAGTAAAATCCATGTTTTGAGTTGAATGGGAACCTTCACACACTACTATACATCCCACATTTCAATAAAAGTAAAACCAACATTAGAAAATACAAACTAGCATCGTACTTTGAAAAAAACATTACCAAATTTCAAAATTATAAATTTCATTAACCAAAGGATAATTTGTTAGGTATTAGATTGAGGAAACTCATAAATACTAAATTTAAATAATAACATGATTCTTCTTAGACCCCATATCATTTTTCTGTATCACTCCACATTCCGTCAACACTAGAAAAATTTTTCTTCAAGAACAGGGGGTGATGAAAAACAAAAAAACAATTGAAATTCGATGGATTCACCATGAAATAGAGAACTGTCAATATATCAGTTTATCGAAAAGGGAATTTGAAAAAAAAAATAGAATGAAACTATATTTAAATATCCTCCATAAAAAATATAAACACAATATATTAACAAGAATACAACTCAAACCAAAATTCATCAACATCGAAATTGCATAAGCACGTAATGAGAGATAATCAATGAGATCCAGAAGAAAACTAGAACTATTTCATAATAAACAGGAAAAAGTATATTTAGGTCGAATATAAATATATAAAAAGTATTCACAACACCACACCTAATCCTTTCTCCATCTAACACACCAGTATTTCCACAAAAATTCCTCGTAGTGTCTTGTCATCCAAAGACCACCAGAAAAGACAACATTAGTGACCCAAAAAAGTAGGTACCCTATTAGTTGATTGGATAGGTATACATGCAAGGAATATGAGAGATGGTGAATAAAATCCCATGTATATAATATATAAAAAATATTCACCACTAATGGACCCTAGAAAAAACAAAAAAACAATAAGGGAATAATAGAATATATACATAACTAAAAAGAAAAACATTACACTAAGAATAAAATAATTATAAATATTGATACACTCACATGATCTAACGAGGAACATTCCCTCTACACATTTCAATAAAACCTTGAGATCTATTTTCAAGGAAAAAATGGTTTCTAACATGATAGGTATAAGGCCCCAGCCTTAAACCTTACTTAATCTTGAGTTATTACTAGATTACACATCGATGATCTTTTCAGGTTTAGAGTTTTAGAGAATTAGATCATGAAACATGCATTACATTCCACATTTAAACCAAGTGGTACATAAAAGACAGCATTCATTTTTCCTATCAAAAGAAACATATTTAAAATAAAACATGGATTATTTCTTGACACTTCCTTGACACTATCATCACATCATGTACCTTTCCCTTGACCTGTGAAAAACATTTCAAAAACTTGGGATGAGCATAAAAATCCCAGTAAGGGTTATAAAAAGTATAGAAAGGAAACATGAGTACATATATACATAATAATGAAATCATACTTTTCCCATAAAGCATATGAACTTTAACATACCTCATAAAATCATGAATAAATCATAGAAATCATAAGACATAAAGGGTAAATTGAGGCATTCATAACATTCTTACGTAGGGAGTAACCCTCTTGGTTACGTTTGGAATACCCACCACAGTATATTCCCTAAATATATTCAGAGAAACCTTAATGTTTCACTCCTTCACGTTACCCAATGCATTAGAGAGCTATATCGGGCTCACCCGCCCTTAGTTTATCATGGAACCGCCCATCATCATAACAATGCCCAAGAACCATAACATAATCGTACCAGATAAAACATGCATAAAGGAAACATAACATTTCCACTTTTCATTCGCAAGATATAAATAAAACACATTGATATAAAAAACCTTATGAAAACCATTTTCAATACCAAAATAAAAGAAAAGTAAAACATGGTATTTATTTTTCTTTTAAAAAGAATGTATGGCTTGTAGAGGAAGCCGAATCTCAAATAATGGTCACGGCGGTGGAGAAGTCGTTGTCGCCGAATACGTACGAAAAAAACATTCCCTTTTGTCATTTACTAAAGCGTTTCATATAAAAAAGATTCCTTTCTGGATAAACGTAAAAGTCAAAGGGGTTTATACACCGTATAAAAGAAGGTTGTGTATAAAACAAAATATGCCTCAATGAATGGAGATTGAGACGAAGTCCCTTACAAAGACGGTATCCTTGGTTTAATGATAAATCAATTACATAATTATGTGTGACAAAAAAATACACAAAATATAAGTGGATATTAAGTGTAAAACAATCAGATTTTATTCACACATATTCATAGAATGACATATTCAAGGAGTACAAGTTTATCCCAAAGAATCAAATTTGGGTTAAGAAGTTCCCTTGCAAAACTTTGGCAGCCTAACGGCATCACTACAAAATTCAGAAAATGAGTTGATGAGAGATAAAAAGGGTATCTCATCACATGGACATAAAATTTAAATCAATAAGTATATATAATAACATATCCTAACATAATAGTATGTGAATTAAAAGACATTACAAAACAAGTCTTTTAAAAAGAGGAGGGTGAAAGGTTCCCTTACCGACACGGGTATCTTTCGAAACATTCATCTCGTGAAAGAAGGACAATACAACATTGATGTAAATACTCATAAAAGAAATTATATTACACAATGTGTAAAATAATGGGAAGTACATACACCACTCAAAGGAAATTGTGGCAAATGTATCATAAATCTCACGGGAATAAAAGTGAGATGAAAAATCCCTTACGAAAACTCGGCAGCCTAACGGCGCCGCTAAAAACATCCAAAAATGGATTGATGAGATCAAATAGGGTTTCTCATCATATTAACATAAATTTTACAGAAAGAGGAATATAAAAAAACATCCCCCAACATAACAAATAGGAGCTTAAAATAAGTGACATAAAGGAGAGTACTTAAAAAGAAAGAGAGAGGATAGATCTCTTACGAAAATTCGGCAGCCTAACGACGCCACTCAAAACATCCAAAATGGATTGATGAGAGAGAATAGGGTCTCTCATCATATGAACATAAAATTTATAGTAAGAGAAATATAAAAAGACATCCCAATAACAATAAAGATGAGCTTTAAAAGGAATGACACAAAAGAGTGTACTTAAAAAGAAAGAGAGGAGTAGGATCCCTTACTTCAAGTCCGACTTGTCTTGTTCGTTTCATTATATTCCTGAATAATAAACTTTGATCAATTTATAATTTCCTAAGGACCTACTTTAAATATTATTATTCAGTTCATATCACATATTATAATGTTATAATAATTGTTTAATAATGTTAGTTCATATCAGACGTTTTTGCCGATGTTTGGTACACGAGTCAAAAATGA
The DNA here is from genome assembly GCA_963277665.1 of Viscum album. NCBI lineage: Eukaryota > Viridiplantae > Streptophyta > Magnoliopsida > Santalales > Viscaceae > Viscum > Viscum album. Next base: position 51,180,664 of record OY728130.1, on the reverse strand, counting down.
ACTTGTTTAAAAAATAATTTTCCATGTAGTTATAGGTAAATCATATCCAGAATAGTATTTAGGTTTTAAATATCATATATATCCAGTATATATTCATTTTATACTATTCCATATCATTTGGAGATTAAAATTAAAATCACCGTTCATGGAGACGGTAGGCCGTACGTACGCATGAACGCTACTTTCATTTTTTGTCATATTAATGGAATTAAAACAAAATGAGATATATATATATATATATATGTTATAATTCCAGAATTATATCCATAATTTATATTTAAATATTAAATATATATCCATTTTATATATGTACTTATAATAGTACATAACATTTTGAGATAAGAAATGAAATGTACCGTTCATGGAGACGGTAAGCCGTACGTACGCATGAATGCTACTTCCATTTCTATTTCATATTTAATATAATTAAAACATAATGATAAATAATATTATTTTAATTCCAGTATGATATCATATATAATATCATTAAATATATCCTTTATACGTACCACATATGGTATTAACGAATCAAATCACTTTGAGGGGGCGGTAGTCCGCACTTCCTTAAATGAAGATATCACGTTTACCCATAATGGAAACCATAAAGGTATGCCATAAATTAAAAATACAGAAGCTTAAGTAAAACATAAACATATTATATATCATATATAAATATAGTGTCATCTTAATGGCCACCTTTGAAGGTGTTAGAAGAATATTGAACAATCATGGTTTCGTGAGGCATAAATTCATCATCCATAGAAACAGTATGTTCTTTAACCATTAGATGTAGGTGTGTGTATGTGTAGCTATAATACTTCTTATAACCACATCCTAGTATATTTAAGATACTGTATTTGTTACAAAATAATTGAATAAAAAGAGTTTAGGGGGTTGGTGAAGAAAAATAAAACAAAAGGACACAAGTGAAGACATTACCTTAAAATCGGGTAACTCCCTTTGGATTGAGCTCAAAGGATTCTTTGGGAAGACTTCTTCCCAAAGTAAGGCTTCAAGTAGTTAGAGAGGGATGTGGAGAGACAAAATGGGTAGGGTTTGGACGATCCAATGGCTTTGGAATTGTGGGTAAGGAGGTATAGGTGGGGGCCTTTTATAAGAGGAGAGGAGGGGAACTCTTGGAAAGTAAAAAAATGTTACTTTATTTTAGAATGCGTTTCGGATTTTAATGGTTCGACATTAATTGTTTTCGAGGCTAAGGTGATAAGGGTTAGAAATACACCCATACAATAGGTTTTGGACATGTGTAGGTCTTAGATTTTACATTATCGTTCCATTTTATTTAAATCGTTAAATAATGAGGTCATCGCTGCATCATCATGATGTCATAAATAATTTAATTTATTTAATGTCTAAAAATTATAAAACAATTACTATGATGTAGGAAATCCTTTTATCTTTCCAATGACTATTTATAGTCAAAACTCTGACTTGTATAACCCCAAGTAAAAAGTGTTTTAGAAAAACATCTCATGTTAGTGTCATTTTTACATTACCATTAAATAAAAAGGTATTTATGTCATTTTCCAACCAAAGTGGCTCCATGGGGCACCCAAGTTGACCCATGGATTGTCTTGGTCGGCCATTACACATACAATGAGTGTAGGACATGTGTCTAGGTCATTTCATTTTATTAAAACATTATTCTTACCTTAAACTACACTAATTACCTCTAATCGCGATTAAAAACTTAATAAGTTACTATTCACCAAAAAATTATTCTAATCCCATTGAAACACATTTTAAATCTTAATTACAACCATGTATGTCGGATTTTTGAAATTAAAAACACAAAGATGGAAAAATTTCATTTAAACGGAAAATCAGTTTTTTAAGAACCACTTAGTGGTTTCACTATTCCTCAAAAATTGATGTTTTTCAGAATAATACCAAAACTTCACCCTAAGCTATATTTGATATTCCGAATTCCAAAATGATGTCTATTTTCCAAAATTCAAATTGTATAAGTTAAATTAATTAATTTAATAATTAATTTCCGCTATCATGACAAATAGCGCGTTTTTATGATATAATATATATCAAAAGATTGACACTAGTTTAAGTCCAATTTCAAAGTGAAATTAATTCCAATGACCACTATTGGATAAAATGGTAAAAATATATTCTAATTTCACTTTAAAACCAATTCAAATGATAATCTAATAATATAAATAAATTAGATTAAAAAGTGGTTTTGAAATAAAATACAACATTTTTCACTATTCATTAATAAATAAGCTTTATCGGAAAAATGCCAAAAATTTACACAAAGTAAATTTTGATGTCTCGATCCTAAAGAATAATTTTATTTTTTCAAATATAACACATAAAATTGTCAAAAAGTGGATTTAAAAGAGGTTCTCCATCAAAAGGCGGTTAATCGACCTTTTAAAGAATATTAGAATGTTTACATTTAAAATTGGATTCATTCACATTTTTAATCCTCTAACATTTATTGTAAAGAGTAAAAATATTTGAAAAAAATATATAATAATTTTTTAGTTAGTTCTATTCATTCCCGCCATTACAATGGCTAGGCGTTAACTGCCATTTAAAATAATATTATTTTATTATTAGAGTGCAATGTAAGATTCCCAAGAAACTCGATGTTGCGTATTGGGTACGCCATCGAGAATCACATCCCCTTTAAAGTAATATTAATATATTATTCACAAATATGGATAAATATAAAAGGTCATATTCTTTATTTACCTGGGGTGTTACATCCTTCCCCCCTTTTGGGAATTGCGTCCTCGCAATTTTAAAATTGGGCTTGGGAACATCCTTGAAAGTCCCACATCGGAACAAGAGTCGGTAAAAAAATCACTTTAAAATAAAGAAATATAAGTACTGAGGTCACCCGAGTTAACCCATACTAGGATTCCAAGTATGAAAATATGGACATGGAGGAAAAAAAAAGGGTCATGTTCTGATGGATAGTGATAGTAAACATGTCTAGGAGAAAGTTAACCATAAGAAAATCACAAACTTGTAATGGGTTAAACGGTATTCGATTCCCCATTAGGAAAAGTTAACAGACAACATTTTTATTTTATGTTACTCTTCATTGAGGAATTTATTTTTTATCTTAAGGAAACATACTTACTTGTCATGTTGACTTTCAGCTTTTACTATATTTCTTACACAAACTCATACTTTCCCCAAAAGACGTGTATTTAGGAAGACTTGTTCACATTAAGAGTACTATAATCAACATCAAGAGAATCACCTAATCCACAAAAGAGAACTATAAATTTCCCAGGTATTTAGACAAAATCCAAAACCAAAATTGTTAGTATGAGGTCAGATAATACACAAAAGTATAATCCTTTATAAAAAGAAAATCTATTCTTAATCTACAAAATTTGTCCAAAAAAAACCAAAGTTCAACGAAGACCATTCGATAAACAATTGTCCATAAAATTCTTCAAAGTAAACCAAACAAACATTGAAACCCAAATATTTGAAGGATTTAATCACATGGTCTTCCAAGGTACAAATAAACTTTTATCTCCAAATAACATCAGTTGCTCTTAAATTCTTATATTGAAAAGTAATTAACCAAATCACATATCCTCCATGATAGGTTAAGAATTTCCATAGATAACCCAAAATAAACATACTCTTGATTCCTAAAATCATCTAACTAAAAATAATTAATAAAACTAACCAGGGACTTCACGTTGTCCAGTGGTAGGAGATAAATACCAGTCGCACTTTGGTTGTGGGTTCGATTCCCGCAGCTTTGTCCCACACGACAGGTTGTCACACGGTCTGCGTGTTGTCCTTTTTCCAAAACTATATAATTCTTAAAACATTCCCCAAAACGAGATAAAATCCTCAAAAAAATCATAAAATATTTTAACCTCAAGTTTATCTCATGCCTTTCATTTTCCATCATATCATATAACAACCCATAATTACCTCAAAAGTAAGGATCATATAAACTATAATGGTTACCTTTATAATTATTACCTAAACATCCACATCGATTGGTCAACTCGTACATGATGAATTACAGAACATACCAAGGTTCAGGTGGTTGATCATGACTCCTTGATAGTTGGTTTAGAACAACCACGAGTTTCCTCATTGAATCCCCCATTTTATCTAGTATCCTAGTCAGAGAACCACCAAAACTTCCTTCAAACCTGTTGTCTCTTTGGTGCCTGCTAGATCCATCCATTCACTAAAAACAGAAATGTCAGTGTGAGTATATCAACAAAACCATCATGTACTAATGAGGAAGGTAAACACTAAGTTATACTTACTCATTCACTTTATCTAAAACTAGGACTGTTTCTGAAATCCTATCCATTATGTTACTGTCACTTATGCTTAGAGAATACCCTAACCTCTAAAGTTATCTAAACCTAACTTTGATGCCAACTATAAGGCCCTAGCCTTAAACCTTAGTTAATCTTGAGTTATTACAAGATTACACATTGAGTATCTTTTCTGGTTTAGAGTTTTGGAGAATTAGATCATGAAACATTCATTACATTCCACATTTAAACAAAGTGGTATATAAAAGACATTATTCATTTTTCCCATCAACGAAAACATATTTAAAATAAAACATGGATTCTTTATTGAAACTTCCTTGACACTATCATCACATCTTGTACCTTTCCCTTGACCTGTGAAAAACATTTCAAAAACGTGGGATGAGTATAAAAAGCTCAGTAAGGGTTATAAAAAGTATGCAAAGGAAACATGAGTACATATATACATAAGAATGAAATCATACTTTTCCCATAAAGCATAAGCACTTTAACATACCTCATAAAATAATGAATAAATCATAGAAATCATAATACCTAAATGGTAACTTGAGGCATTCATAACATTCTTATGTAGGGAGTAACCCTCTTGGTTACATTTGGAATACCCACCACAGTATATTCCCTAAATATCTTTGGAGAAACCTTAACAATTCACTCCTTCGCGTTACCCAATGCATTGGAGTGCTCTATCGGGCTCACCCGCCCTTAGTTTATCCCAGAAACACCCGTCTTCATAACAATGCCCAAGAACCATAACATAATCGTACCAGATAATACATGCATAAAGGAAACATAAAATTTCCACATTTCATTCACAAGATATCAAAAAAGCACATTGATATAAAAAACCGTATGAAAAACATTTTCAATACCGAAATAAAATAAAAGTAAAACATGGTATTTATTTTTCTTTTAAAAAGAAGGTATTACTTGTAGAGGAATCCGAAACTCAAATAATGGTCATGGCGGTGGAGAAGTCGTTGTCGCTGCATAAGTACGACAAAAACATTCCCTTTTGTCGTTTAGTAAAACGCTTCGTATAAAAAAGATTCCTTTTTGGATAAACGTAAAATTCAAAGGGGTTTATACACCGTATAAAAGAAGGTTGTGTATAAAACAAAATATTCCTCAATGAATAAAGATTGAGACGAAGTCCCTTACAAAGACGGTATCCTTGGTTTAAGGATAAATCAATTACATAATTATGTGTGACAAACAAATACAAAAAATATAAGTGGATATTAACTGTAAAACAATCAGAGGTTATTCTCACATATTCATAGAACGACATATTCAAGGAGTACAAATTTATCCCAAAGAATCAAATTTGGGTTAAGTAGTTCCCTTGCAAAAATTTGACAGCCTAACGGTGTCACTACAAAATTCAGAAAATGAGTTCATGGGAGATAAAAAGGGTATCTCATCACGTGGAAATAAAATTTAAATCAATAAAGATATAGAAGAACATATCCCAACATAATATTATGTGAATTAAAACACATAACAAATGAAGTCTTTTAAAAAGAGGAGGGTGAAAGGTTCCCTTACCGACATGGGTATCTTTCGAAACATACACCTCGTGAAAGAAAAACAATACAACATTGATGTAAATACTAATAAAAGAATTTATATTACAAAATGAGCAAAATAATGGGAATTAAATACACCACTCAATGGAAATTGTGTCAAATGTATCATAAATCTCAGGGGAGTAAAAGTGAGATGAAAAATCCCTTAGGAAAACTCGGCAGCCTAACGGCGCCACTTAAAACTTCCAAAAATGGATTGATGAGATCAAATATGGTCTCTCATCAGATTAAAATAATGTTTACAGAAAGAGTAATATATAAGAACATCCCCCAACATAGCAAATAGGAGCTTAAAATAAGTGACATAAAGGAGAGTACTTAAAATGAAAGAGAGAGAATAAATCTCTTAAGAAAATTCTGTAGCCTAACGGCGCCACTAAAAACTTCCAAAATGGATTGATGAGAGAGAATAGGGTCTCTCATCATATGAACATAAAAATTATAGTAAGATTAATATAAAAGAACATCCCAATAACAAGAAATATTAGCTTTAAAAGGAATGACATAAAAGAGTGTACTTAAAAAAAGAGAGGAGTAGGATCCCTTACCTCAAGTCCGACTTGTCTTGTTCGTTTCTTTATATTCCAGAATAATAAACTTTGATCAATTTATAATTGCCTAATTACCTCCTTTAAAGATTATTATTCAGTTCATATAACATATTATAATGTTATAATAATTGTTTAATAATGTTAGTTCATATCAGATGTTTTTGCCGATGTTTGGTACATGAGTCAAAAATGAACTTGTTTGATAAATAATTTTCCATGTAGTTATAGGTACATCATATCCAGAATAGTATTTATGTTTTAAATATCATATATATACAGTATATATTCATTTTATACTATTCCATAGCATTTTGAGATAAAAATTAAAAGCACCGTTCATGGAGACGGTAGGCCGTACGTACGCATGAACGCTACTTTCATTTTTTGTCATATTAATGGAATTAAAACAAAATGAGATATATATATATGTTATAATTCTAGAATGATATCCGTAATTTAAATGAAATATATTACATATATATCCATTATATATATGTACTTATAATAGTACAAAACATTTTGAGATAAGAAATAAAATGTACCGTTCATAGAGACGGTAAGCCGTAGGTACGCATGAACGCTACTTCCATTTCTATTTCATATTTATTAGAATTAAAACATAATGATAAATAATAGTATTTTCATTCCAGTATGATATCATATATAATATCATTAAATATATCATTTATACGTACCACATATGGTATTAACGAATCAAATCACTTTGAGGGGGCGGTAGTCCACACTTCCTTAAATGAAAATATTGTGTTTACCCATAATGGAAACCATAAAGGTATGCCATAAATGAAAAATACAGAATCTTAAGTAAAACATAAACATATTATATATCATATATAAATACAGTGTCATCTTAATGGCCACCTTTGAAGGTGTTAGAAGAATGGTGAACAATCATCGTTTCATGAGGCATAAATTCCCCATCCACAACAACAGTATGTTCTTTAACCATTAGATGTTGGTGTGTGTAAGTGTAGCTCAAATCCTTCTTATAAAAACATCCAAGTATAATGAAGATACTGGATTCATTACAAAATAAATGAATAAAAATATGTTAGGGGTTTGGAGAAGCAAAATAAAATAAAAGGACAGAAGTGAAGACATTACCTTAAAATCGGGTAACTCCCTTTGGATTGAGCTCAAAGACTTATTTGGAAAGACTTCTGCCCAAAGTTAGGCTTCAAGGAGTTAGATAGGGATGTGGAGAGACAAAATGGGCAGGGTTTGGACGAGCCAATGGCTTTGGAAGTGTGGGTAAGGAGGTAGAGGTGGGGGCCTTTTATAAGAGGAGAGGAGGGGCACTCTTGGAAAGTAAAGAAATGTTACTTTATTTTAGAATGATTTTCGGGTTTTAATGGTCCCAAATTAATGTGTTTCGAGTATAAGGCGATAAGGGTTCGAAATCCACCCATATAATAGGTTTTGGACATTTGTAGGTCATATATTTTACATTATCCTTCCATTTTATTTAAATCATTAAATAATGAGGTGATCGCTGCATCATCATGATGTCATAAATAATTTAATTTATTTAATGTCTAAAAATTAAAAAAAAATACTATGATGTATGAAATATTTTTATATTTCCAGTGCATATTTATATTCAAAAATATTACTTGTTTAACCCCATTTAAAATTGTTTCAGTAAAACATCTCATATTTGTGTCATTTTTAGTTTACCATTAAATAAAAAGGTATTATGTCATTTTCCTACCAAAGTGGCTCCATGGGGACCCCAAGTTGACCCATGGATTTTTTTGGTCGGCCATGACACATCCAATTAGGGTAGGACATGTGTCTAGGTCATTTCATTTTATTAAAACATCATTCTTACCTTAAACTACACTAATTACCTGTAATCGCGATTAAAAATATAATAAGTTACTATTCACAAAAAAATTATTCTATTCCAATTGAAACACATTTTACTTCTTAATGAAAACCATGTATGTTGGATTTTTGAAATTCAAAACCCAAAGATGGAAAAATTTCACTTAAATGGAAAATCAGATTTTTAAGTACCACTTAGTGGTTTCACTATTCATCTAAAACTGATGTTTTTCATAATAATACCAAAACTTCACCCTAAGATATATTTGATATTCCTAATTCAAAAATGATGTCTATTTTCTAAAATTAAAATCGTATAAGTTAAATTAATTAATTTAATAATTAATTCCCGTTGTAATGACAAATAGCGTGTTTTTATGAAACATTATATATCAAAAGATTGACACTAGTTTAAGTCCAATTTCAAAGTAAAATTAATTCCAATGACCACTATTGGATTAAATGGTAAAACTATATTATAATTTCACTTTAAACCCAATTCAAATGTTAATCTAATCATATAAATAATTTAGATTAAAAGTGGTTTTGAATTAAAATACAACATTTTCACTATTAATTAAAATGTACTTTATCGGAAAAATACCAAAAATTTACACAAAGTAGATTTTGATGTCCCGATTCCAAAGAAGAATTTTATTTTGTCAAATATAACACATAAAATTGTCAAAAAGTGTATTTAAAAGTGGTTCTCCATCAATAGGCGGTTAATCGACCCTTTAAAGAATAGTAGAATGTTTACGCTTAAAATTGGATTCATTCGCATTTTTAATCCACTAAAATTTATTGTAAAGAGTAAAAATATTTGACAAACATATATAATCATTTTGTAGTTAGTTTTGTTAATTCCCGCCATTACAATGTCTAGGCGTTAACTACCATTTAAAATAATATTATTTTATTATTAGAGTGAAACGTAAGATTCCCAAGAATCTTGTTGTTGCATATTGGGTATGCCATCGAACATAGCATTCCGTTTAAAGTAATATTAATATTTTATTCACAAATATGGATAAATATAAAAGGTCATATTCTTTATTTACCTGGGGTGTTACAATAGGTCAGGATCCAATATTATATATAGAATGAGTTAGTTTCACAAACTATAAAGAATATTAATGGACAAAACATTGTGTTAGAATCTCAACAACTAGCATGACCGAGAAACAAAAATGACAGTCCACTATGAAACTTCCAAGACACCACAAACACCATCATTAGTGACCATGATGGGAACTAATAATAGGGTAGAAAATGAGGGTTTATATAGAGGAACATATAGAAATAAACTATATATAAACCACTAAAAATCACAACATATCATAGTATAAATATGAATGAGCATCACTAAACAAGATAGGAATACCTAATGGATTACATTATCATGAAGGGAGAAAATACAATTCACGAAATAGAGATAGTTCCATCATCAAAGGATAGATATTGAGAAACCCTAATCCAGATAATAGATATAATGATATGGTTGCATAGGGGATAATAGTGAGATTCCTCAACCATTTCATTCTAACTGGTATAATATTTTCTCTTTTTCTATTGAATTCAATATATAAAATGGACATAAATTCACACACACACATATAATTAATTATTTTATTTATTTATTATATGTGTACTAAAATTATAAACATCACCATAGTTGTTCTTTAGGAAATGGAATGTGGTACTCCGAATTAATATTCAACAATAACTTATGTGTCTCTGTGTGATTGAGTACCTATGAATGAAAAATTTATTTAAGTATATTTTTAATACTTAATGGGGATCATGGTTTTATTTTATAATTCAATATTATATTTCATAAAGAAAATAAAAAAAATTCACTATATTCAATATACATTATCCACATATTTCATTGATTCATTAAATTATTACATTCCTAAATCATTCAATTCGTTTTTTATGTGTATATACAAAAGGAAATCCCACATTTCTAAAATAATTCCATCCAAAAAAATTAAATGATATTTTCATAGGATCATTACAAAACCCAGAAATGATATATAAGAGTGAAAACAGAAAAGGATTCATCATGATAGAGGAACCCTATAGTTTTAAAAAGTTTTAGTACTAATTTAATATAGTTCACCAAGTCATAGTGAGATACATGTTACCCGAGTATTTGGAAATCCATATTACACCATATTTACTCCAAACACTAAAAATTACAATTTAAAACATCACATTCTCTTATATCTACCTATTTTAAATGGGATTCCATAATCAAAATCCCCTATCTTTATAAAAATAATTCTTACTTCATTCCAATATTTTACACTAAATAGTGTATCATTGGATGAAATCAAGTAATGGTGATCTCCATGTTGCATGAAGGGATATTAATCTATTTGATGTTTCAATAAGATTGTAGTTATTTTAGAACATGGGAATAAATTTTATATTATCAAGTGATTCTAAATAATAAAGAGAAATATATATTAAGACTAGGATATTTATTATGGCCCAAACCCACACTCCCAGATCTAGTGCAAAAATCACATACAATACATACATGATTTGAAATGGTCTATAAAACCCAAGATATTGAAATTCATAATTACAAAATCACTATTTTTATTTAAACCCTTAAATCGTATTATTCTTTTAATGGTTGAAGGATTGGAGAATTTTGATCCAATATATTCATGTAAATATGACGTTCTTTTTATAAAATGGACACTTTTCACATTATCTACCAAACTACTTAATCCATGAAAAGTATTGAATGTCTCCAATAAGATTTTTAAGATATATTATCCTTCTTAACATATCACATCGACTAGTATTCTCCATAACATGGGAAAATGGAAACAAAAGAAGGTATGTGATCAAACACACAGTAAGGTAAACATATAACTAAAACAATAATAATATAACCATTTCATAAATATCATGGTAAGAATAGAAAAACAATAAGAATCCATAAGAAACATAAATCTCATTGAATTATATATCTATGAACACAAATGAAAACATGTATATCAATAATACTAATCTCATACTAATGCAATACATAATTATTAAAATCAAGAACATGATAGAAAGGTCTTATACCATGATACATTACTTATGGTCGAGACAGAGGCCAAGATATCATAATGTAGTGTATTTTTTCAATGAAAATACCCTATTAAGGGGAGTTGAATACACAAAAATCCATCCTTTTTTATTTCAAGAGACATTTCTATGCATCGAGGGGAATTATAATTTTTATCCCCAACCATTAATTTTTAAATTTCTATTCGTTCACCATGGTAAGAAATGAATAAAAAATACATAATAAACATTAAAGATAATAATCTAGAGTAGTACATGTGGATCTAGCTAGACCATCAGGAGGTTCGACATCTAAGAGTTGGAAGCATCCCTCTGACAGCATTAGCCAGGCCAATGGGGAGTAGATTACATAGATAGAGGAATTAGTTGATCAAGATCTTACTCGAGTGATATATAACTTGTTTTCTAGGTTAAAAAACTTCCAGATACATTTCCCCTAACCACTAGTAGAGTACCAGGGTGGTGTAGAGATGATACATCAATCAAAGTTTTATAGGAACACAAGATAGATAAGAAATAATGGAGCAGCAAGATAGAACCAGGGTGAGGAAAGGGGATCTTCTACACTATATCATTTTAGAAATTATAGTTTAATTCAATGAGTTGGAAGAGGTAGTAAATTTGGTTATATGGGGTAGGAGCTCCCATATCATCGGAGTGGTGCATCACATGGGATTTAGGTTACATTACATGGATTAGGGAAGGATAGATGCATGTCATTCGGCTGACACATGTTGAGAGTGAGGTTGGACCACCGATATTAAGAGGTAATATTCTTATAGATTATATAATTTATTGTTGTATATTTTATACTAGTTCGCCTCATTATAATATTTTTTTCACATCTCTTGAATGGTTTGTGGCTGGTGGTGGAGATTGTGAGTAGGGTTATGAAGATGGAAAAACCATTGGGAGTATGGTCTAGAGATATCTACTTGTGCAAGGGATGTTATCTCAAGGTTGGGGAGTATCATTTTTTGTGGGATCATTACTTCCTTCAAATTTAGGGCATCGCCTTATTTTGGGTATGGACTGGGTTGTATCATACCGAGCCTACATTGATTTTTACCACATGAGAGTGACTTTTATATCTCTTAAGGTGTGAAATTATGATCACCATGGAAGATGTGATTACCAAGCAGGCCATGTTGGGCCTGTTCGTTAGCAACTTTGGATCCTTACCACATATGTTTCATGCCTATTGTTAGATGATAGGGGTGTGGAATAGGATTTCATTCCACCTCTAGAGGACATGTATCAGGATTTGTTTCTTAAATATTTTTCCGGACTTCCACCTGGACAATATTTGGAATTTACAATTGATCTCATTCTATGGGATGATATAATTTTAATTTTACCATAGAGAATGTAACCATTAGAGATTCAAGAGTCGATGAATTAGCTGGAGGATTTGTAAGACAAGGGGTTTATCTGACTGAGTACTTCTCTATGGGGTTCACCAATTTATTTTCATGAAGGTGGATGGGAATTTATGAATCTCTGTCAATTACTAGAATCTGAACCAGATGACTATGAAGAGAAGGAATCATATTGTTCATATCGACAATCTTTTTGAATAGTTTATGTTAGTTTTTTTCTCTTCCATGATGAACTTGAGATTAAGTTATGATCAGTTGAGAGTTCAAAATTCAGATATAATGGAGACTATTTTCAAAAGTAGGTGTGGACTATATGCGATTTTTGTAATGTTGTTTGTTTTGATGAATGAACCAAAAAAATTTACGGACATGGTGAACCAAATCTCCCATCCATACATGGATCAGATTGTAGTGCTGTTTGTGGATGAATTCGTTATATACTCTAAGACCCATGACGATCATTCCCAAAACCTTGATATCTTCATTAGTGCACTGTAAGAGGATAATTTATATGAAAATATATATAGTTTTTAGTTTTGGATTGATGAATTACACTTATTAGGTCTCATCCTCTTAGAGGAAGGTGTGTTAGTTGACCTAGATAAGGTTCATGCATTGGTTTCTTGGGATCAGCCCAAGAACATGTTGAATATCAGAAGATTTTTGGGTCTATCTGGATATTATCATAGATTCATCAAGGAATTTTACCAGTTGTATGTTCTGATTTTAAGCATTAAAAATAAAGGTGTAAAATCTGAATGGATGGAAGCATATGAGAATTCATTATAGGAGTTGAAGAAGTTCTAGACACCGACACTAATCGTGATCCTACCTGAGCCATGTGAAAATTATATGGTGCTTTTTTAAGCTTATGGGATCATACATAGAGAATTGTTTATGTAGGGATATCTATTTGTGGTGTATGGGTCTTGGTGGTTTAGGTATCGTGAAAATAAATACCCTATGTATGACTTCATATGAGCTATGGTAGAATATTCTTTGATATTTTAGAAACATTATCTATTTGGAGAAACATTTTCTCTGTATAGAGATAAAAATAAATTGAAGTATATCTTTTCATAGAGATATTTTACTCTCTGGAAGCAAAAGTTGGTTGAGTATATACAGTCATTTGATTTCAATATCGCATATACACTTAAGAAGGGAAAAAGTGTGCCTAGTACTTTGAGAAGAAAAACTCATAATTAGGAGGGAAAAGAGTCTAGTGATGAGTGGGTGATGCTAATTTTTTTGGATGAGATTCATATTTTTTGGGAGAGTAAGGAGTAGATGATTCTTATATCAGTTTCATTAGACTCTACACTTTTGAGAAGGATAAGGGACAAATAGAATGATGATCTGGGGTGTTTGGACTAGAAAGAATTCCATGAAGGTTAGGAGTCACATTCGGATAAAAGCACGGACGAGTTTGAGGGAATCTATGTCAGGAATTTTGTTTTTTTGTCTACAAGTATGTGGGAAGATATGATGTTGAGTTTCATTCCTTAAAGTGGGTCGTACATCGAGGTGTGACCAAAATATACTATGAAATAGGTGTATAGGTTTTTTTTTTCGGGTCAAAAAAGGTAGATAATAGGGATCATGACATGATGCCACACCTATTAGTAGGTTAAGGATGAGCATAAATGACATCATGGTTTACTATTGGAATCTCCCATTCCTAAATAGATGTGGGATGACATGACCATAGATTATTTGCGGGGTCTTTTGAAAATTCCTTGGAAGAATAAAACTATTTGGGTTGTTGTGGATAGACTGACTAAGGTATAATACTTCTTTCCTATATGTTAGAAATTCTTATCGGAGCATCTCAGATATTTTTATATTTGGGAAATAGACTATCTTCCTGGGGTGCCACATACTATTATTTTAGAACATGACTCTTGTCTTACATTATGCTTTTGGAATGGTATACAAATTCCACTTAGTACATAGGTTCTATTGTGTATATATTTCCACGCATAGATAGATAGGTAGTCATAGCATACTATAAATGTACTTTACGATATTCTACGGGAATGTTTCCTAGATATTGGTGGATCTTGGGAGGAGACACTAGATTTTGTAGTGTTTTCATATTAAAATAGTCATTAGGAGACGATACAGATGGACCATATGATACACATGGAAGGAGACAGAGATAACCTCAATGTTGGATGGACACATGTGAGTCAAATTTATTGTCACCAAGTATCATACTAGAGACATTGTAGCAGGTTCATCTTATTCTAAAGCATATGGATATGGATCAGAGTAGAAAAAAGTCATATAAAGATAGATGTTGATGACCCCAATAGTTTATACAGGTTGATCATTTACTGATCAATGTGTTTCTTAGATTGGGTCACTATGGGATATGGAGATAGGGCATGCTGGCCCCTGAGTTTGTTAGACCATTTGAGATTGTGTAGAGAATGTAGATTGTGGAATACTCAATGGATATTACATATTGGTATAATTCAATGTATTATTTTTTCCACATCTCACAACATCGGTGGTATCAACCCAAACCTTCTCATGTTATCGATGTGGATGAGGATGCTCTTAAGATATATTCTTCCTTTGAGGAGCATCTGATACATGTGTTGGATCATAGTGAGAGAGTGTTTTGGGGAATGAACACATCATTAGTTCAAGTATTTTGGAATCATGTATTGGTTCAAGATAAAACATGGGAGAGACAATTATATACAATGGCTCAGTGGTTAGGTCATTTTACCATATAATCTTAGAAATGATTAGGAGTACATGTTGAGGAAGAGTCATTATAAGGTGCATATATTGTAAGATCCCTTCTTTTTATAGGTATATATATCTCTATGTTTTATGTTTGGGTATAATTAGGTTGAATATTTCATGGTTTCATGGTGAGATGAGATACATTAAAAGAGTTTTGGGTTGTCTAAAAAGTAATATTGAATGAAAAACAAAATTATAGAACATTTACATACTGTGTAACTGAATTACACGTCATGTATTTTTTTCAAGCATTTTAATAAAATAATTAGGAGGTGATGGGTTTTTTGGCGTATTCCATTAGAAATATTTACAAAATGTGTAATCGCAACACACAACATGTAAATTCCCAACCTTATATTTTTAACATGTTGAGAGGATGAAGCCCCAATTTTTTTCCCGGTTACAGCTATTGTCCTCTAACCCTTAGGTGACTCTTAGTGAACAAGGAGTGATTTATTGATCTCTGATCATTATGGATTTGTGCTGGATACCTAGTAAGCCCATTTCAATTTGGTTCCCTAATTTTCTTACTTTTTCTAATGAATTGGTGGAACCCTTGATAGTAATGGGTTTGGGTGTTTATCATGATCCACCATTTTGGTCATATTCTCCTCTTCTGTTGTTAATTAGACCATATTACATCAATTGGGGTTTTCTATTAGAGACCGTTCTTTATAAGTTTTATGGTATGTGGTCTATAATTTAAATCCCAAATTTTTTATCGCAATTTTGTATATGTAATTTTTGAACTTCTATTATATGTCTAGAAACCGAGTTCTTGATTGAAATAATTTACTTGGTGCATTAATTAATTGAGCAAAATGTGAAATTGGGAATAAAATGATTATAGACTTTGGATAATTATTTATTGAGTTAATTAAGCAATATTGACATTTTTTCAAATAATTATTAATATTTATAATAATAAGATATTGGTATTTTTTTTTGTGAATATTTAATTTTTTAGCTAAATATCAGAATATTGAATTGTGAATTGAATATCTTATTGTTGAACTAATTTTCGGATAATGAGGATGTGAAATGAATAATTAATTATTTAATTAAATATGGAATATTGAGTTTATCAATATTGATTAATTAATTGGTGAATTAATTAGTGGTATTAATTGGGGAATTAATTGCATAATTAATTAAGGGGATTGATGTGATGAGAAAATTATTAAATTGTTAATGATAATAGATGGATTAATTATTTTTTGACATAATTATTTAGATCAGATGAATATAAATTTTTTTAATTTTATTAATTAATTTTTAATTATTTAATTAAATTTGACCTATATGAATTGTGATAATCAATCGTTACATAGACATTCAAATTGGAATTGTGATAATGAATGGAAACATGGAAATTCATGTGTTATAGAAAAATGAATGTTAATAGTGGAATTCATTTGTTAATTTGGATAATGAATTATAACATGGAAATTCATATATTTTTTACATCAATGACTAGTAACAGTGTAATCCATGTGTTAATTGTGATAATTAATTGTAACATAGACATTCATATGTGTTGTAGAACAAGAATGGTAAGTGTAATATTCATGTTTTGATAGAGATAAAGAAATGAAATAATGTAATTATGTTATATGATATCCCCCATAGATAGTTCGGGATCTGGCATGGGCCGAATCGTGTATTGTGGTATGTGTGTCTATGGGAACATAGGACTTTATGGGGTGAAAGGAATATTTATTCATCATTCTAGATCTATAGAATCCTTATTTTATTCTTGTTCTTTTCAATCATTCACGTTATTATGTTTTTTAACAAATATTTATTCACCACCTGTAATGTGGGATGTTGAACTATCTTTGAAAACAAAAATGTATACTATGATTGTGTTCAAGATTTAAAATCATCTCTGAATGATAATTATGGGAAGGTACTTCCTTCATATATACTTTTTATCCCCTTTTCAAAATTTGATACATTATAGGGAATGCATTTACTTTCCCTATATATAGCTCATATAAATTATCAATATTATGATATGACATTTTATATCTAAAGACATATCATTATCAAATATGAATATAATGATCACTATGAACTTCCAATGGATTTAGATTCTATAATATGGTTCCTAATTCCATTTTTTATGAACATTATATCTCAAATGTTAGAGGAAGAAGTCTAATTTTTTTACATGAATATTTTAAGGGAATATACTAATGGATTTTCTAGTTAACTGACTTGTATTCTCCCATAGAGTGAGGTAGAGTTTTTAATTGAACTCATACACAGATCCATTCTTATCTCAAAATGTCTATATATAATAGAATCTATTGTAATTGTGTAATTAAAAATAAATATATGGAAAATCTCGATAAGGTTGTTATAATCCTTGGTTCATAACCATGGTGTGAACCAGCCCCCTTTATTAAAAATAATTATCAAACAAGGCATGATTTCATTGATTATCATTAGAATAAAAAATCATAATCAAGAATGAGTATCCCTTGACTCGTAAAAATTATCTATTCAATCAACTCATAAGAGTTAAATACTTCTTAATGATTGACCTTCAATATAGATATATTCATGTAACATGTGTAATATAAGATATTTCTAAGACATCATTTCGCCTAAGGTAAGGGAATAATTAATTTATAATGATTATATTTTTACATAAAATGCCCATAAAATATTTACTTATTTAATGAATATAGTTTTTAGAAATTACATTAACCAATTTTTGGTAGTCTTTATAAAACTATTCTCAAATATTCCAAGGGAAAATAAAAAATATAGATCATTTATAGACTGTGTTGATAACCCTTATAAATAATAAATTGTATTCCAAATTCTAGAAGAATGAAATTTTTCATTAAAAGTATCATTATTGGTTAATATCATTGAATGCAAATTCATATATGTAGATCCATCAAAAATCGAAGTTATTAGTTAAAGGTCCAGTACGATCACTAGAGCCGAGATATATAGTTTCCATGGGTTAGCTAACCACTATCACTGCTTTTTCAGAAACACCCCTTGGATATCAAATAATATTACTCAGTTAAAATTGATGAGATTAATGTTCATATATATATATATATGTATCTAAATAAAGTTTCAAGAAACTAAATAATTAGTAGGACATTTCCCCTATACTTACATCACCTTGTAGTAGGGGAAGGGTTTTTTAAATATAGTGATTCTTTAAAAATGGATTAGGATCTGTCCTCAGGAATAATGATATTGTAATTTCTTATTCCCCAATGAAATTAAATACTATTGTTCCTAATTTCATGAAGTGTTTTTTGGATCTAGTGTTAGTGATCATTGCATCGAATATTTGGAATAATTATCTATATAATGAATGGTGTGAAATTTATATATATAGGAAAACGATCTTGACACATATATATTCACAAAATGAGTTAATCATGTACCAAAAAAATTGTTATATTTGATCACAGACTATGATTTCTTAGTAAATTACAACCCATCAATGTAAAAAGGGTGGATGATGCACTAAGTAGGAATGATCATTCTATATTATCCATGTTGCATATTGGATAATACCAAAGACTCGTGGATTTAGATAGGATAAATCTAGATGTTTCAAGGGAATGGAAAAACTCATATAATTCAAAAACGACTACAAAATAATCGTTCCATATGAAGAAGATGGAGGCCCAGAATATTGATATCGATATAAAATAAAAGGCAGTGAATACTTTATAGTTCAACATTGATAAAATGGAATTGTTTTGTCTAGAGCCCAGATGTGTGTCCCATAATAAAATAAGAGGGACATTTTTATGATACCTATTAATTAACCTCCTCAATTAATCAATAAATAAAAAATATATATATAGATCTAATTAAAATCTTATATTGGGATAAAATAAAGTGTAATATTTAAGAATACAAATCTAGATGCTTCGCATGTCAGTAAGTAAATGCATGAAGATAGAAGTCAAAGGGTATGATGAAAAAATTACTCATACAAAAACTAATATAGCAAATGAACATATTTTATTTTTTCTCTTGACTAACCAAAACATATATATTCCATAATTCTCTTTTAGTTTTTGGCACTCACCATACAAGTTAATTTGTTTTTATTATATTCAAATGATATAACATTCTTGACCAACTCATCATGATATATGTAATTGAATTGGTGAGGCAAAATGGAGTACAACTCTCCACTATGTCTGGTTTGAGATTCAATGTATACCTCTTGGATCGAGATTATAATAAAAAATGAATTAGGAATAGAGATATTTTTTATAATTTCTTATCACCCTCAAATGAATGGTTAGGCTAAAAGAACTATTCAGACAATAGAGGATAAATTTAGTCCATGTCCAATAGATTTTAAAATGTTTTTGGTTCCATAAATCCCCTAGTTACATTTATCATATAAAAATAATTTCCATTATAGCATTCAAATGGAATCGTATATTTAATTTTATGATAAAAGGTATTAGAATTCAACATGATAGGATGATATTGGAGAAAGGAAACTAATATAACCTCATCTTTTTTAATTAAAATATCAATAATTGTTAAACAATTAAACATAATATGATTGTGGAAAAATTTAAATTAAATATTTATGTTGATTACCATTGAAGAGATTATATGTATGAAGTGAGTGATAGATTATTCCTCTATATGTTTTCATGAAACTATGTTATGAGATTTTGGAACAAGGGGAATTTGGTCCCTAGATACATCAGTCCCTTTAAGATTATTGGTCATTTAGGTGTTGTATCATATCCCATATAAATCCCACCACACCAATCAATAAAACATGATGTGTTACATGTATCACTTTTGAATAAGTATGTAACATACCCTTCACCTTTACTAAAAATCAGAAGCTGCGTAATTAGAACATGACTTTACTTTGAGGTGAAATCAGTGGATATCCTGGATCACAGAGATAATTATATTTGGAACATTGAATCTCATCTATTAAATGTTACATGGAAGAATTGAATTTATGAGTACACGACATGAGAACATGAGGATGTAACGGGATAAAATTACCCTCACTATTTTCCATTTATGTATAGGATTTTTATTGGAAAATTTATTTTTAAGAGGGAGAAATGTAATGACCCATAATAATATTAATTAATTTTCTCTAAATGGAAACTATGTTAAATATATTATTCTATATGAAATATAAAAATAAAATAAACCATGGAGTATTAATAATGTAAATTTATAAAGTATAACTATTATTACATAACCATTGATTTCATAATTTAAAATAAAGCTAAATTAGGATATTATATTGAAATAAGAATCTATAGAGTCAATTATTATGAGTATTCTATCTAAAATTCATTTATCTGAATGTGGAATGGAGGTACCGTGACTATACAAAGTCCAAAATTATCATAAAAAATATTGCATGAGGGAAATTGTATACGGAAGAATTTCAAGTTCATCAAAATCAGAATGAGATATATACTAGCTAAATAACCACCAATTACTTCCAAAACTACATATATTACCATTATAATATATGTGGAGGTCATAATTATTTTTAATCATTATTTATTATTTCTAAAAATTGTGATTATTTAAAAAAAACTGATTAATTTTCATAAACAATTTGATTTATTTTACACTAAATTTTTTCTTATGTATATTTTTTTCAATATTATAAATTAAAATAATAAATATAATTTTTAACACTATTATAATTTTATTTTTTTAATATGGAATTCACATTTGAATTCATTTTATGAATGTTTTCTTATGTTTAATGTTTTGTAATTTTACGGAAGAGTTGACTTTTTAGAGAATAGTGAAACAATTTTTTTTTATTATATAATGTATATATACATTGAATATGGTTTTTATCACCATTATATATTGATTTAATAAAAATTGATTTCATATTTTAAATTATAATAATTTATATTATATAATATGACCAACTAATGTTTTGGGCGTAGAAATTATTTACCATTGTAAAAGTCTGTCGTCATGATAATGTTAAAATGAGTAAAAAAGCAGGTTAACCCAAGAGATAAGGCCACATTTATCAGAAAATAATTCCCTAATTTTATTATGTGAGTCTATTTCCACCCAGTCTAAGATTATATTTCAAAAATTATGAAGTTTTTCCACTTTCATT
This sequence comes from Viscum album, assembly GCA_963277665.1. Taxonomy (NCBI): domain Eukaryota; kingdom Viridiplantae; phylum Streptophyta; class Magnoliopsida; order Santalales; family Viscaceae; genus Viscum; species Viscum album. The sequence continues at coordinate 51,159,007 of OY728130.1, read as the reverse complement.
TGAAAATGACATTACATTATTTTAATGTTTTAAATATGTACAATAATGTTTCTCCCCTCACTTATAAAATGTATAATCTTATATCCAATTCCTCATGAAGTTTTATATGATTATTTTTACAGAAAATGACTTAAATCAACTCTCAAAATCCTTATCCCCGTCCTTGGTTTTTTGGTCTTCCCAAAACACCATCATATGTAGCCATATGCAGAGATCTAAATGGGGAAACCAAATAAAGGGGTAATTGTCAATACCAGAATATTTCAAGTTTATTTCTTCCTTAATCCAAACAAAATTGAATAAAAATAATTATTAAATTAAATAAGTTACATCAATATACAAAAATATTATTTTGTTTATGAAAAACAAAATTTCTATTTCCCATCCATCTAACGGAGAATAAAATAATCATTTGTGCTTATGTGCGGACAACCACCTATATGAAGCGATGCATATCATTTTTCATCACAAACTATAATATATAGTTATAAATATAGGTTTTTGTAATTGATATGTTATCTATAAAATAATTATTATTCTACAAATATAAATTTTTATTTAATTTTTTTCTCTTGCATCCAATTAAATACGACAATATCTCTTGCGTGTATTTGCGAACAACCTCCTCAAAAATTGGAGCTTATTTTTTTCATTAGTGATATTCAGGGATTTTTATATTAAAAATATTAATTAATACATATTATAAATAAAATATTAATATTATTCTATAAATATTATTTTTCAATTCAATAATTAAAACATACAACTGATGCATTTTCTGAATTTAATATCCTTAAAATAAACAGAGTAAGACACCCATTTAATCTAATTTTATTATTTAAAACCTATTATATTATGAATGTTTTCTACTCAATCAGTGATAAGTAACATGTTAATCTATGTTTTAGGGGTTTTTAAACTATTATACATCTCTTTTTTATAAGGGAAATATACCGCTACAATATTTATTGAATTTGATGAATAACCCCTGGAGACTGAGGATAGAAAAAACTAGAGAAATGAGTATCACATAAAATTAAAGAGAGCTTATCAAGTGGAATAAAAATGAAAAAGGTTCTGAATAATGAATTTAATAAACCTAAATTTATTATTTAAAAACTTAGGCGCATTCACTTAGTGGGTTGGTATTTGAGGTAAAGGTTTTATATACTCAATTTTATTTCATTGAGTAGTATATTATTTTCATTGACTATATTATACAATATCCAGATATATTAAATTTTCTCTATGATATATTATAATTTTTCTTATATATAAAATTTAAATTTTCTAATTTAAATATTCTTCTATGATCAATTTCAACCTTCATAAAAATTCTATATTGTTATGAATAATTACTTCTATTTCGAATGGTACCTTTCCCTCTATATCAATTTTTTCAAGACGATGTTATCCTTTTATAATTAAAAAATGAAATATGTTTCATATATTAATATCATTATTTTCCATTAAATGATTTAAATGTTATTTTTATACAATCAAATTATTATAGGTATTATAATTTGTTTTAAACTAAAAAATAAATTCATTTCTTATAGATGAATTTTTATCTTCCACAAAACATTCATTTTGTAAATTTTATTTATATTAATGTTTTCAAAAGTATAAATTATTATAAGATTAATTTTTTAATATCCTCATTCTATCACTTTTTGGAAAAACAATATTAAATTATATATAAATTTAATTTTTCAATGATGTTTCAAAATCCTTAAAAATAATTTTCTTGATTTTGTTTCCATATTCTACTCTACATCCAAACAATCTATTGAATTTAGAGTCATGTTATTAATCATACTTTAAATTGTCTTTTGAAATTAAATTTTGAATCATTTAATTTTCGTCCAATATCATATTGATACCTGTATTGTGTAATAATAGTTGAAAATGTTATGAAACCAATTTTAATTCCATGGGTTCTTTATGATATATTGAATGATTTTCTAGTGTGGATCACATATGTATGGATGATGATGATTGGGGTATTATATATCCATCCAATAACATTTTTAGGATTTTATACATCATTATATATTGAAAATCATGGGAATATAGATTTTCTCACAATTTAAATTCTTTGGCACGAGGTTGTTTGTTCAAAATTCATGTTCATGATTTGGATTTCTCAAAATATTTTCTTATGATTATGTTCGTAATATATTTTTAAATTTACAACTCAATTCAACAAATATTTACTTTCATTGTGGTTAAATATTTATTCATTCATCTCCTTCCAGGATCCATTATGTTTCATTATTATTTATCATTATTTATTATGATTCCAAGGTCTTTTTAATTATATTTTTCTCCTCTGACTCATTCTTTATCATATGTATATGATATAACTCATTATAAATCATCAACATGATTCCATTACTCTTACTTTGAGCTCACCCATTCCATTTTAATCCATTATCTATGAAATTATATGGAATAATATGTGTAAAATAAATTATTATGTTATGATGATTCTGGGAGATTTCGATTTTTTTATGCGAATTTATATGTTTATGATTCTATATTCCAAAGGCACAAATACAATGATTATAAAGTTTGTGAGATAATCTATAAAATTTAAGTTTTATGTTACAAGAATAATGTAAAATTTATGTGATTTTAGCATGGCTTGTTGTAGGTTATGGGGGAAACAGAAGTGCATGATGGGTGCACCCACCTTTAATTTTATCTATTAACAACATTCAATCCGAGATATTTCACAATGATAAGACACCATATCTTCAGAATAGAATGAAAAATGAGATAAAATAGTGGAGTCCTGGAACCATAGATAGGATCATCATATGTTGGTTATAATTAATTTAATTAAAATAAAAGTATTAATCTGATGTAATTCTTTGTTTGTGGATGTTTCTAGTCATGATCTGATGTGATCTATCATTTCATCACAGACGTCAAGTGTAGGCTTCCTCTTGAGGTGATCCATACGTACTTCACATGTCTTAAGAAATCACTAATGGGATCTCCAGGTGCTAGCGTGGAATATCCTTCGCTTGCGATGTTCGCCATTGATATCCATGAGAGCTTCTTCCATCGTGCTCTCCTTGATCCGGTAGAGGAGGATCTCTCTTGTAACTTGATATAGTTTTTAGAGAAAAGGATTTCTCTCTTGGCTTGAGAGATTTCACCAGATCTGTTTTGAACAACCACAAATAATGGCTAGGATTAATGAGAACATTTTAATTGGGATTTATGATATTTTGAATAATAAAATGGATTAATTACCCAAAGGCATTTATTCATTTATTTAAATTCATAGTAATAACCCGTGTATAATAATAACATTTGACTATTATTATTATCACTTGACATGTGCCCATTTAATTACACATAATATTATTTAATTAAATAAACAACATTATTTCTCAAAAATACCCAAAAATACTACACAGCATGTATTTATTAATATACATGGAGTGTACTTTTTTGAAAAGAAGGAAGGATAATATTAATGAAGAATATCAGCAGCAGTACATAAGCAGAGCCAAGAAGAGAAATTGTCCAGCCATAGCTGGTTGACATCGAAGGGGCCTGAGGCCGCCAGCTAATGGGTCGCATTGTTTTCTTCCCTTTTGGTAAAGGAGAAGGTGCAACAAGAGAATCCTTGGCGCAGCGAGAAAATTCACCGGATGATGAAGCCAAAGGCCTGAAGTCCGGCATCATTGTGGTTAATAGCATTGATAACAGAAAGGTAGTCAGATTGATGATGATATCAGCCCATCCATGTTCCACAATGAGCATCATCCCTGCTAGAATGGCATAGGCCTCAGCAACTGCAGGTTCCCAGATGGCATGATGTAGTTCATATTTTTCTGTAATGATCTGCCTGAGATGATTTCGAGCCAGGATGCTGAGAGAAACTGGCCCATCCTTGGGGAGAGAAGCTTCTATGTTAATCTTAAGACTCCATTCCTTTTGGTGGGTCCAATGAGGGGGACAGGAGGGGGTAATGCCTGGCATAATGTGTCCTTTACGATCCTTCCATCCCTCAATACATGAAGTGGCTCGTTCAATCCAGAACTCAGGAGGCTGATGAACTTGGTGGAAAACTGAATAGTCATGCCGGACCCAAATGATCCAGGTTAGGGTGCAATGAGAGCTTTCATTAGCATATGAAAGAGAGGAACACCAGTGATTCAGAAGATCAGGGAGGTCAGAGGCAATGTCCAGTGAAGCATCCTAAGCCGAGCCACATTTATTACAAATTTCATTGGCTCCCAATAAGTGAATGATGGAGTGCCAAGGAGTTTTAGGAATATTTAGGCAGAAAGGGAAAGATTCAGCGCTAGGAATCCTTGAATAATGATTATCCCACAATCAGGAATAATCTTTATTCAACTTGAAAAATGAATATTTAACTGAGATACTTGGACACAATTAGTGTATGAACCTCTAGGCCACTTTCTCAGTGGAATTAGGTAGAGCCTACCTAAAGGATATGGTTAGAATCTAGAAACACACTAGGGAACTCATAGAGAAAGAATATAACTCCACAAGGATGAGTCATGTATTATAAATTCTTTCCGTGTAATATAATCCCTTTGTATTGATATTTCGAATCAAGCGGGTTTCATGTTAGTTCCATAAACCAATGTGATTGATTATTATATCTTTGAATTTTAGGAATTGAACTCTTCCATTAATCACCATGGCTATGGATTTATTTAGGTTATATCAATTACATCAAAGGGCCTGAGATATCAACTTCTGTTATGGAACAGAATAGAAAAATCATTTCTTGCATTATTTATTAATTTAGTATTACTTATAACACACCCAACATATCCGACCACACTGTGACCAGTGTGTCATCATAGTTTCTGTCAATAAAAATATGTGAGCGAGCTTTAATACCCCGTAATAATAATCATAAGGCATAAGGACCAATACACACATCTGCAGATAAGAACGTCCAATGATACTATGAAATGCGGATTTCCTAATGGTGGATCACATTATCATTATATCCTCCTTGATATTACCATGGGATCACGCCATGATAAATTTATCCAAGGTTTTATGAGTCCTCACCCCTAATGTCCTCCATTATTTGTGTCCCTAAAATAACATAATCCAGATATAGAACATATATTCAGGAATAGTGTTGTGGTACGTCAGGGTTCTTATCATAGAAGGGATCGACTATGACCTTTTAGTTCAATAGATATCCTTATTACATAAGCACAAGCATTGTAACATATAAGAATAATGAATATGTGATAATTTATTTATTAATGAATAAAGTACAGAGTAGTGGGTCCTAGGCCACCATCTCCAATAGTTATTTCATTAATATTGTAGGAATTATCATTTTTCTATAAAGAGGCCGAGTTGTAATATTTTTATAGTATTCCATCCATTATTCTCAAAGTATAACATATGTGACTCCGTTCTTCATCAGTAAACAACATTAGTTTGATTTTCTGACATAATCCACACGTATAATCTTCTTCTTCTCCCCCAATTTGTATGGCCACTTTTCCACACACACTGTATTACTTATCTCTTGTTACACTCTCTCTCTATCATAAATAATCTTTGAAGAACATTATTTACAAATATCCTATATATGAAATAAATTTTCATTAGGATAATTTTTCAACTATAAAGAAACATTGGAATATCCAACACCGTTCAACTACACTTTATCTTCTTAATCCAATAGATCAGTCTACATGGGCTTGGTAATAAATCCCTACTTGATTGTGTACCACATGGAATGAGAAATAATTTACTATAGCTTGTTTTAAAATTTAATATATATTTTTAATCTAATATAATTCCTTATATTTAAATTCATATGTCCACCTCAAAATAGGAAATATATTATGATTCATAGATTCTCATCAAAACATAATTCCATCCCAAAAGCCATAGTTCATTGTGTAATATGTTGTTTCTATGTAAACACCACATTAATATGTTTCAAAATTTTAATATAGATGTAACCACTTATTATTAAATGGATTACATGATAACTTGGATATCATCTTCACAATTATTCTCTAACAACTTGAATAATGATTTATCTTGGTAATATTTAATCAAAAAATAAATAGTTTATGTTTTTTGGGTTCTTTTAGAATTAAAATATCCAATATGTGACCAAAATCATGTTTGAAACCTTTTACATGTAAACCCTTGTGTTCAGGGAAATTTACAAATACCTATCTAGAATGAAAATCCCAATGTATACTAAATCCTTAAATAAATAATATAAAACGTTACAAATCAAAAATTAGTTTTTTCTTTTAACAATTTTAAAATATTCTAAATATAAAAACATTATTTATCACACTAAATAAAACCCATTCACTTTTGTAAATTAATAAAAATTACAATTTTAAGAACCTCAATTATCAAAATTTACTATCTATTGAAAATACAAACATTACATATCAATTTTTTTCTATATTCAATTTCTATCCCTTATAAATATAAAAACCTTGTGTATCATGATATAGAAAACCATTAAATTTGGAGTAATTTAAAAAATTTACAACAGAGACTCATCAGAAAAATTAACCCCCATGTATTGAGAATAAATTCAAAATGTATCTATGTGATTATTCTTAAATATTGATTAATCTTCATGTTATATGCACAAATCAGTTCACCTCTATAAACATATAGAAATTTTTCAAACAAATACCAAACTATTTTATACCCATATATATTTATTAATATCATTATGATCACAACATAAATTTCATTATATTTTATATTGAACAAGATTTATTTGTTAACAACCTAAGACATAAAAAAATAGTATCCACTTCTTCTCATCAAAATCTTATCCCCCAAAAAACATTGCAATGTTATGGGATTTTTTTTAACTACATAACTAAATTAACTTGACCTAGATCACAATAATCTCTCCCTGTTCACAAAATTTTTTGAAAACACCCCCTGCTTTATTTGGCATCTCAAAAAATTAGCTATGTTTTTTCGAACCATATTTATTTATTTATATTTTACTCTTTTTAGAATAATTATATTCTTTTTAAAATTCTAATTTTGAAGTTATATTATTTTTATTTAAAAAATACTAGTTTTTTTATACATCAATTTATATTTTATTGGATCTAATGACTCCTAAAAATTTACGATTTATAGGTCAATTTATGTAAATAATTTGATGTTTTTCACCCATTTTTGAGTAAAAGATATTTTGACTAATCTTAATATGAATTATTACTTATATTTAATTTGATTAAATAGGTTTTACTCTGAAAATATATAATTAAACTAGTTGGTCAATCAAATTTAATTATATAATATAATACATGTTTTTCAACATGGTATTAATGAAAACCTAATTTGTTTATGCTGGATTTTTAAAAATGGTTTGATAAATTATACTCATTTAAATTAATATGTTCATAAAAAATATTTTTTAAGAATTTGGGATATCCATAATAGTGTGGGAATAATCAAAGAACATAAAATAAGGATTCTGTATATATTTCTATTGTTGATAATATTAAAGGAGGAATAAATTAAAATTTAATTTTAACAACCGCAACATTAGATGTTTCTAAAAATGATTCTTATAGTACGTGGACAATTTATTATGGTTCAATTTACGATATCATGTTTTATTATATAAAATTTAACAAAGTCAACCCTTCTATAATAAAGTCATTTTTACTACTATAAGTGTTAACACTCTAATAAGTTGAAAAAAATTCCTAAACACATTCTATTACCCTAATTCATTTACCTTTTTTAGTTATTCCATCCATATTATATATCATTTTTTCATTTTATTTAATTTCTCAATAAGTTTCATGTGTTATTTTTTTTCATAATCATGGATTTTAGTTTATCCAAACAAAAGGTATGACTAGATAGTGTACTAAAAAATAAATATCTTATTATTTTTAAGTAGTTATAGAAATCAATGACATGTACAAAAGGGTTTTTATAGTAATAAATAATAATTTTTTCAAAAAATTATAACCTTTTTGTTGGTGGGGTTTGGGACATGAATATTTCATTATTTGAATCATTGTCCAATTACTTATTTCAAAATATGTTTGTTACCTGTATTCATTTTACTATTTTTCATCTTTCTTGGAATCAACTAGTATAAATTCTGTTGATTATAAATAATTTTTTTTCTCATTTTATAAATAATAATTTTGATATATGAGTTTATAATTAAGGAAAATTATTTTTAAGCAGTTTTGAAGATATTTTTTATGTGTTTTTTGGTAAAAACAATTTTTTGATAGTATTGTATATTTTTAAGGTGATTTGGAATTAATAAATGAATAATAAATTTTATTGAAGTGATTTTAATTCATTTAGGACATATTTTCAATTTTTGTTCACTTGAGAATAATTTGATGAGATTTATTGTTTTTTAATATAAATTAGAGATAGATGTATAAGATTAAAAGAAGTAATATAATGAATATACATGTATATTATGAACAAAACACATGGAAAAAACATAAGGAATCCTTTTTTATCAAGTAATAATATATTCAACATATAAGTTTGTTATTGGCATTCATTCTTAGGGACACAAATTTTAAAGGCCATTTTTGAATGCATATAAGATCAATTATGTTCTATAATACCAACATAGTATGTGTTTGACCTTAAGGGAGAGGCATATCCAATGATTTGTAGAGTTTATATATTGAAATATAAAAAATAGTCAACACTTTATAGAATTATTATCTCTATAAAGAGATAGTGCATGGATGAAACATTCACCAACCAACCAGACTAATTTAATTATCATTTCTATGTGCAACAAATATTAGAAATATGGGAAGATAAAAATTTCATCCAATGGAATGAATGATAATAAGCACTATGAAGCATCCATTACTATATGTACATCAACTTAGAACAACAAACTAAACCTAACAACACCTTTGTCCTTAAAATAAGTTAATGAAATTACAAGAATATAATAAGTGTTAAGATGCTCTCTTTCTCTAAAATTTGAACCATCATGGGATTAATTTTGGATAACATATACAATGATAAAATGAAACAATTTTGGGGAGTTACAAAAGTGGCTTATATCAATATTAACTTAATAATATTACATCAGTATTAAATTTCTTGAATCATTGGAAAAATAATGTGTGAATCCTAGTGATATTTATTCACATTTTCAACATAGAATAATGTCATATTTCAAAAGAATTGTGTTTTTACGACACAGAGCTAGTTTTTTAACCAATGGATCCAGAATTCGATGATTACTAATTTTTTTTGTTTGATCTGTCAAATTACCAGTATGCTATAGGTGAGTATGTAACAGTTTACAAACATACAAAAATCATTGAATGATTAATGAATAAAGAAGAATGTTTATCTATGGTAGACATGAATTTATAAGATATGTTAATATAATTAAAATCTTATAGAGACTAATGGAATCTGTGTACAATAGTTTCAAACTTAATTCGGAAATCCATTAATAGGATATACTATTTGAAACTGGTTTTGAGGATAATGATGATGTTTATATGGGAAATGATAGTGGATATTCATGACAATTAAGTAAATATTTTTTATACATTTAGTCATCTAAATATTTAAAATCTATCTATATTGGTCACACATTTTTAAGATAATTGGAATGAATTATCAAAAATTAACACCATGAACTAAGAAGGGAATTATCACATAGGTGGAGAATTGAAGACATAATAATGGAGAGAAAAGGGGATCCAATCCATCACCATTAAAGAATATTTATCATACAATTTTCTATTATTTTCTATATTATGAGAAAGATTTTATTTTTCACAATGGAGTTTTAGTGAAGTATAAATATTAATTAAAATCAATCATTGAGTTAATTTATGACATATTACCCTTATCAATTATTCCCAATGCATGACTAAAATGATGAACTTATTTATCATAACCGAAGATTTTCTAATGTAATGTGAGTTGAAGCCCAAATTATATAGTACAAAAAGAGGTACTTAATTTTTTTTTAAAAAAAATCCTAAAAGGATAATGAATATTTTAATTATAGACTTGATAATTGAAAATTTTATTAATGAGAAAAATAAACCAATAGGGGGATTATAGGTGTACTAGAAAGATGGATACTATATCTAGAGATTACATTAAAGATATTTTAATCATTCTCACATAAAATAAATAAAAGATGTGTAAATAGTATAACATAAACTAATCCCAACAAACCCACTATCTCTTTCCAAAACAATGAACACATATTCATTTCACTTATGTTTATATTCAATACTACTATCTATCTCACTTATTTGTTAAATAAGTTCACTTTAATCGAAATATATTTTATATTCGTAATTAAATACCATGTTTATAGTTAAAGGTTACCCTCACGCACTACTGACCAACCCAAATCTGAATAAAATAAAAACTAACATTAGAAATGACACACTACCACTGTACATTCAAAAAAACATTACCTCATTTCAAAATTATAAATTTCATTATTAAAGGGATAAGCCAGTAGGACTTATATTGAGGAAACACATTATTCCAACAATTACCCAATATCATATGGCTTCCTAGATCCCATATGCATTAACTACATCACTCAATATTGGATCTCCACTAGAAAAATTTGACATGAAGAACCATGGATGATGAAAAACCAACCACCATTGAAATTCGATGGATTCACCATGACATAGAAATCTATCCAAAAGTCGGACTAAAGAAAATGGAATTTTAAGAAGAAAACTATACTGAAACTGTATTTAAATATCCTCCATAATAATACACTAAACACAATATCTCAATAGTAATAAAACATAGACCATATTTTATCAAGATCTGAATTTCATAAGCACCTATTAAGAGATAATCAATGAGATCTAAAAAGATAACTAGAACTACTGTATAATAAAGTAGAAAAATTATATTTAGATTAAATATAATGTCTAGAAAAATTATTCAAAATATAATATCTAAGCCTTTATATATCAAACACACTATAATTTCAAAATAAATTCCCTATAGTGTCTTATCATGCTATGTCCACCAGAGAGGACAACATGAGTAACCCATCAAATTAGGTACCTTATTAGTAGATTGGAAAGGTATCCATGAGAGTAATATGGGAGATGATGAATAAAACCCCAAGTAAATAATATTTTAAACAATCCACCACTGATAGGCCATGTACCATACAAACAACAACAGGGCAGAAATAGACCAAATGTGCAACTAAAAAGACAAATATTACAGTAAGAATAAACTGATTCTAAATATTGATACACTCATGTGATTCAATGAGGAACATCCAATATACACATTTGAAAGAAACTATGAGATCCATTTTATAGATAAAAAATGGAATCCAAAATGATAGATCATGATCCAACAGTACATGAAAAATCGGTTAGAGTCATGAACTATATACAATATGAAAGAAAAATCATTTTATTAGAATATCAACAACTATCATGATCGAGAAACAAAAATGACACTCCACTATAAAAATACAAACACACCAAAATGCCATACTTATATTCCATTATGGGATCTAATAATATGTTATAAAATGACGGTTTATATAGTAGAACATATGAACATCAACTGTAGATAAACCACTAAAAATTAAAACATATCAATGTAGAAATGTGTATTCGCGTCACTAAACTAGATAAGAAGCCATGATTGTTGTCATCATAATGAATGGGAAAAATAAAAGTGAAGAAATAGAGATAGTTACATCATCAAAGTATGGATATTGATAAACCCTAATCAATAGAACAGAAAAAAATATTTGGGATGCATATGAGATAATAGTGAGATTCCTCAACCATTTAATTCTAACTAAGATAATATTTTCTCTTTTTTATAACATTCGATATATAAAACAGACATAAATTCACACACATAGATAGAATTTATTATTGAACTTATATTTATTTGTGTACTAAAATTATAAAAATCACCATGGGTATTCTTTTGTATATGGATTGGGGTACTCCTAGTTAATATTCAACAATACCTTATGTACTTGGAAGTGATTGTGTAGCAATCGATGAAAATTTTATTTAATGATGTTTTGAATACTTAATAGGGATGTTTGTTTTAATTTATAGTTTGATATTATGTTTTATATAGAAAATAAAAAAACAATTCATTATATTCAATATAAGATTTCTAAAGATCTCAAAAATTCAAAAAAAAATTACATTCGTAAATCATTCAATTTGTTTATAGGTGTATGTACACAAGAAAATATTTAATTTCTAGACAAATACCAATTGACAAAAAATAAATTTATATTTTCATCGGATCATTACAAAACCCACTAATGGCATGGAAGATTGAAAAATTAAATGGATTATGCATGAGATAGGAGCCCCATAGTTTTAATATGTGTTAGTACTGAGTCAATATATTTCACCGAGGCACAGTGAGCTATATGTTACTAGAGTATTTTGAATTCCATATTTCATCATATTTACACCAAAATTAAAAAATTCCATTTGAAACATCACATTGTCCTTTTATCTACCTATTTTATGTGGGATTCCATAATCAGAATCCCATCTATTTATAAAAGTAATTATTAATACCTTACAATATTTTCCACTAAATGTAGTATCATTGGATAAAATCAAGCTATGGTATTCTCAATACTGCATAAAGGGAGATTAATTCATTAGAAATTTCAATAAGATGATAGACATTTTAAAACATGGGAAGAAATTTTACATTATAAGTTAATTCTAAATAACTTAGAGAAATTGATATTAGGACTATGATTTTTATGTTGACCCAAACCCGCATCCTCAGATATAGTTCTCATAGAAACATATATTACGTACATGATTTAAAACAATCTATATAATCAATGATATTGGAATTCATAATTAATAAATATCTATTTTTATTGAATCCCTTACATCTATGTGATCTTTTATTGTTTTGAGGTTTTATGAATTTGGAACTGATATATTCAGACAAATCTCATGTTATTTGTATAAAATGGTTACTTTTCTCATTATATACCAAACTGATTTATCCATGAAAAGTATTAAATGTATCCCACAATATTTTTAACATATATTTTCTTTCCTAAAATTTCTTGTGGACTAGTTTTCTCCATAACATGGGAAAGTGGAAACATAAGAATAGGTGAGATCAAACTCAGTAAGGAAAACATATAACTAAATCTACAATTGTTTAACCATTACATAAATATCATGGTAGGAAAACAAAAACCACAAAAATCAATAATCAACATTAAAATCATAGAAATCTATATCTATGAATATAAATAAAAACATAGATATCCATAATAATATTATCATACTAATTGAACGCATAATTCAAGACATCAGGAGCATGATAGAATGGCCTTATACAAAGAGACAATACTTATTGTCAAGATATAGGTCTATATATCCTACTACCATGGACTTTTTCTTTGACAATTCCCTATTATGGGATGTTTCATACACCAAAACCCAACATTTGTTATTTCATGATACATGTCGATGCATTGAGGGGCCTTATAATTTAGAGCCCCACCATTTATGTTTTAAATTTAAATTCATTCACCATGATAGGAAATGAAAAAAAATTATAATAAACATTAAAAATAATAATCCATATTTAAATAAAAACACAAAGAATATTAATACCATTCCCCAGGTCAATAATAGGAATAATCTAATCATAACATAACTATAGGAATAAGATTTATGTATAAACAGTATATATTATATCTACTTATAATAATATATATTGGAAGGAGAATACATTTCCCCATGATAATAAAATATCATAATTTCTATTTGAACATCATGCAATCTCATTTATGTAAAAATATTGTTTAATAAGTTTATAGAAACGGCTAAATGGTTAAGACAACAATAATTTCACATGATTGTAAGCCAAGAAGATAAAAAATTTCATGGTTTCAATAGAATATATCCCATTAAGTGAGAAATATTTATGAAATGGATTATGTTGTAGCAATTTATATAATAAAAAATGAGAGAATACACAAAATAAAATCAGTCGGTATAATTAAACCAACTTATAAAAAATAAGTTAACAAGAATGGTCATAACACAAATAAAAAATATTGAGTTACCAAAAATCATCATTATTGGAAAAATTATTGAAATAATACTCACCTTAATAAGGGAACATGATTTGGCTAGTAAATCTCCTAAAATAAAATAAAAATAAATTCATGGTATATTAATACAATATAACACTATAAAAAGAGAACATAGTGTATAAAATGTATTATATCTTAAATAATGATAATTGAGGCCAAGAAAATCCTTATATATTTTAAACATTCGAATTAAATACCCTTGCTAAATTGGATTTAAAATCAAAATCAAAATTAAAATAGTAAAATATAATTCATGATACTGTATAGGAAAAATATACAACACATATATGAAATTAGTTTCATAAATACAACATATATATCAACGATGGGAAATGGAGATGAAAACCCTCACCTGTATTTTTAATTTCAATGAAAATAATTTAATAACTTGTTAACACTCCTTTACGTCACATTTTTTAAAGGAATGGAAAGGGAAATCACTTAGCACAAATTGATTCTTCCTTTGAAGAGAACATCAAAAATCGACAAAGGAATGAAAAAGGAGTCAAAGGATCTTGCACCGTGCAAGTTCCCTCACTATCGCGCAAGTATACTTGCACGCCAACTAATGGTCATGCAAGTGACTTGCGCGCCCTCTTTGAAAACCGCCCAGGGTCCTCTCCAGCCTATAAATACCCCCAGTGGGCCCCCATTTGGGAGGATTTTTTCCAGAATTTAGATATAGAGCTCTGAATGCCCAAGTCCCTTCTTCATGTCTTCCGAACACTTCTAAGGTAATTCATTTCCTAGAATGTAAGGTCTAAACAAGAGGAATAAGGTCTAGGTGTTAGAAATCACTAACTCTTGAGAACCTAAATGTTTTTCCCTTAAGGTAAATGAACACACTTGCACACCTCCTTACCTATTCATTGAAACATTCGTGCCACTCTTCTAGAAGTACCTCAGGATGATTCTAAAGGCATTGGTCAAGGATCGCCCAAGTGTTACCCTACTGGTTAACAATCTCCCAAGTACCCATGTTCCACGCAGTTATACCTACCCAACCAATACTTGCACGCCCACGGAGTACCTGCGCGCCTGCCAGGACTTGCACGCCTGTATATTTTTTGGGTTCCCTTCTTGCCAATTTAACCCCTCTTATGCCATTCCACCTTTCCTATTCATGATTCAGTCTTTGGACACTATTCAAAGATAGATATGGCATGTTTTCTTGATTGAAATCCTTATCTGAAAGGAATTCCGTGGAAAATCTCTCAAATCCTAGTGATTTATACATATTTATGTCACTAAAGTTAGAAAGTTCATTCATTCAACCTCATCCTTTAAGATGAGAGACTCCTTAACATGGGCCTCCTTTTCAACAGTAAGCCCCAGTCCAAATCCCCGTTAATTTGGGCATATTCCTTGTGAATAAGCCCCAAGTCCTCTCTAACCTGGTCCTCCTTTTTAGGAATAATCCCAAAGTCCCCTAACCTGGGCCTCCTTTATAGGAATAAGCCCCAGTCATAATTCCCAAAGTTTGGGCATCCTCTTTAGGAGTAAGCCCCAAACCTTAATTCCCTTAACCTGGGCCTCCTTCTTAAGAGTAAGCCCCAGAATTAATTTCTCTTAACCAGTCTCAATTTACATTTGATCTCGGCTTCCTTCTTAAGAGTAAAACACAATCATAAGTCCCCTCCTAACTTGGGCATCTTCCTTAGGAGTAAGCCCCAAGATAGTGTATCAAAATCTCCATGAAGAACATATACCTTTATGGTCCCTGTTCACAGATTTCTTCCCTGAAGTAAATCTTAATCCTCATCATTTTTGGGTAGTCATACATACATAATCCCCACATCATTGCATCTTTCATGGCACAATTGTCTGCTTTCACCAATACCTCTTGTTTCTCACACCGAGCATGACTCACATGAGGTTAGAGTGTAAAAGTAATCATGAAATCTTTCTTTGAGCCATCAATCAGGAAGAAACATCCTACTCCCTTACTCGAACTACGTGGGTTCAGATTCCTTTTCCAAAACAAAGGATACGTAGGTAGCCCATCAGTGGGTACGATCCCAACTCTGAAATAATCAATGTCCTTCTTGAATGACAATAAACTTCAAGTGCCCCACTGAGTGGCTTTAAAACTAGTATGGTTATCATAATGACCAAGAGACTTTTATGTACTATTGGATACAATTGACTAAGAATATCTAACAAATACATATGATTCTTTATCGATGAAGAACATTGAATGAACATAAAAGATTCTCTAAATTTCATACATATCAATCATTTATTGTCAGATCTAAAGGAAATATTATTTTATACTTGGTAATGTAATAAGGATTCACGAACATTACATAAATCTATAAAGAGTGTCCCAGAGTAGACAATAATTCCCCTCAAAAATGTGTGATGAGTCCGGCCTCCCATCCTCTCGACCAAGGCAAATTCCTAACCCTCATCAGCCCACAACTAAAGAGCGCCAACCTTTGTAAAGTAGGTCCAAATAGATATAGAATCATTAGATGTTTATGGTTCTATGAACAAACCCGTTAGAAACTGATTGCAATGTTTTAACCTTCAATCAATGAGGTCATCCCCAATTCCAGTGGGGAAAAAATGGTGAACCTGATGTGAATCCTTAACCAAGTTAAAATGATGCTTTGATTATTTGTTAGGCCCCTATTGTAACTCAGTGAGAGGGACAACAAAGAAATCAACGACATATTTTCTCATCCAAAAGATATAGTGGTCAGACTTATCTTGATTATGTCTGTTATATCAAACATGAACTCTTTTCCAAGATCTTCTTCATTTCCAGAATGGCTTCTCTTAAGTTCACATCTGTGAATGCCTCTGCCATGAAAACATCTACTGCAAATGACACTACTGATACTTCTACTTGATCATCGTCCACTCTGAGGATGACATCATCTACTCAGCATCTTCAACGCTGGGTATCAAATTGGTTGGTCAAGGAGTACCGTCAACACGGTACCATTAAAACACTAGAGGCTGCTCGAAAAGCCCTCCAAGTGAACAATTCAACCTGGTCATCTGGAAAATGATGACCAGCAATCAAGAAGTAGGCGGTGCTAACAACCGTCTCCAACCGTTTTGGGTCATTATCCCCGGAACGCAATCACCATTCACTCCCATATTCTGAGGAGGTGAATGAGCAGGTCCCTCAGGGCCTTAATTCAAGGATGAAGGAGTCCTTCCCGAGGGCTCCCATCAACAATCGCCGCCAAACTCGTGCGGCAGTGCGCCCTCAACATGATGAGGGTATCGACTCCAGGCATTCAGCTCAAGTTCCTCGAACCCGAGTAGGAAAGACGAATCGTGAGAGGCGAAATCCGGTCAACAGTGAGCAGGTTCTCATCTCTGCCATCTCCGGAGAAGTCCACCAACCTAACATGGTGGCAAGAAATGAGCAGGCACATACACCCATCCATTTTAATTCCGTTGTCCAGCAGACTCATCTGGAAGCATCACTCCAATCCCACCATGCAATTCTGGCAGAGTACTATAGACAGGAACATACACCTGTTTATAAATCATCATCTAGTCAGCAGGCTCGTCTAACTACATATGATGGATCTCTTCAACCATGTTCGGCGAAGTACAATCAGCAAGTACATACACCTACTAGTATTGATCAAGCCTACCAACAGTCTCGCTTGGTAGCACTCGGAGAAGTCAGTCGGAAAGCTCTGGCGACAAATAAGAGGCAGACTCAACTCTCTACCCCCACACTTAAGTACTGTCATGATTAACTGACAAGAAAAGCAGGACAGGAGCAGGAACATAAACCTCTTCCAAGCACATAATGGACCTATATCCCACATTCAGGCAGCTGAAGTCACCAAGCATATTCTATCAATGTTGAAAGAGCAGAAGTAAATCCCTGCTCATATTCTGGATGCTTTCCAGGATATTATAATAGCTCCAGCAGCATCTCAGGGAAAGACATATAAATCTATCCCTACCAGTGGAGTTAAAAATCAATATTTCACTCCTGAATAGACACACACATCTATTACAGTCCAATAGGGTTGTGGGGCATACTGTCCCATATCATACGGACAACCAAGTCTGGCACAAACACCTGATTTGAGTAGAGATCATCAGCCTAACCTGGCCATCTCTCCTGATAAGGCAAATACACCTGCTCATAGTAGCCACTTTCATCAACAAGTGGTTTCCAAGGCGAGTAAGAAGGCTTGTAAGAAGAAGACATTCCCAACACAGTCAAGATATCAAGATCCAATCTGTAACAAGGCCTTACTCGATTCTCGATTTCTTGAAGCCCTCAGACAACTATCTGTTGGAATTAAAGATTCTACTCCCTCAGTCCCCAATAGTGGGAACATTAATTCCAAAGGTCTTCATCAGATACTTCCTCATGGAGGCTTGCTTCATGTCAATTCGGTCAATCTCGAAGTTTCATCTTCAGATGAGATCCACAAGAACCCTCTTTGTGGTCAGTAGACCAAGAAGAAAAATGTTTCATCTTTTGATGGAACCCACCATGGTGGTCCTCCCCATGATGATTAATTTTGTTGTGAAAGACCTCTCTGCAGTAGTGATTCAGATTGCCTGAATAATAATCTAGTGGAAAATGTAGTGTCGATAAATCCCTCTAATCTTAAGGCACTTACAAATGCGAAACCAGTCATGTCTGATTCTTCATCGATAGCAGGTGAAATCCTTTCTCAACAAGAAGATAGCCGAGGGTGTAGGTCATTATCTGAACCACCCATAAGTCATGCATCTTCTAGTTTGATCAGTGATTTCTCTACAAGTCTTGTTGAATCCAATGAAGTAAAAAGTAACCACCAGCTCTGGTCAAATCAGGTAGAATAATCTTCATTGAATGATAAAGAGGAAATTCTGAACCTGAGAAAACAACTGGCAAAAGGTGAAGTGTCAGTCATGTTTTGGCCTCTACCTGACTCTCATTATGACATTATAGATATGTTGACGGAATATGGAATTCATGACATTCGTCTCAACATATGGAAAAATCTTTGTCAGTTGAAAAAGAGAGTATTATCTTATGCTGAATATGAAAATAATGTTAAGATAATAGAAGGGTTACAACATCAGATTGATTTGGCATCTCTATCAATCTCTCGATATCCAAAGGCTGAAAAGTAGCAGAGAGCCCTTCAACATTCATGCCTCTGCGCACTAAGAATATTGTTCCAGTTAATTTCCAATGCCCCATCTGGTATTCATGTTAGTGGATGGGGTGTTCATAAAGCACTACATTTCACTGTACTCTCCAGTCAGTAGTGCCCTCCGAAAATGGTCTCATGCAATGTTATTTCCCATGTCCAGCCACAGTCAATGGGTTTTGTTTGTAATCAAAGGATTTCCCAAGAAAAGGCCTCAACTAGTTCTTCTCTAAATCAAGAATACATAGAACAAGTCCATGAATTACTCCTGCATCATGAAAATGAGAATATTGAACAGGCATCTCCTATAGAGAAAGCACATCATCAAGTGACAGAAGTGTCAGAAATCATCCAATGGTATTTTGATCCAGGTGATAAAAGTGAATATCGATTTATGCATCCAGCTAATTTCCGGACTATGGTCCGCAAGATCAGGAGAGCTTTTAAGAAAGTCTCAGACATATCATGTCAAGAGCCACCCCATCTTTCCAGACTGGGGACTCTTTTAACACAACCCTCAGAATCAAAAAATACGATTCGAGGAGTTGAGCAAAGGCCGTAAGAACAGCCCCAGTCCACCGGACTAGGGACTTTTTCAAATCATCAATACCCTCCTCGGAGAAATTCGGTCTTCTATCGATTGGGGAAGAATCCACAAGAAGAACGAAGAGCAAAATTATCTAGAGATTCTCTCTAAATTATGGTTCTCCAAGAAGTTCCTGAGGGATCAAATCAACAAAATGTAATGTCTCGTCAGGGGCATGGAAGAAGACAATATCACAGAAATGCTGATAGAAGGGATACGATGCGTTATGAATCAATTAATTTCATTAATGCCATTGTTTTTGATCCTCTAGAACATAAGGCTCACTCAGGGGACTCATATAAAGAGGTTCATACTCCAGAAGTTGTACGCATAGACATAAATAAAGAAGGTGTACGTACATGAAATAAAAGGATTACTCAGAACATAGGTAATCCTTCAAGTAACCCACTTCCCCCTCTCCGAAAGGGAGCTAACAAGGGGAAAGGAAAGAACCAGGTTACATACCCTTCCTCCAGAGAAGGCCAATCCCTCTCACTAGAGAAATGATTTGCACAACAAGAGGAAGAAATAAAGTAGTTGAGGAGGTTGAACGCATAACTACTTCAGGGTATTCTTCCTCCTAAGCGTGCTAGATTCAGTCATCCAAGGGAGTTTGTTGTCGTTACTGAGATGGATCAAGAATATCCTCCTCTATCAGTACACCCTCACAGGTCTAATCATATGATTCAAGTACAACAACAACTGGCGGTGCTACCATCAGTTGCATCACCAGCCACCACATCTGTACCAACTCCTGTCATTACACCTGCCCAAGTCAAAGTTCAACCAGATGTTTCTCAAAAGTTAATAACTACCATTGAGACATTAATAGCTCGGTTAGAGACTATTTAAGGGAAGCGTGTGCAGCTTCAACCAGAAAAGAGAGCTTACCCTGAATAGGTAGATTCAATCCTTCCTCCATCAAGTTTTGGGAACCCTGTATTCACTATTTTCAATGGATTAGGTGATCCTGAACAGCATTTGACACATTACGTGTCTTGTTGCGATCCTATGATGGGAAATCTGAAACAGCAAGAAGTAGTGAAACTCAGATGCTTCGTGTGAACCTTGTAAGGACCAGCTTTTGTCTGGTACACAATCTTGCAATCTCGGTCAATTACCAAGTGGAAAGATCTTTGCCAAAAATTCATTCTTCAGTTCAGCTCAACGTTCCCAAAGACAACAGTTTTTGACCTTACAAAATGTATGCAAAGGGATAATGAAAGGGTCTCAGATTTCATTACTCACTAGAAGGGGTTAACGTATTCCCTGTGCTTAACACTCTCTCAAGAAGAACTGTTGCCAATCTATGTGGAAAGTCTACGTGATGAATTACACACGCCGCTGATCCCTATGAAATACATAAGAGGGTTTCGAGACCTTACTTCAATCGCTCAACAGATTGAAGATTCTCTTACAAAGAATAAGGATAAAGCTCATGTAATTCCATCAGCTTCAGTAAGGAGAATGGTTAAATTAGATACTTCTACTGTTATGCTTAAACAAGCACTTGTAAATGCTTCTACTTCAAAACCTTCATCTTCTCGAAGGGCTCCACCTCCTGAGCACCAACAAAAAAGGCCGTTTTGTCAAGATTATCAAAGATATCAACGATGGAAACAATTTGAGGATCTCAAGAGAAAAGTTTACTCTTTCCGAAATGAACATGTTCTGGGTTATTTCATTTCAGCTCTAGAAAATAATTTAGTTCAATTTCCAATGTCCAAGAGGCCAAATCAAAAAAGGATATGAAGACCGTCCAAACTATTTCCCCTTCCATAAAATGTTGGGGCACCCCATCCAAGAGTTTTGTGTCCTAAAAGACCTCCTGAAAAAGTTGGTCGACTTGGGACAAGTCAATTTAAGAGGTTCTTCAGCTCAGGTAGAATGTGTTACTTCTACAGTTCTAGAGGTGAAGGCAAATGGAAAGAAGTCAAAAGCAAAAATACGCAAAAAATATGATGATTGGATGGTTAGAAAAAATGATCAACTGAACTCATGCCATTTTGCAATCGCAATTGAAGAATCCAATTGTGCCTTCTTCAATGAATGTCGCAGAAAAACCCTCTTCATCATAGGGAAAGTCCTCAAAGAAACGGCATGATTCAAAGAAAGAAAAAGAATCAGAAGAAGATGAGTATGTGTCAAAGCCTAAGTTGCATGTGACTCTCGTAGACTTCTTGCCATCTAATTCAAAATCATGGGCACCACCCCACCAAATGGCACAGCCTAAACAGGATAATTAGGTAGAGTCATCCTCGTATTAAGAGTTGATTTTCGGTTCTGTTAATAAGATTCAATTAACAGATCCATATGCCAGTCGCAGTTTCGATTTTGATGAGCCCAAATTCCTTATATCAAATTGATGAATCATAGGATGTTCCAGAGGCTCAGGATATAGGGGAAGAAGTGGATCTTTTAGAGGCCACTATTCAAATTCTACCCCTTCTAGAACTGTGTATGCGGTAGAAACTCGTGGTAGATCCCTTCAAAGATCTCAACAAGAAAACGCAGGTTCTTCCATAGAAGGAATACTCAGCCCTAGAACAGTTATTCTGGAAGATCGGTTGAAGGTTCCATCTTCTTCCTATTAGCATTTAAATAGAGGTAATTGTTCTAATCTTGCAAAGCCATGAGTATTACCAACTCCTACCCTAGTACAAGATGCATCAAATTCCAAATCATCAAATACCAAGGCACCTACTAAACCGCATTTTCCTATTGGGAAATTCAGACCTTTGGATCAAAAATATGATATATTGAAACACCTGGACCAAGTACCGGCCATTTTATAAATTCTGGATGCCTTGAATTTATCAAAGGATCTTCGGGAGGCACTCATTGAGGCTTTGTCAAGTTCTCGAGAGTTTGAGACTAAAATTGTTCCAGCTGAAGCCTACCATGTAGAGAATAATCCTATAGAATTCCACGTAGTAATATCCTTTACTGATGAAGATGAAGATGATGTTTTTCATGGACATATTATACTTTTGTACTTATCTGGAATGGTCAATGGCATAGATATCTGAAGAGTTTTCATTGATAATGGTTCAGGAGTTAACCACATTACAATTCGTATACTTCATCGATTGGGCCTCACGAAATCTGATTTATCTCCTTCTACTATGATGTTACAAGGGTATGATAAAAATGAACAAGAACCACTGGGTGAGATTACACTCATAACTCAGTTTGGAGATATTGTGTCCAATTCAGATTTCATGGTTGTTGATCAAGTCTCAGCCTTCAACATCTTTCTTGGAAAACCATGGCTACATCGACATGCGCCTATCCCTTCATCATACCATCAATGTCTCAAGTTTTGTTTCGATTGTCAAGTTCTGATATTATATGGTGATAAGGACCCATTCAAGACATTTGAATCTCAATAAATTGAGTCAGAATTCTACCATATGAAGGGAAAAGAGGAATCCACAACAAAGGAAATTACAAAAGTTAATGCTCCGTATGGTTTGAAAAAGATTCCAGTAAACCCATTATCACATGTGAGTATAGATTATGTTATTCCTATCAGTAAAATTGACAGGATAGACCCAAATCAAAATACTCTTTTGGAAGGATCCATACTATCAATTACGGTAATCGAGCCAGACAACATGGGAGAAATTGGTGATCCACCAAGCAATGATGAAAGCTCAAATGGAGATTTCTTCATTTCTTCTGCTGAAATCCAGCAAGTCTATACTTCTCCATCTAGGCTAGAAGAAGTTATAGCAATGTTAGAGGATAACGATGATGTTGATTCTCAATCCATCATATCCCCTATATTACCCAAAGAATACTATTCATCATCAATCGGGTTTGAAATGGAAGCTTCTTCTTCAAGATGTGAAAATTTTGACATCTCTTCTAATTATGGAAATTCTGCTTCATCATATACTATGAAAGTAGAAACGGAAGAAATGAAACATAATAAAGAAGAAGAGGAAGATCTCAGGGATGCTAATCTATCATTTGAAGAGGGTATCTCTACTACCGTGGATGAACTTATAGAAATAAATCTGGGTACAAAAGAAGATCCACACCCCACTTTAATTATTGCGGCAATGACTCTTGAAGAGAAAGAGATGTATATTTCCTTTTTAAAGAAAAATCGAGACATATTTGCTTGGAACTATATAGAGATGCCAGGGCTTGATCCTGATGTTTCCACTCATCATTTGGGTTTACCAGAAGAACATCGAGGATTCAAACAAGTTTCTAGAAGAACACACCCAACCTATGCTTCCAAAATTGAGGTTGAATTGGATAAGCTCATCAAAGCTAACTTCGTCCGAGAAGTTCAATATCCCAAGTGGTTGGCTAATATTGTCCCAGTGAAAAAGTGTAATGGGAAAATTAGAGTTTTCATTGATTTCAGAGATCTTAATCGGCATTGTCCTAAGGATTATTTTCCATTTCTGATTACAGAACTCTTGATTGATGCGACAACTGGCTATGAATCACTTTCCATCATGGATGGATATTCTGGATAAAATCAAATCTGAATGGATCCAGAAGATGAAGAATCTACAGCCTTCCGAGCCCCTCAGGGTGTGTTTTTCTATCGGGTAATGCCCTTTGGCCTAAAGAATGCAGGCGCAACATATCAGTGTGCCATGCATCGTATCTTCAATCCCTTTCTGGGAAAGTTTTTTGAATGTTATGTGGACGATTTGTTGGTCAAATTAAAACAATGTTCTATTCACTTGGCTGATTTGGATGTCATATTCAGCAAACATCGGCAACATAATTTGAAGATGAACCCCTTAAGATGTGCTTTTGGGGTAACCTCGGGAAAATTTCTCGGCTTTATTGTACACAATCGTGGTACCGAAGTCGATCCTGAGAAGACAAAGTCAATCCTTGGCATGTCACCTCCTCAAAATTTAAGATAATTGAAGGGACTTCAAGGACACATAGCCTATATTTGGTGTTTCATCTCCAATTTGGTAGGAAAAATCTTACCCTTCACCAAATTGATTAAGAAGGGAGTCACTTACCAGTGGACTGAAGAATGTCAAGAAGCATTCGATATTCTCAAGAAGTATCTCTTGAGTCCACCAGTGTTAATGACACCTGTGGAAGGAAGACCACTTATCCTCTATGTGACAGCTCTAGAGTGATCATTGGGTGCCTTTCTTGCTCAGAAGAATGATGTTGAGAATGAAAACGGCCTCTACTATCTCAGTCAGACTATGCTTGAAGCAGAAACCTGATACTGAAATATTGATAAGTGTTTCCTAGCGTTAATCATTGTAGTTCAAAAGTTGAGAAACTACATGAAACATCACGAGGTCCAATTGGTATCTCGCAATAACCCGCCCAAATTCATCCTTAGTCATCCAATGCTTAAAGGACGTCTAGCAAGGTGGGATGCTATCTTGCAGTAATTTGATATTCAATATGTGTCTCAAAAGGCAATAAAGGGCCAAGATCTAGCTGATTTACTTGTTGAACACCCTTCAGTGGAAGACACATCTTCATATGCTGAACTTCTTGATGAGGAAGTTTTATTTATTCAAGATAATATTCGGGTATGGGAAATGTACTTTGATGGTTCTTCCAGAAGTCCAATAGGGAAGAAAATGGAAAACCCTAAATTCAACAATGTTTGCTTAGGAGTTGTACTCATTTCTCCAGAAAAGGCAGTGTTACCATTTTCCTTCTCATTTTTGGGAGATGGTACAAATAATGAAGAGGAATACCAAGCTCTTATTTTAGGATTGGAGTTTGCGCTTCAAGCACAAGTGAATCACTTAAAGGTGAAAGGCGATTCAGACCTGGTAATCAAACATGTCAATGGGGATTATGCCATCAGAAAAGAATAACTAATCCCCTTGTATGATTACGTCAGAGAGTTAATGGCGGAGTTTCCTTCGGAACCAAAATTTTCTTATGTCCCAAGAAAACAAAATTCCCAATATGATGCACTGGCTAATATAGCCACAACACTGACAGATCCATATTGGGATGAGACAACCATCAGTATTGACCACCATCATAAAATTTCACCTTATGTTCAAGCCAAAACAGAGGAAACCAATTAAATTAGTCCCATCTATGAACCATATGGCCATACCACAGGATGGATGACACCTATCAGGGAATACCTTCCAAATGGAACACTTCCACCTGATAGAGCCGGGAAAGAACAAATCTGGCGACGTGTGGTTAACTTTACTCTTTATGATGGCCCGGATCACCTAGAGAAAATTCTCTACAAGTGTGGTTTTGATGGAGTTCTCTTCGAATGCATTGATTGTGGAGAGACAATGGACGTTATGAAAGAAGTTCATACAGGAGTCTCTGGTGCCAACCAGTTTTGGCATAGACTATCTGATCAAATTCGAAGGCTTGGATACTTTTGGCCTTTAATGATACAAGATTGTGTTGATTTCAAAAAGAAGTGTCATTCATGTAAAGTACATGCCAACTCCATTCATCAACCTCCAGAGTTTCTTCATACAGCTAAATACTCGTGGCCATTTGCCACATGGGGAATGGATGTGGTGGGACCTTACCCTTCAGCTACAGCCAAGCTTCTTAAGTATATTCTTACTGCTACTGACTTCTTTTCCAAATGGGCAGAGTCAATACCTCTCAAGGAAGTCAGTTCTAAAAGTATTGTTTGCTTCATCAGATCTAACATCATTACCAGATTTGGTGTCCCTCATACCATATTGATGGACAATGGCACCAACTTCTGTTCATCTGAGGTGAATAAGTTGTATCAATAATACAACATCAAATCCAATCATTCATCTCGGTATCATGCACCGTCCAATGGTCAAATAGAAGCTTTCAACAAGACGCTATCAAATATACTACAAAATATGGTGGATAAAGATAAGAAGTCATGGCCTGATAAACTCTTTCATGCATTATGGTCTTATCGGACCACCACCCGCACAGCGACGCGGTCAACTCCATATTCACTGGTATATAGAACAGAAGCATTCTTGCCCATTTAAGTTCAATTACCTTCTCTCAGAGTATCCATTTGTGATCAATCATCTAAAGATGAACAATCTCAAAAGCGATTGAATGAATTGGAAGGGTTATATGAGAAAAGATTGGTCACTCTACACAACTTGGAGGTCTATCAGAATTGAATAGCACGAGCTTTCAACAAAAAAGTTTTTCTTCGTTCATTCGTTCAGGGAGAATTGGTATTAGTTCTCAGAACTCCAATGATACCAAGAAAGAAACCTCCCAAGATTGAACCAAAATGGGAAGGACCTTATTCAATACATAAGGTCTATTCCAATGGAGCTTATTCTTTAGTCTCAATGGATGGAGGACTCATCACTACTCCAACCAATGCCAGATTTCTGAAGAAGTATTTTGTATAAACACAAAATACAACATTAACGGTCCATGCATATGACCTTAAACTATTTGTATTACATTCATCCCACATGACTTTAAACTGTGTCCCTTTCATCATCCTATACGACGTTAAACTATACGGAAACAGTCCATGCATATGACCTTAATCTATTTGTATTACTTTCATCCAACATGACGTTAAACTGTAACATCCTAGCTATATGACGCTAAACTATATAAAAGTACCTTACATCTAGAAAGATGTTAAACTGCATAATCAATGGTCCATGCATATGACCTTAAACTATTTTCAAGTCCCTTAAGTCCCGCATGACGTTAAACTACATAACCAATGGTCCATGCATATGACCTTAAACTATTCTCACCTTCGTCAAACATGATGCTAAACTGTATCACCCCTTTTTCATCCAACAAGACGTTAAGCTGTGAAAAAGTCCCTAATACGTCCAACATGACGTTAAAATGTGTTTTCTTTTGTCCTTATGGTATGACATTAAACTGAACAGTCCCCCTTTCGTCCAACATGATGTTAAACTATATTGTACCCATTATCCAAGCTACATGATGCTAAACTGTACAAAAGTCATTTAATATGTCCTGCATGACATTAAACTATACTTTGACCCTGCTACATGACATTAAACCATGCAACACAGATATTCCTAACTGCAAGACTTTAAACTGCATAGTCCCTTCATATGTCCTACATGACATTAAACTGTTCATCGTTAAGGTTGTTGTTACCTCTTGTTTTTCACACCGAGTATGACTCACGTGAGCTTAGAGACAATTTCGACCATAACACCTTCTTTGGGCCGCTAAGCATGCGTAAGTCCCGACATTATTTTTTAGGTCGTTGTCCCCGAGAACAACTTGATCATTAATTCATTCTTTAATTGAAATATGCGGACATTGATCCTTGCCTTCCCGGCTGGGTACGTAGGCAACCACCCAAGGTTCAAGCCCAAAACCAATCTCTTAACATCAATTCACCTCCATCTCATACGATGTTGATTCGTGAAACCTTCCCTAGAATCAATATCATTACATTGGTTCACTTTCATCCTTGCTATATGACGTTAAACTTAACAGCATTTTTTGTCTTGTACGACAATAAACTACAATTTTCTTTGATACCCTCACCTGAGAGGGAATCATTATTTACATCGATTTTTCAATCATGTTTCATTCCAAATTCTACGTGAATATATGGAAATGCCCAAACCATTTATCTTGGGTTAAGCCATCATTGCACTAAAGTCCTCTTTCACCCTTCACATGTATGAACCAAATTTGTACATAGGGTATTTCTAGAACTACGTAGGCTTGATTCCCATCCTTATGGGATACGTAGGAACGTTCAAGTGTCCCTCAAATCCAGCCCCAAGTCTTTTGGGCCTAACCCAAAATTCCACTTTCAGTCCCTTGGCTGAAAAGTCCCCATGAAAACACACACTGGGTATTTATTATAATGGTCCAAGCTTTGTGACCCTAAACAGAGATCTCCTATATTTTCGTCCCACATGATGTTAAACTGTAGTTTATGAACTACATATGGCTTGATTCCCATCTTTATGGGATACGTAGTGAAGTCCAACATTTCAATTCAGGATCCAGCCACAACATCATTATGGTTATCATTGATCCATGTATCTCTGCATACATTGGACAATACCCATCTTTATGTGTCATAATCCAAATCTTGAATACTTCCAGGTATTCACAACCCTTTTCTTGTCTTATAGTCACAAAATGTCCAATTATTTAGAATTCATTTGCTTGAACATGAAGCACGTGCCCTTAGGTGGCTTTGCATAAACAGTCTACATAACAGACGTGTCATCTAAAAGACGCTATTATTTGACTATGCAGTCATTGCCCTTAGGCGGCCCTGCATAATTCAACCCTCTGACGGGTTTGTCAAATAGTGGTAACTTCATTATTCAGGGGAAAATCTCTTTTTTTCTTGGTTGTCTTAATGAAAATATGTAGGGATCTGGAAACAATGGCTATCCTTAACATATCTTTCCCATACTCTTTTTTATGATCTGAAATTATTAAAGTCTATGCTTTATATTTTCCTTCCCTACATTTGGGTCAGACCTTATTAGGAGTAACATTCATCCAATACATAGACAAACCTATTTGAAAATATCTTTTCCATATTCAAGTACCACTCTACATACAGCAAACACTATGCATTGAAAAATTTGAATCCTCAAAAACATCTATTGGATTTTTAGCAGAAGAAAAGTAAATTTCTGAGAGTTCTTTTGCCTGACAATAGAGCGCGTGCCCTTAGGTGTCCTTGCATAAACAGTCTATATAATAGACCTGTCAGCCAAAAGATTCTATTATTTGACTATGTAGCCAATTCCCTTAGGTGGCCTTACATAATTTAACCCCCTAAAGGGTTTGTTAAATAATGGTAACTTCATTCTTGGGAACTACTTCTTCTAGTACCTTTTTAGCTCTTTAATATAAATCCTCAGATTTAAATTTTCTTAAGTCATAGTTTATATATTTTCCCTCATACATGAGTTTGGTAATATGTTCTCAGATAAATTTTCAAGGAATTGAGTTAGTTTTAGTTCATTTCAGTCAAAGCTATTTCGACCTTAAACATTAGCCTCTTTATGTCCGACATTCATGACTTTAAACTGCCCACAAAAGACAAGGGAACTCTGAATAAAAGTCAAGTTCCAGCTCACTAAACATACATTTTGTATGATTTAGGTACTATTGAGCAGTTAAAAGATTCAAAGATTGTAGGTTTATTTATAATAATCTTATTAAAAATCAAACTATGCTTACTTGGCCCATTGGCTTAGGTAAAATTTAAAGCATGCAGCAGGAAAATACGTGCACAAGTTATTGAAGATGAAAGCATTCTTTCCATTTGATGCACAAGAATTAGATCGACATCCATAGATTGGAGTCTCTTCTCTTTTCTACGAAATTACAATAGGCTGTCAACATAAGTCTTCACTTGATGAACAGCATCCCGAGCTTCGTCAGCAGCTACTTGAAGCTCATGAACCTGACCAACATCACTCTTTTCAACCTGATGGAGCGCTTTCTTGGTATCCACGATGGCCTTCATACCATTCATTTGAGATCTCTCCAGTGAATTATTGAGTTCTTCATGTTCCCCAGTAATAGCATCTAACTATTGCTGAAGGTGTATCTACTGGACAACTTTATCTTTGATCTTACGCATCAGCTCCTTCATCTTGGCAGCATATTCAGCCTCAGCTTGGGATACCGCAGCCTCAAATTCACCCATATTTACTGACAACTTCACCCTATTCAGATCTTTGGGACATTTTTGCTCCTACTCCCTCCAGAAAATGACATGTTTCACCATGGCATGGATCTTTTCATATCCAAAACCACCAAGTCCTAGAATGAAGAACTGGGACGACAATCGAGGGATCTTTGGTGATATCTCTTCTAAAGGCACCTCAGATATGATTTTCCATATGTTGTTCCACGCCTTTAGTCATGAAAAGCTGAGTGCCTTAAGTAACTCTAGGTCTGATTCGACATCATCATAAAAGGGGGGCATGTAATCTAGGATTAATGCACTTAATGAAGTGCCCTATTCGGCTCCATCCCCCCTAACCTGAGCTTCTTCATTCTCAATTCCTGTTGGGGCGAAGGCTGAGGACTCACCTCCAGATCTAGCCACTACAATTGATGGCCCTGCATAGTCAATTGAATTATTTGGTTAGTTTCAAAGGCTAACAAAAGAATATGTTGTCTTGGAAATTAAGTACAATCACAAATATTGTTATTCGTTAACCAATGGTAGATCAGAAACTTGAGAAGGCTTCTCCCCGTCTTTCCTAGCTTCGACAGGATTTTCAAGATGAGTTTGAGGAAGCTCCACTAGGTTCAGCTCCACTTGTGCTAATGTCTCTACAACAGTAGGGTTCTCTGTATCCCATTCAGGCATGGGTAGTTCAGCAGCTTGCTCAGCCAAAACTACACATTTGAACCAATCATGATTAGACATGTAATAAGAAGTTATTCTTTATAGGAAGAACGATAACACCCATGTCCATAATCTTCTAAATTACATGGTAATTTAACATGATTTATAAAATCATCGAAATATGTGCCAAGTTCCATCATTTAATCTAATTTCATCTTAGAATACTAGTTAGTGTCACCAGTGAGAGCATTTGATGTGTCTTCTTGGCGACCTTCATCCTGCGGTCCCTGACCCTTGACATATTCTTCAGTTAAAATGGCAGTGTCGGTTGCAATGGCTGCCAAGAGATCTAATGCAGGGGTTGAACCAGAAATATCACAGAATGGAAGTCAGTAGATGTTTCATTAAACATTTTATGGAGCATTGTTAACTTACAATAAGTGGGTTCTTCTCTTCTTACAACAGCTGCAGGAGGGATACTGGGAATAGAACTTGGTTCTTCTCCAGAAGCAGCTAAGTCAGCCTGAACTTGTGATTATTCCGCCGCATCCTATGTGGTCCTCACAAGAGGGTCAGTCTTCTCCCTTAAGGGGGGTATTGAAGAATCCCCTGCAATCCCAATGAAAATAAGCAATCCTTTCATGGTTTAAGATTCATGATTATCTGAAGTACTTACCACTACTGATAAGGCGTTTAGCGGTGGAATTCCTCTTTCATTGCCTTTGTCCTTTTTTCTTTTTAGGAGTATTAGAAATCTCCCTTATTGGAACTTGAATTGGTGAATGGAATTCCATGTACAACTCTTCATTCATATCCTACTAGCCTGGATATATCTCGCTTGATTCGTGAGCAGATTCAGCAGCAGCTCCAATGGCAGTACCACCAGGGTTGTACTGTGGTGAAGGAACCTCAGCTGTTCCTTTCTTTACGAGCTGCAAGGTGAAGAAAATAATTTCCTTGAGTAACAAATATTTGAATGAAATCATGTTTCTAAGAAATAATGAAAGAAAACTTACAACTTCAGGAGACACATAATCGTGCCACTCCTCATCAGCCCCCTCAGCGGCGCCACGATCCATCAATTCCTTCACACTCTTGGTGACAGGAATGGAATCATCAGTGACATATATGAGAATTTCCATCTCTCTGATGTAAGCCCACACTTCATTGGGGTTATCCTCGTATTGGATATCTGTATAAGCCACGAGATTCCCTATTCCATGGATTTGTAGACCTTCGCACAAATCCATCTAGACAGTCTCAGTGCCACAATATAGACTCTGCCATGTCTGGACAGCCTCTAGTCGTTGATATTCAGTGCGTGTACCAGAACGCTGCGAGGAAAGTCCTACAATTTTCGACATCAATTTATTCCCAACTCCCGCACCTATTAATAGTGAATACGAAAATAAGACTTATTGCTTTATAATGTGATGTTGATTAAATTACCACAATGAAGTAACTCACTAGGCGTAGATAGAGTAGGTCTTTTGATTCTAACCAAAGAATTATGTCGGGCACGACGTCGCTTTTCCACTTGTTGTGCCTCATCATCCCCATCATGGGAATCTTGTGAATCAGTCCTAGAGGAGGAATCTGGCGATTCAACTTCAGGTGGGAAAGCATCGCCTTCATGAGTAAGGGTTCCTTTCTCTACAGTCCTCTTCCTTTTCCCCACCTGATTAAATGGGTGATTCAGCACACCTTTAGGGTATGATGCTATCCAGTGCTCGTCATACCATATAGTCAAGTTATGTGATGCTTTTTCAACTGGTAGATCAAATACCGACCCAGTCTTCCCCCTTGATGTCAGCATCCACAGTTGCCGAGTAACCATCAGATGTTGCTCTAACCTGACATGTACAAGGGAAAACACAGTAATCTATTGCAGACACTTGAATTGATGTGCAAATATATATGGAGCAAAGGCCTCGCATATAATTTCTCCATCAATCCGGGTAACTAGCACACCATCTCTTCAAGCTAGCATGTATGCCCTCAAATCCAAGTGGGTTGTTCCATCAAAAAAAACGCCCGGTTGGAGGATTTCCATAGGGAAAGAAGTTGAATTCATTAAACATTCTCAGCCTCACTTTCATGTCACATGCATTAAGATCTAATGGAAAACTCTAGATAATGCTTTCACTGACGGCCTGAAAGAACTTCCAGTAATTTGTACTCCATTCTGTACATTATAAATCCTGAAGTGAGTGGAAATCCATCCCCATAAAACATGGAATGGTCCCACTACTCTTAAAGTAGATTTACCCATGAAGACATGAAGTAAACTCCTGTGAATCTTTTCTAAAATGGGGGTAGCCAACCCAACCATTTTTCCCTCAGCCAACTTTGCTGCAATAACGAAGGTCCCTAGCCTGATGCCTCCCTTCGAGTCCCTGACTGGAAAGAGATAAATGCTGAGCCACAAAGCCAAGAAGCATGCCAGATGAGTCTTCTTTAGGATCCTTTGATTCACCTCATATCCACACTTCTCGAACTCTCCCGCTTCTAGAGTTGGACAAAATGATCCAATATCACACCTCTTCTCAGGTTTTTGGTAGGTAGTAGGATGGGTGGGCCTCTTATCCTTGGATTTATTCTTCTTGGATCCTTTCTCCTTCAGCTCCTTCTCCATTGGCTCCATCTCATTCTTCTCAATAAGAAATATATACATCCACTCTTACGAATGAATATCCTTTCTAGAATGAGTCAAGGAGGTCTCTGAACTCTTGAGCCTGTTGAAGATTTTAAATAATTATCGAGACAATGAAGGGGTCTTCTCTGAATCATTCCATGTCACCTTGGGTGGAATGCATTCATCATACATATCGCCGAAAATGAGATCCCCTGAGATCCTGTGGACATCCCACAGACTGATGCCTACTTCTCCTTGAGTTAGATGTAAAAAATTTGTTTCTAGACTCCAGTGGCTGAGTATCTCCGACACAAAGTTATCATGTTTATAAACATATGTTTTCCCAACCCAGACAGCTTCGTATATCGCAAACCCTTTCAGATCTTCGACAAAATCTGCACAGGTTTGTCGTACCCAGTATGCCCACATCCAAGTTGGCTTTACACCTCCCCCAGTACAGAAGTCCCAACTTTTTTTCCATCCTTTGGATTAATCCATTTGAGCATTTCAGAAGACTGAAGGATGACAATGTGGTTGCAGCTCAGGCTTATGAGGTTTCATATCTGGCATACAA
Organism: Viscum album; assembly: GCA_963277665.1. Lineage (NCBI taxonomy): Eukaryota > Viridiplantae > Streptophyta > Magnoliopsida > Santalales > Viscaceae > Viscum > Viscum album. The sequence goes on along the minus strand of OY728130.1, from coordinate 51,124,638 downwards.
GGGCTATGGTGCATCATGTGGGCATTCTCCACTGTTCCAGAATTTATAAATCCTCCTCCACATGAGAAATTTTCTAAAGCAAAGTTGGTGTAACTCTGAAACCACAAAAATGGGAGATAGTTCTTTGCTTCTGGAATAGTGACTTCTCGTGGATGACCATAACCGTAAAAAGGCACATAAGTGCTTTGTGGTAAATCAAAGAGATATTTCTTCAGATAATTAGCCAAATATGGGAGAGAGCTATCACTGACAGTATAGTAATGGTGGAGAATGATGTCCATCATATCATCAAGACGTTTTCTTGCCAGTTCATCAGCCATTCCGATTCTCTTAGGAGCCATTGAATCTGCACAAAGGATGAATAAATTAACTCTTAAATGGGTTTATTTTTCATATAATTTGTGAAGGAATTTAGAAAAATGGAAAAGGCATTAACTCATGCATGTCTAATCTTGTCGTGCAAGTGTGGATGTGTCGCACAAGTGTTACTATGCCACGCAAGTTTTTGGCACGCAAGTATCATCGCGCAAGTCCAAATACCCTGACAGCAGCGCGACAGCAACGAAACAGCATAAAACGAGCAACTTGCTTGGCGAAGGTGACCTGCGTGGTGAAGGTGACCTGCACGGTGAGAGCTCAAAAATCTGGAAATCTGTGCTATACGCGACAAATGATCACATATTTAGAGGCCAGTCCGGCCACCTGCGTGCCTACAGCTAGCGCGCTCCAGCCCTACACGACTCACACTTGCGTGATGACAGTGGTGCGGTGAACAACTGTGCGACTCTTTCCCTTTGGTTTTCTTATTTTCCTCAGAGTCACATCCTTATTCTTTCGGATCCAACTCTGAGGGGGGACTTTTGTTGACACTCCTTTTCTTCACATTGTTTAATGGAATGGAAAGGGAAATAAATTAGCAGAAATGGATTCATCCTTTGAAGAGAACATCAAAAATCGACAAAGGAATGAAAAGGGAGTCAAAGGACCTTGCACCGCGCAGGTTACCTCACACTCATGCAAGTATACTTGTGCGCCGACTAATGGTCGCACAAGTGACTTGCATGCCCTCTTTGAAACCAACCCGGGGTCCTATCCAACCTATAAATACCCCCGGTGGGCCCTCCATTTGGGAGGATTTTTTCCAGAATTCAAATATAGAGCTCTGAACGTCCAAGTCTCTTCTTCAAGTCTTCTGAACACTTCTAAAGTAATTCGTTACCTAGAATGGAAGGTCTAAACAAGAGGAATTTGGTCTAGGTGTTATAAACCACTAACACTTGCATGCCTAAATGTTTTTCCCTAAAGGGAAATGAACACACTTGCACACCTCCTTACCTATTCATTTAAACTTGTGTGCCACTCTTCTGGAAGTACCTCAGGATGATTCTAAAGGCTTTGGTCAACGATCGCCCAAGTGTAACCCTACTGGTTAACAATCGCGCAAGTACCCATGTGCCACGCAGGTATACCTGCGCACCCAATACTTGCGCGCCCACGCAGTACCTACGTGCCTGCCAGGACTTGCGCACCCTTATATGTTTTGGGTGCCCTTCATGTCCATTTAACCCCTCTTATGCCATTCCACCTTTCCTATTCAAGATTCAATCTTCAGGACACTCTTGAAATCCAGTTATGGCATGGTTTCTTGATTGACATCCTTATCTGAAAGGAATTCTGTTGAACATCTATCAAAACCATGTGATTTATAAATCTTTATGTCACTAAAGTTAGAGAGTTAATTCATTCAACCTCATCCTTTATGATGATAGAATCCTTAACCTAGGACTCTTTTTCAGGAGTAAGCCCCAGTCCAAATCCTCATTAATTTGGGCATCCTCTTTAGGAGTAATCCCCAAGTCCTCTCTAACTTGGGCCTCCTTTTTAGGAATAAACCCCAAGTCCCCTAACCCGGGCCTCCTTTTCAGGAATAATCCCCAGTCAAAATTCCCCAAAATTGGGCATCCTCCTTTGGAGTAAGCCCCAAACCTTAATTCCCTTAACCTGGGCCTCCTTCTCAGAAGTAAGCCCCAGCCTTAATTTCTCTTAACCAGTCTCAATATACATTTGATATGGGCTTCCTTCTCAGGAGTAAAACCCAATCATAAGTCCCCTCCTAACTTGGTAATCTTCCTTAGAAGTAAGCCCCATTATTAGAGTATCCAAATCTCCATGATGCACATATACCTTTATGGACCCTGTTCACTGATTTCTTCCCTAAAGTAAATCTTAATCCTCATCTATTTTGGGAAGTCATACATAAATAAGACCCACATCGTTGCATCTTTTGTGGCACAATTGTCTGGTTTCACCAATACCTCTTGTTTCTCACACCGATCATGACTCACGTGAGCTTAGAGTGTAAAAGTAATCATGAAATCTTTCTTTTGATCCATCAATCATGCATAAACATCATACTCCATTACTCGAACTATGTTGGTTCTGATTCCTTTTCCAAAACAAAGGATACGTAGGTAGCTCATCAGCGGGTACGATCCAAACTCTGAAATAATCCATGTCCTTCTGAATGACAATAAACATCAAGTGCCCCACTGAGTGGCTTTAAAACCAGTATGGTTATCATAATGACCAACAGAATTTTATGTACTTTAGGATACCATTGACTAATAAAATCTATCAAATACAGATGATTCTCTATAGATGAAGAACCTCGAATACATATAAAAGATTTTATAAATTTCTTAAATATCAATCATTGATTTTTAGATCTAAAGGAATGCTCATTTTATACTTGTAAATGTAATAAGGATTCATGAACATAACATAAATCAATAAATAGAGCCCCGGAGTAGACAATAATTCCCCTAAAAAAGGTGTGATGAGTCTGACCTCCCATCCTCTCGGCCAATGAAAATTTTTAAGCCTCATCAGTCCACAACTAATTAGTGCCTACCTTTGGAAAGTAGGTCCAAATAGATATGGAATCATTGGATATTTCCAGTTCTACGAACAAACCCGTTAGAAACCGATTGGATTGTTTGAACCTTCAATCAACGATGTCATCCACAATTCCAGAGGAAACACCACTAATTTTGAAAAAATATCTATATTAATTACATAATTCAAAACCTTAAAAATATATAATTTTATTTATAATATTTCTAAATATTCATTCTTTATAAGATTTATGTTGTTTTTCTTTATTCGGAGTTTATATTTCTCATCATCTACACAATTTTCAAAATAGAGTTGTCTATGTTTATTATGTATTCAAATTTAATAATAAATATATCATTAAACATACTTCAATTTATTATTTATAAATATTTATATTGTTTAAAATTACTTTAATTACCGTTTTAGTCTTTTTTCCAAGAAAATAAAACTGATAACTAGTATTTTTTAGTGATTCGTCAATATAGAAGTGTGTTTTGTAAATTAATGGATTCAATATTTATATAACAATTGATGAAAGCTAACATATTATATAATAATTTTTATATTATTACATTAGAAAATTATTTCTCATAATCAACCATGACATAAATTCATAGTATAGTTTTATTAGGTTGTTAAACCAACCTAGACATGAACATACCCAAATTTAATGAATACTTATGCGATGCTTTAGATGTATTATTTTTATAATAGAAGAATAATTATATTATTTTGTGATTATTTGTTTCATATTTTATAATTATAATTAATTATATGAAAAAGTATTGGATATGAAAATATTACACAATATGAATAAAAACATATACTCGATGAAAAACTTGTTCTAAATGATTAAATTAACAATAATCATTTATTATTGTCATCAATCATAATAACTCAAATTTTCAAAAAATAATCCTAATTATATAATCAAAATCATATATATCCTTTAATATCATCCTTATATCAAACCTTGTGATGTGTGAAAGTAAAATTAAACACATAATGTCAAGGAAACGATTGTCTTCACATTGGAAAAACAACAATTGTATTCTCATAATTGATGTTGTATATGATTTCATAATGCTAATAACACTAAATAAAAAACATTAAAGTACATAAATTATTCTCATATCATTATATTTTAGTGGTTAGAAAACATATTATTGAATAAAATTATGATCAAAAACACAGTTGATAATATTCATTTCAGGGAGTTTGATTTTCTTCAGAAGCCTCCTTGAATTTGTGGGGATTAGGATAACAATGTTTTGAAATGGGATTATTTTCTTATGATAGGATTCTAGATTATTTAAAATTATATATTTTAATTGATTAGTTCAAAGTTAATATGTGTCTTGAAGTTCTTATGATGTTACCCATATATAATTGATGTGAAGGATAGTTTTGGGAACACCTTTTCATTTATCAACCATGTAATAAAACTACTAGATGTTCAATAGATAATAATTTTCCCAAAGTGTGGGGTGAAAATTTATTCATTGACCCAAGTATCCTCTATTTAGTTTTACACATGATTTTTAATGGTTTATTTCTTTAAAACATTATTATAATAAATTTATCCCTTTTCTTTTTTCCCTGGTAATTAATTTCTAACCTCAGTAGATAATTTTAATGAAAAATATTTTGATTTTACTTATAACCTAATTTTATCATTATAATTTTAAATTTCATATTAATTTAATAAAATAAAATTTCTAAAGGTGTGAAAAGTTAATTTAAAAAGAAATGCACTTATTCTCATAACAACATTTGTTTTGAAAAATCAAAGATTTAATTATATATATAACCTAAAATAATCATTGTTACTAATTTTATTAAAACAAATTGAATTATTATAAAACCATAAAGGTTATGAGTCCTTCTAGTAAATGTAATGCAAAATACCACATGAAAATTTATTTTAATGAAAAATACCTAAAATTATCTATTTAGCAAAGAATTATTTTAATTAGTTATAAAAATGTTCGGCATACGTTTTATACCTATAAATACTATTTAAAATTTTTAAACTATTATTCCTTGACTTAATATATTATTAATATAATGGTTTTAAAATCATCTAGTCTATACATACATGATGAAAATATCTTTGAAATTATAATATTTATGAATCCCACATTTTTCTACAAAAAATTAGTCTTTTCAGAAAATGATATGAAATTCATAAAAATTAAATTTTCAAATGAGTAATTAAATAATGATGTTATTTTTAATAATATAAATTTGATAAATTTATAAATTCTCTTTTTGAAGAAAATTATAAAATAATATGAAAATTCATTTTATCAAAATAATAATTTTTAAAATATTAACTAATATTATTATTATATCATATCACATAAAAAATAAATTACTGCTAACACATTCTAAAAATTAAATTAAATTTATCATTAATCAAATGTTTATTGAAATTGAATAGAATATTACAGAAGAGGAAATTTTAAAAAATTATTTTCAAAACAATAAATGATCATATTAGTATTTTTAGTTGAATAATATAAATTTCATTTATTTTAAATGTATCTGTTATTTTACTTATACATATATTTGATAATGTAATGAATACAATTAATTCCTACTAAATCAATGTATAGGTTTTATCTATCACATTTAAATATTTTTATTTTATCTAATTATTATTTTTATTTAGGTTTCATTTGTTTTATGTAGAGAATGTAATCATCAAAATTTCATTACATCAAATTAATCAAATATTAGATTTTTGGGGTTTTAAATTCCCCCTCTAAAATAAATTTCATCCTTGCAAATTCTCTCTTGAAATCAGATAAATTCCTATATGGAACTCAAAATTAACTATACACTTATAGATGGTCATTAGTTTATTTAGGATGTGGAAAGAGATATATCTCTATGAAAAATTATTATAATCAATTTATAATGGGATTTGGTCCATCCCTAATTTCAACTAGATTTATACTAAGTGATATTTACCAAGATATATGATGAATAAAATCCCATAAGCCCTAAAATTGATTTATATGATAAACATACCACTATTTGTTTTTATTTATCATGCCAAATCCAGTAGTTATTGAAAACTTACATTAAATAGGATACATGAAAATATAGATTGAAAACTCAAAATTCAATTAGAAAGTAGTAGTTTATTAGGTTATTCCTCTTTTACATGGTTTTTTGTGACGACATCCCACATTATCCCTTAGATTGGGACATTAAGTCACATGATCCTCCACCTTCTAGGGGAATCTTAGAAGGCCCATCATTGAAAGAAGTGCTTCTCCACTCACCTACTTCTCATGAAACTCAAATTTCCCCCATTCCTAAGATCCCAATGAACCATATTTGAGCGGCTTCTATTGATGGGTATCTATTGATAGATTTCCCATTAGACTTCATTGATTCGGCGGTTGAGTTCTATCAGTGGACTCTGGTGGCCCGATTTGAAGAGCATAACCCCTCTACCGTTTTCCTAAAACTTTGTGCTCTCTTGGGGGTTAAACGATTTGGGGAGCGTTTCAACCAATAATTTTAAGGAGTTCAGTGTGGTGTTGGCCTCATGTGATTATTCTATGAAAGCATGGTCCCAAATCCAGTGATCAGTCGACAATTAATAGATTAAACAATTTTGTTATTATATAGAAGATCACATTAGAAGGGAATCTCCTCAAGAGGTGGCCTTTGTGAACATCCTGGGCCTCCAACTTCCATTTAAAAATTTCTCATTCCTTTATGTTATATATAAAACACTTTGGGGTCCTTTATTTTTTTTTATGAATGTACCCACAAATCATTGATACGGGTGTGTCTTGGATGTGTATTGAACTGACTTTATCCCGGCCTCTATCATGTCAGATTCCTCTAAGGGTAGGTGAAGTAGTTTCATTGTTTAAAGCTATTTTATACATCTCTACCACCTGGTTCTACACATAATTTAATTTACAAGGCCACACTCTCTATTCTTATCTCAATATTGAGTTGAATATTTTTACCCACTCCTAAGCCAACCCCCATATTTAGTCTCCTCTTCAGACCAGAGGAATATGGACTCTTCTGAAAATAATGTTTTTTTCCTTTCTCTAGAAATTGAATGAACTCCCTCAACCCTTGATCCCTTCCTAGATACTTTACAGCAAATTCAACTTTAGTAAGAGAAATTAATCATGGTTGTGGTGATGGATAGTAGTGATTAGAAAAATATATTCACATGTTCCTTTGTCTCTTCATTACATCTCTGGGACTACACCAAGTTTCTAGGTCAGTGCATGTAATGGTGGATCAAACATTTAACATGGGGTGTCAGGCTCTTGGTTTTGAATTAAAAAGAATTCTTCATCAAAAGGGGTAAAAATAATTTCATCATCTTGGATATCATCATGATATCCCATGACATCATCCCCCATTACAATTTATCTCTGAAATGGGTTTAGTATATTAACACATTTGGATAAGGGTATATAATCCTCCTCATATATTCAAACAAATTGATCTTCTACTCCACCAAATTTTTCATCGGTGTAGGGGAGAGGAATATCCTCTTGAAGGCTCTAAGTTGCTTCAACCATGTTAACGAGGCTTTGATCATTGGAGAATATTTTAATTGTAACCAATATTTTTCAGAACGGAAAGTTGGAGTATTTGACCCCATGAGCTATGGGGAATATTGCACGGGCCACATATCTCAAAATAGTATCCTTGACCTAGGATACTATAGAGATTAGTATTTTTTGTTTAATAATCAATAGGTAAATCCTCATATATGGAGCTAACATGAAAGTTTCGTCAAAAATATGATGTTCATCATGACCATCACTAATTATAGTGTGAAAAATATGGTTTTGGATATATCTAATCACTCCTCTCTCCTCATATTTATTATATGTTCGAATGAAATCCACAAGTAGTTATTCTATTCTAGATTCTGGTAGTTTGACCCTAGTTTTTTCATGTGGTGTTCTCAACATTGGAAAACCCATGTATAATAATTCTTAGGAAGGATTTCACATCGGCCATAAAAGGATAATGGAGGAACTACACATCTGGTTTAATAGTAAGGAATCCCATTTCCACGAAATCAAAAAAATTAAGTATAATATCAAACAGGCTAGGCGGGGTCTTGGATCTCTATGGGAAGATGTTGTTTTCAGTAACCTTGTTTTCTTGAATAATTGTCTCCTGAACTTTTTCCTTACACATGGAATGGGTTTTAGGGAGAGGTCAAGGGTTACATGGCTTAAAGGGGGTCATAAAAATACCACCTTATGTTTTACATGCGTGATGGATTATAATCAATCATGTGGACTTTCCTGACATCAATTAGGGATTTCAGAAGGCTCCAGAGAAGAAGGATATTTGGAAGGAAGTTATAGAACGTAACTCTTAAAATTCCACATGGACATATGAATTTCTAGGATCACTCTATAACACATCATGGGACATCATCAATAAACAATTTTTTTGAATGAATGCAGGAAAATTTTCATGGGGGGGGGGGGTTCCCTCGAGTGGCATGTTATGCCACATTAATTCTCATTCCCAATGTTAAATACCCATACACATTAATGCAATACATATCAGTAAACTTCTGAAACATCCAATATAAATATCTTGCTACTAGTATCAACCAAACTATTTTAAAACATTTACATATAGCAATTTATGATGAAAATCCTGGTTTCATACAATCTAGGTCCACAAAAACTGTTATTTATTTTATTTAAGAAATAGTGGGTGATATCAAAAATAATGTGCTAGGTTTGAACATATCCATAAACAATGGTTTGAAAAATTACTTTTTTATGTTTGAGTGGAGTTTAATAATCAGATTTATGAGGTGTATGGATATCTATGAAACAGTTGTTGATATATTCTTCAAACTCATTTGTTCTCTATGGTATTCGATTACATTTATGGTGAATAGTTATGGTTTATTTAAATTGTTTTAGGGGATAAATAGGGGGACCCCCTTTCCCTTAGCATTTTTATAATGTTACAATATTCATTTTGTACATATCTAATTAACTATTGTAGTGATGGGAATGTCTAACCATTCTGGTTCAACATGAAATTCCCTGGTATTACACACCTTTTCTTTATGGATGAAGTTACCATTTTTCTCAATGGAAGTAGATGCAACAACCAACAAACTAATCAAATTATTGATCTTTATAGTAAATAGAGTAGTTGGGTTATCAATTATGGGAAGATTAGTGTATATATATCTAGACGTTTCCCGAATTAAAGGGGTAATAGGATTGATTAAAGGCTATGGTTCCTAAATGGATGATTCAAAAGGAATATCTAGGGGCCCAATTTCCTCAGGTAACGTACATTTCCATCATTTTGATGGAATTGTAGATATGATATCCTCTCATATATTTAATTTGATGTACCACATCATCTCCTTTGGGGGGAGTATTACCCTGGTAAACCATGTGTTACCATAAATAACCATGAATGTGTTGTAAAATGCTATAGAACACAAGAATTTTCAATAAAAGATTGATGATATCATGGTAAAATTTATATATTATGCACAAGAAGAGACTTGATTCCATTAGGACTCATGGAACATGATTTCTCATGATTTTGAGAAGTTAGGCATAAAACTCAAGAGTATCTCAGACTCCATGACCTACCATCAGGTGAATATGAATTGGGTGGTTATAGAGGGGTGGTCATTCGGGGGAAGGTTCTCCATTAAATTGTATGGGTATTGTTTGATATTATAAGTTGAGGATGGTCAAAAATCAGGGATTCTATTCTTTCTCACATCCATGCTCTAGAACAACACTCAATATAGATTTTCTAGGAGGCTTGATCATCTTATATAGTGATAATTTGGTTGGGAATATCCTTGGTTTTCTGATTATCTAGATTCCTGATTTCCCTTTCCTATAGGACACCAGATTTCATGCCTTCCCACAAACTATTCTCCACCCTTGTCATGACCCGTCCCCTAGGGCCCGCGCCGTGACTACCCCAAACCCACCTTCTATAAGCTAGGGGTTGGAGACTAACACCGGATAGGCATATCCCTGAAACGGGAAGTCATTGCCTTTAATCCTATACAGACACACAATCCAAGGACACAACAAGATACAACCATGAATTAAAACTCCAGTAGTAAAGGTGTGTACTAAAAGTAAATGGGATAGAATAGAAGCCCAATTGAAAGGTAAAACTAAAAATTAAAACCAGAAAATAGCTCTTGGAATCATCCATCAAGGATCCTACCAGAAGGGTAGGCAGAGCTCGCCTCCACTACTCTCCACATCATCCAATCTTCTTCATGTATTGTCTGGTCCGGACTCCCTCAATTCTCAGCCAAGCTTCTCATCATCTGCACAAGACACAACAAGGTGCGGGTGAAGCCTGTGCAGGGGTGAGTATAACAATACTCATAAGGGACCCCGAGACCCCAAAGGACTCACACAATTCCCCAAAGGAATTCCAAAATGCATGATCACATTGAAAACCCAAAATGTAATAGACACAACTCAAACCAGGTATAAGTAAAGAAAATAAGTAAAGATGATAAGTCGAGATGTTAGATCATCTTATTCTTTTGAAAGGAACTATTGCTGACCATACGGAGTCTAACCCACACAGGATTGATAGGTTCTAACCCCTACAGACCCAAACAGGATCCGACCTGCCTGGAGTCGATAGGTTCTAACCCTAGCTGACCCACATAGGATCTGGCCTGCTATGAGTGGGTATGTACTAACCCCCGCAGGACCCACACAGGATCTGACCCACACAGGATCGGTATGCGTTGACCCACACAGGATCATTGAGCACTGACCCACACACGATCTGACCCACATAGGATCAAAATGTCAATTTTCCATGATGGGCCGCTCTAAGGCTGGTCCTCATCGAGTCGCGTACTTCTGATCAACACAAGATTGGTCGGTACTGATCCACACGGGATCTCTATATGATGAGCCACAAAAGATCACTTGGTACTAACCTCCGTATGATCTGTCTCCAACTTCCTCCTCATTGCCAACTACTGGATTCCCACTCATACTATGGTTCATTCTAGGAGAACCGCTCATCAATCCATCATTTGTATTTCAACTGGTACAAAGTTTTATGAAGAAGTAACTCATTGATCTTGTCATGTCATAAAGGTTCCAACACAATAGACGACGAGTCAACCGAATGCTCGGTCTGTAAGTTATCGATATTTTAGTATCAATGGCCTGGTTGGATTCATTTTCAATCCAACACAGATGACTCCAAATTTCTTAAAAAATCTCGTGGATTATGTCAAAAGGACTGTCATGCTCCAAGGTTACCAGAACCATAGACGGTTCATCAAACATACATCTAATTTCTGAGATTTGGCCTTTTAGGCGTAACTAGGTCCTAATTGGTTCAGGTCTGGTTCAACCCAACCCGACAAGGGCCGACCTGACTCGGTGTGACCCAACCAGACCTGGTCTGTGTCTGACCAGGCCCGGCCTGAACTGGCCTGGGCCAGCCCGGTTGGGCTGTGCTGTGGTGGGCAGGGCCCATTGGGTTACAGTGGTTCAGCCTGCTAGTTGGCGAGACCCTTGTTGGGTCGCACGGTCATTGCCCCTGAATGGCTCAATGGATCCATTCAGCTCCATTAAATGGCAGTGCCAAATGGCACCACCTCATCACCTGCGGGACCTGCAGGAGGTGGGTCCATGAAATCACCGCGGCTTTCAGTTGCGGCTCCCTTCAACACAACATGCGAGTGCGCACCGCCTTTACCATAGCGGCTGACCACTACACGCCTCCTGTCTGACCACCGCAACACAGATCTTCCATCGTGGCCGGTAGTTTCTAGTCTCTGCTCTCATTCTCCGGTGTCGCTGCGCTGTCAATTTTTCCACGGGCCACTGGGTGAGCTCCGGTGTTCTATTCATCCTTCCAAACGTGCCTACAGTACTTTCAGAATGTCGCCGTAATTTCTTGCCTATCGGTTTCAAGGTTTCGTCATGTTTAAAAAACCCGCCTCCGAATAACGCAATGAAAAGAAAGAGACAGAGGGTGTAGGCCTTGTTTGTTTGGACCATGCCCTCCGCATTAGCATAGTAAAAAGGGAATAATTTATACATCATATTTAAATAATGATAAAACATATTAAAAAATCCCCCACAACATCCACCCGAAAATTCACAAATGAGAAAAGGAATCAAGGTCGTTTCTTGAATTAAATTACAACCCCTACCTTGTGAACCATCAGAGGTGTCATTTTCGTTGGTGGAAGGAGATTCCCACCAGAGTGAGGTCGTCAGCATTTTCCAATCCTGTATAGTCATCACCCAAGCGTCAATCCTCCTTCGGTGGTTGAAATCGTGTCCCTTCACCAGTGGTTCCTTACTTGCTGAATCTGTGTAAAAAATCAAACCCGAGCCTCACTTAATTATAGCAGAAAATGGTGATTAATGCACTGGGGAATTAATGAGTTTCATTTAATGAATGAATATCCTGATTATATAATGGTGTGGTTAAAAATAATGGAGAGTTAATCCATTAATTGTCTTGACATGTCACTGATCCCCACCATTGATGCTCATCCGCTGGTAAAAAAAATAATACATCTTATTAAGTTATTTTATTATTTTTCCTTAAAGTCCAAAGTTTAACGTCTTCTCCCAACGTAATGATGTTAAATTGACGTTTTCATTAAGATAATCTTGGTGTTTCAGATTCAACAATGCCCTCATATTTTAAATCTGGGCACCAGTTTAAAAGATAAAAAATGTTACTCGCGCGTTTACAGAACGTACCTTAAAAAGGTTCCGAAATTCATTTTTGGCACATCGAGCCTCGAAATCATCAGCTGTGAATTTTTGTAGGCTCGAAATAATCCCAAATAATTTTAAAAAAATTAAATGGAATTTTTAGTTCTTTACATTCCCCCCACCTTAGTGCTTTTGATACTCGAAAGCTAAAATAAAACTTGGGGAACAAATGGGGGTACTGAGAACGCATCTGAGCCTCCCACTCCCATGTGATCTCTTGTAGACTCCCATGCTTCCAAAAAATTCACACCAGAGGAATCCACAACCCACAAAGGACCTACTTCTATTGATCATCTTTCTCCATCGGGAGCTCTGCAAATGTTGACGTGTTGTCGATGTCTTGCTCACACAGTCAATATAGTGTGATGGATCATGCATGTAGCTCCTCATCTATGACACATGGAAGACAATATTCATCATGTACATTGGTGGGGGAAGAGATAGATGGAACACCCCCTTTACTATTCTACTGAGGATCTGGAAAATGTCTGATGAATCTCGGAGATAGCTTGATACCCCGGACAAACCTCTATAATCCTCTTCTGGATAAGACCTGTAAGAATACATGGTATCCATTATAAAACTCCAAGGGTCTCCATATACTGTCAGCATAATAATTCATCAAGCTCAGTGTAGTCTTCATCCACTCTAGGATGACCTTCACCTTCTCTTTGGTATCCTGTAACAACTATGTACTCATAAGTGCTGACTCCCCTGGGTCTTTCCAGCAAAGAGGTGATCTGCATGGTGGCCTATACAGGGCCTCAAATGGTTCCATGATGATGGTGGAATGATGACTGTTGTTATATGAATACTCCACCAGTGGAAGGTGGTCCTCTCAACTACAGCCAAAATGAAGGACTCAACGATGAAGCATTTCATCAAGTTTTTGTGTGGTCCGCTCTATCTGACCATCTATCTGAAGGTGAAAGGTGGTGCTCAAGTGTAGCTGGGTTCCGAACACCTCCTATAATCCATTCCACAAGTGGGATGTAAAACGTGCATCATGATATGAGGTGATCATCGATGGAACACTGTGAAGTCACACCAGCTCATATATGTAGAGGCCTCCCAAGCTCTCTACTGATCCCTGCTCTCGGATGGGTAGGAAGTTGGGTGACTTGGTGAGTCAGTCAACGATCATCCTGATTGAATCATGGACACTGGAAATATGTGGTAGCCCCATCATGATGTCCATGGATATACCATACCACTTCCACTCCAGTACCTCATGTGGATGAGCTAATCCTACTGGTACCTGATGCTCAGTCTTCACTTGCTGACAAGTGAGGTATCAGGATACAAACACTTCCACTACTTTCTTTATCCCTGGCTACCAGTACTGACGCTGGATATCCTGGTACATCTTCACCACTCGAGGATGTACCACTAAATGGGATGTATTTAGCTCCCTCAACAAATCCTCCCATATAATTCCTAGTACCATAAGGCGCCCTCTTAAGAAGAAGATGTGCTCCTCGCCTTCAGAAAAACCATCAGGATCCTGTCTTGAGGATATCTGAGCACATCAGACCTCATAGACTACATCCCCAAGTCATGCCTCCCGGACGCTCTTTAGAGGTGGGGTATTGAAAGTCATGGACTTTAGGTAAGATTCTCCATCTCTATCCATGGAGGATATCTGCAACGTGGCTAGGTTCTATGCCACCTCACTCAAAAGTTGTAGACTAAACCTCCTAATGGGTGTGTATGCTACAATTTTCACCTTCCCAGGAGTGTATACTATCTTAAAGTCATAGTCATGGAGGAAATATATAAATGATCGATGTCTCCGGTTGAGGTCCTTCTGTTGGAAGATATACATGAGACACTTATGATCAGAGTAAATAGTTAATTGTTCACCCATTATGTTGTGCTGCCACATCTTCAGCACAATGACCAATGCTGATAACACCAGGTCAGGGGTAGCATAGTTCTGTTTATTTTGTCTTAGCTTCCGTGAGCCATAGGTGATCAATGCTCACGCCTGCATCATAACACATCCTAGTCTGGTCCCTGATGCATCGTAGTATATTACGTACCCAACACCCTCTTCTTGTAGCCTCATTATGGGGGCACTCCTCAATCTCTACCTCATCTATTGAAAACTCTTCTGACACTTATCTATCCACGGGAATGGCTGCCACCTTCTTCATCAATGCTAAAAAGGGTAACACTACACGGTGGAGTTAGGTACAAATATCCGATAGTACCCAACCAATCCAAAGAAACTCCGCACCTCGATCACACTCCTAGGTGGATCCCACAAAAGTAATGTGTCTATCTTTTCCAAATCCACTAAAAATCCATCCTCTAATATAATGTTCCCTAGGAAGTGGACATCCTGTAACCAAAACTGTAACTTTGAGAGCTTTCCATAAAGCTGTTTCTCTATGAGTGTATCCAAGACTATTTGTAGGTGCATGGAATGCTCCTCCTCAGATTCCACGTATATCAAGATGTTGTTGATGAAGACCGCCACAAAGTGATTCAGGTATGGATGAATGATCCTATTCATGAGCCCCGTGAACACTGACGGAGTGTTGGTCACCCTGAAAGGCATCACCAAGAACTTGTAATGGCCATACCAAAATCTAAAGACTGTCTTCACTACATCCTCATCCCGTACCTTGAGCTCGTGATAGCCTGGTCTGAGGTCTATCTTCAAAAACCATTGTTCTCCCTTCTGTTGGTCGAAGAGATCATTGATCCAAGGGTGTGGATACTTCTTTTTCATGGTCACCTGGTTTAGGCTTAGATAGTCCACACAAAGCCTCCAGCTCCCAGTCTCATTCTTGGAGAACAAGATCAGGGATGCCCATGGAGAAACACCGGGCCTTTTGAAACCCTTTCCCTACAAGTCCTCCATCTGTTCCTGCAACTCCCAAAGCTCCACAGGATCCATGCGATATGCTGGTGTAGATATTGGTGTCGTCTCAGGGTATAGGTCGAGGTTCATGTATAACACTCTAAATAGAGGTAGTCCCGTGATATCATCAGGAAAGACATCAATATACTAATCCACCACTACAAGATAACTCGGACTCCTCACCCCAACTTCTCCAAGGGCGAGTCTAGAAAAATAGTGAGTGATCGACTACGCCATCCTCCGCGAAATCCCATCATGTGATATAGAGGTTTCCTTCTCGCCGATGAAGGAAAACCTGATCCCATCCTCACGGACACACCGAACTTTGTGCCTAAAACAGTAGATCTTATAATGGAATGTGGATAGACACACCATACCCAAGATGACTTCGTAAGGCCTCAATGCTGCTACTAAGAGATCCTAGCCGAAGTTCTCGCCTCCTAGAGTAAGCTCACATAGCCTTCACTAGTGTGTACTTGTCCAATCTTCTCCCATATGAGTTTCTAATAGCAAGGGTTGAGAAAGCGACTCCATCAAAATATACGAGCTCCAAACGAGTGTCGTGGTAATGAAAGAGTGAATAAAACAAGTGTCTTATGTATGGCGGCTATGGTCGAATAGACAAAGATCATGGCACTAATCATCTCAGGAGCACCATGGTCATAGGCCTCTGTAGCCTATTGTTCTGCTCGCCAATGTCCACTTACTCTCTATGGTCTGGGTGGTCCACCTGGGGGGTGGAGGTAGAACCTCAAATCACCGCCCACCACCTACTGTATGACCTACTCTTCTACCTCATCCACCGCCTTACAAAACTCCTCACTCGAATCTCTTCCTCTACCTAGGTGGTCCCTCAACTATTTGTTGATCAATATTATGACGAGTCAGGTAGTCGCGAGCCATGTGGCTTTTCCCACCGCAGGTGAAGTACAGTCTTCCTCCCAGCTGACCTTCTCTTCCTCACAAGATCTGTACCAATGACCCTGCATCCTGAGGTCATCGACCAATGGGTTTAGCCCGCTTGGACCTCTGTGTCATCTGCCTACTGCCTCTTGTCGATGACTTAGATACCTATCGTCTTGTGGTGTCTCTCACTGTCAGCTCCTTCTCAGCTACGAATCACTCCAACAACAATGCTCGCTCAAGAACTAAAGTGTGCATCAGGATATTCACTGATATCATCAATGTTCTGATATCTCACCGGAGACCGTGATCAATGGTCTGGACCCTAAAGAAAGGGTACTACACCAGTTTGCTGGAATAGTGCGAGAGGTCAGTGAATCTCACTGAATACTAGGCCACGGATACTCTACATTTTTGTAAGTGTAGGATCTCTTGAATATTTATAGAGCATAGTGTCGCTGTAATGAACTCCACCTTGAAGAGACTCTCAATGTCCGTCTAGGTGAGGGTCACCTCATCATGTGTCTGGAGCATCAGGCTCTACCATATTTCTATTATTCCCTAAAAAAGGATAGCATATATGATAACCATATGCTCTGATAGTGTCTCAACCAAGAGAAAAACTCTAGCCATATCTTCAACCAGTCATCCGCCGCCTAGGGATTTGTATTGTCTCAAAACCTCATAGGACTCTATCTCTGGAACTCATGAAATGTGTTCAATCAGCATGCACGGACTGCTGGTGGGGGTGGTAGAATATACTACCCAATGGTTGGTGGTGCTACTGGTGCACCACCTAAAGGTGATACAACATTAAGAGGGCCCTGCACTGATGCCTCGTCGCTCAGTGGACCATCAACGTGTACTCTCTCGGGAATCCTGGCTGACTGTCTACGCAGTGGTATCCTGAAAAAAAAGGTGACTAACTTCAAAATGTTTTAATTGGTGATATTACTCAATGAAGGTCAAAGTAAAAACATTTCCTAAACACACACAAATTAGTGTTTTCATGCACCGCGTAAAAAATTAGAATTCTGTGTCCCGGTGAATGGATATGTTGGCCACCACAACAATACAAGACTCCCTGAATAGAAAACCACACCCAAAACACTTAACAATACTGACCTGTTAAAAATATTATATTCCTAGTTCTTCAGTAGAACCGACTCCTATAATAACACTTTGTCACGACCCGTCCCCCAGGTCTCGTGCTATAACTACCCCAAGCCTGCTATCCCTAGGCTAGTGGTTGACGAGAAGCACCGAAAAGGCATATCCCAGAATCGGAAAGGCATTTAATTTAAACCTGTACTAACAAACAATATAAGAAAAAAAAGATCTAACCACAAAGTAAAACTGCAATAGAAAAGGTGTGTGCTGAAAGTGAAGGGGCTGGAGTACAAGCCCAACTGAAAGGTACAACTACAACTCTAAAAAAGAAAAAATCTCCTGGAATAGTCCAATGAGGATCCTACCTAAAGGGGAGGCATATCTAGTCTCCATTTCTCTCCACATCAACCAATCTTCTCTGTATACCACCTGGTCCTGGCTCCCTCAAGTCTCATCCAAGAAGCCTGTTGTCTTCATATGACACGATATGGTGCGGGTGAATCCATGCAGTGATGAGTATAACAATACTCAGTAGGGACCCCGAGACCCTTAAAGCTCTCATATAATTACACAATGTAAATCCCCAAAAAAATGTTCTCAATCACAAAGAACAAGGAAATAGACACAGATCAAACCTGGTTTAAGTAAAGCACAAAAGTACAGATGATTAGTCAAGAAGCTAGATCATCTTATTCTATTGAGAGGCACTACTTTTGACCACATGTAGTCTGACCCACACCGGATCGATAGGTACTAACTCCCGCTGACCCACACAGGATTTGACCTGCCCAGAGTCGATAGGTACTAACCCCCGTTGACCAAAACAGGATTCGAACCGCACAGAGTCGATTGTTACTAATCCTCGCAAGAACCATACAGGATCTGACCCACACAGTATCGGTATGCGCTTAATTACACATGACCGTTGAGCCCTGACCCACACAAGATCTGACCCATACAGGATCATTATGTCGTTGATCCATGACGGGCCACTCTAAGGCTGTTCCATGTTGGGTCTCATACTGCTGATCCACACCAGATCCCTCGGTGTTGATCGACACAGGATCTCTAGGTGATGACACACATAGGATTTCTCAGTACTAACCTCCATGTGATATGTCTCCAACCTACGCCTCACTACCAGCCATTGGATTTCAGCTCATAGTATGCTTTATTTTGGCCGAACCACTCCTCAAGCCCTCATTCATGTTTCAACTAGCACTAATTTCTATGAATATGTAACTAGATGATCTGTCACATCATAAGGCTTCCAATGCAACATATGGCGCATAAACCAGACGCATGGTCTATATGTTATCGTAATTTCAATGTCGAGGGCCCGGTTGGATTCAGAGTCAATCCAAACTATTCATAATCAAAAATTCTCCAAATCTCCTGAGTAGTATGTAAAGAGGACCGTCTATCTCCGAGGATCCCAACAATATAGATGGTTCATGAAATAGATGTCTATTTTGCGAGATATAGCCTTTTAAGCATAATTGGGCCCGAATGGGTCTGAGTCCTGTCTGACCCGGTCGGACTGACCTAACTCAACCTGTCCTGGACCAACCTGACCTGGTCTAGGATGACCTGACCACATCTGGGTGTGACCCGGCCTATCTCGAAATGTCTTGAGCTGGCCCAGCTGGGTTGGATCGTGGCGGGCTCAGCCCGCTGGGCCATGGACCGGTGCAGCCCTCCCCGACTTGGACAGGTCACGACCGTTCGGCCCACCAGTTGGCACGAACCATGTGGGGTCGCATGGTCACTACTCCCGAATTTCTCAATGGAGCTGCCTCGTCACCAGTGGGACACACAAGAGGTGGGTCCCCTACATCGCCATGGCTTCGAGTTGCGACTCCCTTCAATGCGGGGTGCGACAACGCGCTGCCTCCACCTCCGCGGATGACCGCCTATCCAACCACAGCGGCACCACTCTTCCCTCACAATAAGTGGTTTTTGACCTCCAGTGCCGTTGTTCTGGTTCCATGCCTGCGCATCTTCCACGGGCCATCAGGTGAGCTCTGGTGGTCTGTTCATCCTTTTGGAAGTGCCTACGGCCCACTCAGAATGTCGCCATTATTGTGCACCTCACAGTTTCAAGGTTCAGTCAAGTTGGAAAAACCATTTTCTAAAGAACATAATACAAAATCAAGGAGCGGAGGGCCTGAGCCTTGTTTGTCTGGCCTTCACCCTCCACGTTAGCATTATAAGAAGAGAGTAATTTATACATCATATTAAAATATTGATAAACCCCATTTAAAAATCTTCCGCAACATCCACCTGCAAATTCTAGAACGAGAAAAATAATGGAGGGAATTTCATGAATTAAATGAAAACCCCTACCTCGTGAACCGTCAGATGTATCACATTTATTGGAAGGAGGAGAGTCCCTGTCAGAGTGAGGTCGTCGGGCATTTGTCGATCTCGGGTCGTCACTGCCCATGCTTCTGTCCCCCGTCAGTGGAAGAAATCATGTCGCTTTGCAAGAGGATCCTTGCTTGGTGATGCGAGGTCAAAACTCCACCCTGAGCCTCACTTAAATATAGAGGCAATAGGTAAGTAACACACAAAGAAATAAAATAACTTGTTATGTTATTTTATGATTTTTTTTATAAATTCCAAAATTTAACTTTTCTCTCCCGACCTACTACAGTTGAAGTGAAGCTTCCCTTAAGTGAATT
Organism: Viscum album; assembly: GCA_963277665.1. NCBI lineage: Eukaryota > Viridiplantae > Streptophyta > Magnoliopsida > Santalales > Viscaceae > Viscum > Viscum album. The sequence goes on along the minus strand of OY728130.1, from coordinate 51,104,389 downwards.
ACAGCACTACAGATTCAACAGTACCCTCAGATGTTTAATATGATCACTGGTTCGAGAGATATAAAATGTCTCTCGCACATTTACTGAATGTAGCCTATAAAAATTGATATATTCATTCTGGGAACACCAGGCCTCAAGATCACACGCCATCAATTTTCGAAGACTCAAAATAATCCCAAATAATTTAAATAAAATTACAAGAAATTTCCGGGTCTTTACAACCCTAAAAAATAGTGACTGTTCCGAGGTATTACGATCACCAATGAAATATATTTTTCTTGTCGAATGATTATCCAAGTGTGTTGCATGAATGTTATAGTAAAAATACATGGGGGATTCTATGGTGTCATGACACCCTAGCCAAAATCAACATATTCGTTAGGTGTATACGTAATCATGAACTTCCTATATATGATTGGGTACAAAGTAATGGGGTTTAAATTGTTTCCATACGTACTAGATTTAATGGCCATAAGGAGGAGACGACCTCTTACCTCTTCTTTTAGAGTGAATGGTCATCCTATTTCTAGAATTATTTTATTGTTTTTTGTAGAGAGGATTGTAAAAAAATTTAGGTGACTCATTTCATCATTCCTAGTTCCACAAATTAGATAATAGTATAAATGAGTGTAATCTGGGTCAATGCTATTGGTTGAAGGTTATTGGAGATTATGGAATTCTTAAAACAAGTCTAGAAATTGGGGTTTCATCACTTCTAGGACTGCTATGTGATATCCCAACGAGTTTCGTTAATTCCCATCTGGTTACAGAATTTATAAATTTAAAAAATACAAAACACTAAAACCACTAAGCTATAGGGTAGTATAAGATATGAAAGTCTACGGTCAATCACATAGAGATAGGGTTGGAGAAAATATTAATTAAAATAAAATAAACCTAATCCTATTTCGATTTGCATAAATTAAATCTATGTTATCGAGAATTTTATTGTTGGGGAATGTGGAAGAAGTGTATATAAAATTTGTGTTGAGAAGCAATGAATGCATGTTATGGGATTAAAACGTATGAAATAATCATCTATCAATCAAGCAGTCATCGGAATCGGGTCCTAGTGAATAAAATGGTCATGAAAAACACTCTTCATCTTATATTATACTTTTCTCAATGTCAGTATTTAGGATTACAAAAAATTGGTAACCAAAATCCTTATTAAAATAATAGGGAAGAGATTGACTCAATGGTCATGGAGAAACTCTAAAAGCTATACTTCTCCATAAATGATGGCATTCAATTAACTCGGGTAGTAGAAGTAATCAATGAATGAATGAAATCAAACCCATCACCCAACCCCACACACAATGATCATGTAATAACTATTAGGAAATAGATATAATGAATTACAAATGTGAAAGCCAAAGATGAATTTCATTAAAGTAAAAAATTTATCATTTATTAAATCCCTATTCATCATGCATGCCATGACACAAAGATATCAACTGCTCATGTTAACCATGAGAAGGTATAGAGAATTAAATAAATAAAATCATATAGAAAGGAGGTAAATAAGGGATATGTAGTGGTGCATGTCTCTGATAGTGGCCCCTTATTGAGCACCCTTCTAGAATGCTCTAAAGGTGCAGTTGAGGGTACAATTTATATGGATTTTGGACAAAACCATAACTGAAGCACAACTCTTGCATATCATTAACTTATTTATGTCTTGACATCGTCATGACATGTGAATAGATTACACATCCTGTAATTATGATCTGAGTTTCCCTCCACATTCTTAATTCATCAAGAATCTTTCATTAATCTCATTCGTAGATTTGAAACATTGACTCCTTTCATTATGTGTTACTCAGACTAGGGACATGTAACTAATTTTCAGAACCTATAATGAATTTCCAGCTTTTCTTATTGGAAATTCTTGTCATGATGAATTCAATACTTTTAAATTAATTACATGTCATGAAATCTTGTTTTTATAGCTTTACATCTTTTCATTGGCTTCGAGAATCCCATGTTTCATCACTTCTCATTCATTTTTCATAAATCTGTTTTTCCTTCCAGATAGCATAGAAAACAAATCTCTCCCTAATGGGAAATAATATTCAATTAAATACATAAATTAATATACTAAAACACTCTTAAACATATTTATGGAATACAATTATCAAATACCCCCACACTTGAATTCATACTTGTCCTCGGGGATGGAATATCAACATACAATAATGGATGTTCACATTATCATGGTTTAAATTCAATTTTAATAAAAGAAATTAATCAAATAGAAATTTATATTTTTGAGCACCACATATAGAAAATTATTCAGTGCCTCATGTTACAAAGAAACAAATAAACCAAGTATCAGACTTTTCTGCTTTTGAAGTATCCAAGCCTTTTTAATAATCAATTCTCATTTTTTAATTTATTATCAGTACGCATGCGACGTGCAATTTACCAGATATTAATTTTCTCGCACATTATCAGAGTATAAATGATTAGAATTATGTGAATACAAAAATAACATGTAACTTACCAATGTCTTCTATACATCTAACATTTCTACCGTGTAAAGACAAAAACACAATTACTCACGAGGGGTTCACCATTTAGGATCAAATGACAAGGCTTAGGACTGGTGGGTAAATGTTGTAAATCATGTAGGCCTAGAAAAAGAAATTAAACCATAAATTACGTTTCATGATATCAAAAACAAATCTCAATGAATGTCTCCCTTTAGAAAACAAATCACTATCTACCCCCAAAAAACTCAAAGTGGGCTCATTATACATGGAAGAACAATGAATAAATCAAACTATGTTTCAATTTTTTTTTAAAATATTTGATTTAGATAAATATCAAATCTATCACTTAAGAAAATATTATCAAAATATCATCAGTATGTAAAATGGTTATTTTTTATGCTCTCAAAAAATAGCACCATTATTTTGAATTTTTATAGAATTTTTTTTCAAATGTTCTTTTTATCAATAGAGTTGAATAAAATACAATGAAAAATGCATGGTCTTCCCATATCATAATATAAAATACCACAAAAAATATATCCAGAAAATCCTATATTATTACACCGTAAAATGATTCTCCCACACACTTATTATTTTAATATCACAAAAAACATTTAAATGCTGGTAGGATTGATAAAATAGGGTTGTAACATGGATCACTTCCTAACAAAGATGTTCATGGATCCTATGAGCTTAAAATTGGTTAATGTAAGGTCAGTACATAGATAGAGACTAATCAAAATATTTCCTCTTCCATTTTGAAAGTGATTTTATTTAGTGACATCGTCGATAAGATGAAAATCAGGTTCTAATATAAATGATGCTAGAGTTTCTTATGAAATGTATGAAAGAAATAATAGGAAATATTTTCTCAGTGGATGTATAGGGAATGGGGAGAATGGTTGGGAAAATTTATTATGGAAATTCAGAATATTAAAGATATAAATAAATGTAAACATTAGAAATACAAAGCATATGCAAATGTCAGAAAAATTTTATTTACAATGATCAACATGCTCCTAAACTCATGACTTTCCAAATCCTAATCCACATGCTTATATCTACTAATTATGTTCCCATTATTCTCATAAAAATATTTGACAAAGAATTTTAAAATTCAAGGCATTTAAATTATCTCATGAAGTTTATGTCTCCTAGTTCGGTTGATTAAATCATGAATCAAATGTCGGCATGAAATTCTCAATTAAATATTCAAAACAAAATATAAGGAATATAATAGAAAAATTCATATTTGAAACAATTACTTCCTTTTTAAATTGAAACATTAAAAATGGATATGCATGTCTACCTACTCCATATTCATGATGTGTAATTGGTTCAGTATCTTCTCTTACTTCTACCTGCTACTTCTACATGTTTCTTTGATGAACCTAAAAGTTAATAAAAAAAAGTGAATGTAATGTTCATTACAATATAAAATAAAATATAATTGGAATTTAAATTAAATCATAATATGAAAGTAAAATCAAAAAAATCAATAAATCTAAAATATAGTAACTGATAAAAATTGGGTTACCTCCCAGAAACTTTTCTTTTTTTTAATGATAGTTTAGCATGAAAATACCTGGGATAACTAAATGGCGTGTGGAATAATGATAATTGTCTCATGAACACCCAATTCTGAAATTGAAATCCACCCAACTCATCTTGAATTCTCCTCAAGGTAATTGGTGTGGACCTCGGAGGTTGTGACCAGAGTTTGATCAACATGAGTGTGACTATAAAGATCTTGTTATCATTCCAAACTCAATAAAATTCATATGCATTGGATTTCTTCAATAGAGGATTTCAGTTCCATAACTAGATCCTAAATTTATTTATTTTTTGTTTTGGTTTCTTTTTATCCTCTACGTTGTCAAAACATGGTGAATCTCGTTGTTATTATTATTCTTCTTGCGATTCACTTGAATTTTATAAAAATATTGTGATAAATTTGGCAGTTGTTATCACCTCCTCCTCTTCATCATCTTCTTCAAATTATGTAAACTACAATCACAATTTTGTGAGGAATATTTTTATAATCTCCACATCTAAGGTAACTTTTTCCTCTAAGATTTTTACTTATTACTGCTATCTACTAAATTGTGCTTTGGTCTATTCAAGTTCTATTGCAAGGTCACCCTCTTCATCATCTTCCTAACCTAGAAAATGAAACACATTGTGTTTAGGATAAAAATCATTAGTGGGTGTTGAACTTACCTATCCTTCAATTTCATTGCTACTTTTTACAAGACACTCGTCATAGAATTATTCTTCCAAGCTATGGGGTGTTATTAATTTAGTTATTGGGTGTAGTTGCGGGTACTCACAGGGTTGAATTTTTGTCATTCTAACTTCATCTAGAAGCTGTGCCAAATCATCCAGCATTGAGGTCAAACTTTCCGTGGTGTTCATTTAATTCTTTAACCCTTCCATCACAACCAAAAATAAAAAATTATGTAAAAATTGATAAAAATAAATAAATAAAAAATTCTACAATAAAATAAGAAAATTGAAAAGATGGGGAAATATTTTTCTAAATTATTCTACCAATAAATTCTCATATCATAACCCCATCAATGATACAAATAATTGATATCCCAATGGGCATTGTAAATCCCTACCATGTTACTAAATTTTGATATATAAAAACATGAAATAAACAAATCACTAAAATATACTATAGTATAGGATATGAATGTATGAGTTTGAACCCCTAGAGATTGGGTTGGATTAAATATTAATTAAAATAAAATAAACCTAAACTAATTTCGATTCGCTGAAATTAAATCTAAGTTATCGATAATTTGATAGGTGGAGGAAGTGGGGGAAGTAAATATAAATGTGTATTGGGAAGCAATGAATCCAGGTTTATGGGATGAAAATGTATGAAATAATCAATTAACAATCATGTAGTCATCAGAATCGGGTCCTAGTGAGTACAATGGTCAGGAAAAATGCTCTCTATCTAATGTTCTCCTTCTTTAAGGGTCAGTTAGTTCAGATTACAAAGAATGGGTAACCCAAAAACTTATTCAAACATACGGAATAGATAAAACCAATTATCATAGAGAAAATCTAAAATGTATACTCCACCTTAAATGATTGAATTAAATCAACTCAGGAAATGGTCTTGCTCGATGAATAAAATAAATTAAACCCATTCTGCAACCTCATTCACAATGATCACGAGAGATAAAATTTGGAAAGATATAGAAATGAATAATAGATGTGAAATCCCAAGATGAATTTCATTCAAATATAAAATACATCATACATTCAATCCTCGTTCATCATGCACACCATGGAACAATGAAATCACCCACTCATGCTAACCATGATCAAGTATAGAAAATTAAATAAATAAAATTCTACTGAAAGGTGGTAAAGCATGTATCCAAAGTGGTGCACCACTCTAGAAATGGATCCTTATTTAGATACCTTATAGAATGATGCAAAGGTGCTTTTGGTGGTGAAATCTATAAGAGATTTTTCCAAAACCCCATCCATGTGACAAATATTTTGTATCTGTATTTTTTTTTTCTTGATGACTTCATGAAATGTAAAGAGATTACAAATCATGTAATCCTGATTAGAGTTTCCCTGTATATTTTTTAATATGCATGGATCATTTGTGAATTTCATACATATATTTGAAACATTGAATCATTTCATGATGTGTAACTAGGACTCACAACGTGTGACAAATTTTCACAACATGCAATTAATATACGAAATGTACTAACATCACTTCTTATCTTGATGAAGTCATGACATGTAAATGAATTATACATCATGTAATCAAGTTTCTCCAGTTTTTTTATCTTCACATTAGCTTCAAAAATCTTCTACCACACCACTTATCTTCACTCAAAACATGATATTCCATTTACCTGCAACATTCATCCATTTTCATTCATTTTTCATAAATCTGTTGTTCTGACCATAAAACATAACAAAATTAAATCACTCGAAAATTGAAAATAGTATTCAGTTAAATGCATAAATTAATATATTAAAACACTCTAAAATGTATTCATGAAATAAAATTATCACTATTATGGTTAAGGTGAGATAATTGTTGGTGGATTTTGTGTTATTAATCAAGTAGTGTGAACTCTCCACTTCCCTGGTGAGGCTTATGGTTTGCAGGGGCCTTGGTCTTTCTGTTCATATGCCATCACCTCATGAAAACTAGTTGAATTGTAATCCCCCTAAAAATTCCTTAAATTGAATGTTGATGGATCATGAATGAATGCTTTTTATGAGGGGTGGAGGGGTTGTTCTTGACAACAAGGGGTCCGTTGTTTTTTTCTCCAAGCGTTTGATATGGAGGAGACTCCATTTTGGAAGGGGTTACTACGATGATCAAAGGACTTGTCTTGTTCCACTCTCATAGTATCATGCTACATTGGATGGAAATAGAATCCATGTTGGTCCTTAGTGAAATCCAAATCAAGTCCTGTATTCTTTGGCTTATCACTAATTTAATTTGAAAATGCATGATCTTTCACAACAAAAGAATTCATCTTACAAGAACATGGAATGAAGGTAACACGGTCATTGAATTCTTGGAATCTTGGAATACTAGTAAAAACTCATGTATTATTTTTAGCAGAATATGATCCCTCCACCCATGGGAATTAATCTTGTAAGGTATGATTCTTTGTGACTGCATTTCTTTATACCCCCATGATCGTTTTTGGTCTTGAGACCACATTTTACATTTAAAAAAAAACATTCATAACCTTGGATAGATGGAGATCCCAAATTACAATAAGCATTAATATTATATTCTAAAACCAATAATAATTGATATATGTGCTCTCAAAATCCATCTTTTACTTCCTCAAAAAAACCATAGTCATTCGAAAAATCAAATAAGCGATTATCTATACACCCTTATCAAATATCATGAATAATATAAATTTCATAAAACTATTTAATCTTCAAAACACTAAACCATAAAGAGATAATATATTCTCTTAAACATTACATCTATTATTAAACCTCTAATATTATATGCTCACAGACTAGTAACCGTATATCATAATCCTTAAAATGTGTTGGAATTTCAAAAAAATCATGAATTAATTATCAATAACATGATTACCAATTACTATTTAACTTTCTTATTCGAAATCAAACCCCCCATTATTATCTCAAAATTTTGAATATATTATATATAATAGTTATCTATACATGAATCATCTTTTCACTTATATTTACTCCCAAAAATTTAATCATTACATAAAATCACTTTTCATAGATAGTTTTACCCTTTAATATTTGTCACTATACAATTAATTTAAAAATACTTAATATTAATTTATATATGTTTCATATAGTTGTAATAACATTGATAATATACTATAATATCAATGATAAATATAACTCAATAATCAAAATATCTCAGAGATTCAATATTATATCATTCCCAATACCTTAGTTAATACTAGAAAACACAACTATTCCATAAAAATATTAATATACTGATTTTTTAATCATATACATATCCTATCATAGTTTTTATAAGACATAGTAGTTTATAGATATATACATTTATTAGCTTCATCTATGTGATCCTATTTCAACCATATGCTAAAAAGAAATTGGTATGATAATATCAAAGATATAAATATGAAACAATTCTATGAATTTATCTTCCCTTACAAAACCATTTCTAAAAATATGATTTTATTGGATAAACCTAGGAATATATTTATTCATTACTTGTTTATCCATGGTAATTTTTTCTATTCAGTTCTCCAACAAAATTAGTTATCGTCATTCTTATATCCTTCATAATGTTTCATAAAGAGAATTTTAATACCCAGTGAAGATCCCCTATGATTGTTTCAACATGTGATCCACCTCAGTTCCCCTCATCGTGTTTTAGATATAGTATTGATTAAATTACAAACCAATCCTTTATGGGAAAATTACCCCTAGGCTCATAAATTCCATATATGAAACCATTTTCCAATATACATACTATGATGTATTTCTAGGAAAACCACATAATCACTATTTTACAAAAACGTGATCATGTTATCCATTACAATGACATGATCTTAATTGTTTCCCCTCGCTTCATAGAAACCAATCCACAAATATGATATCCACAATTACCTTAATATAAAATGATATATTATTCAGATAATTGTGTTTACTGTATACATTTTTTATAATAACATGTATTGATTCTGATGATTCTTACTATTAATACAAGCCTTTACAATTGATGTTTTCTTCATTTTTTATATGATACAAGTTTTAGAAAATGAGGAAAATGAAAAAAATGAAAAATATGAGGATAAAATGACAGTTCATGAGGTGGAACGAAACTAGAAAATAGAAGGCCTCTTATGATGACTCCTGATCGTGGATCACTTCTGGGGTATGAAACTAAATAACTAAAGAGAAATATAGATTTTGAAGATGGAAGATGAATTTAAATGTTGTGTAATCATTAATAATCATGAAATTATTACACGGTATGAAACTAGGACATGTTATAATGTGAATTAAATTGAATGGAGAAAAGCACAAAAAAATTACATGTCATGTAATTATTACATGATTTTTAAGTGTGCGAGACACCTAGTAATGAGCCCTTAATGGAATTTTATTCACTTTTACTTGTTTTTGTACGCAGGACCCACTTATCACCACCTTATGGACCATCCTAAATGCTATTTAATGCTAAACAAGCACATTAAGAGTCTATAAATATAGGGAAAGGATAAGACTGTCAAAGAGATCTCAGAGGCCAAATCCTGGGGCTAGAAGTTGTTCTATGTAGGGTCCTCAAAATTTCATATCTATTTTCTAATTAGGATTAATTTATCATTTTTCACTTTTCTTCTCTCATTACCAGGATGAGGGGTTAAACCCACCTTAAGATAGGCTTTTGTATTTGAAGGGGGAAGGTGTTGTGGGATTTATTACTTTGTATTTTTTCGCAAAGTAGGATTTTTTTGTTTATTTAATCACATTCCAATACATTAATTTTACATTTACCATAAACATTGGTATTAGAATCTAAAATAAATATTATTATTTGTTCCAATTATAACTCTAAATTATGCATGACCATTTCAAAATTTATAGAAATTTGGTTTAAATATTTTATCCAGAAAAACTTGATATGAAAAAACTCTAAATTACAAGACCAAGGGGAATAGAGGATTAACATTTCAATGAGGGGATACCATAAAAATTAGATCCACCACTTCTTATCTCTGATTCCAAACATGTATTAATAAACTTATTTTATAAAATCTAATTTCAACTTAACAGTAAATCTAAAAGACAATGGAATTCTTGGAATACACATCACCCAGTGGACTGGATCTATACTTAAATAAGGAGAACCTCAAGAAAAGAAGTACATATAACAAATCAGATGTATATACCAGTTATAAATCTCATTTTTATGCTATTCACAATTAAAGTGAATTTTTAGGTTTAGAATATGAAAAATATAGTAATATTACTATAGAAATTATGGCAAAACAAAATTAAATAAACTAAAAGTAGAATAAGGTGAACAAGAAGAATACTTACAAGAAAAACAAACATACAATGCTATTTTACTATAATGATTCCTCTATAAAACTAGGACTGTAGAAATAGGAAAAAGAATAAGTTGACAGAATTATGGAAGCCACATTTATCGAGATTTTTTTAGAAAATCATTTTGCACTAAGAGAGGATGAAGATCAACCAGCTTCATCCAACACTGACTATGGAGGGGGAAAATGATTCAACAAAAAAATAAGAAACTGGGAAGATGGTTGTTTAAGATGATGTCAATATAAAATAATTCCATCACATAAAACTAGTTGTTAAAGGAAGATAATTTTATAGATTTTATACAAATTCAGAGAACATGTTGGTAGTATTCATACTATTATGACTCTGGTCACAACCTCTAATTTCAACAACAATTTGAATGAGAGAAGACAATTTGATTTTTTTTATTCCAAATTCAAAATTGGGTGACTGTAAGATGCTTTACACTATACCATAGTCCAATCAGCTTACCCATATATGGACTTGCTAAATGACCATTAGAAATGACAAACATTCAGGAGGAAACCATATATTTTATTATTACATGGAATATATAGTTATTATATTATTAAGAATGAATTTCAATTCCTCTATTATTTTGAGTTTTACTATATGATGATTCATATTAAAATTATTTTTATTTTTTTAGGTCAAAGATAGAATCTCTTGAAAATTAAGATTGAAGAAGAAGTAAGAGAATTTGTAGGACCAATACACACCGTTAAACCCACTCATGTCCAAAAAATCTATATAATACACATCACGAGAGGAGTAAATGTTTAGAATCGTGATCAAGAATAGCATGTATAGACTACTTCAATGAAACATTCAAAAATAGTGGTGTGACATGATGATTTGGGGTTGGGTGGTGGATATGGTATTTTTCCATAGTAAAAATTTACAAGATGAAAACAATGATATATATAATAATAAAAGTGTGTGTTTCAATAATTTTATTTCATCTCATTATCTTCCTCCTATGAGATACTATATAAAAAATAAACATTCATTAAGATGTTTTTTATTATCATGAAAATTAATTTTAAAAATACTCTTTTTAACATTACTATATTTACATCATTTACATACCTACCCTAAACATTAAAATCATTTGATCCTAATAATAAAACCTCATGATTATTTAGGATCATTCCATTATGCGGTGGAGATGTTAGAGGCCTTGTAAGACTATGGTAAGTAACACGTTCTAGGAGTATGTGAATCACTCTATTCATTCATACCATGAGGATGATTAGAAAAATTCATTTGGGGTAAATTAAAAATTATATGCATATTAATAATGAATATAAAAATGAAAAAGGATGAACTGAAAGGGTTAGTTTTTTCAAAAGGGAAAAATTAATACACATGGATGATTTGTACACTTTGAAAATAAGGTGTTGAAAATTGTTCTACATGTGATTCTCAAACATGTAACATCCCATTTTATCAATAGTTTTTCATGGAATTGAATTTAAATCATGGTATAGAAATCCTCCATTGTAGTATGTTGAGGTTCCATCCTTGAAGAAAAACATGAATTCTAGAGTGGGGGGGAATTGATATGTTCATTAAGTGCATAAATTTTTTGTAATAACATGAATTGATTCCTCTGACTTTTATTATTAATACAATCATGTATACAGGATGTATTATTAATATTTTCTTTGATTTTATAAGTTATAAAAAATAAGAAAAAGTAAAAAAAGAGAATATAAAGAGAAAAAGACACTTCGTGTCACAGTGTGACTCTAGAAAATAGAAGGCCTCCCACGATGACCTATGATTGTAGAAAACTTTTGAGGCACAAAACTGATGAACTTGGGAGAAACAAATATTTTTAATATTGAAGTTGAAATTACACATCATGAAATTCTTACATTTTGTGAATAATTACTTGGTGTTGACCCATGACATGTTGTGATGTAATGAAAAGTGAATATAGAAAATCCCAGAATATTTCACATTGTGTAATCATTACAAGATGTGTGAATGTATAAAAATTCAATTAATTATCCTATGATGGTATTTTATGCAATATTTAAAAATTTCATGATATAAGACACACTTATGACCACATTTTTACCCATACTAAATGCTACTGGTTATTTCAAGAGCCTATATAGAGTCTATAAATAGAGGGTTGTGTTTCTGTTATCGAAGAGACCAAGAAGACAAAAGCATAGAGTAATAAGCTACACATACGAGGTTCATCACTATTTTCATCTCATTATCAAATGATGCTTTCTTTTTATTTAAAAACATTCTTCTCTCATAACTAGGATGAGGGACTAAACCTATATTCTTTTAAGGTTATGAAGTAGAACTGGGAAGGTGCTTTTGGAGTTATTCCATTTTATTATTCATGTATTTCGATTTTTTCAAATTATTTAAATCAAATTTCAATCCCTTTATTTTAGATTTACCACGACCATTGGTATAAGGATATTAAAAGAAAATTGTAAATCGGGAAAATGATTACACTAAAGAGTGAATGGTCATTTAACAATTTGGGGTAATCAGGTTTAAATACGATATCGATATAAAGTTGAGTAGGCAAAACCCTATATTATCTATCCAACGGGAATAGCGGATTACCAAATTTAGGAGGTAATATATTAAAAATTGGATCCACCTCATCGTGAATTCAATTCCAAACATGGATTAATAAACTAATTTTTTAAAATCCATTTTTTATATGAACTCTGAAACTACAAAATCCCAACAAGATTTGAATACACAACACCCTATATCCTTGATCTGGAATTCAATAGGGAGAACCCTAAGAAAAGAATCAAGGATAATGAAGAGAAGGTATGTTACTCTTATAAAGGTAAATTTTTTCGAAATCATTATTCACATTGTTTTTTAGGATTATAAGATGATTAAGAAGGAAATCTTATTATATAACATGAGTGGGTTAAAACATGATTCATCAAAATAAAAATAAAAGAAAGTGATAAATAAGAATAAATAAAAGAAAATGTAACATTGGACACATATTTTCTAAAAATATTATTCAAGAAAGTAGTTATATAAATGAATGAGGAAGAATAATATGATTAAACTACACAAGTTTCATACCTCATTATGTTTTTAGACAGTGTATTTTCAGCAAAAAGACAAGGAAAGAACTAGTTGCACCAAATAATTACTATGTAGAGAAAAAATGAATTAGTAGGCAACTAAGAAATTGAGATGTTGGTTGTGGAACCTAAATCCATCCTCTAAAATGTCTAAAACATGAACATAACTATTAAATAAAAATTATTTTAAAGAGTCAAGACAGTTTCTGAAATCCTATTAGTATTATTTGACTATTCAGAATTTGGTCACCACCTTTGAGGTCTATGAATATTTCAATTCGATCAAAGTTGGGTGGATTTAAAATTAAAAATTGGGGGAGAAAATGGTGATCTCAATACCATGCTCCAATAAGCTAACCAATGTGTGGTCGAGATAAATGACTATTAAAAAGATCACCTTCTTGGATGTAACCATATGTTTATCTCTTTATATGAATCTATATTAATTCTCATTTTATAATTTAATAATAGGATTTAATTTCAAATACCTTATGATTTTTTCGTTTAATTGGATGGCCATTCACTTTATCATGATATTTATTTTGTAGTCTAAGATAGATTAACTGGAAAAGCAAGCCGCGAGTTGAAGGAAGAGAAGATGTATGACCACTACAAGCTGTGAAACCCACTCACATCATGAAAGCTGGGAAATAGAAATCAAGAAAGAATCAAACATCATGAATCTAAGTTAGGTAAAACCTTATAAACCAACTTCAAAGAAACATTCAAAATGGGAGTATGAGATTCAAATTATAATTTATCTATTTTATTCCCAATATTTAATTTTTTTTAAATTTTAGCTGATAATTACATTCCTCGCATTTTATTATTTCTTTAATAAACTAAACTATTAGACATAAACTGCCATTTACAATTATCATACCATGAATTTAAATTCATTTATCAATAAATTTGAAAGAGATTAATGGTGAAAAGAATTAGTATGGATATTCCAATGCATTATGAATTATCAAATCATGATTCTACCAACATGTCAAAAAATGTAAATGATTTTTTAAATATTTGGTGGTGATTTTAATTTAGGATATTTTAATTAATTATTTTAATTATTCATATTCATTTCCATTGTTAGTTTTCCTAAACATTAATCTCATTCATGATACATCATCAGAGCCATTGTTTTCAATATTTATATATTATATTTCATTTAAAACTCAAGAATGATATCTTTTAGAACATTCATTGTATCTAATCAGAGCTATTAAAGAATAGAAAAACTTTTAATACAATTCCCCTATCTTTTTTAGCCATTTTTAGGAGTCTCTCCATACATTAATCAATCTAAAATCCCATAGAATCTATAAACAACCTTCCTAGGGAAGAGTCTTATTACAAGACCACCTTATCCTTTCCATTATTTCTCTAAATATTTTTCCTTATTATCAAAAATAAGAGTAGAGGAGATAGATACCAGTATTTGTAATGCATGTTTTTTAATAATCATATGTGGGGAAAACTTTCATGACATTTTGAGAAGGAAAGTTCATTCTATTTATTTCATACACTTTTTTTAAATAAAAAAATAAAAAAAAAGTTTTTTTATGCCTTGGGAAATTATAAAATCACTATTTATTGAACAGTGATCTAATTATTACAATTATAAATAGTTTCATGAGGATATCATTAAGGTTCGGGTGGTGGCTGTGAGATTTTTCCCCAACTGAACTTTTATATGTGGAAAGAAAATAAATATATAAAATAAAAATGTGTGTCTAACTCTTTTTATTTCCTTTCAAAATGAACCTTATTTGATATACTGAGAGAAAATGATATTTTCATTTTTGATTTTTTTAATATCATGAAATTTATTTTAGAGACAAACCACCTTTTTATCCTTTGTTGATTTTAATCATTTACCTATATTCCATAATCCTAGAGTCATTTGATCCTAAATGATGAGCCCCTCATGATTATCTTTTATTTTTCCTTCACACAGTGGATATAATGGATTCTTTTTATGCCTATGGTTACTGAAATTATTTTAAGGTATTTGCATCACCCTATTCATTCGTACCTTGATAACGTGTAGAAATATTCACATGATGTGACAAATTGTATGCATATTAATAAAGAATTGAAAGAATAAAGTGGATAATGAAAAGGCTTGGTTTTTTAAATATATGTGAAGTAAAACACATTTTTTATTTTAATATTTTAAACATCATTATTTGAGAAGTTTTCTACATGTGATTCTAAAAAATTTTACTTTCATTTGATCAATTGTCTTTGTTGACAGTGAATTTAAATCATGGTATCATAAGTGTAAAATGTAGTAAATTGAGATTACAAACTTGAGGAAATATATAATTTCAAGTGTGGGTGGATTTTTTAAGTGATTTTATTTTAAACAATTTTTATAATAAAATGAATTTATATTATTATTATTAATAAACTCATTTATGTAACACACCGAGAATTCTAAAAGAGTAAATTTTATTTTATAGCGTGTATGGAATAAAACACCAAGCATGTAAGGGAATATAATACCATTATTCACTATAAAATATTTACTCTTTCAAATATATTCTATATAATTCAATGCACACAAAAAATATTCTATTTCCTTACATGTAATAATGACCTTGTTCGATATCTTAAGTTATACGTAAGGATAAATTTTACTAAACAACAATATATTATTAATAATATGATTACTGAATATAATAAGATATAAAATAACCATTAAATTATTTGTTGTTAATAGTATTAACTATCATATAAAAATATGTGGTATAAAAAATATAATATTAATTCATTGGTTATCAATTAATTAGAAATGAAAATATAAATTGATTGAACATTAAAGAAATATGTTTTTTCTCCCAATGGTATGTTGTATTAATAAATTAAATTAATTATTATTATTGAATAATATTAATGAAATATATATTATATATTCATTCAAATATATTTTATATTCATCCAATTGATTTTATAGTCATAGATTGATAAAACCCCCAATTTTACATGTAAAACCTATATTTTTATATATTCAATTTTCACCTTTTAATGGGTATCCTATTTTAAATAAACTTTTTGGTAATTTTATAAATTTTAAATGAAATTTGTAAATTCAGTTTTAAAATATAATCATCAAAATTAAGTTGTGGTGAATTTTTTTTATTTTTCAGAAATATTTCATTTTTTAATGAATGTTGAAAAATATTTAATTTTAATTCAAAATAGATTTTTCATCTAATTTAATGATAAGTATAAATTATATTTTTAACTAGTTTTAATGATTAATTAAACATTTTTTATATCAATTAATAATATTTAATTCCTTGTAATAAATTTAACTAACAACATATAAATAATAATTTAGTAAACGTTTGACTGTTTTTACATTAAAACATTGTTTTATCATCCCATCCATGGGATTACATTTATATTATTTCTTACAATTTTTTAATTAGAATTTGTAAAAATGGATAAAATATTTTTAAAAAGAATTATTTATAATTTATAATAATTTCCTCATAGTTTTTAAAAAATAATATTAGTGAATGTCATTGAAATTAACTGCAGATAATAAGAGAAATATTATCTTAACAAGGGCCAATGTTTAATATTAAAGTCCAAAATGACCCAAAAACGTGTCCAGAGTCCATTTCATGTTAATATTTCGACCCATTACTTCAATATATCTAATTTGGTTCATTAATTAAGCCACTATACATGGTAAAAATATTGGTGGAATTCCATTTTTAAATATTTTCATGAATATCACTCCCCTCCCCCTTGAAAAGGAACACACCCATCCCACTTATTCATACCACTAAAGTCCTTTGTATCAATACAAAACTAATCAAATAATATCCCAAACTCCATCCCCTCATCCTATAATCTTTAGTTTGGGCATAAATAAAACCAATTAATTGTTTGTGTACAAACAAAAATGAGTTATCCAAATACAAGACAATGTTCTTCCATGATCAGTTTAGAGATATTTCATTCTCCACTCTTTTATTTATTATTACTCCTTGGTTATATGGTAAACTAATTACACAAAATATAATGAGATGTTTGTATGTTACCCTTTCTACCTAAACCTACACACACTTTCATCTAATGGGTAATGAGCATACCATTCGTGTATAGAAAACTATCACCTTGTGAAATGATGTTGTTCATTTTTCCTTCACCACCTCTCATGGTTAGTAATTATGATAGACACACTATTTATATATAATATATATGATATTTATTATGTATTTATTCTTCTATAATTTTTATATGAAATATACCATCATGATTTCCATTTTGTGTTAATATGATAACCTTGCTTTTGGAAGTGTGGAATACCCCATCCTCAAGGGGATGTGATTTGTTCTTGTTGTATATGGAACTTATTAAGGATATATTTAATAGAAATATGTGATATATATGATATTTAAAAGATAATATAATGAAAATATAAATATTTATCATATAAATTTCATTCATTTAAATATGACAATGATATGGAAGTAGCATTCATTCGTACAAAGGTCTTATAGTCTCCTTGGATGGTGCATTTCATTTCCTATGTCTAAATATTATGGATTATTAAATATATATATATATATATATAATATATAAGATATTTAAATCATGCGTTATGTTCATGATATTATGAAATCATGATCCATGTAATAGGAACAACAAATAACAAATCAAAACATACTAAAAACCAAGGAAACTAACACTCAAAATTGTGAAAATAATAAAATATTGTTTTAAAATGGTTAATAAGAAAATATCATAATATTTTATATGATATTATAAAAATTAATATGGTTCAATAATAATTTATTAACCCTCTTAAAACTATAATACATGGGTTTAAAATTCATTCACAACAAAAAACACAAAGTAATGGATTTCTATCTCACTTTTACATCTATGAGATAGATTACATATTTACCACATTATTCTTTTGTGTAGTGTATCCACTTAAAAATTTTAAATATTATATAAATAATAATTTTATCTTCCTATAATTTAAAAAATTCATTTAATTTTATTTCTTCATGGGGATAAGGATTAAAAAGTTTCAAAGTGGTATGAGACATTTTGGAATGTTTAAAAATTATTTCCCCCCCAATAATTCCTTTTATGATTACCTTTCAAATATCACGTTCTTTTGTGATATTAAAAATTTTGTTGAGATAATTAATTAATTTATATTATTTTTTTACATTATATTTTTAAAAAATGTATATATTCTCATGCAATGGATATTATTGTCGCCTACACCATATACCATTTTAACATATGGTGTTCACATTGATAGTTATTTAATTAACATGGGCATTTTTGATAAATCTATGTCTTTCATTAAATATTGATATTTGACAAGGAAATTCATTCATGAATTAAATAGATTATTTGATACAAGAGGAATTTTTTGGACATGTACAACACAGGTGGGGCCAGGTCATATATAGACCCTAGATGCATTAATAGTCTCATGAGACGAATTTATTATAGCAATATTATATGGTTTTTTACCCAATATGCTAAATTGTCTTGTGAATGGTATTTATGGTAAAGATGTACCTAAGAAACATGGTGTTCAATAATTAATCATTTTCTTCATATTGACTGAGTTATTATTTACACCTGGAATTTTCTCATTGACATATCTATTGAGTTTATTATGTAAATGGAATGTGTTTTATTTTTTTACCTTTCCATATTGATAATGAATTATCTATTTATTTAAATAGAATAATTCATTAGTTATTTACATTTCCATGCTGATTATTCTAATCAATTCATTTTTTCTTTTTCTTCACATACCCTTTGTAAGAATTTGATCTCATACTTATTATGTTTTCTTTCCCCATGTTATGTGGAATAAATCATTTAATAACCTTTCAAGGAGGATATTCATTTTATTTTTTTATGTATCATTTTTTATATTCTATTTCCCAGTGTAAAATGGGTATCATGTATGTAATATGGCTTTCCAAAACCACTAATCTGATTGGTCTATTGGGATTTGATTCCATGTAATCATGCCAAAGTAATGCTAGTTGTAACCAGCATCGGGATTTTGGGGTTGGGGTGAATTTGTTGGTATCAAAGGAAGTTTAGTAGAAATATTCGGAACTAGATTTAAGAAAACATTGACTAGAAAACATATACATAAGTTAAACTTTGATGATATATATTGAATAAAATCCTATGATGTTTTTAAGGTATATATTTTGTGGGTCTTCTTGAAATTATATCTATTTCTATATAAGAAAACTGAACGTGAATCTAGAACAAATGTATATAGGGGTAACAACTCTGAAAAGGAGTGTCAGAAATGACTCAAGTATTACTTTCTACATGACAACAGGCTATACTTGGCACCTTCTTTTACACTCTATGGGGATACACTTAGTAGAATTCATATTTTATATACGAAACATTATTAAGAATTTGAATAGATAACCACAATGAATGACCTTAAAACTAAGGTGTTTATGATTGAAAATAATGTGTCATTATTTAGATATCCTATAAATGATTATATGCCTTTTTCACCATGTCTTTGTAATGACATTATGCTTTCTAGTTCTTGTCAATATTTAGAACCCGAAGGAGTCAAGTTAACATTTAAATGAAGGATAGGTTGGTAACATTGAAAAACCAAATTATGTGTCAATAAGAGTGAAAGATATTGTGTTCATGACTAATAAAAATTACCCAAATTAGATTAACAACATATACCTTAACGTGCACCCAAATCCCTAAATGAAGAGAATAATAGAGCTTTCTAATAGCTCTAGTGGTGGTGAACATATATAAAAGAAGGCTAGATTTCCATTATGCCTAAAATATGGAAGAGAAATCTAGGAATTTGTCTCATGGGAATGGTGAAATTCTTTATGTGTGGGAAATAAGAACTAACGTAAAGATTTTCAAGAAAAAATTTAGAGTATAACAGATGTAAATGAAACACACACTATGGATCAATTGTTTTTTTATTGGATTAAATTTTGGAATCCTAGGAATTACCTGAGTCAATTCCCTCTCAAAAAATATAATCTCTATAACTAAGAAGGACCTATTTGGAAATAAATTTATAAAGTATTTATGTATTGGGGTTGTATTAAAAAACAAAATTAAAAGGCTATTTATTAAATAACTACATTTTAAGGATGTCCATCATTTATATTTTGGATATTATATTAATAAGGATTTAGAAAAAGAAAATATTTTTATCAGGTGATACCCCATCAAGTCTAGCAAGGCTATGGGATATCAACCCATGACTGAAGGAGGAGGATGGTTTAATGCCAACCACATGCTGACACAATGTACTGGTTAATAGTACATTTTTTTAGTTAAAAACGTCAATGAATAAATATAAATGGTGAAATGGTATTGTTAGTTTTTAATTTTAGATATTAATTTCTTAACCAAATTATCATTGGTAAATAGTTAGAGACAACCATAAATACTTGTTTTGTTTTAATAACGATCAGTTAAATGTTTGTTTTAGTGACTTAGGAATCATAGTTTTTTTAATATCCATTTCTTGAAGTAAGGGGATGAATTAGAATTTGATAAAAAAAATGAGAAGATGAAATTGTTCCTATAAAATATAAAACTATCATGTAAATATATTTCCTTATATTTAGGGTCAATAAAATGATTCATGAGTAGTTTTAAAATGACCATAAAATAAAAATGTTATCCTAATAACTTATGTTTATTGAACTGATGGACTTATAAATCATTATAGATTTATGCCTTTTATGCCCTCAAATTTCCCTTGATCATTCACTTGTATTTGATTTATGAACTCAATTATTATCTATAAATATTTACACTTTTCCTCTAAGTGTATGTTTCCACTTGACACTATTGTTATCCTATTTAGAAACCTATTTATATATTATTCATGAAAACATTGTACTCCCCATTCTCCCTTTTCTTTTATAAATTTTATGAAACTTTCTCATAATATAGGATTTCATAACAATAAATATCAAAATATATATAACAAAAATAGATTATATATTTCTAGGACTTAATTTAATTAATGTGGCTACAATGTAACACCCTGATTATTCTAAAAGAGTAAATTTTATCAGATAGTGTGTATGACACACAACACAAAATGCATAAATGAATTTAATACCCGGATACTTTACAGAATATTTATTATTTCCAATATTTTCAATATATTTGAATTCATACAAACACTATGATATATTCTCTAAAAAACAAGAATGACCTTGCTGGATAGCGTGCATTAAACAAACAATCATGTTTTACGAAACAACAATATATTATCAAAAATATTATTATTTTAATATAATATTATATAATATAAACACTAAATTAGGGGTCATGAATAATATTAACTATCTTTTGAAAATATATTTTTTATAAAAATATCAAATTGATTCATTGGTTATTAATTAATTATAAATGAATATATAAACTGATTGAATATAAAGAAAATATTTTTAGGGTCCCAAAGGCATGTTGTCTTAAGAAATTACATTAATTACTATTATTTAATTTTATCAATGAAATACATATTATTTACTCAATAATATATTTTTTATATTCATAAAACTGATCTTATAGGTATAAATTGAGAATAAATCCTATTTTTCGTATATAACATATATTTTGACATGGGAAATTTTTCCACATTTTAATAGAGAAACTATTTTAAATCTAATTTTAGAAAATTTTATAAATTTAATATATCAAAATAAAATAATTTTTTTAATATAAACATCAAAATTAGTAATGCTTGAATTTTGTTAATTTTTCTGAAATATTTCATTTTCTGATGAATAGGGAAAAATATTTAATTTTAAATCAAAATAACTTTTTCATGTAATTTATTTATAAATTTAAATGATATTATTATTAGTTTTAGTGGTTAATTAGATCCATATTATATTAATTAGTCATATTTATCTCATTTTAATTAATTTCACTATGAAATTAGATATAAAAACATAGAAAATTTTAGAAAATTTTTAATTTAAAAACCTGTATTGTCGTCCCATCAATGGGATTAATTTTAAATTAAATTATGGCACATAAAATATTGGAATTATGAAAATTGGATTAAGTATTTTTTATAATAATTATTTGAAATTTCTAATAATTTCAACATAATTTTTTACTAAAAATAATAGTAAATGTAATTAAATTTAATTGCAATTATTAAGAGAATAATTAATGGCTAAAATGGCCTATAAATTTATAAAAATTTAAAATTTTGATCATATTTAAACCCTATTCTCCCTTTTAACTAATTATTTCAATTAATAGATCCACATGCCATTGGAAAACGTAGGTGGAATTCTCTTCTTCAAAATTTATAAGAATGTCACTCCTCGTCCACTATAAAAAAGAAATCACCCCTCCTATTTATTCACAACTCTGAAGCAATTTTTATCACAAAAATTCGATTAAAATAACCTCCCAAAATACCTAACCTTGTCATATAACCATTATTTTCGGCATAAGAAAAACCAAGGAAGTATTTTGGTATAATCCAAAAGGAGTAACCTAAATAAGAGGTAATGTTCTTCAATAATCAATTTAGTTCTATTTCTTTCTCTAATCCTTCATTTATTATTTTTACATTATAATATAATAACCTTAGTATCACAAATATACTAATATGTTGTGATTTTAATGGTCTTACCTACACTGACACACACCTTCATCTAATTGGTAACGAAGTTACCATTCATGTATGGAAAACAATCGCCTCGCAAAATGATGTTGTTCATTATTCCTTTACCGCCTCTCATGGTTGGGGATTATGATGGAAACTATATTTATATATAATATATATGATATTTATAATTTCCTTATGATTATTTAATTTTCATATAACACATTCTGTCATTCTTTACATTTTCTACAAATAAGATAACAATGTTTGTGGAATTCTTAACTCTTGCCTCCTCAAAATGATGTGATTCATTCATGCTATACATGGAACATATAGAAGATAAATTTTTATAAAAATATGTCAAATATATAAAATTAATATGATATTTTAATCATAATTGATATTTACCATTTACATTTTTCTCTTTTAAATACAAAAAATAAATGGAAGTAATGTTCATGCGTACGTACGACCCATGATCTCCATGAATAATGCATTTCATTTCTTATCTCCAAATATTATGGATTATTAAAATTAAAATTATTAAAAATGTATATGTATTTAAATAATTTTATTAATTATATATATTATGAAATCGTGATCTATTTAATAGGAACAAAAAATAAAATTCCAAAACATACGCTACAAACTAGGCAATTAACACCTGAAATAGTGAATATAATGAAAGCTTTTCATCAAAATGGTAATAAGATATTATATGAAAATAATATATTATATTATAAACATGCATATGTATCCTTAATAATTTAATGAAACTCTTAAATCAATGATATTGTAGGTTAACGTCAATTCCCAAAACAGGAAATGCGAGGAAATGGATTTTCATCTACCTTTTTTACATCTTTGAGATAAATGTCATATTCACCACTAACAACTTTTTGTGGTGTATCTGCTGATACTTTTGATATATTATATCATTAATCCTTTTGTATTCAAGGTATTAAAAACATTCATTTAATGTTATATCTTTATAGGTATATTGATTCAAATGTTTCAATGTGGTATGGGACACTTTGGAATGTTATGAAATTATTTTCCTCAAGAGTGTGTTTAATGATTACCTTCACAACCTCACATTATTTTGTGATTGTTAAATTTCTCTTGAAACAATATTTTTATTTATGATAACTTCTATGGTTACTATAAGTTTTCTTAAATATAAATATTCTCATACAATGGATATTATTATTTCATAAAATCTATACCAGTTTTTCACAGGGTTCACACTTTTATAGTTATTTGATTAATTTGGGAATTATTGATAATTCTATATCTTTCATTCAATATGGATATTTTATAAGTAAAATATTTCATGAATTAGATCATTTATTCAATATATTATTAATTACTTGTAAATTTATGACTTGGGTAGGGACCAGTTATTGATATCTCGTTGGTATATCAATAATCTCATGAGATGAATCAACTCACAAAATTAGATTGGTTTTAACCTAATATGCTAAACTATATTATGAATGGTCTTGATGGTAAATGTACCATATACCTAGGAAACAAGGAGTAGAATAATTAATAATTTCTCTCAATTATAATGAGTTAATATTTAGCCATTATATTTTTTAATGGACATATCTATGGATGCATTCAATTCTCAGTTAATTAATTCAATGGAATGTGTTTTAGTTTCTTACCTTGCCATATTTATTATGTCTTATCATGTTATTTAAATATCACGATCATCAGTTATTTACATTTATATGTTAGATAATCTTATAAATTCATTATTTATTCCACTATACATACCCATGATGAGAATTTGAGATCACCCTTATTATGTTCTCTTTCCCTAGGTTATGAAGAAGAAATATTTGAATAAGATATCAAGGAGGTTGTACATTTGATTTTATTCTATTTCATGTTTTATTTTAAATTTATGAATATAAAATGGGTGTAACATATATATTAAATTTTTTTAAATCTACTAAATTGGCCAGTCCTTCGGGATATGATTCCTTCTTATCATGCAAATGTAATGGAAGTAGACACCAGCACCATGAATCTGGGGTAATGGAACTGTACTATATACATGATTTATTCATCATTTTATCAGGATTTTATAGGTAATGGGAAATAAGGAAAAATGGGGAAAAGGATAATATGATGAGAAAAAGACATGTTGTGATACAGAGCAACATAAAAAAATTTAAGGCCTCCCACGATCATCAAATATCACGAAGCACTTCATGGACATGAAACTAAAGAACGTAGGAGAAACTGAACTTTTGAAGATGAAAGATGAATTTACACATTATTTAATCATTATAAATCATGAATGATTTACATGGAATGAACCCCAGACATGAAATTAATTGATTAAAAATGTAGGGAGTAAATACCCAAAGAATACCTATCATATAATAATCACATGACGTGTAAGTGTTATATAAACCCTGTTAAGAGCCTTTAATGGTATTTTATGAAAATATGACCTTTTTTATACCCCAAGACCAACTTATAACCTCGTTTTTACACATAATAAATGTTATTGATTACTAAACAGTTCCAACCAAAGTTAATACGCAGTGGTCTATTCTTCTGCTATCAAAGCGATCCGGGGACCAGAGCTTGGAGTGAGAAGCTAGGCTATACGAGGTCCCCATTGGTTCATATCGATTTTTAAATTTTGATATCTTTTTCATTCCATTACTTATATTATCACATCACATGGATGGGGGGTAAAACTGTCTTGTTCTAGTGGAATGTAGTTGAAGGGGGGAGGTGTTGTTGGATTTATTCCTTTTTATTTATTCATGTAGTTTGAATGTTGACATTTATTTAATCAATTTATAGTGGCTTTCATTTACATTTTTCATGAATAATGGTTTTTTAATCTGAAAAGAACAGTATAAATTTCAAAATATATTATCTTGAAGAAAGAATTAATATTTCTAAATTTAGGTTATTCAAATTTAAATATGAAATTAAGACAATGTTGTTTTGGGAAAACCATAAATTATCAGACCAAGTTCAAGAGGGGATTTTTGTATTGACAAGGGGAAACCATGTTCATTAGATCTACATAATCTTCACTCTAACACCAAGATTTTGTTAGTAAATATATTTTCTAAAATCCAATTTCACTTGTACCCTGAAACTACAAAACCCAAGAAATCATCCAAATGTGATTTCAACCCAATAAATCTTATTTTATTTTATCCTTCTCATTTATAATCTCAAATCATAACCATTTTTTATTCACATGTTTATTCAATTTAATAAATTAAAATATTTTTAAAACCTAAATAAACTAATTCACCATCTATGTAGGTTTGACCATGAGCTTTCAAAACACTATAATTTAAATTAGCATTATTTGAGTTTTTAAATTTTCATTTTTATGAAATATAATGAAATTAATTATTAACTTCCAGCCTATCATATTATAAAATTTTAACTATTTCTGAAAAATTATTATTGACCTAAACATATCAACCCTTAATGTTTCCTAAAAAACATCCTACTCTCCAATGTTATCTAAACTTTTCATTTGATACAAACTTTTACATCTTAGACTAGAACAGCTTGATTTAGTGCTCATAAAACTATACTATACATACATTCATTGATACCAGTTGTAAAAGAAAATATATAACCATCATTAGATTTAAAATCACTAATTATTATTGAATCTATTACATAAAAGTTGTCCTTTTAGGTTTATTTCTTTACATAATTAAGAAAAAACATAGATAGATAAATCTCATATTCATTGTATCAAAGAGATAATGTTCCCATTATATGAAAAACTAATTAATACAGAAAATTCATCAATTTCATCCCAAAATTTATTCAAATGTTTTATCCATATAAAATTTTCACATGTACGAATTTTCTCCAAAACCTATTCAAATGGAAATATAATATGGGGTGGGCTTAAACATTCAAAATGAGAATCCTATAAATAAAACAATCATGGAAAAAATGTGGAATAAATATCATGGACGGAATATAAAGACAACATGATTTCATAATCAAAATAAAACAAAAAGAATTTTGTTTCTATGAAAATTAACTAAAACATGGATATCAATAAATTTGATCTCATACTAATTGAATTCATAATGTCTGACATCAAAATAATATTTTCAATACCTTTTTCTGTGGCACATTTCATGTTGTTGGTACCGTATTCATGGCATCCTACTATCAAGGATATATTCTAAGGGAAAATACACTTATAAGAATGTGCATAGACAAAATCCCATCATATTTAGTTTCATGTGGCCTTTTGACACATCAATGTTTTATATAATTTTAGGCACCACCCATCACTTGTTCAAGTCCAAATTATCCATGTGATTGAAAATCAATATAACACCTAAAAGAGGAAAAATGTTTCATAAATTCCATGATTGATATATTATTCAATATATTTTATCTCAAACAGGTAACATATACAATGTATAAAAAAAATTGGTTCATTAATACAATACTAATCCCAATGAAGGGAAATGGATATGAAAACCCTTACCTCTTATCTTGACATACACAAACACACCTTAACCTCTTTTATAATAAACAA
Source organism: Viscum album (assembly GCA_963277665.1). Classification (NCBI taxonomy): domain Eukaryota; kingdom Viridiplantae; phylum Streptophyta; class Magnoliopsida; order Santalales; family Viscaceae; genus Viscum; species Viscum album. The sequence goes on along the minus strand of OY728130.1, from coordinate 51,077,017 downwards.
ATATAAATATATACTAATCCTAAAATTAATACAACACACATATCCATTTTCATTTTAACTATTCTTAAATATTCATTCTCCATATGATTTAAACCTATTTTCTTATTGGGTGTTTATATTTTTGATCATTTCTACTATTTTTGTAATAGAGGTGTCCATAATCATTCATCATCAAATTTAATAATTAATAAATCATTAAAAATAATCTCATGGTTGATTTATAATTATTTATTTTATTTCAAATTAATTTTATAAGATTTTTAATCCTTATCCTTGAAGATGAAACCGATAACTAATGTGATTTGGTGATTCCTGATGATCCAAGTGTGTTTACATAATTAATGAATTAAATATTAATATAAAGTCCCCAGAACAAAAAAAATATTTATATTATCATGTATAACATATTAAACCAATAAATCAGTTCTCATAGGTATCCATGATATAAATTAAACGTATTGTTCAATTAGGTCGGTAACCAACCCAAACATGAACATGCCATGTTTTAATGACTAGTTATGAGGTAGTTTTGATGAAAATATCAATACAATATAACAATAATGATCTTATTTGGAACTTATAAGTGTGATATATCGTGATTATTATTAATTATAAGAATCATTAATGGATATATAATAATACATAATTGGAATAAAATATTTTCCTTATTTCACACTTATTAATAACAATTAAATTAACAGTGATCATTTTTTATTCACATCATTAAGAGGTTCTATGATTATTAATACCATAATATTAATGATACTAAGAAATAGAATTTATCCTTTTTTATCAACCTTATAATAGGTGATAATGGATTACAAAACATATTACGTCATGTAGGCAGTAGTTCGTACAGTGAATGAATGGAGGTTTTGTTGCTATTAAAAGATGGGTGAAATGAATAAATAACGATAATACACTTAATATAATTATATTAATGTATATGTATTATATTATTTTCATTATATAGGTGTTTCTATTATAAATCAAAAATAAAAAATTCTGAAGAATAAATAAGTAGTTGAAAATACTCATGTAAGATACGTGAATGTTTCTCAGATATCTCCTTGATTTTGAGAGGATTAGGATAACTATGAGTGATCAAGAGATTATTTTTATAATATAGGGTTCTTGTGATAATAAAATTAAATATTTTCAGGAATTTATTCAAATTTAAGTAGTGTTTTTAAGGGGATAATATGTTACCCATTTGTAAGTGAATGAAATAATGGAATTGGGGAATACCATTACATTTTTCATTAATTACATGACACTATTTAAGATTCAATAGATAAGAAGAGGAAATATGTATTGGAAACAACTATTCATTGATAAAAATATCATATATTCAATTCCTTCCACATTTTTATGATTTTTTAGGTCTTTTACAATATGTCAAACTCATTTTACCCCTTTTACTTTAACCTTGGTAATTAACCTCAAAATATATATATTAATTTTATTGGAAAATATTGAAAATAAACATTATACATATATTTGATCCTTCTATTTTGAAAATTGAAAATAATTTCCAACAACATATGTAATAATGCTATAAAAAGATAATTTTAAAATAATCACACTTAACCAAAAACACCAATTTTTTAGAACAATAACATTTTTACAATATATATATATATATATCTGATAATATTACCATGGTTAATGATTTCAATGAAAAAATATATTTATTATAAAAACATAATAGATATTTTGCTTGGAAGGTGTAACGTCCCGGATCCAGGTTCCACTCAACAGGTTCCCCGAACCTGATTTGTCACATGACCTCAAGCGCATTTCCCCAAATGCTAGAGGCTTCCGACTAGCAGCGAGGTCCCAAGTTTGATATTGGGGAAATTATGCCCTCATTTATCAAAGTGTAGTGCGACGGAATAATATAAATAACATACAATAATAGTGGAAGCAGTAAACCATACACATTTAAAATAGACAACTGCAGTAAAAGATAAACTACAGTTATATAGAAAATGATGCAACATGTCTCATATTTAAGAAAACAGCCAGAACATGTTATAAAACAATACAGTATAGTATAATACAGTGTACAACAAAACCAAAACAAAATAGTCGGCAGCATTGTGAGCCTAAGCCTAGTCCCATGCTCCCCTACTACTCAGCTGCAATCAAGTTCTTGTATAAGGACCCTTGCCCTTATCCAAACCTGTAGAAACGTAATCTTTTTGGGCAGAAGACATGACCCAAATAGGGTGTGAGAAATAAATCCTAGTAGGCACCCACCAAATTCCCATGCTCAACTGTGTGTAAACATGCAACAACAGTGTGCAAAAGTAAATGAAATAAACTAAGCAGTACTCAAAAGTAACTAACTTTACCAGTTATATTTCCATTTAATATTCATTTCATTATTTATTATTAAGAACCACCACAATGAATTTCTATGTAAACAATCAGTGTCCTTAGACACGCAAACCCTTACCCTCAGGTAATCAGAATCCAACCCACAGGTAATTTCCCTTAAGCGTAATAGATATTATCCTCAGGCATACGAAGTGTCGCCCACAGGCACAGAATCAACTGTCCACAGGCATGGAAGAAGTTTCCCCTAGGCTAAGTAGAACATTTCCCACAGGCTAATCACAACACTGCCCTCAAGATAAACAAGTAATTGGGCCATTCCCAATATGTAAACAAGAAATACACATGAAATTCCTCTGATGAAAATTATACAATCATCATTATATTGGCTTACCCTTGGGTATCTTGTCCAAATGGCTAAACAGAGGAATGCACCGCCGGGGTGGTCCTGGATCCAAGCAGTGATCCCAAACAACAATTTATTATCACATTTAAATTACGTATACAATTTTAGGTATTTAATTAAACAAGGCTTCATCCATTCGACAACCCATTCATGGGTGGGAATCTCAACGGTACACAAAATGCAGAACAGTTGGAATTTAAACACAAAGACACATACCTCGATCACCCGTGATTGATATACTCAAACATCGCTTCTAGAAATGGCCAATAATGACGTAGATCTGACGTAGAAGAAAAATCATTCAAACTCAAATAACTTCCATTAGAGGAAGAATTCACAAGAACTATGCAAGGAGATGGGAGGGCTTACCCATGTGGTTACAGCGTGATCGATGGAAGCAGACACGGATTCCCGACACTTTATCTAGAGGTCCAAGAAGGTTCAGTCATCTTCCCCCGATCTCCCATCCGGTTCTATGCCAATCCTATGAACAGGGCTGGCTACTACCCATTTTAAGCAGAAAAAAAAAAGTACATGGCGTGTTCTTTTGACTACAGGGTGTGTAATTTCCTCATTTATATGTTCCTCTGGTAGCCCGCCAAACTGTTCATCCGTCGACATGAGCACACGACATATATTCCCAACTACACGGCGTGTACTGTCGCCCAGCTGGCGGCCGCTCCCACCGCCTTACTGTTTCACCTGCCGACTGACTACACGGCATGTAAAGGACCACTACACGGCGTGTAGTCAGTTTTTACACCTTTTGTCACCGACATTGCTACACGCCCTGTGTACTCATCCCACACATCCAAAAGTACATGGCGTGTGGAAAATTCCACGTCGTGTAGTCCCAAAATTTAGGATTTTCCCCATTTTCCTTATTTTCTAAAAACACTTAAGGAAAAGTGAAATGAAGAAACCCGTACCTCAAGAAAAAGAACCAGGTTCGTACAAACTTCCCCCCATAAAGAAATACGTCCCCAAATTTCCCTTCCAAGGGTGGTGAAGATATAGTTGTGAACAAATCTATCCACTGAGCACGTATGTCGATCTCCCGATCCAAGGTTTTGTTCTGCACTCGTCCATGCTACCTTAACACTCGTACGAGAGGAACTACCCGACCTCAGAGAACCTTTGTTCTTCTATCAACGATACGAATTAGATGCTCCTCAAAGGATGCATCTAACTCAAGATCAACCTCCTCGAGATGAAAGTCATGAGATAGGTCTGAATGATATTAACGCAACTAAGATACATGGAAGACATCGTGCATGGCTTCGTACCTCTACAGTAACTGAAACCGATAGGCAAATATCCCGACTCTCACCAGAATCGCAAATGGCCCCACATACCTCGGTGAACATTTACCCTGTCTCAGGATCTACCTGTGTCCCAACCTCGGTGAAACGCGCATGAAAACCTGATCCCCAACCATGATCTCCAAGGGTCGTCTGAGGCGATCAACATAAGATTTGTGACGAGATAGTGTGGTAGCCATATGCTTCTAAATCAACTGGACATGCTCATAAGTATCATGCATGAGACGTGGTCCCAGAAAAGCTGTATCACCTACCTCTAACCAGCTCAAGTGTGATCAGCATGACCTAACATACAAATCCTCATAAGGTTCCTTCTCTATAGTTTCCTTAAAACTATTATTATAGGAAAACTCGATTAGGGGTATATGCTTCTCCCCAGAGCCCCCAAAGTCTAGAACACATGCACAAAGCATGTCCTCAAGCACTTGTATAGTATGGTCTGACTGACTATCGGTCTGAGGGTGGTATGTTGTGCTCAAAAGTACCTATGTACCCTGTGCCCTTTGAAAACTCTTCCAGAAATGAGATGTAAAACGAGCGTCCCTATCTGAAACGATAGAACGGGGAACCCATGAAGACGTATGACCTCCCGAATATAAAACATCCCAATCTCCTCAACTTCGAAGGTCTCCTTTATCAGAAAAAAGTGAGCGACCTTTGCGAGTCTATCCACAACAACCCACACGACATCATTGCCTCGATGTGACCCCGACAACCCCGTCATGATGTCCATCACGACATCATCCCATTTCCACTCTGGAATAGGTAACTGCCGCAACAGTCTGGATGGCCTCTGATGCATCGCCTTCACCTACTGACAGGTGGAACACCTTGTAACAAAACTAGCTATATCCCTCAACATTCTCGGCCACCAGTACTGACGTCTCAAGTCGCGGTACATATTGGTAACCCCAGGATGAACTTCCCAAGATGAAGAATGAAACTCCCACATCATCTCCTCACGAATATCCCATGGAACCCACACTCGCCCATGGAAATGCAATACATCATGATCTCTTATCATCCAACCAGGAGAAGGGTCCTCACTGGTCCCCGACTCCCGTAGGACAATGCCTTCTGAATCAGATAGCTATCTAATCCTCCCTCTGTCCCAGAGGATAGAATTCACAGCTAAAGATGAAATATAGGTCTGCCCCTGACTGTCTTGAACCTCCAAATGCATCTCAGAGAACAAATCCATAAGCTACCATTCACCACTAGCCTCCTGCACTGCCTGTATCTGAGTCTTCCTGCTTAGTGAATCAGCTACTGCATTACCTTTACCAGGTGTATAGGAAAGCTAAAAATAGAAGTTCTGAAGGTATTCAACCCACCTTCACTGTCTTAGGTTCAAGTCACACTCGGTAAAGATGTACTTGAGACTTTGGTGGTCTGTGAACACCACAAATTGTTCTCCCAAGAGATAATGTCTCCAACTGCACAGCACATGAACAACTGAATCCAACTCGAGATCATGTGTCAGGTATTTCCTCTCATGTGGCCTCAACTTCCGAGACTTGTACACAACTACTCGATCGCCCTGCATCAACACACCTCCTATTACAATACTTGATGCATCACAGTAAACTGTATAGCTCTTCCCCTACTCTGGGAGTATCAAGATCAGTGATGATGTCAACTTTTCCTTCAGCTCCTGGAAGGCTATCTCGCAAGCTACTGACCAAAAGAACTTTACACTTTTCTTAGTCAAACCCATCAACAGCGCTGCTAAGTGAGAGAAGTCCTATATGAAGCTTTTGTAGTAACCAGCCAGCCCCAAGAAACACTATATTTCAAACACGTTCTTAGGCTGCTCCCAAGAAACTACAACTCTCACCTTTTCTGGGTCTACTGGAACTCCTGACTCTGAGATAATTTGACCCAGGAAGTGTATCTACTCCATCCAAAAGTGGCACTTTGGGAGTTTAGCATATATCTTATGATATGTCAATGTACTCAATACGATCTAAATATGGGTACCATCGTCATGTCGAGTGTGAGAGTACACCAAGATATCGTCCACCAATACCGCCAAAAAAGAATACAGATAAGGATGGAACACACAATTAAACAGAGCAATGAAAACTGCTGGTGCATTCGTGAGTCTAAACGGCATAACTGTATAATCGTATAGACCGTTACTTCTCTTGAAAGCTGTGAGAGGTATATCAGATGGTCTCACGCGCTGGTGATGATATCATGACCTCAATTCAATCTTCGATAACACTCGTGCTCCATAAAGTTGATTACAAAGATCATCAGTCCTTGGCAAGGGATATCGGGTCTTAAACGTCAACTGGTTCACCTTCCGATAATCCACACAGAGTTCGAGGGTACCGCTCGCCTTCTTTGCAAAAAGGATAAGAGAACCCCAAGGAGAAGTACTGGGTCGGATAAAACAATTTTCTTGTAACTCCTATAACTGTCTCTTAAGCTCCTACAACTCTGGTGTAGCCATCCTATAAGGATTAATGGACACCGGTGCCGCTCCTAGCACAAGATCAATAGATAAAAGCACCTCACGCTCCGGAGGTAGACCTAAAAAGTCGTCATGGAAGACATCCCAAAAACGATCAACCACTGGAGGGAAGAAATTATGAAAAGTCCCCTAATCATCCAGATATAAACTCGCAAGCTGGGTTGTGACTCCACCTCAACCATGATGCTCTAGTCCATCTCGAATCACCTAAATATCCCACTCGCCCTTGCATAGAAACTCTCCACCCGCTGGTGACATGAAACACACCCTGCGACGATAGAAATCTACAAAGGTTCGAAAGGGAACCACCCAGTCCATCCCAAGAATGAAATCATAGCTCGTCATCTCTAAGACATAGATGTCTCAAAGGAAGTGACACCCACCAACCACAAGGGGGAAATCCTTGCACTGACACACACTTGCCATTCTGGATCCCAATAGAGTGTCTAACATCATAACTGCATAAGAAAAAGAAACACAGAGCCCAAGGATCTCCATAAAGGGCAGAGATATGAAACTATGTATAGCACCCGTATCAAAAATTACTGAAGATAAGACAAAAGCTACTAGAATATTACCTCTGACAGTAGAAGGTCTGGGATCCTGCTCCTGTTGGGTCTGTTGCACTGCATATATCTGCCCAATGCTACTACCCTGCGACATAACCTGGCTACCCTAAGTTGTCCTGCCCTACTACCTCTGAGATCCTGGTGTCTAGCCACCGCGACCACGTCCACCATCCCTGCACACATGCCCTGATGTATTCCAGTTCCCCGACTGGTAAAAAGCTACTAGTCCTCCTCCCGCTCATGGATTCTGCATAGAACACCTCTCACTAGCCACAGGTTGAAATGCCCTACAAAAGCACTGCAGATGACCCATCTTGCCACAAGCTCGACACTCAACTGGGTCACGTGGACACTGAGGTCGCTTGTGCCAATTCTTACCACACTGGTAGCACATGACCTAGCCACCTGAAACATTCTTCTGGCTGGTACTGCCACCCTAAGAGAAGTCCATCTGTGTATTTCTCTTACAAGTAGAATAATACCAGAAACTGGTGCTGAACTGTCATGTCCAACACCACTAGCTTCCCGCAGGTTCCTCTCTGTAATCAGAGCCTGGTTCACAATAGCATGTTCTGAAGGCAACCTGAAAACATTCACCAGTGCTTGGATGTCATATCTAAGACCATATTCAATGCATCTGTCTCTCAACGTCTCATTCCCACTAGAACGGTTGCAAAAGACTGAAGCTCGGAAAAACGAGCAGAATAATCCATCACCGACATAGCGCCCTTCTATAGATTCATGAACTCTCAAGCTCAATTTTCCCTCAATGTCTATGGGAAGAAGTCATAGATAGATTTCTAGAAATCTTCCCACGCCATTTTTCTGTGATGCTCTGACTGGGTGGTGACATCCCACCACCTCTTGGCAGAATCACGCAGCATATAAGTTGCGAGCTTGACCATCCTCCCAGCAGGCGTCTCTAGGTGCTCGAAAATAGTCTGCATCGACCCTAACCAAGACTCCGCAGCTTCTGGTACGCCAGGTGGATGCTGCTATTGGAAGATACGTGTCAGCTCGGCCATAGATGTGGCAACCGGCGGTGCTCCTTGAAAGGTCTGCATAAACCACATAAAGCCTTCACATAACTGCGCCTTTGTGCCTGTGTCTGGTATAACGGTTGGCGCTGCATCTGGCTCTATTGGAGGATAAACTGGTAGCCCATAGCCCACTGTATCCGGAGTATAATCGTTGCCGCTCTCCTGGAGAACAACACGAGAACGTCTCATCAGCATGACAATATAAGGTCAAACACACACCTTAGATAAAGATTATCACAGTATGAAAACGAAGGAACCAAAAAGGGGAATAGGAGGAAGAAGGCATTCAAAATTGCACAACATGTCTACACTGCGTGTATACTGACTACACGGCGTGTACTTGTCTTTTCTCCCCCTGCCTGGGTCCTTCTACATGGCCAATCCACACAGCTCCTGTTAAACAAAAACTACACGTCATGTATATAATCAGCACAATGTGTATGGTGCAATTTTCCAACTGCCCGTGTCGTTTGTGACACGACTGACAACTTATCTTGATACTACACGGCATGTTACAACCGCACACGGTGTGTACACCACACCATCTTCCCAGCCACACGGCTAATCCCACATGTTCTATCACTGTTCCATACTACACAGCGTGTCCCATAGGTACACGGCGTGTAAGATACAAGCTTCACTGACCCGTGTTGTTCGTTACGTGGCTGGATACACGTCTCCAACTACATGGTGTGTTCTATAATGGACATGACATATATGTCTTAAGGTCTCCTATGTCCATGTTTGTTAGTTACACGGGTGGACTCTGAGTCAATACTACACGGCGTGTACTTACGGTACACAGCGTGTTTTCCCCAAGCATTTACCTTCCCCGTGTCCCCGCCCACACGGTCTATAACACGGGAAGAGACTACATGGCGTGTACTTAGGGTACACAGTGTGTACTCAAAATGTTTTTTTCCTTCTTGAACAGAAGGACAAACATGACATGTTTAAGGTACTACATGGCGTGAATACTGGGTTTCCGGATAGTATGCCTCAGAAACATCCTCGGAACCCAGAAAATACCGAAAATCAACAACTAAGTTTCAAATTCTGATCCGTGAGGGCCCATAGTACCCATAAATCAAATTTTGATATCTTATCTGTGTTATAACTGGATGAAAAGTCAATGAACCGCCAAATTTCGGTCAATGTGGGTCCATAATACCCAAAAACCAATGTTTGCCGTCCATTCTATCAACAATATTATATAAAAATACCCTATAACATAGCAGGTATTTATCAAATCAGCTATCACAACAGCATGCTTTTCTAGCACAACGAATATCACAACAGCTTGCAATTTCTAATTCCCCTACAAGGCATGGAAACTATGCATGGCATGTGATTTCTAGCATGTGCCTAAATGATGCATGAGATGGAATACCCTCATCTCATCGGGTTTCAACTAAATAGAACCCATGAAATTAATATAAACATCACAATACAAGTGTTTCACCCTTAGGTGAAAATTAATTCAACTGTCAAATTGAAAAATCAAAAAAAATTGCATCACGAGGTAAATTGGCTTTTCCCTGTACACGGGTTAGCTACACTTGGGCACAACTTATTACCAACTACCATTCGCGTCCTATCCATGACTAAGGCTCCAAATAGTAAGTCAATGAAAAGAAACCTGGCTCTGATACCACTTTGTAATGTCCCAGATCCGGGTGCCACTCAACGGGTGCCCCACACCCGGTTTGTCACATGACCTCAAGCGCATTTCCCCAAACGCTAGAGGCTACCGAATAGCAGTGAGGGCCCAGGTCTGATAGAGGGGAAACTATTCCTATATTTGTCAAAGTGTAGCGCAATGGAAAAATATAACAATCATACAACAATAGTGGAAGCAATAAATCATACACATTTAAAATAAACATCTGTAGTAAAAGATAACCAATAGTTATATAGAAAATGATGAAACATGTCTCAAGTTCAAAACAAACAGCCAGAAAATGTTACAGAACAATAAAGTACAGTACAATACAGAGTACAACAAAACGAAAACAAAATAGCTGGTAGCATCCCGAGCCTAAGCCCGATCCCATGCTCCCCTACTCCTCAGCAGCAATCAAGTACCTTTATAGGGACCCGTGCCCTTAACCACACCTGCAGAAATGTAATCTGTTTGGGCTGAAGACATGACCCAAACAGGGTGTGAGAAATAAATCCCAGTAGGCACCCACCAAAGGCTCGTGCTCAACTGTGTGTAAACATGAAACAATAGTGTGAAAAAGTAAATGCAATAAACTAAGCAGTACTCAAAAGTAACTAACTTTACCAGTTATATTGTCATTTAATATTCATTTCATTATTTATTATTAAGAAACCACCATAGTGAATTTCTATGTAAACAGTAAGTGTCCTCCGACATGCAAACCCTTACCCTCAGGTAATCAAAATCCAACCCGCAGGTAATTTCTCTCAGGTATAATAAATATTTCCCTCAGGCGTACGAAGTGTCTCCCACAGGCACAGAATCAACTACCCACAGGCATTGAAGAAGTTGCCCACAAGCTAAGTAGTATATTTCCCACGGGCTAATCACAATACTTCCCTCAGGATAAAAAAGTAATAGGCCCATGACCAATATGTAAACAAGAAATAAACATGAAATTCCTCTCAAGTAAAGTCTATAATCATCATTATAAAGGCTTACCCTCGGGTATCCTGGACAAACAGCTAAATAGAGGAATGCACCCCCGGGGTGGTCCTGGATCCAAACAGTGATCCCAAACAATATATTATTATCACATCTAAATGACGTATACAATTATAGGTATTTAATTCAATAAGGCCTCAGCCATACGACACCCCATTCGTGGGTGTGTATCTCAACGGTACATAAAACGCACAATAGTTGGAATTTAATCACCAAGATACATACCTCGATCACCCGTGATCGATATACTCAAACATTTCTTCCAGAAATGCCCAAGAATGATGTAGATATGACACAGAAGAAAACTCGTTCAAACTCAAATAACTTCCACTAGAGGAATAATTTAAAATAACTACGCAAGGAGATGGAATGGATTACACGTGGGGTTCCAACCTGATCGACGGAAGCAGAAACGGATTCCCGAAGATCGATCTGGAGGTCCATGAAGGTTCACCTATCTTCTCCCGAGCTCCTGTCCGATTTTAAGCCAATCCTGTGAACAGGGCTGGTTACTGCCCATTTTAAGTGATAAAAACAAATTACACGGCGTGTACTTTTGACTACACGGCGTGTAATTTCGTCATTTAACTGATCCTCTGGCGGCACCACCAAAATTTTCATCCATCGACATGAGCACACGGTGTGTATTCCAGACTACACGGCGTGTACTATCGCCCAGCTGGCAGCCGCTCTCACTGCCTTACTGTTTTGCCTATCGACTGACTACACAGCGTGTAAAGGACAACTACACGGCGTGTCGTTTGTTTTACACCTTTCATCGCCGACATGGCTACATGCCCTGTGTAGTCATCCCACACGACCAAAATTACACGGTGTGTGCAATAGTATACGGCGTGTAGTCCCAAAATTTAGGATTTTCCCCATTTTCCTTATTTTCTCATAAACACTTAAGGAAAAGAGAAAAAAAGAAACTTGTACCTCAAGAAAGAGAATTGAGTTCTTACAGAAGGAATTCCAAAATGAATATCCCTTAAAAATACATTATTTTAAATTAAAATATAAAAAATAGATTCAAAATTAAATTATCATTTTAATTAGTTATTTAAATGTTTGGAAAATGTATTCAATCTAGATATAATATTTAAAAATGTATAATTTTATTACATTACTTCATATATTTTTTCTTTAATTATTTTAAATTGTTAACGTTATGCTTATATAGTGATAAAATGATTGAAATTATAATTTTTTTAAATCCCACATTTAAAAAAAAGGTAAACTACTTTAGAAAACACAAAAAAATAATAGTTAGGTAGTTTTTAAGTGAGTAATTCAGAATTGATGTTAATTTTAAAATTTTAAAATTTTAAAATTTATAAATTCAGTTTTTAAATAATTTTATAAAATGTAATGATAACATATTTTTATTAGAAAATGACATTTTAAAATATTAACTAATGTTGTTCTTATCTCATATCATTTTAAAAATAATTTTGTGTTAACTCTTTATCAAAATCAAACATATTTTTTTATTATTAATAGGCTTCTGGGAATATAAATTATTATTCCATAAAAGGTAATATTTTAAGAAAAAATAATTATCTTAACAATAAATTATCAAAGTATTCATTGTACATAAAATAATTTAATTTCATTCACTTAAAATTTTTCATTATATTCATTATAAATATATTTCAAAAATTGTTTACTCATATTCGTTATTTCTCATTGAATTTCTATGTATTAACTATTGTTTTTAGAATATCATATTTTACCTAAATATATCATGTTTTTTTATGTGTGATGTTGTGTGTGGACCAACCTATATTAAAATTTAACATATTTAATGTCAACCATATATTCGAATCATTGGGTGTACAAAATAAAACATGTGTAGAAAGGTAAATTGAAATTTTCTATGGCATGATAGGCATTTATAAATTTTTACCAATAAAACTCGCTTCATTGATTCTCACGTTTACAATTAATTTATTTCTTATGTAATTGATTTAATGAAATAAGACATTCATTCATTGATTTAGCTACAGTTTTCCATTGTAGTGATAAAATAGAATAATATATCAAACATTTAAAAATTTTATTTCTATGAATTCACACATAATGTAAATCAGATTAAGGAGGGTTGTTGTAAATTCTATTTCAATTATATATTTGGAGAATGAATATATTGTAAAATTTAAATAAAAATATGAAAAATATTGTGTGAAAACCCAAATGGAACAAGGAATAGTCTAATTACTATGGAAATATTTAATACAGTGACATAAATTTCTTGAGTTTTTGATATGAAAAAACACATTTCATAATCTTCATAAGTTGAGGATCTAAGTTATATTTATAACTATAGTATTTAACTTATGAATAAGGACTCGTTAAATAACACATATAATCAAGGGTTTAAGATTAATTTTTTAATTTCTTTTTAAAATAATATTTTATTTTTAGATGAGTAACATTTCCTATTTTTTAGGGACAATGATAATATATTTATCAAGAAATAAAATCTTAGAAAGATTATAGAAATCATGATTCTTCATTAAAACATGTTGATGGAGATATTGGATGCTTGTCTCAAGAGATAATGTAAACAAAAATACATCAGATTAAGATGAACTGTTTTTTATATATACCAAATTCATATTAATCAAGATTAGGATAATTTATCTTGGTAAATCATTTTTTCATTCATGACATTGAAATGTATGTGTCCATTATAAAAACACTATGACATATAAAGGGAATATCTGAACTACCAATGAGACAAACATGAGATAAAGATATATGGAAACTGTAATAAAAAGGGGGAAATAGTTAATATAAATGTTAAAAGATCAATTGTGGATGCTGAAAGGGAATATAAACTAGTTGAATGCGATCAGATTTGAGGATTGGGTGATGATGTTTATACTAAAAATGTTATAAAAACTATAAAGGAATATCCAAAGAAAAATTCTCCATTTTAACATTTATATAATAATATATTGATATAATGAATATAAAAATACTATAAAAATTGAGTGATCATAGGATCATCAAATTTACTTAAGAGTTTAGAGGGAAAACACTCAATTTTCTAGTGTATTTGGTAGTTGATATCAACTTAATCCCATTGGTGGTATACTGGGAAAAAGGTATGGGGTTATTAAACCCCAAAATAGTTTCATTACAAATTACACACATATATATATATATATTACAAGTCCCATTAGAGTTATTTGAGATGTTCTGTTGAAAAATGGTTTATAAATTATAAATGGGATGCTATAGTTTTTTCATGGAAATAGACAAATAAGTTCATACCATTCATGAAAAGAACTATATATTCCATTCAAAGTGCTTTGATTAATGTGATAGATGGGTAAAAAATTCTAATTCTGAGAAGATAATAATATTATATATTTTTTCAGTATTTTAGGCATCCATATCAAATAGATGATGTATTTTCATTTTATATGGTTGAATATATTATTGATAAAATTTATATAATTGGTTATGAATTGATTTGTATGATAAATATGGTGTTTATAATGAATTTATAGATGAAACTAAAGTATTTAAATGACATGTGGTCTATTATGAAGACAATGTTTCTAGACATACATTTTGGAAAGAAATGCAATAATTAGAAAAATCAATACTCATTTTGAGACGATATATTCAAAAGTAACCAGTACATATATTAAAAATATTTCCTAAAATTGAAAAAATATTCATTTGTCGGTGACATGAAGATACTAAAAAATTTGGTGTCCAATGAATTTTAATCATTATTTCAATAAATATATTCTGATTGTTTGAAGAAGTACACTAGCTCTCTTGTATGGTCTATTTCATATAACAAATCTATCAATTGTCAAACATAAGATAAAAAATGAGTACGAAGTGAATACTATTATTTACTTAAATATGAGGCTAGACACAAATATAATGGATTTTTTGTGGTTGAAGGTATTATGTTGCTAGACATAAGTATAATCATCCCAATTTCAGACAATTTATGTGTAATTCCTATAAATATAGTTCCCAAGAAAGGAGGTATGATAGTGGTTGAAAATGAAAGTAATGAAAAAATATCTATAAGAATATTTATAGAATGGGAATTATATATTGACCATTGGAAGATCATTACTATAATAATATAGGATCATTTTATAATTCCATTTATTGGCTATACATTGGAAGGACTTACAGAGCACTCCCATTTTTCTTTTATGATGGTTATTCAGTATACAACTAAGATTAAATTGACCTTTTAGGCCAATGAAATAATAAATGTCAATTTTTTACATTATTCAGTTTCAAATATAAGTATTAACTTTACTTGGATTAGTGTTCATGAATATTTTTGAAAAAATATAAAATTATAATGGGATCCCATGTTGAACAATAGTGATGGGTTAGGATGGATTGTATTTTTGGTAGAAGTTAATTAAAAATTAGTAAAAGAGAATGGTGAAGTGTTTAATGGGGATGGATAAAAATATATATATATATCAGCTAAAGTAATTTTGATCACCAAATGAATCACCTCAACCTAGATTAGAAACACATACAGGGGAGGAAGAAATCAACAAACCAGCGTAACCCACCTACTGGTCATGTATGAGCTCCGATAAACCATCACTAGATACCCCTAGTAACATTATTGACTTACACAATAGTATTTATAATCACAATACAGGTCCTCATAATGTTTCATGGAGAAATTATTCATGTATAATAAATTTTAACCAAACATTAATTTAATGTGATTCGACTATGTAGAGATATTAATTTTTCTACATGGGTTGTAAGACTATATAACTGTGGGGTGTCAATATGCACAAATATGTATTAAATTATATTTTCCACTCCAATGTGATTATATAGGGACCCATACATTTCATAAATAAATACCACATCTTATTTATTAAATATTCATTGAATTAATATATGATCCATTCCAGAGTCATATTGGTGTAGTGAATTTGGAAACTTTGATAAATAAAAAATTAATCATAATATATCCATTTATGCTCACTATACATTCATAATAACATGAATTATTATTATACATATCATACATAAAACCGTTATACATAAACAAGTGAAAGGAAACATAGGAAAGAGTTTGCAGAGATTCACTATAAGGTTAAAAGAGTAGACATAAATGATCAATTAGACATAATATAAATGTAATGGAATAATAATATGATCTTAACATTTATGAAAATACCTAGAATATCATATATTATAATCTATCATCATGGAATAAAATCACGTAGTATCTTATACATGAATCATAAGGATATCAAAGAACATGTATTATATTGTATAACATTGGAAAAAGTCATTAGTTTGTGGAATAGAAATATGTATAAAATTTATTTCCATAGTTAAGTATCGATTCACAAACTATCATATTGGTTTAGTATTACTCCCTATTCCATCATATCCTTAGTCAGGGTTCCCTCCCAATACTATCATAGTGGATATAGCCCCTTACTGTGGTTGGTCACTCCCCATTCCATTTCTTACTTTCTCGTGATATATCTATATTTATCCTCTTTATTAGAGGGATATACAATTCAAGGACTTTATATCACATAATCATAATACAATCATATGTTCTCCACAATATCATAAATTATTCATAATAAATCATAACCCATAGAAAGAGAATGAGTTTCATAAATAATTCAACATTTCATCATAACATTACCAGTGGAAAAAAAATCAGTTTCATAATAATCTCATCAATATAATCATTAACCATCCAGTTAAATAATACGGTTGGTATCCTTGTATCATATCCTTAGTAAATCATAAGTGGAATAAAATGGTGTTATTATAAATTAAATATTCTATAATCAAACTTTGTAATATATTTAGAGAAAACTACCATGGTCATTTTGAAATATATTTTTCAAAATATAGTACATTACAAAAAAATTAATGAAAAAAAATTATTTGAAAATGAAACTTATAAAAATCTAAAACAAAAATCAATTAATGTACTATTCATGATAGTTGAAAATTATGTTGATGTCATTGACATTAAATGAAATAATTTTTTCGCATTTTCAGTAAAAAAATAAAACATACATTATTCATATAATGATAATATGATTTAATTTAAATCATTTTTAGAACATAGATAATGTTTAAAAATAAAAATAAAAAATCATAGAAAATGATAAATAAACACTGACATTGATACATTTTTAAAACATTCGTAAAAACCTTATTTATAAAACATTGACATAAAATAAAAAGTATTTTTGATGAGTGAGAGACATAAACTCAGTTTTCCTTAATAAATTATTCTTCTCTCTCGAGTTATTAAAAAAATATAAATATAAGGAAAATAATTAATATCAATGAATAACCATATTATAATAATATTCATGGGATTATTGATATAGGTTTCCTAAATGTTCATAATCATAAATTTTATAAAAAAATCAAGATAAACCATGATATTGTGAAATAAATCCATAACATCAGGGTCATCATTCATCGAAAGAACTCTGTTGTCTGGTACAATAACCTAATCATTTATTATAATTCAATATAATAATCACTTATATTCTTATAAGATCATATATGATCCCCATCAAACATTTCAAAACCAATTAAATAATAATTTCTTTTTAAATCATCATCTCATGGTGTTAACTAATTAATTTTTCCTGAGAATTTATGTGTTTTATTTCTATTCATTGAAAAATGATCAAGGACAAATAGTTTCAATTATTTAAATCATGATATAAAGATCATATATATTCATTATGTAAATATTTATATTCATCCATAAAAGGTATAGAGAGAAAAATTAATTACACTATTCAATGAGATGGTAGGTTGTACGTATGCATGAACATTTTTTTCACTTTTGGTTCTATGGAAGAGTATAAAGTTAAATAATAATTCACCTTAACAAAATAATTATTACATCATATCTATAAAATATATTTATTAAATCCATCTATATTAAAATCTACATTATGTGTAAATGAAAATCAATCCATATCACTTCATGGAGGTGGTAGTCTACATAAACTCATGAGTGATGTTATCTTCAATCAATTATTGATAAGATAAGAAAAAAATATTATATTATTATTATATAAGCATGAAATTTTAATAAAAATAATATATAAACATTAAACACATCGTTAAAATTTCCATCAAATATGGTGATCGAAAATTAATTTTATCACTACGTGGAGAGGCACTAATAAAATACACACTATTAATAGCGCTAGTAAAGGGCCTTTACTAGTGCTTAAAAAAATCACACTCTAAGAGAGGTTAAAATCCAATATTTAACACCACTAAAAAAATCACTGATAACGGGGTCCATTATAATCAGTTTTCATTAGAGCTTACAAAGCAACCATTATCAGGGATTTTATTTACCGCTAATTAAGGCCCTTGATATATGTGCTTTTTAAGTATTGAAAATGGGTTTTTATAATCACTATAGAATCTCTAATGAAGGCCTTTGTTGCCATATATTTTTTATAACTAATAAATGGTTCTCTTTATTATCACTTTTTCTAGTGCTAGTAAAAATATGAAAAGCATATACCCTTTATCAGCACTTGTGACCCCCTTTCTCAGTGGTCTAAATCACTGCCCCACACACACCCCATTCCTCATCAATTTTGATTACCCTTCCTTTTTTCTAGATAGTATCTCACCCACCCATGCATGAGCATGGATTTGATCCTATAACTACCAAGTAAAAATCTATCCTCTTTACCACTGCCCAAAATTGTTTTATTTTATATTTTGAATTAATTTAAATTTTTTATATATATTAACATACATATTTATTATTCATAGGTATATATATATATACATTTAAAAAATATATGTTTTTTTGATTGTGTATATGTGTATGATATATTAATATATATACTCAAATGTATTGAAATATATTATATATTAATATTCAATGACATATATTAGAATATATATACATATCTGTATATATATGTGTCTCTTTATCAACACACATGCTTATATATAAATAAAATATTTATATATACTCATATACGTTTTCTGTAAATTACATTATATATTATATTTAATTATAATGATATAATTTTATAAAAACACATTTATATATAATGTATATGCAAAATATCGATACAAAATCATACATAAACATATTTACACACACAATTACACATTTAAATTTCTCACATACTCATAAACATATTTACAAATATATATTATAATTTACATATATTACAATATACAGAAAAATTTATATTTTTTTATCGATACATAAATGTTTAAATATGAACATTACTTATATAGCTATATAAATACATAATAAATCATTTTTACAAGGAAACAAATTGGATATTTTTTTACATATAATCAAATTAATAGTAAATATTTATTTCCATATGTTTTAAATACATAAAAATACAATTTCATTTAAATATGTATTTATACAATTTATTTATTATATGTTAGAATAAGAAAATGTTCATATATTTAATTATAAATGAAACTACATTATGAAAAATGATAAAACATCACAACCAGATCATCAATATATATATAATCTCTGGTAAAAATTTAGTCTCCATAGAAAAAACAATATGACCCCCTTCAAAGAGGCTAAAAATCAATTAAAGGAAAAAAATTGTTACATTTTCATTAAAAACTCAATTTTTTGGCCTTGAGGGCTATCGTTTTCCTAGAAAATTAATATTTCATGGTTCCCCTATGTCAAAAATGCATGTATCTGTTTCTAGGCTTTGATTTTATATCTAGTAGAGCAAAAAAGGATACTCACATCACATGTTATGGTCATTTAATGTTCAATCCATGTTTTCAAATTATCTTAAACCGTTCATTAATATATTTAATATTTATTTCATCCAATTTTTATTAAATGACAATTACCTAATAATAATTAGAAAATAACTAATTAATAATATTTTTAAATGTTTTATAAATTATTTGCACTAAATATCTTATATATTAAATTTAAATTTGTATTTAGTCTTATCTAAAACATATTTAAAAAATATAAATTATATTTATATAAATAAAAATATTTTTATATATTTAAATATTATTTTAATGAAATATAATTTACTTAATTTTATATTCTATTTCTCAGTGCTAGAAAAAATTATTGACAATGGTGTTCCATTATTAGTGCTAGTAAAAAAGACCTGATAAATCCCCTTATCATTTCTTTTTACTAATATAGATAAAGGGCCCCCTTTGTCAGTGCTTTTTAGTTTTAGTGATAAATTTCCCCTTTTTCAGTTCCTTTTTATTAACACTAATACATTGCCCCTTATTTTACTGCATTTTAAGTATCACAGATAAAGGGTCCAGCTTATCAGTGCCTTTTTTACCATTGATAAAGATACCAATTTATCACTTCTTTTTTTAGCATTGTAAATACCACCACCCCCCTTCAGTGCTTTTATCTAGCACTAATAATGAATATCACTTCATAATGCTATATTATTAGTAGTGGTAGTTGTCCACACATACTCATGTGTGCTACAGTCACTTACCATATTATTTTATAAAGGGCATAAAATTTTGGTTCCATTAACATTATAACGTTTAAGTATATTTTGTATACTAAATATATTGTTTATGAAGAATTTGATATATTTATAGTATGTAAAATAATAAATTAATTTAAAGATGTTGGTTAGGATGAGTTGCTCTTCTTAGGTAGGATTACTTTTCATCCTTTATTAAGTATCCTTGAAATGTTCATTTAAAAACATTAGAACATTTGGTTTTGGGATAATAATGTTCATAAAATAATTGTTCATGGATTTATTGAGATACATAAAAAAATTGGGGTAAAGAAGGTTAAGGAGGGGATATCCTTTTATAACTTTGGGATAGGACAAAATATCTTGGGGGAAGGGAGCATGCTTCCTTTTATCAAGAAATACAAAATTAAACTTGTTTACCACTTTATTTTTAATAATGATGTCATAATTTTTACCAATGGAAGTCATAAATCAATTCCGCATTTCATGAGAATCATGCCAACTAATGAAATGGTGAGTGGACAAAAAGTCTCTAAGGAATACCAAGTGTTACATTCCAAAAAATGATCTATAATTCATAGTGGTTAGTCCTAGATATTTTGGGGATACAAATGAATCAACTCACCATGACATTCTTCAGAGCCCCTATATCTAATGGTTGAATAAAAAGTGACATTCCAATGATCTTATCAACATGATCATGAAAGAAGTTGTAATAGGAAGAAAAAATTCTTATACTTTAGAGGAATGGTTACATTGATCAATTTCATTTTAACATAGATTCTAATGGATGTTTTATTTATTATCATTATATCGAAGGGGAAAGTCACCAAGATGGAAAATATCGTAACTTCTTTTATTTGGGATGCCGACCAGATGGGATGGTGTCATTCAGACTTGTAGAAACACATTGAAATCCTGATCGAGTAAGGTGGCGTTGTCATTAATAACATTACATAAAATATGAAATCCAGGAAGGGTTGGCCTGCATGGGAGATTGTCGAAGGTAAATCCTTATGGGTGAGGTTTATTCATAAAATTAATGGTGAAAGCTGGAATGAATATATATGTCAAAGAATGCTATTATCTAACCTCTTTAGGTTCATATTCAACTACATGGAACAGATACTAGGTTGTATGGGCTGGATGGTATGAAGGGGTGGCATCATCCTATGGAAGGATAATTGGTATAAATGGAGAATGTATTTTCTAAGGTTCCTAGATCTGAATATATTCATCAAGTATGTGAGAAGGAACCCATACTTGATGGAGACTATTCCTATTGAGTAACAAAGGAGAAATTCTGATAGTATCTTCTTGATTGATGATCTAGACCAATGCTTCATTATAGGTTCTGTCTTTGGAAGATTTAACATCCATGTCTATAGTGATACTTTTCTTTGGCATAGGGAGAAGGACAAGTGTTTTACGAATCTGTGGTGTAATGAGGTACCTAAAAAATAAATTTTTTCATTTGGAATATTTGGAAACATGATATCCTGACGAATTAATATGTGCAATGTATAGGGTATAATTTGGCTTCGTGGTGTTTCTCTTATGACATTCCATAATTGTAATCTATAATCCATCTCTTTCTTCATAGTGAATGGAAAATATAGTAATGGGATTTAATGGGGCTAATACTAGAAATCTCCGGCAAGGGATTCTCCTTGAAGGAACTTCTAACCACATGGTTCCCAAGAATGGAGATATGTGAATCGAAAAGTAAGACTTGTGGACTTATCTTTGTGACTATCTATTATAATATGTGGGACTCAAGAAATAGGGTGAGAGAATGTTCAAGGTGATCCCCTATTTTCCTTCATGTAAAAATGAAGGAAATAGTTGTAATGTTGGGGTCGAATATCTAGGTTGGGTGGAATTATACAAATATGTGGAGGCTTCTTTCAAGGTTTTATGAAATATGTACCTCATTTCTTGGAAACATAGGGTGATGGATCATATAGATAACTCCATATAGTGGCTTGAAGCTAAACGTTGATGGATCATACATGGCTAGGGAGATAAGGGGTATTGGGCTAGTGAGTGACAACAAAGGATTAGTTGTCTTTGGTTTTAGTGTGTGATATATATCAAGAAGCTCAATTGGTGTGGAGATCAAATCCATGCAATTAGAATTATCTTTTATGAGGGGTTCACTATTCTATTTAATGTAATTAAATATTATTGTTAATTAATAATTCAAATCCTACATAGGGACAAAAACCCTCCTTGGGAGTAGTTAACAAGTGCAGATAAAAAATCATCAAGGGTAGTATTGTTTGGAATGTTTGGAGAGAATGGAACTTTGAAGAAGATGCGTTTGCTTGTCAAGTAAGGGATGACGAGAATATCATTATGTAAAATAGAGTAGACTCCTTGGAAAATACATGAAAATAAATCACCTAAGGATATTCACTAATGATCATTCATTTTTAGGCCACCATGATTTTTGGTTTTCCATTTTTATCTGTTGTTTTTGTATTCCTCATCCTTTTATAACTAAAATTTTAATTTTCATTCAGTCAATTTCATCACATCCCCAGATTCCCAATAATGTTCTTTAAATTTTTGACCCATCGAGATAACATAAACCAAGAGCCTACCCTTATTATTTTTCACATTTTTTGTATCATCCAAGATTTATACCAATTTCTCATCATAGAAAATATCAAACTCCCATAGTAAAACCACTAAGTTCAGTGTATATTATGTACTATGTTTATACTTCCTCTGGATAGATAAATGAAATATATTATTTACTTTAGAGGGGTTTGGTGTAATATCTACGAGAAAAGATATCATCCCTGATTGATAAATAATGTCACAGGGGCCAATATACCAAAAGATAACCTTAAACTTATTTCTAAATCTTAAAAACTCCATCCAATGAAAAATTAATAGGAATACCTCGTCACCAATTTCGAATTCTATATTTCACTATTTAATGTCAACGGTACATTTCTGTCAACATTGAGCTACCCTGATATGATAATAAATGGAAATAGATTTCTATACTATTTCCACAACAACACAGGGTCCTAATAGATTTAAATATCTAACTTCATCATAAAAACTTTGTGTTTTACTATTCATTCAATAGAGGGATTCATCAGGATCCCTCTGAATGCTCGATTGATAGATTTTTTTTTTGTTAAAAAACTCCGCTAGAATAAGGTGTTAATGTCAACCAACATCGAAATCCAAAGAACAAGAACTCTTTATATTCTCCTGTGGTTCAATATTTATCCCATAATAACCATATGTCAATTTATTATAAGCTACAATGAATCAAAAATCTGAATCTGGACCATGTAAAAGACTTCACCAAAACATGATGGTAAACCTCAGATCCCGATCAGAGATAATAGAATGTGGAATCTCATGCAACCATACTACTTCCTTATTATATATTCTGGAAATCCAATATAGAGAGAAATTTTCTCTGGTAAAATGATGTGTTATATATTCCTATGGATATCGACAAAAATGAAATATAATTATTGTCTTCATATGTTTTTGGGAGTCTGATGACAAAATAAATGGTGGTTTTCTTCATTTTTATTATGGTATAGGTAATGGTTGTAGTATCCCCTTATGTTTATTCCTCTCAAACTTAACATGATTGAATGACAAGAAACGTGATACACGCAATCCAATATCTCTCTAAATGTTATCTCACCAGAAATAATCATAACTATCTCTACACATATTCCTACATTAAATATTAACAGAAAATGTTTAAATATGAGACTCATCCTAATATTGCTTCTTAAAACTAACATGGATATGTCACATAAACAGTTCCATTAATATATCATTCCATCATAACCAATATAGAACTCAAGAAAGTGTATTAACTTCTTCTACAGGTGTACAACTTCATCTTGTTCCTCTTTAGTCATTACATTGATAGATAACTGAACTCACATTCAAGGAAGATAGTATTCCTCCCATTCCTTCAAGATTTCCATATCCATACTTTGAAAAGATATAAATAATCCATATTTTTTATCCATATCATAGATAAGATTTAATTATCCTTTTAAATCAAGGAATATTCCACTTTATTTTCTTTCCCAAGGTGGTAATGTATTAAGATGTCATTATCGTTAATTAACTCCAACCATATTCTCTAGAACATCTTCTACTATTTTTTGGTGATTATAGTGTTTAATAATTTTTAATCAATATATATGTGTCACCTTTCACCATTAAGAAAACTCCTCTATATATTTAATCAAGAAATTACCACATATAACTTCATATCATGATTTGGGTAATTTTTTCCATGACCCATTAACTTTTTTGTGTAATAATATATAACAATTTAATTCTATAGGGGTAAATATCCTAGTAAATTCATTGATGATTCATTGATTATTTTAAACCCATCTCTACTGTAGGGTATTGTAAGCATAGGTTCACTGACAAACCTTCCATTCAGTTCAGTGAAATTTTCATCATATTCTCCTATTTATAGGAACATAGATCCATTTCATGTTAACAATGATTATGGATTATAAAGTCATGGTAAATTCTCCACATTATATCAATAATATCCATCCAAGCTAGTAAAACTACAAATCCCAATCATAGGGGTTTGTCAATGTCAATGATCAATAACTTCCATCTTATATGGATTGACCGATGTACACTCTAACGAGATTATATAAACAAATAATGAATCTTTTTTTCACCAAAATTCACACTTGGTAAATTTTTCATAAATATTCTCCCTATTTAGGTTCTTTATTACAGTACTCATGTTTTCTTTGCGTTCTTCCTTAATCTTGGAATATATTAGAATTTCATTTATAATGCATATTGAAAAATGATAAAGGTTATCTCTCAATACATTATTCATTAGATACATGAACATAATAGAGGTATCATTAAGACAATATTTAATCAAATAAATTTATAGTTTCCATACTTCATACAAAAATGTTTTTGTTATTTTGTATTAAATTTTTACACATAATAAATAGTATTCAATTCAGATATCAATCGTAGAATAATATTTATCTCCTTTAAGTTAATTAAAAAATCATCGACATGTGAAAGAGGATACATATTCTTGGTTGATATCTATTTAACAACTTTATAATCAATGAAAATTTGAATTGATTCATATTTATCCATGAATGAAAACGTTTTAAACCCTTGGTGTTGAACTTGACCAAATGAATATATTATCAAGATTAATAGGGATTTGATTCTCTAATTCCTTTAACTCAATATGGGCCATTATATATGGTTCATTTAAAAATATTTAGCACTAGGTATATATTCTATGGAA
Organism: Viscum album; assembly: GCA_963277665.1. Taxonomy (NCBI): domain Eukaryota; kingdom Viridiplantae; phylum Streptophyta; class Magnoliopsida; order Santalales; family Viscaceae; genus Viscum; species Viscum album. The sequence goes on along the minus strand of OY728130.1, from coordinate 51,051,379 downwards.
AACCCAGCTTCATGATTCGAATGAAGACTAAAAAAAATTAAAAAAAAATCATTTCATTTTTATAAAATTGACTTATCTAAAATTTTCAGCTTTTTCCTAAATATATGAGGAAAACAACCCTTTTGAAAAGGAATCATGAATGACATAATGGATTTCATTTCCAATCAAATATCATATTTTTCACCACACTAATAGATTCTCATAGGTTGGTTTAGAATATCAAATGTAACCTCCATTAAAAAAAATTATGTAATTTAAATAAAAAAAATATAATCCATTACTATGATAACATTAAATTCAACTAGAGGGAGAATAATGACAATTTCTATAAGAATATTATAATAATATTTAATCAGCAAAAATAATATATTTTAGATGTGATCTTCATACCATTAGGGTATTTTAATACTAATTTAATATCTAATCACTGAGGTGTTGTTATGATAACCATATAAAATTCATCATATATTAAAAATTGGGAAAATCAGTAAATTAATAAAACAAATTGTAGTTCTATTGTGGATGAAAATTATAACTTTCAATACTTAATTATAATACCCAAAAAATGCAATAATGATCATGTGTGATGTCTATTTATATCTAGGATTGAGAGGTTTTGATAATTGATCATCATCATTAACCATTGGATTTTAGAAACGGTTAGCATAATGTCCATACTTCTTTTAATAGAAACACATGAGTTTGGGTAGTGCATTTTGTGTTAAATTCTCTCCATAATTAGATATCTTCTTCTTTCCATCACATAATCATTTGATTTCCAAATGTAATTCCTTTCAACACTAAAAACATTTATCATTCCCTTTAATAAAATTCTATTTTATTTCAATATACACATTGTGCATAAATTAAAGCTCAACTTTTTGTCTATATTGTTTTTAATATTATAATTTCATTGAAATTCCATATTTATTTTCCTATCATGTTTATGAAATTAATGGGTAACTCCAATTTCTATTCACACCTTGATAAAACATCAATGTATTTCTTCGTATCTAGGGATATTCCATTTGGATAACTACCTTCACAGAATTTGTTTTGAGCCACTTAAGAATCGACCAATGTTACATTAAGTTCAGCTAATTAAATAAGAAGAGCACTTTTTTGGTCATGAAAAATTTCCCTCATAGGTTCTAATGGATTTTTTATCATTCTATTATAACTAAATTAATTATATCTCCATATTCATATGATAACAACAATGAAATTATTAAATTAAATATAATAACCTAAAATTATCACTTTTATCCATTAATCATCAATTAGTGGATAATTCTATCAACTAAGATATGGTGAATTTTTCCTTGAAAATGACTCAACCGAGAATTAATCTAGTATATTCTCATTTGGAATAATATAATGATTCATAGTTTTAGAAAGTTTCATAAACATAGAAACTATATTTTTCATTCTAGATCCAATAACATTTGGTTTCTCGTGAGGAAAATCATATCATTTTATGTCACATTCTGTATTAACATGATTCCTTCATGTTCAAACCATTGAATAAAACAAAAAATTATTGTGTGATCAATAATTATCATATTGGGAAAAGATATATTTGATATATTTGATTGGTTAATGGTATATAGTCTAGAGGGGGTGAATAGACCAGATTAAAAAATTAAAACAAAAAAATAGATTAAATAAATTAAATATCAAAGATAATTATTAAATTTAATTAAAAGAATAAAATGTAAATAATACAAGTATTATTTATAGTAGTTTGGACCAATGTGGGCCTAAACTTCACTTATACCCCTATACTAGGTCTGAGGTATGTTTTCACTATAAATGATTTTTATGATAGAATAATAAGCCAATTTCAGAATCCTCTTCTTTTAGAGAGATAACCGCAATACTAACTTTTGTATGTGGTGTCCCAACACTTACAACCTGACATTATACATGTGGAGTCACAACCTTAAAATTATTGACTTTAGATAAATGGATTCACAATCCTTAGATCAATATTTTAGTATCTAGAGGTCACAACCCAAGGCAAAAAGACAACAAATAATGATTTTCTATGTAAAATCATAAAAAAATAGAAAGTGTGTGAGAGAGATGGGAAATAGTGTTACAGGCTCCAAACCAGATGAATGAGAAGATAATTAACTAAAAACTATGTTTCAGTTGTTGATGATTAATTTTTTTTATTTCCAATGTAATAGAAGTTGAAATTGAAGAAATCCAGCCGTCATGATATCATGCAGGTGATGAGAAAGAGTACCACATAGAATTTGGCTTGTACGACATGTAGAAATAGTTCCCTACAGGTTGATGATGTTATCCCATGGTATTGTTATTTTTAAAAGTTATTTTGATGCATATAAATAAAATCTTCAAAAGTTTTAGCAGCTTCACTTCCTTCAGATATTCAAAATAAATTGAGTTGAGATTTTACATAAATATCTCTATAAAAAAATTATAGCATTGTTCCGTATTTATTCCTACAGAATAAATCATAAAATAAATTTAAAATAATTTGAATAAATCTTCAAATATTATCTCTAAAAAATTAATCACATTTAATTATTTTAAAACACTCTTTTATATCCATTCAAACCTATTTAAACTTACTAAAAACAGTTCATGGAAACTAGCAGAAGAATTCGAAAGTAAATTCACATATTTCAATTTAAAAAATATTGTATCCTATGACTCTATTAGAAAAAGAAATTGAAAAAATTTATTAATTTTAATATTCAATTACTTCAACAAAATCACTAAAATATCTTTGATCATAATCCTTAGATTTAGTTTGAATGTTTCTAGTATAAAAACTTCTAAAAATAATCCATATATATATACACATAAAATCAATGTTGAACATACAAGAACAAAGTGATAGCAGAAAAGTATGGTAAAAAATGTATTGTACACAAAACTAGGGTAAACTAATGTATGGTACACAAAATTTGGGTACACAAAATTAGGGTACACAAAAGTAGGGTACACCAAAATTTGGGTAAACGAACGTAAGGTACATGAATGTTGCTTTTCTCAAAAGTAGGGTTCACCAAAATTGGGTTCACTAAAAATTGGGATCATTAAAAAATTAGTGTAAGGTTCATTAGAAATTTGAATAGGTTTCATTTAAAAAGTAGCATTGAGATCATTACAAAAGTAGGGTAGGGTTTATAACAAAAATAGGGTTGTTAAACCATTTATTGCACTATTATGAAACGAGGGTTCTTGAACCATACTTTTAACTATTCTAAAAGTAGGGTTTCCAAACCATAATTTGAAAATCTATGAAATTATGGTCATTAAACCATACATTAAACTATTTTGGAAGTGGGTTTTCTAAGCCATTATTTTCACTGTTCAGAATATAGGGTTGTGGAACCATACTTTTCTCTATTTTATATGTAGGGTTTCCAAACCATACATTTCACGTTTCTGAAATTAGGTTTTCAGAACCATACATTTCACTATTTTGAATCTAGAGTTTTTGAACCATATTTTTCACTGTTCTGAAAGTAGGGTTTTTGATCCCTACATTTCACTATTCTCAAACTAGGGTTTCCAAATCATACTATTAGAAAAACAGGACATCATACATTACAAAAAATGAAATAAATTTTTGAAGACTCTTAGTAGAAGATTCATCCTTTGTTAAATCCAAATTATCTGTATAAAATATAATTACCATTCCAATGAATCACAATTAAAATAATTCATAAATATTCTACTATTAAAATTATTGAAAAATACAAGAAAGAACATTCTGTAAAAACTACACTGTAAAATAAAGTTGATGAACTTTAAAAAATTTGATGTTTATCCAAAAGACCTTTGTAGACTTTTATGTAAACATATGAAGTCAAGATTAATATTTCTTAATTATATTAAATATTGTCTCATGTGAATCTGATATGTTTAGAACTTGAAGAAATTTATATATAGTACCTCTTCAAAACTACAGATTATAGTGTTTTGAAAACTGCAGCAACAACTTTGTACAATTTTAGAGTACTAGAAAATCATTTTCAAACATCCTAAAAAAATAATGTTTAGATAATTATATTATATATCAAAATTTGTAAGAAGCAGAAAAATCCAAAAAATTTGTATTATTATATCATTAATGTTTAAAGGAAAATTATAATGTAATATATACTAAAAATATAATATGAGACTAAGAAATAAGAATCGTGATCGGTCTGAAATAAGAATATAATAGAAAATTAATTAGACATATTTGTTTTTTAATAAATTAATTTATAAATTTTATCTTTCATACAATGTATGAATTATTGAATTCAGCTCTCTATAGTCCAATTTATAATTAAAATACAGAGAGTTCCAAAAATTACATATAATTAAAGATAATCATAAAGGTTAAAAAACAAATATATAATCTTATTTAATAAAACAAAAGAAAACATTAAAATAGAAAAATTATCCCCCTTTTTTAATAAAAAACCATAACATTTAAATCATTCAAAACCAAAATTTAATGCTTTCAAAACAAACTTTTTTCTCCCCATTTTTGTAAATAAACAAAAAGAGAAAGAAAAAAACCCTAAAAATGCATCAGTAAAAAGTTGAAATTCAAAAATACCAATATTAACTTTAATTTTTTTTATCTTAATAGAGTCTAACAGAATTGTAACAATATATGCTATTTAATTTTTATAAGGTATTATTTCAAAAATAATATCGCTCATGTTCGCATAATCTCTAATAAAATTAAATCTAAGGTCAATGTGATTTGTTCTAGAATCCTATAAGTGGTTTTTTGAATTTGATATTGAAGAATTATTGTCACAATAAATACGAATTTTATCGAGATATACACCAAAATCACATAAGGTTTTCTTAATCCATAAATGTTAAGTAAAACTACTAGCGGTAGAGATAAACTCAACTTCAATAGTAAATAATTCTACATATCATTTCTTCTTAGATTACTAGGAAATTAATCTTTTTCCTAGAAAATGACTCATACCTGATGTTTTTTTATTTAACTTCTACTTCCTCCAAAATTATATATAAAATATGATGTAAAATCAAGAAATTTATATTTTGGATAAAATAAACTAGAATAAATAGTTCCTTTAACATATTTAATTCTTCATTTTACACCTCTAATATGAATTTACATAGGATCGTCTTGCAATATATCACATAAAATAACACTAAAAATAATACCAGTTCAATATTCAGTTAAATATATAATGCTACCTATCTTGATTCAATAAACATTAATACCAACTGATTTACAAGATTCTTCAATATATAATTTACAACTAGTACCCATAAGAGTTTTCATATGTTTATTGGAATCACGAAAAAATATTTTAACCACCTATTTAACATATGTTGATCGACAAAGAAAACTTCTATCTTTTCATTGAGAAATATCATGTCCAAAAATAATTTTTATTCTCCCATTAAGATCAATCCAAATTCAGATGACATTGAAGTAGAAAAATTATAGAAAAGAGTTTAACAACAGGATCCAAAAACAATATCATCAATATAAATTTGTGTAATTAAAATATCCTTAGATGTTATTTTAATTAGAAGTGCATGGTCAACATTTTCTTTCTTGAAACCATTATTTTAAAAAAACAATTAATGAAATTTCTCCATTCCAACCATGAGGTGATTTTTTGAGACCATATAATGTATAGATAATTTAGAAACATGGTTAATAAATTTTTCACTTTCATAAAATAGGATTTGAAAATGCAAAACATATTTAGTTATAAAACCCATTATGAGGGTAATTTTTACATCCATTTGGTATAATTTAAAACATTGAAAATAAGAAAAATCCAACACTATTATAATTTTCTCTAACATGTAAACTAGTTAAAATAAATCTTCAATGTTTATACCTTTAAATTCAGAGTATCCTTGAGAAACTACTTTGACTTTGTTTTTGAAATTCGGTCCAGATTCAACCCTCTTATTTCTAATGACCCACTTTATTTCAATTACCTGTTTATCCTAGAGAAATTATTCTAAAGTCAAAAAATTATTTATAAAAAATTACTTAATTCATCTTGCATAGAAATAATCCCGCAAGAACTATTTAATGTGTCAATAAAATTATTAGGAATAGAATCTGAGATAAATCAAAAATTAACACAAAACATTTAAATAGGATTTTTGGTCTTCACACCCGAATCAATATTTCCAATTACATTTGAAATAAGATGATCTATGAAAATCTTCCATCATATTGGATCATGTTGATAAGTAGTATTCTCCCCCTCAAATGATTCATTGTTATTATGAATTATTTCTCCACCAAATTTAAAATCTCTAAACTCATCATAAAAAACATTATAATCAGAATTTAATTTAAGATAATTTTTTTTCAAATGTATCATGAAATGTTTCTTCAATAATCCTAGTTCATTTATGATAAACTTTATAATAATCACTATTATTATAATAACCAAGAAAAATATATTCATCACTTCTAGAATGAACTTTATCTAAATTATTATTCAAATATAAAATAAAATATTTTCAACCAAAAACTCTAAAATAACCTATTTAAGGAAATATATTTCTAAATAATTTATGAGTATTTTTCCTTTTAAAAGGCCTAACAATAATTCTAGTTGAAATATAACATTCATAAAAAATAGAATCTACCATAAAATATATGGAATATAATATTCACTTAACATAGTTCAATACATTTTCATAAAAGTTCTATTTTTTCATTCTACAACAACATATTTCTATGGAGTGCTTGGAGTAAAAAAACCTATGAAATAACCATTATTTTCAATAAAAATTGAAAATATAAATTATGAAATTTACCTCCATTATCACTATTAATTGAAATAATCATATTTCCATTTTAATTTTGAAGTAAACTACAAAAATAAGTATATAGATATAAAGTATCATTTTTATGAGTAAGAAATTATACCCCAAGTAAATCTTTCATAATCATCTATATTATACAAGGTATATTTCATTCCACCAAGACTAGAAATATGAGTGGGTACAAATAAATAAATATGTACTAACTGTAATGATCTATTAGTACTTATCTAATTGGTGTGTCTAAAATAAATTTTTTGTTGCATCCCTTTCATTCACGCATTAGAAAAATGAAGTTGTTCTCTCTTCGAGGAAGGTAGTTGTAACAAATTATAAATTTTTGAGAGATTATGTAACATTCTGAAATTAACATGACCTAAAAATCGATGCCAAAGGTTTTCTTCATTCTGTAAAACATTCAAACACTTTCCATGATGAATATTTAGTTCATTGAAATAAATAATAAATGTATTATCTTTTTGATTAGCATAAAATAATAATGAATCATATTTAAAAACTAAACACTTATCATTTTGAATTTTAACATACATTTCATCATCACATAATTATGATATACTAATTAAATTAAGTTTTTAGGCATTCAAAATATAAAAATTTTGAAATAAAAGTTGAATTTGAAATACGAACTTTAACAAAACCTTTTATTTTCGTTTTTGAATTGTCTCCAAAAGTAGTAGTTCCTCAAAAAATGTGTTGAAAGTGGTAAAACATGATGGTTCTCCAGTCATATGAATTGATAATCCACAGTCTAGGTATCATATGTCTTTCTTGAGACATACATGAAATATTTCCTAAAAAAAGAAATTACATGATAATTTCGTTTCCCAAGATACTTTGGGTCCAATGGGATTAGTTATATAATTTTTAGGTACCATACAGAATTTAAACAAATGTTGTAAGGAAATCTATATAATAAATATTTAGAAATATTTGTTTGTGTAAATATCAATGATTATTTGAATCTATGATAATATTACTTTTTATAGCGACCTTTCATGCCACATTTAACACAAGTAATAGATTAACTACAACCATTATTACTTTTAAAAAATGAGTTTTATAAAAAAAATAATCTCATAACATAATAAGAAAACATATTTATTTATAAATATTTTAGTTCAAAAATATTTATACTGTCAGAATCATAGTGAGAATCAGAAAGTACAGAATAAAAATTGGAATTAATATCCTTTCCTAGTGATTCTATGAAGCAAAAGTTAGCAGATTATTTTTCATTCCCAAATTTTTTACTAGAATCATATTCTTCTTTATAACTCCAAATAGTTTTCAATGCCTTTTATCTTTTTTTCATTATTCTTTAGTTTAGGAAAATCATGTTTGATATATTATTACTTTCAATATTCATAAATTTTTACAACTAAAGAAATGAAATTTTGTCCACCTTTCTTATATCTCATATTTTTTTTATGGTTTAAACTAAACTGGTCCTTGAATCCTTTTTTCTCATTATTTTGTAAACTCTAGATATAATCTGATCTCTATCCTCTCATCACTATCTTGTGAGTAAAAAATGGAACAATCAGAAAAAAAAACATCCACAAATTTAAAAGCAACACCTTTTCTTTTTTTCCTCATCAACTATGTTCTTCAGTTCCTGTTCATATTGTAGCAGGGATCCAATCAATTTATCATGTGTTTACTATTTGAAACTCTTTAATTCATAAATGGAATCCTTCTTCACATTCAATTACAAAGGTAATTCTAATTAGACTCTTTCAATAAGTAATGGTTTTTCCAGATCTTCTATAAATTAATTCGTTCCATTCACAATGCTTGTAAATCTATGGAAAATTTGGTTTAATATTTCATATTCACACATCTTGATGTCTTAGTACTTTGTAACAATAATTACAAGCTTTGTTTTGATTAATATATCAGATCCAAGGGTAGTGAGTTGTAGAATCTTCCAAATTTCATGATTTGTCATTCAAGTAGAATCATGACTAAAAAAACTTTTGTTAATAAAACAATATAAAATATTAATAGATTTGTAATTTAAAACAAATATAGTATAATCAATTTTGGTAAGTGTAGCTAGGTCATATTTGGGTAGTTCATACTACTTTGACACAATAGAGTAGTTCTCAATGATCAACTTTTTGATGTAAGCCTTCATTTAGGATCACCAGTAGCCATAATCATTTCCATGAAAGTGTGGCGGCTTTTGAGGAATCCAAGAATAATTCGGTTTTAATCCTACAATCATATAAGATCTTAATCAATAGACTGTGAGGTCTAGGAATAGGTTAGCACATGTAAAGTAAAATTAGACTCTATAGTGGTAGTTTTTAATTTCAAAAGAAAAAACTTATGATACAAATTAACGGTATCAAGAAAATGTATTATAGAGATAATATATTTATAAGAAATTTATACATTGATACCAATTTTCATGTTAGATTGGGTAATGGATTAGTGTTTTGAGGGGGTGAAAATACCAGAAAAAGTTTTAGAAAAATAGCTGATTAAATAAATTATTTATAAATGTTAATTATAAAGGTTAATTAGCATTGGAAAAATTAAATAAAAAAAGATTTTTTATAGTAGTTTGGTCCAATGTGGCCATACTCTACACTTATACCTATCTAATCAACAATATATACATGTGAACTAAAAATTATGATTAAGGGGGAATCAAAAACCATTACAAAATTCTTTTCTAGTGGAGAGATAACCATGAAACTGCCTTTTTTATGGGTAGTCACAACACTTACAACCTATCATTAGACATTGGGAGTCACAACCCAAATAGTCCTGACTTTAGATGTAGTGGGTCACAGCCCATGGATCCTGAATTTAGAATCCTGGAGTCAAAACATGAGGAAAAAATAACAAAATTTTCTATTTTTTTTAAAATCATAGAGAGAAAACAGAAAGTTCTTGTGATACATGTAAAATAGTGTCAAATTCTCAAAACCAAATGAATGATAAGATAAAAAATTACATCACATGCACTGGTTGTTGAGTATTAGATCATGTTGTCTTGTCAAGGTATTATAAGTCGAAGAAGATGAAATTTGGCTCATGGAAGATCATTCAAGTGGTGAAAAAGAGTAACACACAAACATTCGCTTGTATAGAAGCTTGAAAAACTTCAAAGCTCCTCTAAGATGTTTTATCATAGTACTGTTGTGTATTGTTTTTAACCTATAAGATATATATATATATATAATAGATATTTAGTTTTTTAGTAGCTCTACTTCCTTCCGATATTCAAAATAAAATGAGTCAAGAGCTTTCATAAATATCACAACAAAAAATACAGCACATTTTCTACTTTTTTTCCTGTAGAATAAATCTGAAAAATAATTTAAAAATATTTGAATAAATCTTCCTAAAATATCTATAGAATAATAATAGAATTAGATACTTTTCAAAATATTATTTAAATCCATTCAATCCTATTTAAACATAGTCAAAATATTTCTCTAAAACTAAAATCATTATCCAAAAGAAATTTAAAATATTTAAATTTAAAAAATCATGTATCCTCTCAATTTATTGGAAAAACACATTATAATAGTTTATTAATTTCTCACTATAAATATTTAAAAAAATCATCAAAATCTCTCCAATCAAAATCTTTAGATTTAATGTGAGTTTAGCCAGCAAAAACAACTTTTAAAAATAATCCACATATATATATACACCACAAATCAATGTTCAGCATAAAATCACAAAGTGGAAGAATCAAAGTAGGTTAAACAAAGCTAGAGTACATGAATATAGGGTACACTAATTTTGGGCACATAAAATTAGGGTACACTAAATTAGGGTATATGAAATTAGGGTACAAGAAAGTTGGGTACACTGAATGTTGGGAACAAAAATGTAGGGTACACAAAAGTAGGGTTCACCGAAAGTATATTTCACTGGAAGTAGGGTTCACTAAATATAGGGTTCAATGAAATTATGGTTCATTAAAAAATATCATAGGTTTCCCTAGAAATTTAGTGTGGGGTTTAGTAAAATAGTGTAACAAGTTTCATTAAAAAAGTAGGTTTGTCGAACCATACTTTGAATTGTTCAGAAAGCAGGGTTATAAAACCATACTTTGTACTATTTGGAATGTAGGGATTCCAAACCATACTTTTCACTATTTTGAATATAGGTTTTCTAAATAATACTTTTCACTATTCTTAAATTAGGGTAGTCAAAATATACATTTCACTTTTCTGAAAGTAGGGTTGTCAAACCATACTTTTCAATACTGTGAAATTAGGATTTTTGAACCATACATTTCACTATTTGAAAAGTAGGCTTTCCAAACCATAATTTTAGGAAAATGGGACAATATACATTAATAAAAATCAATGGATTTTATAATTACATTATAAGAATACTATGCCTTTGGTAAATGATACTAAATTCTAGAAAAATATTATTATATTTCCAATTAATCAAGAGTTGAATAAATATAAATTATACTTCACCTAAATTTAAAAAACACAGAAGCAATAACATTTTGTAAAAATTGGATCTAGGAAACTGCATTGAAGAACATTATATAATTTAATAACCAGCCAAAAGGCCTTTTAAGATATTGATTTATGCTAGTTTAATCAAGATAGAAATGTCTTATTTCTATAAAATAAAGTATCATTAGAAAATTGTATTTGTATAACTTGTTGTAAATTAAATACTCTAACTTTTAAAAACTGTAGATTATAGAATTTGATAAAACATAATTTGTAACTTTTTTTTAATTTTTATTTTACTATAATAGCATTTTAAGACATCCTCATACAGTAATTAATATTAGATAAATCACTTATCTATTCAACATGATAAGAATCATACAAATAAAAACACTAAGGATTGATATGTCAAAATAATGATGAAAATTATAATGTGGTTTCTAATGAAAAATAGAATTTGAGAATAAAAAATAAGAATATTGTTCGGGTTTGAATGCGAACATGACTGGAAAATAATTATAATTCATTATAATTTAATAATATAGATATATAAATTTTATATTTCATATGAAGTATGGATTATTAAATTTTAATCACTACAAATCATATTATATTGAAAATACTGAAAGGTCAAAAAAATAACATGTAATCAAAAAAATCATAATGGGTGTAAAATAAATTTACAATCATATGTAATAATACAAAAGGAAACATGCACATGAACAAAAAATAATCCATGAAAATTATTTCCTTAGTAGATGATAACTTCCATGACTGTCATAGAGGATTATGTTCACTCCCCAATCCATAATAATCGTAGTCAAGGTTTACTACCATGATTATAATAGAGGATAGATTCCCATTATGGACTATGTTCACACCCCAATCCATTCCTTATTATCATTGTGGATATATATTTTAACCAAATTCATTGGGGGATATATAATTTTAGGTCCACCCATCACATAATCATTATTCATTCATATGTGTTCCATAAGATCATAAATCATTCATCAAATAACATAACCTATGGATTGGAAATAAATTTAATAAACATTTCATCATAACCTGATACGTGGAAAATATATAGGTTTTATAAATATTTAATCGTAATAATAATAAACAATCATAGTATCTAATAAATATGGTATCCTTGGATCATATCCTTAGTAATGAATAAAAAACTACAAATGATAATATCATAAGTGGAAATTTTGTTTAAATGATGTCAGGAATATTTCAATTGGAAAATAACACATTTATTTTGAAATCACATATTCAAAATTTATAAATTTCCCAAATATTAATGAAGAAATGTTATATATAAATAAATTATAAAACCTATGATTTTTTTATTATCATTTAATGGTCATGAAAACATAAAATGATATTCATGTTGTGCATGTTAAGATAATGATTCAATTCACATTTTCTATAAAAACTAAAAATTATAATATTTTAAAAATGAAATGAAGTATCCTTTTAAAACATTTTCTAAAAAATAAATCATGAAGATAAATAAATTAAAACGATCATATTATAATAGTTAAAAATTCTTTCTAAAATTTTAGTTAACATGTACTTAGATGAAAAAATATTTCCAATTGAAGAAAAACCTATTGTCATTTTTTCGTAAAATCAAAATATTCATCTACTAAGATTATAAAGGGTGTAAAATGAATGGAATAGAATTAAATCACAATAAATAACCATATGTGAATAAAATTATTATGATTCATCAAATATAGATTATAAAATATTAATATTATGAAATAAATCAAAAAATACTATTTATTCCAAAATAAAAACACCCATCAGGGTGGTCTGAAGTGAAGTTAAACCAAAAAATCTCCTTTGGAAATTTAATTATAATCTTAGGAAAGGAATTTAGTGATATGGTAAATAATAAAACTATAATGTGTGTTACCATTTGCGGAAAGGATGTCAGTAGTAATGTTTCCCACCCTTATTGTGTCGGTAACCTTCATACCATTACTAATAATGCCCTTACATATCCTAATGAGATAAATGAGGTATCATGGAGTTCTAATGGGGTACCTAATGAATTTAGCTAGAATTTTAGAATCATATTTTATTTACACAATATTGGGGTTGTGAAGCTTGTAGAAGGATATTATACTAGATAGGTCTCAGGTGTCTATCTTGATTACATTACATATTCAAAACAATTATTGAAATAAATGACTACATACCCTATATTGTCACAAAGATGGACTATTTCACTCATATCACCCTAAATTCATGAAATTTACATATTTATTTTTAACCTTAAAAAATATGGCTTCCACTTGATCCACCTATCAATTGAAGCATTGTTGTTGAGTCTAAAACTTCAAGATAAAAGGTCTTTGTTAGCAGCATATGACTCACTTTTGAGGATATGAAGAACAAAATCTAACATAAGGAAATGAAATAATATATTTACAAGTTTATTTTTACATTGAATCCCTTATCTACCTTAATTCATCATCTCCTATAAATCACAATAGACTATAGAAAAGACCATCTTGTGGATCATGATTTATTTGTTTTTTCCTTCAGTCCCTACAAGAATATGAAGAGGAATTCCTATAAACCCACCACCAATACCTGAAGCCTCGACCTCTGAAAGACCTAATACCATGAAACATTATCCATGAAACCATAATAAAATATGTTCCACATAGATTCAGTACCAGGATTCTCATAGAACATGCACCTCAAAAAATGGTTAATCCCCTTTATTCAACCATTATTATCTGTATGTATGGGATTGTTATATAACTACTTAACAAGAAAAATCATGTCGCTTGTTATGTATTAGAGACATATATTTCTCTTCCACCTATCGGTGTGATGTATGGGTTAAATGATCTTGATAAATTCTCATGATCTGAATGATCCTATCATTGAATACATGGACATTCATATATCTTGTCCACCTGAGAGATTAACTATTCCATCCAAGATTTTCATCCTCATTATGTGTGTCCTCAATAAATTGCATATGGAAGATAACCGGATTAATAAAAATCTCTAGAATCAGGCATCCTAGAAAAATGCGGCTCTGGCTTGGCATATCAACTTTCCAATAAGAGATATCAACTCACCCAATCACCCACTGCACCTTAACATCTAGCAATACAAGAGTCTCTATTACAGACCACACCAGAATTTAGTGTTTCCCATATTCTCATCCAATAAAAAAATTACTCCATGTATATACTTCTCATGGTTCTTTCCCATAAGTATTTCTATTTTCTAATTTTCTAGGCTAGTCACAGTTGCATGGATAACATAGAATTTGAAATTATTTTCATGTTGATCACACCCATTATAATAGATATATCCTACTGCTTCCACAGATACCATTGGAATTTTCCTTTGAGTATTTTGTCACAAGCGGAATTTGTATTTATTTTTTCTATTATATAAATGGAACACATCTGTGTCTTTATCACTGAGAATACATGGATGGGAATCTTTATAATCTTGCCATTCACTAATGGGATCCTACCAACCAATGAGATAACATTATTTATACAGTTGAATATAAAATCCATAATATGATTGAACTTATTATCAAAAAGATCGTTTTAATTATCTCATACAATATTATAGCTTCTAAGTATTCTATTATAAGTCTCCTCTAATGAAAACCTAATTTATCTTGAATAATTCTTATATGTTGGTTAAAAAAATCCATTATAAGATAGGCACTACATTTTTATATATTATTATATTTTACACTCCAACATCTATAAATTTCAATCATATTTTTTAACCCATAAATTTTTTCCTACATGCCATTAATGTAGAATTGAATTTCTTCCTCATACATCAAATGGTACATGGTTTCCATCCCAGATTTGTTCCTATAATCATGTATAATTCCTTTTGTAAATTCACTATCCATATTTCTTAAGAGATCCTCCTTTTCAAGGATAAAGTGGCTTGGAGAAAGAGTGTGTCCCTACCTTTGAACTTTTCCAAAATTAAGGAAACCAATGAATCTACCCAATAATGAAACAAAGACCCAAGATGAAGAATAGAAACTAAATACCAAATCACAGGTCCATCCATTAATTAAAAATATGATCCATTTTCTTTAAACTGATAAAATAATTCATGTGTTGAAATGCCTTGTCCATATCCACCTTAGTCATTATGTTGGATCCAATACTCTTCCTCTTAATTTGATTCACTATCTCTATCAGAATCTCAATTTCCCCCTTAATTATATACACCATCAAAAGTCAAGTTGTTCTCTAGAAATGATCTGAGTAAGAATTTTATTTATCCTATTATTAAAGATACCGGTGAGTGTTTTTTGTGACGACTTGAGAGAAAAATTGTCCTGAACTAATTAAAATTAATTAGATCCTTCACTTTTTGAATAAGAAAAAATTTAGAGGCAGTTATGTATCTTTTTAAAGATCCTCTCTAAAAGAAATCCTATATGAATTCAATTTCCTTAACTCTAATAATATCCAATGGAAAAATACATAGAATGTGCCTAGAAAGAAGTCTGGTACTGGTGTGTTTTCAGTATTCAAGAAAAACATAGCATCCTTGATTTCCCTTTTATATGGAATAGTCTTCGTATATTTTACTATAATCATAAGTGACCATAATTTCAATGATTTTTTAGAATTCATCCTACATTCCTCCCCTCAAATCCCTATCATCACCTAGACAAACTTCCCTCATAGGGAAATTCTCAAAATATTTCCCTATATGTTTTCCAAGCATGTCTAGATCCATGGTGAAGGATCCATAATCCAACATTATTTTTAAATCATTAAAGGAATTTTTTTCATTCATTCATGTGTGGACGAAGACCTTAATTCTATCCCCCTATTTGATATAGATACCCCTAGACTTCTCCCATTCCACCCTTTTAATCACAATAAGTTCCCCATCCCCTATATTATGTTTGTCCTCCATCATTGAAAAATCATCTTCATCAAATCCATCATGAGGATTCTATTCTAATTTGATGATGTTTTTCATTATCTCTTTATGAAGGAAATCATAGTTCATTATGTTTTTAATTTACTCTAAATGGTGGTCCCATAGTATCCTTAATCTATCATTGAGTGTATTCCATGAACCATACCTACGGGTTGATCCCATGAGCATTTTATAATTTGAGAGAAGCCTTCCATCCATGTACAAATACCCATGACGAAGAAGTGTAACAACCATCTATCATCACTATTGAGTTGAAAATAATAGGGTAATTAAAGGACAAAACCTAAAGAAATTGAGTATCCCTAGATTGAGGATAAGTGTAAACACCCTGAAGGTTCTATAAGAATCTATCAGGCCGGCTCCATATTCATTAACTTCATTACTTATTTTTTCACCAAGTAAATGGTTCACCCAAGAAAACTATATCCATCAGAACGTTAATATAAATATGTTCATTGAAATAATTCACCAATATCATAGAGTAATATACTCTACCTTCTTCTCTGATGGGTCTTTAATAGAATTAAAATCCCCTACCACGAACCAGGGAAGTGTCCCCAGTAGATATTACGATAACATTTTCGAAAATGCTTCCCTCGTACTCACTTCACGTCTAGAATAAAAAATGAGAAAATAATATTTTAATCATCACGAAAACCCATGAACATAATATTTATATATGATACATCCACCATTCTGATAGTATGTTATATTTACCTGAGATCTATGCATGTGTCTTTTGATGGAATACAAGCATCTAGTAAGAAAATTCAAGATTTACTACGATATAATAAATTTGTTCTTCCTCATGTTTATGCCCAAGAATATATAGGACATAAGCCTATTAATTTTTGACTTAATAAAAATTAAGGTTTACTTACCCTGGGCCACTATTCCCCTCTCATTCCATAGGATAAAACAGATCATTTATTATAGTAATTTTTGGCCTTTTGATCCCTTGAATTAGAAGAATAATGCACTGTAATAGTGAGATGGATATCCACTTTTTTCATAGAATGAGTTACTCTACCTCAATATGGAGATAGGTAATTACACCACCCACAAGAACCAATTCCTTTTATTAATGCATTAGAATTATCATCTTTTATGATAGAATGAGGTAGAATCACTAAAAAATTGGGAGATCTTAACATTAGAATTTGAGAGGGAGGCTCTCTATAATAAATGGATTCTCGGCCGTCATAATCGCTCATTAGGGGATTAACATTGTCAAGAGTTAAATGATCATCCATAAAGGGTTTAACCTCCTCCCATCATGTCATATCAACAGAAGTATATTTTTGGTATTGAGCATTCCTGAGGGATGGAATCTTACACTCTTATAAAAATATCAACCACAACAAATGGGTGGGATTCCTCATCTAGAGCCGGATTTTTCTTCCTAAATTCATATTCTTTTTCTGATCATGAAGCAGGGGATTCATCCATGAGGTTATACAGAAACGCGTCACAAACATCTGAAAACATTGTGCTCCGGATAGAAGGGATAACATATAAAGGAGAACTGACCATAGCCTCACAAAGAAACTCTTTTTCTAACACATCAGGAAGAGTTTGTTTACCATTTAATTAGGAAACATTACCTAACACATGAAGTATACAACCTTGAAGATTAAAAACCTTGTAAATGTTGAGTGAATACTACAATAGTATTCACTTACACCAGGAGAATGAGTCACCTTACCAAATAAGAACTTGATATTGTAGTGCACTTGAGAGGTATAATTCAATGAATATATGATTCCATAAAGAATCATGAAGAATAATGTTTTATTCATATCTTCAAATAAAAATACCATATGATTATCCCACACTATTAAGTATCAATGGGTTGTAAAAGATAATTTATTTTCCTAAGACTAATAATGAATGAAATCCTCCTTAGAGAAAAATGGATGATTACTCATTCCTTGAAATGGAAGACACCTCCACTAGATAAGAGATGCCCCAATAACCAAAAAAACCAATAAATAACACCAAAGACGGTCATTCATGGACAAACACTGCCACCAGGGTCTATCGATGGTATGTATATTCCTCACTAAAATCCTCTCAAGATATATCTAATGTGTGAAAATCTTCCAATTCTTTGGAAATGTGGGAGTTAAGTTGATGCATGTGATAATTGGAATAATATGTTAGAGGGACATTGGAAGTGGAAAATAATGAAAGACGTTTATGTAATAAGGTCCAGAAACACCACCCATCAGAAAATATGGAACTGGTTTGGCTGGAGTCTTTGAGGCTCCTTCCCGATAAGATCCACCCTAATAGAAGGAGAGAACACCACGATATCGACTCACTCACATGAAACATATCTTGTAATTGGAAATAAATTCATAAAAATTGGTGCTTTATTTCATGCATTATCTAATCTAAGGACTCAAGAAATTTTCTCATTTTTTTCATCAAAAACATGATCATAAATAATACCGATAAAAAGGAAATTGTAACATAAATCACATACCTCAACGTTGACAATATTCAACATCTCTCTAACATTCTGTAAAATAAATTTATATTTTTTATAATTATTCACTAAATTCATGTGCATAATTATTAAATAATATATTATACACTTATACCATTTCAACTACCATTTATTAATGACTTCTTATTCATATAATTATTTTCTGGTGTTAACTGTTTCAAATTTCAGGAGAATTTTCGATTTATGGTTCCAGAAATTTTACATTGATCATGGTAATATAATCTCAATAATGTTATTAGTGATGAAAATATTATATATATTCATTATATATCTATTCATGTAGACGATATGCCGTATGTACACATGTACTTTTTTTTACTTTTTGATGGATGGAATGAAATAAATTAAAAAAAAATCACCTTTATAGAATTGTTATTATATCTTATATAACATATAGATTTATTAAATCTGTCATTATTTCCATCAATGTAATTTGGAAATTAAAAATTAATAACAATGCTTCATGGATGTGGTCATACACAGATACACAATAGTCACGTTATCATCTTTCAATGGATGAGAAGGTATAGTTGTAGATATGATATTATAATGACATAAGAATTACTATTTTATATAATTATAACATAAATAATAGATTCATCATGATAAACATTCATGGTAGATGGTGATGGAAAATTAATTATATATCTATGAGCAGTCGGTAGTCCATAGGTATGCACAAGTGATATTTTCACATTCCATTTTTTGTAAAAAGGCCAATAACGACGGTTGCTTAATCATAATAACATTTTAATTTATTTAGGATATTGAATTACTGTTTTTTAATTAATTCAATATATATGTATGAGTTATAATAAGAAATGAATTATAAAAGGTTAGATGGGATGATTATCTTTTATTTACTAGGCCTCATTTAGATCCTTCATTAAAGAGCCATGGAATGTTATTTTAAGAGTTCCATCCCCATCAATTAGTGGATATAAAATTGTATATGGTAATTGGGTAGATTTTGGTCAATATAGGAGTCTTATAGTTGTGGAGAAAAGATAGAAGAGGGTGTCATTTTATATGTTGGGGAGAGGGAACACTTGAAATTTCCTAAAATATTAAAATATAATAGGGTCATACTCAAATAAAACAATAAAAAATGCGAATAGATTTTGTAATTTAATGATATGATGTTTAAATATGGCCATTTAATGGGATTCAGAAAATTTTAATTGTCAAACTTACCCATGCCTCTTTGTTCAACCCCCCAGTAAACCCATTTTTACATTATTTGTGGTAGAAAATTATTATAGTTTCGATATTCTTTTTGACCAAAAATGAAATCAATATCATCAAAAAAAATATGGATATTTTGATTCCTTTTTTTAAAATTCCATTAAATGTTGTTGAATAATTTACATAAAATTAAACCTGCAAAATTTTAAAAAGGAGGTTTTCCAGGAAAATTGATTTCTTATGTATAAAAATTTTTATATCTAAATCCAATAGAAAATCATTTATAATGACCTCTACTATATTATTCATAATATAAATTAACTTATGTTACTTTTGAATCATTTTGAAACAATTCTTTGTAAATTTTTTAAACAAAAAAGATAGTTTTCGGTAAAGAAATAATATTTTTCACTCTTAATTGAAAAGTCAATCATTTTTCTAAATCTCAAAATTCACTATAACCTATTTGTTAAATGCTGATATAAAAAAATAATCTCGTTTTTAAAATATGTTTTTAAAAAGTGGTCAAGATTAATTATATTATTTTTTCTCAAAAAAATAATTAATACCATTTTTTTAATATAATTATATTTTTGAGTTATATAATATCTTTATTAAAAATTGAGTACTTATTTATCAACTTATTTTATTTAACTAAAATCATCATAAAAAATACCCAAAATTCATTTATTCATATTCACTATACCAATTTAACAGCTTGGTTATGATTCTATACTATATTACATTTCATTTAGACGTGGATTTGAAATTATCATACTCTGTCAAACAAAATTAACATTATTTTAAGTGAATTATATTATGTAATTTCATGATGTTATAGATTAAATGTTATATTAATCTATTACATCTACATATTGAAACCGAAATCATATTATCTAAGTTACATTGATTAAATAATAAAAATAATGTTGATATTTAACTATAGTATCACTAAAAAAAGTAAAATCAAGGTAAATTAAATGAAAACTCATCCCACACATTCTTCATTCTGAATACTCGAGACACTTTCTCTATCACATAAGCAATGAAGAAAAGGTAACAATTTTTTTTAAAATCCTATATCGAATCCATTCAACCCTCTAATTAATTGTGGTTATACACTTATATGTGTAATATCCTTTTTAGAAATAATCTCATAGTTTCAGCAATCCTGAAAAGATTTTCCTTGGGTTCCTATGATATTCATGTGGATGATCATGTCTATGTTTTCCATATCTTCCTCCTAAAAAATATATATAATTCATTTTATGATAATTATTTTATTTGTACATGTGTATAGTAGTGGCATATATTAGTTCAATGGGTTCATACTTCCAACAATATTACTTCTAAAATAATAAATTTTTTTAGTTCCCTATAAATTCTATAAGATCATCTTAAATGTATTCATTTTTAATTATTTTCTATGTTTAGATAGATTATTGGGTAAAGAGAATATTTTTTATTCCCCATGGGATTTCATGTGCCTTAGTTAGTCTTAACTGTTATTAATAACCATTGTTCTCAGCCTTCATGTCCCTTATAGATGTGTCATATATTCTTTTTAAGGTTATTATTGATAAAAACCATTGGGAGAGTAACATTGTATACGTTGTAAAAAAAAATGTATAAATTTGAGTTTATAGGTTTTTTGATCTTTAGGATAGTGTTGGAAATAGTGTTGAGTATATTTTAGATTGAGATAATTTTGTCTTACTAACAACTTCTACATTATTCCTCAAATCACCATTAGATTCCCCTAGTTGAATTCAATATAATATTTAAAATTCATCTAATTCATAGAATCAAAATACTAATAACAATTTTTAATATTTGTTTTGTATGTTTAATCTACCTCATATATTTGGTTAGTGAGACTGTAGCATGGCCTAATGTGATACAGTTTTAGTGGTTGAAACATACCTATTTTCTTGTCAAAACTATGTCAGCATGGCGATGGTGTCCAAGGAGAACATGTAAGAAATCTTGGGTAGGTAACACTTCCTTATATCCCTAAAAAATGAACCCTGTAATTTTGGTTTAATCCTCTGTGCTAATTATTATACTGGTAATAAATTTTTTAAATTAATCATACATAGAGATATATTTAAAATTAATTAATAGAAAAACATTTAAAAAATGCATGGCCATAATGATTAATTCACAATACATAAATTTAATAATGGCTTTCACCATATTAGGATCAGATTAATAGTTATTATAAATATTCTATATTGCATAAAAACAATCCAACTTCTAAAATTACAATAAAAATGAAAAATACTATAGAAAAATTACTGTAAAGAAAAGACAAATTTATGATCAAATTGTTTCCCCTACCACACTCCAGAATTTAATGATGTAAATTTTCTCATATATTATGGAAATGATAATAACATAGTTTATGGATGATTTTATATAGTTTTAATTATTATTTTTGAAATAATCAATAATTTATCCAAGGTACTTGATAAACGTTAAGAAATAAAAAAATTCTAAATTGGAAAAAAGAAAAATTATGATAAAGGAAGTCAGTGTGGTTGAGTTAAAGATCTATAATGATTCAATTGAAGTGGATGTAGTGATGATTTAAGATATATCTATATAGACTCCAAAAAACTATATATTTGTTATGGGAATTTGTTTAAGGCATGTAAAATCATGTAGAAAATTCTTAAAATAATTCTCAATAATTTTTTAAAAAAGTTGGTCACTATTTTACAATGATGAAAATTTCATGTTCCATATGGAATTCATAGATATATCAAACATATTGATGAATTCTTGAGGTCTCATAGCACATCCGTTTCGAAAATGGTGTGTGGTATTTTGTGAGAGATTCACAAAGTTTTATTAGAGAATCCCATATTTTGTATTAGCATTGTAGATATTATGGACAATGAATATTAATGTTGAAGAAAATTTAATGTTCATCAAACTCATGCATCATGAAGACATTTTTCTATTGAAATTACATGTCACCATTATATGGAATTGCAATTCTAGATTTTTGATGTTATTATTATAATACTTATTAAATTATAATTTTTTATTTTTTATTCTGATTTTCTTGCTATCTTTATAAACCGAAAAAATATATGTATACCATCACCATATTAGGCACATAGGATTCGTATGAAATATTCATGGTTGTGTGCGATTTATTTCAATAATAATAGGGGTTTAATAGGTTAAAGTTTCTATAAAAGTGTTTTCTTATATAACATGTTGGTGTAATTATATTCATGTGGACCATGGTATTTGATTTAAAGATGAGTCATATGGATACCGTTTTGGTTATTTTTTAAAGGCTTCTATACAGACCCTATTTATTGGGATTTATAGTGAGCATTTGTGGCCAGTTACGATACTGGGTCACTTGATATGGGTTGAAGAAATGAAATATTTTCAATTATTTAATTTATTAAAAATGTCATATTGTCGATATGAGATATTGTCTATGGGAAGAGTAGGCAACCTTATTCTATTTGGTATTCAGTTTAGTGTGTTTTTTAGATGAGCAATAAGATTGAATAATATGATGTTTTTTATTATCATTGAAATAGTCGAAGGGGTATGTCCAAACATATTATTTCACGTATAGATGGAAATCATGGGTAAATACATTATGCTTGATGATAATTCCTAATTAGATCAATCAAATATTTAGTATAGTCTTCTGAGATTACATTGGGTATTTTAATATAAATTACAGGTAGTGACTGTTTTTATTAATGTTGGATTTTGAGGGATGTATTTGTTAGATGCATGGTTATATTGATTTTGGGTGTGGTTACTGATGAGATAGTGGATTTGGATCTGATTTGGTTGACCGATAATTGATAGATCTTGGAAGAATGATTCTAGTTTTTTATAGGATGAATGATATTTTGATTGGTCATGTGATTGGAATTAGCATGAGTGATATGCCTTTTGTATATTTGAATGTAGGAACTAAGGTTCTACTTTCTAGAAGATATTGAAATTTAGTAGATAATGGTTAGTGTTTTAAGAATGCATGCATAAACAAATTGATGTCATGTGACTCATGGAAGTGAGTTGGATTATGTGAATAGGTGGTAGAGTTATAAACACTAGTTCGATTTGAATGATAATGATATAGATAATGAATAATAAAACATGGGAGGTTTGTTTATATGATCACTCTACGTTGGGATGATGATATAATGTTCCAGGAAATCATTTTTGAAAAATAAAAAACAAATATTTTGGATAAAATGTGGGGGGTTATGTGTAGTGGCCAATTGATTCTTAGTTAATTTAGTAGATATATATGTGTTGAGGTTCAATAGATTTTCCCTAATGATTACATGCATTGTTTCCACAGATTGTAGTAATTGTTGGATATTTTCTCTATGAGGAGAGGTGATATCATAATTTGATCAGGTTTCATTTGTACAATCAATCCTTACTTAGTGACATGACTGCCTGGGGTTGTTAGAATGGTTGACTTTCTCTCAAGAGGAGTGACATAAGTGTGATATTGAAATCTGTAGGGAATTTTGATTGAGGATGGGTGTATGGGAATCAATATTTTTGTTATCACACCATTGGATATTAGAGGTTGTGACCCTCAATGAGGATAAAAATTTTAGCATCTGATCATATAGACAAGACTTATCATTCAAGAATGTGGAGTGATTAGTGTTTTGAATTAGTTCTAGGGTATAGTAATGGTAGTATTGACTAATCATTATATGTTTGAAAGGATGAATTGTCATATCTAAAGATCAATTATTTTTTTGGTAGAGTGTTATTTGGGGTAATCATGTCATGGAATGAATGATATTAATCATAGGTTTATAACGCTCATGTTGGTAGGTTTTTGGATATTTTGAGATTTTAAAATTTTTGTTTAAAATGGAATAAATATTTCGATGACATAATGGATCTATTTTGATCTGGTTTCTTATAGAATAAGAAATATATGATCCATATATAGAATTTAATAGACTCAGGGTATTTTCATTCATCTCCTAATTTATTTGGTATGATCCAATGGTGATTCAGATCATATTTTTATGTGTTCTTCTAAAAATATTATTAAAGCTACTGTGGATAGTTGGAGATCAAACATATAATTACAAAAAAGAGTTGTGTTCAAACTTTGGTGTAGCAATTTGAAAATCTCATAATTCCTCCAAGGATTATGGAATCATGATTTGGTGATGGGATAATGTGTATTACGATGAAACCATTATTTTTTTGAATGTTTATACATAGGTATATCAATCACATTATTAAAAAATCTTATTTAGTTTGTCTGAAACAAAATAGAGCATATTAATGGATGGTTCGAAATGTGTTGTCAATATGAAATTACATTGGTAGGGGAACCTAAATCTGAATTATCTTTCATTAGTGGGGGCTTATAGTTTTGAGAACACTATTCCTATTAATTAATTTATAGACGAAACATTGGATTCTTTGTATAGATAGTTGTTCTTGAGATCCATCACATTATGGGTCATGGGGATGAGTATGTGGATTTAGTTTTAGTGAATTACGCCCCTTTTTATTATTTCATTTAATAAGATCAAACTTGCTTTGGGGATGCAATATATAAGTTTAGTGGTAAATTTATGACAATATTCGGATGATTTTAATTGTTAAAGTACCACCAACGCTTCTCAAGGACAAGAAGTGCTTTGGTGGTGTGGTTTTAAAACCTCTTATGATGATGGGTTTGGAAACTCAACAGGAATTTCAATTATTTATCCCAGAGTTGTGTTTTTTAGAACTAATATTCAAATTGTAATTATAAGGGATGAAACATATCATGGATCTATTATGATAAATAGATTGAGACATTTGAGGTGTCTTTGTTACTTAGTAGATTGTTGGAGTGGGATTGGGGTGACCCCCATACTGATTCATTTTTTATAAAAATCATTATTTTGTTATAAGAAAGGTTTATTTCATGATGATAATATATTTGAGAGACCATGCTATATCAAATGAGCTTGGGGTTAGAGGGATACCTTTCTAATTTTACGATGAGGTTTAGGTCAGGAAAAGGAAAGGCTGTCCTAGAATGGCAGCATGAGGATTGGGATTGATGACTCATGACATAACCTTAAGGGAACACTAAGGGGGTATTACTGTGTTTGATTAGTCTGAATAAATTTTTAGGATTAGTTTCACCACAACTATGATTGAAACATAATTCATGAATGGAACTCCTGTGTTTGGTTCTCCTAGAGGGGATCATGAAACATCAGGACCATATGGGTCACACTTTGAGGAAGGATCATGTAGTCATTGGGTTATTTCGGATGATTGTGTATCATCTTGTAACCCAATGATTCACTCGTTAACCAATCCCTGATCTAATTTTTAAAATATGGATTGTCCTATGAATTCATATCCCCCATAATTTTTTGGCCAAAAACATGCATGGACTGCCATTATTTTCCTCACTTTTTCTCCCTTAAAACCCCCTAAAGGGGATGATTTTAATTGTGATTAACGATAGCTTAATTAAAATCTTCCTATCAACACTTTTTTCCTCTTTATCTATTCAATGATTTTTATGTTAATCGGGATAGGTTTCTATGAAAATTATACCAAATTATGCTTGAAACGGGAAAGGATGATTGGGTTTTTTGTTAACATGGATAGAGGATGTGTCAAAAGTACAAATTCACTACGATTCAGGTGGTTTTGTTATGGAATGTTTCTTCAAAAATGATGTTATTTTTCCAAACAATTTATTTTAATTTATTAGTGAATAAATGTTTGGTGATAAGGATTTATCTAAGATTATGTCCAGGGAATTCCATGGACCTTTTACCTATGCTTTGTCACTATTTCAAGTTGCAATGATAGCTTGGTTATTTTTTTGGAAATCCATAATATTCTAATTAAATTGCATAATTATTTAGAAATTATTTTAATTAATGATTTAGACATTGAAATGTGAGATATGAACTCAAAATTTAATACATGGATTAGATAAGATTAATTGAGGATGCTTTATATTTTTATGGGAAATCGGTGAATGGGGATGGGGATCCTTGAATGTCTCTATAATATAAATTTCTTGTGTTTAGAAAACATGTGAAGTGATTTTTTACCTCATATGGGGGTGTAAAATTTAATTATACTAAATTTTTAATACTTATAGATAGATTGTATGTTTAAAGGGTTGTGATAGACTAGTGAACACCCATATGATTCATCATTTACAGATGCTTGCTTTGGATAATAAATATTATCCCTGAGATACACAGACCATTGTGGGGTATTAATGGAATGAATGGTTTAGATTATAATAGACATGTAGGTTGGGTGGATTGATCCCCTAGGTTTGTATTAGGTGATCCAACAATGTCTATGTGAAATGGAATATCATGGAGGAAATGTATTCAAGGAGAAAGGATTCCGATTAGGATACCATATAGTCATGTGGATGGTTCACTAGAGATTTGGGGGACTGTTCGTCCCCCTTTGATATGTGAGTACTGGGTGGGTATGCCCACAGTTGGATTATGGAATTTTTGGGTGAGAGGACTGATATTGTTAGTTTCAAAGGGGTATGGGTTTGAGGACATCCCTAGGGTGTAATAATAGTATAACATTTTCTATTGTTCCAATGGGTCCACAATATGATCACAGTAGTTTTTAGGGACATGTTCCCATTATAGTGAATTTCATTGGTCCTAGGGTTAGCTATAATTGAGTGAATATCATGCAAGGTTTTTGTTGTAGGGAATGACCTAGGGGACCTTGGTGGGTTCCCTAATATTATATTTATCCTATAGAGTGGTAGTGTATATAGGTGGTTATTTTTTATTTGAACTAGGGCCAAAGAACCGGAATATTTGTGATACGAGCTTGACATGGATACTGTAATGGGGATGGGTTGTTCACATGAGAGGGCATTCCATGAGACATGTCATGGGTTTGATAAAATATCCACCTCATAAGGTGTGATCACAGGTTTCATGATAGAATGGCTAGGGAAAATTCAACATGAGTTTATGTGTGTGCTTCAGTACAGTCCCAAACATATATAAATGAAATTTCCTTTTTTAATGAATACATTACATATTAAAAATGTACTTATAGAAAACAGATACACAAATTTTGTAATCATAGACCTTTATAAAATATTCTAGTCTAGATTCAAAATTCTATTAAGAATATTAACCATTAATAATATAGTTTTTGTGCATTGATCATCATGATTGGTATATATTAATGCTTTTAAAAAATTCTAATTTACACAAAGAGAAGATATAACGGACTCAACATGTAAGATTGTACCCTATGATTCACGTTTATCATATCTTCTGATAGAGATGGAATCATTGCTATTTACCCATGAACAAGCCTAAAAAGGATTTAAAAATTGAAGCTCGAGTGAAACCCCTTATGGTATAAGTTCAATATTAGCAATATTATGTACCAAACCAAGTTTTTGAAACCACCCCAATTAAGTATCACCAGCAAAAACCATATGTTTAGGGCGTATAATGATTTAATAAGGTGTTATGTATCTAAACCAAAGTTATAAAAAAAATTATATTATCTTTTATTAAAATAATTTATATATTTTTTTGGTTACTTTATCAATGATTATATAAAGAGTTCCATACAAATTATATTTTTTCATGAATAAATATAAATTATTTTTTGGGAAATTTATTGTTTTAATTATGAGGCACTTTTGACAAATTCATGAATTTTTCAATTAAATGACATTTTAATAAAATATTATTTTTAAATAATAATTATTTAAAAATACATATGGTAATATATTTTACTAAGGTCTATTATAATAATTATAAGGTGTATAATTTCTTCAATAGCACAAAAACTCGCATTTTCTAGTAAATAAATATTTTTATATAAATGTTACAATTCACACAAATTTTAAATTAATTTCATAAAATAAATATTAATTTTGAAATACAGATGTCTAAATATATTAATAGGGAATTCATAAAAAAAAATTAGATAGTAAAATGAAAGGATAAAATTTAAATACTATCTAAATATATGGTCTATAATATAACATCATAATATCCCAAAAGGTACATAAAAATGCCATTAAAGAAATCCACTGAAGAATAATGATTTCCACTTTACGATTTTTTTTAATAATGGTTGATTATTTTTTTAGTCCATTAATGGGTACTTCACAATGTATATTATATTTTAGGTTTTTATAATCAATATTTTATGAACATGACTCACTTCCACATCACCAAGGGAATTATTTTTATATGTTAGGTTCTACTCCATATAAAATATTGAAAACCACACAACCTTGGTATGAACCATGATAAAAACACAGATAAGGGTAATGGTATGAAATATTTTATTAAATATATTCTATGACCATTATTATAATGTAATAAATAAATCCACTCTCATTCACTATAAATACCCACCCAAAATCCCACACCTCTAAATCCTGAATGTACTCCACCTATCCCTTTATAAATCCCTCACATTTTATTTTTATGATCATTTTAGTTTCGTCCCATGATTTTAGAAGAACCCTATGAAGTTAAGAAGTTCTCTCATTCTCATATTTATTTGAGCACTCTTTTTCTATTTTACAATTTGAGTTCTTATTATTCTTGTTGAAATTTTTTTATACACATCTCCTTAGCATTCCTTATGATTTCTATGTAATTATATAACATATATCACTCTCATTGAAAACAACCATGATTATTTGTGCATATATGATATTCTTTCTAGATTATCCTATGATTTTCCAATGCCAAACAATTTTTTATTCAATACACTATCCAATTCCCACTAAAGGGTATTAACCTATATGTAACTATACATCATAAATAATGAAAATCCATGTATAAAACCTATAATCTATAATCATTTAATTAAGTGCAATTAATTTATTTCTTATTTTCTATGATCTATTTGGAACACTAAAAAACTACTTGTTATGAATATGTTGGGTGGACCTGAAATTGTATTGTTCTCCTATTCATTGGGTAATGTTTTCACATGATAATCAATGTATGGTACATGTTAGGTAATCCAAAGAACACTATTTTATTTAATCTCAGTGGATATACATGAAATATGCTTATGTTTCCTAGTTTATGTTGTTTCCACATTCCTATGTTTCCTTGATGTAGCCATAATATATCATGATTCGATTTTCATGTTTATGTTTATCACATTACTATTTAACCTTAATATTCCTCTGGAATATTGTGTATTAATTCCATCATGTTTTTCTTTGATTATTCCCTTACTAGGTTTTTCATCTCATCCATTTCTTTTGTATTCCTCGTGGTTATCATGTTCAATTTTACAAGACTAGGGGAATGTTTAGTGAATGTTAAGTAGTTTTATATAATTTTTTTATCCATGATTCAAGTAATTATTGTAGGAATTAATTACATAGAACCAACTTATATATACTTTATGATAAACTATATTTATTGTTTTTAATATTAATAAAATCCTCAACACATCTTGATTATTCTTCTGTGTAATATATTTTGTGATAATGTCTTAAGAGTAGTTGGAAAAATAAATTTTCATAGTAGTTCTCCACTATTTTAAGAACCCACAAGTACCATGATAGTATTCTTAAATAAATATTCTTTTAATGGAAGAAAACATTTTACGTACATAAATGATTTAGGATATCATTGGTGGAAAATCATAGAACATTGAGGCACCTTCTTGTATTATACACCATTAGTAATATCCAGTGAAGGATATTAAGTGAATGTGACCCACAAGTTTGAAATCATTATTTATATGTTTCATTGGGTATTCCTATCTATGGACATGTTTATTGATTATTCGAATTTAATATAATTAATATTAATTATTATAAGTCGTGCACATTGATTATTGATGAAAATCGTGAAGAAATATGTTTGTGGTGAGGTATAATATATTTGGTGTGTCATGAGTAATATTTCATTATTGAATAATGTGAGAAATTATTAATCCCTTATATTATTTAAGGAAATTTGATATCTTAGGACCTATGTTTCAAATTATATAACCTAAATAAATCTAGGTCCATTTTTTTCTATAGGAAACTTTTCTTTCCATAAATTCCAAAAAAGAGACGTCGATCACATAGGTTGATGGCACTACCATGAAACCCGCATGATTAGGGATATCATGATAATTTGATTGCATTAAAAATCAAAATTGTGTATGTGGTATTATTTCATTGAAGAGTAAACTTAATTCTCTATTGTATCCTTGATGTCTTTCTAGATGTTATCCTTAGACATTAGGTTTCTTAGCTAATTCCACTGAGAACATTTCTAGAGTGTCACACACTAAAAGTATCAACAATCTCAATTATGTAATATTTTATTATTTATTGTTTAACATGTTGAATATATATTATTCCCACACATGGTATAATAATTATTCATGTTTTCCTATTCACATATATTTTATCACACTTTATTCATGAGAATATTACAGAAGATGAATATTTAATAAATAATTATTTGTTATTTAGTGAATATAATATTTATGTAATTTTTAGTGAATAATGAACCGATATTAATTTATTAAATAAATATTCATTATTAAATTTCTGATCAATATTTTGGAGGAGAGGAATACCACTTTTATACTTCCAATGAGAAATAATATATCTTGAATATTATATGAATAATTAATATTTAATATTAATTCATGACTTTAGTCCTTGTCGAGAAATAATAATTTTATTATCATTTTATACATGGGGTTCCATGAGTATTAATTAAATATTCAATGTATCTTGTGAAATTATTTATTTCTAACACTAGTAGTATATAAAACCACATATTTTAATTTTTTAAAGCGAAATTTTATTTCTTTAGTTGTGAAAAATTATTCTAGATAATCCAATAAAAACCCTAGAGACATCCATTCTATATGAATTCTATCAATAATGTAGGGATATATTCATCCACCATCAACTCTCGAGTCTAGAGGTATTAATAAAATTCATTTGGATGTGATTATCGAGGTGATAAAAGGAGAATGATACATGTATTAGGATCTTCTATGCAAGCAACCATAGATTCCTATGATGACATTCAATGATTTTTTGAACACACGTGGATCACAATTAGAAGGAATCTACCATTTATTCCAAAAATTAAATAATGGTAAAATGTATATATTTTTTCAGATCCATCAATGGTGAAATAATGTAACACCCCAAGCTTCTACGGTACACTTCTCTTTGAATAATGCAATAGCGTGTGTTGTACGCAACATCGAGTTCTAACACACCAC
This sequence comes from Viscum album, assembly GCA_963277665.1. Lineage (NCBI taxonomy): Eukaryota > Viridiplantae > Streptophyta > Magnoliopsida > Santalales > Viscaceae > Viscum > Viscum album. The sequence goes on along the minus strand of OY728130.1, from coordinate 51,019,162 downwards.
AACCAATCAAACTAGCCGTTATGAATAGTAATACCAAATTTTTGAAATTTATAAATTTTATTTTTCAAAATGGACTTCATTTTTCGATTCGGAATACCGAAATCAGCCTAGGGTGAATTTTCGGTATTTTTCTGAAAAAACGTCATTTTTTGATGAATGGTGAAACCACTAAGTGGTAGTTAAAAACTGAATTTTTAATAAAAATTAATTTTACCACTTCTGTGAGTGGAATTTCGAAAATTCGAGAGACACGGTTAATATCAAGGACTAAAATGTGGTTCAATAAGATGAAAATAATTTTTGGTCAATAGTAACTTTTTACTTTTATTTACCATGGTTAAAATTAAATAGGGTAATGAAGGGTAAAAATAATATTAATATTACCCTAACACATGTACTAATTCTATTGTACAGGTTTATCTTGACCAAAAACAACCTTAGGAATAAAATATTATCATTTAGGTCTACTTGGATTAGATTAGGACATTTATTATTATTTAATTCAAAGAATAGTTAAAAGAGTTAAAATCAATGTTTATTTACTAAAACATTTTTAATATAGGGTTATACATAAGATAAATTCTATTGTAAGTATTAATTAGAAATATAAAATGATTTCCTACATAATGATATTTTATTTATAATTTTTATACATTAAATAATTTATTATATTTATGACACAATGATGATGTAGTAATTACAAAAATAGTGAAAAAATAAAGTAATTGATATTATCAATACCCAAATAAATTTAATTTGATACTTTTTATGAATTAAACTAATTTTATAGGTTAATATGATATTTTAGTATTTATTTAATTAACTTTTTTCGAATTAATAATTCTTTTATGAGTTTCACAAAAATTTATTGTCCAAATAGTGTCAAAATTGACATAAAAGAGTTTTTAAAACAAATATTATATTATTAATTTATATTAAATTCATAAAAATCTAAGGTTCGGCCAAGTGACTTATATAATGATAGGTGTGTCATTAATGGACCACTTGGTGGTCTCTTGGAAGTATATAGTAAGTATATTAACTATATAATATAAAAATACAAAGTGACATGGTATGTGTCAGACTAATTAACTAAGAGTTAAAACGAAAAGATAAGGTTAATATAATGACCCAAACCTATCTAAATTCTATTGGTGAGTTTTTTTAGACCCATACCCACCTTAAAATTTAAATAATACACTTTTGAGCCATTAGAAACTGAATATGAATTTATTATAAAATAATATTTCTAGCTTTTCCAAAGGTGCCCCTCACCCCTCTTATAAAATGGCACTCCCCCTTCTCATTAACTCACACCATCAATGCCTTTTGGATCGAACAACCCCTACCCAAATACTCTCTCAACTTCCCTCAATACATCCGAGTGGCATTTTTTTGATCAGAAGGCCAACCTATGGAGCCCTTTTGATCAAATCAAAAGGACGAATCCGAAGAAGAGGTAATGATTTCACCACATTTTTTCAAATTCCTTTCTTCTTCCAATTCTTCTTTCATTGTTATTACCATTCTAAAATAATAACTCTAGTATATTATATATACATTAATTTTATTATAAACATTTTATAACCATATTTCAGTTTTCTATCCATCATTTTAATGACATGTCACCATGCATGCGTACGTACAGCTTACCGTCTCCTCATCGTGGTGTAATTGTTATTCAATAAATTATTATTTGGATGGGTATAATAATGATGTATAATTAATTTAAATAATAAATATAACAAGATAATGATTCTGTATATATGATATACCATCCAATTATATATTATTTTAATATCAAAAGAATGATATTGTTGCTTGTACGTACGTACGGACTACCTTCTCCACGAACGCGATGAGATTCATTCTCCATCGTATACATTCAGGTATAATTCTCATTTTATGATTAAAATTAATATTTAAGGACTTGATATAATTCTGGATATAAATACGATACAACCTATCCATGAAAAACACGGCTTACATAACCAAACATATAAAAGAAAATGAGTAAACTAACACCCGAAACAATTATAATACTAAGATATTATTAACAAATAAATGTTAAAAGATCATATATGATAACATAATAATTTATATGATTCTTTTATAATTTAATAACAATTATTTGACCATTATACAGGAGGTTAATCTAACCCCAACCAAGGAAAAGTACAAGGTAAGGGTTTATTTCGCAATCTCTTCATTATCCGAGGTTGTTTATAAGTAATAATCTACTGAGAATTCATTATCATCCACATCCATGTTTCTTCAAAATGTATATCAAGACATTTTTATTATTTACAAGAATATAGGTTAAATTCATTTATACCCTTGTTTGACTTTTTATAAGAGGTTAACAAAGGAATCTTTCTGTCGTTTTCCAAACAAGGTGCTTTTTAACCTTTTCGACAGAATTAAGGTAAGAATGTTTTTTTAACTTATACGGCGGGTGCGGCTATTTTCTACCGTTATAAAATCTTTGAAGATTCCCTTACAAGCTTATAAGAATATTTTCAATGAAAATGTTTTATTTATAAATATATTACTCTTAAATGATTTCAAAATAGAAAGAGATATTTCTTTAAAAAGAGTTTTGATTTCAACTATGTCAACATCCTTTAATGGATTTTAAGTTTATTTGGAGTTGAATTATTATGATACAATACTTCCATATTGTGTTGATGGTTTTTTGATATTTTTGACTGTGGATTTGTTATTTTTATACCATTCATGGTTTATAAAGAAATTATTGACATTTCGTATGCTAGTTTTAATACGAATTTTTATGTTATGTTTAAACCTGTTCATATGAGGAATGCATTGGACTTAATATGTGATGGGTGGAGCCCGCTATAGCTCCTCGATGCATAGGTAGGTCTCATGAGACAAACTAGTGTCTTGGCACAAGGCCTTGGCAAAATCTTATTTGTTGTCTTGGCACGAGGCCTTGGCTATGTGGTTATGATAGTCTAGCATTATGCATTCAATCATTATGAAAGCGGTTATTGATATTGAATGTGATTATTCAATTAGTAGAATATCAATTTGAATAAGTAAATGGTATTATTTCATTCTATTGTTTCCATACTATGTTGATGTTCAAGTTTAAAATGCTTTTGTTTTTGTTATACATTGCCTTAAATTTTTATTCTTATTTATGAAAGTTTCCGCTATATTGTTATCCTTATTGGGCATTTCAGCTCACCCCTTTTCTATGTTTTGATTTTCCCAGTATATGAAGAAATAAATTATGAATGACCTACAGGGATAGTATGAGGGGATAAGAGTGTGCAATATGGAGACTGAGTTGTTTTAGTTTTCATTTTTATGATATAATGTAAAACATTATGAATATATCTAGTGTTTCCAAGGCTACTAAACTAATCGGTCTTTTGAGATTTTATCTTTCTTTTGATCTTGGCAATGTTACATAATAATGCACTGACTCTGGGTAACTGGGGTAGGGGCGTTACAGTTGATATCAGAGGATGTTTAGTACAAACCATGGAAGCTATATTAAATAAAATCTGATTAGAGCGCATAGACCTAAGATGGACTTTGAGGATTAGTATAGAAGAACTTCATAGAATTTTGGTATTGTAGAGATTTTGTAAGTTTTCCGAGCAATACATCCCTATCTGGATATGAGTAGGTAGAGGCGGCTCTGGCACAAATGTTCCTAGGGGTAAAACTAGAAAGCACTGCTTTGAGCTAGACTCGAATGGGAACTGGTGCACGACAACGGGCCTTGCTACACTCTTGGTTATGACACTCCCGGGGGATATGCTTAGGATAACTCTCATTTTAATTAAATAATTTTGAAGGGTTTATGAGTATATACATCCTCAAAGAAATCATTTTTATGATTATGGATTATATAAATAAATAGATCAATTTATGTTATGTGTTTTAAAAGTATTGAATTATGTATTTTGATTCATAAACTGATCTAGTTTATGCCATTGTTTAGAAATGGCTCCTAGTGGAAGAAATGAAAACTGTATCAATGCACGCACTCCATGTAGTGATTTCCTTCTTACTCATGATAATTATAGTGCAGATGGTGATGCAATTGGTGGTGATCAACTAATCACCATACTGGGACAATGCACTCAGGTTATGAATAATAACCTTATCGGTATGGAGAACCCTGATCCGCAGCATGGAGGATCAATGTTAGATCGCTTCATGAGGCAGCAACCACCAACATTCAATTGGAGTACAAATCCATTAGTATCTTAGCAATGGATAAATTCCCTAGAGAAAATATTTCAGGCATTGGGGAGTAGTGAAAGGGAAAAGTTTATCATGGCAGTTTACCGCCTCACTGGAGATGCTGATCAATGGTGGTCAATGATTCAAAACATCAAGGAAGATGATGAATTATCAAATATGGAATGGTGGGAGTTCAAATATCTGTTTTTAGAAAAATAATTTCCTCGTGACCATCGAGCAGATATGGAAAGGCAATTTCTGAGTTTGAGACAAAAGGAGGATGAGAATGTCGCAAAGTATGAGGCTAACTTTACAAGGTTAGCAAAGTATGTTGGAGATTATATACATATCCCAAGAAGTAAGATTGATCATTTCTTTGATGGGTTAAAACCATTTCTCTATCGAGCATTAGTCTCACAATCCTTTTGTCGTATGAATACATTGTCTCATGTACTATCAAGACAGAAAAGAAATTCTCTAAGTCTTATGACATTAAAGAAAATCAAGAGAAGAAGATATCTTCTGATCAATATGGTAATGGAAATAAGGGTAAAGAGGCAAAGGATGAATATCCATCCTATGGTAAATGTGGGAATAAACACCCCGATACTTGCTTGAAGGGAATTGGTGTCTGTTACAAGTGTGTTGAAAAAGGCCACCAAGCTCGTGATTGAAAAGGGAAGAAGGAAGATACCGATGTTGAGTGATACAATTGCAGGGAGATGGGAAATTATGCAAATGAATGTCCTAAGGATCAGAGGATCTTACCTCAGAAAAGTCCAAGGGATCAACGCTAAGCTTATGTTATCACTACTGCTGAGGTAGAAGCTCCGAAAGACGTGGTTGCAGGTAATTTAATTGTTTTCTCAAGTTTAAAAAATGCATTATTTGATTCTGGATCATCACCTTGTTTCATATCATCCCAGTTTGATATGAAAATTAGATATTTCCAATTTGATTTAGCAAGGGAGTTTTCAGTTAAAACTCCTAAGGGAAGTATCATTGCAACAAAGTTTTGTGAATCCGTCCCCATTAGAGCACATAAATGTTCTTTATATGACGATCTCATCGTAATACCTATGATTGAGTTTGATATAATCCTTGGTATGGACTGGCTTTAGGACCATGATGCGAAGATTTATTGTAAGAAGAAGGAGGTTATGATTTTTGATGATGATGATAAGGAACACCTTATCTTTATAGCAGAATCATCACCACCTAATTCTTATCTAGATCCACCACCTGTAGCTCAACTAAATTCAATTATTGGGGAGGAAGAGAATAAAATGACTATGGGTGAGGAAAGGAATGTTCAAATAGATGATGTACCTATTGTGAAAGAATATGTAGATGTGTTTCCGGACGATTTACCTGAACATCCTCCAGAACGATAAGTTGAGTTTTCCATTGATTTAATTCCTGGATCAAGGCCTATATCGAAGACCCCTTATAGAATGGCCACTATAGAATTAGTTGAACAAAAGAAAAAACTAGAGGAATTGAGTAATGAGGGATTTATTCGCCCTAGTGTTTCTCCATGAGGAGCCCCTGTTATTTTTGTTAAAAATAAAGACGGATCTATGAGGTTATGTATCGACTATTGGGAGAGAAATTCTATAACAATAAAGAACAAGTATACCCTACCTCGCATTGATGATTTATTTTTCCAACTGCATGGAGCACAATACGTTTCAAATATTGACCTTCGATCTAGATACCATCATTTGTGTGTGAAGAAGGAATACATTCTGAAGACAGCATTTCGAACCAGGTACGGGCATTACGAGTTTAGAGTAATACCATTTGGATTGACTAATGCACACTCTATAATCATGGATCTGATGAATAGAATTTTCAAGGAATATCTCGATTAATTTGTGGTGGTATTTATTGATGATATCTTGGTATACTCCAAAACCTAAGAAGATCATGAAAATCACTTGCGCATTATCCGGAAGACTCTGAGAAGACATAAATTATATGGGAAGTTTAGAAAGTGTGAATTCTGGCTTCAGGAGAATTATTTTCTTGGCCATATTGTCTCTAATGATGGAATATCTTTTGATCCTTCTAAGACCAAGGCAATCAAAGAATGGCTTGAACCGACGAGTATAACTGAGGTTCGTAGTTTTATTAGTTTAGCAGGTTATTATCGACATTTCGGCCAGAATTTTTCCCTATTGGATAACCCATTAACAAAGCTCACACGTAATGGGTATAAATTTGTTTGAAAAAAAGAGTGTTAAGAATGTTTCGATGAACTGAAGAGAAGATTAGTCAATGATCCTATATTGACTCTACCATCAGGGAATGCTGGGTTCGTTATTTATAGTGATGCATCAAAGAAAGTACTTGGTTGTTTCCTTATGCAGAATGATAGGGTTATTGCATATGCATCACGACAGTTGAAAATTCATGAGAAAAACTATCCTACTCATGATCTAGAGTTAGTAGCTGTGATATTTGCTTTGAAGATATGTAGGCACTACCTCTATGGTGAAAAATGTAAGATTTATACTGATCACAAGAGTTTGAAGTATATTTTCTCACAAAAAGAACTCAACATGAGGCAAAGGAGATGGCTTCAATTACTCAAAGACTATGATTGTACGATACACTGTCACCCAGGGAAAGCAAATAAGGTGGCAGATGCTTTGATCAGAAAAGATCATGGAGTTTTGAACAATATGAGAATTGAATGGGATCCAATTTTCATGGATCTAGTGAAGATGAACATGGGAATAACCATGGAAGGTGAAACATCAATTCTTTTTCAAATGGTTTCCAAACCATTTTTACTAGAAAGGATTAAGAGTTCTCGGACTGATGATGAATAATTTCAAAAGAATATTAAAGATGTGAATAATGGTATATTGAGAGACTTTGTTTATGAAGATTAAATTTTTTAATTAGGGAAGAGGCATTGTGTTCCCAATATACCTGATCTAAATAGGGAATTGCTGGATGATGCTCATAGTTCCAATTTCTCTATACACCCTAGGAGCACCAAAATGTATAGAGATTTGAAGGAACATTTTTGGTGGGACAACATGAAGAGGGAGATTGCTGATTTGTTCTCAAGATGTATGGTTTGTAAACAAGTGAAAGCTGGAAGGCAACAGCCTGGATGAGTCATGCAACCTCTTCCCATACAGGAGTGGAAATGGGACAATATTACGATGGACTTTGCCATGGGGCTACCAAAGACTCCTAGAAGGAACGATGCAATGTGGGTTATTGTTGATCGTCTTACCAAGTCACCACATTTTCTTGCTATAAGGGAAGATCTACCATTGGAAAGTCTAGCAAGACTCTATATTAATGAAGCGGTGAGACGTCATGGAGTACCCCTATCAATTGTTTCTGATCATGATCCTCGTTGTACTTTATGATTCTGGAAAAGTCTTCAGAAATCCTTAGATACTAAACTTAATTAAACACTACCTACCAACCTCAAATAGATGGACAATCAGAACGAACTATTCAAACCTTATAAGACATGTTGAGATCCTTCTCACTTGACTTTCAGGGTATGTGGGATCAATATTTACCTCTGGTAAAATTTTCCTATAACAATAGCTTCCATTCAAGTATTCAGATGGAAACATATGAAGCATTATATGGAAAGAGATGTCACACACCAAGCTGTTGGGATGATGTCGGTGAAAGAAAACTTGTAGGTCCAGAAATTCTGGAGGAAATGATGGAAAATGTGAAGGTAATCCAAAATCATATCAAAGCAGCTCAAATTAGGCAGAAGAGCTATGCCGATAATCGAAGGAAGGATTTGGAATTTCAAGTCGGTGATCAGGTTTTCCTGAAGGTATCTCCATGGAAGGGAGTCATATGTTATTGTAAGAAAGGTAAACTGAGTCCTAGGTACATCGGACCTTTTGAAAATTCTAGAACGAATTGGGGTTGTAGCTTACCGATTGGCAATGCCACCAAGTCTCTCCAAAGTTCACGAAGTGTTCCACGTATCTCTGTTGAGCAAATACACGCCTGACCCAAAGCATGTACTCACCTATGAGGAATTAGAACTGGAACTCGATCTGTCTTGTTATGATGAGCCCGTCAAGATTCTTGATACGAGAGAACAAGTACTGAGAAACTAGACGACTCGTCAGGTAAAAGTCTTGTGGAGAAACCATAAGATGGAGGAGGCAACGTGGGAACCCGAGGAACATATGATGAAGAACCACCTGAGTCTTTTCATGTGGTAGTATTCTAGAAATTTAGAGGATGAAGTTATTTGAAGGAGGGGATAATGTAACTCCCCAAGCTTCTATAGTACGCTTCTCTTTGATTAATGCAATAGTGTGTGTTGTATGCAACATCGAGTTCTAACACACCACAACCAATCAAACTAGCCGTAATGAATAGTAATAACCACTTTTTGAAATTTATAAATTTTATTTTTCAAAATGGACTTCATTTTTTGGATTCTGAATACCGAAATTAACCTAGGGTGAATTATTGGTATTTTTCTGAAAAACTTCATTTTTTTATGAATAGTGAAACCACTATGTGGTAGTTAAAAAACAGAATTTTTCATAAAACATAATTTTACCGCTTCTGTGAGTGGAATTTTGAAAATCCGAGAGACATGGATAATATCAAAGAGTAAAATGTGGTTCAATAAGATGAAAGTAATTTTTGTGAATAGTAACTTTTAACTTTTATTTACCACGGTTAAAAGTAAATAGGGTAATTAAGGGTAAAAATAATTTTAATATTACCCTAACACAGGTCCTAATTCTAGTTGACAAGTGTATATCGGCCCAAAAACAACCTTAGGAATAAAATATTATCATTTAGGTCCCCTTGTATTAGATTAGGACATTTATTATTATTTAATTCAAAGAAGAGTTAAGAGAGTTAAAATAAAAGTTTATTTACTAAAACATTTTTAATATCAGGTTATACATAAGATAAATTATATTTTAAATATTCATTAAAAAGATAAAATGATTTCCTACATAATGATATTTTATTTATAATTTTTAGACATTAAATAATTTAATTTATTTATGACACAATGATGATGCAGTAATTACCATAATAGTGAAAATTTTAAATAATTAATATTATAAATACCCAAATAAATATAATTTGAGACTTTTTAAAAATTAAACTAATTATATATGTTAATATTACATGTTATAATTTCTTTAATTATCTTTTTTAGAAGTAATCATTCTGTTATGATTTTCACAAAAATCAATTTTCCAAATAGTGTCAAAATTGACATAAAAGAGTTTTTAAAAAAATGTTATATTATTAATTTATATTAAATTCCAAAAAATCTATGGTTCGGCCAAGACACATATATCATGATAGTTGTATCATTAATGGACCACTTGGTGGTCTCTTGGAGGTATATAGTATGTTTATTAACAATATAATATAAAAATACAAAGTTACGTGGCAAGTGTCAAACTAATTAATTTAGAGTTAAAACTAAACGATAAGGTTAATATAATGACCCAAAAATGTCTAAATTCTATTGGTTGAGTGGTTTTCGACCCATCCCCACCTCAACCTTAAAATAATCCACTTTTGATCCATTAGAAACCGAATATGAATTTATTATAAAATAATATTTCTAGCTTTTCCAAAGGTGCCCCTCGCCCCTCTTATAAAAGGGCACTCCCCCTTCTCATTAATTCACACCTTCAAAGCCTTTTGGTTCGGCCAACCCCTACCCAAATACTCTCTAAACTTCTCTCAATAAAACGTAGAGGCATTATTTTGATCAGAAAGCCAACCTATGTAGCCCTTTTGATCAAATCAAAGAGAAGAACCTGAAGAAGAGGTAATGATTTCACCGCCCTTTTTCAAGTTCCTTTCTTCTTCCACTTCTTCTTTCTTTGTTATTACCATTCTAAAATAATAACTCCAGTGTATTATATATACATTAATGTTTTTATAAACATGTTATAACCATATTTCAGAATTCTATCCATCCTTTTAATGACATGTCACCATACTTGCATACGTACGGCTTACCGTCTCCACGTCGTGGTGTAATTGTTATGCAATAAATTAATATTTGGATGGGTATAATAATGATATGTAATTCATTTAAATAATAAATATAACACGATAATGATTCTATATATATGATATACCATCCAATCATATATTATTTTAATATCTAAAGAATGATATTGCCGTCCGGGCGTACATACGGACTACCGTCTCCACGAACGTGATGAGATTCATTCTCCATCGTATCCATTCAATAATAATTCCCATTTGATGATTAAAAATAATTTTTAAGGGCTTGATATCATTCTAGATATAAATAAGATACAACATATCCATGACAAACACGGCTTACATAACCAAACATATAAAAGAAAACGAGTAAGTTAACACCCGAAACAATGATAATACTAAGATATTATAAACAAATCAATGTTTAAAGATCATATATGATTACATAATAATGTATATGATTATTGAATAATTTAATAACAATTATTTCACCGTTATACATGAGGTTAACCTACCACCATCCAAGGAAAAGTACAAGGTAGGGGTTTATTTCGCAATCTCTTCATTATCTGGGGTTGTTTATACGTAAAATCTACTGGGATTTCTTTATCATCCACATCCATGATTCTTCAAAATGTATTTCAAAACATTTTTACTATTTACAAGAATATGTGTTAAAGTCATTTATACCCTTTTTTGACTTTTTATAAGAGGTTTATAAAGGAATCATTCCGTCGTTTTCCAAACAAGGTGCTTTTTAACCTTTTCGATAGAATTAAGGTAAGAATTTTTTTTAACTTATACGGCGGGTGCGGCTATTTTCCGCCATTATAAAATCGTTGAAGCTTCCCTTACAAGATTATAAGAATGTTTTCAAAAAAATGTTTTATTTTATAAATATATGACTCTTAAATTAGATCAAAATAGAAAGAGATATTTCTTTAAAAAGAGTCTTGATATCATCTATGTCAACATCCTTTGATGGATTTTAAGTTTCTTTGGAGTTGATTTATTATGATACAATACTTCCATATTGTATTGTTGGTTTTGTGATATGTTTGACTATGGATGTGTTATTTTTATACCATTCATGATTTATGAAGAAAGTATTGTCATTTCGTATTTTTGTTTTAATACGAATGTTTATGTTTTGTTTAAACCTATTCATATGAGGAATGCATTGGACTTAATATGTGACGGGTGGAGCCCGTTATAGCTCCTTGATGCATCGGGAGGTCTCATGAGACAAACTAGTGTCTTGACACAAGGCCTTGGCAAAATCTTATTTGTAGTCTTGGCACGAGGCCTTGGCTATGTGGTTATGATAGTCTAGAATTATGCATTCCATCATTATGAAAGTGGTTATTGATATTGCATGTGATTATTCTATTAGTAGAATATCCATGTGAATAAGTAAATGGCATTATTTCATTTTATTTTTTCCATACCATGTTGATGTTCAAGTTTAAAAGGCTTTTGTTTTAGTTATACATTGCCTTAAATGTTTATTCTTATTTATGAAATTTTCCGCTATATTGTTATCCATACTGGGATCACCCCTTTTCTATGTTTTATTTTTCCCAGGATGTGAAGAAGTAAATTATGAATGACCTGCAGGGATAGTATGAGGGGATAAGAGTGTGGAATATGGAGACTATGTTGTTGTAGTTTCATTTTTATGATGTAATGTAAAACATTATGAATATATCTAGTGTTTCCAAGGCTACTAAACTAATTGGTCTTTTGAGATTTGATCATTCTTGTGATCATGCCAATGTTACATAATAATGCACAAACTCGGGATAACTAGGGCCGAGGCGTTACAAATAATTCTCCAAAAAAAATCAATAATTTATGAAATTAATTATAAAAAATATGCGATGATCATGTACTCTAGTTCAAGTGTTTTATACATTATATGTATTCTTTGATTTCCATCTGTTGATAATGGAGTTTTCAATGTCTAAATCTCAAATTTATTATCAATAATTACAAAAAATGTTTTATATGACCTATCACACTCTTAATTTGCACTCCAAAAAAAGGTGGTGTCTTATCAGTTATATAATTATTTATAATTATTCAAAGATAACATATTGATTTACATAGAATTAATTATTTTTTAATTTTAGTTTAATCATAATTTTATCTTAATTGTGAGATCTTATTATTAAAATTTATTTCCCACAAATATGACCAAATCAATTAATTTTTTCAATGAAATAAATTTGAAGATCTCATCTGGAGGGGCCAATGAATCTTGTCGAATAACACTGTATTACACACTATGTAACCCGAAGGTACAAGGCATGTTCTAATTTTTAGTGAATGAGTAATTAATTCAAAATTAATTGAAGGTGTGTGCATTTATTACACATAGTGTACTTAATTATACACTACGTGTTGATTGGGACAGAATATAGAATGGTTATCCTCTGTACGTGTTGTGTAACTAACAAACACACTGTGTAATATTTCCTTCCTAGTTTGGCCAGGTATCTTCTTACACATCTTACCTAATTGGTGACCATGTAACTCAGAGACCAAAAAATTTGTATCCCATCTACACAACATTTACTGAAACTTTTTCTTAGGCATGGTCACCCATAGTGTCCCTAGGCTAGTCCCTTAGATAGATGGTGAAAAAATTACATGTTGTGTATTTGTCTTGTAAACATCATGTTCTTAAACCAAATTTCACAAATTAAAATTAATTTAATATACATTGTAAACCACATCCAATTTTTCTTGAGTGTTGTTATTAAGATGATATTATATGCCATGGGATGGGTTTTAATATACATAAATGTTTAATTAATTTTTATGTAATATTTGTATCTTCATGTCTTGTATGATTCATATTGCAATTATTAATATACATAAATAAAAGCATAACATACGATATAAAAATTTTGTTATTTATGTAATAATTATATTAATAGTACACATTCCGCATGAAAAAGATAATTCATGTGCACCACATGAAAACGAGTAAACATTATATGAGTATAATAAATGTTGGGTTCTTAGGACGTGTACTCACTATGTTTCCTACAAGGTACATTTATATGGACAATTAATTTTAAATAAGTTTATTTAATTTTATTTGTGTAAATCCCCTCGATTTTTTGGTAGATGGATTTCTCTTTTACTCGTTGGGCGATGGAGGTTTATCGTGGACGCGAGTCGTCGTTGCCAGCTGTGTGGGTTTCCCTTCCTGGGCTCCCTCTCCCCTTTCAAAATGTGACCTTTCTGAGGGCTATTACACTGTGTTTGGTGAGATTTTAGTAAAAGAAAAGAAATGATTTGATATTTTATAAAAGAAAAGAAAAGAAAAGAAAAGATTGTAATTTCTCTCCTCGTGTTTGGATCAATAACTTAGTAAAAGAAAAGAAATGATTTGGATTTCTCTCCATCATGTTTGGTGAAGATTTTTAAAAGAAACGAAAAGAAATTGTTTTGGTGAAAATGACACAAATAACCTTTGTTAAAAAATAACACATACACATGGAATTAAAGAGCATACTTGCTCATTATAAAAAACAAGTATCGATTAGATCCGCACAGACACCACACCTACCACCATGTCTATCCAACATCAACAATTTATGTTAAATGAAATAAATAACCTTTTGAAAAAATGTCTTTTTATTACCTTTAGTATAACAAATCAAAAAATAATAATTTGAATTTTAATCAATCATTATCTTTCATATCACCAAAATTAGGTAGACATTAAACTACAACCATATATTAATAAAAATTATAAAATTTTAAAAAAAATAATTAAATATAATCAAAATTATTTATATAATTTATTAATTCAAAATTATTAATTCAAGGTAATCAAAATTATACATTCAAAATTATTAATTAAAAAAATTATTAATTCAAAATAATTAACATTTCAAAATTATTAATTAAAAATAATTACTAATTCAAAATAGTTATTAATTCAAAATTATTAATTAAAAATATTTATTAATTCAAAAGTAGTTATAAATTATTTATATAACCAAAATTTGGTAAACATTAGAGAACAAACATATATTAATACAAATTATAAAATTTAAAAACAATAATTAAAGCTATTCAAAATTATTTATACTATTTATTAATTCAAGGTAATCAAAATTATACATTCAAAATTTTTAATTAAAATAATTATTAATTCAAAATTATTAATTAAAAATAATTATTAATTCAAAATTATTAATTGAAAATATTTAATAATTCAAAATTAGTTATAAATTATTTATATAACCAACATTTGGTAAACATTAAACTACAAACGTATATTAATACAAATTATGAAATTTAAAAACAATAATTAAAGCTATTCAAAATTATTTATATTATTTATTAATTCAAGGTAATCAAAATTATACATTCAAAATTATTAATTAAAATAATTAATAATTCAAAATAATTATTAATTCAAAATTATTAATTAAAAATAATTATTAATTCAAAATTATTAATTGAAAATATTTAATAATTCAAAATTAGTTATAAATTATTTATATAACCAAAATTTGGTAAACATTAAACTACAAACATATATTAATACAAATTATAAAATTTAAAAAAATTAATTAAAGATAATCAAAATTATTTGTATAATTTATTAATTCAAAATTATTAATTCAGGGTAATCAAAATTATACATTCAAAATTATTAATTAAAGAATATTAATTCAAAATAATTATTAATTCAAAATAATTACTAATTCAAAATAGTTATTAATTCAAAATTATTAATTGAAAATATTTATTAATTCAAAATTAGTTATAAATTATTTATATAAACTATTAATTCAAGATAATCATAATTATTTATATTCAAAATCATCTATAATCAGAAATTATTTGTGAATTATTTATGATTATTTATATACACATAATTAGTTATAATCAAAATTATTTATATACACATTATCAAAATTATTTATACTTGATTGTTATTATTATTTATAAATTATGTTGAACTTTGAAAAATCATTATTTATAAATTACATCGAACAAAATATTTAGATACCCATGAAAATATTGATTGTTATTATTATTAATAATGAAAAATATGTTCATTTATATAAATATTAATTCAAGAAAATATTATAGCCATGAATAAGACAAACATTTATATTTTTTTATGAAATTCAACACACCATAACTTTGAATTTATCAATCAAATATGTTGTATTTCTCATTACAATGAGCGTGTATAAATTATCTAACAAAATATTATAATCATGCATGTACTGCACAAGATATTTCATAAGTACCTCAAAAGTTTTAAAAATTAAACACGAATAAAGAAACAATTCAACAGGGCCGTATATCATTCAATCCGCAAACATAAAATAATCATAACACAACAAATTATATGATAAAAGATGACAACATAAAAGCATCTAATCAAATGATACCATAATTCGACATTTTAAAAAAATAATAATAACCAAAACATCTTTCATTGCAAACACAAGACGACATAACTCGAATAAATGACATTGTTTGAAACTAACAGTTACCAACGATTTTGAGGATCATGCATCATAGCATCTAAAGTCACCTTCCTAAACTCCACTGGGCAATTTAAGAATTGACTTGTCCTCTCTGGCTTCTTGGTAAGAAACAGATATGCCTCGGTAATAAGTTCCGGAGCAATTCCTATTTCTTGTAGTGCTTGATGCACCTCTCTACCTGGTAACCATCCTTGAGGTCTGTCCAAATATGAATTTCCCTCCCTCATGACAGCTACAACTTCATGCAATGCCGTCTTTAGTATTTCAATGTCTTTTTCATTACCATCTGAGCGCTTTCGTTTCCTTTTTTTCATAATATTTTTACCTGGAGAAGGCACTACATCTGAATCCACATCTGCTGAGTTGAAATTATGCAAGTTTTCTGCATTTTGAAACATCATTTCATCAATCTCTTCAATTGTATCTTCTTTGGTGTTATTGGATGAGTAGTTCCACTCTTGCACTTTCTCTTTAGCGGTTTGAGCGTCTGCACCTGTCGCTCTGTCTTTTCCAAAAATTTCAGCAAGTTTCTCATAATTACCAATGGGAGTATGCTTCCATTTCTCAGTATAAGGCTTTACCTTTTATGGGAATATACACACACACACACAAGAAAAAAAATGTTATAATTGTGCATAGTTTTAATTTTCAAGAAAAAACATAAATTAAATTAAATTACAATTCATACCTCAGTCAATGCCTTCCATACTTCAGGTTCAGCAGAAAACATTTGCGAGATTGGACTCCATGCAAAACCGCTAGTATGCTTAAATAAATCATAACATTCCGCAAAATGTTCTTTAATTGTCTTAAGTCGATTCTTTATATTAGCCTTATCCAAAGATAAGTTAAACTTCTCTCGTAGTTCTTTAACAATATTATCATATGCCGAAGTAGTGAAAGTACCATTGACCCTATTCCCTTCAACATGTTGATGATATAAAGCTTCAATCAATCCATCATCCATCTGATTTGTCCATGACAACTTTTCTCTTTTACAATCCTCTCGCTTTTGTATTTTTTTACTCATTGTAATAACCTACATTAAAAATAATTAATACAAAATAGTCATAACCAAGAAAAATGTCAAAATATTTGATATTTCTAACAATCTATCAAGATGAAATAAAATCATAAATATTAAAAATTAAAAACAAGGAATATCATACTTGAATAAAGAAACCATGTTGGTAAAATAAGTACATAACATGAGACAAACAGGGTTCGTCTTTAATTATTAACATAATCAAACCACATATGAGCTGCAATTTCATCTCTAATTTGCTCCCCTTTTTTGGCATCTTCATCAGTGTCTATTCGCTCGCTACCTGCTTGTTCAACTTCATAATGATTTTCGAGGTCATTATCCACCTCGACAAGAATATTTTCATCTGGATCTACACCCATTAGAAAGTTGTGTAGTATGCAACAAACTAATATGATATTTGATTGTGTCTTCACTGAGTACATAGAGTCTGTTGTAGTTGATATAATTGGAAATCGTTTCTTTAAAACGCCAAAATCTCTCTCAATAGCATTGCGCAAAGAAGCATGCCGATTATTAAATAACTCTCGAGCATTTTCTGGAGGATGATTGGAGTACTCTTTCAAATGATAACGTACACCTCTATAGGGTGGTATAAGGCCACTCCGTAACATATACCCCGCATCAACGAGATAAAATTTTCCTATTTCAAATAAAAAATGTCGTTACGCAAAATAAATCAATTTACTTATTTTAACAAGAAAAATTAAGTTGAGTAGAAATTACCGATCGGTAGTCTCAATTTGTCTTCTCTAGATAATGCATTTTTAATAATTCTCGAGTCTGATGCGGTTCCCTCCCATCCAGGCAATACATAAGTAAACTTTAGATCAAATGTACATGCACATAGTACGTTCAGTGTGGGATAACCTTTTCTACCACGATATCTTGGTGCATCATTATTAGAAACTTTGACACCAACATGTGTTCCATCCAATGCTCCAATACAATCCTATCAGTTAATATATTTTATGATAATTTTTTAAAATATAAAGATAAAAAGAATTGTAAATTGAAAGAATGATTGAATTATATAAAATGTACCTTAAAATATGGGTGAAATATTCCACTACTGAGTATCACGGGAGAAACTTCAGATCCATCAGGTTGACATAGAAATTTATCTTCTAATGAAATCATTGCTCTCAAAAAAGCATGAAAATGTCTACTTGTTGTTTCACCGGATCGACGGGAAAAAAAAAAGGAAACATTTCTATTTTTTACATTATGTGACAGGATATAAAGACATTTTGCAACCTGTTCTTCAATTGTTGAAAACTTTGTCGGTTTCATACCACCATGTATTTCGAGCATTGAACACAAATTTGAAAAGGCATGTGATCCCATACGAATTATGTTACGACAATCATTTTCACATTTAAGTTGATCCATGAGTTCAACTCGAACTTTTTGACGTTTCACGTAATCAATGGATTGGTTTATCTGTTTTTTACGATGATAGATTTTACGGGAATACCAAACGACCACTACACGACATATGAGTTCAACAACTGATATCTTCCGACTTACATCCCATTTAATTAAAGGATTATTCAATGCTTCATCTTGTTGATCCATAAGGCCTACAATTTTTTAAAAAAATGATTCAATAAAAATTATTTAATGAAACCATATAAAGAGATATATATAATTGACAATTAAAATATAATGGAATATGACATGTAGAAAATAAACAATTAATATTTCATATAAAAATTACCTTATACTTTTTTTAATATAATTTATAAAAAATATCTTTATAATATTAATATTCTATATTAAATAAAAATATTTTTTTAGATAATGCATTAGTAATATTCATAATTTTACTTATTTGTATAAATAATAAATTTTATAATACAACCTAATAATAAATCTGTATAATACATTATAAACTATATAAATCATAAATTTTGTAATATAACCAAATAATAAATTTATAATAAACCTATGACAAACCTATGACAAACCTATAACACAAATATGATAAACCTGTAGTACAAATATAAAATATAATTGACAATAAATTTATGATAAACCATAAATTTTGTAATATAAAATAATAAAATAATAAAATAATTTTTGTAATATAACAAAATAAAATTGACAATAATTAATAAATATAATGTAACAAAATAAAACAATGTAACAAAAAAAATAATGTCACAAAAAAAAGTTTAAATCATAAAATTTGTAAAATAACAAAATAATAAATCTATAAAAGCACAAATATGAAATATAATTGACAATAATTAATAAAAATTTGATCTTGTGCAATTTTCAATAATATATAAATTAATATGACCCATATACCAATAAATAAACACAACTTGTTGATTGCAATGCATTGTTTTTTCTTATACTCATTTCAATATGTATGACTATTTGTATTTCCATTACATAAATCTCTAAAGAATTAATATATTCATAATTTAAATAGTAATCGTATACTGAAATCGAAAAAAAGTTGCAAGTATAAATTATTAATCTAAAAAACAACTAATTGTAAATCAATATATCATTATAAAACAAAATATAAAAATTTCAACAAATAAATTACTTACAACAATGCAGAAGACCGAAGTTTTGAATGCGTGAAGATGAAGTGGTCGGATGAAAACTGAATGTCGAAAAATAGTAGCTGGGATGGAGGGGCAGTATGAGGATTGTGTGTTGAATATGAAGGAGTGTGAGAATGGTGGTTATATAGAGGCATAAGGGTAATATTGGAATATATAAAATATTGCTAACGGGCTGAAATATTTCTTTCCGAATCGTCCCGATTTTGGGACGATTTGAAAATCAATGAAATCCGTGCGGGAGAGAAATCGATTTCTCTCCCATTCCGTCGCCTCGCATTTCCCTCCTTCACCTTGAGAAGGCCAAACGGAGGATTTCTGTTTCTCTCCATCCAAATCCTTTCTTTTCTGTTCGAATCGCCCGTGCCAAACGAGCCCTTAGTGATTCTCTAGGGTCCATTCTTTGATCGGATGACAGAACTCATGGCATGGAAGAAGCTTCGGTCACGCGCATCTGTGTGGTGTTGGATCTAGCCTCCCCCCTACCAGATTATATTTCTCTCAATGTTCAGGACGCCTTCTCTTGGAGTAATCAATGTTCCCACAGATGAAAATATCAAAGAACCCTTTACTAAATTTTTATCTCAATAAAATCATGATAATATTGTGATATATAGAGGGATAAATGTTTTTAGTAGTTATCTCTGGTAAAATTGGGTGTTTATGGGAGTCAGTTCCCTAGAACCTACTAACGTGTTCTTTATGATGAACTTTATTAATTATTTTGATATTAATAAACACATTATCACATCATGATTTTTCTTCTTCCTAAAATAGTATGTAATAATGTCCTTTGATTATTTGTCACACTAAAAGGACATAGAAGTTCTACACTATGATGAGAACCCATAAGTTCCTTGATACAACTATTAAATATATGTTCTATGGATAGATTAAATCATTTTAAGGCCACAAATGATTCAGGATATCATTGGAGAAGACTCATAGGACTTTTAGGATCCTTATCACGGTGTACTCCCTTGGTAATATCCACTAGAGGATATTATGAGAATGAGACCTACTGGAATGAAATCTATATTAATACATGTCAGTGGATATTCCTAACTATGGACATGTGTATTAATCCTTAGACATTAATATTGTTATTAATGAATATTATAAGTCACAAACAATGATGTATTACTAAACATTACGATGACAGAAGTCCGTGGTGAGGTAGGATACATTGGGTGCATCAGGAGTAATATTGAATTAATGAATAATGAGAGAAAGGATTTTTCCCTCATAGTATATAACCAGTTTTTATACATAGTCCCTTTGATGGAAATTATATAGCCTAAATAATTCCACGTCCTTGGTTTTTTATAGGAAAGATTGATTTCCAGATAGTCCATGAAAGAGACATCAAGCACATAGGTTGATGGAACAAATGTAAAACCTATAAGATTATAGATATCATTATTAAGAGATTATATTAAATAATGAATGTCTATATGGGGTATTATTTCTTTATGGATTTAACTTATTTCTCAAGGGGTTCCATGGAATTTTTCTATATACTAACCTTGGACTTTAGGCTTCTTCACTTAAGGACACTAAGAAATAGGCATAGTGGGTCCCACACTAAGTATATCTAGAATCTTAGTAAAATAATATAATATTATTTATTATTTTAAAAGTTGAATAATTTTATTCCACCATGTGGATTAAAAATTATTCATGTCTTCTGGATCTAATATATTTTGTCAGAAGTTATTTGAGAAAATATTATATAATTATAATATTTAGTAAATATTTATTTTCGATTTTGTAAATATAATATTTATTTATTAATTAGGGAATATTTCAGTTAGATTTATTTATCAAATATATATTCATTATTTAAGGCATGATCAATATTGTGCTGGAATGGTGGGCCATATTTATGGGTCCAGTGATAAATAATATATATTGAATATTATTTGAATAAATAAATTTAATTTTTATTCATGATTTTTGTACATGTTGATAAATAATAATAATATTGTAATTATTATTGACATGAGGTTCCCAAGGGATAAATGAAATATTAAAGGGAACTTTTTCAAGTATTTATTTGAAACCCTAGTGGAACAAAATTCGAATTATATAATTTTTCAATATATCAAATTTATTTATTTGTGCACTATTAATATGGATAATTCTCTTGAATCTCTAGAGAGATCCCTTCTATAAGAATGATATCATTAAGGTGGGGATATATTCCTCCACCTTCAACTCTCATTTAAAGATTTATCATGAAGGATCCTTAATAAGTGATTCTTATAGTGATCGAAGGAAAACAACAGAATAATTACGATCCCCTATGATGGGAACCAAAGATTCCTATTATAATATTCATAGATTTATGGAACATATCTGGATCACCACTTGAGGTAATATTACCTTGATTCCAAAAATGGAAAAATAGTATGACATAGATCCTTTTTCCAATCCAACCCGATTGCGCGCACCCCCCATTTTCAAAGTGGCCATTCGATTAAAGAATGAGTCGTTGCCCCCCGCGCGCTACCCAAAGCCCGGTGCGCGCAATCTCTATCATCCGCGCGCAAAGTTCTGGCCCAAGCTCCTCTTTTGCACGCCGACCCGCGGTATTGCGCGCAAAGCTCCTCTTTTGCGCGCAAACCGCCAGGGTCGCCCCCTTTGACCCCCTGAGGGTACCCGCCTGCGTGGCGCCCGATGACCTTCATCCCGGGTGCCCGCAACGTGCGTTGTCTTCCCGTGCGGCCCTCCAGGCCTGCGCGAAGTGACACGGACCCATTAGGCGGCTGCCAACGTCCAACATGACGTTAAACTGTGCCACGTCCGCGCTGCAAGACGTTAAACTCCCAGGCGTTTACGTCCCGCACGACGTTAAACTGCACAATCGTCCGCGCTGCAAGACGTTAAACTGCCAAGCATCTTCGTCCTCAACACACGACGTTAAACTGTACTTCGTCCGGCGAGACGTTAAACCGTCCGCTTCGTCCTCAACACACGACGTTAAACTCTACTTCGTCCGGCAAGACGTTAAACCGTCCGCATCACCTGATCCCGTGTCTCGCACGCAGGATCCCCCTGGTCTGGATGTGGCCCCCACCCGCGCGTCTCTGCAGGGATGTCGGGATTGGAGCGGCCTTCGCCCACGGGGGTAGAGTGTTACAGACAGAATGAACTACGTGGACTTTGATCCCTGTCTTCTAAACAGGGTACGTAGGAAGCCTCTCCGAGGTTCAAGCCCACCACCAGGTCGTCCCGGTCGTATTCACGTCGGTTCGTCCATCCGTGGGCCCCTCCCGGGCTCACATTCGTGTCGATTCACCTATGAATCCGCCCATGTGGGAGACTGCACGTGTGTATCTCCATTGTGCTTCCCCACTGCCCCTTTTTTCTATTTCTCCTTTTATCGTCCAGCATGACGTGAAACTGTGATTCACCCGGCCGTTCCATCCCCCTCTGTGCGAGGTGGTTCGGTTCAATCCTTCTCCAGGCAGCCTCGATCTCTTCGTGAGTCGGCTTGCCAACGTCCAGCATGACGTAAAACTGTGATCCACCCGGCCATTCCATCCCCCTATGTGCGAGGTGGTTCAGTTCAATCCTCCGCCCGGCGGCCTCGATCTCTTTGTGAGTCGGCTTGCCGACGTCCAACATGACGTTAAACTGTATATCCGAACTACGCTGACTTTGATCCGCGCTAACGCACGGTACGTATGAAGCCCCTACGGGGTCCAAGCTCTTCACTCCATCATCCATCCTGATCCTTACCCAGGCCGCCACGTCCCGGTGGGGTCATGCCATTTCATTCCACTCCAATTCACTCGGGAAGCCGCCCATGTGCTGGCCCCAGCGTCGGAGGTTCCCCTCAAGGGGTTCTGTCATCTGATCCACTCCTCGTGTTGATCAGTCTGATGTCGTCTCCGCTGGACGTTAAACTCGCGGCATACCCCGTGTCAAACATGGGAAGCTGAGGAAAACCTCAGGTAACACAGTTCCCCGCACCCAGTGCGGGATGCCTCAGGCCATCATGCCTTCGAGAAGCCCTATTAGGGACGGAAGGCAGACATGCAGAGGTGCAGTGTTAGGACACGCCCCCAACACCCAGAGCCACCCGGTCTCCTCACCGCAGGTTGCTGCCCCGACTAGACTCCTTGGAGCGTCTGGGCGGAAGCAGCGTAATTAACCGGTGTCCATGAAGATATGGCACCAGGAACGAGATTCACGAACATTCTTAAATCTATGAGGGAGACCCGGATTAGGCGACGAGTTCTGAGGAGACGTCCACGGAAGGAGGAGACGACGTCCCATCATCCCGGTTTCGATCAAGGAGCAGACGCCCCTGAATAAGGGACGGATGCCGCCCGCCTTTGGAAAGCAGGACTGCGGGACCACAAGCCGCGCGCCCATCCCCTCGGGTTGATGGGTGCACGCGCCAACGCGTCCTGGCGGAACAGCGTAACCTGACGCACATCCGCACCGAAATAGAAAAATGGTGAACCCGACGTGAATCTCTTCTCCTCAATACGAAGACAGATGGCTTTCAGAGGTGTTGGAAGACCAGCATGCTGCTCGACCGAGCATTAAGTTTTACCCGCCAGGGGCTGAGGAAGGGAACTCGGGCACTCCGTCTCGCGACGTCGAGGGCCTGGGTCCCCCCCCCCCCACGGAAGGCGTCGTGGCACTAATGGTTGGTTGTCGATTCCTTTTCCTGTCAGTGTTAATGGGTTCTTCTCCCTGCTTTCAGAAATCAGGTCGCCCAATCCAGTGCCCGATCGCCACCCGCCCACTGGCGCAGGGGTAGGGGAAACACCGACGCGGCTACTCCGCGCGGTCCCGCCCGTTCCACAGCCGTGCCAGCAGCCGCAGCTGCGGGCCAACCACGCCCTCTCTCCCCCTCGGAAGTCATCCAAAGAAGGGTGATCAACAACTTGGTGCGGAGATATGAGGAAGAGGGAGTCATCCCCACCCGGGACATGGCTCGCCTAGACCTCGAGGAAGCTGCACCTCGCCACCACCGCCGCCCCCGAGGGCCGCGCAGGGAGGCACCGCTGCCTACCTCGACGTCCAACCGTTTCGGGAGTTTATCCCCGGAACGCTCCGACAGTTCCTTCCCCTATGCGGATGAGGTGGAAGATGCCCGGGACCACCCTATCCGGGATTCGCTCCAGGGATCTGCGATGAGGGATCCTGTCAGGCCACGACGACATCGCCGCCAGGCCTCTCAAGTCGAGGAACAAGCTCTCCACCTACCCGCGCCGCTCATCCCGACTCGTCTGTCCCGGCGCCAACGTCGGGCGTGAGCGGAAGAGGATGCCCACCTTGGGGCCCTAGCAACAGCGGCCGCGTTGGCTCAAGCCACTGCTGGCTCCAGTCGCCAGGCCCCTGCGCATCCTGAGCAGGGGCACTTCTATGCCCGACCCGGATAGAGGCCCCGACCGCCCCAAAGGCAGGTTGGGTTGACTCTCCCGTTTGCTAGTACAGACAATAGCCATCGCGGACCACCTCGCGGTAGCGCTATTCACCAACAGGGTCTACTCCGTGTGGCCGATCCAAGAGGCATGGGTCACCCCGCCTTCCGATCTCGGCCCGGAGGCCTGCCCGGAATCATCTCTCCCCCCGTCCCCTTTGATATCTGTCCCGGTGCCCCTCGCACCTTGGTTTCCAGTCCTCTTGGCCCCAGCACCAGTGCGGCCGGAGGACGCCAGGATAGAGATCAGCCATGCCCCGAAGAACCACCCAGGGGCAGGAGGGCGAGGCGTCGACGCCGAGGGAAGAATGTTACGGAATTCCGGACAGAGATCCGACCGGTTCGTTTCTCTGATACAGAGGCGGAGTATGATTCGGCGACAGAGCCCTCCCCCCAATCCCGCCAGTCAAGGGCAGGGGTAGGAGTGCGGCACGTCAGCCTCGTACTTCCCGAGAGCGAGATCGATATGATCCCCGCTTCTCTCCGAAGGTATATCCGGAGTAGCGAGGGCCTGGTAGACCCCCAAGGATCAAGCTTGCGGTT
Organism: Viscum album; assembly: GCA_963277665.1. NCBI lineage: Eukaryota > Viridiplantae > Streptophyta > Magnoliopsida > Santalales > Viscaceae > Viscum > Viscum album. The sequence goes on along the minus strand of OY728130.1, from coordinate 50,993,803 downwards.
GGTACCGGCCCCTCTGGAAGCGCCTTCTGCCTCGATCGGAGAAGCCGGAGACTTTTTCTGGGGACCGACGGTCGAACCACGATCTAGTGCACCCTCGGCGAGCACCGACGCTACGGCAGGATGTTCGCTCGCCGGCCCGTCCTATCGTGATGTGGTAGCTAGGGCACCGCCACCCTCAGAGGGCGGCCCGGGATATGGAGGCCAATCGGCATGCTCGCCATATTCACCGTCGGCCAGCCCGTCGGCCCGGCGGCCCGCCTCGGCACCACTGCCGGTTCCCCGTCCGTTCCCAGCCATTGAAGAGGACCAAGGAGACCTGGGTCCCGAGTTTGAGTCATGGAGCTTCTGGACCGTCCTTGCAGAGGGCCACTTCCCTGAGAAGTTTTGGCCAGTCGCAGGACCGGACTTTGATGCACCCGAATCGCTCACCCCGGATGAGTTCGAATGCTTCCGCCGAACTCTCCGGGAGACTCACTCCCGTCTTCACCGCCTACAAATGCCATATCCTGGGAGTCAAGTGCACCTGGAGGATATTGGTGAGCAGTGCCGTCAAATTGACCTGGCCACGCTCCCCGCGGTTCGGCACCCCGGGTCATTTGGGCACCACGAGGCCCTCCAACAACGATGCGTTGAGTGTTTTCAAGTACTCCGCAAGGTTATCGAGGAAGCCACTCCCCATGTGTATATCCGTGGATGGGGGCAGAACGCTGCCCTACACTTCAGTGCGATCCGCCGACAGCCCGATTCACTGGGCGACCCTAAGGGTACATCCCCAGGGACGGAAACAGTCAACATGGCTGACCTGTCGGGGGATGGGAACGGTTTGGAACTTCTTGACGGGGGCTCTCCCCCCGAAGACAATCCGTTGTTGGATCCATCGGTGAGAGTTACTCGTCATCAGAGGAACCTCCTGGGACTCCCCGCACCCACTGAAGCACTGACGTTGAGCCGAAACGTCAGCAAAGGTAAAGAGCACAGCGAGGCTATAAAGCCCGCCGACCCATCCGCCTCCACGCAGAGGGCGGATGAGGATCCCGATAAGGCTATGCTACGTCAACAGCTCGCCAAGCAGAAGAAGCTAGTTGACCAGCTCCTCGCCGAGCGCGCTGCAGAGCAGCGGCCTGACTACGGTGATCCTAGGCCAGGACAGCAGGGACAGGAACAACCACCCCTCGACGAGGCTCTCCCGGGCAACCGTGATTATGCCGTGTTCGCCGACAGGAGAGAGGCCATGGCCTATGGCAAGAGGGCACGGTATGTTTCGCCACACCCTCCCGAGCGGCGTGACTACCTGAGAGACCCCGCTCGGATTCCTCCCGCTGCCCCAAGGGCTGCTCTGCCCGCCATCCCACGAGCTGCCGAGTTTGACGACCCGGTCGATGACCCGATTGAAGGGCCATGCAATGCGCTCGTGGTTAGAGATCCTCGCCAGGACTGGAACCCATGTCCGGACGATCCGATGGCGGCACTCATCGCCCGCTTGGAGGCCTTGGAGACTCGGCAAGTGGCAATCCCACCGGACGGCAAGCCATACCCAGCATGGGTGGATGACATGCCGGCCCCTCCGGGATTCGGGAATCCCACTTTTTCCCCCTTCAACGGGACTGGAGATCCGCCACAGCATTTGGCCCATTTCAACTCGAGGTGCGGGCCTATGTTGGGGACTCCGGCGCAGCAAGAGGCCGCTAAGCTTCGCTGCTTTGTCCAGACACTGGAAGGGCCAGCATTTGTCTGGTACAGCCAGCTCCCCGTCGGGTCGATAACTAGCTGGGAGGACCTTCGCAGACAGTTCCTCTACCAGTTCAGTTCCACGACCCGGAAGACGAGTATCACAGACCTCTTCAAGTGCAAGCAGAGGCCTGATGAGCGAGTCGCGGACTTCGTCGCCCGATGGAAGGGTCTCACGTATTCCCTTGACATGCCATTGACTCAGGAGCAGTTGCTGACAATGTGTGTCGGGAACGTCAAGACCGAGCTGGTCCCTTCCTTGATCACTCAGAATTACCCCGGAGGGTTCAGGGACTTCTCAGACAAAGCTCAACGTCTTGAGGAAGCCCTGCGACAGGCTAGCCAGGCACACCCGTTGCCTCCTATGATTCCTGCAAGGAGAGCCAGCAGGGCTGAGCCCGCTGCTGTCGCCCAGATAGAGGCTCCCAGGCCGTTGGAGCTGCTGCCGGTGAGACCAGCTCCACAGCCTCACAGGAATCCGCCTCCATGGACTCAGTTCCCGGCCCAAAAGCGGCAGCCTCAGAACCGGCGGTCCCCTCCGCGTAATGTACTGCCGCAACCCAGGCGAGATAATCAGGGTCCACCTCCTCGGCAGGCCCCTCCATCCCCTCGTCAAGACCACGCTCCCAGGGGCCCGCGATACCTGACCTACTCATTTCACGAGGATCAGGTCCCCGGTTATTTCCAGAGCCCCCTGGAGCAGAGGATTGTGCGACTGCCTGAGTGTTGGAGGCCGGAGGAGGCACATCTCACGGATAACCCCCGCTACTGCCCCTACCATCGGGCCCTGGGGCACACCATACAGCGGTGCTATGTGTTTAAGGATTGGCTCCAAGACCAGATTAACAACAATGTAATTAGGTTGGGCCCAGCTCCGGCACAAGTGGCGGGCGTGTTTGTGGGATCAGATGACAATAGAGGCAATGAGGACGAATGGCAGCTGGTCTCCGACCGCGGATCCCAGAAGTATAAAAACTGGATGGCCCGCAAGACGATCATTCGCGCCCATGGAATCATCCGTGCGCGCTTGAATCAGCCTGAGCCCCCAGAATCTGCGGGTGCTGCTTCGGCATCGTCGTCCCAGCCTGCCTCTTCCAAGAAGAGCAAACGGCGGCGGCGCAAGAAGGAAGAGCGCGCCCCGCCAGTTCCGCCACTATCCCGCACTCTCGGCGATTTCATGCCCCCGGAGATGGGGATCCCTCTTCGGATCCGCCCAGTGGTGAATGATTCGTCCGATGACAGTATTGGGTACGCTTCGGTTAATACCGTCGAGCTGGTAAATCCCTTTTCAGTTCCCGACGTTGAAGAACACCAGGTGGACCTCCCTAGTGTCCCCGGTCGTCGCCACCGTCGGAGGAGCCGCAACAACAGGAGTCACCGGGGCACAGCAGTTGGTACCTCCAGCCAGGCCGTGCACGCCACTGAGACCAGGCAGCAGGCTCAAAACCGAGCTCAGCATGCGCAGCCCCCCCATACGGGGATGACGGATTCGCCTCCGCCACTGTTTGTGGTATGGGATCAGGCAGAACTGCCTCAGCCGCGTCGCGATCAGCTCCGCCCTGCCACGAGTCCATCCCGGCCTCCTGACCCCAGTACGGTGACCATTTCCCGGGCTTCAACCAATGAACAGCGAGATGCGCCAAGCACCAGTCGGCCGCCGGCCCAACCGGCAAGGCCCGTCATGCTTCCAACCGCAGAGCAACCTCCTGCAACCAGAGGATCGCGCTTGGCCAAAAAGTATGATGTCCTGAAGCACTTGGCCGACATCCCAGCGAGACTCTCCATCCTTGAGGCTCTGCGCATGTCATCTGAGATGCGCGAGGCACTCGCTGAAGCCCTGAAGAGCCCCCTCCAGTTTGAGACAGAGGTTGCGGCTGCAGAGGCCTTTCACGCCGAAACGATTGAGGACGCCGAATGCCAGGCAGTTATCTCGTTTTCTGGTAAGGATGAAGACCCTCCTATACAGGGGCACATTCGTCCGCTGTATGTTACCGGCCAGTTCAATGGCCTTGAAGTCCGGTGCTGTCTTGTCGACACGGGGTCCGGGATTAACCTGATTCCCACTCGGACGCTCCGGAGATTGGGGTTGTCTAAGGATGACTTGATTCCCTCCGACCTCAGGATCCAGGGGTACGACCGCACCGAGCAAACCCCGGTCGGCAAGATACGTTTGAAGACCCAGTTCGGTGATTTGGTTGCCAACACCGAATTCATGGTAGTCTCTCAAGACACTGCGTACAACGCATTGATGGGAAGGCCATGGCTCCACCTTCATGCGGCGGTTCCCTCTTCATACCACCAATGCCTCAAATACTCCCTTAATGGTCGAGTAGGCGTGCTTCAGGGAGATGCCTCTCCTTTTTCCTCGTGTGAAGCCCGCTATCTGGATGCGGACTATTACAAGAGCAAGGATAAGCAGATCCTGGCAGGTGAGGTCGAGCCAGTCGCTGTTGCAAGTGATCCCTGGGCAAGTTTGGATGACGCTTATGTCCTCCCGATTCAACGGTTGGACGTAGCCATGGTCTCGACGGCTTGTGAGTCTCCTGATGAGATGACCGCGACCGCCCATGCCAGCACCAGCGGCCCAACAGGATCTGGTAGCCCTAATGCAGTTGCCAACACAGCCTCTCCCGTGGACGATCCCTCCCCGAGTGGAGAGGACGTGGAAGATGCACCCCCAGCCTTTGAGGAGGGCGTCTCCGCCACGGTCGATGAGTTAGTACAAGTGAACCTTGGAACCGAAGCAGATCCGAGACCCACATTGGTCAGTGCCGCCATGCCCTCTGAGGAGCGGCAGAAGTACGTGGACTTTCTCAGGCAGCACCGTGATGTGTTCGCTTGGGGCTATGACGAGATGTCGGGGCTAGATCCTCAGGTAGCCGTCCACCGCCTTGGTCTCCCGACGAACCATCGCGGGTTCAAGCAGCCTCCCAGGAAGATGCACCCATTCCACGGTGACATGGTTGAGGCCGAAGTTGACAAGCTTATCAAAGCCAACTTCGTGAGGGAAGTTCAGTACCCCAAATGGCTGGCCAACATTGTGCCGGTCAGGAAGAAGAACGGGCAGATCAGAGTCTGCATCGACTTCCGCGATATCAACCGCCACTGTCCGAAGGATGATTTTCCCCTTCCAGTGACAAAGCTGTTGATTGACGCCACGGCAGGGTTCCAAGCCCTCTCCTTCATGGATGGATACTCCGGATACAACCAAATTCGGATGGCCCCTGAGGATGAGGAGTTCACTGCCTTCAGGGCCCCTCAAGGTACCTTCTGTTACCGGGTCATGCCTTTCGGCCTGAAGAATGCAGGTGCCACCTATCAACGGGCAATGCACCGCATATTCAAGCCAATCCTCGGCACACTGGTGGAATGCTACGTCGACGACTTGGTAGTCAAATAGCGCCAGCGTCAGGACCATCTCAAAGATCTTGAGAAAGTGTTCGGCTTCCTCCGGTCTCGCTGCCTGAAGATGAACCCGTTGAAGTGTGCCTTCGGGGTCACCTACGGAAAGTTCCTTGGATTTGTGGTAAGATACCGGGGTATTGAGATCGACCCAGAGAAGATCAGGGTGATTAGCCAGATGCCTCCCCCAGGTAACATCCGGGAACTGCAGGGGTTCCAAGGCCACTTAGCCTATATACGCCGATTCATCGCGAATCTGGCCGGCAAGTGTAAGCCCTTTTCTCGGCTCATGAAGAAAGGTGCCACCTATGTATGGGATAAAGAGTGTCAGACCGCTTTCGAGGAAATCAAGCAGTACCTGCTGCAACCTTCGGTTTTGATGCCACCTGTATCCGGGAAGCCGCTGGTCCTCTATGTGACCGCCCTGGAACGGTCCCTGGGTGCCCTTCTCGCCCAGAAGAACAACAAGGGAACAGAGAATAGCCTCTATTACCTCAGTCGCATGCTCCTCGATGCGGAAGTTAGGTATTCCCCCATCGAGAAGAGCTGCCTGGCGCTCGTATTTGCCGTACAGAAATTACGGCACTACTTGCAGCACCATGAGGTACAGTTGGTTTCTCGGGTAGACCCGTTGAAATATATCCTGAGCCGGCCCATGTTGACTGGCCGTCTAGTGCGGTGGGCTGTGATTCTCCAGCAGTTCGACATCGGGTATGTGTCTCAGAAGGCCATCAAAGGGCAAGCATTGGCAGACTTTCTGGCTGCTCACCCAACCTCCGCGGATCAGCCGCTGGATCTAGGCTTTCCTGATGAGGCCATTCTCTCGGTCGATCATGCCAGTCCATGCTGGCAGATGCACTTTGACAGTGCCTCCCGGAGCCCCACCGGTAGAAAACTTGATAATCCTAAGCTCAACAGAGTGGGTTTGGGTATCGTCTTCATTACCCCGGAGCAAGCCGTGCTGCCATACTCTTTCCTGTTGTCAGAGGGCTGTACCAACAATGAGGCGGAATACCATGCCCTCATCACCGGCCTCGAGTTAGCTCTCGAGATCGACGTGCCCAATCTGTGTGTGAAAGGGGACTCCGAGTTGGTTGTTAAGCAGATCAATGGCGACTATGTTGTCAGGAAGCCGGAAATTGTGCCACTGCTGGAGTGCACCCTCCTTCTGATGGCCCGGTTCCCTTCTCGGCCAGAGATTGTCCATATTCCCCGGTCGCAGAACGGTCGAGCAGATGCTTTGGCCAGCCTTGCTGCGTCACTTGCGGAGCCTGAACAGGATAACCTGAAGGTCCGCGTGACGCGCCGCAGGCTCATCGCTCCCGTTGTCCCGGAGGGAGATCGCGACCCGTCGGTAAGTAATCTCACCACGGTTGCCCCTGTGCCCGGAGCCACGAGTACCCCAGATACGGCAGTCGAACCAGCCCCTGATTGGAGGACGCCTTTGGTTGAGTACCTCCAACAAGGCATTCTCCCGCCGGATCGGGCTGATCGCGAGCGAGTTCGACGCCGCGCATCGCAGTTTGTCCTCCAGAGCAGTCCCGGCCTGGAGCAGATCCTCTATAGACGCGGATTTGATGGTGTTCTCCTCCATTGCCTTCAGGGAGTTGAGATCCCGCGAGTCATGCAAGAGGTTCATGCTGGTTCATGCGGCGCCCATCAGACTGGGCCGAAGCTGTCCCACCAGATTCGGAGGTTGGGATACTTCTGGCCCTCCATGATCCATGACTGCATCGAGTATGCCAGGAGGTGCCACGCGTGCCAGGTTCATGTGAACTTTGTGCATCGGCCGCCAGAGCCTCTCCATACCACCAGGTATTCTTGGCCCTTTGCAGTCTGGGGGATGGACGTTGTGGGACCTTACCCGCCGGCGACGGCTCGCCAGTGCCAGTTCATTCTGACCGCCACGGACTTCTTCTCCAAATGGGCAGAGGCGATTCCTCTCAGAGAGGTCAAATCCTGTTCGATCGCTGACTTCGTGACCTCCAACATCAATCATCGATTTGGAGTGCCTCACGCTATCCTCACGGATAACGGAGCCAATTTCCGAGCAGCCGAGTTGAAGAAGTTGTACGCCAAATACAACATTCGCTCGAACCACACATCTCGCTACCATGCGCAGGCGAATGGACAGATCGAGGCGTTTAACAAAACCCTCTCTAACATTCTGCAAAAAATGGTTGGTCAGAACAAGAAGAGTTGGCCGGAAAAGCTCCCCAACGCCCTCTGGGATTATCGGACGACGACCCGCAATTCCACCCAGATGACCCCTTATTCCCTGGTGTATGGAGCTGAGGCCGTCATGCCCATCGAGATCCAGTTACTGTCCTTGCGCACTGCGGTCTACGACCAGCAAGCGCCGGACAAAGCTGCTGAAGCCCGTCTAGTCGAGTCGGAAGCACTGGATGAGAATAGACTTCGCGCCTTGCACAACTTGGAGAGGCATCAAAGCAGAATGGCTCGAGCTTTCAATAAGAAGGTTCACCTCCACTCCTTCCTGCAGGGTGACCTAGTTCTAGCCCTAAGAGCGCCAATGATCCCCGGCAGGAAGCCACCCAAGTTAGAGCCCAAGGGGGAGGGACCTCTTGTCGTCCACAAAGTTTATCCCAATGGTGCGTACTCCCTAGCGACTATGGATGGTGAGCGTGTCACTCCTCCCACCAACGCTAGGTTCCTCAAGCAGTACTTCGTCTGAGTGTACCACGTCCTGCACGACGTTAAACTGCATACGTCCAAGCTGCACGACGTTAAACTGCCTAGCATATCGTCCGCGCTGCAAGACGTTAAACTGCCAAGTGTTTCGTCCAACATGACGTTAAACTGTACCTCATCCAAGCTACAAGATGTTAAACTGTTTAGCATTCGTCCAACACGACGTTAAACTGTACTACGTCCAAGCTACAAGACGTTAAACTGTTCAGCATTCGTCCTACATGACGTTAAACTGCCTCTCGAGAACTACGTGCGGCTTGATTTCCATCCCTATGGGATACGTAGGACCGCCTGAACATTCATGTTTCAGGCCCATCCCCATCCTTCGGGAATTTCCATCCCATCTCGAGCCCTTGGCCCAGTTGCCCCCGGGTGGGTGGCGTATGGTGTGAGCGCGAGGCTATGCCCTCATTCACGTCGGTTTGCTCGTCACGCTGTACGCCCCCCCCCCCCCCACGTTTGGGGATGCCTTCTGCTCCCCCCTTTTTTTTTCTCTTTTCTTCCTGCATGACGTTAAACTGCACTTCAAGAACTATGTGCGGCTTGATTCCCATCCTTATGGGATACGTATGACCGCCTGGACGCTTGTGTTTCAGGTCCAGCCCCGTCTCTTGGTTGATCACGGGGATCTACCGTCTTTTGGTTTCTCTCAGGGTGAGTCCTCCGACCCTTTCCGGTGATCTGTTAACATGTTTTGGGTACTTTTGTCTATGACCCATAGTGTCGGATGCAATCCCGGCAAGTCCCGTGTTGCTTGTCGGGCCGCACGCTTCCTCTTGTTCGAGCCTTCACTCAAAGGGATCCTCGTTAGCGGTTTGGACACAATGCCTCAGTGCTCTCCTACCGCTCCGGGTTGATTTACCGGCGAGTCCTGGGCCGCAAATCGATATGAATCCTGCGATTGAGCGGTTGATGCTCGTTTGCTTGACCAGTTCTGTGCTGACGCGATCGGATGTTGTGTTGCGAATATGGTCAGCGACATCCTTGATCACCATGTCGGCTCTTTTAGGCTCTGAACATTGGTTGCACGGTCCTCATCACACTCCGCCTTTGTGCGTTGTAGTGGAATCTCGACACTCTCTTCATACTGACCTTCAGTACACCTTTACACGTTAGGCAGGCCAACCAGGATAATGGTGTCTGTCGAGGCTCCCACGATCTGAGCACCAAGGGTATATGCTGATGTCCTCCCTAAGGGCCGTGTATAGCTGGACCCTCGTCCCCATAAGGAGGAAGGAGTCGCCCAAACAATCGCGTTTTGGGCCCAGTATATCTGGAGGCTAGCATCTCTGCCCCTCGGGTGATGGACATACGCAGGCCCCTATCCCAGGATCCTTCTCCTGGAATCGTGCGTGACCGCAGGGCTGGGTATGTTCCCACCTCCGCTGAGTCCGCCGTATCGCGATAAGCGGATTCCTCCATGTTCCGACCCACACGACCTTAAACTGTGTTGTCTGGTCCTACCACACGACCGTAAACTGTGATCGTCTTGGCCGCCCGACGAGAAACGGCACTGCATCGTGATGTTATCCTCAGGGGACACTCACGTTGGGAGCTGGTTAATAACCACGCCATTCATCAATGCCTTTCATGGCTTGATTATTGTGGCGACGCCAGGGATTCCTTAATCAAAGGCATGTCGCTGCATGAAAAACCATCCATCTTTAAGGACAAACAAGAAATATCAAATATCGCTTCTTCTGTGTGCGAGGGTCAGACCCGCACCCTTCCCCGCGCTGGTGCCCGATTGTGCTGCGCCGCGCTTCAAGAACTACGTGTGTCTTGATTCCCATCCTCATGGGATACGTAGGAACGCCCGGATGTTTGAAACTTCGGGTCCAGCCCCCCACCTCTTAAAGATTCCCCCCTTCTCTGGGGAGTCCGCCGCCTTCATGCCACCCTCAAGGCGTGTCCCTCGACCCCTTGAAGTGGTCCACTGGTGTCAAGAGTACTCTGGTTTATTGCCAGGAGGGTCAGGTTTAGCTTGGTCAGGATCCTTCCATTTTCAGGCTTCGTGCTCCCTTTCATTCGGACCCATCGCCTACGCCCTGGGTGGAGCCCCCGTGAACGGTTTGGACACAATGCCTCAGTGCTCTCCCACCGACTCGGGCTGGTGCCCCCAATGGCCTCAGGCAGCGAATCGATATGAATCCTGCGATTGAGCGGTCGATGCTCGTTCGCTGCCTCATTCCATCAACGGTTAGTGCGATATTGATGCTGCTTTTCCGCCACGGTTGGCAGTAATCCCATATCGTTACGCCGGTGCCCCCAGTCCTTGAGTGAATGTCCGCATGATTCACATCACATTTTCCACCTCCCATTCTGACCAGGAAAAATCTCGACACTCTTGACACTATTCCCCAGTGCATCTTCGCATATCCAGGGGATAGGACCACGATGCGGCGTACTTTGAGGTTCTTATGGTCCGAGCTCTAAGACCTTAAACTAAGATCTCCTCTTATGGTCCGAGTTCTAAGACCTTAAACCAAGATCTCCCCTTATGGTCCGAGCTCTAAGACCTTAAACTAAGATATGCCCCTATGGTCCGAGCTCTACGACCCTAAACTAAGATCTCCCCAAACAGGGTTCTGCGTCCTGCATGACGTTAAACTGCACTCGCAGAACTACGTATGGCTTGATCTCCAGCCTGATGGAGTACGTAGGAACGCCCGGGCATTTCGACTCGGGTCAAGCCTCAGGGATCGCCAAGTCCCACCCCTCCTCGTCGCCGGCCGTCTGGCCTGACTTCGGGTAAAGTGGTGCAGTTGTGATATTCTCCCCGATTCAGCTCGGGATGCCCCATGGCAATGATGGGAAGCAATGGTTTCCTCGGCAAAGAGGTTCTGTCTGAGAATTGGGGTGATTCACGACCAGATTAGTGCATCCGCCTAATACGCTTTCCCCACGGTGGCGCAATTTTGAGAGCTTTGGATTCTATCCGAACAAATCGTCACTTCGCCACACGCTTCGCATGCCCTATTGATCTGGATTTCCACCCTTGTGCCTGAAGGAACCCCCAAAGCGGCATTGATGATGACATGTGATCTGCCTCCTGCAATATGGATGATGACCTTCGGTCCGTCTATCGCAGTAGTATGGTTGATTGATCCATTGTCCGCTTGCCGTCTTGGGCATTTCCTGGAAGGCCAACCGTTGTGGATTTCTGAATTCGGGACGCGCGATTCACCCTTTCTCATTTCCCTATGTTCGGATAAAATCTCAACACCCCTAGCATTGTCCCGCTCGTGTGTCGGAACAAGTTTGCGGGATGATACATTGATTAGGCTTGAGGTCTCCTTTCCTAGGAATGACCTCCCTCTTTTCTCTAGAAATCCAGGCCCAATTGTGGACGCCTGAAGCTTGGTTAATGCTCCCGCAAGACAATGAATTGTGGTCGAGCATGTTAAACCAAAAGATGCAGATAAATATGGTGATTCATACAAATGGATCGAAATATTGAGTAGCGGAAGCAAATGTTTTGGGAATGGAAAAAACAAAGCCCTTAGGGATTAGCGTGCTGGATAAGTCTTTCTAACGCCGCTACCCTTTGGCTGGCGGCCTCCAGAGCTGCTTCTCGCTCTCTGCGTGCCCTCTCCTCGTCGGCGGTCGCAGCACGCAGTTCGTCGATTCTGGCCTGTGCACGCTCCCGCTCGACTTGAATTGTGACCATCTGTTGGCCCGCCTCCGTCAGTTGCACCTAGGCGTCAACCAGCTGGGCTGCTAGTTGCTCCACAAGCTCGGTACACGCTGCGACGAGCGGGCGAATTCCGGACAGGTTTGCGCGACGAGCGGGCGAATTCCGCGCCGGAAAAGGCAATTGCACGCACGAGAGCTTAGAGGCTTATCGCGCGGAAGGCCAGTGTACGGTGCGGGGGACCCAGGGCCCCTATTTATAGGCGAGGCCCGGGTCCGCGCTGCGCGGAAGGCGCTTTGCGCGACCGCGACAGCAAATTTCGCGCCCGACGCCCTTTTTTGCGCGCCACCGTCCCGCGCCACCCAGGACTTCGGCATTCCGGCGTCTCCCTCGGAACCCGATCGTTGTGACCTCTCGCCGATCAGATTCCGAGGGGGGGCTTTTGTAGACGCCGTAAAAGTCCGTTGTTCCCAAACAAAGCTCCGGATGCGGAAAGCGAGGTCATATTTGGAGTCGGAAGCATGTTTCGGAGGGCCCGGAGGTCTTGCGCGGAATTTTGGAGACACGCGCGCAAAGTTGATGAGCCGCGCGCAAACCTCCCGGGATGCGCGCAATACGCCGGGCCGGCCCGCAATTTTGCGCGCCAGTGGCCCGCGCGACTCCCTTGCGCGCCGGGTCCGATTCCGCGCCCGGGAAGAGAATTTCGCGCCCGCGAAATGGATTCTGCGCCCGGGGTTGCCTATAAATATAAGGCGACCCCCAACGTTTTGAAGGTTGCCAGAATTCGAAAGGTCTCTCGTGCGTGCAATCCAACCCCTTCCGCGCGCAATGCCGATCTTTAGGTAACCTCTTTTCTTTCGCGCAAGAAAGCCTTGGGGTTCGCCTTCGCGCACAATCCCTTTGGCTCCTTTCCTTTTGAATAACCCTTCACCCAAAGGCATTTGCGCGCAAAAGAAGCCTCTTGCGCGCAATTGCCCCCGGGTGCGCGCAATCCAACCCGATTGCGCGCACCCCCCATTTTCAAAGTGGCCATTCGATTAAAGAATGAGTCGTTGCCCCCGCGCGCTACCTGAAGCCCGGTGCGTGCAATCTCTATCATCCGCGTGCAAAGTTTTGGCCCAAGCTCCTCTTTTGCGCGCCGAACTGCGGTATTGCGTGCAAAGCTCCTCTTTTGCGCGCAAACCACCAGGGTCGCCCCCTTTGACCCCCTGAGGGTACCCGCCTGCGTGGCGCCCGATGACCTTCATCCCGGGTGCCCGCAACGTGCGTTGTCTTCCAGTGAGGCCCTCCAGGCCTGCGCGAAGTGACACGGACCCATTAGGCGGCTGCCAACGTCCAACATGACGTTAAACTGTGCCACGTCCGCGCTGCAAGACGTTAAACTGCCAGGCGTTTACGTCCCGCACGACGTTAAACTGCACAATCGTCCGCGCTGCAAGACATTAAACTGCCGAGCATCTTCGTCCTCAACACACGACGTTAAACTGTACTTCGTCCGGCGAGACGTTAAACCGTCCGCTTCGTCCTCAACACACGACGTTAAACTGTACTTCGTCCGGCAAGACGTTAAACCGTCCGCAACACCTGATCCCGTGTCTCGCACGCAGGATCCCCCCGGTCTGGATGTGGCCCCCACCTGCGAGTCTCTGCAGGGATGTCGGGATTGGAGCGGCCTTCGCCCACGGGGGTAGAGTGTTACAGACAGAATGAACTACGTGGACTTTGATCCCTGTCTTCTAAACAGGGTACGTAGGAAGCCTCTCCGAGGTTCAAGCCCACCACCTGGTCGTCCCGGTCGTATTCACGTCGGTTCGTCCATCCGTGGGCCCCTCCCGGGCTCACATTCGCGTCGATTCACCTATGAATCCGCCCCTGTGGGAGACTGCACGTGTGTATCTCTATTGTGCTTCCCCACTGCCCCTTTTTTCTATTTCTCCTTTTATCGTCCAGCATGACGTGAAACTGTGATTCACCCGGCCGTTCCATCCCCCTCTGTGCGAGGTGGTTCGGTTCAATCCTTCTCCAGGCAGCCTCGATCTCTTCGTGAGTCGGCTTGCCAACGTCCAGCATGACGTAAAACTGTGATCCACCCGGCCGTTCCATCCCCCTCTGTACGAGGTGGTTCGGTTCAATCCTCCGCACGGCGGCCTCGATCTCTTTGTGAGTCGGCTTGCCGACGTCCAACATGACGTTAAACTGTATATCCGAACTACACTGACTTTGATCCGCGCTAACGCACGGTACGTAGGAAGCCCCTACGGGGTCCAAGCTCTTCACTCCATCATCCATCCTGATCCTTACCCGGGCCGCCACGTCCCGGTGGGGTCATGCCATTTCATTCCACTCCACTTCACTCGGGAAGCCGCCCATGTGCTGGCCCCAGCGTCGGAGGTTCCTTTCAAGGGGTTCTGTCATCTGATCCACTCCTCGTGTTGATCAGTCCGATGCCGTCTCCGCTGGACGTTAAACTCACGGCATACCCCGTGTTAAACATGGGAAGCTGAGGAAAACCTCAGGTAACACAGTTCCCCGCACCCAGTGCGGGATGCCTCAGGCCATCACGCCTTCGAGAAGCCCTATTAGGGACGGAAGGCAGACATGCAGAGGCGCAGTGTTAGGACACGCCCCCAACACCCAGAGCCACCCGGTCTCCTCACCGCAGGTTGCTGCCCCAACCAGACTCCTTGGAGCATCTGGGCGGAAGCAGCGTAATTAACCGGTGTCCATGAACATATGGCGCCGGGAACGAGATTCACGAACATTCTTAAATCTATGAGGGAGACCCGGATTAGGCGACGAGTTCCGAGGAGACGTCCACGGAAGGAGGAGCCGACGTCCCATCATCCCGGTTTCGATCAAGGAGCAGACGCCCCTGAATAAGGGACGGATGCCGCCCGCCTTTGGAAAGCGGGACTGCGGGACCACAAGTCGCGCGCCCATCCCCTCGGGTTGACGGGTGCACGCACGAACGCGTCCTGACGGAATAGCGTAACCCGACGCACATCCGCACCGAAACACCACTAACCAATCATTAAAAGAAGTAGGTGAATATGTTTTCTTGAATAATGACTATAAATAGAGCTTTAAAGAGTTAAATAATAGGCTGATCACTAAACCTATACTCACATTACCCACTATTATGAAATAATTTGTGATCTAAAATGATGTGTTCAAAAGGGGATTGGGTTGTGTGCTCATGCATGGTGGAAAAGAGTTATCCTACACCTCTCACAAATTAAATATCCATGTGTAGAACTACCCGATGCATGATCTATAATGGGCCATATATATTTTTGAAGTTGAATATTCAGATCCATTATCTATATAATGAGAAGTCTTAAATATATATAGTTCATAAAAGACTCAAGTACATATTCAAAAATATATATCTCAATATGTTTCAAAAAAGGTTGTTAGAGGAGATCAATGAATATGATTGTTCAATCTATTTCCATCCTAGGAAGGTGAATGGTTTTGTGGAAGCGTTGAGTATAAAGGATTCTAAAACCCCACAAAAGATGAGTATTTAATGGGATATAATCTTCTCAGACATTAAAATTTTATAAATTGGAATAATAAAAGGATCATCATCGTACCATTTCCAAATAACTTCTCAACCATCAATTATTGAGTTGATCCATGAGGATCATATTGATTTTGAGAAGCTATAGAGAAAGGTAATAATTATTCTAGAGTTTATATTTCCTAAATATGGAGTTATAATGTTTGGAACCTGATTTTTTCCGCATAAAAACCAAATATGGTTAAGTAACTTCATGGTTCTATGAGTAGTTCAACTTTGTCTATTACTCTGGGAAGCACTATAATGTATAGAGATATAAAAAATATATCTTGTGGGATAACATAAAGGGGGATATTGATTTATTTTTGTATCAATGGATGGTAAAACAGAGTAATATATGAACTAGAAATGTATTGGGGTATGATGAAACTATTTACCATAACATTATGTAAATTAGAAAACCTACACATGA
The DNA here is from genome assembly GCA_963277665.1 of Viscum album. Lineage (NCBI taxonomy): Eukaryota > Viridiplantae > Streptophyta > Magnoliopsida > Santalales > Viscaceae > Viscum > Viscum album. The sequence continues at coordinate 50,978,332 of OY728130.1, read as the reverse complement.
TGTTTTCAATAAGGCTCACCTGGACATATAAATGAAATAACACCATATAGATTGTGGTTTATCACCTTAAAATTTTTGTATATTTCATTATAATCAAGGTATATTTATCTCTTGAACAACTCATTAAGATATAGCTGAGGAAAGTTGTAATACTTCATGGAGTATATCTTTTCACTATATCTAATAGGGATCATATGTGTACCTTGAGGTTCAAGATAATCCTTTAGCAATCACTAGAAACATAATTCTATCTCAGTATTACATACCACACTTAGACTGATTTTTATTCTGAGAGAATAATTAAAACCGTAAATTATTTATATAGACCATGTTTAATTGATTTATAAGGATTTTGGGATTAATTTCCTCCCCTAATAGTGTTCTCATATAAAAACTGTTTCCTTTATTGCATTAAAGTTGCACATTATAAGGCTCTATATAGGAATAGGTTTCAAACTCCAACATGCCCTGATGATGTTGGAGAGTAAAAATCAATGGGACTTAATATTTTTAAAGAGATTAAAAATAAGGTTCAAATCATTTAACATCATATTAAATCCATATAAAGTCGATATAAAATCTATGAAAACAATCATCAATTAGACCTGTAGTTTGGGGTTGAAGATAAATTATTCCTTCATATATCATCACAGAAGAAGTTCAGAATGTTGGGATGAATGTTTAGATTTGTCTTAGATATATATGTATCCCATTGATATGATTGTTCACATTAGATATATGGTATATTAACTTACAGTACCACCTAACTTATTCCATTTACATGATGTGTTCCATGTATCCATCTTAATTAAGTACGTACTGGACCCCTCACATGTACACGGTCTAGAGGTAGAACCTCTAGGGAATAGGCATTAAAATAAAGAGAATACAATGAATATTTTAGATCATAGTGATAAAGTTATATGAAACAAGGAAAATCACCCAGTCAATGTATTGTAGTCGAATAACATGTTTAAGGAAGTAACATGTGAACCAAAAGTGGTGATGATATAGAAATACCCACATAAATTTTTGAGGATGAAACAAAATTTTTAGGGTGAAATTTCGAAAGGGTGGATAATGTAATGATCCAAAATTTCATAAATTCAATTTCCTTTTTGAATGAATAAATTCTTTATTAGGTAATATAGTTTTTGAAAACACATGCACAACTCTGGTTATTTTTTACGTTAAAAAATATCAAAAAGGATTTAAAATATTTTTAAACAACTTAACGAGGGATAATATAGATGTTTCTATAGTGATAATTAATATTCTTATATATTGAGAGTAATGATAAAGAATAATTGAAAAATATGGAAGAACATTTTTCATAGAAGAGTAGGATCATACCCAGTGAATCATATCTATTAGATCCTCTAAGGGAGATGGCATCACAAGTATTTTTAGTTGAAAAATTCCGTGGTGAGATTCAAAAACAGATTCATAGTTAAAACCATTTATGGGACAAGTTTAACCATATCAATATTATGACCCAAACTTTGTTCATTAGGCCACCACAATAATGAACTTCCATTGCACACCTTACCCTCAATGAAAAATCTACTATAATATGGGGTTATGTATTTAAACACTAGTAATGTGAATGTTTATATTTTATTTCAATAAAATAATTTTTATATTTTCCACTTTATTTATTAGTTTATCATTTAATTGATAATGAGTTTTGAGTAAAAATATATTTTGACCCAAAGAAATTAAAATTAATATTTTGGGAATTATATATTTCCAATTAAGACACTTTTTTGAGACATTGAATATTTTTTTAAATTAATTTTAAAGCAAGAAAAAAAATTCATATTAGATAATAATTATTTAAATATAAAGGATAATATAATTTAATGAAGTCCAACGTAATCTTTACAAGGGTCAGAAATAAGTTAATATCATAAAAAATAGAATTTTTTTGTTAATAGATATCTTTATTTATAACAAAAATATCTAATATTTATAAAACTATTTTGATAAAAAAATATTTTTGAAAAAAGATTTTCGAAATTAGAAAATGGTTAATTTTTCATAATTTTTCGAGATAGACTAATTTTTTATTAAAAATTAAATACAATAAAAATATTCAATCTATATTATAACACCATAATATAGCATAATTGAGGTAATAAATGTTAAGAAGTCATCCATGACAAAATATAGATTTCCCCTTTAATATAATAAGTGTCTGAAGTTGTTTAATAAATTGTATTTTACTTTAATGAATCCTCTAATACATATTAATATTTTACCATTTTAAAATAAATTCATTATTAATGTGAATCACTTCCACATCACCCATAATACTATTTTCATATATTATGTTCTTTTTATATAAAATATTCAAAACTATCTAATTTGGAAAAACCATCATAAAATCTCATGGTAAGGTTTGTATTTTTGATTCTTTATCTTATAGAGTTGGAAAAATATGTTTATAAATTTATAAAAAATTTCCTTCTCTTTGGTTATAAATACACACCCTGACTCCCACCCCTCTTCACTCAAAACACATTGAGAATATATTTCCTCTCCCTGTCGTTTAATGAATCATAACCAAGTTGTTCCAAAGATCTATATAACTCCTCCAAATATTTTAGAATTACCATCTCAAGGTAATTTTTTTTCTCATCCTCCTCCTTGTGTAAGAATTTTAATCATATTTTTTTCTTTTTATTTAGAATAGTTCATATTGTAATTTCAATTTAAATATCCCTTTTACTATCCTTATGATTTAAAAGTAATTTTCTACCCCCATTTAGTCTCATTAAACCCATTAATAATTCATTAGTTACACTCGGTATGCTACCAAAATTATTTAATGATTTTTTCTTCCCAAACATTTTTGTATAGAATAACCCTTATACAAAGAATGGTATGAACTTAGATGTGAATGTCCATCATTGATTTGAAACATTCATTTTTGTAACTCACAATCCTTAATCTTTGAAAGAAAAGTGATAAAAGGAATTATTTTGTTTTATAATCTATTGTGGCACACTGAGTCATATAAATTACATTAATGTGATGGGTGAGACTATAATTATATAGTAGACCAATTCATGGGGTAATTATTTTACCTCATGAGATATAATATTTGGAGCATAAGTGTTTTTCTTAACAATAATAAATTATGATGACCTTATGGTATCATGGGCTTATTTTTATGATTATATATTGTTTTTTATTACCAAATTACTAGTTTTCATTCAAGATATCAAATTATATCATAGATTTGTGTTCATATTTATAATATATTCCATTTATGTCACCTTGTGTTCTCATTTTTGATTTTGTCAAATTGAAAATTGATTTTTTTAATAGAATATTCGTAGTATAGAAGAAACACTGGGTCATCTATCAATGGAGATTTAGATCATTAATTTAAAAATTGTTTGTCATTGAAAAAATAAAATGTAAATGAGATTTTTGAAAACTTTAGTTTTGATGATTTAAGAATCCAATTGATAATTCAATGTGATTAAACCAAGCAGAAATGAATAGAATTTTTAAATCATGATCTACTTAGGGTGATATGATGATTATCATTCTTCATCACTTCAATAAAAAGGGTATAGGTATTTTAATCACCAGGTTTTAACACTTATACCCATAATATTACTTATTTTATACTATTATTCCTTTTAATCCTTAGTTATAAACACAAAATGATTAATCATTTACCGCTGATGATTGGGAAATTTGTGTTCGACCTCACAACTGAGAATCACCATGGTAACACAAAAAGAACTCAATGTATGGTCTAGGATTTCATATTATTTAAATAATTTACAATTACATTAAATTACAATTCATTGGTGTTGTTTTTTGAATTCAATCTACCAATATGAATCACACAAATACAACAATAGAAAGAGAGAAGAAAAACTATTGAACTGTGTGTGAAATATCGCATCCATGGGTACCCTCAAATAGTATCATATGAGTTGAGTATGAAATATAAGTAGATTAATAATTTAAATAATAATATTGGATGAATAAAAAAGATAAAAACATGTAAATAAAAATATCATTTATATATCACAGAAAATAAGCTTGGGATTTGCATCACTTTCCTCTCTAGGTGAACACTATGAGTTTAGACCTCCATGGAAAATAATGAAACCTAATATTTTTAATAATTAATTCCCAAATCCTCCAATAATAACCCATTGTTTAGAAAAAATTAACAATTATGGTAATGGTCTTTTTTATTGTAAAATACATCAAAACTCGCATACAAGAATCCAGATTCTTAAGGAAATAAGGGACTATTCCTGGAAGAACTTTATCCCTTCATTATACAGATGGTAAACTAAAAAAAGAGTTATAATTTTTTTAAATTTGGTGGAGTTGTGGTTCAAGAAATTATCTATCAGTTATATGTGGAATAAGCCCAATTGGAGGTCTGAAACCTGACTTATAGCCTAATCTCTATCGATGGTTTCAATCTGTGTTTTCCAGAATTTTTACACATTGTGGGCCTCATTTGGGATAATAAATGGATGATTTTTGATCCATGGTCTTCTATATAAATTTATCCCATATATTTTTCATTCATCCAAAAATTGTGTTACCATTTTGATGCATAGAGTTTATATAATAAATATTTAATTCCACTTGTATGTTTTAGTTCTGGGGAAGTTTAGGAACATTTTGCATCAATTCCATTATGGGCTCTACAAATAACCTTATACTAAAATGTAATAATAAAAGAAGTAAAATTTATATTTTTAAAAGTTATATAAATAAATTAACTGAAACAAAATTTCAAATAAATTTTATATTTCATGGAAATCATTATATAAATTTAATATAACACAATATTATAAGGGTGGAAATGAATATTGAATCGTTATGTGATCACAACCCCACACCTAAACCTAAATTCACATTTCAAAACAAATGATGCTTGGAGATATTCCAATGTTATTCTAGATTAAATATTTAATGAAATTTTTATTCATTATGGAAATGTGATCAAAAAAAGAACCACACTATGTAGTTATTCCCAGTAATCATGAGAAATATGTTTCATAAATTGTATCAAAATGAAATTCAAGGAGATGTATACCAATCTAATAATGGTATTCAAATGTCAACCATCTAACTATCACTTCATGTGTGTGGGTGAAACCATGTCATCTTATTATTTCCACTTTCTATCTGGAAAATATGGGTTATTTTAAAAATATTATTCTTACAAGATTCTTTCCACCAAACCTAGCATATATTCATTACAATAAAATTTCAAGACACACTTACTTAAGAACTGAATGTAGTCAAACCATAAGATCCCTACCAAGATACCCCCATCTGGTTTAAATTTCTTCACTCCCACATTATTTATCATGGTTATTATTCTTATTATTTTTCTTATTTTTTATTTTTAGGACATATAATATATGGATAATAGGTACACATTCATAGGTCAATCTGATAGAGTAAAGAAATAAATCAGATATGGAATCAAATTATAGAGAAATAATTTTATAAAGCTGATAAATATTATCCTTACATATATTTCCATTATATTATGTAATAAATATTCACATTTCATGGTTGGGTGAAAAGATTTTTTCAGATATTAAGTGACACAATATTCCTATAAACCACTCACACAACGGGTATCAATAATCTCAATGGTCTCATAGAAATACAAAAATTTATATCATCGACAAACAAAAAAAATTACTAAAAATCACACCCTGAAGATAAATTCATGTTAAAATTCACATTTCATAACTAACAGAAAGTTTCATGAAATTTCAAAACAACTTGAAATCGAGAATTTAAAAATGTTTTATCAGTTATTTTCTATGATTAGGAGAGCATCAAAAGTAATTATTTTGGAAAAAAAGTAATTTTTTTAAATGATTGTGTGTGGTAAAAATAATCTTATTTGAAAAATAAAATAAATAAGAAATATTATTAAAATGCTAATGAACACAACATATTTGGAAATAGTATGAATAATATGAATCTAGTCAAATATATAATAATGAATAAAGAAGATGAAAATCATAAAAAGCACAACAAGGTGAGGGAGAATCAAAATACTATACAGTAAGAAATAAAGATAAGAAAGATGAAAGATGATGAAAACATAAGAAACTCCATGAATATACACACCCACTAACCTAATCAGCCCCACCCCACCCACCCCCCCCCCCCCCACACACATACACACATGGAGTGTGTAGTGTCCACACTATAATAATAGGGAATCTGTGAATGAAAGATAAATCAATATGGTTTCACTGATATGATACTTACTAAAGGTGGATTAACTTCACCAAATGATTTAGAAAACCCTCATATAAGTTCTAAAGTCTTTTCCCATTTATTGACATCTTTTTGTCACTATGCTTAGTAAAAAAGATGTATTTCACCAAAAGGTCAATAATTGGAATCAACATTATGACATAACCATAACAAATAAAGCTTACCTGGGTAGAGTTTTATCGAATAATTGTACATGAGGAACTTATCACCAATATGAAACACTTTTTGATGAATCTTCTCATCAAGTATATCTTTTTTCTTCTATTTATATATTTAGTTGTTATAATATTTTTTGAATCGAATTTATTATAACTCATTAATCTTTGACATTTGGTTCTCACCTTCATCTAAACCATCGATATTTAATTTTTTAATATCCTAATATTCATGGGGCTCTACCTCTATTGTGAGGTGAAAACATTGAAAAAAAAATACAATATGGTAAAATTATGATTAGGGATTTAAAATATGTGCAGTATTCCCAATGTTCCTCATCCAGGTAAAAACTATAATCATTACTATTGGGTTGTAAATTCTTTTTCAATGATTCGATTAAATTAATAATTTTAGATTTTTGGTTATCCATTAGTTTGGGGGTGATAATCTGTGAAGAATTAATGAACAACCCCAAAATTATGATGCAGGTTTCTCATATTGTGATAGAAAAAATGTGCAACATGGTCACTAATGATGTATCTTGGAAAACTAAATCTACTAAAAACATGAGACCTCATGAAATCAAAAACCACTATATAGTTATCATTATTAATAGCCTTTTATTCCACTCACATAGAGACATATTCAATAAACAATGGGATATACACAAAACCAAATGAATTTCAAAAAGACCCATAAATTCAATGCCTCATGCATTGAAGATCTCACAAGATGACTTGGGTTATGAGTGAATTTCATTCATATTAGAGATATTCCCTGTGAATTGACATCATGGAAGTGAATTAAAAAATTCTTGGGAATATATATATACAATATTGGACAATAAATTCCTTAGTCAATGTACTTTTGATCAATACATTGAGATCCAAAGAGGTCCCCATAATCCAAAGTGGGGAAGAATTTCAAAACATAGATAAACTCATGGTCTATGACACACTGACAATAAACATAGTTTATAAAACTTCTCAACAAGTATGGGTCAACCCAAATGTCCCATCATAAATCCTTCTTATATATCTTTAATTTTGAAGTGATAAAATCAGTTAGGACTATTGATGTTGCATGAAAATTCAAAATTTATACATACCTAGGGGTAAGTTCCAAAACAACACAAAGGAGATCAATAATTCTACATTGGTGAGGGATGACTCATTTTGGTGGTCCAGCTGTGGTGTAATCCTACAAATGTGGTCAGCTAGGATATTTTCCACTACTCTATTGTCATGAATATATATGTCAAACTCTTGGATGATGATCATACACCATATGAGGTGTGGTATAGCTTTAGTTTCAAAATTTATAAAATGAAGGAAAACATGATGAGAAAGAACAATGACTTTAAAGTAATGAATATATGAACATAATTGTTTAAGGAAAAACCAATATAATGAAGTTATTTTTAGTGTTCCTATTGTTTTTTTGGGCATGGTCAAGGGTATGTGAGGCATACACAATGACATGAGGAGCCTTATCATCCATTTGTGATAAAAATAACCCAATATTAATGTTAAAGTAATCACACATATTATCAGGGGTGTCGTCCCAGCTTTGTGTTTGTATGATTGGCGTTTACTTGAGACTTTTTAAGTAAATTGAATGCATCATTGTCATTTTTAGAAAAACTAAATAGAGAATATTTTTTTAATTACTGAGACAAGGGATGTGATATCTCACTTAATCCATTAATGAATTATTAGCAAAAACCAGCATGACTAATGAAATATCACACCTCGAAAACACATTTTTTATATGAAGGCATGAATTCAATTCAATTTTGGATTTATCCACTTGAATTATTTTATTTGAAATATCCTGACCAAGAACTATCCCACACACAACCGTGAAATAAAATTTTATATGATTTAATATTTGTTGTTTTTCATTGTAATGGTTGAGGACATAATCTTGGTGATCCAATAACTCATCAAAGAAGATAAATAATCTATGAAGTTATCTATAAAAACTTCCAAACAATTCTCAATGTACTATAAAAATATTTTCAAGATAAAAATATTAATAGTTTCATAGGAAATAAAATTATCAAATTATATTTTACTGTATTAAAATATTCCAAATGGATAAGTAAATTTTTCCTTTTCATGACCCTTAAGAGCTATATAGATTTGAAAATAACTCGAATACCCATAAATGAAGCAATAGTGGGAACTGTGATCCAATATTTACAAAACAATTCATTGATTTTTTTGCGAAAGTGGTCATTTTTGTGTATTGATTTAGTCAAAAATAGTAAATATGATTCGATAAATATTTTACACAATAATTCGAACCAATTGATTCAATTTGTATAACACTACTAGTACTCTTGTTTTAGGCACAATTTGAACTAGTCTAACTAATTTACTCTCAAATATGGTATAGATGATCCCAACATCACGATTTTTAATATTTTCCAATTTCAAAAATTCAAGGAGGGTGAGATTCATCTAGATATGAGATTTAATTATAGGTTTATCATCATCATAAAAAATTATATAGTGCATGAAATTATAGGGGATAATCTGGGGAACATTATCCATTGTCCATCCTATTTCCTTTTTGTACTCTCTCAAAATTTATGTCAATTTTGATTCCTACTATAGGGATAGGTTGTTATAATAATGATGAGAAACTATTGAGTACCCTCAAGAGAATATTATTTTAAATTATATTGTAGTGGTTTTAATTTCAACGCCAGTGGTTTTGTTGTTGATTAAGGATATTTAAGGTTAGTGAGGTGTATGAGACTAGTTAATTACAATTTTTTATTCTCTTAGGAAAGATAATCAATGTGAGTGAGATTTTTAGAATCATAAATAGTCATAGGTACCTCATAAAGAGCACACTAATCAATTAAACCACAAAAAGTATAATTTTAAAAACCCACAAAACAGATAAAACATGAATCAGAGCCCAAACTATTCAATGGTGAAAACAAGAAAATGAAGCAGAGTATGGGTTGAGGAGAGACTTTTTTGTGTATATGTGTCATTAGCGATCACTTCCATCTAGAAGATAGTAATAGTGTATTACTCTTTAATGGGATTTTATAGAGCACCAAGGATATTAAAACATACCATTTATACACCACACTCAATGGACACTGTACCATTGTGAACATTCTTGATAATTTTTATTTTTTTAGGGTGTAAACATCCATGTATAAGAGGAACATGTCCTTGGGATTTCATATCACTCATCTAAATAATGTATAATTATATTGGGAAGGTTACAACTTTCACTCTTAAAATGACATCATCAATCATTCATGATGGGTTTGTTATGCTTCAATTAGAAATTTTAACGATGATTCCTACTGGTTGAATCTGTCCAACCTATAAAAAACTATACATAGTGTAACACCCCGAGCTTCCACGATACGCTTCTCATTCAATAATGCAATAGCTTGCATTGTACGCAACTTCGAGTTCTAAAACACCGCGACTAATCAAAGTAGCCGTTATGAATAGTAATAACGACTTTTTAAAATTATAGAAATTTTATATTTCAAAATGGACTTCATTTTTGGATTCAGAATATCGAAATTATCCTATGTTGAATTTTTGGTATTTTTCTGAGAACTTCCAATTTTTTTATGAATAGTGAAAAATAATTAAAACAACTTTTTTAATCAAAATAATTTATTGTGATAAATTATACTATTTAGTGGTTTTAAAGTATAATTAGAATATATTTTTACCATTTTATCCAATGGTGGTCACTATAATTAATTTTACATTGAAATTGGGCATGAACAATTGTCAATCTTTTAATATAAATTGTTTCTTAAAAACACGCTATTTGTTGTGAGAGTGGGAATTAATTATAAAATTAATTAATGCAACATATATGTTTGGAATTTTGTAAAATAGAAATTATTTTTTAATTCTCAATTTCAATTATAGCTTAGGGTGAAATTTTGGCATTGTTCAGAAAAACATTAATTTTTGATGAATAGTGAAACCACTAAGTGGTAGTTAAATAACTGATTTTTCGTTTAAATGAAATATTACCACTTCTGTGTTTTTATTTTCAAAAATCCGACATACATGGTTGTCATTAAAAATTAAAATGGGGTTCAATGAGATTAAAATAATTTTTGGTGAATAATAACTTTTAAGTTCTTAATCGCGATTAGAGGTAATTAGTGTAGTTTAAGGTAAAAATAATGTTTTAATAATATGAGATGAGCTTGACACATGTCCAACCCTCATTGGATGTTCCATGGCCGACCAAGAAAATCCATGGGTAAACTTTGGGACCCCATGGAGCCACTTTAGTTGGAAAATGACATAAATACCATTTATTTAATGTTAAAGTAAAAAATGACACAAACATGAAATGTTTTACCAAAACAATTTTTACATGGGGTTATACAAGTCATATGTTTGACTATAAATAGTCATTTGAAATCTAAAAAGATTTCCTACATCATAGTAGTTTTTTTATAATTTTTAGACATTAAATAAAGTAAATAATTTATGACATCATTATGATGCATCGATGACCTCATTATTTAACGATTTTAATAAAATGAAATGATAATGTACAATACAAGGCTTACACTTGTCCAAAGACTATTGGATGGGTATATTTCGAAGCCTTATCACCTTATCCACGAATTATATAAGTGTGGGTCCTTTAGAATCCTAAAATCATTGTATAATAATGTAACATTTCAATCTTTCCAAAAGAGCCCCTCCTCTCCTCTTATAAAAGGCCCCCACCTCTACAACCACATTCACACTTTCAAGCCATTTGGCTCTGCCAAACTCTACCCAAATACCCTCCCAACGTCCCTCCCTTACTCCTAGAAGCCTCACTTTGGGCAGAATTCTTCCCAAGGAAGCCTTTGGCTCAAATCAAAAAGAGTTACCCGATTTTTATGTAATGTCTTCTCTAATGTTGTTTTGTATTATTTAGCTTCTCCAACCCCCTAAACTCTTTTTATTCATTTCTTTTGTAACAAAACCAGTATCCTCAATATACTAGGATGTTTTTATAAGAAGGATTCGAGCTACACTTTCACACACCAACCTATAATGGTTAAAGAACATACTGTTTCTGTGGATGGGGAATTTCTGCCTCACGAAACGATGATTGTTCAACACTCATATAACACCTTCAAAGGTGGACATTAAGATTTCACTATATTTATATATGATATATAATATGTTTATGTTTTACTTATGCTTATGTATTTCTCATTTATGGCATACTTTATGATTTCCATTATGGGTAAACGCGATAATTTCATTTTAGGAAGTGCGGACTACCGCCCCCTCAAAGTGATTTGAATCGTTAATTCCATATGTGGGATGTATAAAGGATGGAGTAAATAGTATTATACACTATATTATACTGGAATTATATTATACATTTATATCATTATGATTTCATTCCATTAAATACGAAATAGAAATGAAAGTAGCATTCATCCGTACGTACGGCTTACCGTCTCCGTGAACGGTGCATTTCATTTCTTACCTCTAAATGTTACGTAATATTATAAATGAATGTATATACTGTATATATATGATATATATGATATCTAAATCATGAATATAATTCAGGATATAATGGATATTTCACCACATGAACAACTTGTAATTATAAGAAGTTTATTTTTGACTCGAGTACCAAAGATCGACAAAATGACCGTTATTAACATAAATAATTACATAATGTTAATATCATGGTAATAAGTGATATAAATGGAATAATGAACATGAAAAAGGTTATTATGTAAATAGAAATTAACTCTAGATTATTATTCAGGAAGTTAAAGAACGGTCGAGTCAGGACAAGAAGCAATGTAAGGGAATTTCTTAACCCAATTTTCATTCTTTGGGTTAATCTCCTACTTTCAAATAATGTCATGATATTATTATGTCCTATCTTGTATTTGAACTTTCTTTATGTGTACTTATAGTGAATACACATAATAGATCTATTTTATTTAAAAAATGATCCTTGTAAGGGACTTCGTCTCAATCTCCTTTCATTGAGGCATTTTTTGTTTTATACACAAATTTCTTTTATACAGTGTATAAAACCCTTTGACATTTACATTTATTCAAAAGGTTTTATTTTATAATTATGTTATTTTTAAATAATTTCAAAAAATAGATATTTCTATCAAATATATGAAAATCCAGTGCAAATGTATACGTATTTAACGCAAGCTTAAAAATGTTTTTAGAGAACCCGACTCTCGAGTGTGGTAGACAGGAAGGGATTGGGAGTGGACCCATCATGGCCTGTAATTAGTCGAGCAGTCTAAGAATTTGTTATTTTGTTTTCAGAAGCTTTCATAATGTTTTTAGAAAAACACTGGAGTATATTTGAGCAATTTTAAACATAAGTATCTTCTAAAAAATTACATTGGTAGGTCTCATGAGACAACTAGACTTGGAATTGGACGAGGCCCTTTCCCAATTTGATTTATGGTTTTGGCCGAGGCCTTAATCATTTAAGACGTCTTGGCCGAGGCCTTGACAAAATGTTTTAGAATGTATGGCATTATGCTTTCCATCATTATGAAAATGGTTATTGATATTGCAAGTGATTATTCGACCAGTAGAATATGCATGTGAAAAAGTAAATGGCATTATCTCATTTTACTTTTGCCATATTATGTTGATGTTCAAGTTTAAAAGGATTTTGTTTTAGTTATACATTGCCTTAAATGTTTATGTTTATCTATGAAAGCTTCCGCAATATTGTTATCCTTACTGAGAATCTGATCTCACCCCTTTCAATGTTTAAATATTTTCCAGGATGTGAAGAAGTATTTTATGAATGACCTGCAGGGATAGTCAGAAAGGGATATGAGTGTGGACTAAGGAGACCATGTTACTGTAGTTTTCATTTTTATGATGTAATGTAATGTTTACAAATGTATCTAGTGTTTCCAAGGCTACTAAACTAATCGGTCTTTCGAGACTTGATCTTTTGTGATCATGCCAATGTTACGAAGTAATGCACCGACTCTGGGTAGCTGGGGTCGGGGCATTACAGTTGGTATCAGAGCCAGTTTAGTACTAACCTTGGAAGCTAGATTTAGATAAACTCTGATTAGATAACATAGCCCGAAGATAGACTTTGAGGATTAGTATAGAAGAACTTCCTAAAATTTTGTTATTGTAGAGATTTTGTGAGTTTTCCGAGCAATACATCCCTTTCTGGATACGAGCAGGTAGAGGCGGCTCTGGCACAGATGTACCTAGGGGTAAAACCCGAAAACACCTCTTTGAGCTAGACTCGAACGGGAACTGGTGCACGACAATGGGCCTTGCTCCACTCTTGGTTACGACACTCCCGGGGGATATGCTTTGGATAATTCTCATTTTCTTTATAAACTACTATGAAGGGTTATGAGTATATACTTCCTCAAAGAAAACATTTTTATGGATTATATCCATAAATAGTTCAATTTATGTTAAGTATCTTACAAGTATGGAATTATGTATTTTGATTCATAAACTAATATAGTTTATGCCGTTGTTTAGAAATGGCGCCTAGTGGAAGGAATGGAAACAGTATCAATGCACGCACTCCGTGTAGGGATTGCCCTCCTGCTCGAGATAATTATTGTGGAGATGGAGATACAACTGGTGCTGATCAACTTATTACCATACTGGGACAACCCACTCAGGTTATAAATAATAACCTTACTCGTATGGAGCACCCTGATCCACAACATGGAGGATCAATGTTAGACTGCTCCATGAGGAAACAACCACCAACATTTAATGGGGGTAAAAATCCATTAGTAGTTGAGCAATGGATAAACTCCTTAGAGAAAATATTCCACGCCTTGGGGAGTAGTGAAAGGGAAAAGGTTATCATGGCAGTTTACCGCCTCACTAGAGATGCTGATCAATGGTGGTCATTGATTCAAAACACAAAGGAATATGATGACATATCGAATATGGAATGGAGGGAGTTCAAAGATCTTTTCTTAGAAAAATACTTTCCTCATGACCATAGAGCAGATATGGAAAGGCAATTTCTGAGTCTGAGGCAGAAGGAGGATGAGAATGTCAAAAAGTATGAGGCTAACTTTACAAGGTTAGCGAGGCATGCTGCAGATTATATACGTAACCCAAGAGGTAAGATTGATCGTTTCTTTGATGGGTTAAAACCATTTCTTCGTCGACCTTTAGTATCACAAGACAGAAAAGGAATTCTCTAAGTCTTATGACAACAAAGTAAAGCAAGAGAAGAAGAGAACGGTGGAACAAGAGACAGATAAAGGGAAAAAGGGAAGGAATGATTTTCCATTATGTGATAATTGTGGGAAGAATCACCATGGTACTTTCCTAAAAGGAATGGGAGTTTGTTATACATGTGGAGAAATAGGTCACCAGGCGCGTGATTGCAAGGGAAAGAAAGAGGCTATGAATGTTGAATGCTACAATTGCAGGGAAATGGGGCATTATGCAAATGAATGTCCTAAGCATCAGGGAAACTTACCTCAGAAAAGGCCAAGGGATCAAGGAAAATCTTATGTTGTTACTACAGATGAAGCAGAATAATTAATGTATTGGTGCTTTTAGACTCATGGATTATATTCTAGTTATTTGAATAATGTGATATATATATAAGGATTTTACTGCTGTACTTGTTGATTTCAGTAAGGTTTTAATATGATGAAGGTAATCATATTTTTAGTATGTGACAAAAAGAGAAACTTTAATTTGTTTGGGGAATATGATAAATTGATTTTGGAATTAAGAGACCTTTTAGAGAAAGTCTGGACAGAGGTATTTTGGATAACTATTAAGGTTGGAGTGGATTAAGTTTATCTTTGGATAGTATTGTTTAAGGTTAAAAAATTTATGAAGATTATTTTTGGAATATTATAATACTATAGTTTTAGGAAAAGGACAACCTGCAGGGTGGGGCATAACCCATCGCGTCGGACAAAGCTGCAGGAATCGAACCCACAACCATAGTGCGACAGGCCTTTATTTCCTACCACTAGCCTACAGGAAGTCCCTGGTTATTACAAAATAATTTTACTAATCTAAATGGTATGTGTTAACATTTGGAACCTTATACAATTAGGATATGTATAATATTTTTGAGTTCTATTATCTTTTTGAGTGAAAGATGAGTTGAAGGTTGAAACTCTAATTGTCAAGCATAAATATATATATACCTATCTCTTATTCAATGAATAAATTAATTCTTAAACTTTCGTAAAGGGATATTAAAACAAAAAAATGTGTTATCATAATACCTTATGTCTTGTTGAACTGATGATATTTTAAATCAACATAGATTGAAGGCTTTAAGGCCCTCAATTTGACAGTTGATTGTAATTGATGACCTCAATCACTCCCTACAAATATTTACGTTTTCCTCCAATCATATGTCTCTAATTGCCACCAATGTTCTCCTAATCGAGATCATAATTGGGTGGTGACTTTTTCATTTCCCTTTCCCTCTTATTAAGGCTAAATTTTATTAATCTTATTTCCGATGTGGGTTTTCCACAAAGGTATTTTCTCTTTTCAACCTTTTATTTTCCAAGAAAAATTTTAAATTGCGAGGACACAATTTATTGAAGGAGGGGAGAATGTAACACCCCGAGCTTCCACGATACGCTTCTCATTCAATAATGCAATAGCTTGCATTGTACGCAACTTCGAGTTCTAAAACACCGCGACTAATCAAAGTAGCCGTTATGAATAGTAATAACCACTTTTTAAAATTATAGAAATTTTATATTTCAAAATGGACTTCATTTTTGGATTCGGAATATCGAAATTAGCCTATGTTGAATTTTTGGTATTTTTCTAAGAACTTCCAATTTTTTTATGAATAGTGAAAAATACTTAAAACAACTTTTTTAATCAAAATAATTTATTGTGATAAATTATACTATTTAGTGGTTTTAAAGTATAATTAGAATATATTTTTACCATTTTATCCAATGGTGGTCATTATAATTAATTTTACATTTAAATTGGGCATGAACAATTGTCAATCTTTTAATATAAATTGTTTCTTAAAGACACGCTATTTGTTGTGACGGCGGGAATTAATTATAAAATTAATTAATTCAACATATATGTTTGGAATTTTGTAAAATAGAAATCATTTTTGAATTCGGAATATCAATTATAGCTTGGGGAGGAATTTTGGCATTGTTCTGAAAAACTTTAATTTTTGATGATTAGTGAAACCACTAAGTGGTAGTTAAATAACTGATTTTTCGTTTAAATGAAATATTACCACTTCTGTGTTTTTATTTTCAAAAATCAGACATACATGGTTGTAATTAAGAATTAAAATGTGGTTCAATGAGATTAAAATAATTTTTGGTGAATAGTAACTTTTAAGTTCTTAATCGCGATTATAGGTAATTAGTGTAGTTTAAGGTAAAAATAATGTTTTAATAATATGAGATGAGTTTGACACATGTACTACCCTCATTGGATGTGCCATGGCCGACCAAGAAAATCCATGGGTCAACTTGGGGACCCCATGGAGCCACTTTAGTTGGAAAATGACATAAATACCTTTTATTTAATGTTAAAATAAAAAATTACACAAACATGAATAGTTTTACAAAAAAAAAATTACATGGGGTTATACAAGTCATAGTTTTGACTATAAATAGTAATTTGAAAGCTAAAACGATTTCCTACATCATAGTAATTTTTTTATAATTTTTAGACATTAAATAAATTAAATTATTTATGACATCATTATGATGCAGCGATGACCTCATTATTTAACGATTTTAATAAAATGAAAGGATAATGTACAATCCAAGGCTTACACTTGTCCAAATACTATTGGATGGGTGTATTTCGAACCCTTATCACCTTATCCAGGAATTATATAAGTGGGGGACCTTTAAAATCTGAAAAGCATTGTATAATAATGTAACATTTCAATCTTTCCAAAAGAGCCCCTCCTCTCCTCTTATAAAAGGCCCCCACCTCTACCACCTCATTCACACTTTCAAGCCATTTGGCTCGGCCAAAATCAACCCAAACACCCTCCCAACTTCCCTCCCTTACTCCTAGAAGCCTCACGTTGGGCAGAATGCTTCCCAAGGAAGCCTTTGGCTCAAATCAAAAAGAGTTACCCGATTTTTAGGTAATGTCTTCTCTAATGTTGTTTTGTTTTATTTATCTTCTCCAACCCCTTAAACTCTTTTTATTAATTTCTTTTGTAACAACACCAGTATCCTCAATATACTAGGATGTTGTTATAAGATGGATTCGAGCTACACTTTCACACACCTACATCTAATGGTTAAAGAACATACTGTTTCTGTGGATGGCGAATTTCTGCCTCACGAAATGATGATTGTTCAACACTCATATAACACCTTCAAAGGTGGCCATTAAGATGTCACTATATTTATATATGATATATAATATGTTTATGTTTTACTTATGCTTCTGTATTTATCATTTATGGCATACTTTATGATTTCCATTATGGGTAAACGCGATAATTTCATTTTAGGAAGTGCGGACTACCGCCCCCTCAAAGTGATTTGAATCGTTAATGCCATATGTGGGATGTATAAAGGATGGAGTAAATGGTATTATACACTATATTATACTGGAATTATGTTACACATTTATATCATTATGATTTCATTCCATTAAATACGAAATAGAAATGAAAGTAGCGTTCATGCGTACGTACGGCTTACCGTCTCCATGAACGGTGCATTTCATTTCTTACCTCTAAATGTTACGTAATATTTTAAATGAATGTATATACTGTATATATATGATATATATGATTTCTACATCATGAATATAATTCTGGATATAATGGATATTTCACCACATGAACAACTTGTAATTATAAGAAGTTTATTTTTGACTCAAGTACCAAAGATCGACAAAACGACCGTTATTAACATAAATAATTACATAATGTTCATAAAATGGTAATAAGTGATATAAAAGGAATAATGAACATGAAAAAGGTTCTTAAGTAATTAGAAATTAACTCTAGTTCATTATTCCGGAGGTTAAAGAATGGTCGAGTCAGGACAAGACGCAAGGTAAGGAAATTTCTTAACCCAATTTCCATTCTTTGGGTTAATCTCCTACTTTCAAATTATGTCATGGTATTATTATGTCCTATCTTGTATTTGTACTTTCTTTATGTGTACTTATAGTGAATACACATAATAGATCTATTTTATTTAAAAAATGATCTTTGTAAGGGACTTCGTCTCAATCTCCTTTCATTGAGGCATATTTTGTTTTATACACAAATTTCTTTTATACGGTGTATAAAACCCATTGACATTTACATTTATTCAAAAGGTTTTATTTTATAATTATGTTATTTTTAAATAATTTCAAAAAAGAGATATTTCTATCAAATATATGAAAATCCAGTGCAAATGTATATGTATTTAACGCAAGATTAAAAATGTTTTTAGAAAACCCGACTCTTGAGTGTGGTAGACAGGAAGGGATTGGGAGTGGACCCATCATGGCCTGTAATTAGTTGAGCAGTCTAAGAATTAGTTATTTTTTTCAGAAGCTTGCATAATGTTTTTAGAAAAACACTGGAGTATATTTGAGCAATTTTAAACATAAGTATCTTCTAAAAAATTACATCGGTAGGTCTCATGAGACAACTAGACGTGGAATTGGTCAAGGCCCTTTCCCAATTTGATTTATTGTTTTGGCCGAGGCCTTAATCATTTTAGACGTCTTGGCTAAGGCCTTGACAAAATGTTTCAGAATTTCTGGCATTATTCATTCCATCATTATGAAAATGGTTATTGATATTGCATGTGATTATTCGACCAGTAGAATATCCATGTGAAGAAGTAAATGGCATTATCTCATTTTACTTTTGCCATATTATGTTGATGTTCAAGTTTAAAAGGATTTTGTTTTAGTTATACATTGCCTTAAATGTTTATGTTTATTTATGAAAGCTTCCGAAATATTGTTATCGTTACTGAGCATCTGAGCTCACCCCTTTCAATGTTTTAATATTTTCCAGGATGTGAAGAAGTATTTTATGAATGACCTGCAGGGATAGTCAGAAAGGGATATGAGTGTGGACTAAGGAGACCATGTTACTGTAGTTTTCATTTTTATGATGTAATGTAATGTTTACAAATGTATCTAGTGTTTCCAAGGCTACTAAACTAATTGGTCTTTCAAGACTTGATCTTTTGTGATCATGCCAATGTTACGAAGTAATGCACCGACTCTGTGTATCTGGGGTCGGGGCGTTACACATAGAGTGATGAATCATGTAAATCAAAAAACCTAAACCAATCATTGAATGGTAAAATAAATTCCCCTTATGTTGAATGGTATCATGAAAGTATCTATATCCATTTATTTGGTAGGAATCAAAGACAAATCAATGACAATACATTCCTTCCATGGTTGACCGTCAAATTTAACTTCAGTCATCATATGTTTTGGAAATATATTTAATAAATTTAGCCTAGTGAGGAATTTTTTTAACTACATCCAACAAAGGAATGTTAACTTATAACTTTAAAATTTATCCATAATTTCTTTATAAGTCTCATTCCAAAAAATATACTGAGAAATAGAGAGTCTTTGGGGAAAACAAATATGAATGGATTATTCAGGGGAATCTTCAAAATAATTTTTTTACCCTTTTTTCTTCACTAAAATATTTTGTGTGTAGAGAAAGAGACTTTTCATGAGGGGAAAATTTGTGTTCGGTTGAATCGTTTGAAGTTGAAACTTCATTACAACTATGAAGTGTTATTTCATACACATTACCTTTTTCCTTTGGAATAGAAATAGGAAAGAATGGTAGTTTTCTAGAACCTTGCATATTTATATCAATGATGGTACATTCAAATTATAACACTTGAGTCGGTAGGTCTTCAATAGATGATTTCATGGTTTGTAGGAACTAGAGGATGTGTGATTCCATTTTATTCACCATGTATATTACTTTTTGTTTATATTTGGCTGGAGGGAGATTGTTTTGAGATGGTATATGATAATAAGGTTTCATACCTAAGCTATATTAATACAATTTTTGTTTACTAAAGCTCTAGTTGACTCTTTGTAAGTACTTTAGTTTTCCATTCCACCAAGGGCATGAATTTTTCGTAAATTTATATTGATTTAAGAGCATTTCTTTCTAAACAGAAATCCTAGGGAATATGGTTTTAGAAGGCTTCGCTTAATCCTAATGTATTGGTCATGGGTCAAAAAGTTAGTGTTATAAGAACAAATACCAAAGTGAATTGTAATGGGTAGAGGGTGTGACTACCTTTATTATGATATAATTTTCGTTTAAGGGTAGGTTGGAGGGTGTTACTAGATTTATTATGATATAATTTTCTTTTAAGGGTATGCATCCCATAAATCTTATTTTCTATCTTTTTTTCTTGGGATGAAAGGCATAGCTCATGCCCTACATGGGTGGGTTCAATTTCTTCTAACCAATTCTTTTTATTTTCATCCATGTTTAATATTAATCCATGGGTAGAGGAAGGATTTATATCATCTAAGTAACCACAAGAATAAGCATCTATCATTCCATGATCCTTTCATAACATTCCCTTATAGAAGTTTTGAATTACTAAATTTCCACTAATTTGGTGGTGGAGGAAACCTATACAATGTCTTTTGAATCTATCTCAATATTCATAGTGGGTCTATCCTTGTGATTTCTAATACCATGTATTTATTTTCTAATGGAGTTAGTTCATGATGAATAGAATAAATTCTATAATAAGATTCATTTTAGTTCATTATAGCCTCCAATTGTGGTGGGAGGATAGTATAACTTTTCATTGGGTACAACATCAAGAGAGAAAGGAATATACCTAAACATAATGATGTTCTCAGAAACATTTTGGGTTTCATGGTGGAGAACGCTAGGTGAAACACTTTGGGAAGTTTTTGAGGGTCCCCAACAGCAAGATCGTGGAATTTAAGAAGGAGGTATATAAGGCCCAATCTCAACTCAGTGTTGTCTTCTTCCATAGGGTATTTGTTGTACTCATATTGGTACCCCAGATCTAGGGAGGTCAGTTTATTTATGTTTTAGTTGTTTGCGACCATGTTTTGAGGAATTTTATTTGGTTCATGAATAGACTAGTTTAGTGGCACTTGTGGTTCCATAAGGGATTCCTCAATTTAACATTATTTTCAAACCCTAGATGATCTTATTTGTGAGTAAAGGGACTTTTTAATTTCTAGGTCCATTTCAAATTGTGTTTCTTTTCCTAATGGTGTCATGAAAATATTTGATATTTTTTTCCACTTTTTACTATTTTTTAAGAATATTAATAAAATAAAAATACATATGAATATGGAAATTATAGAATAAAAGAGAATTATTTATTACATAATTAGAGAGAGATAAGAATAAGAAGAAGAAGAAGAAGAGATTAATCAAACAAAAATATAAAATAAAAAAATAAAAAGGGGAGGAGGAATATTAAAAGGAGTAAGAAATAATAATGAAAATAATTATATAAAGAGACAAAATAATATTTATTATTTGGAAATAGGATATAAATTTGATCATTTTTTCAAGACCATAAAATTGAAAATTATTTTTTTACTAGAATGTTGGAAGTATAAAATAACCCCTACTTAGTCTCTCAATAGATACATAAGTCATTAATTTAAAAACAAGGATCTCATTATAAAAAAGTGGTTAGGGGTATTTTGAATATATGGGGTTTGATTATATAAGAATCCAACATATAAAAGAATGTGTTAAAACAACTTGTAAATTTACAGAATTGATTAAGTTTTTTCAACTCAAGGAAATGTCTGGATGCTAATCATTCATCGCTTCAAGAGAAATGGTGTACATATTTTAATCCCTAGTTTGTAACACATAGAACCATAGTATAACTTTTTTTATATAAGGATACCTCTTACAGTTTTTTAAGAAACACAAAATCATTCACTGATTACTATTTATGAATGGGTTATTTGTGTTTGGATTCATAACCAAAACTCTCCAAGGAAAAAACTGAAATAAATCGATGTGCATTCCATGTTTTAATATTATTTTAATGTGTAAACATGACATGAAGATACATGGAACTATAAGTGTTTATTTTAATTCAATCTACCAATATGAACCACACAAACACAAAAATTGAAAGATAGTGGAAAAAGTGATGAATGGTGTGTAACACATCACATTAATGGATACCGCTAAACATGATCATATGATTTGAGTATGAAATAATTGTACATAGCTCAAATAAAAATAAGGAAGGATGAATAAAATAACCCTGAAAAATTAGAATTTAAAGTAACATTCAAATATTACAATCAATAAGCTCGTGATTTACATCGCATTCCTCCTTGGGTGACCATAATGAGTTTAGAACGCCATTGAAAAAGAGAAGTCCATAGATGATGAAGAAGCACGTAAAAAATAATACTATATTATACACATATTGAGAAAAATTATAAAATTAGATTGATTGGGTTTTTATGGTAAAATACATCAAAATTTCTAAAAAATAAACCATGTGCCTATGGGCCAATTTTACTATTCATGGAAGAATTTTCCTTCTTTTTTATCTTCTTGGTTGACTGACCAAAATGCATGAACATTTCTTAACCATTTTGTGGGTGGTGGGGACTCTAGTAAGATATGAATTGGTGGTGGAAAAATAAAAATTTGTTTTTTGAATCCTGTGTTATTGGCTAATCTATATAGATTGTATCAATCCATATCGTACATAATGTTTTCACTTTTTGGGTCTTTTCTGGGCCTCAAAATGGATGAATTTGGATCCATGGTATTATAAAAAAAATTATTCCATATGTTTAAAAATAATTACACAAATATTCATCCTAATTGGATGCATGGATTATCAACAGTAAGTATATATTTCCACATGTATTCTTGAGCAGTTTGGGCCAATTTTGATTCAATTCCATCATTGGCTCTCCATATAACCTACTCAAACAATATAGGCATAAAAAATTTAAATTTACCATTTTAAGAGTAATAAATGTTAATTAACAGAACCAAATTTTTCATTCATTGTTTTTTGGAATTTACAATATAATTTCAATTTAAAATAATTGTTTAAAGGTGGAAATGAATAGTGATTCCTTACATGATCACCTTGATATTAATATATACTAAAATGTATTACATATATTTCATTACTAATTAATTATTCCCTTATTAGGATTTATTGATCACAACATTCTTATGTACATCCCCGGGTAATCCAATGCATTTTTACAATAATGGTGGAATTTTAAGAGCATAATAAGGATTTTTAAATATTTTTATTTTATCCAGGTTACATGATATTATATTTTATATATAGTTAAAAAAATATGATTCCATTTCATTTTTTGGAATTTTAGTGAGTGTATATTTTTGAAATGAATCATTATTTAAGGTGTGTTAAAGATCTAGGTTATCATATCTCTGGTGTTGGGTATATGTGAATGAGTATTTAGGAGTTGAGGTCAGATACACCCACAGGTTATAGAGACCAGGTTCCTGCACTAAGTAGGGGATATGAATCCTTTGTTAATATTATTTTCTTCATTGTGATGTTCCCGTACGCTCCCTGAATTCTGGATCATATGATATATGTTACTCAACATGGAGTATACATGCCCTAATTTTCTATATAGAATGATAAATGTTTCACAGGGGGGAGTCGGTACAGACCTCAGTTTTCTGATGATATGAGATATATTTCACATCAGGTTGAATGTATACTCTAGAGTTTCTTAATTTTATGATATGTGTTTCTTGATAGGGAGTGGGTATTCCACTATGTTTCAGATGATATGATATAAATTGTTTTATAGGGGTCAGTAAGCTCCAATGTTTCCAAATGGTATGGTAAATGTTTTTTGTTAGTAAGTGGGTACCTCATTGAGTTTTAGGAAAGTATGATATAGGTTTCTAGGAAGGGTTTAGGTGCACCCCTTAGTTACATAATGAGATTAAATATGATTCTAGTTGGGGAGTGGGTAGTCCCCTCATTACTTAAGGTTTATGATCAATTTATAGGAATCTAACATTGGCCAAAGTTTCTGTGAAATATATTTACTAGTTCTCGGGCCGGATTTGGAAGCCATAGTGGTGTTATAAATAGGTTTTGAGACATGAAATAGTACCCAATAGTAGTATTATCTGAAATACTGAAAGACATTCATCACTATCTGAAACATGTATGGACTGTCCCAGGTTCCACCTTAGATCTTAATGATCAGCTATGATTATTTCATTACACTAACATAGTAAATTTATTTTTCTTTTATATCACATTATGCATACACTACATACATGTGATCATAGTAATACCATTAATGGTGGTCTAATGAGTTTCAATCACACCTATATTTGGAATACATGCCATATTGTTTCCTGATTAGACCTCATGATTAATTATTTAGGTAGGGTAGAGGCATGGAGTGGATGACCAGGTTGTATTAACACGATAGGTATTAGAGACTGGGATGTGATGATTCATGCTGAAGGTTGTATAGCAACAATAAATATAATTTTAATTGATTATTTGGTATATGTGGTCATCCTAGTGTGAGATCGGTGGGATTTTTGGACTTAATTATTCTACATTTATTTTTAATAGCACGATATTTGTTTATTTCATGTTCTTACTCTGATGTTTTTATGTTCTTTTGGTCATTTCACTAATTTATTCTCTCTTATATGTGGGTATAGTTTTCTCAATGGAAACAACATACACCCTTTATACTCATCATTAGCCTATGTATTATTTTTATTTGTGGTTGAGGTATTATAAAACTCCGTCTGGGATATTTATGAGTGTTATCAAGTGGAAAAAATACAATGGTGATTATTGTATTGTTTTAAAGGGGATGAAAATTTAATAAAGTGGATGTTATTCTAACATTTTACAATATAATAAAATAAATATTTAATAATTGAATAATTCCTGACTATGAATCTTGTAAGTTATAAGGGTTAATGAAAAACGAATTATTCATTATTTTATGCTTCCATTTAACAACTTTTGTATCAAATTTCATAAAGAAAATGAATTGGTAGTACACTGAAGATATTATTGTATAAGAGAGGTAGAAAACAATTTGATATTTTTTTAAACTAAGGAAGTCGATCTATAATATTATTTAAAAAAAGAATCAAATTATCATTAATATTATTATTTTAGGAGGTTTCAACCAAATGTTTTGACTAAGGAAGGCCCTTGTTGGTACCAGTTTTCAAGAGAAGTGACTTGGTGTTTGATAAGCTATTTGGTGTCAGGTATGTAATATGGTTAGTTTCAGATATAAAAATTCACATCCATCCCCTTTCCCTTAGTAGTTTTGGGATAATAATAGTTTAGTCATGTGTGGGTGGGATTACAACCACCAAATGTCGAAGAAAGTCTCACACATTTTGAGTGAACATTATAAAAATTAATTGTCTTTATTTTTTTCATTTTATTTATTTCATGTATATTGTTTTATAGTGAGTTAAGGATTCAAAACCCCTTCAAACATTGGCTTATTAAAGTAAAATAATGAGTTTAAATTAGTAAATAATTGGCTACCGTAATTCACCCTCTATTAATGTGGCTTCATCAATCTTGTGGGAATAGAAATTGGCATCAAATATCTCGGTTCCACCTTTGATTAGATTTTCAATGTCACGAACCTTCCTCGGGGCCCGTGCTGTGACTATCCCAAGCCCACCCTCCATAGGCCAGGGGCTGGCGACTAGCACAAAGGCGTAATTCCAGATAAAAAGGGAAGTTATTGCCTTTGTAAAGTAAACAACCACATAGAGTAAGCAAGCAGAAGTAAACACTAAGTAAAAACTAGATACAACAGTAAGTGCGGAAAAGTAAGTGGGCAAGGATACAAACTCAAACTGAAAGTAATGTATAACTGAAAAAGGGAGTAAAACAACTGAAACGTAAAGCCGCAACATCGAGCCGTCCACTGGAAGTCCCACCTGAAGGTTGGGTACATATGGCCTCCACAACTCCTTGGGTCCAGCCATCCACTCCGCGCACATCTCGCCCAATGGTCCACCTCCAGTTACTGTCTTTCCCCACAAGCCTCAACACGATCAGCGATGTCCGTCGTCTGCAACCAACACAACGTAGTGCGGGCATAGCCCGTGTAGGGGTGAGTATAAGCTACTCAGTAGGGTCCTAGAGACCCCCAAAGGTCTCCAAAAATCCACAAAGGATAATCCACAAAAGAAAGATACAATCAAAAAGTAACATCTGACACTATATAGGTAGATGCCCATACATATACCTAAGTCATCAATTCCAATTCAGCTCCAACATCTGATCCCATGTTCGATCACGTCCACACAGGATATCACAACACAATCCACACAGGAAAGCAAGTCAATCATATCGAAGATAGTGATTAAAAATCAAGATTCAGCTCACACATGTATACTTATTCATAAGACGATAGATATGATCAGATGTAGCCACTGATTCATCTAAGCCATCGGACCCACACAGGATCGATAGGTATTAACCCCCAAAATGACCCAAAAAGGATCAATAGGTACTAGCCCCCGCAATGACCCACACAGGATCGGACCCACACATGATCTGTAGGCGCTGGCCCACACAGGACCATTGAGCACTGACCCACACAAGATCTGTCCCACACAGGATCGGTAGAACTGATCCACGTAGGATCGCTGAGTGTTGTTGTTGTCACCGTCGAATCCACGGAGGATTTCTGTATAGTCGTCATCGTCGTCGCAGTCGCAACTAGCTCTAGGGTTCCCGCACACAGCAAGCTCGTTCGGGAGGGTCCGCTCCACGAGTCGAGGGGCTGATACATCAACTGAAATGTATTCCAATGTTGATGTATCCAAAATTTCTGTATCGTCAATAGAAACTCAATGTCACAGACGGCGCGTCAATCGGACGCCCGGTCTGATAGTTATTGGCTTTTTCGACCTAGGGGTCCGGTGGGTTTTTAAGTCAAAACCAACCCAACCATACTCCAACTACGTCCGAACCTCGAGCGGAGTAATCCAAAAGGCTCGTCTCACTAATAGGAATCCATCAAAGTCGACGGCACGTCAATCGGACGTCCGGAGCTCAAGTTATAAGCGTTTCTGCTCTGAGGGCCCGGTTGGTTTCGTGTACGAACCAACCCGCCCGAACCCAAACTTCTCCAAAAACTTGACTATATTACACCGAAACGAACGTCTCGATCCAAGGATCGCATCGCAGCAGACGGTGCATCGATCGGAGGTCCACAGCCCAAGTTATGGGCAAAAGACCGAAAGAGGTCCGGAAATAGGGGGTTTGGGCCCTGTTCGACCCGACCCGATACCCCCAGGGTCGGGCCGAACTAGGTCGACCCAACCCAGGTCTAGGTCCGGCCTACTTGGCTACGGCCTGGCCTGGCTGGCGCGGCCTAGCCCGGCCTGGCGGCTCAGCCAGGCGTCTCGGCCGTAACGGCTGAGCGATGAGGGGGGGGGGGGGTTAGGAAGAAAAGAAACTGTGGGGCTCGTGTGGGTCTCACCTCACAATTATCCTACCTAGTGGTTAGGATATTGTGGGTCCCACATCATCCACTTATCTTATGTTAAACAAAAATAAAATAAAATTGGTTGCACCACTTTTATTGTATTCCTTTACTTAACCCCAAAATTTAAAAACCACACCCGAGAAAACGCAACTCCAGAAAAGGCGTTTCTAAGCAATTACCGGCACTACGATTCCATCGGTGTCCTAGGATTTCGATTACGAGCACCGGTTCAAAAGTTACGAAAACCTGCTCGTTCGTTCATTGAACATACCTGAGCTACACTTTGGAAAATGTTTTCGGGCACACCGGGCCTCGGAATGAGGTGCCGTCAGAAACTGCGTTCTTATAAAATTCCCAAGAAAATTAAGAAAAATATTTCCTTGAATTTTACGGGACTTTACATAACTCCCACCTCAGGGCTTTACGTCCCCGTAAAGATACATCACAAACTAGGGAAACAAATGTGGGTACTGAGCACGCATCTGAGCCTCCCTCTCCCAGGTACTCTCCTGGAGGTTCATGTGCTGCCGTCTGATGTGCACTAGATGAATTGATCGTCCAGGTAGGACCCGCTCATGTTTATCCTCGATATCCACTGGGACCTCCGCAAAAGTCGCCCCATCATCAATGTCTAGCTCTCCATGGTCAATGATATGTGTCAGGTCATGCACGTATCTCCTCAGCTGAGATACATGGAAGACGCCGTGCACCCGGTGCAACTGAGGTGGTAGAGCCAGGCAATAAGCCACCTCGCCAATCCTGCTGAGGACCTGGAATGCTCTGATGAAGAATGGAAACAACTTTCCTCCTCGACCAAATCTCCGTAATCCACATCGAGGTGAGACCTGCAAGAAGTCGTGGTCGCCATCCTCGAACTCTAATGGCCTCCGCCTCTTGTCTACATAAGACTCCTACCGGCTCTAAGGTGTCCTCATCCGCTCCTAGATGACCTGGACCTTCTCTGTCGTGGCTTGGACCATATCTGGTCCCACAAGTGCTGACTCCCCAGGGTGTATCCAGCATAGTGGTGATCCGCAAGGTCGGCTGTACAACTCCTCGTATGGTGCCATCCCGATGGTGGAGTGGTATCTGTTGTTGTACGTGAACTCCACCAAGGGTAGGTGGTCCTCCCAGCTGCGACCAAAGTCGAGGACACATGTGTGGAGCATGTCCTCGAGAGTCTGAATGGTCCTCTCTGTCTGACGATCCGTCTGAGGGTGAAAGGCGGTGCTCAGACGTAGCTGCCTCCCGAATTCCTCCTACAACCCCTTCCAAAGCCGGGAAGTAAAGCGAGCATCTCAATCGGAGGCGATAGATGATGGAACACCATGAATCCGTACAATCTCATGAACGTAGATCCATCCCAAGCTCTCCACTCATCCCTTCTCTCTGTTGGGTAAGAAGTGAGCCGACTTGGTGAGTCGGTCGACAATCACCCAAATGGATTCGTGACCTCTAGTAATGCGTGGAAGTCCAGTCACGAAGTCCATAGATATCCCGTTCCATTTCCACTCCGGGGCCTCTAAGGGTTGTACCAAGCCTGGTGGTACCTGGTGCTCTACCTTCACCTGCTGGAAGGTGAGGCATCATGTAACGAACTCAGCCATAGCCTTCTTCATGCCCGGCCACCAGGGTTGTCGTCTTATATCCTGGTACATCTTCTCCACTCCAGGATGTACCGCCAAAGGGGAAGTGTGAAACTCTCTCAGCACCTCCTCTTGTAAAGCAACTGGTACCAAGGTACATCCTCTGAAAAGAATGATGTGATCTCTTCCCAAAGAGAATCCATCAGATGCCTGTCCTGAAGATATCTGTTCACGCCGCATCTCACAGTCTGCACCCCCACGCTGTGCCTCTCTGACCCAATGCAGAAGTGGAGGAGTGACTGTGAGTGACTGGAGAAAGGCTGCTCCATCACTATCCATGATGGATATCTGCAAAGCGGCCAACTGCTCTGTCGCCTCCCCAAGTAGTTGAATGCCCGTCCTCCTGCTGAGAGCATCAGCCACTACGTTTTCCTTTCCAGGAGTATAGATTATCTCAAAGTCATTGTCCTGGAGGGACTCTAGCCATTGCCGCTGTCTCAGGTTCAGGTCCTTCTGTGAGAAGATGTACCTGAGACTCTGATGGTCATAATAGAATGTAAAGCACCTTCCCATCAGATAGTGTCCCCAAATCTTCAGAGCGAAGACCACTGCTGCTAACTTCATGTCATGGGTAGCATAGTTCTACTCATGTTGCCTCAAATATCGTGATCCATAGGCGATCACGGACCACTCCTACATTAGGACACATCCGAGTCCGGTCCCTGATGCATCGCAGTAAACTACGTACCCAACTCCCTCCCCCGGTAGCCTCAAGATAGGTGCACTGGTCAATCTCTGTCTCAGCTCCTGGAAGCTCTACTAACATCTGTCTGACCACACAAAGGGTTTCCCCTTCGTCGTCAAAGCTGATAGTGGTGCCGCAACTCTGGAGAAGTCTGGCACAAATCTCCGGTAGTACCCAGCTAGACCCAAGAAACTCTGCACCTCCGTCACGATACTGGGTGGCTCCCAAGCTTGCACTGCCTCGATCATCACATGATCCACTGCAACTCCTGCCTAAGAGATGACATGTCCCAAGAAGTAGACCTCACATATCCAGAACTGACACTTTGAGAGCTTACCATAAAGCTGGTGCTCTCGGAGTGTGTCTAGTACAACCCGCAAGTGGTAGGCGTGCTCCTTCTCAGTCGTCGAGTATATAAAAATGTCGTCGATGAAGACCATGAAAAATCGATCCAGGTAAGTCTGAAAGATCATGTTCATGAGGCCCATGAACGCTGCTGGAGCATTGGTTACGCCGAATGGCATAACCAAGAACTCATATTGGCCATACCGGCATATGAAGGCCGCCTTCTGCACGT
Organism: Viscum album; assembly: GCA_963277665.1. Taxonomy (NCBI): domain Eukaryota; kingdom Viridiplantae; phylum Streptophyta; class Magnoliopsida; order Santalales; family Viscaceae; genus Viscum; species Viscum album. The sequence goes on along the minus strand of OY728130.1, from coordinate 50,947,438 downwards.
CCTCGTCCCGAACTCTGAGCTAATGATAGCCTGATCTAAGGTCTATCTTTGAGAACCACTGTGCTCCCTTGAGCTGATCGAAGAGGTCATCAATCCTCTGTAGCGGATACTTGTTCCTCACTGTCACCTGGTTTAGGCAACGATATTTGACACAAAGTTGCAACCTCCCGTCCACCTTCTTGGCGAACAATATCGGGGAAGCCCATGGTGAAACACTGGGTCGGATGAATCCCTTTCCTTGTAAGTCCTCCAACTGTACCCGTAGCTCTCGTAGCTCAGCGTGGGTGATCCGATATGCTGGGGTGGATATCGAGGCTGTCTCGGGGTACAGATCAATATAAAAGTCTACCTCTCTACGAGGAGGGAGTCCTGGAACGTCGTCGGGTAAAACATCCACATACTGATCCACCACTGCAGGAAAACCATGACTCCGCATGTCAAATACTCCTAGGATGGGGCTATCCAACTGATGATTGATGGGATTTCCTCTCCTCTGCGAGATTCCATCCTGTGCTGTGAAGGCTCAATTCTCGCCGGTGAAGGTGAACCTACTCCCGTCGGTGCATACACACCGCACGTTGCTCCTAATATAGTCAATCTAAGCATGGAATGTAGATAACCAATCCATACCCAAGATGACGTCGCAAGGCCTCGATGCCGCTACAAGAAGATCCCAGCCGAAGATCTTGCCTCCTAGAGTAATCTCACACTGCCGGCACTGGTACGTAATCGTCGAGTCTGCTCCTGTATGAGTCTCTAGCCATAAGTATCGAGCCAAAGGCTCCGTCGGAATCTCTGAGCTCCGAACAAGGGCAGCGGCTAAGAAAGAATGACTCGCTCTTATATCTATAAGAACTGCAGCAAGGGTGGAATAGACACAGATAGTACCTCGAATCATCTCGGGTGCGCCGTGGTCGTAGGCCTCTGCTGCCTGAAGCTGTGACGGTTTCTTCCCGCCAACTCCCTGGGGTCGAGGTGGACCTCCTTTTGGTGGTGGTGGTAGAGCCTCAAAGTGTCGCCCACCACCTGCTGCTCATCCAGCTCCTCTGCCTTGTCTGCATGCTCCCTGCGGACCGCCACGGTCCACCCTCTGCCTCTGCCTAGGTGGTCCCTCAACCGTCTGCTGCTCCTCGGCACAGCGGGTCGGACAGTCACGAGCCATGTGGCCCTACCCGCCGCATGCGTAGCACTGTCTGCATCTCGAAAGACTGGCTCTACGCTGAGTGCCCCGCACCTCTAAGACAGTGTCCTGAAGTCGTCTACCTAAGGTTCTGGTCTGCCTGGACCCATGTGTCATCCATTGACTACCAGCTGCATAAGACTCTGCTACGTGCTACCCTATGATAGGTCTCACCCCTGGTGTAGACTCAGCAAGAATGCTCTTGGTGAGAAGGGCTCGCTCCAGTACCCCTGCCTGTGTCAGAATACTGAGGGAGATCAGCGATGCCCTGATATCATGCCTCAATCACTGATCAAAGGTCCTGGCTCAGAATAATGGATCCCGTACCATGTCCGTCGAATATCGAGAGAGGTCGGTAAATCTCTCAGAGTACTGGGTGACCGTCAAGCTGCCCTACCGCAGTTGTAGTAGCTCCTGGATGCGCACCGCACAGAGGGTGGCTAAGAAGAACTCTGAGTAGAAGAGGCTCTCAATGTCCATCCAGGGTAGAGATGCATCGTCGTGCACCTGGAGCATAAAGCTCCACCATCTGCCTACTATCACGTGTAGGAGACTTTCAGAAATGATCACCATGAGGTTTGCTGGTGTCCCTACGAATTGTAAAACTCATACAACTGCCTCCAGCCAATCCTTGGCTGCCTGAGGGTCTGTCTCCCCGGGGAACCTGGGCGGTCGCTGACGCTGAAGCTCGTCCAGTGCAGTAAGGCGATGTGCACTGTCAGCGGCTGGGGCTGGTAGCACCGGTGGCTCGGCGGATAGTGGTACCGCTGATGCCTCTGCTGTCAAAGGGCCCTGTACTGAGGCCTCGTAGCTCGGTGGGCTGTCGTCACGCACAACGCTCGGAACACTAGCTGGCTGCCGTCATGGGGCCATCTTGAAAAGAAACAGGTGCTCCATGATCAAACAGAATACCTGGTGAACTAACACAAAGTAATCACAAAGAAAACTTGAAACACACATGCAAATCAATGTTTTCATGTATTAAGTTGGAAATCAGAAGTCAGGGTCTTGGTGTACAGATACGTCAGTCGCCGCACCAACACTAGACTCCCTGTACTGATAACCACACTCAATACCCTTAAGACTATTTCTTCACATAGAAAATATCTGAGTCCAGAGTTCTGCGGTACAACCGAACTCCTCTAATACCAATTTTTCACGACTCGTCCTCGGGGCCCGTTCTGTGACTACCCCAAACCCGCCCTCCATAGGCCAGGGGCTGGCGACTAGCACCAAGGCATAATTCCCGATAAAAAGGGAAGGCATTGCCTTTGTAAAGTAAACAACCACACAGAGTAAGCAAGTAGAAGTAAACACTATGTAAAAACTTTATACAACTGTATGTGCGGAAAAGTAAGTGGGCCAAAATACAAACACAAACTGAAAGTAAAGTACAACAGAAAAAGGGAGTACAACAACTGAAAAGTAAAGCCGCAATGTCGATCCATCCATTGGAAGTCCCACCTGAAGGGTGGGTACAGATAGCCTCCACAGCTTCTAGGGTCCAGCCATCCGCTCCGTGGACATCCCACCCAGTGGTCCACCTCTAGGTACCGTCTCGCCCCACAAGCCTCAACACGATCAGTGCTGTCTGTCGTCTGCAACCAACAAAACGTAGTGCGGGCATAGCCCGTGTAGCGATGAGTATAAGCTACTCAGTAGGGACCCCGAGACCCCCGATGGTCTCCCAGAATCCACAAAGGATAATCCACAAAGGAAAGATACAATCACGAAGTAAAATCTGAAACTACTTTGGTATATGCCCATACATATACCTAAGTAATAAATTCTAGTTCGTCTCCAACATCCGAGCCCAAGTTCGATCACGTCCACACAGGATAGCACAACACAATCCACACAGGAAATCTAGTCAATCATATCGAAGATAACGATTGAAAGTCAAGATTCGTCTCACACAGGTATAATTCTTCGTAAGACAATAGAGATGATCAGATGTAGCCACTGATTCATCTAGGTCGTCGGACCCACACTGGATTGATAGGTACTAACCCCCACAATGACCCACAACAGATTGATATGTATTAACCCCCGCAATGACCCACACAGTATCGGACCCACACAGGATCTGTAGGCGCTGGCCCACACAGGGCCGCTGAGCGCTGACCCACACAAGGTCTGACCCGCACAAGATCGGTAGCATTGATCCACGTAGGATCGCTGAGTGCTGTAGTCGTCACCGTCGAATCCACAGAGGAGTTCTGTACAGTCGTCATCGTCGTTGCAGTTGCAGCCAGCTCTAGGGTTCCCGCACATAGCAAGCTCCTTCGGGAGGGTCCGCTCCACGAGCCGAGGGTCTGATACATCAAATGACACGTATTCTGAATTTGATGTATCCAAATGTTCTATACCGTCAATAGGAACTCAATGTCACAGACGGCTCGTCAATCGGACGCCCGGTCTAAGAGTTATTAGATTTTTCGTCCTAGTGGTCCGGTTGGTTTTTAAGTCAAAACCAACCACACCATACTCCAACTGCGTCCAAACCTCGAGCGGAGTAATCCAAAAGGTCCGTCTCACTAAGAGGAATCCATCAAAGTCAACGGCACGTCAATCGGACGTCCGGAGCTCAAGTTATAAGTGTTTCCGCTCCGAGGGCCCGGTTGGTTTCTTGTACGAACCAACCCGGACGTACCCAAACTTCTCAGAAAACTTTAGTGTATTATACTGAAATGACAGTCTCGATCCAAGGATCGCATCGCAGCTGACGGTGCATTGATCGGAATTTCGCAGCCCTTGATATGGGCAAAAGACCGAAAGAGGTCCGGAATTAGGGGGTTCGCGGTCGTTCCGACCTGGTCCGATACCCCCAGGGTCGGTCCAAACCGGGGCGATCTGACCTGAGTCCGGGTCCGACCTGCTTGGGAGGGGCCTGGCCCGGCTGGTGCGGCCCGGCCTGGGCGCGGCCCGGCCTAGGGGCTCGGCCAGGCGGCACGGCCATAACGGCCAAGCGATGAGGGGGGGGGGGGGGGGGGTAGGAAGAAAAGAAACAGCGGGGCTCGTGTGGGTCCCACCTCACAATTATACTACCTAGTGGGTAGGATATTGTGGGTCCCACTTCATCCACATAGCTTTGGTTAAACAAAAATAAAATAAAATTGGTTGCACCACTTTTATTTTATTCCTTTACTTAACCCTAAAATTTAAAAACCACACCCGAGAAAACGCAACTCTGGAATAGGTGTTTCTAAGAAATTACTGGCACTGTGATTCCATTGATGTCTTCGGATTTTGATTCTGAGCACCGATTCAAATCTTAGGAAAACCCGCTCATTCATTCACTGAACGTACCCGAACTAAACTTTGGAAAATGATTCCGGGCACACCGGGCCTTGGAATCATGTGCCGTTAGAAACTGCGTTCTTGTAAAATTCCCAAGAAAATTAAGAAAACACTTTCCTTGAATTTTATGGGTCTTTACATCCAATTATTCAGGACTTACTTTTTTTAGTTTCTCTTCCAAATGCATCATGAAAGGTGGTGTTAAATAATATGTGTCTATAAATGATTTGAATAAAATCAATTCCAATAATATAAATAATATAAACAAGAAACATATTTTAAAATTTAAGAATGTATTGAAAGAAAAAAGGTAGAAACAATTTCTCCCACATGCTCTAATCATGGGGAAATAAATTCAAGAATGGATAAAGAAGATCTGGTGAAACAATAATCTATTGAAAAGATTGAAACACTTATAAATTATATGTTCCATTTTATGGTTTTTACAAGTTGAGGAAGATATATTAATCATGAAGATAATGAGTAACACGATCATACATCCATTAAGTAAATACATCAATCCATGGGCGGCTTTATCCAGGAAGACAATGAGTGTCTTGATTTTTTACTGCTTCATTTCCCTCCTTTTTTATAAATTAGACAGAACATGTCATCAATTTGTGACACAGAGACTATATTTTCTTGATGAGGAATCAAAAATATTGGATGTCGAATTCATTTTTATCGATGGAATTGATGATGTTGAGGAAATAATATTCAATGGGTATATTATTCCATTCAAAGTATTTTGAAAAGGTCATATGGGTAAGGACAACATGGGATTTAATAATTTACGATTACTAACATGATTTATTCGAATCATGTTTGGTAGAAAATATGATTCCTCAATAGTCTCAAACCCTCATCCATATTAAAATAATTAAATCCTTGTAAATAGAATAATCTACATTGATCTTAATGATCCCTTACAAGGGGAAATCCATTTATATTCAATTGAGAGAGAACTAGGGAACCCATTCTGGTCAGGGACTTGATGCCACCCATCGATCATTGAAGTTTATCAATTAATAAAAAAATCATAGGTTCATCTTTTGTTATAAAACAATAAATCAGTCTTTCAAACCCAAAAAATCCAAGACACCACACACAATGAGGCAACCTTACCAATAGTGAAAGTGTAAAACCAAATCATCAGTAGAGATGGGAGATCTCACACAATATCTAGAGAAGATCTATCAATATGAAGAGTATTATGAAATAATTTTTAAAGAACTAGGTCAAAATATACTTACATGTTTTAAGATATTCAAGAAAATTCATTCTAAACATAATATGAAAATTAATCATGAATAATTTTACATTATAATTGAAAAGGACATTCTAAAAGAAATCCTAGAGAGAGAATAATCAAATAATAGTCACGAGGAAGATATTTATACATTAGAGGGTAATTGTTTTGTCATTGATGATAAGAATTTTCAACTAGAATTAAAAGAATATAATATAAATGTGCATGAATTTTCATTGAAATATGAGAATAATATTCATAATGAAAATTGATAAGAAATTTAGAGAATGAGAAAATGTTATGAGGAATGATTCAATTACATTAATTTAAAAAAAACACTCTAAATTATAATTTTCATTAGTATGAAGTGAAGTTGGATATTTTTGTAAGTCGATCAAGTTGGGTCATCATAGAAAGACAATATAAGAGTTTTTCCTTGAATTTCTCATAAGATAACCTTTTTTCTAAAAGGACTCTATATATTTTCAAGAATATATATAAATTATTTAATGATAATAGTATAATTGTCTTAAATAAAATGGAACCATTTTTTCTAAAAAAATGTTTATTCTAGTGATGTTTACATATATCGTATATGATATAAAATAAATTAACATAAAATATGGGTTATGAAAAATCGTTATAAACCCATCTCCATATCAATAGTGGATGAGATCATTTAAAAGAGAAGGGGTTCAACAAGAGGTAATAAAAAATGTGTTTTATTTATATAGAAATAATATCATTTAAAAAAATACAAATTTCTATTCCAATGAAAATATCAACATTTATTGGAATTTTTATTCTTTGAAATCTTTGTTAATAAGGGTATTTATCATTGGTATTATATTTAAATTAATTTAAGATAATGAAGGCCTACATCAGGTGGATGAGAAGTTGATTTGGCTCAAATTACAAAGAAGAAAAGTAAAAATTTATTTATCACAAATAGAATTGGGATCTTATAGAATATTTGTGGAAATTCTAATTAATGTTTTCATAGAGATTATGTATATTGGTTTAAATTAACCAATATTATGAAAACCCATTTAAAACAGTCCATCAAAATATGATGAGTAATAAATAAAATAATTTAGGTGAGTTTACCTAGGTATAAAAATCAAAAGTATTGTTCAAATCAATATATTCTCAAAAAGTAAAATAATGACTCTACAACAAGGACACTAAGAAGCAATTATATTATGGGATAAAAGGATATTCCATGATCTATTGCACGAAATACATTAGTATTTTTATTGAATTAGGTAAACCAGATAAACAAAGGAGAAAATAAATTTAAAAAATAAATAAAATGGTTGGTTTGGTGGAATAAAAATCTAATAAAAATGAAGAATTATAATTTCATCATATGTTATTAAAATAATATTATCCATGGATTCGAGGTAAGTGTTGTAGATGGTGTAATAAAGCTAAAAACAGTTATATAGATTTCTTGATCATATTTTTATCAGGGGATGAGATTTTATAGAAAATAAATTCAACACTAAAAAGTTCATGTGAATTAATTACTGAAGAAATATAGGATATTCCACTTCGATAGATATAAAAAAAGAGTAAGGAATAAATTCTAACCAATGTGGTTTATATATAGAAAAATAATTCATATTGTATGAAGATTTATTTCAAATATTGTTCCAAGATGGAAAGTGTTTATGGGTTTAGAAATAAATCAAAGCCTTGTGGGTCTCACTAAAAAATAAAAAAGGAACCACCTTATTCCTATATCAATTGTGTTTTATTGTGTAATTAATTGACTGTAATTTTTTTAGGGGAGAATAATATTGTTGAAAAAGATGTGAAATCTATTTCAAAGATTGTAAAATCCATTGTATAAGTGATTTATCTCTATTTTTTAAATTCATATAGATAGATTATATAATGGATGATTACATCTTAATTTAATAACATGTCATTATTTATAAAAAATCATTCAATAAAGCGTTTTGAGGGGAGAGAAGATTTGATAATGTAACTAGAACCTATAAATTTTCATTAAATTCTAAAGATTAATGAAGTGATAAATAAATAAATAAATTTGGTATTTCTATATCCTTATCAAATCCTTATTTTGAAATAATAAATTTTTAAAGTTAAGATGGAGAAACTAGATTTCTCAATGACAAAAAAATGATAAATTGTTGAGAAATATATAACTATATTTCATAATATTAGAAATTCCATTTCTCACACATATTTTCTATACCAAGAAATACCCATATAGAGTTGGAGTTCAACAATTTATAACTAAAAAAATTATATCAACCACTATATTTATTTTAAATAAGGGTGGATAAAGAATGAAATTATTATAGATATATTTCCATGTATTTTCATAATGAGTATTGACAATAAATCGAAATAAGGATATTTTCAGTCCCTTGGATGATGATGTGTTATGTTTTCTGTCAATAATAAATTATTTCAACATATATTCATAAGGGTATATTGGATTAATATTAATGAAACCCCGCTACTGGGTCTTAATATGGATTTTTTATATCATGAACAGGAATGTCTATAGATAAGCGGGGATGCTTATTTGATATCATTGTTCATATGGAGATGAAAAATTGATATTTAGTTTTGTGTTCACAATGGTAATTTTTTTTATATTCCATTGAATATTCTCCTTGATATCTATTCATTTATTGGGAAATAAGTTTCACTAGATGATATTGAATGTATGTTATAAATCTATATAAAAGAATTATAGAAGGTTAATAATACAGGTTGTCTATGCGTTGAATGAAGCTAATTGATTAAATCAGTTAGATCATTAATATCAGAAGCTAATATGAGTTCCATAGAGTATGGAGATTTCTGAATGACTTATCACTATGAATAATAATTAAGGTGGCCAAGGAAGAGATTAATGATATTATTTGTTTATTATAAAATATATGATAAACCATCCTTGCGATATCAAGAATAATTTTTTCTACATATTTGAAAATAATAATTTAATGATAATGTTTGATGGAAAATAAATTTGATCTATGATGAGACAGGTTCCCAATAAAATTATGAATAATTATTATGCTAGGAATAATTTAATTAAATAAAATTTTAGATGAAATAGTTGAGGTAATTGGACATTATTTCAAGTTCACTTTTTAGTAAAATAAATTCTCAAATCTTAATAAATTAAGAAAGAAATTTTTTATAATTTTTTGGATAAAATAGATTTGAAAATATATTAATATTATTTAATATCAAATTTTATGTTTAGAGATGATTTTTAGATTTTTTTGTTAATTTGAATAAATTTGGGTGGGTTAGAGATCATATGAAATATATTGAAGAAGAAGTTGAAATTTTCAATGGAATGTTTAAGATATCTCAGAATGTGAATCAATAATAGACGGGTAGTTTACACAATGATATGTATCATATCACTGGTGATATGTATAATTAATTTTGTGTTAAATAATATATCCAAAATCACATGTAATAGAAACTATGTTCACATTGTGGTAAATAATATTAACTAACTTAATTTAGAATATATAACTTCAGATATTTAATATTAACTAAAAAGATACAAGGAAAGCATACAACAAAAATATAATATTAAATATGATTATTGGCTTAGTCTATCACCACCTTACATTATTTATATCTAATAATAATTTTTATGTTTCTAATGAATTTTAAATTTTATGATAGTAAACTGTTTTAAGGAAAAAATCATAAAATTCTATAAGTCTTGAACTTATCATGAATGCCTATTGCATATATAATGAACCTACCTTGTAATGAAATTGAACTGACCAAAAATTTTGTCTGACGATATGGAAGTGATAGTATATTGTAGTCTAATTGACCCCATATATAGTCAATTGACCATGAATTGATGTTCAAGAGACGACAAGTGTACTAAACCAACCGCATATTTATGATCAATCTACCTCTTGAACCAACTACCTATGATGTGGTTAGTGAATATAATTTATCTATATATTTTATTGACTATGTGGTTGTATCTAAGTGAGCTCATGATCAATTTAGATCCCATATAAAACAAGTATATATGGTGAGAAGAATGAAGAAACTGTATGAAGAAATGAAGTGACCCTATGATTAAATGAAGTTACTTTATGAAGGATTCACCCAACCCTGTGAAGTAATGAACCCACTGCAAGAAAAAAATTACTAAAAGTGGAAATAAAGTTGTCTTGTTATTTAACCAGGCCTAGTAACCATGATATGTAACCATGATGATGTAATCATTCTTTATGTAAATAAAAGTAACAGTTTCAATATTAAGTAGTAAAGTTTTTCTAATATTCAAAATCTATATTTTGGAGTATTAATTGAAGGGATAGTTCATTTTAATAATTATTCTTATGACACATACCCACTTGTGAAAAAATAGAGTAGTGAATAAATGTACATCTAATAGACATACTGATTCACAGATGAATATCTTTACACATTCCGTAACATTTTATTTTCCAGAACTATATTTCAAAATTCAGGGATCCCTTTTAAGGAATGATTCAATGATTAATGAACAAACAAAGCTGATCAAACTAGTATTCAATGAATCTTCTCACTTTTAATCGTTTTTTGATTTTATATATTATATTTATATTTGTGTCTGTTATACTCAATTTATTTCTTTAATAAATACTCCTATAATATATTGGATATTTTTATACCCTCTCTCTCATTTATTTTCTTCTGTACTCCCATGTAAAACTCTTGATGATTCTGGGCATGGATTACCTATGTGCAGTTGTTTCCTTTTTTATATAATAGAAAATAGTGTAAGAGGTTTATTTCAAGGACTATCTTCTCATAATGGTTTTTAAAAAACCTAATCAATGTTGTGTATTAGTTCATTCATTAAAAAACTTCTTGTTAGTGGGTGATGTTTTTTATAGAGTGAAAGGCCTGGGGTTAGTACTAAACCTATTATATTTATTCCACTATGTATGTTTCTTTTTTTAATATCATTTGAAAAAATCTATTTTTGTTTTCAAAACTAAATTGAAAAACACTAAATTGATAGTTAACTTAAATTTTTTTCTGGTATACTATCTATCAAAAGGTAGTTTTTTTTCAAAATTTAAAATGGTTTTATTCCATTTTTAACATAGTTATTCCAAAAATGTTGACAATATTTTTGAATGATCAAATTATATAATTATTTTATTTTAGTTAATTTGGATATATTTTTTTAATTTAGGTTTTCTATTTAATAATAATTTTTAACTAAAATTTTATTTGGAAGCTCAAGGCACCCTGCACCCCATGATTTGTCCACTCTGACCAACATCTGTTATCTGAGGTTTTTTATTTCTCATTTATTAATATATTTCTTAATAATTTTTTCCTAAAGATTTATTTAATTTAAATTTACTTTTTTATCTACTATTATGGAGGCTATGTTAAATGGTTTTGCAACAAAAAAATCTCCTTATTTTAATGGTCAGAACTATGATCAGTTTAATATAAAAATGTACATACACCTTGAGAAAATTGTACTTGAAAGTTAGGGATATATAGAATATCAATTTGATAAACAAAAATAATAATAAAATATAATGTGATTCTTATATTGAATCATATTATGATTGAAACTGCAATAAAATAAACAATTTTTTCTATGCATGATGATAATGATAATTTAATATAATATCATCATGTTCAACTACATATTAGATTTGAGATACCCTCTCTATATCTCATGAAAGTACATCTAATGTGAATGAAATATTATTAAGAATATATATTATTATTTATGATACATGCCCAATGAAACCTAATAAAACTATTAATGACATGTATCATAGGTTCAATGAAATAATAAACATTATAATCACTCTTAGACAGACAATGGTGAATAATGATCAACTAATGAGAGTCCTGAAATGTTTACCCAATAAATAGTGATGAACTATCGTCTCAATTTTAGAATTATGTGACATAATTAAACTTCTAGTAAAAGATTATATTGGAATGTTTATGATATATGATTATCAATTGAAAGGGAATAAGTAAGAATAAGATGAAGTTAAAATAATGTCCATATATTTGATGACTTTTATGTCAAAAATAAAAGAGAAAATAAAAAAAAATTGTTTTAGTTTGGATGAGTCAGCATCGGAAAATGATAAAAAAATATCATGTTTTAAGACATTCTAAAATTTCTATTGAAATAATAAATTATTCATGAAAACAAATTACAGACGAAAGTATGACTTAAAGGGAATTTGATAAAAGTAGAATCAATCAAAAAAAGTGACATGTGATAAATAAAAAAATAGAGCATAAATTCAGGTTTTCATAAGAAAATATATAATAAAATATATTAGGAAAAAGGGAAAAATAAATAATAAGGAAATAAAATCCTCCCAGATATCCTATAAGTATAGTTCAAGTAACAAAAACTATAGATTCGAAGAAAAATAAATATATCAAACATCGTATTCATTATAAATTTATTCATGGTATCAAATACTTTTTATGAATCTCCTATTCATATTTCAAACAGTTTTCAGAATGAAAATAATGATGAATATATAATAAGTGAATAAATATTGGATTATTGTAATATATTGGAATAAAACTTCAATTATCTTGAAAATAAATATAAATGATTATATATATAACATGCCTTGTCTCAAAATTTTAAATCTCTATTTTTTTCATATAAAAAGAAACTAATAATTGATTCTTAAAATAAAAATATTAACTCAAATTATCAAATGATAAAAAAAAGGATGTTGAAAGATTTGAAAATTATAGATAAACATAGAGTATGATTCTTGGTAAAAAAAACAACACCTAAGTACACTACTAGGATTGGATACCACCATAGATTGATAAAATTTAAATGAAAATATTAGTTCCTAGATCAATCCATAAAAACTCTATAAATAAATATTATCCATATTTACCTAATAATATTTTCATTTCATAAAGTATTATATATTTTTCTAATAAACCCTTCTATAATATTAGGATTCCTAGAGCTTCTATTACAAATATTTCAGGACCCAATAATGTATGGGTAAAAATTATTTTTGTTTCATTTTAGAATAGAAAACCTTTTTGGGGAGTACAAAAAAACACATATATCTTTTAGATAGTGTATTTTATAAACACAATAATGGGGACTAAATGATCTTTAAGAATCTTGTTAGTGTATAACGTGAAAAAGTAACACTTAGTGACAATACCAAAGGAGAGATAATTGGACCTGGAAAAATCAGAAATTCTAGTACTATTTTTTTATGTTTTGTTAATATATGGGATAAAATATAGTCTTCTTCGAATATCAAAATAGTTTGATGATTATTATTATGTTAATTTTGATTTCAATGCCTAAAAATTTCTGATTATAAGATTTTTTAGTTATTATGACCTTAAAAAACGGTTAATGTAGTTGATTTAGATTCCTTTTTTCCAAAATATTTCATTATTAAGTGAGTTTCATAAAGATTATTCTCTATGTTATAGTAGATAAGGACACTGAAAACTTCACTCACATAGGAATTTAAATATGCAATAATTAGTTTAGGATCATTATAAAATAGATTTATAAATAAAAAATGTCTTTAACCCTTGTTATAAAAGGAAATAACATCAAATATGTTTCAAAAAAAAGAATTGTTTTTCAATTTATCAACCCTAATAGTTGGATCACATAGAATTTTTTATACATTCTATATTTCCAATCATAAAAGTGATGCATTGATAGTATGTTCTATATATGAATTTTCTTGATACACTTTGGCATTCATTCAAACTCACAGAAGTGGATCTTATTCAAATTTTGAAAAATATTTGAAATATATAGAAAATCATAGTGAACATTTTATTAATACTATAAGAAGTTATCATGGTCATGAGTTAAAAAATAAATATTTAAATATTTATTATCACAATATTGATACAATCATAATATTTATACTCAAAGAGATCTATAATATAATGGTGTTTTATTAAAATTAAATAGATCACTTTAAGATATTTTTTGGACTACACTCAATGATTATGACTTAAATATTTAATTTTGGGTTAATGTTGTGAATAAATAAGACAATATTATTAAAATAGTCCTTATTATACATAATTTAAAAAGACTACATTTTAGTTATGGAATGGAATAAAACCAATGTATAATTATTTTAATGTTTTTTACTTTAGGTATTTATTATAAACACAAAGGAGAGTTTATTAAAGTTTTCATCCATGATCAATGAATGAATGTACCTTGAATATTGAACATCCATTAAATCAAAGAGTGTATTCTATAAGAGAAAAAAACCTATAGAAAAATAAATTCATGTAAAATTTGATGAAGTATATTCTCATGATCCAAAGACATCATTAAAAAACCATGAGAATGGCCTTTTTAATTTGAATATCACTATCTCAACCAATTATAGTTATTGTTATATGAAACTTTTTATAGATAAATCACCCAATTATAAGGAACTATTTGAACCTAATACAAAATAACAATATAAATTACCACATAATTTAATCCATATATATATTATGACTCATATATATCATACTTTTAATTTGATATATAGATAGAGGAACTTAGACTATATATTCTCTAAGTTATCAGGTTGAACATCAAGCCTTCTTATCACAAATTAAATCTAAAAACATTATTGAAGAATTAGATGAAGAGTAAAAGTTAATAAAAATAAAATAAAGCTAAATTAGTTTGAAAATAAAAACTTCTCAAAACTAGTTGAAAGGCCTAAAGACATCTTAAACATTGGAACGAAATGTATGTCTATCAACAAAGTTGTGGATTCTAGAACAATATTATAAATAAATTAATACTGGTTACACAAATGTATAGTCACGAAGAAATTATTTTATATGAGAAAACCTTTACACTAGGGGTAGGACATGAAGCCATGATAATCTTTCATTCCTATACAGAACATTTTAATTCAAAATTATATCAAATGGATGTCAATAGTGTCGTTAAAAATGGTTATATAATTGAGTATGTTTTAGTGGTATGACCCCCTTAATTTAATAAACCTTAGTTTCCAAATAATGTTTTTAATATAATTATTTTTATTGTTTAAAACAAGATCCTTGATCTTGGTATGATAGTATGAAATCGTTTTTAATTTATTATTATTCTAAACATGAATAATTGACAAAATATTGTTTATTAAAATAATTTGAAAATATTTTTTAGTATTTAAAATCATTGTGGATTATATTATTTTTGAAGCACCCAAAAACCCATTAAGTACTAAATTTTATAAAGATAATGGAATGTTAATTAAAAATGTCTTTAATAGGTTACTTGAGATTCATCCTCGGTTTTTGGTTAATTAATATAAAGGAAGAAATCCTTTGAATCAAACCATGTACACTAAGGATCTTTTAAAATGTATTGGTTTTGGTAACACTAAAGGTAGTGGTACTCCAGTGAGTACACATTGTTATATGGGCCTTGATAAATATTGGAAACCCATTAATCATACCATCTAAAAATATTTTATTGAAATTTTACTATACCAAACTCTTTGATTAGTATATATTTTGTTTAGTGTCTACATTTTTTCACATTTTCATGAAACTAAAAAAATTAAATATGAATGATGTGGAAATAGATTTTAAAGACAAAAAAAATATAACCAATTTTGGATTGATTTAGTCTATAAGATAGTCATTTCAATTAGTTAGTTATTTAGATTTATATTTCTTTGGTTGTAAATAATATAGAAAAAAAAGCTATGCAACATTTCACTTTTTTGGGAAATCAATAGATTCATGGTTTATTAAAAATTCATAATTTTGTTGTAATCCACTACTAAATATGAGTTCGTATCTATAAGTAGTTGTTTCTCATAGATTCTGTGAATGAAACACACATTACTAGACTATGGATATAAATTTTTAAATGTCCACATTAATGATAATAATACAAGTTCAATAAATATTTATGAAAATATGGTATCTCATTAAATGACAAAACATATTTATATAGGTCATTAATTTTTGAGATATCATTTTAAAATGGGAGACATTACCCTTGAATTCATGGGAACTAACCCTCATCTTATTGATATTTTTATAATTCTCTTTAATATTGAGAGGATGAATTATATCTAATTTGAATTAAGAATGATAACTATTTATAATTATATTAATTTGGTTCTATCACTTAAGTTTGTTTAATTTCACTTTATAACTATTAACTGCTATGATTGGTATTGAAGCAACCATAAATTATAGTTCACATGGTCGGTTAAGAGATCATGATTTTTTATTCATACAATCAGTAATGTAACATGGACTAGTGAGTCAAGTAATCACTATACTTATCGTGAACTTTTACTCATATGGTCAATATACCTACTATGAAAATTAACTCACATGGTTATTATAGTTACCATGAGTATTTTTTTCATGAGTTTATTATGCATACCAAACTTTAATGGCAATTATAGCTTCCATTCCACTTTTTACATGAATCCATTACTAGTATACGCACTCTGTGTATTAAATTCAAAAATTATTCATAATTCAATTTAGAAGGATTTTATTTTTGTTTATTATTATTATATTTCATAAAATGATTGAAATAAAATTTAAATAAAAATCCAAATCAATTACTATATTTTCACTAAAATCAATTTATTATTTTTTAAGCCATACCCACTCTAAATCCTATTTCGTGAAACTCAATCTCAACCCCAAAAATTCCAAGTTTGAACGAAGAATGAGAATATTGAGGATGAAAAATTATATCTATGTTGAAACTCCTATTGAAGTTCCTTAGATGAAAAATTGAGTAAATAAAAAGGTATCACGAGTTTTATAGTGAAACCATGCAAACCACAATTGGGGAATCATCCAATTTGTTATGAGAATGAGCTGGATGCTTAGTGGCTACAAACAAACTAAATTCATATGTAGAAATCAATTAAGATTCAAGGATGTGATGAATGGTCTAAATAAAATAGTAAAACCTTCTATCCATTATTGTTTATAGAGTAATATTTTCACATGGAATTCATCATCGATGAGAAACAAGACCCCATCAAGACAATGGGGAATGAGGATATTTTCGAGTCTTTTTCAAAGACTTGGAAGAAGAGCATACACATACTTCATAAGGATGATCATGAAGATTAAAAAAATTTATATCTAGTATAAATATCCTATATTGAGTTTTAAAATTAATTGAA
This sequence comes from Viscum album, assembly GCA_963277665.1. Taxonomy (NCBI): domain Eukaryota; kingdom Viridiplantae; phylum Streptophyta; class Magnoliopsida; order Santalales; family Viscaceae; genus Viscum; species Viscum album. The sequence continues at coordinate 50,930,505 of OY728130.1, read as the reverse complement.
TGAATTGACTAAGAATAGAACACCCATGAGACCAACTAATGTGGAAGTCGGTGGTAAATGTTGTTTGTTGGGTAAATTTATTCGGCATTTGATCTATATTAGGAAATTTGATTTTGTTATCCTATGATACCACGATATTTCTTTCTATTAATGATAAATAATGATATTTAGATTATTTTATAATGGTATATGATGAATCCCATGAAAGAATTATGTAAACCCACTTCTAATATTACTTCTCTTCAATATCAGATGTTCATAATATATCTCTTGAAAATTAAAGGTGTAGTTCCTCTGGTGTAGGAAACTGTAACCCAGTAAGATGATTATTTATTGACTCATAAGATTTGTAGTAATATTTTATTTAATAGGAATAATTGAAAAATGAAATATATGGATGAACCTGAGAAACTATATGATAATATTGATCATCTGAAGTATCATGTTAGAATATGTGATCGAATAGATCCATGAATTCATCCTATTGAAATAGAAAAATAATTATCTAATGAAGTGGATGATGAGGAAGATGATTATAGTGAAGAAGAATAAATTTGGGTTTTTGGTCTTGATGAGGAATCCAGGGAGGGACATGATCATTGAAGGGAAGTCACTCCAGTTATTTCATTTTGAGAGTCTACCTCTCCTTTACCTTTACAATCTCATGATGATTAGGAACAAGATAGAGACCATATTGACCCTGAAGTGTATTTTAGTGGTTTTGTTAATAAACATGACTGGGATGATTTAGGTTACGTTGTAGATGATTAAGATAGCTCAGATAAGTCTCACTTGATATACAACACTCCCATAACTATCATAAGACAAGTAAATACATAAACATTTATAAATTAAATTCTATTATTAAATGAGTAAACGCCTTATTAAAAAATATTGAAAATGCAAGCACAAATTTTCTTATAATGTAATGTTAATATTTATATCCGATTCGATTTAAAAGACCATTAAGCATCATAGCTCTTTTTAGTATATCCTTTATAAATTGATCATATGATTTGTAAATATATAGGGTACTGAAAATCTCGGCATCACACATCTCCCCCTTTGGGAAATTTCTAGGGAAATAAAGTTCTATGTATCTAGAATCTTATCATATAAATGTTTATATTTTTTTAATAATATTATGAATATATTTCTATTTTCTTACATTATAATTTCTAAATAATAAAGTTTTTAAAAAATTTATTTTTATACGATGAACCACAAACGTTTTTGTGTTTGAAATATATAGTTTAAATCAACACACTATTATTTATAAAAACCATAATGTTTTAAAAATATTATATTTTAAAAAATTTATTACAAATAATATTTCTTAAATATAAAATATAATATAATTTTAGGATGTCAAATGTAATTTCCATATGTTTCAAAGAACTATTATTGTCCAAAATATTTTTTTTCAATAAATATGTTTATATTTTTTAAAAGTATACAATATCAAATTAATATAATTATATTGGTAAAATAAATAATATTTTTGTAATCATCACATCAAAATTATGTAACATGTTGTTTTCCCTAATACTATGGGAGAATCTAATGTTTTGGTAAAAAATAAATACGGTATAATTATATAGAATGTGTTAGGACATAAAAAACTCCAAGAGTTATTTAATTAATAAAATAAATAATATCTAAAACTAAAATTAAGTTTCCAATTTTATATAATGGAATTTTTTACTAATTTTTAATTTTATAAAGCCATAATAAATACACCAAAACCAATATTATATTTTATTGTTTTAGAATAAATTATATATAAATATATATCACTTCCACATTACCACAATTATTATTTTGAGGACTTAGGTTGTTGAAATTATAAAATAACGAAATAAAATCATATTTTAAAAAAATGGGAATATACAATGTTATGGAGTTTGTTTTGGATCAATTTATCACATAGAGTCCAAAACCTATGTTTAAAAATTAATAGAGAATTGTCCTCTATTTTGGTATAAAAAACACTCAACCACCCATTCATCTTCACTAAAAACCCTTGAATCATGATTTTTCTCTCCCAACCCAAATCTATATCCCCTACTGATGTTATTAAGATATTTATATGATATTTTTAAGGATTTATAAGTTCCCTCTCAATTTAGGGAATCCCCCACTTCACCTCTTTATTCAACTACCCTATTTATATTATGCATTCTGATTTTAAATTTTTTTTCAATTGCGATATGCTTTTAAACATACCTCTTTATATCCTTATGATTTCCGTGTATTTATAAATTCATTTAAATCTTATTTAAACCTTCCAGAAATCATTAATTACCCCCGATATGTGGCTGAAAGGTTTCTGTTATTTTCCATGCCAAACATTTATGTATTGAATATAAATACCCATTCCAACTCAACACTATTCACCTATGTATACGTGTCCATATTTTATTGTGGAATTCCATTAATTTTAAACACTCTCCTTAATCGTGGGGTTAAAATTTATGAATGACATCCTTATTTTTTATGTACCCTATGTCACACTTATGCATGTATATGATATGAATGTGACTTGTTGGAATGAAATTATATGGCCCTATAATGCATTGAGTAATTTTTTTATCTTATGACATGGAATATAATGTAAACATGAGTTTATCCAATGTATACATTGTCTAGATTTCTTTGAGGATATCCTTGACATAATTGTAATTTAATGTTTCAGAATTTTTCCATATTCCAAAGTATCATTTATCTTATCATCTTTTATCATATGTTGATGTTAAGGTTTACTATTCCCACCTATAATATGACACGTTGATAAGAAAATTGAATAAAATGTATTAATTAAATCATGTTATGATTTCATTATTCTATTACCTTGATTTAAATTTCACTCATTTTAATGTGCGTCACCAGGTTATCACATGGTGTTTTAAAAGAGGAACGTTATTTTGAGGTGTGTTATCGACTTCTAGTTTATCTTATTTTTTTATATTTCAAATTATAATGATATATACTTAATTACCCTAGGAAAGTATGGATCATGGTATTTTTGGGATATATTACGTATATTTGTATGTAATAAATAATGAAATAATGTGTGTAAACTAAATGGATTTTCAATGTTTTTATCAAATAAAATTCTAGTAATTTTTTGGTATTTGGATTTTAATACTCTAGTGAAAGCCTTATAGATGAAACTAAACATTTAAAGAAATATATAAAATTGGGTAATGTATTTAGTAAATGATTTTTATGAAAAGAAATCTATGTCCAGATTCTATGAGGGTATATAGTTCCGACGTTGTTGTACATAGATACAATAACCATGAAAAGTGTTTATTAAACTAAACTAAATCTTAACCTAATTCATGAAAAAGATGTCATGTTACCCACATCGTTTGGCACTCCCATGGGACATTCCTTTGTAAATTAACATGCTCATTATTTACCATTTTTTTGGAAACAATTACCTTAAAATTTTATTTTTCAAAATATATCACATATAAAATAGATTGAAACATAAAAAATCATTGTTTAAGTAATATATTTAATTTTTGATTTATCCCTTAAATTTTCACATTTTCACATTTTTTTATTTATTGGTTTAAAAATTCTCAAACCTAAGTATATTTTTATTGAATTAAATATTTAGAACCGGAATCAATTAGTTATAATAAGGCTTGTCATCCACGGTTCTATGTAGTCCTTCATATCACCAAAATTTAGTAGTACTACTAAAAACCCACCACAAAGCATGGAAGTAGATATATCATTTATAATGGAAAAATGTCAAAATTATTTTATCCCATGTATATAACTTATCCCATATCACAAGTTGGGGTCATAATTTTTTAGATTACCTATTGATACTTGCTTTATTGAATTCTGATTCTATTCTAGGAATGGAATGGAATTCCTTATATATATCCAACATACATTGTTTACAGAAGTAAATCACTCTCTATGTTGGAAATGGACCTTTGATTCTATACAAGTGAATGTATGAGGATAAATATCCTTTTGTATGGTCATATCCGGAATGGATATTATTTCTTTGTAAGAAAGAATATCTAGCTCAAAATATTGAAATTTAGGAAAACCCAACCCTAATTTCAATCTATTGTAAGGGAATTCATCGATGTGCTTCCCAAAGAATTATCTGGTCTTCCTCCCAATTGAGAGGTCTAGTTCTTGATCAAAATTATACCCATATAATTTCTTATATCTTATACTCCATATAGAATGGATATTTTTGAACATTAGGAATTAAACAACAAATTATATAACAAAATGGAAAATGGGTTTATACACCCATGTTTTTCACTGTGTGGTTCACCGATCCTATTCGTCAAGAATAAAGATGGGTCAGTGCACCAATGAATTGATTATTATGAACTAAAAATAAATGATAATGTATAAGTATCATAATCTATAGCTTCCAGAATTTTTTTATTAGTTATGTGGAGTTGATTAATTTTATAAGGTATATATTCATTTAGGATAATATCATGCAATGTTGATGGAGTTCAAAGGAGTTATTTGTTTTAATATTAAAATGAGGATTCAACCCCAACCTTTAAAAAAATTTAATGTTGATGGATGATATCCTAAACACTAATTTTTGTAAAAAGTATGAGATATAAGAGACCATAGTGATTCCATTTGAACTCTTTAACGCACCATAAATATACATGGGATTAAGGAATATAGTCTTTTGGGATCACCTTGAAATTTTTTTCGTAGTATTTAACAATGATATTATTATTTACATAAAAATATTTGGGTAATATGATAAATATTTGGATGTCGTACCAAAGAAATTGTATAAATAAAATATGTATTATATTTACAATAGTTGAAGGTTTTGGATAGAGTAAAAGACCATCATTGGGAATGTTATCACTAGTAAAGGGTTATCTATGGATCATCCAAACATAGAAGAAATTGATTAATGGACCTCACCATCCTATATGATGGAAAAAATAGATTCCATTGATAACATGGGTACAATATTAGATTTTTGATAAATTTCTCAACATTATCAAGCCCACAAACCAAGATAACTTGTAAGGGGTAATGTTTATCTATAGAGAATAATGTAAATAAATATTTAAAGAGACAAAGAATAGGCCAATCACTACACCAATACCCACATTATCCACCAGTGGGGAAGGATTTATGATCTATTTTGATGCATCCAGAAATGTATTGGTTTGGGAAATCATGCAAGATGATAAAATTGATAGACTATGCCTCCCACCAATTAAAGATTTCTATGAATAAATTCCAGACATGTCATCTAGAATTAGATGTAGTGATCTTCACAATAAATTTTTGGTGACATTATCTCTACATGGAGAAATGTAATGGATCCTAAAAACATAAAGTGCATAATCACACAAAAGGATGTCAATATACTCTAATTATTGTTGTTATAGAATATTATAGACTATGGTTTTTTAACATATTACAATTCTTTGAGGAAAAATAATTTTTTAGTTCTTATTAATAGATATGATCATGAAACCCTATCAATGTTGAGAATTTTAAGGGATCCAACAATATAAACATTACAGACATCAAAACAGTAAAATGATTTCCATCCTACAATTTTGAAATGGCTACTTATCTATATATTCATTAGTAGTTCAAGGAGGCTCTGAAGGATGATCAGAATCCACAGAAAATTTTAGTAAATATTATGGTGTTCAAAATTGATAAATATGGATTTTTATTTTCTAGAATATGGATATAAATCCCCTAAAAACCTAATTGAAAATGTAACTTATGGATAATGTTGATAAATAAACCTTATTTATTCATCTAGAAAGAAGTAAGATTTACTAATATTTGAAGAAAAAAATTTTTGTGCTCATATAGAGAGGTAGATTTCTGGTATTGTATCATGATGCTTAATATAAAAACATATCAATTATAAATGAAAATGGTCTATGATTATGATACAACCATTTTCAATACCAGTGTGAAATTGTGAAAATATAACCGTAGAGTTTACATTAGGACTCCCTATGACTCTTAATGGAAATAACCCCATCTAGGTGGTCGAAGATCCCCGTAACATGTCACTTCATTTCATTACTATTAAGTAATATTTCAATCTAAAAGAAATCACCCCAGTATATATAATATAAGTTTTAAGACAACAAGGAGTTATTGTCTTTATTTGGTTTGATTGATATTACAAGTTTATTATATCGATTTATAGAATCCTTTATTAATCATATGATACGTAACTAAGATTTATCATTTTTTATCATCCTTATATGGATGGTCAATATTAAAGAACAATTCATGCTCTAGAAGATATGATAATATCATATTAAATTGACTTACAAGGATGTTGGGATTAAAATAATTCCCCATTGGAGTACTCAACTAATAATACATTCTATTCTACCATTCAAATTAGACATTGTGAGGAACTTCATGGGATGAGGTTTCATACTCAAACATTCTGGGATTAAATTGGAGAGTGTAAACTAATGGGATCTGATCCTATCTAAGAGATGATAGTTTAGGTTTTATCCCTTCATTATCATATGCAAAATGGAATCATATGATAGAAACAATATTAATAGAAATATGGAAAATAAGTATTGTTTGAGGTTGGAGAGAATTTATAACATCATATATCACCATGGAAAAAACCCACGAGGTTATGAAATAATTATAAGATTAGTCTTAGATACATTGACCCCTTAGAGATCCTCAATATAATCAGATAAATGGATCATCGACTAGCTCTACTTCCTACCCAATATAAACAACATGATGTGTTCCTTGTATCCCAATGTACCTTGAATCCCTCTTGAGTATGTACATACCGGATCCCTCAAATGTGACGAATCTATAGATGGTTCCACTGGAGAATGATTTTTAATATAACGAGTAGGCTATGAAGATCGCATATCATTGAGACAATTTTCTGTGAAATAAGAAAGCTCAGTTGTTCAATGTTTTATGTTGAAACCACATATTTGAGGAAGCAAATTTGGAACTAGAAGAGCTGATAAAACAGATGTACCCTCATCTATTTTATTATGCTAATGAAATTTCAATGGTATAATTTTTGAATGGGGAAAACGTAATGACATGATCATTTATAAATGAAATTACATTTTTAAATTATTAAATTTCATTTAAAAGAAAGAAATTATAGAAAATACAGGCACGACAATAATAATTTTAGACGGTTATAGGTTATACATTATCTAATTTAATATTTTGTTAAGTATTAAAATAATTTTTGGTATAGGAATTATACAATTATAATATGGTTAGTATATGTTTAAGGTTAGGATAAATTTATTTGAATTATATAAATGAAGTGATGGCCTTCACGGTAGGATCATTCCCTATGAAGAATCTGTGTCATAGATTCTGTTGGAAATAGTATCATGGGACTTTATCTGTGACCACTCCCAAGTTAAGATTCAATAACTAAAGCATGAGTGAACCTATTTATGGGAGAATTTCAAAATTATTGATATCATGGCCCAAAACATGTTCATCAAACTACCTCAATAAAATCTAACAATTCTACACCATAACCTCTGTAAATTCACTTGTATTATAAAGAAAAATACATCTGGACACTAATGGTATGATTTTTTAAATATTTATATTCATTATAAAATAATGATTATATTTATATAATGTTAATTTATAATGTTAAAATAATAATTTTCAAAAAAAAATATATTTTTATGCTAGGAAAAACAAATTATATTTTTTGGAAAAATATAGTTTCATTCAATGCACCCATTTTAATGAATTCAAGAAAATTTAAAATAAATTATATTTTAATAATATATTATTATTAAATAATATCTATTAAAAATAAATTATAATATAATTTAATGATGCAAAATGTAAATTTTATAAGGTTTTGAAAATTATTATTCTAAAAAAAATTGTATTTTTCAATAAATAGGGATTTTTTATTTAATGGTTTAAATTATCATAATTATCAAAATATGTTGATAAAATAATCATATTTTTTTTGTAATAAGCATGTTAAAATTATCCAATGATGATTTTTCTCAATTTTATAAGGGATTATAATTTTTAGGTTTAAATTTAGTGAGGTATAGTTAAACGTCATGTATTATGACATCATTAATTCCAAAAAGTGATTAAATAAACACTATATATATAATCCAAAAATTAAATTATGTTTCCCCTTTAAAATAATGTTATTTTTTACTTTTATAAACCCTTAATTAATCCTTAAAAACTAATATTATATTTTATGGTTTTAACATCAATGTTTTATAAATAATAATCCCACATAACCAATAAAATTATTTTAAGTGGGTAGGTTATTATCAATATAAATTAATAAAATCTACACTTCTTTGGAAGAAAATATGACAAAAAACAATGTAATGGTTTGTGTTTTTATTAATTTATCATATAGAGTCCAAAACCTATGTTTATAAATTAACAATGGAAACTCTACTGTTTTTCATTAAAACACCACTTGGCTTCCCATTATGCTTCACTGAAAACCATTTGAGATTTATTTTACTCTTCTCATACCTCTCTATAGGCCTTAAATGTTTCCTAATCTCTTAATGATCTCTTCCCAAGATTTTACATCCTCCCTCTCAAGCTAAGGGATACCCTCCATCCCCACATTATTGAATCACCTTATTTATATTATTACTTTTAATTTCCAATTTCACAAGTGTGGATGTACTTTTACACATTCATAATACTGTAAAATGATGAAAAGGTGATTATAGTCCCCTTTTATTGACATTAAACCATTTCATTAAACTTTTTATACCCCTATTATGTGATCGAAATTATCCAATCGTTTTCCAGTAAAAAGAATTGTGTAGTGAATACCAATCCCCATTTCCAATAAAAAGTATTCATATAAATGTAACAATAATTCAATAATTCAATAATTCAAGACTTATATGTATGTAACCAAAACTCCGTAATAATGGTGTTAAAATTGATGAAATACATCCTAATGTTGTATTATTTATGTGGCACACTTATTCATGAACATGATATGAATATGATCAGTGGGATTGATATTATATCACCCACCAATGAATTGGGTAATGTTTTCATCTAATGATAGGCCATGTATTGTGCAAGGGAGGTTATCCTATGAACACTATATTATGATTTCTTGGAGTTTATCATTTTATTTATTCTTTTAATTTAATGATTTATGAGCTTTCCCCTTTCCCATGTTCTCATTATGTTATCATATTTTCTCATGATATATGTCATAGTTTATGATTCTCAAACATTTTATGTCACGCTGATATTACTATTTACTAAAATTTATTACTTCAATCACGAAATTCTCTAATTATTCCCTTACTCAAGTTTATATATCATTCTGTATTTATATACATACTATGGTAATCCCATGTAGTTTTACAAGAGAAATGGAATTTATGGTCATGTAGTAGGGTTTTAGTTTACGTAATTATATTTATGTTAAAATTTGTAATATTTTCATAATTTCCTAATGCAGCAGGGCATCACACACCTCTGGGGATGTATTACATGTATCCTTATCTTATAAATAGTGTAATAAAGATTATTAAACATATGGTATGTTGTACACCTTGTAAGGGGAAAAATTCTCTAGGGTCTACAATGATAGGACTAAACTATTTCGAGTTTAAGGATAATCATGAGAATAGGGGTAGTTTACTTTAAGATGATGGACATTACAACCTATTTACATGAAGAGCTCTATAAGGATCCATGATATCCTAGATTGATTCTCAAAATTCATTGAAATATCTCCTAAAATACCTTATCCAAATCAATTTTTGGAAGGAAAATTTAGATATAATCCCTAAAATACAATTGAAGAAATAATAAAGACACGAACTAATCGATGATTCAATCTGACCCGGCACCTGACCCAGTTCACAAAAAGTACTAAGAGGAAATCCCAAACCTCCTAGGTTGGTCAATAACATCAAGAATCAAATATTTCATAGTGGTTATGATTTAACCTAATAAAAACCTGGATCAAATAAAAAATATAGCTTGTATGACAATTAATAATAACCTATCATCAAAATAAAAAAACCACACCAAGATAAAAAAACAACTAAACAAAATTGAAACAGAAAAAAAATCTAAAACCGAACTTATCTAACTCTATCTCTATGTGAGAACCTGGTTATCAGCATCCAAAAGACCATCCCACTACAACGGAAAACCTAGACAAGAAACCAAAACATGGAAAATAACTCTGGTCTACCAACACTAAGTGCAACCAGAAGGGTGTGAGCATAAACAACTCAATATATAAGAACAAAAAATTTAATGCATTTCCTTTCCTAAAATTGTCCCCAAACCCTAGTTGAGAATACATTTAATGGAAATAGGTTTTTATAATTTTAAATAACCAATTAAATATTTATAATAAAACCAATTTAATAAACAATTCAAATCATTACATTTAAAAGTAGTTTTTCCAGAAATCAATGCTAAAGGAAAATTCCAAATAAAATGTATATGCTGAAAATAAAAGTGCTAGAACTAGTGGGAATAAACTAAAAGTATATAACAAGAAGTGAAATAGACTATAACAGAACATACAGATATTAATCATGGGAATGTACTAAAAATATCTAGAATAATTCCCTGGACATACTCAATTTGTACACACTTATCGGTGTATAGTGAATCTCCATAGTTACTAACCAACTAAATGATATAAACTAGCATCACTAGTTGAAAAAACCCACCTAGCCTCTCAAAAATTCATAGGGGTACCATCCCAGCTAATCGGGGTTGATAATAAAATGTGACTCGACCATCTTATAGATGCCCTGTAATCCCATGATAGTAGTACTTGGAGAATGAGGAGGTCCTCACATGTGTGTAATTAACAAATAACCCACAAATTCCACTATGTTTTCCTATCCCAAACTATAACTCCACCTTTTTGATGACCCTCCCCTCGATGGGACCACAATAGAGGCTCCCACTACACATGAAATCATCCAAGGTGCCAATCGGGCCTACACATCATATGAGTTTCTAACCACTTTTCTGTACCCCCAACGATTCCCAACGAGCCTTAAGCATTCATAAATGTAAATCCAAATTCCAAAACCATATCTAAACCTTAATGAAAACATGAAACGTGCTTCAAAGTTTCTAATTGGTCCTTTATTATCATTTAGTTACCTACTCAGATATCAAGATAACAAAATGGGAAATTATTAAGAAAAGAAATTTAAAAACACAATTCAAGTTGTTTTGGTACAAATAAATTTTTTAGAAACCATCAGGGTTATGAAGGAACCATTTGGATGAAGATGATGGAAGGAATAAATGAAAGAAATATAATTTTAACAATCAGGTTCCATAGGGGAAAAATTCCAAATAAATCCATTATAAATTGGGAGTCAATGAATATGTTCACCTCATGTGTATATGGATGTAACCACATCCAATGTCCCACTAAAATAATAAAACATTTAAACAAAATAATAATTTCAAGAAAGAAAATGATCCTTCTAACCATTTCACACATAACCATAAATCCATAGACTAAATCCAATTCATAATTAAAATGAAATTACCAAAATAAACCATAGAAAAACATATCCCCATGCACCCAATATCATTTTAAAAGGTCAGTTGGTATTTCATCAAACACCATGCATGAATATATTTATAGGAATAATTAAAAAGAACCGTTGGAAATAAAATTGTATAATAATTTCACTATGAAAACACCCTATCAATTCAAACTAACAGACAAAAATCATGATTTACATAATTGGGAAGGAATTTAGGAAAGCTCAAAGATCGATGGTATTTTCTGAAAAGTTTAATAATGGAAAAACCTACCTCAACATTGTTGGCCTGAAAAAAACCTTCATAGAAGGATAAACTATGACCAAGAGATAATATAAACAGAATAGAATCAAGGAAATCACTAATGTATACCAAACATCACTCTAGGATTTGTCCAGGAGGTATCAAAGCCAAAGAAGAATAGAAAAATAGATGAGGGAGATGATAAGAGAAAGAAAATGACCAAACATTTTGAAGAAAACTCACTAAGAAACATCGAGGAGAAACCTTAGTGGGAGGAGATCCAATAAATGAGGGGTTTGTGTCCCATTAATGTTCCAAAAAATGATTAATTGGGGTGGAAATAATTAGTGTGAAAATAAGAGAGGGTAAAATTAGAATGTTATTTTTTAATGACATCGGAAACTCATAGGGTTTGGCCACGTGGATTTCCAAACCATGTGCCAACCATGAGGAACCTCACTATAAAAGGAGGAAATTCAAATATGTTGGCTGCACGATCTGGGAAACCATCTACCAACCATACAATTTGGTTTGTAAAAAATTGTAGAACCCCTCACTTGCTAGTTACACAGTTTTTCCTAAATATCTGCAAGCCATGGGACTTGTCACTAAAAATGGTCACATAGTTTTTATTTAGTCTTTCATGGTTTCTTCCAGACATTTATCATTTTGTGAAGTTCAAAAATTGCATGAATAAAATGAACTATAAATTCCCTCAGTCTTAACAGGAAATATCATTAACCCCCAAATTGTGCACAAAAACCATTCATAAGACCAAAACACACCTGAAACCTCCATAACTTAATAAATATCACCAAGAAATATATAAAAACCGCTAAAAAGGATTAATAACGATGAAAATAATAAAATAAACATGGTTTGGGTGTGAAAATTAACCCCACCAAAAACAATTTCGGCACCAATAAATTCACCTATCCAATAAGGAACAAAACTAAAACTCAAAATAGAATATAGCGAAATGGAACACTGAAATTATGGGTGAATATTTTAACTCTACAATTCAGACTCGACTTTCTCTTGAGAAACAACCAACAAGGAAAACTATAGGTAAAGAAAAGGGGTTCTTCTCACCTGAAACCCCATACCAAAACCTTGACTAGGAACTCCTTTCATGGTATCACCCCCATAAAAAGTAGTAGAACCCCTAATAGAAAAACCATGAGGAATCCCGACACAAAATAGAAAACACGAACAATGGGAAAGTTAATAGAAATGAATCCCAGCAACATCCCACACATCAAACTAGCACAACCAACATGAACTCTAAACTCAAACAAAAAACCTTCACCATATGGGGAACCAATATAAGAAAATCATATAAATAAATGAATAAAAAAATGTTTCATCATTACAACAGAGAACAGATATATAAAAAATGAGAATAATTAAAAAGTTATATTGATCCATAATAGAAAACCAGATATATTTCTCACAACGGATCACAACCAAAAAATATATTACAAAGAAATGTCTTTAAGAATCTTACCAAAAATAGAAACATTAAATATCTAGGAAACCCACAACATAGAAACATAAACCAACTCCACTATAATGTAAGAGACTAAATATAAGATAAAAACTCCATTTCACCCAATGATCCCTAACAATGTGAAAATTTTCACTCATAGGCCTATGGTTGGAGCCCTCATGTCTTGAAGCATCGGATTCCCCAATGTCAGGAGCTAAAATCCTCTACCTAATACTTCCTCATTTGGAAACGCTGCTTGTAAAACATTTACATGTGACCCAAGTGGGCATATCAATGACAGCCCTTTGGAGGATTATAATAGTAAGGATTTGAATGCTTGAACTATTCATATGATAAGCATACCAATGAATGTCCCAAGGAATGAGAAACTGGAGCCAGTGAAGGAGACACACAAAAACATTATACTATAGAAAATTATCCTTATAAAATGGGGAACCTCCATGAGTTCTAAGAGAGACTAGATTTCTATATTCCACTGACTTTACTCCAAGAACCACTTCAACTAAAATTGCCTCATCCATCACCATCTTGGACTGAGCTTCCCTGGAATAGAGAACTCATTCCTAGAATTTTGAGTGAAGAACCTATATGAGGATATGAGCCTTAATATTATCTTATAATGTTATCTTAAGAGAGAAACTAACTCTTTAATTGTTCAATATAATCCTTCACCGTCTATTGTTCATGATGAACGCCCAAGAGCTCTACCACTTTCTTCACCTTCACCTCCATAGGTATTAACCATCAGATAAAAGTTGTCTTAAATACTTACCACAAAACCCATCTTGAAATGATAATGGGATGATCAAATTCCACCATTACAAACCCAGCCCTTCAAATAAACCCATAACAGCAGAAACCCTTAAAACATTGAGAGTTCCCAGGGACTATAAAACATCGTGAACATTCTCAAGTCATTCTGCAGCCTCTAATGATCATTGAAAACCATGAAAAATATAAAATAATAAGATGATCTTGACTCCACGCCTCCATTAGGAGTCTTTGAATGGTCAAAAACTAGGAGATACCCACTAAAAAACATGGGGACCAATCTTTTTTGAATACCCTAATTGATAGAAAAATAAAAACCTGAGTTAGTGAACAACAAAAACACACCTGAAAAGAACACACGAAGCCCAATGAACTAGATCACAATCCAAACATCAAAAACAAAACAAAATACTATTTTTAAAAAATACTATTTCCTTACAAAAACCCAAAATCAACATTTTAAAATACCCAAATCTCGTTTCAAATTCAATTGGAACACCGAAGACAACATTTTTAAAACAAATCCCAACCTCAAAATCATTATCCTTTTGAAATTTATTTTTCCAAAAAACCATTTGCTATTTTAAAATCAACCTACACTAGAAATAACCCAGAAAAAATACCTCTCACACCAAACTATGGAAATTCGGAACAATGACCATGCCTAACCCAATCACACGGTTTAGCAGACCATGCCTTGAGAAATAACATTCCACTAGAAACCATGAAACATACAATCTGAATACACATGGGTCCCTACTCCATGTAATCCCCCCATGAAACACTGGTTCATATTTGCTTCAATTCCCTACCCTCCCAATCCAGAACCATTGTCTCAAAATCCCAAAATACCCCTAAAAAATACAGGATCATAATAAAAAAGTCATTTTTATTCTCTTCCGGGACGTACCTCCTATGTATTGATAGTCATCGTATCTAGTCTCTCTAATATCCTAAATAAAAATGGGCCTATCTAATACCATTTTTTAGATAGGAGAAATGTCTTCCATCTGACTCGACACCCAACTGAGTCTACTGAAATTACTGAGAGGAAATCCCAATCCTCAAGGGAATGTGACTAGTATCGGGCATCAAATATATAATAGTGGGAATGATTTCACCCAAAAAACCCAAGATAAAATAAAAAAAGCATGCAGCACAACTAAAAGGAATTAAACATCAAAATACAAAACCAAATCTAGATACAGTAATAGGTGAACATAACTGAATCTAGAGAAAAATAAAATGAAACCAATATGACTCTATATCAAAGTGACCACTTGGTCACCACCATCCATAATACTATGCCACTCCATAGGCAAACCTGAATAGGAATCACTCACCTATAAAATAGATCGTGTCGACTGATGCTGAGTGGAACAATTATTGTGTTAACATATATTCCTCAGTAGTTAATAACCATATATTCCATGAATTTCCATTACTAAAATAGTCCACAAACACTAATTTTGAATAAATTTAATGGAAATAGGTTTTTTTTCATATTAAAGTACAAATCAAATCTTTCTAGAAAAAACACTCTCAAAATAAATTCAAAGACATACTTTCAAAAATATTTTTTTCACAACCCAATTCCTATTGAAAATTTCCACAATGTAACAAAAATTCTATATAGAAAATAAATGTGATAGAAAAATTAGGCATAAAGTAATAGAGTAGAACATCAAGTGAAAACAATATAACAGAACATAAATATACTATTCATGGGGATTTATAAAAAATCTCAAGAAGATATCACTGGACGTACTAATTTTAGACTCACCTGCCAGCATGTGTTGCATCTCCAAAGTAAATAACCAATTAGCTTCTCTAAACTATCATCCCTAGTGGTATAAACCTCCCGACCACTCAACAAATCTTGGGGTATCAACCCGTCTAATAAGGGTCGATAAGAAACAATAACTCGACCCTATATATGACTCATAATAATACAATGATAGTAGTACATGGATAATGATGAGGTCCGCACATGTGTGGAATCAACCAATAAACAATAGATTCCATTATACTTCCCTAGCCCAAACTCTACCACCACATTTTCTATGCCTCTCTCCTCTGAGGGACCATTATAGAGGTGACCATCACACATCAAATATTAAATGTTCCAACTAGGAATCCACATCATATAAGTTTCAAAATAACTTTCTAAAACACCATAAAGTTCCAAGAAGGCCTTGGGCATTCAGAAATATAAATCCCTTTTTTAAAAGTATTTTTAAACAAATAAGAATGAGTAAAACATGGTACAAATTTTCCAAATGGTACTCCACAATCATTTCTTTTCCAACACACATTTCACATTTCCAAATGGGCTAAGATTTGGAAAAAATATTTTAAAACCACACTTCAAGACGTTTAAGGACCAAGTAAGATCTTAGTAAACATTGAGGTTTTTAAGTGACCATTTGGAGAAATAGGAAAGAAGGAAGATTTTAAATATATATAAACTGAAGAACTAGTATTAAGAGGGTTAAAGTTTTCAAGGAAATCAATTATCCTTTGGGATACCATCTATATATAGAGTATTTCACATATAGATGTTCCCACATCCAATGGAAAATTAAAAACATAAACAATTTACAAGATATTCCATTTTCAAGAACTAAAAACCATTCCACACATAACCACCAAACCACACACTAAACACAATTCAAAATGAAAACTAAGGCCCAACACAACTAAAATCACCCAATATCATTTTAAAATTATAATTGGCCTATTATCAAACACCTTGTATACATATATATAGGCATAATTAAAGAAAAAATTTAAAACCCAATTTTCATTAAAATCACACTATGAAAATAGAATATCAATTGAAAATATCCCACCATACTAATGATTAATGAATTTGAGAAACAACTTATGAAAAATTTGACTATCAATGGTTTTTTGGGAATGTTAAATAATGGAAACACCTACATCAACAATGTTCTCATGCAATGAAACCTTCGAAGATTGGAGAACAAAGCATGAGGGATTATACACACACCCTAGAATAAAAGAAAACCACCCACATTAGACATCCCACACTCTAGGGTTTGGAAAAGAGGAAACCAAGATAACAAAGAACCAATATTCAGAATATGGAGAAGATATGAGAATGAAATCAACTATACATTCTAAAGGAAATTCACCTAGATGCTTATAAGAGTAACCATGGAGGGAGGAGATATAATGGATATGCATTTGGGAGATCTCTCATGTACCAAAACCTAAAATATGGATAGGTTTCTCGAATTAGGGTTAATATAAGAGAGGGTAAAATAGTAAATTCAATTTTATAATGACCCGGTATCCACACACAATTTTTCCGCATGGTATTCCAAATAATTTACCAACCATGAACACCATGACTAGAAGTGGAGGGAACCACATTTCCTAGCCTTATCATTTCAGAAACTATGTTCCAAATGAGTGTTATGGTTCTTTAAAATATTGTATAACCCCTCGCATGTATGTTGAAAAGTATCTCATAACAATGCACAAGCAATGGGCCTTTCCCCCAACACCTAAATGTTGCACAGTTTCTCCACGGACTCACACACTTTTTAATAAACCATTCTCATTCCATGAAAGTTAAACCATACATATATAAAAATTTATTGGAAATTCATTATCCTCAACAAGCCACATAGTTAACCCCATAGATGTGCACAAAGACCATAAAAATGACCAAATCACACCGAAACATCCAAAAAGCAGAAAGTATCATTGGGAACCCTATCCAAACTTCAACCGAAATACCAAGACAAAATAAAATAATAAAACAATAAGACAATTATGGTGGGGTGTGATAAATAAAAATAAGTGTGATATAATTTATAAAATTAGTTCATACAAGTGTTCTTGTGTTTAATAGGGAGGAGGCTTATAAGGCTAAGATCATGTTTTTGAGATATAAGTATATTTATATTGGTGTTGATGGTGGGTAGTCAGGTTATGATCCATATCATTTTATACCTATTGGTACCTTTTTCTTCCAAACCCTATTAAACAAATGTTCATTTGAAAGAATTCAAATAATATAAACTATGGGAGATTAAATAATTTTTTTTCAAACTATTTAGATCCAATCAATGTTATTGATATTTCATGCTTAGTGATTATATTTCATTTTGATCTTTAGAACATAATTCTTCTCAAGATGGACCTCATGAGAAATGAGATTGAGGTCTTAAATATAGAAGTTGGTTCTTCATAAAAAGGTCCCTTAGATATGCTATTAGATATATAATAAAGTTAAATTAATTCAATGTATCGAGACATTACATTTGATAATCCACCTCCTTCTCCCCTTATTCTAAATTTTTATGAAGACAGAATCATAGAACAGAAAAGGGATGACTTAATGTTTATTTTCGATGGATTTTTCAAAATGGGAAAATATTTTTTTAATGGTTTTCAAAATACAGATTATAGGACATTGGTGTTAGTTATAAAGCTTAAAAAATGAGATAGAAGAGATATATATACTATAAATAGATTTACTGATTTATATCTTAGTTTAATCTTCACCAAGTCATACCAGAAATTAATTATCAGATCAATGGCTATTGAGTTTAGGATTCCCCACATGACACAATATGTATAGTATTTGGTTTAATATCTAAAGATATTAACCTATATTCAAGAATCAATTAGGGAAAATAGAGTTGAATATTTTCATGAATAGGATCATGGAAATAGAGTACTTGAAGAATTTACCCATTTTCTAAAACCAAAACTATACACCAGTAACACTACTTTTCTATCTGTACTTGCCTAACGTAAAACTTCAAACACAGTTTTTACAAACCCCCCTATTAATAGTTTTGGATTCTCTCCAAGACAAGTATTCCAACAACATAGACCTTTTTCCAGGTGTGTGGTAATATAGTACCCAATTATAGATTTTTTACCCCCACCTACCAAACCAACCCAACCTACCTCAACCACTACCTCTTAGGGAATGGATCATATACTTATTGATGATTTTAGAGATGTGTCATATTATTATTTTGATTATTATTATTAATAGGGAATCCATATTTTTAAATTTCTAATAATATCATTTTATATTAATGAACTACCTATGTTAATAAAAATAATTTTCATGTTATTAATCATTTCAATATTTCTTTTTTAACATGAATTCACTTTTTTATAATTTAAAAAGTGGAAGAAATCATATTATGTTAATATTAAAAGGATAAATTGTGAAATTAATTAAAGATCCTAAGTAATATTTTTCTATTTTATAGTTCTAATTTTGTAATAAATTGAATTCATTTCATTATATATTTCAATATTTTTATCATAATTGTTTTATATTGTTAGATTCATCTAGTATATCCTTATTTTATTTATCTTTATTCATGTTTATTATTGGTTAAATGGTTTTTTGGTTTTTTGATAGTCAACATTTTTTCAAGATAAAATGGAAAACAAATTCAATTCTTCATGTTATTAGGAATACATATCACATACATAATGAACTTAACATTTGAAAAACATTAACACTCCATGATAATCAAGTGACTATGTTGAAGTGAATATATGTTTTACTCCAACTGAACGCATGTAAAACCAAATGACTATGCATTTGATTTCAATTTATTTCATATGTCTGAAACCTACCACACATTGAATATTAAACTACAACATCACTATACTAGAATCTATGAAACATTTTAAAAGAATTTTTATATATCTTGTATTAGTTGTGTAACAATATTATAGTGACTACAAGTAATAGAAGCTATTGTTTGAAAAAAGGTCATATAGTGAGAATAAATGAACCTATACTCTAATTAAGTTAATTGGCATTGTGAAGAGATAAAGTTACCACATGAAAGATTAAGCATACCATGTGATATAGTGAAGATACCATAAGAAGAAACATTAGTGACCATAATCGAAAATTAAGTGACTATGCCAAGTCACTATTCTTGGTAACTGTGATAAATAACTTTCCATTGTAATCATTATTTAAAGTTAATACAAGTGACTGTATCGAACATCAGTGGTAGAGTATTTCAAATAAATGATGGCATTATTTTAAATCAATAATTGTATAGAAAGTTAATTTTAATAAATAAATTATTTTAATGATTAAATAATGAATATAATCTAATGAATAATTTATTTAAATCTCCCTTTAAAAATACTCTTATGGAAAATTAGAGTGGTGATTATGTTTATGCCTTAGAGAAATATTGACACAAAACAGACTCTCTATAAACATCAATGACACTCTATTTTCCTAAACTATAAATGAAAATTGATTTGATCCATATATATTAATGATTCAATGACTAATAAACAATTAAATTTGATAAAAATTGCCTACATCAAATATTCTCACATTCTAATATTTTCTCATTATGTTCTATCTTATATTTCAGGTTGTGTTTATCATAATTTTTATATTTGTTTAGAATAAAATATTGTATTGTATTGGTGAATACTGGACACTCTCTCTCATTTATTTTCATCTTTACTCCCATGTAGAACTATCAAAAAGTATATATATCTAGGACTTAATCCATACAGTTGTTTCTTTAATATTATACAATATAAAATAGTGGAGGAGGCCATGTTTCCTAGTCTATCTACAAAAGTTTTTGTTTTGTAAAAACCTGATCCTGGTTTTGGATCAGTTAGTTCATTAATAAAATTCTTTGAAGTGGTTTATTTTCTTGGGTAGAGGATTATTTATTGTATTGAGAAAGAACCTATTTTATTCCTTCCACTTTGGGTTTTCTTATTTTTTTAATCTATTTTTAAAAAATATATTTTATATTTAAAAACTCAATTTCATAACAGTACAATGTAATTTACATTTATTTTTTTCCATATATATTTTTTAGGATATAAGTAAATATATTTCAAAATATTAATGTTTTTTTAACTTAATTTAACGGAGTTTTGATCAATGTTTTGTGAAAATATTTTAACGATTAAATTAAATGCATCTATTGTTAAGTTACCTTGGATTTATTATATAAATTTAGCGGTTTTTTTTAAATCATTTAAAAAAATATAATTTTGAAATTCAACTTATCTTCGAATTTTATTTTTCCAGTTTGACCAATAATGAGTTTCTAGAGTAGTTCATAAAATTTTTTATTCCTTATGTAAGATTAAATATCAGGACATGTAAGATTAATAGAAGATTGTATAGATTATTTAAGAATTATTTTGGCTAATATATGAATAAATCTATGTTTTATGTACGATTAAGTAGTTTAAATGAAATTCTAAATAATTTCATGTTTTGTTATTCATTACTTATTAAACATCACAATTATTTGTGGATAAAAATTTGATTCTAGTCGACATTGTTCCTATATTTTGAAGAAGGTTTATTTGACTATCATAAGAAACATCCCAATGAAATGTTATATATTTTTGTGAATATAAATCCATTAATAACGTGGATGTTCTTTTTTTATAAAATAAAATGAAATTAAATATGAATATTTTATATAAATAAATAAGGAAAAATTCATTGATATTTATAGTCAATATTTGGGAAGATATTTTTTTGACAATACTAGAGATTCAAAATATAAAATTTTATACTATTCATAAATATAAAAGTTGGGATATTTTTTGAAATATTACTTTGACTAGATTAATAATAATAAATTTCATGATATCAAAATTAATATATTTTCCTATTTAAAATATTGAGAAAATTTATCATGATTATAGATATTTTTATACGGAGAAGGTGTTATAAAGATGTTTGAGTGAGTGTGGCATGTTATACCTGAATATATTAAGCAATTCAATGGAGTAAAAAACTAGAATATTTCTTCTGAATAAAATAAGGATATAATAAAAATAGGATTATTGATAATCCGATTTTGTTATTAAATATATTTTGTATCAATCTTCCTAGGAAAAAATAAGTGATATAGCTATAAAGAGAATGTTGAGTATGATAGAGTGGTGGTCATTGAAGATTTATGCAACTGAGGAAAGTGGTATAATTTATTCAATCTTATAAGTGACTATCATAATATTTTATACATTACTTAAAGGAGGATCTAGTTAAATGTATTTATTTTATAAGCACCTCGTTTTTTCCATTATTTGAAGTGGAATGAATTAGTATTTTCTATGTAGGTTAGTGTTGTGTATATAATCTGGTTTGTGAAAAACATGTGGGTTCATGCCTACCATCATTACCTTATGATGTTCTTCATAATAAATATTTTTCATGTCTAATTGGGAAAATCAACTTCCATAAATAGATAACTATATCACACATTGTGAGTGAACCTCATAAGAATATTTTTTCCTTCTAATGTTTGGTTTTTTTAAAAAATATCATGCATATAATCTCAGATTTATTTTAGGGGTTATGAAACATTCACCTTATCCAATTCATAGGTCTAATAAAGAGTTTAAAATTCTCAAAATAAAGTCACACAAATTCAGCCCCCAATTATGGATACATCAATATTATTGTAAACAGACATGGATGGTTATGATAAATTTTTTTATGGGGGAATATAAAATTAATAATGATATTATATTATGTTTTATGTTTTTTAATGGGTAACTAATCACTAAATTAAATAAAAAAATGATGTTCATCCTAGCTAGTAAAACCACTTAAATAATTACACAATTTTATGATCACATTTATTCTCAATGAACCATGATTAGGATAAATATATTTTCATTTCTGTAGAACTGTTTTAATTTTTTAAGTCATGATCTCAATTTAAATGTTAATATAAATACTTTAGAATCATTTTTCATTTATCCCCAACTGTTTTCATTGTACATAAGTGATATTGGAAATGTGAACCATAGAATCCCAAACATCAATGTTGGAAAAGTATTTAAATAAATAAATGATAAAATGATAATTAATGGAAATTAGTATATGAATAAATAATTAATATGTTTTTAATTTTTAAATTAAAATAATTAATTCTACCATTTATGATGTTAGAGGAGTGACCAGCTGAGTTCGGACTCGAGTTAAGAATTCTTATTCCTACCCCCCTTGATTTATAAATTTTTTTAAATATATTTGAAACATATTGTATATTAATTCTATCCTTATAATTCTATATTATTCCAATTAGCATGATCTATTATCAATGAGACATTATTCATTCCCTATAATTAAACCCTTTTCATATATCTTTTAAATGTTGAAGTAAGTGTTCCAATATTTGTATATATATTATTCTATTGAAATTAGTTTTTATAATATCTTTTAAATTCTTCTTGAGATACTTACATGTTTATAATTAGGTTCTATTATCATAGTTTTGAGTTATCATAAAATAAATATTACCTAATCCCTCTCATAATACACATTACCAACGAAATTAATATGTTGATATAAGTGTTTCTTTTCCAAATCATCTTTACTTTAATTTTTTTTATTATCCATTATCTATATTCTCTTATGTGACTTATATCTAAATAATTGAAACAATATATAACTTTTTTACTATATTTTTTAGGTATTCTAATCTTGTTTCCTATCATTTTTATTTAAGGGGAATCTATCAATCCTTGTGGTAATGTTCTTTATAAATCTTAATCACCCACTATAGACTTATATTTTTTTCCACATAAATGTTTATTACAGCATGGATTGATTATATAAATATTCTACTATTTCTATTTTTTTTACTATTGTTTACTTTTTTACATACCCTTTACAATACACATTGTGAATAATAAATATTTCTTAATCTACATTGATGGGTGTCCACCAAGAAAGTAATCTAATAATTTGACTATGGAAGTATTGAAAATATATATTCTAATTATTCTAAAATGAATAATTATTTATTAAATATACATGTTTGTGTAAAAGTTTCCTTAGGCAAAATAATCTATTGTAATATTTCTCCATCCATTCTATTATTATGATTAATTCATTATAATTATTGCGTTATGGTTTCATGTAGGAATTATGTAACACCTTAACGAATTGATATGTCACATTAGATAGACTAGTTTGGTTTTTTGGTGTATACTGACCCATTTATGTATGATGTCTTTCTTAAGGCATTGACAGTATGTATATCATGTATAATATTATGCATTTCATCACAATGAGATTATATATTTCTAACCATGTTATTATTTATTTCTGTTGTAATGTAATCCCTGGATATATAATTATAATATTATTATTTATCTTCCATTATTTGTTTATTTATTATTTCTATATTATTTTACCTTATTAATGTTTTTATAGATTCAATTTTACTCCACCCCTTACATAGTTTTTGAGCTCACTACTTACTTATATTTCCCCATTTTCGTAAGAAACATGGATATTACAAATAATTGTGTAAGGATTAACCAAAGAGGATTGAAGATATTTCAAGTGTTGTAATGATGTTTCCCATGTAATTTATTATAGTTTTTTATCTTAAGTCTCTTGAGAATATTAAAACTTTATTCCTTCATTTTATGATCTATGTATTATAAACCTTTATAATTAAATGATTATCAGCTCTAGGTAGTTAAAGTCGAGGTAGTTAAATTTATTATCATATCATTTTTAAAAGAAACAACATAAAATTGGTTTATGTGAATATAGTTAGAGAAAAAATAAATATGAATAACACATTGGAAATTCAAAAAAATATATATGAAGGATGGAATAATATATATGTATTTCAGTAAAATCACTAAAACTTATATACTATAATTCATACTTCATTGTTTAATTCATGATCATATTACTTATATTCCCTAGTTTAGAAATGGTTATTTATAAAAGGATTGGAACCCTATTCAACACCTGTTACTAGTGTAGGGATTTCCCTATTAGTAAAACTCATGAATTTAATGATGAATATGTGAATATTATCACTATATTAGGGTATTTTTTACATGTTGTGATAAATAAAAATCTTTTTATAAAACAATGGTGGCCATTGATTAATAACATTGTGAATGAAAAATATAATAAAATGGAATGGAACCTTTCAAGGTGATATTTATTGAGAAATATTTTCTTAAAGAGAAAAGAGATGACATCGAATGGAAACTAATAAATTTAATATCGAATGATTGGGAATTCATTGATGTGTATTGGGTGATCTTTATAAGTTTTGAAAAACATGTTTTTGAGTAATTACACAATCCATAAAACATGATTGATTTCTTATTTAATATGTTTCAACATATCCTTTAAAGTACATTATCTAACAAAAAAATTATTCATTTCAGTAGATAGTGAAATATTATATTAGGAATAAGAAGAAGTTATCTATATCTTATATTTTTTAAGGAAAAATGACAATAAGTGGATCGTTGATTAATGAAACCTTTCAAAGAAGAGAAATAGAAGTGTAAAATTTACATACTTTAAAAAATGTGGAAAGAAATACCGAAGGTATTACACGAAGGACATGGGAGTTTCTTTTTTGTGCTGAGAAACTTTCCATATTATTCAGGACTATAAATTTAATAGAGAAGACAACAATTTTGAATGATTCAATTATAAGGATATGAGAAACTAATATAATAAAATCCAAAATAATCAAGCGAATCTATATCAAAGTAGGAAAATAGGGTAAGGAAATCCTAATATAATTAATGTGGTAAAAGATGAGTCTCCAAAGGATGTGATAGCAGAAACATTGATCAAAAAGAGAATGAATCGTATTAAATTATTCGGTTATGGATATATGAATTATTTTATATTTGTTTACTACTTTCTAAAAACATTTAATATTTCCATGATAAATTAGAGAAATATAAGTCTATTAAAACTCCATGTAGATGTAATATTGTCCAGAAATATTTAGATATCTCTATTAGAGGACATAAAGGTTATCTAGTTGAAAACGTGGTTATTATACCAATAGTTTAATATGATATAACTCACGGGATAGATTATATCTGAAACATTAAATCTAGAATTTACTGTAAAAAAAATAGAGGTTCTAATTTCAAAAGTTTAAATACAATACCATGTTTTTAGGAGAGTCTAAATTGAAAGAGTATTTTGTGGAACCACCTTTGAGGGATTATATAATTGAATTTATTAATGGAGAAGAATATAAAATTAAATCTATTAAATAGATCGATATAATAAAAATAGTGGATATATCTATTTTGTAATATTATACAAACGTCCTTACAAACGAATTACCATGTAATCCACCAGAATGCGTAGTGTAATTATCTATTGATATCATCCCTAATGTGATTCCCAAATCCAAACCATCATATACAATTGATTTAGTGGAATTACTGGAATTAAAGAAGTAATAAAGATATTTTTGTGATAAAGGATTCACATTCCCTAGTGTCTCAACACCGGGATCACATAACATTCTTTAAAAAAAGAATTATGGTATTATGAGTTTTTGGTTTAACTATATGGAAATAAATTCCATTAATATTAGAAATAATCACAGATTAAAACATATTGATGATATATTTGATCAAATTAAAGGATCTAAATACTTCTCTAAAGATTAATTTTTTTTAATTTTTCATTAATTAAAGAACAAGATGGATGATAATCATGTGATGGCTATGAATACAAGTTATGGGTATTATGAGTTTTCATTAATACCATTTAGATTGAAAATTTCACTCTATGTATTTATGGATTTTAATAATATAGTAATCAAGGATTATATTGATAAATTTTAGTATTATTTATTGAAAAAAAATTAACATAATACAAATTTAATGAATATTGTCAATAATATTAATGGATTGTTCATGAGACTCCCATTGATGAGTTTTATGGGAAATTTAGTAAATGTCAATTTTATATTTAATATATTTCATCCCTTAGACATATGTTTTCCATGTATGGAAATTTTTTAAATATTAAATATGAATGTGTTCAATAAATGTCTCACATCTGCAAATAGAATTTAGATTAAATGATTATTTGTCTATGATTTTTACATTCAGTGATATTTGAAAAAATTTACTCATTAGCTAACTCGTTATCCTTGTTGATAACAAAAGGAATAAAATTCAAGTGGAAAAAAGAATTTGAAGAATGTTTTTTAGAACTAAAGTTTAGATTAATCAATTTAATTCTTTTAACCTTACCATTGTGGAATGAAAGATTTTTTGTATATAGTGATTCCCCTATGAAATCAATGGGGTGATTCTATATGTAAAATGATAGGGAAATTTTATATGAATCAAGTAAACTAATGATCCATGATAAAAATTATATAACTCATGACCTGGATTTTGATATTGTAATAATTAATTAGAATATATAGAGGAATTATATTTGGGGAGGAAGATATAATATATATATATATATATCTCTCTCTGTGTGTGTGTGGATCACAAAAGTTTAAATTATACATTTACTCTGAAAGAGATCAGCATGAGGCAAAAAATATGGATATAACTGCATAAGTACGATTATTTTGTAATGCCTTACCATCCAAGTATGGTGAAAAGGTGGATGATTCATAAACATGGATAATGGAGTTATATCCATGATTAGGATCAACAATGACACAATAAACATTGGTTTATTAATATGTTATATGAAAATAATTCATGAAGATGATAGGTCATTCATTTTTATAGTAATTTTTCAAAATAAATTACTTTATATGATAAACATCTCACTGTAATGACACGAAATTTTATAAATAAAATTCTCCTTATGATTTAATTAAATGGATTACTATGTATTGTGGATATATAAAAAAATGCAATTAATTGGTTTTACTATATCATATTGGACTTAAAAGACTCATAATCATCATTACCATTGATAATATATTTGTTGAATAGTGATGTTATGATTAGTATAAATATAGGGCTTTAAGAAATCCAATTAACATTGAAAAAGGATGTTATGGCCTCAAACACTATGATCTTGCATAATGAAACCCATTTGTTAGAGATTCCAATGGATATAACATTATTTGGATTTTCTCATGACCTATCCCAAGATGATATCCAACAACTTAAGCACGAGCAAACCGGTTATGGGAGAATATCAAGCTCATCAAGATCATGACCCAAACCATATACCACGAACTACCCCATGAAAGTCTCACTATCATTCACCTTACACATATGCATTTTTCTAATTTATTAAAGATATGTGAATAAAGAATATAATAATATTTATATTTATATTTCATATAATAATGAAAATATTTTCATTATAAATATATTAATGATTTTTATTTTTAAAAATTGCATTTCACGTAATATTGAAAATAAATTGTAGCATTTATTTTCATGAATTAATTGATTTTGAAAATAAATAATATTTTAATAAAATAGTTTATTAAATAATTATTTCTAGATATAAATGATCATATAATTTTTATGAAGTCAAATGTAATTTATATAAGGGTTCAAAATTTGTTACTGTCAAAAAAAACTTGCACTCCTCAATAAATGTCGATACTTATTTTAAATTGGAAAATGCACATATTTAAAAATTTCTTTCGATAATATAAATATTAGTTTATGAATAGTTTTATCGAAATTATCAAAAAAATTATTTTTCATAGTTTTCTAAGACAAATAAATTTTTGGGTAAACATTAAATATATGGTGTGTATTATGACATCATAATGACCCAAAAGTGAATTAATAAATACTATAAAGGGTATCCAAGAACAAATATATTATTTTTATTTAAATTAACGTGACTTTAATTCTATTTAATTAAATTTATAATTCCTTCATGAATCAAACAAAAACATTAATATATTTTGGGGGTTTAAAATTCAATTCTTTAAGAATATGACTCACCTCTGCATCAGCAACAATGTTATTTTATTAATTTGTTCCCATGTCTTTATAAAATGATTTAAAAAATCCCTATTTTCTTGAATCCTAGGGTAGAACCATGGGGATGTTTGTAGTTTTTGATATTTTATTATACATCGCCCAAAACATATGTTTGGGAAATAATAAAAAAATCCCCTCTCATTTCCTATATCAACACAACCAATATCACATTTCTCTTCATTAAAAATCATTATATCGTGTGTTTTGTATTATAATACATATATATAGTCCTCCCAATGTTCCCCAAATCTCTCAATAATCTCCTCCCATGAATTTGGGCTCACACTCTCAAGGGAAGGGTTCCTCTCCTTCTTTTTATTCATGTATCTTCTTAAAATTATTTATTTTATCTTCATTTACTAATGTGGGGATTTATTCAACCATATACCAAATACTATAGATTTTTTGTATAAATTATTAGATTCTACATTCACTCTCATGAAGCCCTCCTATTAACATTCTTATTACCCCACTATTCTATAGAAATTTCACAAAGATTTTCCATAAAAAATAAATGTGCAGTGAATACCCATAGCTAATTTCTATCAAGGTTGTTCACCATTATGAACATATAATTATTTTATTTCATAATTAAATATAATTATATCAAACACCTTTATCATGGAATAAACAATTATGAATAATTATTCCCTATTTTATTGTCTATGTGGCACACTTAATCCTGATAATGAAATGAAAGTGACGAGTGCACCCAGAATTATATAGTGCTCCAATTCATTGAGTAATGTTTTTTTATCATGATAAATCTTGAAAGATATTGTGTATTGAACCTAATCCATCATGCTAATTATTACACAATGATATCTTCTCATTTATCCTTGAACTATATTTATTGAAACCTCATGCTCGTTACTCATTGGCTTGAGAAGGTGGTGAGATGCTACATGGCCTTGGGCGACATTCCTATGGTGTGATAGGTTGGCAATAAATGATGAGGGCGTCAAGAATAACTGGGGAAAAGTTTTACTTATTGATAATACACCAAACC
This sequence comes from Viscum album, assembly GCA_963277665.1. Taxonomy (NCBI): domain Eukaryota; kingdom Viridiplantae; phylum Streptophyta; class Magnoliopsida; order Santalales; family Viscaceae; genus Viscum; species Viscum album. The sequence goes on along the minus strand of OY728130.1, from coordinate 50,900,596 downwards.
ACACCATTCATAACCAACCATAACTATATGATGCAATTCAACAAATTACACCCCACCCATATCTTACCAAGAAACAAACAAATTATTCCATATCAATTCCCATAAACCCAGTAAAAAATCCAAAACATCCATGTATTATATTTGTAAGAGAAAGACTCAAAAACAAGACCCAAATGAATCAAAGACACACTACCTGACTAATCACCAATCTCCATGATCCAAGCACAACAATACCATTCATGCATTAGGATAAACCACTAGAAAAATGAGATACATTAACCTTACCTATTTCCTAGAAAACAACATCAGTAAAAGCACCGAACTTCCAAAGAAGGGGGTGAGTAAGAATATTTAGTAGGTTTTCCCCAAATTAATTCCCTACATAAACCAATATAACATAAATTTCATCACATTTATTCAAATTAGTTTATATGAAACATCAAATAGTGAAACGACTTCTGACAATCCAAACACACCCTCACCAAGCCACTTCTGCACAAAACCCCATAGTACATGGGAAATCCAATCAATCATGCCATAATATATTTACCCTAACATATTTTCACTATAATTTACTCCTTTTATTACCACACACAAACAACTTAAAACTATGGAGTCCCACATACCCAACCAGAAATCCAATCATGGTCGCACTTCTCGTCTAAGCTCATTTACTCCTTTCCCAATCTAGTGGTACATCATACCCATTTATCCTTGACGGTTTCCCACCCTTCCACTATCCATCCCCATTTTATATTGGTACTTCCTATCCACTTCTCATCATTCGAAAAGATTCATAAAATGTAAAATCCAATACACTATCCTATACACCCACTAAATCCATAACAATATGGAAACAACTATTTCACAACCAAACAATCCCTTAAGCCATTAACCACGCAAAATTTTATTTCAATTATGTATCCTTTTTTTAAACCAATTTTTACAAAAATTTCCATAAAAACTAATAGGATAATTTTAAAATCAATATTTTAAAATCTAACAACAAATAAATGTTTTATTAAATAACCAATTTTCCCAAAAATCCACAAATCATCCCAAAAATAATGTAAAAAAAGCATTGCAAACCATATTTAAAATCAATATCATGAAAAATAAATTAATTTAATTTGATAATTTTACATCAGGAAAATATATTTTTGAGAGATAATCCACCTACCGTAAGGTTTTGGTGAAATCGACCAACTCACAACAGCACCACAATTCCCGGTGAAATCTCCCCCCAAAACATCCTTAGATCCAATAGCCTAACATAAAAATCCCCAATATTATTATTTTAGTCAAAAAAACACTATATCTACATGAAGAATGTGTATATTTAGAAAACCAAGAGATAGGGAGAACTATATTTAAGTAAATAAAAGAAAGATCCAAGATAAGAGACTTACCAGAGAATAATCACCTTCACAGTACCTTGAAAACCCTTTGAATCACTTCAAAAATGAATGACAGAGCCCCTCTAACCCTTGAAAATCAAAAATATCAAGTGGGGTTTATAAGAGAGAAGATATTATATTTTTACGGAAAACCACATGTTGGACCTTAATTAAAAACCTAATTTTTATTTTTGTGTGCAGTTAGCTCACACGGTTAAGAAACTGTGTGCAAGCTACTACTGCAAAAGGGACCTTGTGCGGTTTCATTGCATGGTTACTCAAATCTTGCAAAAACCATGTGAATATCACTTCCTCACCTTTAATTGTTTCCCAAAGACCCAGAACGGTTTCCCTTATCCGTGCTCAAAACATGCTTCCTTAGAAAATCCCAAAAAACATTTTAAAACCTTCCAAAACCCTCCCAAACATTACTCAGCCATCTCTTTCTCCCACTCCCAAGCCTCTTCCTTATTTAAAGAAAACTACCACCATTCCTAAACTAGCTAGATGATTTTACCATGGAATAATCTATCTTGACTATCCACATTCTACACTAGTACGTGCACCAAGGAAGCGATTGGCTCAATCTTAACATGAACCCATCGAATCACATGTTCATGATTTGGCTGGAACTTATTCAATTGAGAATCATGGAATAAATTGTGCCCATCACTAAACCATGGTAGAAGAGCCACCTAATATGTCACCACTCCAACCCAATCAAGTATCTCGAAAGGACTAATATACCTCAAATATTTCATTCCTTTCTTTCCACCCTGAAAATATCCCTATCTCTAAAAGATTCTCAAAAACACAAGATCACCAACCTCGAACAACAAGTATCATTGACGATGGTCTACATATGATTTCTGGTGACTCCTAGACATCTCCATTCTCATCTTAATCAACTCGATCTTGTTTGTAGTATCATGAAAAAGGCTTGGTCCTGCAATCAAAGAATCACCAGTTTCCTAAAAAAAAGTGGAGAATGACACGATCGCCTATATAATGCTTCAAATGGAGCCATATGTATCAAGGCCTAATAACTGATATTATATGAGAAATCCACCAACAGAAAGTGATTCTCTCAAGAGCCACCAAAATCCATCACACAAGCCTATAATATATCTTCCAAATTTTGTATCATCATCTCAGATTTCCCATCTCTCTGAAGATGATACATCATGCGCATTGTCAATTGTTTCCCAAGAGCTTGATGTGGGGATTTCCAAAAACAAGGTGTAAACCGTAGATCTCTATCTGATACAATCTAAACTGGCACATCATGCCTCTTTACCACATCACATATATATATTTTTGGATAGATCCTCCACTTATGAGATTCACCAATAGGGATGAAATGGGATGACTTTTTGAGCCGAACCACAATCACCCATATGGTATCATTCCTTCTAACCATTCTTGGGAGACATAAAATAAAATCCATCAATATTTATTCCCACTTCTAGATGGGTATAGATAAAAATTTTAACATGCATGTCACCCACTTATTCTCTCCCTGGAAATGCTAACAAGTCAAGCATCTCAAAACAAACTCTGCTGCCTTCCTTTTCATACCAGCCCACCAAAAAGGAGTTTTTAACGCCTTATACATTATTTGAAATTTTGGATGGAAAAGTAATCTATAATTATTATAATACCTAATAATTTCCTCCTGATAAGCCCCTGATACAACCCTCGAATTCCAAAAACACAAATTTTAATGCGCATTAAGTTCCCAGCCCTCAATGGTCTCCCCACCATTGAGATTTGACCTCAACTCCATACACTAGGAATCAAACATTTGTTCTTCTTTATCCAACCCAACCATGTCAAGAATCAATGAAACCAAAATTTAAAGTTCTCTATCACCTCAGTCCTCAAATTCCAACCACATGTTGGCTATAACTGACACTAACTTCCACTGAACTGATGCATGTTTCACCAAACGAGCATAACACTTCTTACTTAATGCATCTAGTACAAAATTTCCCTTACCTACTATATACATCAATTCAAAATCAAACATCTAGAGAGACTCCATCCATCTCTTCTTTTATCAAGTTCAAGTATCTTTCTGAGAAAATTTCCCCGATACTCTTATGATTGGAAATGACCAATAATTTCTCACCGAAGAAATAATGATGCAGCATTTTCAAAGCATGAACCACCACTACAAACTCCAAATCTTGTTTCAGATACTTATTCTCATGAAACCTCAACGGTTCAGATCAATATGCTACCACATGATCCCATTTCTTGATAACACACCCCTACACTGATCTCAATGCATCAGAATACACCACATACTCCTTTCCCATTTTTGGTAAAACCAAGATTGGTTATGATGTAAGGGGACCCTAAAGCTCTTCAAAAGATTTCTGACACAGATAATTCCATTGAAATGGAACATTCTTCCTTGTTGAAGCTATCATTTGTAAGGCCAATCATGAGAAATCATGAACAACACACTAATAATACCTATATAGACCAAGGAAGCTCTGTATATCAAAAACATTACTTGAGGCTTTCCATGATATACCAACCTCTATCTTTTCTGAATCAATTGAAACATCCTTCTTAGAAATAACATGGATAAGGAAGTGAACCTCTTGTATCCAAAATTCACACTTTGACAGTTTTTAATATAATTGATGAACTCTCAAGATCCCCAGCACTATCACCGTGTGTTGCTCATGATCCACCCTTGTCCTGGAATACACTAATATATCTAAAAAATAAAACTATAAAAGAATCTATATATTTCTAAAATATCTAATTCATCAATTCCATTAAAATTATTGTGGAATTAATCAATAAAACAGGCCTAACCACATGCTCATAAAGACCATATATACTTTTAATTTCTTTTTTGGAAACATCCTTCTTTCAAACACACAACTGATGATACCTAGATCGCATGTCAATATCGGAGAACCAATGCTCTCCACTAAACTGATCGAACATGTCATCAATGCATGGAAGTGGATTTCTATTCTTTATCGCAACTTGATTAATATTACAATAATCAACAAACAGTTGAAGTGTTTCATCCACATTTTTAACAAAAAAACTAGTAATTTCCATATAGATGTGATAGGCTGAATTAAACCTTTGTTTTCTAACTCCAAAAAATGCATATTCAATTCCATCAATTCTTTTTATCTAAAATGATAAGATGGAAGTGAGATAGGACTAGTCCCTGAGAGGATATTAATTGTAAAATATAATTCTCTCATGGGTGGAATCCCTAAGAATTCATTGGGAAATAAATCAAGGAACTGATGAACAAACTCTAGAAAAATTATTTATTCAACTCTTTCCATTGATTCCAATGATAATTCTACTAACTGATTTGGTATTGTGACCATATCTTGTCCTAGCAAACGTTTTTCACCCAACATTTAATTTCTCTCTCTTCTAAAGAGATGTCTGATGCCATCCTATGTCGTGAAATTAACTGTTCATGCATAACAGTCGATGTTGGCCTAAAATATTTCCAACCAATCCATTCCTAGGGTTATATCATAAGCATCCATATCAAGAACTGAAAAATACCACATCAACTCAACCCCACTGATTACTATACGACATTCTCAACAAAACAAGGCTCAACACTCTATTTGACCTAGAGGAATTTGATGTTTTAAAACTGAAGGCATCATTTCCACAGTTAAACCCATCAATATAATAGCATGAGAATAAATAAAAGAATTTGAATCACCTATATCAAAAAACGTTTTCATCGAGAAATAATATAAAAGAACCAAACCTTGCACCATGTATAGTTCTGATAGATTATCCATTAGAACATAGTCCGCTCCAAAAACCTGATTGCTTATGACACTCTGCACCTTATTTCCCTACTAAGGAGTCATGGTATTCATAGAATCACCTTCACTAACTTAGGTTTGCTAATGAGGGGTATGATGATTCCCCATCCCGTCAAGGCATATGATGCTTGCGACCCCTGGGGAGTTTCACGAACACCCAACCTCAGAGCATTACGACAATAACAATGAAGATTCACCATATTCTTATAGTTATTACATTCTCGAGGTTGTTTTGTAGAATACCACTTGATGTGGCATATGGAGCCACATTGAAAACATCCCAGCATACTCTCAGAATTTGGAGGAAAATTCACTAGTCCTACCATAAAATTATAATCCATACATACACCCTAGAAATAAGTTCCCCTATTCTACTTCAATCTTTCATTAGAGTTCCCATCATTTACTATGTGCACCAATGCATCCCTATCCTATAGCCCCCCAAATATCATTTCCATCCACTATTTTTATATTCACTATCTCCTTGTAATCTCTTATACATAGTGACGCAATTTTGAATGAATTTCCTATATTAATCCAACATCAAATATATGTTCATTCAATGATTTACTACCCACCACCTTGGGTGTAAAGAACACTAATTTCGTAATCTTATATATATATATTCTTTACTAAGAGGTTCTCTCACTTCTTCCAAATGAAATCTATTGTACGCTGAATTCTAAATGTATGACGGTAGATTTTTTATTAAAAAATCTCCTAAAAACACTCTCATGTCATTCCTTGGTACGTTCTAGCTTGGACCGCCAAATCCCACCACTAAAGAAATTTTTCTTCCAAGATATAAGTTGATAGATTCAATTTAAACTATAGTAGTGTTCCATGGAATTCAAATATCCTATTCATTCTGTTCAACCATGAATCCACCTTTACTTGTTCCAAATCAAACCAAAAATTGACAGATTATGCTTTTGAAACTGAACTGCATGATCCACATTCTTTGTCTCATCCGATTTATTCCCACATTCCACAGCATGTAAGTCCTGCAATATACTCTACACTAGTTTGTGGTTCAACTGGGACTCAGCTTCAACCACATTTTCATCAGCCTCTTTCACTTCATCTCTACAATGCCCACCTAGTTCCATTTCTATCAATATATATACTACCATATGTCTCACACCCATAAAAGGGAAATTCTTAAAATTATACATTCAATTACATTGCAATTATCACATACAATATTTCCACAAGTTCAAATTTCCCATGTTGCACCAATTTTGAAAAATACGCCATGTTTTGAAAATTGACCCATTTTCAAAATACTACAAATATCCACATTTAAAATTCACACATTTGAAAATAATTTATAGGTGTTTCCCAAATCCATATATCCATAGCCCAAGAAAAAACATTATTCTAATAAAACAGGAATCCTAGTGGTAATTCATTTCTACCATTGCATTCCATGCTCATATCAATGTCTACTCCCACGACGATGAGATTTCCAATTCCTATAAGTTCCTATAAAACACTAATGAACCTAACTCCATAGAAACATGAATTTAATCATAAAAGGGTTAGCTACATCCTTTTATGATATAAATTTCATGTTCTAACAATCCTACTCCTTGTTACAATCCCAAATTGAGGAATATACCAATAATAAATGCCAACTACAAGACCAACAACTAATGTCAAACCACCTAACAACTATGTTCACCTGAAAGACAAAGGACTGAACAAATTGATACCATTTATAACATCTCATCCCTTCATCATTACCTTGAGAAGGTGGTGATACGCTACTTGGCCTTAGGAAATGTTCCCAACCACACAACCACACAAGTCTTAACCAACCATAACTACAAGAATAATTGGAGAATGATATGAACTTAGAGATAATCCACCCAACCACACAAGTCATAACCAACCATAACTACATGATACATGTCATCAATGTACACCCCAATAATATCTTACAAAGAAACAACCAAACTATTCTATATCAATTCCTATAAACTGAATACAACAACCCACAACATCACAGTATCAGAGTACTAAGCAGAAAACTCAAAAAGAAGACACAAATGAAACTGTGACACACTCTATGGTCACACAGCAAGGTCCATGCTTTAGGAACCACAATACCATCCAAGCATAAAAATGAACTGCAAGAAAAATGATATGCTTTACCCTTACCTGTGTCCAAGAAAACAACATCTAAAAAGTCACAAAAGTGCCAAAGTTGGGGGTGAGTACAAATACTCGGTATGTTTTCCCAAATGACTTCCCTATAAACACCACTAGGATAGAACCATTAGAATATTTATTTAAATAACATTATATACAACATAAAACAAGGAAACAATTTCCAACAAACCAAACACACCATTAAAAATCCATTTTCCACCCAAATATCCAAAATACAAGGGAAAGACAAACAACCATGACATAATCTGTTTACCCTCACACATTAGCACAACAATTTCCACCTTTCATAACTACACATAGACAATTCAAATCTAAATAGCCCCACTTACCCAACCTGGTAACCAAACATGGTGTAACATTCTATCCAAGTATGTTTACTCCTTTTCCAATCTAGTGGTACATCACACCCACTTATCCTTGATCATGGCCCTCCCATCTACTATCTGTCCCCTTTTTATATTGGTACTTCCAACCCACTTCTCATCATTCCAACACATGAATAAAATGTCTAATCCAATACAAAATCATATACTTCCATTAAAGCCACAATAATACAAAAACAAATATTTCATGACCAAACAGTACCTTAATTCATTAACCATGCTGGTTCATAATTGACTAAAAAAATCTTTTTATTTAAACCAATTTTTTCAACCAGTTTCATAAACCAATCCATGTAAGAAATATAAAAATCTACTTTTTAAAATCCAATAATGAATAACATATCACCAAAATAACCCATTTTCCAAAAAATCCAAAAATCATCACAAAAAGAATGTTAATCCAGAATTGCACATCATATTCACAATCAATATCTATAAAAACAAATTAATTTAAATAAATCCTTATTATTCTAAAAAAAATTGCATCAAGATAGAAGCCACCAACCTTAGGGTTTCGATAAATCAACCAACTCACAACTGTACCACAAATCAGGGTGAAATCTCCACAAAAAATAACTTAGATTCCCTTTCCTAACATAAACAAGCCTCAATCTCAAAATTTTAGGAAATAATAACCCTATTTATACATGAAACAGGTGTAGATCTAGAAAACCAAGAGAGAGGTAGAACTATACCAAAGTAAAACCATGAAATATCTAAGAGAGGAGACTTACCGGAGAATAATTTTCATCACTACACCATAAAAATCATCGAATCCCTTCAAAAATGAGTATGATAGCACATCAAAGCTTCTATAACCAAAAATCCCATTTGGGGTTTGTATTTTAGAATAATGTAGAAACTTATGGAAAATCTTGAGTGTAATTCCCATGCATGGTTAGCTCATACATTCAAGAAAAACGTTCACTAAATGTGTGAATTATACAACCTCAATAGGGACCTGACATGGTCTTATGAGACATGTACAAATCGTACGAATCCCACTCACTCCCCTTTCATGGTTTCCCAGAGACCCTACATGGTTTCCCTTAACTGTTCTCAAAACTTTCTTCGTTAGAATATCCCCAAAACCATTCTAAAACCTTCCAAAAGTCTCCCGAAAATTACTCAACAACATTAAACACATAAAAAAGGAAAAAAAGTTACATACCTTAAACTAGGGTTGTTACATTTATGATGCATTATTTTTTCCCAAATCTCCCATGTTTCTATTAAGATTCTCATGTTATATAATGCTTCATTGTACATGTTTATGATTCTAACCTATTTTTTGGCCAATTGATATTTCTATTGTCTAGAATGTATTACATTATTCATGTTATTCTCTATTTATTACTGATGAAGCTAGAATTTTCAAATATTTCATACTGTATTTCAATTTTCTAAATCCCACCATAGTTCTATTTTATGGGAAATCGTCACGTTTTTATGTTATAGTGGAAATTTGAGCTCAAATAAAAAATGGGTTTATTTTGGTGTTTAACTGTTTTATTTGTCTTGTATTTCAGCCATATCATTTTATACAGTGAACCAAATTGTGAAATTCATTTTTTGTAGTTTTAATTAAATAATGTGTCTCATTTCATTTTTCTGGAGTCCCAGATCAATAAATCATTTGGAGGCCCAACATTAGATCACAATCTATGCCTTGAAACGGTGTGTAGATCTGGAATGGTATAAAGATGAGCTTGTATCTTGAATAAGACTAGTACATTGGATCTGAAATTAATTAACGAGATGTAAAACAAATTAATGAAAATATTTAATTAATGATGCCATGTCTAAATCTTTTGGATAAAAGATCTTAATGGCATTGGATGTCGGAGTTGTGGAATACGAAGAGTACTCTGGAAGATTAAATGTCCACACTACAACAGCCATAATGCCTTCATAAGTGGACCAATCATGCTGAATGTTTGTGGAGTCATGCAGACGACGATATGAACAACGTTCAAGAAGGGACAATTTACCAATTCAGGCATGTAATAGTCCTAAATGTCATGAACTTCGGGCAGATAGAATTGAGCGAGATTCCTTCTACCCATTTTTTATTTGAATTTGTACCTCCTCTCTTTTTACCATGTTAGCCATTTTCTGGGGGAAATGTTGTGTATTATTATTTTAATAGTTATTTTTTATTAATATATATTACTTACGTTTCTTCTTCATACCTCATTTCTTCCATTTATTTAATTTTATGTATTCTCCCACCTTTATTCCCTTCTCAACTACACTAAATATGGAGAACTAACCTCGACGCTTGTTCGAGGGAGGAAATGGTGGTTTGATTGAGTTCATTGTACATTGATTTCTAATCTCAATATTCTATTATAAGAATTTTTTTGGGGGTTAAATATATTATGGTGAGTGTTCGCCCCATTTTCTCTACCACCAATTTCTTCTTCTCATTTACCAATTTTCCTTCCCTTCGCTATTTGTGTCGTGCATACGGTGGAATATGGCATGAGTAGTGATGGTCAAAAAAGATTTATCATAGGTGAGATTAGGAAGAGAATTACCCCGTATATAGTGGTCTCGATATGGGGTGATGAAATTTCAAATGAGAAGGCGAGGTGCGATAAGACTTGATCACCTCATTAAGATGAATATTGAGATTCTTTTTAAACAATGATATAGACCACCATGGCCTCCTAAGAATAACTACCTACTTTCTTTCTCCTAACTTCATTCAATATTGCATTGCATTATTATATTTTATAATTATATTTTATGAATTTTAAATTATCCCCCCATTTATATTAGTATTATATTTTTTAAATTAGATATTTTGTAACAGTGACAAAAGGAAATTAGTGCATGTTAGCGGCCTCCTTGTGATCAACCCTAGATTGTTCCACTATGGTACATTATTAGGTTAATAAGAATTAAATTTAATTGTGGTTTGAGACAAAACCACTCTCATCAATTTGGCGTTGTTACCAGGGATTCAAAATGCTTACGCATGCTATTTTTCATAAAAACCAGAAAAAATTAAAATTTTCAAAAACAAAAAAATATAATTTCATTGTATATCATTGTTTTTTAGGATATGGATTATTTTAGTGATTTTTCATATGCATGTAATCATGCTGAATTGTATAGAAAGGAAGAGTCTTTTATGCTACAGATGGAACACGATGTCACGATGATTCAAAATAATTTCAAAATCCTTGAACAAGCAAGCAAGATTATAGCATCACTGGTGGTTGAGGTTAAAGAAGTTAAAGCTTTATGGATGGAACAACAACAACAAATGAACCAAGCTATAGATGAAAATTTAAATGTTGTTCCACCTACATTTGAAGTTAATGAACACAAAGAGGACATGAAGATCCAATTTGAAGATTCAATTGTCTCTCCATGGCCATTGCTTGAAGAGGTTTCTGAAGATGAAAAGATAGATGATACAACTGTGGCAGATCAACATGCTTTGGAAGAACGTTGGTATGATTATGTTGAAGAATAAAAGGTATGTGATCCTCCCAACTTTTTCAAGAAAGAATCAGTACCTCTATACCTCTATATTTCTTTGGAAGAAGATGAAGAATTCCTTGCTGAAAATGAATTCTCGGTGGCCTTGCCTGAATAGATCGTATTTAAAGATGACCTACACGAAAGGGAAGATTTTTATATTGATTTTTCATGTTTTAATCATATAAAAGTAGAACTATTTTATAACTTCCCTTCTGAATTTTGTCACCCTGCATCACATGTGCAAGCCATGGATGTTAAAGTTGAAGTGGCCATACAAGTTGTGGTAGTGAACAAAGAGGACCCATTCTTCCTCCTTCCCCCATCATTCCAGTCATACCACATTTTAATGGTAAAGGGGATATTGTACACTATTAATGGGTTAATCTAAGGATGTTGCTGGTTTAAGAACATTATATGAATGAATATGTGGTTATTTCGGAGTAAGAAACCTCATCCACCATCATATTGGGGTAAAACCGCAGAAACTGCTGGACTAGGGGCAGTAAAAACCTAGCACCCGCTTGGGGTTAAAACCAAGAATTATCCAATTTCTTTTCACTTTCCCTTTCTTTTTATTTGTTTTTACCATTATTTTTTTATGTAATTACTTTTATGTAAAGTGTTAGTATCTGGGATCATAACTCAACGATTCCATTGAAAAATAAAGTTAGGATGTATCTTTCCTTCCCTTTCATTTTTTCATCCCTTATTACTCTTTTGTTGAGCTGCAATTGGGGGTAGTGAAATCTAGGTGTGGGGGGAGTTTCAACCTACTTATATTATTTTTGTGATTTCTTTTTTTCAGCTTTTTATTATCATTGAGCTTTAATGAATTTTATGATTATTTTTCACACTTTAATTGATTTTGAGGAAGATGAGATGATTTTTGATAAAATGGATTTTAAAGGATTGTTGATGTGAAAACTTTTACCTTGAATTGGATTTTCAATCATTTTTATGAGATTGAACGATTTATGAATTCCATGCCCATGAAACACTGATTCAATATATTTTTCCTATCCTGTGAGGTATTCTGAACCACATTGATATATTCATTCTAATACCCACACTTTCTTGAGAGATGCTTGGATTTTGTGTGAGAACAAGAACTTGTGATTTTTCTCTTTCAAAGCATTGGATTTCATGGAATGTTTTTTGATATGATTGAGGAATATTTTTTGAATTCAATATTTTAACTTGAGATATACCTTTACATCTATCCTTTGTTAGCCCATAGATTCCACGAATTTCAATATAGGTTTATGCCACATTACAAGACGATTTTCATTACCTATCCACACTCTTAGTATATTTGCGTGGATATTTCATGTTTGAGTGTGGGGAAGGTCCTTTCGTATGTATTCTTTTGATGTGTTTATTTTTTAGGGTATGTGAGGTGTGTGCCAATATTTTTGGTAGTGGATGATAAAGATCAAATTGGGCATGGGTAATCCTTTCATTATGATTTATTTGTTTCATCTCGTTCTCCTCAAAAAAATAAAAAAAATAAAAAAATGGAGAGGATCATGAATCTATAATTGTAATTCCTTTTATGACTCATGTGCCTATCTAAATTCAAAGGAATGATGGTCATTATTTAATTTTCTTAAATTTTCATCTCATTATCCATGAAAAAAAATAAAAAAAAGTTGTGCCTTTCAGGAGCTTTACAAAAAAGGGAAAAAATAAAAAAAGGTGGAGAACATTGATGAAATAATTCTTTGGAATCGTTTCCTGGCTCATGTCCTATGTCATGAAAAATGGGGATATGTTGTGTATCGCATTGTTAAGGGTATTGATTGAGGTTCATCCTGTGTTTTCACTTGATTATTCATGCATTGTGCTTAAGAGTCTAACCTACTCTTTTCACCCTCAATTTATCAATAATTTTCCTACCAACCCTATGCCATAGAATTAACTTGGAAAAAGACCTCATGATTGAATTCATTTTCATGTTTTTCACTATTGAGAGATGATAATTTTCACCAGCCTATGGTGATACATTCACTTTCAAAGTATGATCATAACTCCAGATACAATTTCTCTTGAGTGAAGAGTGACTCAAATTTCAAGGGGAGGTAGGTTGTGATTGGGACATGGATGGATTTTTTAGGTTGCATATATTTAAATGTGAGGAATGAAAATGATTGGGAATTGTTTTTCATATAGGAGACATGATGTAATTTAATTTTTGGAAGATATCATTGATGATTTATCATTTTTTATTGTTTTGTGAATTTTGATTTTGATATATGGTGATTTCCCAGAAGTGCACTAATTAAGTGTGGGGGAGTGATGAATATAAAATTTTCACATATTTCATACTGTATTTCAATTTTCTAAATCCCACTATAGTTATATTTTATGGTAAATTGTCACAGTTTTTGGTTGTAGTGGAATTTTGAGCTCAAATTTAAAAATGACTTTATTTTTTTGTTTAACTATTTTTATTTGTCTTCTATATTTCATCCATATAATTTTCTACACTGAAAAAAATTTTGAAATTACTTTTTTGTAGGTTTAATTAAATAGTGGGCCACATTTCATTCTTGTGGAGTCACAGCTCAATCAATCCTTTGTAGTCCCAAAATTAGCTCACAATTTGCGCCTCAAAAACATTGTGAAAATCTGGAATGTTTTAAAGATGAGCTTGTATCTAGACTAAGACTAGGAAATTCGAGCTAAAATTCATCAAAGATTTGTAAAAAAAATTAGTTAACATATTTAATTGAGTATTCCATGTCTGAATCCCCTAGATAAAAGGTCTTAATGGCATTGGAAGTTGGAGATGTGGAATACGAAGAGTCACTTTGGCAGATTAAATGTCTTCACTACAACAGACATAATACCTTCACATGTGGACCAATCCTGATGAAATTTTTTGAGGGTTGAGGAAAACGATATGGAACAAGTGTAAATAAGCTTCCATTTACCAATTCAGGAAATTAATGGTCCTAAAAGTCGTGAACATCGGGCGGACAGAATTGAGCGAGATTCGTTCAACCCATTTTCTCTATAAATTTGTACCTCCTCTCTTTTTATAAGGATAGCCATTTTATGGTGGAACGGTTGAGCATTGTTATTTTAATAGTTATTTTTATTTTTAATATATATTAGTTATGTTTCTTATTCATACCTCCTTTCTTCCATTTATTTAATTTTATGTTGTCTCCCTCCGTTATTCCCGTCTCAACTCCAATAAAAAAGGAGAACTAACCTTGTCTATTGTTCGAGGGAGGGAATGGTGGTTTGATTGAGTTAATTGTAATTTAATTTTTAATCTCATTATTCTATTCTATTAATTTTGGTGGTAGTTAAATCAATTACAGTGAGCGATCACCCAATTTTCTCTACCACCGATTTCTTCTTCTCCTTTATCAATTTTTCTTTCCTTCGCTATTTGTGACGTGCATACGGTGGAGTATGACATCAGTAGTGATGGTCATAGAAGTGGTATCATAGCTAACATTAGGTAGATCATTACCCCATATACAGAGATCTCGGTATGGGTTGATGACATTTAAAATGAGAAGGTGAGGTGTGACAGGCCTTGATCACCTGAGTGAGTTGAATTTTGAGATTCTTTTTAAACAATAATATTGACCACCACGACCTCCTATGAATAAATATCTAATTTATTTCTTCTAACTTCATTATTTATTGCATTGAATTGTTATATTTTATATTTATATTTTATCCATTTTAAATTATCCCCCCATTTATATAAGTATTATATTTTATATTAGTTATTTTGTAATAGTGACAAAATGAAATTAGTGTCTGTTAGCAGCATCCTTATGATCGACCGTATGGTGGGCCACTATGTTATATTATTAGGTTAATAAAAATTTAATTGAATTGTGGTTTGAAAAAAAACCACTATCATCAAATACCTTACTGGTCATTATAGATAAACACTTTATTATGTATGTATCCACGTTATCACATTCAGTTTTAAGTATGAGCATGTTTAGGAAGTTTTCAATAAAGATTATCTATTTCCTATTTTACTTTTGTATGTAATGCAGTTAATTCCCAAATACACTATACATATCGATATTCTAAGTAGTATTATATGTGATTTTATGTAATAAATAATGAATTCATATGTAATAGATAAAAGGTTTTTATAGTCGGTATCAAATTAATGTTTATTTATTTTGGGGATTAGGATTAGAAAACTCTTGCAAGGGCCTTAGGTATAAGAAAAATTATAAGAAAACATTCCCAAATTTTGGAAAATATATAGTATGTTTTTTATCAATAAAACGCATCCTTTCCTAGAAACAATAATTGGATGTTGATCTGGCACAGATGTACATAAAGGTAAAACCTGAAAACACCGAGTTGAGCTAGACTTGACCTAGAACTAGTGCATGAAAATTGGCCTTAATACACACCTAGTTTGACACTATAGGAGAATATCCTATGGTAAATTCATAACCTAATTATGAACCATCAATAAGAGAAAAAATGTACACATGAGTATATGTTATGAAATAGATCATGGATAACATAGATTAGGGAACATACATTCATAATTTAATAAATAAAGGTCATTACAAATTCATCCCTTTAATATAATTGGATTCACATTTATGTGATTAATAGTTTAAAAATACCCATACCTAATTTTACCTTTATTCTAGCCAATAATTGGAAATAGGTGGAATATGGTAAACAGCCAATGTGAAGGGCAATGTGATGACTGCCCCAACGAGATTCCTAACCTAATGGGAGAGGGAATCATAAACTTTATGATCATACTCCATCAACTAACTCAGGTTATAAAGAGAAAACATGATCAATAAGAGTTTTAAAATCACCTTAAGAAAAAACAAGATGAAATTGAGGCCTTTATGTGATAAAGGCCTCTAACATTAAATGGATCGATTCCATTGATAAGATCTTCTCCATACATCAATGTTCCAAGAAAGAGAAAATGATAGTATATTTTTATAGTATATAGAGAGAAGCTGATCAGTGGGTGATCTTGATCAAGAATATGAATCTTCAGGAAGATATATAAGTGATTGGTTAGAAGGAATTCTAGAAAATGTTTTTCAAAAGATATTTTCCTCACACTCTCCATCTTAAAATTAAAATGGATTTTCTTTACATTAATAAAAAATAAATTTAATATATTGGGGGTTTATGAGGAAAACATTACAATACTTTCACAATATACCATAGTATTATTCGTTACCTTGAGTGCAGTGTTGATCGATTCTTTGGTGGGATGTAACCATGTATTCATGACTTTGATAGCTATGGGGAAATCGATGATGTATACTCAATGTTGAAATAGATATAAGAGAATATAAAGGGTATCATGGTGATAATAAGTGGAAAGTGGATTTTAATTATAGTATTGTAATGGAGAAATCTAAGGGTGCTAATAATTTTCAACATCCTACTTGTTAAATGTATGAGAAGAAGTGCCTTGGAAATTGTGTAAGGGGTATTATGAAATGATTTTTGTCCAAGAAGGTAGAGCACCTAGCTTGTGATTCTCGAAGGGAAAATCCCACTAATGTGATGGAGGACATGAATGATTCAGTCAACCAATAGTGAGTTATTTATCACATCAACTATAATGAAAAATGTCACTTTTCAAACCAATGCACTAATCCACGGATATTCAGAGACAACCAACAACATCCAAGGTAGAAAGGTATATATTTTTTCCATCAAAAACACTATGGTGGATCCAAATAATGATGTCGTGATAGGAATTCTAGTTATTCATTTATGATTAGCGGAAAATGTTTTTATTCTAGTTCTACGCATTCCGGTATATCTGTAAAGTTTAGTGAAACTAATCAAACACCACCAAAAATCATGGAAGTTGAGATGTTAGTGAAAATGGTAATTGGGTAAATTTATACATACAAATTATATAAATCCTCCCCTTTAAAGAATTTTGGATGAAGATCCCAATGAACCTTATGATACTCCATTTGGTACAATTTGATGAAAATATGGGTATAGATTGGGCTTCTCTGTATAGATCCAACATAAATATATTTGAGATGGAGATCACCCTAATTATCTTCAATCATCCATTAATTCTATAAAAATTAAAGGATACAGAAGAATCTTATTTAGAACCATCATATCAAGCATGAGTTTTATTTACCTAAAATCAATAATATCTATTTAAAATGGTTGAGTCTAAGAAAAGGATAATCTTTAAAGGCAGTCCCATTATTAGGGAATACGTTGATGTGTTTCTTGAAGAATTTTATGGTCTTACTTTTACCCAAGAGGATGAACTTAAAATCGATCTTATTACTGGGGTGTTACCATTATCGATAAATCCATATATAGTGAATTTTTTATAACATCATATAATGAAGAAAAAACTACATTATAATATACATCAAGGGTTTATACACCCATTTTATTCACCATAGGGTGCACAATTCCTCTTTATGAAGAAAAAGGACTCATCAATAATCAATTTCAATGTTTACTGTGTGCTCAATAGGATCATGGTTATAAAATAGCTATACTCTTCCACGTATTTATGACTTTTTTATCAATTATGATGAGATAAATACTTATATAAGATGGATTTATGGTTGGGTTATTTCCATGTTACCCCTAAGACTAATTTTTTACATGATACAGGAACTATGAGTTCATTGTAATTCCATTCAAGCACACAAATTTTCACATAATCTTCATGGTCATAATGAATAGATTTTTTAGAGATTAAAATGAAAAACTTGTGGTGGTATTTATAGATGATATTATAATATACTCCAAAATAAAGGAGGAACATGAGAAGAATCTGTGTATTGTCCTAAAAAGATTATTAAAGGAGGAGATTTATGCAGTGTATAACAAATGTGAGTTCTGTTTGAATGATATATCATTTTTGGGTAATATTATCACCTGATATGGGATTTAAATAGAACCTTAAATGATATATGAAATTAAAAGATAGATGAGGAAAATATATATCAAAGATATCCATAGTTTCCTTGGATTTTATTGGGTATGATGGTCGATTTGTGAGAAATTTCTCATGATTTTGGAACACTCTAACCAAGATAACTTATAAGGGAGTCAATTTTTCATTGAAGGATGAATGTGAAGATAGATTCAGGGAATTAAAATGAGTCTTGTCACTACCCATGTACTCAAACTACAAAAATGTGGATAACATTTTGTTGTATTCAATGATAATTTAAAGAAGGGATTGGGATGTGTGTTAATTTAGAATAACAAAGTGATAGCCTATTCGTCAATCAAATTAAATGTTCAGGAATTTAACTTCCCAACACATAATAGATAGTAGGTTGTACTGATCTTCACATTGAAAATAAGGAAGAATATCTTTTGGCGGAGATGTGTGAAGTATATAATTATCACAAAAGCCTCAAGAATATATACACACAAAAGGAGAAAAATAAGCACCAACGATGATGGTTAGAGCTGGTCGAGGACTATGAATGATTAATCTACTAACATCATAGAAAAAAAATTTATTGGAAGGTCCTCTAAGTAAAAAGGAAACATAAATTTTATCATTGATGAGAATTCAACTTGATACAATCTTATTAAAAAATAAAAAGGATATACATGGGAATCATAATGGGAGTAACATAATCACTCCTTTCACAAATTATTACACAACTGTCCATTCTGGAGAAGATAACAGATGCTTACTAAGATGATGTGGCAATTCAGAAGAAAGTGGAAACTATAAGAAAAGGTAAATGCACATAGTTAAAAGATAATTAATAAGGATTTGTAATATTTGGTTCACGACTATATGTACCATCAAATCAGGAGTTATGGAAAGAGTTATTAGATGATGCATTTAGTTTGAAATTCCCCTTATATGAACAAAGTAGAAATATGTACTGTGGTTTACCAGAGTAATTTTGTAGGGAAAATATGAATATTGAGATCAAAAAATATACATCAAGATGTGTTTTATGTAACCAAGTGAAGGGGTAAAAGAAAAAATGCAAGGGTAGGATGCAACCATCACCCATACCTATATTAAAAGGGGGAAACAACACCATAGAATACAAATTGGTCTTCTGAAGACAAAAAGGGGAAATAATGTTTTCTTGGTTGTGATGGATCATCTTATAAAGACTAAGTTCTTCATTAAAATTTTTTATGAATTATAACTCGATCATATTTCAATGATATACATTAGATAAGTGATGATGATTTATGTAACACCGTTGTTGATTTTATTTGATCGAGATCCATGATTTACCTCTATATTCTGGAATCTCCCCCAACATGCTCTAGATAATGAGTTATCATCATCATGGATTATCACCTAAAAAATGATTAAAAATCATATAATACTATCCATACACTTTGAGAAATGTTGAGAGAATTGTAAATTCACTTCAATGGTGGATGAGAATGACATATTCCTTTGGTCGAGTTCTCATACAATAACATTTTCCACTCCAACATCCAAATGGATCAATAGAGATCTAACTATGGGAAGAGGTGAACAAACTTGAATGTGGGATGAAGTTGGGGAGCGTGAACTTATAAGTCCCCAAAAGGTGGAAGAGATGGAGGATAGGGTCATGAACATTTAGCAACACATTAAGTTTTCTCAAAGTCGAATGAAGAGCTATACTAAAAATCATCGATGATGGCTAGAGTTTTATGTTATATAAATGGTACTCCTCTACATATCTTCATGGAATAAATTCATTAGATTTGGAAATAAATGAAATCTTACTCTGAGATAAATCATTCCCTTTTAGATCCTTGATTTCTTCATAGATGTGGCATGTTAACCAAAACTCCCACCTAACCTATCTTATGTATATGGGGTATTCCATGTATCCATATTGAGTAAGTGAATGATAGAACCATCACATGTACTCAATATTGAGGTGATACCATTGAAGAATGATCTCTCATGGGAGGATCATCCAATGAAGATCATATATTGTAGAGCTATACGGAATAAGATAATGCACCTAGTAAGATTCATGGGGGAAAACCACATGTTTAAAGAAGCAATGTGGGAACTGAACGAGGTGATGAAACAAAATTACCATCGTCTATTTTAATGAGGTGAATTAAAATTTCAAGGGAATAATTTCTGAATGAAGGAATCTTTTAATGACCCAAACGTTTATAAAAAAATTCCACATATGATTTAATTAAATGTATTACTATGTATTATAGATATTTAAAACATGTTCAATTAATTGGTTTTATTATATCCTATCAATTTTACAATATTATTAAACATCATTACCATTGATAATATTTTTGTTGAACAATGATTTTAGGATTAATATAAACATACAGTTTTAAAAATCCAATTGACATAGACAAAGGATGTGATGGCCCCAACTACTAGGATCATCCACTATGAAGCCCACATATTAGAGCTCCCAATGGATATAGAAACACTGGGACTTTATGCTCACCAATCCAAAGTATATATCCAACAACTAATGCATGAGTGAAACCATTTATGGGATAATTTTAATCTCCCCGAGATCACAGCCCAAACCATGTATGTCGAACCACCAAATGAAAGTATCACCATCACACACCTTCCTATTAGTGAGTTTCTAGTTTACTAAAGGGATATGTATCAAGAGCCCAATAATATAATTATTTATATTATATATAAAAATGAAAATATTTTCATTTTAACTGTATTAATGTTTTTAATTTTTATATAATAAAAAAAATTCATTTCCCATACTGTTCAAATTCAATTAAGGCATTTAATTTCATGAATTAATGGGTTATTTCAATGAATAATATTTTAATAAAATATTATAATAAAATAATTTTTATTAAATATAAATGATCATATAATTTCAATGAATTCAGGTGTAATTTTTATATGGTTTTGAAAACTATTATTTTCAAAAAAAACCATCATTTCTCAATAAATGTCGATTATTATTTTAAAATTAAAAAATCACACATTAAAAATATTATTATGATAAAATGAATATTATTATTGTAATCATGAAATATAAATTATCAAATGGAAATTTTTTCATAATTTTTTGATAAAATCAAATTTTCAGGTAAACAATAAATGTTGTATAAATATACAATGCATATTACGACCTCATAATGACCCAAAAGTGATGTAATAATTACTAAAAACGGTATACAAGATAAAATATATGTTTTTATTTATAATAATGTGACTTTTTGTTTCTTTAATTAATTTTATAAATCCTTTATAAATCCACTAAAACCTATAGTATATTTTATGCTCTTAAAATTGTTTAGTTAAGTGTTTGACTCACCAGCACATGAAAAGAAGTTTTATTTTAATAATTTCAATACCCAGTCTTATGAAATAATTAAAAAAATCAATATTTGGTAAAAACCATGTGAATAAAACATGGGATGGTTTTTTTATTTCTTTTATAAAGAGTCCAAAAAATAAGTTTGGGAAATGATAAAGAACTCCCCTATCTTTTAATATATAAACCCAACCAGGATCCCA
The DNA here is from genome assembly GCA_963277665.1 of Viscum album. Classification (NCBI taxonomy): domain Eukaryota; kingdom Viridiplantae; phylum Streptophyta; class Magnoliopsida; order Santalales; family Viscaceae; genus Viscum; species Viscum album. Next base: position 50,878,833 of record OY728130.1, on the reverse strand, counting down.
TTTTTTATTACTCAAAATACATCAATAATGTATTTACTCATCCATTTTTTCTCTAGATCCCTCCCAAGGTGCACCCAATTTTCTTAAGAATCTCCTCCCAAGCATTTGGAATCACACTCTCAATGTAAGGGTTCTTCTATTTCTCCCTATTATTCAACTATCTTTTTTTGTCTTATTTCTTTTATGATTATTTTATAATGTTGGTATATGTTGTTCCATATCCCCCTTATTATCCATTTTAAGTAAAAATGATGAGATAACCCTTTTAATCTCATCAATGCTTCCTATGAACATTCATATTCCCCTATTATGATTCTTGAATTTCACATTGATTTTTCAAGCCAAACAAATGTATAGTGAAAACCCATACCCAATTACTCTTAAGGGTGTTCACCTTTGTGAAATTATAGTTATTTTATTGGATAGTTACATTTATTTATTCCACATTCATTGATCATACAAAAAATATTGCGGAAATTTGATACCATTGTTTTATTATTTTTGTGTCCCACTTAAGCATGAGAATATAATGAAAGTGATGGGTGATCCCCGAATTATATAGTGATCCAATTCATTGGGTTATGTTTTTCTCTCCTGGTAAATCATTCCAAAGATTAGGGAGTGAATTTAACACTTAACGGTAATTTTTCCACCATTATTTCTTGGAATTTATCCTTGAATTATGATTATGATGCAGTGTTTTAAATCTTTTCCACATATCTCATGTTTCTTTTATGATTATCATGCTATATCATCAATAATTGTTCATGTTTATTATTCTCACCCTTTTTTATTCCCCATTAATATTTATTAATGTCAAATATTTATTAAATAATTTATTTTAATCCATTTTTATTCACTTAATGGTATTTATAGCTCACACCTTTATTGTGAATTTCCTAAGGTTATCCCATTTAGTTTTAAGTACAATCATGTTAATGGATATTTCAATAAAGTTTATGTATTTCTAATATTAATTTCTTATGTAATTTAACTAATTCAAAAAAAACACTAGGCTTATCGAACATCTAGGTTTTATTATTTTGTAATTTTATATAATAAATTAAGATTTAATATTTAATAAATAGAAGTGTTGTCATTGTTGTTATCAAATGAATGTTTAGTTATTTTTTGGATTATGATTAGAAAACAATAGTGTATTGTTTAACTATAGGACTATGTACAAAAAAATATCCCAAAATTTTGGTAATTATATTGTATATGTTTTATCAATCAAATAATTCCATGTCTATACACTATAAGTTGATGTGGCTCTGGAGCATATGTATATATGGGTAAAACCTGGAAACACCATGTTGAGGTAGACTCGATTGTGAAATGGGGCATGAAAATTGGCCATGATACGCACCTAATTTTACATTCCTAGTGGATTTTATTTGTTAAATTCATAATCTCATAATAAACAATTATTAAGGGAATAAAAATTCCAATAAGGGTGTATGTTAGAAATATATCATGGATATCATATATTAGAGTCTATAAATTCATATGTTATGAAGTAAATGTCATTGTTAAGTTATACCTTTAATTTAATAGTATTATTTTTTATTTGTTTTACAGTTTAAAAAATTCATCCCTAATTTTCCCTTTCCTATATCCAATGGATTGAAAGAAGACAAGTCGGGTAAACAACCAATTTATAACGAAATGTTCTGACTACCCCTACGAGATACCCGACTCGATTGGAGTGAAAATAAACAAAATTATTACAATACTATCTCAAATTAATTTGTTTAAAAATAGAAAAATGGATTCGGTGGAGCTCCCAAATCCCTTTGAGTAAGAAGAAGTTAAAATTAAGTCCTTTCTGTGAAAAAGGCCTCCAACATTCAATCGATCACCTGATCCGTTAATCACAGAATAATGTGTCGACTACACTGAGAAGATATTATAAAAAATAAATGTTATGAGAAATATAGGGTTATACTGAATTTTTATCATGTTTTTGGAGAAGCTAATCAGTGGTGGAAATTAATAAAAAATAAGAGATCGAAATACTAGGGCGGAATGAATTCTGGAAAATGTTTTTTGAGAAATATATTTCTAACCCTCTCTATCCTAAAATGGAACTAGATTTCCTTTCCATCACAAAAATAGATGATGAATATATCAAGTCTTACAAGAAAAAATTCACAAGTACTTTATGATACCCTTCTAACTTTTTCGTTACCCCCAAGTGCATCGTAGAACGCTTCTTTGGTGGGATAAAACAAAGTCTATGAAAATCACTGGAGATCTGAGACTTTTATAGGTATGAGGAAGTTTTCTGATGTTCCCTCAAATTCGAAATGGAGTTAGGAAAACATCATGGGGATAATAATAGAAAGGTGTTGTTAAATTTTGGCTATTCGATGGAGAAGTCTAACCGTGCTATGAAATGTCAAAATCCCACATGGCGGTGGTGCAGAAAGAAGTACCTCGTAATTTTCCTAATGGGGATGAAGAAATGATTTAGGTGATGAAATAAAGGCAATATAAATAGGTATTGATTATGGTATAATCCCATAAATACTATTAAGTGAAGGAATACCCTATACAACCATTTGTGAATTTATCATCGTTTCAACTGTAAGGAACCAGTGCACTTTGAAAACCAATTTACTAAACCAAGGGTTTTCAAAGACAACCAAAAACCTCCAAGGTTGCAAGGGTTAACATTTTCCAATACAACTGCTAAGGTGGATCCTTAAAATGACGCTTGGAATGGTTTATTAGTTATTCATTCAATAATAGTGAAATTTCTTTTTGATCTTAGTTTTACACATTCCTTCATATAATGAATGTTAAGTATAACTATTCAAACACTACCCCAAACCATGCAAGTATAGATATCAGTGAAAATGATAAATGGGGAAATTATTGCATCATATGTATATAACTCCACCAATATTAAAATTTGGGGATGAACATCCCATAAAACCTTGTGATACTACCTCAAGTGAAATTTGATATAATTATGGGTATAAATTGACTTTCCCTATATAGAGTCAACATAAATTTACATGACAAGGAATTCATCCTCTATATCATCAATCACCCTTTAATTATATACAAATGAAATGATGTGGATGAATATTCATTAGAACCAAAATCTCATGGATGTATATTATTTCCCTAGGATCAGGGATATCTAGCTCAAATGATTGATTCAAAGGAAGGACCATCCTTGAAGACATTTCCAATGTGAAGGAATACACTAATGTTCTTCCCAAAGAATTTTCTTATCTTTCCCCTAGAAAAGTGGATGAATTTTTAATCAATATTTTAATAGGGGAATTACTATTATCCAAGAATCTGGATAAAATAGTTTTTTTGTAACATGAGGAGCTAAAGAAACACCTATCGGAAAGTCTGCATAAAGGGTTCATACGTCCAAGTGCTTCACCTTGGAGTGCACCAGTCCTCTAAGTTAAGAATAAGGATTGGTCAATTCACTTTTACATTGATTATATTGATCTCAAAAATATCATGATAAAGAAAACGTATCCCCCTCCATGAATTGATGACTTGTTTGATCAGCTATGTGGAAAACAATGCTTCTCTAAGGTGGATCTACAATTAGGGTATTTCTATGTTTGGGAGAAGGAGGATATCCCCAAGACCGCTTTTGTTACAAGGTACATGCACTATAAGTTCATAGTAATTCAATTCATAATTCATAATTCTTAAAAAATATTCATTTCAAAGATGAGTAGAGTCTATTTAGGTTACGATGAAAAACTTTTGTTTTTATTTATAGAAGTTATTATAATATACTCAAATATAACAGAGGAGACGAGGAACATCTTAACACTATGATAAAAACATTACAAAAGTGGAATCTTAGTGAAATTTACTAAAAATGTGATGTCTTATGAATACTCATTCATGGGGAATATAATCACAAAGAATGAGATATCTCTGGACGCTTAAAATATAGAATAAATTAACGGACTTATGAGTCCCCCATATGTGATAGATATCTATAGTTTCCTTAGATTAGATGTGTATAATCATCGAATTTTGTTAAATTTATCATGATTATATAAAACTATAACCAAGATAACTCAGAAGGTATTGAAGTTTTATTGGAATGATTAGTATGAAGATATCTTAAAGGAGTAGAATAAGAGTCCTATCACTCTACTTGTACTTACACTACCCATAAGTGGAAAACATTTCTTGGTATTCATTATTTATTTAAAGAAGGGATTGGACTGTGTATTAATGTAGAATGACAAATTTATAGACTATGGTTCTAGGAAATTGATTTTTCATTAACATAATTACCCAAAATAGGTTCTAGAGTTGGCTACATTGATATTCACATTTGAAATATGATGAAATTATCTCTTTGGGGAGAGGTGTGAAAGATACATGGATCAAAAAATCCTCAAGTATTTATTCACATAGAAAGAGATGAATATGACCCAATAATAATGGTTATAGATGATCAAGGACTATGAATCATCAATCCACTTCCATCCTAGAAAATCAAATAAAGTGGAAAATGCTCTGAGTACAATGGATTCATCAATTTTGTCATTGATGAGATTTAAAAATGATCAAATCTTCATAGACATAAAAAGGATGGACACGGAAATCATAATAGGGGGAACGTCACCAATCCTTTCCCAAATTATTTTTCAAACATCACATATTTAGAATATAGTGAATGCTCAAAGAGATTTTGTGGGAATTCAGAAAAAATTGGAAACTTATCTAAAAGGGAAATACTAAATGTTTAATGACAATGAAGAAAGAGTTGTAAGATTTGGGTCAGGAAAATGTGTACCATAAAATATTTACTTAAAGAGGGATTTGTTGGATGATGCAAATTTTTTTACTTCATCCATCCATCTAGAAATCACAATGACATATCAAGATCATCGAGAACACTATTGGTCAGACAATATGAAGATGTATATCAAAAAATATACATCATGATTTTTGGAATGTCAGCAATTGAAGCATGAAAGAAAAAAATACAAGTTTATGATGCATCCATTACCCATACATATATGTAAATGGGGAAAAATCACATTTTACTTTTTCATTGTTCATTCAAAGACATCGAATAGAAATAAATATATATGGGTTGGGTTGCATCATCTTATAAAAATTATGCACTTCACTGCAATTCAATAGGACTTGTTATATGATCAACATTCAATGATATACATTAGAGAAGTGTTGAGGCTTCATGGAACACCAATTAAGATTTTATCTGATCGATATCTGAAATTTACCTCCAATGGCTTGAAGATTCTCCAATATTATCAACGTAATGAGTTAAAATTCATCCTGGATTGTCACCCTAAAACTGATGGCCAATCTAGGTGGACTATCCAGTCACTTCAGGACATGTTGAGAGAATTATCAACTGACATTAAAGTAGGATGAGACCAACATATTCCTCTTGTTGAGTTCTCATAAAATAATAGTTTACACTCAAACATCCAAATGGTTCCCTATGTAACCCTTTATCGGAAGAGGTGCAGAACACCTAAAAGTTGGGATGAAGTTAGGGAATGCAATCTATTAGTTATATAAATTGGTGAGGAGATGGTGTCAAAGGATAAAAACATTTAACATCACATCGAGTCTACTCATATTTTATCTACTTGCTATGATGAAAATCATCTATGAGAAAATGTAATAAATACAATAAATTTTGGAATAAAGGAAGACATAATCTAAGAAACATCAGTTCCTTTGTGATCCTTGTTTACATATGAGAGATGGCCAATCAACTAGCACTCACACCTAACCTATCTCAAGTAAATAATGTATTCCATGTATCCTTATTGATGATGAATATACCAGACACATCCCATGTACTAAATCCAAAGTTGGTACTGTTGTCTAATGATCTCTCTTATGAGGAGAAGTTGATGAATATCATTAATCATAGAGACAAAGTTCTTCAGAATTTGGTAATGCACCAGGTCAAGTGTTGGAGAGAAAACCCAAGTTTGAAGAAGTTGTGTGGGAAATGGAGGAGGTAATGATATATAATTATCCTCACTTTTTATGGAAAATTAAATTTATGATGCTGAAATTTATGAAGGGGGAAATATTATAACAACCCAAACATTTATAAATAAAATTTCTCTTCTGATTTAATTAAATTTCTTACTGTGTATTATGGATATTGAAAACAAAATCACAAATTTTGTTTTATTATATCTTATGATATTAAAAATACCATTAAGAATAATTACCATTGATAATAGAGTTGTTGAACAGAGATATTATGATTAGTATAAATATAGGTTTTTAACAAATCAAATTGCCCTATACAAAGGAAGTGATGACCACAACTAGTAGGACCATACCCTATAAATCCCATTTTTTGAAGATTATAATTGATATATAATCATGGGTATTTCACCTTAGGAAAGAAAAATATGTGATCTAATAACATAATTTTGAGTGAAAACGTTTATGGAAGAATTTCAAGATCGTTGAGATCACTACCCAGACCGTATACGTTGAACCACCCCTGAAAGTCTCAAAATCCTGAACCATACTCATATGTAATTATCAGGTGTACTAAATGTATATTTATCAAGAACCTTATTATTTGAATATGTGTATTATATTGAATAATGAAAATATTTTCATTGTTACAATATTAATTATTTTTATTTTAATATGATGAAACAAAATTTTCATTTTGTGTAATATTCAATTTCAATTGAGGAATTTTTTTCTTCAATTAATTTATTTTTGAAATATATATTATTTAAAAAAAATTGTATTATTATTGAATAAGTTTTATTAAATATAAATTTGAATATAATTTCTATTATGTCAAATGAAATTTTTATATGCGTTTAAAACTTTTTTTGTCAAAAAAACCCTGCATTTCTCACAAATTTTCAATCTTATTTAAAGTAAAAAACATCATAGATTTCGAAAATTATTTGATAAAATTAAAATTATTTTTTCAATCAAAACCTTAAAATTTCCCAATGGTGAATTTTTCATAATATTATGAGTCAAAAGAATATTTGGGTAAAAATTAAATATTGTATAAATATATATTGTGTATTATGACATCATAATGATCCAAAAGTGATTTAATAAATACTAAAAAGGGTTTCCAAGACCAAATATATGTTCTTCTTTTAAAATACTACGATTTTATTTTTATTTTATAACTTTTATAAAGCCATTATGAATCCTTCCTAACCTATAATATATTTTAAGGTTTTAAAATCATTTCATTCAGAGTATGTCTCACCTCTACATCATCAAGCGTGTTATTTTAATATGTTCTCCCCTTTTACATATAAAATAACTAAAGCCATCCCTATTTTGTGGGAAATATCAGGAAAACATGGGAATCTTTGTTGTTTTGATTATTTTATTATGTAGAGGCCAAAAAAATAAGTTAGTGAAATAATAATGAACTCCCCACTTTATTCGTACATAATCCCACCAAACCTCTTATTTCTCTTTCCTAAAAATAATTGGATAACATACTTACTCCTACCACCCATCAATAGAGTCCATCCAAGGTTCCGCCATGCACTCAAAAAACTCATCCCATCCATTTGAAATCACACTCTAAAGGTATTGGTACCTCTCATTCACCACTTGATTCATGTATGTTCATTATCTTATTTATTTTATCTTCATTTTCAAATGAGGGGATATGTTCTTCCATATCCCACATACTATACATTTTTTTCCTAAATTATGAGATTCCCATTTTACTCTCATCATGCCCTTGAATTAACATTCATATTCCCCTTTTATGATAATTAATATTCATCATGATTTTCTATGCCAAAAAAATGTTTAGTGAATACCCACACCCAATTCCAATCAATGGTTCTCTCTTTTATAGACTAATAATTATTTTCTCAGGGATATACATGTATATAATACACACTTTTTTTCCTTGTAATAAATAAATATGAAACCTGATTCCATGGATTATGATCTCTATCTTAAGAATGAGAATTAAATTAATGTAATGAATGTGGTTGGAATTATATAGTGTTCTAATGCATCGGGTAATTTTGTTTTCTCATGTAACAACATAAAAGGAATTAGGGAGTGAACCTAATCCATCACAAGATATTTTACACTATGATTTCATTCCATTTATCCTTGACAGATTTTTATGTTTCTTCCACATTTCCCATGTTGCCTTTATGATTATCATGTTACATCATGCCTCGTTTTTCATTTTTTTTGATTCGAACCCCTTTTATGCCCTATATATATACCTATTATCTGACATGTATTATTTTTTTCAATTTATTCTGTGTTTATTCAATTATTGGTAGACCACATACTTCTTATGTATGTCCCCAATTTATCTCATGTAATTTTAAGTACAATCACATTAAAGATATTTTAAATAAAGATGATTTATTTTATATTGTAAAGTTTTATTTAATTTACTAAATCCCCAAATACAATAGGATTCTCAATCTTCCAGGTTGTATTATGTGTATTTTTATGTAATAAATCCTGAATTTATATGTAACAATGGGAAAGTCATATATACTCATGAAGATGAAAAGTTTATTTAATTCAATGTTAAATACATATAATATGGGATAAAATATTGACTAACACTATGAAGAAAGAGATTTAAAATTTGGGAATATGTTTTGTGTACCAACTGTACTGGATCTGGAGAGGGTGTTACTATATGAGGCTCATAACTCAAATTTCTCCATACACCACTATAGCACCAAGATATACATGGATTTGGGAAAACATTTCTAACGTGATACTAAAATGTGTGTAATCGCTAGCTATGTATCATGATATTTGGTATTCAAATAAAATAATGATTGGAGAGAACTTCTAAAGGTTTTCAAAAAACCACTCCCAATACCAATGTGTAAATGGTAAAATATAAGGATGAATTTGATTATTGGGATTCTTAAGACATATATGAGGAATAATGAAATATATTTTATTTTGGATAACCTAAAAAAATTTACACATTTCCTAGATATATGGAAGTATATTCACCGTGAGTATTACAAACCATTATTTTATATATATTGTTAAATATAAATAAATTTTAATTCATTTGTAGCTTATGATACACACAACACCAAGTCTAAATAAATTTTAATACTTTTCGAAATAATAATTTAATTAAATTCTCCTACAAAAAATTATTTTTCAAAGGAGAACTTCACTTTTCAAATGAGCATGTCAAAATTATAATATTCTGAATTTTTGATATTTTTCAAAATAGTTTGATTTTCTAGTGAATATTGAAAAATACTGAAATTTATTCAATGATGTATTTTTGTTTCAAACTTCATAAAATTACTCAATTTAAAATGGATTCATTGTAAAATTAGTTATATTATGTTATTAATTATCCAACTACAATTATTAGAATTAATTTAATGTTTTTTTGGTATAAAAACTAGTCATACATCAAGAAAAAAATATTCTATAAAACTTATTTTCATCATGTTTTGTTTGTTTAAATTAAATTAAATTATACAAATTATTTGAATCAGTCTTGAAAATAGATAACAATTTTTTAATGAGGAGGTACATATTTGTTAAATAGTATCCTTTTATTTTTCTCATTATGAATAGTAAGACTGGTAAATACTTTTCACCTCAATATGGGTAAAAAGGTTGAACTAGGGTTAAAACTTTTGGATAAGGCCTTCAGATTTCCCTAAAAATTTCTATTATCCTACTTTACTGGATTATTTTGCTAATTTACATCTAATTATTGAATATATGGACACTTTGGGTCATCTTTACTTTTATTGTTACCTTTATATTAATTTAAGAAAATAATTAATAAACAATGTCAGTCTCTTGACATTAATATATCTAAACATTTTATATAACAATAGAGAAATGAAAAGATTGGTTATAATTTTTATTTGAAATATGAATCAAATTTTTCTATCAAACTATTTTTTTATTTTTTTACTTGTTGAATAATTACAATAAATTCCTACATAGCACCGACACAATTTTTATTCACTAAATTGAAAAATAAAATAAATGATTTAAAAAATATTAAAATTAATATTTTTATGATGAACTACAATGTTAGATTATCTTTTTTATAAATATAACATATTATGGTTGTGTGAAAGGTTTATATTCATAATCCAATACTATATTAACATCATAATTTTAAATATAAAATAATTATTTGAAAAATGAAATTAATGATATTTAATAATAAAATATATTTTATTAATGGATTTGAAATTCATTGAAATACAACATTCATGCAATAAAATTTTATTTTTTTTTAAAATATCAACCATGGTTCATTTATTAGTCTCTTTTCCTTTTATGGTAACATTCTTGAACTTTAAATAGTGGAAAACTTTAATATTTTGATAATTATAAAAAGGATTAAATAGGGATTAAAACTATGAGATAAGGGTTAAAAAATCACATAAAAGTATATAAATATTATTTTATGAGATTAATTAGACATATCCTGAACACGTGATATAAATATATCAATTTTGTGAAACTTTTTTATAAAAATTAATATTCATTATATTAATACACTATGTAATTCAAATAGTTCCCCTCCCCTCACTTAAAAAAGAAAACCTCTTATCCTCTCTTCCACACACCTTGAGAGTATTTTACATCTAAAAATCACTACCATAATACCTTAATATATTGCTTTAAATCATCTTAGATAATCTAGTTTTTTCAAAAGACTATGTTTTTAATTCATAAGGTGTAAGCCAAAGATGGTTTCTTAGTGAAGCGATATAACTCTTAACCAATACTAATAAATTTCATTTGTTAGTATACCTACTATTAATATATGATATTAAATATAAAATAATTAATTTATTATATTAAATATACTTATTTATTGTAATTATTTTTTAATAATCATTATCCACCTTCTTCGCATTGATTTGAACATAGTAGAGTCACATATGTGTACGTGTGGACTACCACCTCCATGAAGCGATGTGATTCATTTATCATATTCACATTACATGGATGGTAATTAAGATTTATATAATGAATATATATGATATATATGATACGATAATGATTATTTAAGGTGAATTATTATTTAAATTTCTTCTTTTCCATCCATTTAAAAGTGAAAAAGTGTTCCTGTGTATATATGGCCTACTATCTCCATCATCAGTGTAATTAATATTTCTATCTTTACCTTTTATGGATATATCTATATCTATATTTATAATAAATTTATGTGATATTCAGATCAATATTAACATTATATATAGGATGGAACCCTAATCAAATTTGATGGACTAACACTACCAAATCGAAACATGAATGAGAAATGAAAAAGTTATCAACAGGAACAATGATTTAAAATAAAAATAAATAAACATTTGGAAATATGATATAAGTAAATAAAATGTGGTCATATAAATATTATTATATTTTTATCATACATTTATAATTTTTATATATATTTAATATCGAAGTGGTTATAATTAAATGAAATAAATATAATTATTTAGGTAATGGATTTACCTATCAATATCATTTTATTCTGGATTGTTTATGATTGAAATATTATTGAAGAAATTATATGATAATTATATGATAAATCCCTTTAATTTTTATTATATTATTTTAATTTATCCAGAAGTCAATTTGTTCCTTTCACTTTAATCACTTTTAGAACCAAATAGACTTAAAGACTATTTTTAAAGAATACCGACAATGTTTTAATATTTGGTCATTAATATTTTATTGCATGTACATATTTTTGAAATATGTTCTAAATAATTTTTTACTATGATTATTTAATATAATTTTTAAAAATTCATTTATTTTTTAAAAAAAATTCAAAGGAATCATCTTAACATTTTCTAAATGGGATACTTTTGAAATTTACCGAGAATGTGAATGGAGTCATTATTTTACCGCACACAGCATGAATAATTTTAAATAACATCATGACCACGAAATAATTGGAATATTAATTTAAGAGTTTCAATGGTTATTTAAAATGAATTTTTTTTATTTAATATCAGGTAAATTTTTAGATTTTATAGAATATAATAAAAAATGATAAGCGTATTATCTAAAGATATATTACGGTGGTCATTTAATGGAATTTTCATATGTGATATCATACTTTGATTTCAAAAATGCATTACTAGTGATGTGATATAAAAATACAGTAATTATTATTTATATAGATTGTTTATTATTTTTAGTATTATATTTTTATGAAACCCATTTTTTATCCATGGGTTATTCTATGAGGAATTTATGAAGTTATTATGATACCCATTTTATTTACACGGCATGTGATATGATGATAAGATTAAAATTTTATAGTACTATGCTTTATGAATGTATTGTATTCCTTATATGAATGGTGGGAATATAATTATATATTCATATAGTGAATTGGATGTATTTTTATATCTTATGTGACAATTATGGGAAATAAGTTGATGTTTTGTTCCATGTTTCCCCCTCACTGTCATGTTCAGGTTAGAATTCACTATTTATGAATAGTTTCCAATTGGTATATTTGTGGAACTACAAACACCCAATGGTTCTATATACATGAGGACCTATATTCCAAAGGCAGGAGCTCATATAGTGGTTTTGATGATTACACTTAAGAACTGACATTGGTCAAGAGGATTGAAGTTCAGGCTCATAGCACCCTTTTGGGGGAATTATTGACAACTCTTGGACTCTCTTTTAGTTTTAAGATATATTCTAAAGTCCTTTATAAAATCCCAAGTATGATGTGGGTGATCCCATAGTTAACAACCAATTATTAACACTTATAGAAGTTATAATCATCTATATGTATCTCAGGTTCTCCATCAATGGAGATATTTTTATGTATCGGAGGTTCTCCCTTTGTGGTATCCTCTTGTATACTAATCAAAGATTCATTGGGAATTATTACAATGATACAGGATTTGTAACCACTCAGTAGAGTACTCTAAATTGTATTTCCATACATGGAGACAAAATTTATTTTTATGTTGGGATATAACCCACAAATGGGATTCATACATGTCCTTATGAAAGGAATCAAAACCCACATTGTTCAGTACCACTTAATGGGATACATCCTTAATTTTAATGTCATGTGATAAGGTCATAACAACATTGTTTAATATCATGTGGAAAGTATGCCAAGGTGTAAGGTACCTAGTGAAATTTTGGTGTGGGGCTTATGTCGAATTGGCCTAGAGATCCTATAAGGAAGATTGATTCCCATGTTAAATTAAATCCTACCAGGAATATGGCCCAGAGAGAAGAGGTTTGATTATGTATTTTTTGTTTGGACCTCCTGGAAGATTAGTACATATCACATATGGATGGAAATCAAATCAAATGGATTTCAGTTATGGATAACTTATCCTATGGAATATTTTTGAAGGTTTTACTCATATGGGAGTACAAAGCTTTGAGAGGATTAGGTTTTTGTAATATTCTTTAAAATTATTCCTAGACTATTTGATGACATGATGGGGGATTAATCCTAAATAGGATTCCTGGTTAAATGGCCCATGAACAGTTTTTAAATCACAGTAATATGTAGTCTTGTTTTTTGGATTAGTCCTAAAGGGGATTCCTTGGTTAAGGTAAATATTATTGGTTCTTCCTCTAGAGGAGGATTCCCATTGAACTCGAGACCCAGTTCGTTGTCCTACATACCTTGATTATATTAGGAATTAGAGTTATTTTAGTGCAATATATTGCATTTATGATGAACATTTCTAGATCTTAATTAACCTCTAAGCCCCCATGAATCAGGATCGGTGTTCCAAACAAGGGGAAATGGAAGAACCAAGATACCACATAATCTATTTTTGTCTGGAGGTAGAAATGGTGAAAATATCAAAGGGAAAGGTATGGGGAGTTGAGTGTTCATATCTTCTCTACCCAAGGATGGTAGTGGAAGAGGTCAAGGTTATGCAACATCCTTATTTTAAATTTACCCTGTAATGGGTCCATGGTATAAAGACTGGGGAGGAACGTCATCATGAGAGAATAGAGAAGGCTCGGTAGACCATCCCCCCTCTAACCCTGTTTTTAGGAGGCAGAGATGAGCGACGGTGTAACCTCCTACGAGAAATTCTTGGGGGTCACTCCATGAGGGGTTCCCTTGTACAAGTTGGAGATTATTCCTATGTAGGTTTTCCATTTGAGGTTTCGTGGGGAAAATTCCAAAGGAGTATTCCCCTGATTCAACCTATTATATGGTTCATGTTATGATTGTTGAGGATTTTCTTGAGGAGTGTATCAACTGAAGGTACTCAAGGAATATAATATGAGACTCTCAATACATAACACTTGAATAGAACCAAGAAGAGTATTTAGACTCAAGGGATATTCTGGGATTGTGTAGAAGTATCTAAAATCATGGTATTCTGGGGGTGGATGTTATGGTTTTACATGTTGAAACCAAAAATGTCCCCGACCGAGACCAAAATGTTTTCTTTGCGACTCTCTATTATTCATCAAAGCTAGTGATGACAGGGGAGGGCTAAAACCACAATATAGATTGGATTCTGAGCAGGGATGAATGGTCATAGTCCCCCAGTGTGGACCAGTGGGATTGACTATGTGGGTTTCCCAGTTATGTCACCCATGTATGGGTTAGCTAGGTATGGGTCTTCCAGGTGGGTCACCCCAGTGCTACGCTAGGGGCCTCTCCCTAATAATGGAGGGCCATGGTAGGTTGACAGAGTAGGGATTGAGTGCTTTGGTGAAATAGATGTGTGGGTAGATTGATACCATTGGATCAGCATCAAGTAGTTCGACCATCGTCTAAAATTTTGAGGTAGAGAGGTCTATTTATAGACATGCAGGTGGGCCTACGTGAATGGACATGCATGGAGGAGCATGTGCAGAGGGGCCTATGTGAATATGTATGTGTGAGTGGGCCTAAGAAGATGGGATTGAATGGATGGGCCTATGAAGATAGGCTTGTGTGGATGGGGCTATGCAGATGGGCCAGTGCAGATTGTCTATATGGTGATACACATTCCTTTATAAAACATGACCGACTTCCAAGTGCCATAAAATTTGATATGTGAGTATTTTTGTGTTCTAATACCTTTCAAATTGAAACTCTCAAAGAGATATACACTTTATAATATGTATAATACACTACATTTCCTGAAACAAATTCATACATTTCAATTTAATGTGATGAAATATTTTTATCATCAATCTTGGATATCCATGGCCAACTTCTAAAGGGGTTTCATTCCACTTATCCCTCATTTTGGAGAAACCTTTTGGAAAATGGAAATAAAACCTTCATCTTTTTCTATCATGGATAAAATTTTAATCAAACTCTGTATCTGTTATCTATGTGAGGATCACATCATGAGTTCTACGACAAAGCACAAGAAACGTATTCTATGATATCAACAATACACTAGGGGAAACAATTCAATATACTTTATCCACTATAATAAAATAGATGGTAATGCTTGATCAATAATTCGAAATAGGTGGTGATTCCAGATTAACTATAGGAAACATGGGATTATATCTGATCCATTAAGATATAGGAAATTAGTTGTTATACCTAATCCACTATGCTTTTATGGTATCAATAGTTAACCATGGCCTATGAAATAGTTTCTATAACTATTATATTGCCATACCTTTATATCATATTTTTATTTTTATGATTTAAAATCATTTATGATGATAAATTAATGATGATCTTGTACTCTTATAATTCATGTTTTTCTAAAAGATAAATTTTTGTTCTATCACTCATGATTTTGATCAATGAAAGATTGGGTATAATCATTTTTTGTTATTTCCATGATCCCTTATGCTTGCTCTTATCTTATTATTTAATATGTTAATTAATTAATATCTCTAATTTTTACCCATACTGAGAATCTAAACTTTGCTTTTATTATGTTTTTCATTCCCTATCATATAATGAATGGTTTAAGTAGGGTATGTGAATAAGGGTAAAAAGTATAAATTAATTCATGATAGATGATGAAAAATGTTCCATAATAAGAGGTTTATGTATCTAGCCCATAAATATAGTATCATTTGCAGTCATGCAATGGAATTAAATTTTATAGTTAGAATATTCATCTAAAAAATGTAATATTTATGCATGAAATATATGGGTCTCTATAGTTGGCATCTGAGTAATTTTTATATAATATTTTCATATTTGGTTTAGAAAAAATTGGTGTGAAATCTAGGAATTATTCTAGTTATAGGAAAATAACCTAATTTCTTTTAATAATATATTGATTTTATTATATAAATATATCCTTTACTAGTTACTACAAGTGCATATGGTTTTTTCATAGCATTATCAAGGGGTAATAAGCTTAAAAGGTATTATAATAGTATATATAAACCATATTTCTAGTGCTCGGTGAGTGTTCCCTTACTAATCACACGGAGTGACACTCCCATGGGTTTGTCTCGGATTAAATCATGTTTTCCTTGTGAAAAACTATGATGGATGTGAATATGTTATAAAAATGATTTCCTTGGTTAAACCTAAGGTGACCGAGATTGGAATGGTGTTATGATTTAGATATTTTATGATTTATTATTAATGATAATATGATTTATCACTCTGATTAATGATGCATTATGGTTAGGATATCCATTTTGGTTTTAGTCAGTGAATGAAAATTTAATTATGATGATAAGGTTGTGGCAAGTACTCTCAAATATTTTTGTATTCTCTTTGATCAGAGTCATTTGAATTATATTAGTTTTCTAAAATTATCATGTTATAGTAATTCATTTCATCAATGAATATATTTTGAGTTAGTTGTTTAAACTTCTAATAATGGGATAATGGAATCTCAAGTTTATGATTCCCCTTTGATTTATGTTTTTGGGAGTTTAACTCCTACAAATATTCTTATTCTCCCTCTATTTGAATTCGATTTTATGTTGGTCATGTATTTGATTTCTTCATAAATATCCTACATCAAACGTAGAGAGAGGGAAGTCATGTTTCTTATATTAAAATAAAAAATGTAAGTTTATATGTATGCTGATAAACATTAAAATTCTATGGAAATTGAACCCATTGTTTGGGTCATTATTCCTATTAAAAATTGGTTTTTATCTCAATTTATTGGGAGAAACTCAACACTGAAGTTATTCCTTTTTTATGAGAGTTTGTTAATGTTTTTCAAGAAGAGTGTCCTAGAATTTTTCAAAATCGTGACTTTTATTTTAAAATAGAACACATACATGGTACTACACCTATTTATAATACACTATATAGAATATCCACAATTGAGTTATTAGAATTGAAAAAGAAACTCCAAGGGAATCATAATAAGGGATCCATAAACTATAGTACATCACCTTATAGTGCACCTATACATTTTTGTTAAGAATAAATATAGTTCAATGAATATTTTCATCGATTATAGGAAACATTAAAGGATAAATACTAAGATAAAGTATCTTATAACATATATCAATTATTTATTTGATCATTTATGAGGATTTCAATGATTTTCTAAGATTACCTTTTTCTGGATATCATTAAACGGGGGTTTAAAAGGAGGATATTAAAAATATAGCCTTTTATATGAGCTATTGGCATTATGAACTTATAGTAATGTCATTTTTTCTTACTAATTTCCCTATTATCCTCATTGATTTATTAAATAATGCATTTATTTAATAACTTGATTAGTTTTTCATAGTCTTTTTAGATGATACTCTTATATATTCAAATAGAAATGAAGAGCATAAATATCATTTTACAAATGTGTTTATGGCCCTATAGAGTGATAATTTGTATGAAATATTTACCAAGTTTAAATTTTGGAATTATATAGTTTCATTCGAAGATATGTAATATGAATTGTGGGTATATTACTGGATGCCTCAAAGAACGAAGTTCTTTAGTAATGGCTTAGACCAAATATTATAACTAAAATCCATTGGTTCTTCAGTGATGTTTTTTGAGATATTTATCATGAAGAACTAATCCAGTAACCAATTTGACTCCAAATTGGGTTATATTTATGTGGATAGTCTAATGTGAATGGAATTTCAAGGAGCTGATAGGATTGTTGCTAAGTGCACCTCTACTCACACCACCCTATAGTAGGGAAGGTTTTTAATCTATATTATTGTATCTTAGAAGGGACTAGGATGTGTAATCATGTAAAATGATATTTTTATTTCCTGTACCTCAAGAAAATTAATTTTTCATGAGTAAAATTACCCAAAACAATATTTAGAGAGAGCCACGGTAATTTTTACATTATTTATATAGAGGAATATTCATTACGGAGAAAGGTGTGATATATATAACGACAAAAAATGATTAATGTGTTTATAAAATCATAAATGTTTTAATATTAACCATAGAATATGGTTAGAGATTATTAAATATTATTATTTTTAAATCCATTAACACCCCGGGAATGAAAATAAGTTGGCAGCTTTTCTAATTTGAAAGGTTCATGCTATCTAAACTATGATGAGGATAGAAAGTTGAGAAATATTTATGGTTTTTCAATGGATGGATTCTAAAATATTCAAGGAGGGGTAGAAATAATATCTTTCTCAAATTATTGTTGATACATCTATACAATTGATAATTAAATAGGTGGAGAAGGATGATAATGAACATCAAAATAAGGTCAAATATTATGCAGAGTTAAAACTTGATTGTAATGGAATGATAAGGTTCATCATCATTGTATTTGTTAAATATATACCAGATTTTAATAAATTATATATTGGATGTAGGGAATATTTCAGCATTTTCTTTTCATCATGGATGTAAAAAAATCTATGGAAATATAGAAATGTTTTTCTAGTGGTTCAAAACGAAATGGAATTTTCAATAGAATGTATCTCGATGGCTGGTATACTAACAAATTAACATTGAGAGACATAAGTTTAAGGGGATGTTAAAACATTTAATGAATCATGTTTGGACCTATAATACTTTGGAATATTTTGGAGAATAATTCTAGAGTTATGTGCTTAGTCGGCATGGGATCCTGGGGCCCAGAGAGCCTTAGCATTGTAATTTTTCAAAATATTAAGTATATTTTTTCACATGCATGAAGTTTCTATTGAAATGTGTTATAACTCATGATGGGAGTCTCAGAATAGAATAACGAGACCACATTTGACTTCAAGATATATTTTTTACCCTAGGCAAGACATAAAAATTTTTAGCACCATGTGTTGGGTCAGAGGCGAGTTAGCTTCAGTGCGTTAAAAGGGTAGGTAATTTATTTTAGATATTTTAAATATATTTTCTCCCTCAAAACCCCCATTTGTTCATGTAGAAACAAGGGGAGACACACCTCATCTCCCCCTTATTCCAATGGATGAAAATTGAGCTTAATAAAAGAAATTAGGTTCTATAGATCTCTGTTCTTGGTGCTTATTATCATCAGATTGAGAAGCAGCACGATCCGAGAATTATTCTACATGGTGTTTCTCCCTCTAGGTAGTTGGATTTGATTTTTGGTATTGATACCATTTCAATGATTTATTTAAATTCTTAGGTCCCTATTACATATGTTAGAGATCCCAAATAGGTCTATCTATATGTTTTGGGTGAAACAAGTGTGAATTAAGTGACCCGCAAGGTAATTCTTGAATGGAATCTCCAACTAGATGACATATAGTCTAGTGAGCATGTAAAGTTTTCTTCCTGTTCAAGAAAGAATATGACTTTTTGGGACTACACATAATATACCAGAGTTACACACTATGTAGTGACCCTGTGTCATGTGTCCATGGTAAATGGCTAGAATTGGCCATGTGATAGTACATAGCATTGTATAAGTGCACATCCAAAATTCAAGGACATGGGGTTGTAGAAACGGGCATGGGAAGAAATAGAATTACCGGTCTCTGTTAATCATAAACACATCATTTTGTATAGGATACATGGTGTGTGATGGAGAAGGATGATAAATACATGTGGAATACGAGCATGGCATGGGGATGAGTAGGGAAGAACATGTCATTTATGGTTTATACACATAATGTAATCTTTTTTTAGTGTCACTTTTCCAATGCTATAGATTGGTTTGGTTCCTAAATTGAGATGTTGAAAATTTTTATCCCCTTTGAAATCAAGGCATGGGATTTACTTTCCTCTCTTATTAGTTGATATGGGACTCCCAACATCATGGTTGCAGGTTCTATACCTTGGGGTAGTTCTTATGGTGTTGGTACACCCTTGTTAGATGATTTTATGGGTTCTTTGTATCATTCATGTAGTTAGAGATATTGTTCACAAATCATGATAGGGTGTATGAACTCCAAACATTTTGGTCAGATAGAGTAGTTACTCACCTGTTGGACAAGGGTGTGGGTCCTCAATTCGTGGAGTAGGGACTACCCTACTATGTCTGGGAATGCGTCTTGCAGATGTGATATATAGATAGAGTTGGTACTCCCATATCGTTTTGGGGTGTGGTTCCTCTATCCTTGTATTCAGAAATCCCATGTTATGCTAGGGTGTGGGTCATCCTTTCATATTGTGTTTTGGAAAAGTTGTTACACCACTGTCATAATAGGGAGCAGGTCCTTTAGATTAAGGATGATAATACCATATTGTTTTAGGGTGTCGGTCCCTAATAGTAATCAAACTAGTTGAGCGGTACACCCCTACTGTTCTATGGTGCATGTCCTCTAGTTGTAGAGTGGTACTTCGCTGTCATACCAGGGTGTTTGTCCTCACCTATGGAGTAGCACTCCCATATCTCTGAGTAATGTATAGCAGTGGGACCTCCATTTCAGATAGTACTCCCTAGACAGATTGATGTGAAAACCACTCCACATAGGAGTGACAATGGTTTTTAGGGTTAGTTTGGATCTATTACTCCCACTACTATACGGAAGTTGTGTGGTGTGGTTTCTTGAGTTCTCTCTCGCTATAGGGGAGGTATGCAGTGAATAGTCTATTATATTACTCCCTCAACTATGTGAAGTGGTTGGGGTAAGGTCTCTCTACATGGGTTTATACAGCCTCGTGTAGGGTTCAGGAAAATATTTAAGTACCTTTTGTGATGGGAACAATAGATGGAACTAGTTATTTGTTGCTAATGGAGTGTATCTCTCAGACAGGTTCTATATGGGATGGTTGAGCTCATGGAATGTGTTGTCCTATTTTTTTCTTACCTTCATTCCTTCAAATAAATTCTTGTAGCTAGATGTGAGTTCATTACCTCATTAAACTTGGAGTCTGATACAAGTATATCTTTTTGATTTATGTAAGTCCTTGTGGTCTTTTCATGTTTTTGGGTTGACACCCCTTGTGGACTGAGTCGACTAGTTGTGTACAACCAATGATGGTTATAGATGGATTTTTTCTCTTGATTGGGTTCCCTCTTGCTAGGTCAAATAGACATTTCCCTTTTATTTTCATTATTTCCATTTGGGATTTTTGTGCGCCAACTGATTATTTTTATAATAACGCTTTCATAGGCTTTTCCTAAATGTGTTGTGTCTATTTAATACTGTAGGCCTTTCAATGGAGTCCCTGGAAGACCTGAGGGAGGTGGTGCCTAGTGAGCTAGACTAGCCAAGGTGTTTACGAGATCCTAGCCAAGGAGTTTTCTAGTAGATTCATACATTATAAATCTCCTATTTATGATTAGGTTTGATACTTTTATATTTCTCTATTGGTGGGAACATGTGTTTACCCTTTTATGTTTTTTACTTCTTTTTACTCTAGTTGGGGATAGCTATATGCATTCATTTTAGTTTCCAGCTATTTATAACTCTATATTGTTACATGGAAGTGTTTTTGGGTGAGGGAGTACAAGTACTTTAAGAAAAGGCCAACCATCTATGTGATATGTGTATATGGCACTAGTCTCAGACCCTTGTCCTATTAGAGGTGGTTTTTGGGAGTTGCATCCCAGGCCATGTTGGTTTGTGTCACGAGAGAGTGGTATCATAGCTGGATCCATTTTGGGACAACTGTGTCAGGATCTTGGTTTGAGATTCATAATAAAAATTTTAGGGTGTTTCGAGTTCGGATCTCATGGTATAGGTTCTAGTATTAGTATGGTAGCTGACATATACATTCAATAGGGATCATATAACCTTCGTTTTGACATAGTACATTAATACGTTGTTTATAGGGAAATATTGGTACATGTAAAATAAAAGATTTGTTTTATGTTTTTCCTTGTCCTTATTTAGTCATATCCCCATATATACTCTTTGATAGTTCCATGTATTGAATTCTGTTTCAAGATCCCACTATAATGACATCCATATTGGGTTTCATGATAGGGTTTTGATGTTGTTACTCCCCATTATGAGGCTTCAGTGTAGGGAAATAGTTCTTAGTAGGTACCACTAGATGGTCCTCCAGTTGATCCACTGCCCGTTGAGCAGCTGGTTAGGCTAGAAGTTCAGGTCAAGGATTCATATAGGATGATTGCACTTCATGAGTTCTAGTAGAAGTAACCTATGAGGTATCTGGGTGATCTAGACCCCTAGGAATCTGATAATAGTATTGATCTAGTCACACCTATTTTCTACATTGTGAGGTCACCTTCCGATTAGATGGTGGTCCTAGTGGTGAACCTTCTGTACTGTTCATCTGGGTGATGATGGATTTTACTGATGTAGTCCTGCAAAGAGGAAAATCTCACTTGTGTAGATTTTGAGAAACTCTTTTTGGGACGATTTTTAGCCCACCATGTTGAGATCAGTTCATATACAAGAGATTTTACACCTTTTCCTGGGTAACATGATTATGACGGAGTACTCAGTGAGGTTTATAGACCTATCATGTTACTCCCTGTATATAGTTCAACGAATGTCCTTCATATCATAGTTCTTTTAGAAGGGCCTCCATAGATACATATGCGTAGTTGTGGTCTTGATGTGCCTTACCTCTTATACGGGGGTATTGTAGCTAGCTCTAGTCAATGAGAGATTCCTAGAAGAGAGATAGGTGGATTTCAATCGTAGTGGTGGTCACAAGGTTGATTCGTCCATAATGGTAGGCTGACAACAATTGACGATATGATGGCATAAGAAGAATACATATTCTTTGACTCAATAATGTGGGTCTCTAGCATGTGATCCATGTAGTGGATTATAAAATACATAAGAGAGGTGGTGTTACACTTGCGACGGTTGGGGAAATCTTGCTAGATATTTTCCAACTAACAATGATGCTGAGTGGGATCATGATGATGGTCCATTTTGGAAGATTTATCATTTTGAGATAGGATTTCTAAAATATTTTGGATGTGGTGTATGAGCTTGTAGAGAATCAGATTGTGGAAGGTAGTTCAAGGTGTTGCCACCCCCACCCCCATTTGGCCCACAAAAGGATTAGGGAGCTTGAGGATGTGGCCTAGGATAGCTATAGGCCGTACTGGCTTTTAACCCAGAAGTTATGAGTTTTAATAGATGTAAACTATGTTTCCATTCTAATTTATGGATTCATGGTTATTATACACTTTTGTGAGGTACTCATTTCTTTTCAATTTTTGCTCATGGTATTTTGTGGGCAACGTGGGGAACTATTGCAACCATGTGTTGGTGTTGTTCGATATAGCTTCGAATTCTTGAGGAAAAGGGTTCATATACCTACCCAGAATTGTTTTTTATATGATAATAAAACCATGAGGGAGAGTCACTACCACACAAAGAGTAAAATATCAAGGTGTGGTGAATGAGTCTCCATGACTTGTGTGATCAGGTCCTGGTGATGTGTTGTTGGTTGCGATAGATGGTTTGATATGACATAGTGAGAGAATTTGGGAATCCAATTGTTTTTCATTAGTAAAATCATGTTCTTCGAATCGTCTTTTTACATGACACGCATAAAGAGGATGTGGAATAGTTTGGTATAACATTGGACTCAAGAGAAAAATGGATGTATTCATAACTATGATTCATTTTTGTTACACAATAAAAACCCTACGGAAAATATAGTTCCACCCCAATATGATAGTGTTTAGGTGTGGTGGAAAATCTCATTAAACGTTTCGATTTGAGCTAAATTCATGATAATCAGTGTTAGAGAAGGACATGGCCATACTAGTGGAGTTTTTCAGCATAACCCTTGTGCTTGGAAGCCCTGGTGATGGGAGATCCTTTCTAGAACCATTCCATAATGGTAGGGTAAGACCCCATGAGATTTTTTGTATTGTGGATTGGTTTTCTACCATCCATACTCATCTTGGATTACACTGGTGGGAGTGGTATTGTTTCTATTTTAGAGAGTTCAGTAACATTTGGAGGATCACATATGAAGGTCTTTTTAATACCCAGTGTTTACACTTGGACAACCCTCTTTTGTTCATTGCTAGCCTCGTGTGCTAGGTTTCAACCTTAAATTCAAGACTCTTGAGGAGGTAGTGGTGCATTTTATCCATGGGTGTATATTAACTATGGGGATATGTCAATATTTTTGTATGGTTAGCAAGGTGGTGTAATATTACACTCTTTTACTACAGATCGTCTAGGGTTCCCAGTGCTTCCCACCTATCTCAACTGTGGAGACATGTTCTTGTTTCATGAATTTTCACTGGTTGGATATTTACTTGAGTACGGTATTTCCTTGGGGTTTCCCCTTGGTGTGTTCTTGTAAGAAGCGTAGAAAACCTTGTTGAACGTGTTGGTATGGGATCCCCAGTGGAGATCCCAGTTTCTTTCCAAAGTTCATTGGCTCTCACTTTTAGGGGAAAATCCATAATTTGGGGAGAATGTAATGATTTGGGTTTCAACCTATAATGCTTTAGAATATTTTGTAGAATGTCTCTAGTGTTAGGGGTTGATTCAGTGCAAGATTCTAGGGCATGATGAGCCTCATTGTGGTGAATTTAAAAAATATTAAATATATTTTATCATACAGACATAGTTTCTTTTGAAAAATGGAAGAACTCTTGAGTATTGTCTCAGATCAAAATTCTTATATTTGGATTGATATCATAACATCATATTTACCCTTGGCATGACATAGAATTATTCATCCCCATCAGGTTGGTCATAGATGAGTTCGCATCAGAGCATAAAAATGAGATTTAATTTATTTTAGTTGATTAAAATTAAATTTCCACCCCTCAAACCCTTTGATGTGCATTGAAATAGATGGAGATGTGCATCCTCTCTCCCTTTGGATGATGGATGAAAACAGCGGCAAATAATAGAAATAAGATGCTTCTGGTCTCTGATCTTGACACTGATAGTCATCAGGTCAAGGAGAAACATGATCCAGGCTTCGTTCTACGCACAAATATTCATTATTCCACCCTCATGGTAGGTAGATTTTATTTCTTTATCGTGGTAACCTTTTTATGATTTTTTATGGTTTTAGATTCTTATTATGAAATCTAGAGTTCCCTCTTAGTTTGGTGTACTGGTTTTGGGTGAAACTAGGGAGAATCAAGTGACTCATAAGGTAAAACATGGCAGGAATTACCATCAACACAACATATAGTTGAGTGGAAACATCATGTGTTCTTCCAATTTGGGGAATAATATGACTTTTGGGGAATACAGGTCATGTAACAGAGTTACATAACATGTAGTGACCCCGTTTTGTGTGGCGACCGGACATAGCTTGGTTTTGTCGGGTGACATTCCTTGGCCATCTAAATGTACATGGTCAAAATACAAATTCATGGGGTGCTATAAATGGGAATCAAAAAATTACATGGATAGGTGTTAATTTCACAAGAACATTCCTTGTATTATGGGATGCATGAAATGTGAATGGCACGACTGGCTGGGTCATGGGGAAGAAGAACAAGGCCAGGTAATGGGTGAGATAGAACATTTTGTGTAAGAGTATTACAGGCCATGCATGCCTACTTGACCAAGCCATGAAGTGTGAATATGAGACACAGCTAGGTACTCGGGTGGGTCTACACACTAGGTACATATTTGGGATATTCTTCAGATATTTATCTTTTTGAATATCCTTCATTATAACTCATATTTAGGCCTGTGAGTAGCCTATCTTGAGTAGTTTTCCATGTATAACATGATGGTGGCCACCATATTATACTACGAGATACTGTATGGAACGGTTCAAGTATGATGTTGTTGTAAGTAATCTTAGCCTTGAGTAGTGATCATGGTGGACCACTGGTTGGATGTCGGGATCAATACCCTTCCCATTTACCTTATGATATGGGTCCACTTGACACATTATATCGGTAGATCGGTGCTACACTATTGTATTAGGGAACTTCTATAGAGACCCTAGCCTTTTACACACATCATTACATGATTTTCAGCATTGTAGATCATTATATTACAAGGCAAGGATCGTAAAGTCTAGTGTCTTGGATGACTAGGTACATAAAACATAAAACATGGAAAGAAATATGACATTTAATTATTTAGTCCTCATAAAGATCATGTGACTTCCATTGTGATCATAAATCTACATAGGTAACCTGGGGATGACATGAACAAAGGGATGAGCCAAAAATTCCAGTAAGGGAGTTAAAAAATAATAAAGCATTAGCACAAGGGTTAGAAGTCATGACATAGTGATATAAAAAGGAATGGAACATATAAACATGGGATCATATAAACACGGATTCATAGTAATGTGGAAGCGACAAAAAATCATGACATTAGCATGAGTCAAGGAAAATTTCACATAGATAAGCACAAGTCAATGTAAACAGCCAAGACTATTTCACATGGTAGCATGAGTCAAGGATAACCACCGACACTGTTGCACATAACATCTCAGGAGACACAACTTTACACAATCAATTTGGGTGATATCTAATCACACTATTCATAACGTGTTCATTAATATTATTTCCACATATAAAACCATAAATAATCAATCATAAATAAACAAAAGTGTTACCCAAAGTAAGAAAGGGGAATCAAAATCATGTCATAAAGCATTAAAATGAGCATATCATAAAATTGTACATGATGAAAAAGAATTAGATCATTCATGGAAATTAATCAGGTATAATAGGAATATATCATGATATGTCATTTCAATTTTAAGTGATTACATTAAAAATATCATTTAATAAACTTTATAAATACAACATTTTAGTGTGGTTTAAGGAAAATACCAAAGATCACTTAAAACAGATAAGGGAATAATATTTTATATAAAACTAGACATAAACCAAAAATGTTTCAATAATAAAAGGTTTAGTTTTATGAAAATAATGGTTTCTTGTAATAGATTATATAGTGTAATTGAAAATGGGTAAGAATTCAAGAAGTTCCCTTAAAACGAGTTTCCTTATCAGGAAGTATTGAGGAGGAAATCATTAAAAAACATGTATATACCTGAAAGAGAATGATGAATGGATCTTAACACATATGTTTGGATCGTATAAATATAATACATAATACGTACATAAAAATAAAATATATTTTGATTTAGGTAAAAATAATGAAGGAGAAACCTGATGGAATAATGGAGGTTCGGGTAGAATACCTTACCTTAAGTTTGATGGTGTCCATCACATGATCTGATTAACTTGTAAAAAAAATTAATTCATAAATTAATATTTCTAGAACCACTTATTTATATAATTTATTTATTATATCTTTATTAAGTTCATCCATGAACTTTTGACATGTTAGGAGGTTTATTTTCATTGTTTGTTTCAATGTTTTTCATGATTAGTTTACTTATATACATGTAAGGATAACCATGTAAGATAATAATGGTTGTCTAGAATTAGAGTTATATGTTACTATTTATCATCTATTAGATTAAATGGTTATAATATTTATTTTTTTAGTCAAGATGAATCATTATATAAAACTTTACTCATAATTGTTTTGGTTAATTGGGGGGTTTTTGATCACATCGAAAATATTTTTCTTTAAAAATTTATAAAATATGTACAAAATATTCCAAAACATTAAATTAGACATTATATATATATAAATATATTATACTCTCTTTCAAACATAACATGTTATCATGACCATAATTGAAGATGGTAATAGAAATTGAAAACCTATCATCCTTGAATGTGAGATATTAACACCTCTCGGATGGTGTTTTCGTGCCAATATAAACGGAGGGGAAAGGAGAGATGATGATGATTTATTCCATTATAATAATAAGATTCCAATACATTAAATTTACTAGAGTTATCATAAACTTTGCATGAAATTAGGTGAGGAAAGAAAAATAAAACAATGGAACTTGAATGAAAATAAAAGAATGAAAAGTGGAATTTAACTCTTGAATATATCTTCCTTCAGAACCACTTTAAGGGAGAGTATTTGGTCATATGAATAGAACAAGGTCTATTGGACATCATATAGGGGACAAGGGAGGTATTTGAGTAGAATTTGTACTATGGACAAGTCTTGAGAGGAGTGAAGAGTAGAGGGGTTGAGGGTGGTTTTTATATCTGAGGGGAGGAGGGTTTTCTCAATATTTTATTCATTATTTTATTATTTTTCCTAATATAATCAATAAGATTGATTATTATGAAAAAATAGTAATATTTACCTCTAAGGTCAAACCCAAGGTTCTTACATCATCCATAATTTAATAAATAGTGTATTAAACATATAAAGTATATATTCAGCAAATTACCATATTTTATTATTCCGTAAATATTCATGTAATTTAGAAGAATCCCAAAAATTATCCCCATCACTTTTTTGACATTTAGGATTCCAAAATGAATTAAATTATATGAAAATAATTTTTATTATATTTTAAATTTAATTTTTAATTAAAAACATAATTTATTTGAACAATACAAATTTTAAAATTAAATCTTCTATTCTAACACCTTGAAAAATTTACTAAGATTTCTTAAAATTTTTATATAATCATAAGTCATAAAAATATTAATTTATGAATACATTTTATGAAAATAAATTTTCTTTTAAAATTTTAAATTAATCATAAATTTTTAATTAAATATACATGACTCATAAAAATACTAACATTATGAAATAATTATATCATATTGTCAATTATAAGATGGATAGGTTTTATTTATACTTTCATTGGTGAGGTTACTTATTCACTTGGACAATTTAATATTCATAAGGGTCGTATTACTATTCATAAGGATGACATTACAATTCATAAGGGTCAGCTACTTTTCAACAAAAATTATGTTTGTTTTATCTGACTCCAAACATCTTACAAATCACAACTGTATATGTCAGATTTTCGAAATTCAAGTCACTGAAGTGACAATATTATATTTAAAGGTGAGATAGTACTTATTAGTCCATTTTGTGATGATTTAATGTGATTATACTATATGAAATAATTATAAAAATGGGAATTTACACTGATTAAACTTCGGGTCATTACATTCTTCCCCTTTTTGAAATTTCACCCCTGAAAATCATTCTACATTCTAAGACGTTAACAGGTGTGGGTATTTTTCTCTTATTGCCTTCTCTAGTTCCTATGTTGCCTCTTCATATTTATGGTTCCACCATACTACATTGAATAGGTGAGTAGTTTTTTGTTTATAATATAATCCCTATGATCCCAGATCTTCACTAGCTGCTCCTCGTAAGAAATATCATTTTCCAATTGTACCACCTCTGAAGATAGTACATGTGATGGATCTGGTATGTACATTCTTAAAATGGATACCTGGAAGACATTATGTACTTTAGACATGGTAGGTGGATGTCCTAGTTGATAGTCCACAACTCCACCATGATCAAGGATCTCGAATGGTTCGATGTACCTAGGACCTAGCTTTACTTTTTTCTCAAACCTCATGACCTTATTCCATGGAGTTTTGCATAGGATACCATGTCTCTGAAATTGAACACAATGTCTCGTCGATGATTGTCTCCATAGCTCCTTTTTTGACATTGGGCTTCCTTGATGTTCTGCTGAATGGTTTTCACCTTATCCACTATTTCTTTGACCATTTTAGGTCCTAGAATCTTACACTCACCGAGTTCATCCCAACATTCTAGTGTTCTTTACCTTTTCCCATAAAAGGATTCATATAATTCCATGCAGATGTTGGAGTGAAAACTGTTGTTGTAGGAGAATTAAACAAATGGAAGCATATGGAACCACCCTACAATGAAGTCCATAGAATACTTTTCAATTTTTCTTCTAGTGTATTAATAGTTTTCGTAGATTTTCCATCAGTTTGAGGAAGATATTCCATACTGACATTCAGTTGTGTTATTCGAGCATGTTGGAGAATTTTCCAAAACATCATGGTGAATCTCGGCTCATTATCAAATAAAATAGATATTGGTTATCCAAGAAGCCTTACCAATTCTTTGATATATATCATTTAATGTTGATCCATTTAGAAGTCCTCTCTAATGTCAAAAAAGTGAGTTGTCTTTGTAAGATGATCCATAATAACCCATAAAACAATATTTACTCTGGATGTCCTTATATGTTCAGTGAAAAAGTCTATGGTGACATTCTCCCACATCGATTTTTTATGGGTAGTGGCTTCATCATCCCCTAAGACATCTATCTTTTAGACTTAACTTGTTTATATACCAGGAACATTGATGTTTATTCAGTAATATCCTTCTTCATATTATCCCACCAAAATTTCTCTTGGAGATCTCGGTACATCATTGTGCTTCGTAGGTGAATAGAGAATGTTGAGTTATGTGAATCATTCAAAATATAATTATTTATCTCTTTATTATATACTAAACATAATCATACCCAAATCGTACAAATCCTTCCTCATCAATCATAAACTAATAGGATTTCCTATTTCTAACAGCTTCTACCCTTTTCAGAATTTCTAAATCTTTTCTTTGAGATTCCTCTATTTTCTCCATAAAGAATGGATGTACAGTCCTTTGCGAAATTATTCATGATGTTCCTAACTAAATTATTCCCATGTCTATCCTCTGAAAATATAATAAGAATGGATCCTTTTCAATTATGATCATTTATAAAGATTTCGGATCCTTTATACATAGAGCACCTACTACATTATTTTACTTACTGGGATAGTAGTGGATTGATCAGTCATAATCCTTGATGATCTCTAACCATCTCTATGGGCGCATATTAAGCTCTATTTATGTTAATATATATTTGTGACTCTGTATATATCTCACACTTCTACCCATATAGATAATGCGGCCAGATTTTCAATGAAAAGGTCACATCTGGAAAATTCAGATCATGTGAGGGATATTTTTTGTCATGGATTTTCAACTGTCTCAATGTGAAGTATATCACTTTATCATTTTGCCATAGAAAACGGCCAAATCCCTTCCTTAAAGAATCAATGTTCCCAACAAATAGTTCTCCAATTTTCAGGAGCGTGTGTATTGGCATATCAATAAGCCACTTTTGGAGATCCTTAAATCATTCCTCTCATTATTGAGTCCATAAAAAGTTCACCCCCTTCTGTTTCAACTTTGTCTTTTAGTTTGACAATCATGCAAAGTTATTCAAATATTTTCGATAATACCCGGCTAGAACCAGAATGATTCAGATCTCTGTTATAGATGTTGGGATGGGCCACTTTTCATTTTCCTTTCTCTTGTAAGGGTCTATAGATATCCTATTGTTGGGGATAATATGCCCCAATTGTGATAGTTCCTCTATTTAGAACTCACATTTACAGTACATTGCATAAAGTTTCTCCCTTTTCAAATTCATTGTTATAATATTCAAATGTTCCACATGTTCCTTCATTCTCTTGGAGTATATTATAATATCATCGATAATGACTAAATTTTTTTCTAGGTAATCACTAAAGACTCTATTCATTAAATCCATGAATATTTTCAGAGCATTAGTGAGTTCAAAGGGAATCAATATGAACTCATAGTGTCCATACCTCATTCAAAAGGTAGTCTTGGGAATATCTTTCTTTATCACCTTTAATTGGTGATACCTTGACAGAAGGTCCACCTTAGAGAAATAATTGGTCCCATTAATTTGATTAAACAATTCATCTACTCATGGAAGGGGATACTTGTTCTTTATAGTGATTTTATTGGGGTCACAATAATGAATTCATAGACACATTGATCAAGCCTCTTTCATGGTGAAGAGGATTGACACACACCATTGAGAAGCACTCAAAAGTAAAAAACCCTTCTCCAAATTTTCCTGAAACCTTTTCTCCATCCCTTGCATCTCTGCAGTTTCCATTATATATGGTTTACATTATATATCAAGAGATCTAGGAATAATTTAAATTGAGAACTCAACCTCTCGATCAGGAGGAAGACCAGGAAACTCCTCAGGAAATACATCTGTGTAATCCCTCACGATGGGAAAATGATTGAAAAGTGTCATCTCCATTGTCTCAATAAATTAAGCTAGACATGTTTTCTCATAAGGAATTAATATTCAAACATGATACAATGATTGTAAATGAGATTCATCTTCCTCCTTACACTTGTAAATACTTGGAGGATGCTTCGGGATGTGAAGAGTGATCTCTCTTTCCTGATATTTGATGTTTTCTTTATATAGAGACACCCAATCCATGCCCGAGATAACATTTAACACCACTAAATGAAGTATGATGAGATTTTCTAGGAGGTTCAGTCCATTAACATTAACCCGGGTGGAGTTATATACATTGGATGTAGTAATTTCTCTAATACCAATTCTCACAGAAAACCCCACCTCCACATTTTGAGGTGGTTTTTGAATAGTTTAACTAAACTTGAATGATATAAAAGAATTCATAGAACCAGAATCAAATAGTGCATTTTCTATTCTTGAATGAATATCTATCATACCTATCACCACATCATTGTCTAGCTACACCTCAGTAGTGCAGATAGCATAATCCCTTCCTTGTTACCATGGAGGTTGTTGTTTATTTCCTCTAATTACCCTTGTCTTAGGGAAATTGTTTTCATAATTCCCATGATCCTTGCAGTTGTAACACTACACTATAGGTGGAGTGTTGATCTAAACCTTCCTTTATTCTTCCACATTCGTGGGATTCCTCATATACCTCTGGAAGTTAATAATAATATGTCCCACTCTTCCACATTTTAATCAATTCTTGGTTCTCTTTAGACAATTCCAATAATGCTTCTTCCCATAGTTTTGACACGTGGGATTTCCAATCTTCTTTCCATCATGGTATTTTTCTTCCAAACCACTCATATTGGACTCCATTTTCCTCTTTTTGTCTCTAGGTCAACAAGAACATTCAGTGTCTTTGATCTCCATTTCAACCTCGAGGGCACAATGGAAAATCTCCTCGTAACTATTGAAGTGACGAATCGCCAATGCCTTTCATATACTCAGCTTTAGTCCACCAAAAACTGATCGACCTTGCTCCGGTTTTCATGACAAAGCTGGAGGTGTATCTTACAAGCCTTTTGAAGTTTGCTTCATATGCCCCGATGGAATCATCTTCCATCTGCTTAAGCCCGAGGAACTCTCTTTCCATCTTGAGATAGAGGGATTCAGGAAAATATTTATGGAATAACATTTTCTTAAATTTCTCCTAATAGATGTAATCAATTTCATCACGGGACTTTGTATTATTGATCTGTGTACACCACTAATTAGCTTCCCCATCAAAACGATAGACTTCCAACAGGATCTTGTCAATGTCTGAGCATTAGAGGATAGAGAATATCTTTTCAACAGTGTTAATCCACTATTCTGTGATGAGGGTATCAGAAGATCCATAAAACATGGGATGCCTTTTCTGCATAAAGGATTCTACAACAACATTCTATTTCTCTTGAAGGAGGAGGGTGTTCCACATGATTCAAGTTAGTATTCAGAACTTGAGCCAGTTCATCAAGTACTGTCATGAAGTTTTTAGAACCTATTCCCATAATAATTGGCATATCATTAGGGGAATCTTCACATTCCATATCACATTGATTTTTTTCATGTGTTCTTCTACTCTCCTCCATTAACTACGAAAAATAGCATACAATTATATGGATTTTTATAATCTACTGTTAAGCATAAAAATGAATATTTAAAAAAAATCATAAACTATTAAAGGAAAAGTATATCCTGACATGTTATTCTCTTGGTTTTCATGTAGATTATCTATGATCTATTACATATCATATATTCTTATGTGATCTTTTATTCCCTTAAAAATGGTTCTTACTAAGACTATGAATTTACCGAATCAAATCCCATGGGAGTGTCAAACCAAGAGTGCAGCAAGTTCCATTTTAATGGACCACTTCCCGTTCACATCTATCTCAAAGCGGTTTTTTCATGTTTTACCCCTAGATACATCTATTCCAGAGCCACATCCACTTTTTCATATCGATATTGGTATGTATTTTCTTGATTAACAACTTACTCTATACTTAAAAAAATTTCGGGATGTTTTTTATACATAGTCTCATCCATAATATTCTTATTAATGTTCTCTATTCCTAACCTCCAAAAATAACAAGACCATACTCTGATACCAACTATATAAACCCTATCCTTTTACACATGTCATTATATGATTTTCATAATAGTAAATCATCATATTACAAGACCAGGATCGTAATGTTTAGTGTCTTGGAAGATTAGGTACATAAAACCTAAAACATGGAACTAAATATTCCATTTCAATATTTAGTATTCATAAATATACCCTAAATCACATTTTTCTCATACATATTTATAAGATAACATAGGTATAACATTAACAAAGGGATGAGAAAAAAAAATCCCAATAAGGGAGTAAACATAAGAATAAAACTTTAGTACATGGGATAGAAGGCATGACATAATGATATGAAAAGTCTTAGAACATATAAAAATGGGATCATATAAACATGGATTCATAGTAATGTTGTAGAAAAATAAAACATGACTTTATCTTGAGTCAAGGATCATTGCACATATAGGATAAAAAGTTAAGTTTAGCTGCTATGACCGTTGCACATTATAGCATTAGCCAATGCTAACCCCCAAGACCGTTTCACATAACTTCTCATGAGACTCAATATTACCCAATTCAATGGAGTTCTATTTGGGAGAACACATAATAATATGTTCATGAATATGATTTCCACATATGGAATCATACATAATCAATCATACATAAACATAAGGGTTTGTTTAATAGGTCCTTGAAATGTGATATTCTAGATTTAAGAATACTTGTTTCTAGGTGGTTTCCATTGGATTTATTCATGGAACCGGAAACTTCCAATAGTTATTTATATAAAAGAGGAAATTCTTTCCAAAGTCAGGCATTCGTTTAAGTTTTAAACTTTACGATACTTAAGAACCAGCATCGGTCGAGAATATGGGACATCAAACTCATCACACCCTTTTGGGGGGAATTAGTTTCTACTCCATGACTCTTTTTGAAATTAAAATATTTTCATGATTCCATATTAATTGACCAAGTATATCATAATTATCCCTTGTAATTTAAAATCACATATTTAACATGTATAAATGTTTTAGAATTATCAGTATGTATTCAAGGTTTTCCATCAATGGTATCCCCTAATATACTGATTAGAGATTCTTTTAATAACCATTTATGATGATACTGGTTTTTAAGCCACTCAGTGGGGCACTCTAGAATTTATTGTCATCCCGGGAGAAGAAGGTTTGTTTTCATCTTGGGATCGTTCTCATAAAATGAGATACCTGCGTATCCTTGTGAAAGGAATCAGAACCCTTGTAGTTTGGTTCCACTTAATGGGACACAACATACCTTTTAAGTTCACGTGATAAGGACCCCTAAGCGGAAGGTTCTTATTTACAACATAGTGTGGGACTTATGTTAAAACATCCCAAGGAACTGGGAAAGGATATGGGTTTCCAAGTAAGATCAAACCCTATTGGGAGTATGGCCCAAAAAGAATAGGGTTGATTTGAAGTGTTGGGTTTAAACCTCAAGGAGTCTTCCAACATATCCCATATGGATGGGAATCAAAGCCCACATAGTTTGATGATTCTCATAAGAGAGTATAGTTCTTAGAAAAAGTTGAGTTTGGGATTACTTCTTGAAAAAGGATGCCTAAATAGGGGGAAATAGGGTTGGATTCCTAAGGATGATATCCAGTGAGATCAGGCTCTGAAGTGGCTTCCTATATATCCTGGTTTGAACAGGAATCAGGGTTCTCATAGTTCTTTCCAGTGATCTCGGGCTCTAAAAGAGCTTCCTATGTATCCTGGTATGAACAGGAATCAGAGTTCTCTTAGTTCCTTCTAGTGATCTCGGGCACTGAAAGAGCTTCCTACATATCCTAGTTTGAACAGGAATCTGAGTTCTCATAGTTCCTTCTAGTGAGTATTTGTGCATATGTTGTAATCGTCGTGTATCTCTAAGCCTACATGAGTCATGCTCGGTGTGAGAAAAAATAGTATGTAAAAGATTAAACAATGAAACTTCACACATTTACTCCTTCACTGATGGAAGAGGTCACATCGACCGTGGATGAGGGCGAGGTGATGAACCTTCCCTATATTCTATTTACATTGGACAAGGGTCCAATATAAGGAAGAATGGGTGAAGGTGAGGGTCTTATACCAGGATGACTACCCTGAAATTGGTTCTCTTAGGGGAGGGAGACATATCCTATACTTGTGCAGAATGAAAAGTGAAACATGTACCTTCCCTACTAGAGAACTGAGGTCTCGGGTCACCTCTTTGAAAAGGGAGAGGCCGGAATCCCACCATCTTCCAAACCGGGAACTTCCCAACATTGTTTCTGGGAGAAACTTTCATGTGACTGCGGATATACAAACCCACAAGCATCCCATGAATCTTAACCCCATTGAGAAGAAAATGCGGGAAACCTCTGACTGTGAAAATAAAAACCCGAATTGGAGACACACCGATGTGCCTTACCCAAAGGTCTGAGAAGTCAGGATGTTTTGGGGGAGGTTTCAACTTAACCCTGTTTTAATAAGGGAACCAAAGAAAGAGATACCCTACCATGAAAGGATTCAAAGGGTATTTGAGTATGTCACATAGGTACCTTGTGTAGGTATTCCACATAGGTACCTCGCACTGCTCAAGCACCAGGTATGGCAAGAAAATGTATCGTGCAGTTTTACTATGCAGGTATGGTGTGCAGGTAGACTATGTAGGTATGAATGGTGACTGAATTATTTGAAGAACTTCAAAAACATGCATATTTCCTTTAATAATCCATACTCCCAGAGTTTAGTGAACTTCCTAAGACAATTTGAGAGATCTAGGAGAAAGAGCTATGAAAAGGGATCTTCAGAGAGTCTTTCAAAAATATTTAGTCCCGAAATGGGGAGCACAAGGGTCATATTTATAGGCACGGATGGGCCTGGCCGAAAAAACTATGGTTGCGTAGATATGTCGCGTATCTCCACCGCGCAGGTGCTCCATGTATAGGCATTCCAAATCCTCTCATGCGTAGTTCAGATGTGTAGATGTATCGTGTAGATCGGCCGCGTAGCCCTATCGCGCAGCTCGGCCACGGAGCGCTTTCGCGAAGCTAGGCCAAGTAGCTCTTTCACGAAGCTTTTGTATAATGGTTGATGTTTACTTAAACTTTTTTGAATCTCTTTAAGGGGTTTCAAAAAAATCCCCCCCCCCATCAGGATTGGATCTGAAAATTAAAAAAAAGAAGGTCAACTCCTAAGGAAATTTCACGCAGTTATATCGCACAGATCTGTTGCGAAGCTATGCCGCGTAGTTCTTTTTTTGACTATAAATAGGTTTCAAAATTTCACGACTTTTCTTCACATGCACTTTCCAAAGTTTGGAGTTCTCGTTGCGTAACTCGTTCATTCTGCTGCATCATGTTGTGATCTTGCGTAATTCTCTTGAAATTTTTTCAAGGTAAGATTATTTATGAGATAGAGCTACGCCAAAAGGACTTCACTGATGGATTTGCACTGAGATCATTGTCTATGGACTTTCACGACTAAATTTGTCCAAGGACCTCATCGAAGTACCTTGTCGAAGGACCTTGTCGAACAACCTTGGTGAAGGACCTTGGCGAAGGACCTACGAGACAAGTTTCCTTTTCCAATTTTCTTTCTTTCTTATTTAGAAATCTGATCTTTAATTTTGGTCATTCTTTTGCACAAAATAATGTCTCATTTGATGACCCATATCGAGGAAGATAAGGCTCGCCAAAGTGAAATGATGTGGATTGTCGGGCCAGATTATTATGAAACTATTGAGAGTAATCTTCCTGGGCTATGGAAGGTTCTAATTCCATACCAACATGACTATCCACAAAGTCCTTACTTACCCCTATACGGGCATGGAATTTTGAAAGATTCCCATTTTCCATCTATTAAGAAATAAATTCCAAAGAATTGGTTTCTTCAGTATTCCAACTGTAACTGCATGAATATTAGTGCAAGGGGGGATCCAATACAAGAAGGAATAGTCCCCATTAGTTACATCCTTCATCATAGTGGTTGTGCACCAGATATGATGGATCATGTTGTATAACCAAGTCCACATTTTAATAATTCCACTATCTGATCTTCTCAAAAAGATCAATAGAATGGTTGGAAAGCAGTTTGGGACCTTCATTCTATAGGGGGTGTGAAATCCGAGTGGATGTGGGCATTCTGGGTATGTCGGACATGTGCAGAATTCAAAAAATAATTATCATACATTCAAGTTTATGAATCTGTCTAGATGGGGCCAACATATTTTTACAAAAATGAACTCATTCTTGATTTACTAAGCCAATATAGCCCACAAACAAACTCCTTTCATCTGACGCAAGGCAAAGTTGGTATTAGTCTCTACGATGTTTACCAAATAGCTAGAATTTCTATTATTGGGGAAATTTATGATGAATTCATCCCGACTACTTCAACATGGGGTGATGTTACCAGAACACCACCACTGGCCCATGAATTATTTTAGATAGAGAATAATTTACCCAATTATAAGAAAGATATTCATAATAGAGTGTGGATGAAAGCTTTCTTAGAACCAACTATACAGCAAGGTCCAACCTGGGGACATCCAACTGTCTGTCATTCCACCGATAACCAAGATAGTTCAGCCAAATATTGGCCTACACTGGAAAGAGGCTATTACAAGAACTGTGGTTATAAATTCAAATCTCATATAGATGCAAAATTATTCTTAGTTTCCTTCCTTGCTATGTGGATAAGTGTTTATTTGCTTCCAGTTCGTGAATCTGCTAGTGGTGTAAGATTAGGGTCTTTTGTAATTGCCGCTAAATTAGTTGAGGGGAAGTATATTGGTCTACAAACCCCTGTTTTGGAAAGCATTTACCATCTCCTACTTCATTTAT
The DNA here is from genome assembly GCA_963277665.1 of Viscum album. NCBI lineage: Eukaryota > Viridiplantae > Streptophyta > Magnoliopsida > Santalales > Viscaceae > Viscum > Viscum album. Next base: position 50,839,689 of record OY728130.1, on the reverse strand, counting down.
ACATGGGAAGGCTCCATTTAGGATTGTAGGGTCATTTCAAGTGTTTTTGGGTTGGATTGCAGCAAATTTTTCTTCATACTCAGTATTGAACTCAGTCAGAGTTCCTAATGGTTGATTCACCCTGTTTTTACAGAATATTTCTGGTATTAAGCCTCAAATATTGAGACCTGATGAGGTACTAAAGGTATTGAATGTCTTAGGAGAATTCAGCTTCTTTCCTTTGGGTAATCCACCAACTGGAACATTTATTGATGATGGTAATGGAGAGTATGAGTTGAGATCTTATTTGAAGAAACATAGAGATGGTGTACTATCAACTAGGATTGATGGTGAAATTTTCTGTGAGGATTATGTTCCCTACAGGTTTGCTCGTCAGTTTAGGTGTCTTCAACAGTCAAGAACCTTTCCACCCACACATTTCAGACATGAGAAGCACCCATTGGCGGCATGATAATTATGGATTCTCACAACTTTAGAGGTATCCAAACTGTCAATTACATTACCTCCACCAGATGTGTCAAACGGATTGGAAGCTGGGTATGCTAAAGCATGGGTTTCTTCATATCCTCAAGGGGCTCTGACAAAAGGAGTATATCGAGTGGCAGCTACAACGACTGTTGCATATGATAATCGAGGAAAGAAGTCCAAGGAAAAAAGATGATATAGGAATTTTAGAGGTTTCAGAGCCCTCAAAGTGCCATCTCAGGAAGTACACCATGAATACCAAGGATAAAGAAGCAATACCTCTAACACCATGGTGATCAAATCTCCATCATCAAATTGAAATTCCTATTCCACCAGTTGAATTTTCTGAGGAAGAAAGGTCTGAATAAGATCATCAATCAGAAGGTGTCGAACCTCTTCCGTAGTCAAACATGCCAAAATCAAATTATGTGCGACCTTCTTCCATTCATTACAGGGAGAATATAACCCGTGATCTCAGGGTTGCCTGGGCATTTCTTCAAAATGACATTCGAATACCAGATATTGGTTATATCAGATCTCATTTTGATTTCAATCCGAAAAATAACATGGCTGAAGTACAGAAGTATATTGTAGAGTTAGAGACTTTTATATATGCAACTGATGAAGAAATCCTAACTTCTAAATGAGTATCTCATATACTGGACTTAGGAGTCCACGAAGGGGTAATTATCAACTCTGAGGAGGAGTGGGATATTTATGTTAATATTGAGAATGTATTTTCTTTTTTCTTTCGTCTCAACTCTGCTTTATCATTTTAAATCATTAATCATGATGAAAATGTATATCTGCAGCTTGAATGTAGAGAAGGATGATCTGGAACGATTCTTGGATTGCCTTAGTATAGTCCTTCAGGTTCTCTCATTGGTGTAATGAATAATCCTCCTAAGTCACCAGAACTTTCTCAATGAGTAAGATTCATGATTGGGGTAATGGCGAAAGATAATCCTCAACCACTACCTCATGTTTCCCTTTCAAAGAGAAGTGGTTCAATCTCTCTGCAAGATTTTGAATAGAAAAAAAAAAGATCAATGGGATTGCTTCAAAGCGTTCACAAAAAGCGTAATTATTTGTACAATCATCAGAGCATACAATTTTCTCAAGAAATTCTGGTAAACATGTTTTATCCTCTTATAGGATTTATGTCTCTTTCCTCTCTCAAGGGATTAAGAGCTGATGCTCTACAACTAGAAAAAGAAAGCCCAGGGGAAACCCAGATTCATGCTGACATATCTATACTGTCAAAAGATTTAGCTATACGTACTCCTGGATCTATTGAGAGAGAGGAAGGCCATGGAAAGATTAAATAAATCCCCCAGTTATTTTTTTGTCAAAGGATCTGGAAAATAATCAATACTGATATTCCCATTGATTCAGAAGAAAGGACTGATGATCCACGGCAATCTGAAACCAATTCTAAAATTAACCCATCTGATGCTAGAATACCAATTGAAGATTCACCAGAACAAAATGTCAGCGGAGCCAATTTGGGTATCAAAAAACATTTTTTGGATACCTTAAATGGTGAGGATTCCATAACATTTCAGTCCGTGTATACTGAAATGATGGACACCCTTAATCCAAATATTGATATTCCAGGTTTTGTCAACTATTTTGGATATTTACTTGAGGAATTGAAAGGAATTACGTTCCTATTCTTGCATTTTCCATACATAATTTGTTCTTCAACTTGATTCTTTACATCAAAATTTACCTTATGCAGCTTTATCTATAGAAAATGTCACAAAGGCCCTTTAGAAACAGGGTGCTCCACTTTATCCTTCTGTTTGGGCTGAAGAAACACTTACAGAGGATCCTTCCTTAAGAGATGTTCTGGAGCCTTCAAATGTCATATCTGAATAAATTCAACCCCCTCCTCAAGAAACACCTACTCAAAACACCAGAGCTGAAAATACAGGGGATGAATCCAATAAAGTAGATGAATTATTGTTGGGTAAATATAGTCACCCATATGAGTCATATTTGTTTCCTCCATTTGAAACTAATAATGACCTTGATTTATTATTTAGGGTTATCAGCTCTTAGATCAGACGGTGAAGATTCTACCATCCCAAGATAAGCAAAACAAAACAATTCATTAAGAAACCTATTTCCAGAGTACATTTTACCTCATGGTAGTGAGTCAGATTCATATTTAGAGATGCAATATGCTCTTGGCATGGCACGTAAGAAGACATGGCGGCAGATCTAGAACATAATTACTGAAAAGCCTTTAGTTTAATTATCATCCCATTTTACAAAACTCCCAACATTATTCTGTGTGTTCGGATTTGGTGGATTCAATTACCAACTGGCCTACAATGCCACGAAAGAGACTATCAGCCGACAGGAGCAGGAGCATAAACTGAAACGAGATTTTGAAGAGGCTAAAAGAATCCTCAATATAAAGGGATTTCAAGCTGAAATGGTTGAGGCGGAGGAAACTTATAACAAGAAATCAGTCGAGATTGGACAACAAATCAAAGAATCCACGAAGTAGTTATTATCTCTTCAACAGCAATTGGATGCAATTCATAACAGGCTTGAGAAACCGAATCAGACATTAGGAGAAACCCAATCAGAGGGGATAACAGCCATTTCAACAACTAAGAAAGCACTTCATTAGGAAGAGGAGGTTGGAGTTGCTCAATTATCTCAATATCAATAGGAAGTTGATAGAGCTTATGAAGCAGTTCAACAAATGAAAAGTCATGTGGAAAGTTTATTTTAAAACATGATAGAGAGGATCTGGTTTGTGGATGGACCTATATTTTCACATAAATGAATGAAATTTTGTTTGCAATCATATACCTACCTCCATTCCAATTTTTTTCTTTCATGATTACAATATTCAAGGTAAATGATGATAAATATTCTTTTATGTTAAACATTCATCATTATAATAACAGTAATGAAGAGCTTATAATTTTTTTGTTAAGTAGAGTGATTGAAGGAGTATAATTTGATTATTACTAGGGTTACATGGATAACCCCACAAATTTTGTATCTTTTGACTTTTCATTGATCAATATTACCTAAATCATACAAAAATGTTCATTTAGTGAGCTAGGACATGACTTTTGTTTAGAGCACCCTTTGTGGGTTCTTAGTCTGATGAGTATTATGTATTTTGTTTCTGGCAGTTCAAAGTCATGCATATTTGAATATAAATTGAAAATACTTAGGGTCGAATAGCTTTGACCATAAATTTTGAATTAGATCCAAAACAAAAATTCATCGCTAACAATTGCTTTAACATTCTTTAAATATTTCCAAGGGGAATGTTTTTGGGCCCTGAATTTTTTATGGATACCAAATCATAAAGCCTGCATCACCATAATGTGTGACTTTTCCAGGAACAAAGTTACCATTACTTGAAAAAACTGTTATGGGGTCTACATTATGCAAGGCCAACAAGGGAATATCCTGCATAGTCAAATAGTGGGATCTTTTGACTGACATGCATGTTATGTAAGAAACTTATGCAAGGCCGCCTAAGGGCACATGCTGCATAGTTAGGCAAAATAGCTCTTTGAAATTTGACATTCTATTGTTAAAAGTCAAAGAAAGTTTATGGAGATTCAGATTTTCCAAATCATAGAGTTTGTTTTATAGATAAGGGTACCAGAATATGGAAAGGGTATCTCTAATCAAGAGATCCAAAGAATCATAGGAATAAGAGCTTTACCATGGTCTGACCCAAATGTAAAAGATAAGGTGTCAGTCGTTTTAGGTCATACAACTAGGACCAGAAATGGAAGCAATATATAACATGTAGTCAAGTTATTTCAAGATTATTTCATAGTGTACCAAGCACATGATGAGAGAAATGTGTAAACCATGGTCTTGAAGACTTTCAGATTGTGAGAAAGATAATGGGACAAGTATACATGAATGACTGTTATAAAATACAGATTCTTGTATATTGTCATCAAAGATTAAAGGGGACAAAGATACAATAACCAAGAAAGAAGTTTCCAATATTTGAAAAACCTGTTATGGGGGATACATTATACATAGACAACTAGGGCATATGCTATATAGTCAAATAGTGGCATATTTTGAATGATAGGCATGTTCTGTAGGTAATTTATGCAAGGTTGCCTAAGGGCACATGCTGCATAGTCAAGAAAAAGAGATCTTAGATATTGAAAACCTTTCTTCCAGAAACCATAAGAAATATTATGAAATTATGAAAGAAGAATTCAAGATTAAGAGTTTGAAATATGGAACGGGGTAATTCCCAATGTATATAATAAATATTTGAATCAATATTCACCATAAATTTGATCTCCTTTTCATAGATCTGACTCGTATGTAAAGTGGAGTCTTTCTTTGTTTCCTTTGAATGAATATGGTAATGTGCAGTTTTAAGTAATGTAGTGAGGACATTATACTATACATTTTTGAGTCATGCAGTAAGGAAATTGATAAACCCATAATAAATTGAAAACACCCTATTTATATAAAGAATCTATTTACCCAATTCCTAACCCCATGCGAGCTATGCTCGGTGTGAGAAACAAGGAGTAGTAATTGTTCCTTTTATAATATAAAGGTGATCCAAGTGAGAAATAGGGGTATTGAATTTCCATGCAGTTTAACGTCATGCAGTAAGGACGATAATGAACCAATATGAAAGAAACGATTCATTGTAACTTGATTAAGGGATAATAGCTAAATTTCATTATGTGTCTTGCTGGATAAAGAATCAATTCATGCATAGTTCGTAAAACATTTCCTATATAGATTTGATTCTCATAGAAGAAATAAAAAAATGTGGTTTTCTTATCGTGACGGGGACCAAAATTAGAGATTTAGGTGTATCTACGTATCGCATTAGAAAAATGATAATCAAGACATACGTAGTTATTTAAACCATCATTCCTCATCTTAATCAGATTTGGCATGAAAATGTGGGCTTTTAACACATTCTAAGAGAATGGTAAATATTAAGACATAAAAATAGTATATAGACGATATCATATATCTTAAGAAAACACTCTGTATATATCTGATTCATATACAAGAGGAGAAAAGAAAATAAGAAAATTTTGTGATTGTGGATGGGCCCCGAATTGGAGATTCAGGCATCTCTATATATCTCATTGGAAAATGAGAATCAAGCCATACGTAGTCCTTTAAACTTGGTCTCTATGAAGATCTAAATCTAACATAGGAAAGAGAGGGACTCTTGTACTACTAAGGAGTAGTGATGATATCAACAGTGTTTACATATGGAAACATCTAACGTCTTATAGAGAAAATGTTTTTTGTACAAATTATGTCATGCAGTTTAACATTATGCGATAAGGAAAAAAATGATTTTCAATTTAACATCTTGCAACATGGACGCTTATGGATGTTATGCAGTTTAATGTCTTGCAACTAGGACATGGGTGATGTGCATTTTTAAGTCATATAGGAAGGACATGGTACCGTGCAGTTTAAAGTCATGTAGTGAGGACTAATTATAAAAAACAATACAAAGTATTTCTTTAAAAATATTTCATTGGTTGGGGTTGTGATGATCTCTCCATCAATTGAGATTAAAGCATATACTCTATTTGAATAAAAATTATGTATGGAATAATGTTCTTCCCACTTTGGGTCATGTTTTGGAGGTTTCATTCCTTTTTTCATTTGAATTCAAGGAACAATGCCAATTCTCCTTGAAGGAATGAATGAAGATGAACTTTCTTATTAAAGGCTCATGCAATTCGGTTTTGATAGACTTCTAGATGATGCAAAGTATGAAATAATTTCTCATCTAATCTTTCCAACTCATTGAACCATTTTTAGGACCATTCATCTATTGATAATTGATCACAGATTGCAATTGTTAGTGAAGGAAATTTCAATTCAATTGGTAAAACCACTTCAGTTCCATATACAAATGAATAAGGAGTTTCTTGCATGGCTATACGGATAGTTGTACGATAAGTCCATAAAGAATTCCAAAGTTTATCAAGCCATGATTTATTATCTTTATCCACCATCTTTTTCAATATATTTTATAGGTTTTTATTGAAATCATCTATCTATCTATTGGACGTCGCATGATAGTGAGATGAATAGTTGGATTAGATATTATATACCTGATATAACTTTTTTACTTTATCAGAACAAAAATTGGTACCATTGTCTGTCAAAATAGTGTGAGGGATGCCAAATCTGGAGATGATATTAGTTTTGAAAAAACTAATGATTTTTTAGCTCCAAATTCCTTGAGAGGTATTACCTCAGCCCACGTATAAAAGAAATCAGTAATAATGAGAATATACTTGAACTGCTTAGCCATCGCTAGATGATAAGGCCCTACTACATCCATTCCCCATGTGGAAAATGGCCAAGAGTATTTAGTTGTATGTAGTAACTCTGTGGGTTGATGAATGAAGTTGGCAAGAACTTGTCAGGGATGACATTTTTTTTTGTGAAGTCTATACAATCTTGTATCATTAAAGTCCAAAAATATCCAAGCATTCGAATCTGATCAAAGAGTCTATGCCCAGATTGGTGGGCACCACAAGCTCCTAAATGAACTTCTTTCATGACTATCGTGGTTTTTTCTCCATCAATACATCTGATGAAAATCCCATCAAATCCCCACTTATAAAATATATTTCAGTGATTTGGACCATCATAAAGAGTAAAATTAACTGCTTGTCGCTAGATCTGCTCCTTCTCAGCCCTATTTGGTGGAAGTATTCCATTTGGAAGATATTTTGTGATTGACGTTCTCCATCCCATGGTATGATATACGGTTTAGAAATATAAAAAATTTCATTGATTTACTCCCGAATGGTTTGAACAAAAGGTGAAACCATGCGGCTATGGGCTATGCTGATAACTATCTCATCCTGATTTTGATCTACCAAGGTTACAGCTGCTTTATCTAGTGCATTTTCATGGGAATTTTGTGATCGTGGTACATAGGAAAATGTTGGCTCGAATGGAAATTCATCCATTAATTATCTGAAGTAATCACACAAAGGCAATAATTTTTTTTTTCAAATATGTTATTCCCCATTGATTTGTTTGATTACCAATTCCGAATCACCTTTTATCTTTAACTGATCCATTCGCACCTAAAGGGCCAATTCCAGACCTATGATTAGAGCTTGATATTCTAATTTATTATTGGTACCACCTTCCTATAATAGAAAATAACAAGGAAATACTGCCTTTTCTAGGGAAATAAAGACTAAACCTAATTCAAGCTTATTGAGTTTAGGATTTTCCAGTCTCTTCCAAGTTGGACTTCTAGAAGCACCAGAAAAATACATTTCCCATGTCTGGGAATTATCTGGAATAGATAATACATCTTCATCAGGAATTTTAGCATTAAATGATGTATCTTTCGTGGATGGATGCTCAATAAGGAAATCGGCCATGGCTTGCCCATTTATTGCCTTTCGAATGGGTTATTACAAGATACCAATTGGACCTCATGATGTTGTAGATAATGGCTCAATTTCTGAACTGCAAATATTAATGCCAGGAAGTACTTTTTAATATTTGAATACTGAGTTTCCGCATCAAACATAGTGATTTTGAGATACTAAAGGTTGTTTTCACTCCCGACATAATTATTTTGGGCAAGGAAGGCACCTAGTGATCACTCTAAAGTTGTCACATAGAGAATAATTGGTCTTCCTTCAATAGGCGGCACTAATATTGATGGACTCAAGAGATATTTCTTAAGGGTATTAATGGAAATCTTCGGTCCATTGGTAGGTAACTCCCTTCATCATTAATTTGTTGATGGGTAAACATTTGCCTTCTAAATTAGAGATAAAGCACCGAATATAGGACAAGTGTCCTTGATGTCCTCTTAATTCTTTCAAATTTCTAGGAGGTTACATACCAAGGATTGATTTTTTTTCTTAGGATCAACTTCAATACCATGATGGCGTACAACAAAGCCAATAAATTTTCCTAAGGTTACCCTGAAAGCACATTTCAAGGCATTAATCTTCAAATTTTGTTGTCGAAGTTTGTTTAATATGATTTCCAGATCGGCCAAGTGATTAGAAAACTATCTAAATTTAACCACAAAATCATCCACATAACATTCAAAATATTTCCCTAAAAGAGGTATGAAGAAATGGTACATGGAACGTTGATACATTGCACCTACATTCTTCAGGCCAAAGGGCATTACCCAATAGGAAAACACACCATGAGGGGATCTGAAGGCTATAGATTCGTCATCTTCTGGAGCCATGCGTATTTGATTATACCCAGAATATCCATCCATGAAGGAAAGTGCATCATATCCAGCTGTTTCATCAATTAAGAGTTCTGAGATTGGAACTGGAAAATCATCCTTTGGATAATGCCGATAAGGATCTATGAAGTCAATGTAAAATTTAATTTTTCCATTGTTATTTTTCACAGGGAAAATATTAGACAACCATTGGGATATTGAATTTCTCTGATGAAGTTAGCCTTAATAATCTTATCATCTTCTACTTCAATTTTGGAGGCATAAGTTGGGTGTGTTATTATTGCTTCTTGCTTGAACCCTTGATGTTCTTCTGGAAAACCAAAATGACGAGTGGAAACATCGGGATCAAGACCAGGAATTTTTGTATAATTCATAGCAAATACATCTCGATTTTTATTTAGAAATTAAGCATACAATTTTTCATCTTCAAGAGTCATGGCTGCACTAATTAAAGTGGGGCGTAGATCTTCTTTTTTACCCAAATATATTTCTCTGAGTTCATCCACGGTGGTAGAGAAACCCTTTTCAGATGCTGGAGGAGCATCCCTGAGATCTTCCTCTTCTTCTTCAATATGTGTTACTTCTTCTGTTTCTACTTGCATAATATATGACGAAGTAGAATTTCCATGGTCAGGGGAGAAGTTAAAATATGAACATCTTGGAGAAGAGGCTTCCATTTCTGACCCTATTGAGGATGAATGGTCATTCTGGGGTGATATAGAGGAGATGTTGGATTGAGAATTGACATCATTGGTTTCCTCTGGTATTGTTATACCTTCTTTTGGCCTGGTTGATGAAGTATAGAATTGCTGGATTTCAGTAGATGAAATGAAGTCATCTCCATTTAAGATTTCATCACTGCTTGGCAAATCAACAATTTCTCCCATGCTATCTGGCTCGATTTACCTAATTGACATTATGGAATTTTCCATAAGAGTGTTTGGATTTAGGTCAATCCTGTCAATTTGACTGATAGAAAACACATAATTTGTACTCACATGTGTGAATGGATTTACTGGAATCTTTTCCAAACCACTTGGAGTAATAATTTTGGGAACCAATTTTATTGTGGATTTTTCCTTCGCCTCCAACTGATAAAATAATGCCTCAATGTATTGAGATTCACACGTTTTGAATGGGGATTTTTCACCATACAATGTCCCAATTTGGCCATTGAAACAATATTTGAGACATAGAAGGTATGACGAAGGCACAAAAACATGTTGTTGTAGCCAAGGTCTTCCAAGAAAAACGTTGAAGGATGGGTCCTGATGAACAACCATGAATTCTGAATTAGATACAGGGTCTCCAAACTGAATTCATGAGTGTAATATCACCCAGAAGTTCTTGTTCATTCTTATTGTATCCTTTCAACATCAAAGTAGAAGAAGATAAATCAGATTCGGTAAGGCCCAATCGATAAATTGTACAAATAGCAATGATATTGACACATGATCCATTATCAAAGAAAGCTCATCGGATGTCTATATCATTGAATTTTCCAGATAGATGCAAATGTCTGATATTTCCCTGTACAAAATCATCTTCATCTTCATCTATATAAGATATCACTACATGGGATTCTACAAGATCATTCTCTATATGGTATACCTCATCCACATCAATTTCAGTTTCAAATTCTTGAGGACTTGTCAAAGCCTCAATAAGCACCTCCCGAAGATCTTTTGATAGATCCAAGGCATCCAGAATTTATAACATGGATGGTACATGGGGAAAATGTTTCAAGACATCATAATTTTGGTCTAAATGTCTATGTTTCCCATCATGAAAATGTGGTTTTGTAGGTTCCTTTCAAGTTGATGCTTTGGCAGTAGATGCATCCCATATCGGGGTAGGAGTTGGAAATATTCCTAGCATCGGTATATTTTACCAACAAGGTCTATGAATTTTCTAAGAGGAAGAAGGTGTGATCTCTAAACAGTCTTCCAAAATAACTACATCAAGATCGAATCTACCATGTGTGGAAGAACTTTCTTGTTCTTGTTGAGTCCACTGAAGGGCTTTTCCATGAGTTTCTGCCACATATATAGTTCTAGCAGGGGTATGATTAAAATAATGGATTCTAGAAAATCCAAGTCTTCCCCTGTATACTAGCACTCTATCTTTTCCTCTAATTTCTCTATTAGATATATAGAACTTAGGCTCATCATAATAGAAACTTTCATTGGAATAAAGATCTGTAAAATGAATCATGTTAACAGAACCAAAGATCAATTATGCATTTGATGAAAATTCTTCATGATTAAACAGATTTGGTTGTTCCGTCTGGTGGGGCAGTGCCCCTTAATTTAAAGAAAATGGAATAAAATCTGTCTTATTCAAAGAAAACTTAGTCATTGACATGAGCTCACCTTCTTCTGACTGCTCTTCATTATTTAAATTACACTGCTTCTTTGAGGATTTTCCTTCTGATGAAGGGGGTTTTGTTGTGGCACAAATAGCAGAAGACACAATTGGCTGATTCAATTGTGTTCGAAAAATGCTATGAGATCAGTTGATCTTTTTCCTAACAATACAATTATCATATTTTTACGCATTTTTAATTTCGACTTCATGCCACCTGCCTTCTTTCTCTGGGACAGTATCAGTAACACATGCTACCTAGGCTGAAGAAGCTTTCATTTTTACCTGTCCAGAGTCCACCATCTTTTTCAAGAGGTCTATGAAGTCAAAACACTCTAGAATGATATGCCCAAAGATTTGATGAAATGGGAAATATTTGGGGAGGTCTTCATCTCCTTCCTTTTTCGGCCTTTTGAGCCTTGGAAACTGAAGAAGATTGTTTTCCAAAGTCGAGATGAAGTAACAAGGAACTTTTTCATTTCAGAAAGAATAAAATTTGTTCCTTAAATCCAAAAATTGTTTCTGCCTTTTATCTTTATTATCATCTTGATGAGGTGGCCATTGTTTTTTATGCTTAGGAGGTGGAGCCCTTCGATACGATGAAGGTTTTGAAGTGGAAGCAGGTATAGGTGCTTGTTTAAGTGTAACTGTAGAAGTATCTTCTTTACCTATTCTCCTTCTAGGAACTGATGAAATTAAATGAGTTTTATCCTTAGTCTTTGTAAGACAGTCTTCTATCTGCTGAGTGATCGAATTAGGGTCTTGAAACCCTCCTATTTATTTCACAAGGATCAACGGTGTACATAATTCATCACGCAGATTTTCCACACAAATTGGAAACAATTCTTCTTGAGGGAGGGCTAAACATAAATAATATGTTAATCCCTTCCAGCAAGCAATGAAATCTGAAACTCTTTCATTATCCATTTTTTGACAATTGGTAAGATCAAAAACTATCATCTTTGGTAATTTTGAGCTAAATTGAATAAGGAACCTCTAATGGACATCTTCCCACCAAGTAATTGACAAAGATTTAAAACATACATTCCAGACAAAAGCTGGTCCTTGTAATGACTAAAAAAACACCTGAGCTTAACTACTTATTGTTATTGAGGAGTTCCCCTCATAGGATCACAATGAGAAACAAAATGTGTTAAGTGTTGTTTTGGATCTCCCGAACCATTAAAAATTGGGAATGTGGTATTCGCAAAATTTATTCGGGGTGAATTACATCTACCCATTCAGGGTAAGATCTCTTTTTAGTTGAACATGTCCACGTTTTCCTTCCATACCTCCCAAACAAGATATTAATGTCTCAACGGTAGTAATTAATTTTTGAGAAATATCTGGTTGAGCTTGGACCTGAGAAGGTTCAATAAGTGGATTTTGGATGTGTGTGACGACCGGTACTACCACTGATGGTAGTATTGGTTATATCTATCACATATGACGCATAGGATTGGACCTGTGATGGTGTACTTGTAAAGGTGGATATACTTGATCCATCCCATTATCTGTAACAAATTCCCTTGATTGATTAACTCCAGCATTCTTATGAGGAAGACTACATTGAAATAGTTCTACATTTAACCTCTTTAACTCCTTCATTTCTTCTTCTTGTTATGTGAACCTTTCCACTAATGAGAGTGATTGGCCTTCTCCAAAGGTAGGGTGGGATGTAACCTGACTTTTACCTTTTTCCTTGGCATGTTCCTTTCTGGTGTATGGATGGGCATTACCTGATGGAATGTCTTGCCTCTGGGAACCCTCTGGCTTCTGGTACACACACCTCTTTCTTTTGATTCCACGTGTATACCATATTGAACATGAACTTCTTCATCTGATCCCTCTGAGTGAGCCTCATGTTCTTGGGGATTAGTGACAACAACATTGATGACATTTATTGATGCATAACACATTGATGGAGTTCTGTCAGTTCTTCTACTAGATTTTCTCCCTTTGTGTCTTCTATGAGACTCTATTCTCCTATATAAGGAATTATTTGGAACTTTTTGGTTGATAGTAATCTGAAGGGAATAATTAGATAATTTAGTTATACACTTTCCTTGTGGCTTCTTACCTAATCGGGAGAAAACTGAATTCCACTGATGAGGGGATTACAAATGTGAAAAATCCCCCAGCCTTGTAGGTTGGGGTTGTTTTCATTTTTCTTCTTCAAATCATTAAAAATTGTTTAATGAATTAAAATATTGATTTAGATGAGCCCCCATACTCACAACCTGGGGTGATTCTTGAATTGATATAGCTGAAATCCGTGCAACTTCTCTTCTGATTTTGTGGTTTTTTGGTGCGGGCATTATCTGGTTGCATTATCCAACAATCATTTACACCACCTGTTTCAAAATAGAGCTATTCTATTTCAGATATTTTCATCCTCTGACGCCTGACATCCTCTAAATGAGATGCTATCTTAAGATTCTCAGAACCATGATGTAGATGTAGCTCAATAACTTCTTTTCCTTGAGCCTGATTTTGATGAGAACTGGTTAAATATTGTTCTTGAGCATACATATGATTACATACAAAACCTATTGATTAAGGCTAGTTGTGTGAAATAACATTGCATGAAACCCCTTTTGGTGGACTTTGCTGATTTTGAAGTGCAGTGAAATGTAATGCCCCATATGTACCCCATCCTCTGATGTGAACATTATATGGGGAATCAGAAATTAATAGGTGGAATATTTTTAGATCATTGAGACATGCACGCTGAAGGGTTCTCTGTTGTTTTTCATCCCTTGGATGTTGGGAAAATGAAAGATATGTCAAGTAAATTTGGTGCTAAAACCCATCTATTACCTTTATATGATTTAGATATTCATCATATGGTAAGACTTGGGTTTTGAAATGATGAGGACTTTTCCATAAGTTGAAACGAATTTCATGAATACAATCTTCTGTCATCAATTCTAGAATATCAAACTAAAAATTTGCTAATGGCCAGAACATGGTTGGTATTTCTCCTTTAGCTAATTGCCATGTTCAACACATCTTCATCATCTTCTACAAGAGGTTTATCTACATGGTCTAACTAAAGTGGATGATCTACATTTGAGGATAAATTACCCGAGGGAGGTTTGAAGAATGACCATTCCCTTAAGATGTCTTTTGACTGAGAAATGATTTCACCCATAAATGAAAAGGCATCAGACATGATTGGCCTTGTGTTGAAAGTGACTCAATATAGGAGGGATTTCTTGTTAGTACATTGTCATCTATATAATGTTTTTGACAATGCGAAATACTACTGCAGAGAGGACTTTCACAGTGAAATCCATCATGGCGAGGATCGCCATGGTAGATTATAGAAAGGGACAAATATTGTTTCTCCTTGGTCTTCTAGCCACATGGAGGGTTGTCATGGATCTCATCCAGAGATAGGCACTCTGGATTGATCGAATTTTCATGAAGAAAGTTTGAATGATGAAGTGTTTGATGAGAAGCATCATAATTACAACTACCACTCCAAAAATTTGGGAATGGGAGGGTAGGATCTTGAGCAGCAATAGATAATTGTCCGAGGGCTTTAAGAACACCAGCATTAAGAGGAGCTAAAGTACATATTGACTCTTGATTTTCCAACGGTATTTGATGAGATTTCTTCTTGGATATTCTCTTATTCTTAGTTGGGGACACTTTCTAGGAAAAGTGGTTATCATGGGCTGGTATATGTGCATGTCTTGGATTAGTTACCAGAACAGACCGTCTACCTCCAATTGGAAAGAGTGTATGTTCCTGATCTTGTTGTTCGTATGATATGGGGGAGTATGACCCATGAACCTCTTGGACTGGAAAATAGGTGTCTATCTACTCTGGGATGGCATGTCGTTGTGTCATCCAATGTGTGGGGATAGATTTATGTGTCTGTTCCCCTGATACTGCTGAAGTAGTTGTTAAAATATCCTGACATGTTTCCCGAATATAGGCAGGGATATGAGTCTGCCCTTTCACCATTAACATGATGTGTTTAGTGACATCAGCATCCAGAACAGGAAAATATGTCCATTCCATATCTAGAGTAGGTGTATCTGCCTGCTCCTATGCTCCTTTTCTTATCTACGGATATTGACAGTACTTATGCATAGGGGTAGAGAGTAGAGTCTGCTCCAAATTTGTCGTCGGAGCTTTTCGACTAACTTCTCTAGGTGCTAACAAACGAAACTGTTGGATAGCTTGATGAACATTAGAAGGTGTATGTTCTTGATGGATATACTCTGTTAAGTATGGTTGATGGGTTTCCTTCAATACTAGCAGACGAGACTGCTAACAGAATTGGTGATTGTAAACAGCTGTGTGTTCTTGATTACCAGTTGTCACCATATTAGATTAGTGAAATTCTTTGGTTGCAGTCAGACGAGCCTGCTGACGGATGATGAATTATAAACAGGTGTATGTGCCTGCCTATATTACTCCGCTGGAATTTCCAATCGGGATTGGTGTGTATCTTCAAGACGGTTCTACTGAGTAGTGAAATCAGGACGGACGTGTGTATATGCCCACAAGTTGTTTGTCATCAAGTTAGATTGATGGAATTCTCTGGGGGAGGTAGAGGTGAGAACCAACTTCCTGTTAGCCATTCTTTGTCCTTGGTGGTTTTTCTTGCATTCCTGAGTCTAAGAGACCTGGGCCAAATGTCTAGAGGCAACATCCCCATCATGTTGGGGAGATACTACCGCATGATTCTGGCGGTTATTAATGGGGGGAGTCCTCAAGAAATACTCCTATATTCTTGAAGTGAGGCCTTCAGTGGCCTCTTGATATACCTCCTTACAATATGGGATAGATTTATTGTTGTGTTCCGGGGATAAAGACATGAAATGGTTGGAAATGGTGGTTGGCACCATTTTCTTCTTTATCATTGGTCATTGTTGGCTAGATGATCGAGGATTATTGTTGAACTAGAGGGCCTATCGAGCAGCCTCCAATGTCCGAATTATATCGTTTTGGTAGTTTTCCTTTATCATCACATTGGAGACCCAACGTTGAAGACGTTGGGTTGGTGATAATGTCCTTCCCATGGATGGAGATCCAACATCAGCAATAGTCGGGAAGTTCACAGATGTTGTCCTTTAGAAAGCTATTCTTTGGATTGAAGGTATTTCTTTGGAAAATGAAGAACAACAACAAGTTACATTAATGTGACATTTTTTTGATAGATACATGTATGATTAATTCTTTTTTTGGCCTTCCTTTATCAATTGATAGGGGCCTAACATGTGGGTAACATTATTAAATTGGTTAAGGATTTCACGTCAGGTTCACTAATTTTGTTTCGTAGGTCCTTGAAACGTGATATAATAGATTTAAGAATACTTGTTTCTAGGTGGTTTCCATTGTATTTATTCAAGGAACATGAAACTTCCAACATTTCTTCATCCAAAGAAGACCTTATTTCCAAAGGCAGGCGTTCGTTTAAGTTTTAAACATTACGATACCTAAGAACATGCATTGGTTGAGAGGATGAAAGGTTGGACTCATCACACCCTTTTGGGGGGAATTATTTTCTACTCCCGGACTCTCAATGAAATTAAAATATTTTCCTTAATCCTCATTAATTCACCAATTATATCATATGTATCCCTTGGAATTTAAAATCGCTTATTTTACATGTATAAAGATTTTAGAATTATCAGTACGTATTCAAGGTATTCCATCAATGGTATCATCTAATATACTGAATAGAGATTCTTTTAATCACCATTTATGATGATGCTGATTTTTAGGCCACTCAGTGGGTCACTCTGGAATTTATTGTCATCTAGGGAGACGAAGGTTTGTTTTGATCTTGGGAACGTGCTCATAAAATGAGCTACCTACGTATCCTTTTGAAAGAAATCAGAACCCTCGTAGTTCAGTGCTACTTAATGGGACGCATAATACCTTTTATGGTCATGTGATAAGGACCCCTATGTGGATGGTTCTTAGTTACAACTTAGAGTGGCACTTATGTTAAAACAACCCAAGGAACTTGGAAAGGATATGGGTTTCCATGTAAGATCAAACCCTATTGGGAGTATGGACCAAATAGAACAGGATTGATTTGAAGTGTTGGGTTTAAACCTCAAGGAGTCTTCTTATGTATCCCATATGGATGGGAATCAAATCCCACATAGTTTGATGAATCTCATAGGAGAGTATAGTCCTCTGAGAAATATGAGTTTGGGATTACTTCTTAAAAAAGGATGCATAAATTGGGAGAAATAGGGTTGGATTCCTAAGGAGGATATCCAGTGAGCTCGGGCTCTAAAAGAGATTCCTACATATCCTAGTTTGAACAAGAATCAGTGTTCTATTAGTTCCTTCAAGTGAGCTCGGGCTCTGAAAGAGCTTCCTACGTATCCTAGTTTGAACAGGAATCATAGTTCTCGTAGTTCCTTCCCGTGAGCTCGGGCTCTAAAAGATCTTCCTACGTTTCCTGGTTTGAACAAGAATTTGAGTTCTCGTAGTTCCTTCTTGTGAGTGTTGTGCATATTTTGTAATCATCACGTATCTCTAAGCCAATATGAGTCATGCTCGGTGTTAGAAAAAATAGGATGTGAACGATTCAACAATAACACTTCACACTTCTCCTCCTTCACTGATGGAAGAGGGCACGTCAACCACGGAAGAGGGTGAGGCGATGAACCTTCTTCTGTTCTATTTACATTGGACAAGGATCCAATGTAAGGAAGAAGTGGTGAAGGTGAGGGGATTATAACAGGATGGCTTCCCTGAAATTGGTTCGGGTAGGGGAGGGAGACTTCTCCTACACTTGCGCAGAATGTAAAGTGTGAAGTGTACCTTCCCTACTGGGGAACTGAGGTCCCGGGTCACCTCTTTGAAAAGGGAGAGGTTGGAAGCCCACCATCTTCCAAACCGGGAACTTCCCAACATTTTTTTCGAGAGAGAAGTCCATGCGACTATAGATATACACACCCACAAGCATCCGACGAATCTTGACCCCATTGTGAAACAAATGTGGGAATCCTCTGACTGCGGAAATACATACCCAAATTGGAGACACACTGATGTTCCTTACCCAAAGGTCTAAGAAGGCTAGAGGTTTTGGGGGAGGTTTCAAGTTATCCCCATTTGAATAAGGGTACCAAAGAAAGATATACCCCACCATGAAAGGCTTCAAAGGGTATTTTATTTTTTCACATAGGTACATCACATAGGTATGCCGCATAGGTACCCCACACTGCTCAATCGCACAGGTTTGGCACGCAAATGTACCGCGCAGTTGTACTACGCTGGTATGGTGTGCAGGTGCACCGCGTAGGTATGAATGGTGACTGAATAATTTTAAGAACTTCAAAAACATGCCTATTCCCTTTAATTATCCCTTCAATTAGCGTTTATAGAACTACCTGAGACAATTTTAGAGATCTAGGTGAAAGAGCTACGACATGGGAGCTTCAAAGAGCCTTTCAAGAAATTTCAGTTCCAAAATGGGGAGCCCAAGGGTCCTATTTTTAGGCACGGATGGGCCTAGATGAAAAAACATGGGTCGCACATATAAGCCGTGTAGCTCCACCACACATGTGCTCCACGCAGAGGCATCCCAAATCCTCTCATGCGTAGTTCGGACGCGTAGCCGTATCGCGTAGATCAGCTGCGTAGCCCAGTCGCGTAGCTCGGCCGCGGAGCTCTTTCACGATGCTCAGCCGAGTAGCTCTTTCACGAAGCTTTCTAATATTGGTCGATGTTTCTATGGAACTTTTTTGAATCTCCTTAAGGGGTGTCAACAGTGTTACCCAAGGTAATAATTGGGTATCTTAATCATGTCATAAAGCATAAAAATGGGAATATCACAAACATGTCCACGAAGGAGATGAATTATATCATTAATGGTCATTAAAAATGTATAATAGTAATATATCATGATATTTGATGTCAATGTTAAGTGACAATATGAAAAGAACAATTAAGAAACTTTATAATTAAAACTTTTTAGTTCAGTTTGAGGAAAATATCAAAGATCACGTAAAACAGAAAGGGGAATGATATTTTATATAAAACCATAAGTGGACCAAGATAGATTTAATAAAAAAATAGTGGTTTTGTAAAAATAATTTCGGCTTAAAATAGATTATACAGTGTACTTGAAAAGGGGTAAAAATTCAGGAAATTCCTATAAAATCGGTTTGCTAATAGGGAAGTGTTGAAGAGGGAATCAATTTAAAACATGTATATCCACAAAAAAGAATGATTAATGGATATTGAAACATGATTTTAGAGAATATAAACATTATTTATAATATTTACATAAAAGGAAAATATAACTTCATTTGGGTAAAAATAATGATAGAGTTACCTGAAGGAATAAAGGAGGTTCGGGTAGAATCCCTTACCTTAAGTCTGATGGTGTCCTCAACATGATCTTAATATCTTCTATATCCAAATTAAATTCATTAATTAATATTTCCAGAACCACTTATTTAAGAAATTTCTTTATTATAACCATATTAATATCATACATGACCTTTTTTATGGGTTAAGAGGTTCAATTTCATTGTTTGTTTCATTAGTTTTCATGATTGGTTTACTTATATACATGTAAGGATAAACTTGTAAGATGAGAATGGTTTTCTATAATATAGGTAATATGTTATTAGTGATAATATATCAGATTACATGGTTTTATATTTCCTTTGTTTTTTTTGGAGTGAATATGAGTCGTTATATTAAACATTAATGATAACTATTTTGGTTAATTGACACATTTTTTATCACATCGAACTCAATTTAACTTACAAATTAATATCAGGAATAAAAAATATTACAGAACAATAAATTATAAATAATAATTATAATATAGTCTGGTTCAATCATAAAAATGGTTTCCTAACCAGAATTCAATATTGTAATAGAAATTGAAATCTCGCCTTCCTTGAATGTGAGAAATTAACACATCTCTGATGGTATTTTCATTTCTAGTTTAAATAGAGGGGAACAAAGAGATGATGATGAATTATTACATAATCATAAATACATTATAGTACATGTAAGGTAATTTAGTTATCATAAAATATTTATGAGAGGAGTTGAGGAAAGAAAAATAATATAATGGAACTTGGAAGAAAATAATTGAATGAAAAGAGGAATTTACCTCTTGAATATATCTCCCTTGAAAACCCCATTAAGAGAGAGGATATGGAATTTTGAAGAAACCAAGGTCTTACAGACATGGTATATGGTATTAGGGATTTAATTTAGTAGACTTTGGACTAGGAACAAGTCTTGAGGGAAGTGCAGAGATGAGGGGGTGAGGGTAGTTTTTTTTAGTTGAGGAGAGGGGGTTTTCTCAAAATTTTGTTCATTATTTTATTATTTTTCTTTAGACAAGAAATAATATTTCTTCATGTGAAACAAAACTATAATAGTTTAATTTGAGTAAAAACCAAATGTATTTACATCATCCATGACTCAATAAATTGTATATCTAACAAATAAAGTATATATTCATCAAATTACCGTATTTTACTATTCACCAAAAATTCAAGTATTTCAGAAGAATCCCCAAAATTTACCCAAAAAATTTTTCAACATGGAGAATTCAAAAATGGAGTCCATTTTATGAAAATAATTTCAAAAATATCTGAAATTTTATTTTTAATTAAAAAATAATTTATTTGAAAAATACAAATTTTAGAATTAATATTGTTCTTCTGAATCATTGATAAATTAATTAAGGTCTCTTAAAATTATCATATAATCATAATTCATAAAGATAAATATTTATGAATAAATTTCATAAAAATAAAATTTCTTTTAAATTATTAAATAAATCCTCAAATTATAACTAAATATACATGACTCACAAAAATACCAACACTACGATATAATAATATAATATTGTCACTTATAAGATGGATAAATTTTATTTATACCTTCATTTTTAAGGTTACTTATTCTATTAGATGTTTTAAAATTCATTATTGTGATATTATTCAAAAGGGAAACATGAGTATTCATAAGGGTTAGTTATAATTCACAAAAAAAAATAAGTATGTCTTATCATACTGCGAATATCTTACTGATCGAAACCCCGTATGTTGGATTTTCAAATTTCAAATCAAAAAAGTGAAAATATTATATTTAAAGGTCACGTAGTACTTAGTAGTTCAATGATTCTTGATTTCATGTGATTATACTATGTAAAATAATTATAAGAAGGTAATTTTCATTAATTAAACTTTGGTTTCTTACAAATGGTCCCCTACCTGCAGTTTTAATACGATGTGTAGTATGATTAGCTTGATTCACTTTTCAATAGTGCTTGTTCGATGTTACAGATCAGTGGGGTTCTTAAAGATAGACACTCAGACTAGTACACCCCTATAAAATTTGACTGTGGATTTCCCTTACCTCTCTGCTTGATAGAGATGGGACACCCCATGTCCTTGCTGAAAGTTATATACTTTGGGGTAGTTCTTCTGGGTTTGGTACTCCCATGTCGGACCCGGGTGTGGGTTCCCTGTATCATTCATGTAGTTGGAGGTAGTGCTCCCCTATCATGGTAGGGTGTGGGCCCTCTAAACAAATTGGTAATATGGAGTAGTCACTCCCCTATTGGACTAGGATGCGGGTCCTCTATCCATAAAGTAGGAACTCTGTTTCCATGAGAGGGAATGAGACATCCATATGTGTCGTATAGATAGAGTGGGTACTCCACTATCATTTTAGGGTGAGGGTCTCTTATACATGAATTCAGAACTCCCATGTTGTGCCCGGGTGTGGTTCCTCCATCAGTTTTGTGTTTTGGTTGAGTTGTTACTCACCTATCACACTAGGGAGTGGGTCATCTAGACTGGGTTCGGTACTCCCCTATCGTGTTAGGGTACGGGTCCCCCATTGTAATCAAGATGTTAGAGTGGTACTCCCCTGTCATACTAGGGAGTGGGTCCTTGGGATGTAGATTGGTACTCCCTTGTCATAATAGGGTGCGGTCCTCACCTATAGAGTAGTAATACCCCTTCTCAAAGAAGCAGTGAGGTGTGGGTCCTCCATTTGATTTAGTACTCCCTTGATGGACTGAGGTGAGGTACACTTCATACATGAGAGACATAGGGTTAAAGTGTAGTTAGAATATAGTACTCCCTAAACTTTAGGGAAGTGAAATGGATCGGGGCCCTGTATTCTCTCTCCCTAGAGAGGATACATGTGGTTCATTGTCTGTAACAATACTACCTCAACTGTGTGTAGTGTTGAGGGGTGGGCCTCTCCACTTGTTCTCTTAAAGCCTCATTCTAGGTGAATGTAGCTATGGAAGGATCTATGGAATGGGGAATTACATATAGAACTAGTTAGTTTTTCCCAAATGATTTTATACCTCAGAAAGGTTTTATCTTAGTTGGTTAAGAAATTAGAGTGTTTTCTCCTAATTTTTAGTTACCTTTGAGTATTTGAGTAGATTCATGTTGTTGGATATGAGTTAAGAACCTCATGAGACTTCAAGTCTGAGATGAAGATATATGGGTGATTTTTGGGAGTCCTTGTGGTGTTCTCACATGTCTGGATTAACACCCCTTGTAGAGAGAGTTTACTCGTCTTGTATGGTCAAGGATGGTTTGAGATGAAGTTTCACTGTCGATTAGGTTCCCTCTAGCTAGGTCAGGTGAATTGATTCCTTTCAGATTCTCTTTATTCATTTGGGTTTTGGGGTTCCTATATAGTATTATTATACTCCCCTATAAATGGGATTTTCTCACACGTTGTTTGTCTTGTGTACTGTATAGTCCTTTTGACGGAGTCCCCAAAGGACCTATGGTAGGCGGAGCTTAGAGAGCTAGACTGACTGAGTTGTTTACCAGATCTGGGCTGAGGAACTATTCAGTAGTTTCATTTTTTTGTGATCTCCTCCATCTAAGAAGGTTGGAAACTTGTATAGTTTTCATTTGGTGGGAACATGTTTTTTGGTGTTTACATTTTTAGTACTTCTTCTTTTCATTATCTTGGGACAGTTGTATGTATTCATTTTAGATTCTAGCTTTTTATATTTTTGTACTTTGTATAGAGGTATTCGTGGGTGTGTGCATATATATTATTTAAGAAAAGGCCTCATATCGATGTGATATACCTACTCTGCACTAGTCTCCATCTACTGTCTTATTGGAGGCGGACTTGGAGTTTTTTGGCTTGACCCCCATTAAGTCGAGTTGTGATATAACCACTACCCATACCTGAATAGAAATGGTAAAAATATATCATGGCTTTTGTAGTCAGACTCCCACAAACAAGTAAAGTGAAATTATTATTTTGGTTGTATTCTATATCCTTTGAATATAGTATACCCCCTTTTCAATGTATAATATTTCTTGTTTGATCATCATATTAGATTATACATTAAGGAAGTTGTAAAATTTCATGGAGTACAATATTATGTTTTGTCTTCTTAGGATCTGAGGTTTACATCAAAGTTATAGAGAAGTCTTCAGTAGGATTTGGACATAGAGTTGACTTTTAGTACTACATATTTTCCTCATATAGATGTTTAGTCTGAGAGGACCAATCAATCTCTATAAAAACATGTTTAGAGATTTCCCTATAGATTCCAAAGGTGATTGCGATCAACACCTCCTTTCGGTGTAATTTTCATAAAAAATAGCTTTCACTAAAAAATTAAGATTACCATTTATGAGTACCTCTATAGAAAAAAATTATAGAATAATAATGTGTTAGGATGAAGTTAGATAAAGAAATCTATTTGTAATAGATTTGGTAGAATAAATGTCTGAGAAGTTTATATCCATTTAGCAGTACATCAGAGTATCTCAAATTTGATTGAAAATTTATACTAAAAGTCATAGGTGTGATATATAGTTCAAAGTTAGGAAAACATTAATCCTAAAAATATCTCCTTGGAATAAGGTTATGATATTTTGATGTAATAAAAAGATGAGAACTACATATTTTAGTCTCATTGAGATTCTTTATTGGATCGAGAAGATATCTTGTCATTTGGAACTTCTATTGATTATATTTAATTATCATGATGTGATATACATATATCTCTAAAGTAAATACATAATTGATCTTTCACATTTAAAGAACTCATAGGTCTTACAATAGGGTAAATATATCACTTATGAGGAAGAATCGATAGAGTTTCGGGGTCATATAGAGAAATTTCTATGAAACAAGACACTCACCTAGTCATAGTTTTGTATTGAAACCTTAAATAAGAGAATTTTAATTGGAAACCCATGTATGTGATTAAACAAATATATCCCCAACATTTTATATCATAGTGAAATAATTTTCAAGATAAATTCAATTGAAGGTGTTAGAATATGACACCCTAATATCTTATATATGTAGTTCTCTAAAATTAAATTCGATTTATTTAAAAGCTTATAATAATTGAATAATAATGTGTAAATTAAATGCAATATATTATAACTTTATAACGATGATATTAATTTTCCACAATGAATAAGGATAACCAAATTTTAAAAAAATTAAAATTTTTAGATAAAAAAAACATATTTTTAGTAATGCAATTATATTCATGAAATTTACATTTTTACTGACAGATGATTTTATTATTTTTAGTGAAAAATTAACATAATTAGTTAATTACAATTTTTAAACATTATTTGATTATATGAATTTGTTTGTGAAATCATAATTTCAAAATTATATAGTATTTTTTTTGTATTTTTCCCATGAGTTTCATTTTATTATGAAAGTGGAAAATTTCATTATTTTTTAAAAACTATATTTTCCTTTAAAGCATTTAAAAGTTATGTTTAAAGAAATAGTTTTACAGTAAAATTATATATATTATATTATTAATAATCCAATGAAATTATATTGAATAAATTTTATGTTGTAAATTGAAATAAATTTTTTTTGTACATCTGAATACATTTTTCATTAAAAATAATTTTATTTGTGTTTTGGGGGATTAGTTTTAAATTAAATTCTCCCAGTTCTATGAATTTAATATTAAAAAATAATTCCATATTAGGAATCAACTGGTTCTAATTTTTTAAATAATCCTTTATTCTTTTTTATTATGAATATATAACTTGGTAAATATTTGTCACCATAGTTAGTGTAGAACATGTAAAATAGGGTTGAAAATATTGGATAAGGATTTAAAATTTATCTGAAACATTCCTTTATAAAATTGTATCAGTTTAATTTGAAAATTTATATAAAATTATAGAATATATGTCTAGGTGGTGTCATGATTCATGGATTCTCACTTTTTTATTAATTTTAGAAAAGAATAAATAAAAAATTCCACCCTCTTAACATTAATATCTATAATTTTTTTAGATAATGATAAAAAGAAGATAAGTTTTGTAATAATTTTTTATTTAAATATAAATTAATTTTTTAGAAATTTATATTCATATTTAATTTTTAGTGAAAAAATAGCTACCTTATATTCTTATGAATCACTAATATAGTTTTTATTAAATTAATATAAAAATAAAATAAATTATTTTAAAAATATTAAAACCATTACAATTTTTATGAATTATCATGTTATACGAATTTTAATAGTTAAATAAGATTGATTAGTGGTGTTTG
Organism: Viscum album; assembly: GCA_963277665.1. Lineage (NCBI taxonomy): Eukaryota > Viridiplantae > Streptophyta > Magnoliopsida > Santalales > Viscaceae > Viscum > Viscum album. The sequence continues at coordinate 50,814,065 of OY728130.1, read as the reverse complement.
AAATTTTTATATTCGATATCCATTAATATCTTTATTTCATTAAATTCAATGTAAATTAATAGTTCCAAAAATGACATTAATGATATTTTATAATAAATAATAATTTATTGAGTGATTTAAAATTTAAAATAAATCCAATATTCACCCAATTGAATTTGGTATGGTTGAAAATAGAATCAATGATCTATTCATGTATTTAACTTATCTTATGGAAACATTATTACCATTAATATATAGAAAACATTGATATTGTTGTAATTGTCAAAAATATTAACTGGGGGTTAAAAGTAAGAGACAGTGGTTAAATAAATAAATAAGATTGTCTACATAATATTTTATTATATTATTTAGACATATCATCACCATATATTTTTAATATATCAATATTGATTAAAATATATATATTAATTTAATACATTAATTAATTCTCAATGTTCTCCAAACCTCACTTATGAAAGGGCACCTCCTCCCCTCTCCTCCTAAATCCTTTTTAGACTTATATATTGTAAAATACCTAACATAATATCTTACTATATTCCTTAGTTAAATACTATATCTTATATTACTTTCAAAATACCATCCTTTCATGGATTAATGTGTAATCTAAAGAACGTTTCTCAGTGACGAGGTATAACACTTAACCTAGAATTTTCAGTTTTATATCTTATTATACATTGAAGAAATATATGGTAACCAAAATAAAATAATATATTATATATATTAAATATATTTAATTTTTATTATATAATTTAATAAGCGTTATCCACCTTTTCCCCATCTGTGGGAAAATAATTACATTACTCATTGGTGAGTGTGCAGAACCACCACCATGGGGCGATGTGATTTGTTTTTCATTTCATCATTACATAGATTGTAATAAGAATGTATTTAATGGATATATTTAATATATATAATATAATAACTATTATTTAAAATTAAATTATATATTACCATTCTTCCCTTCAATATGTCAAAAGTGGAAATAGAGTTCATGCGTATATAAGACCTACCATCTCCATAAATGGTGTAATTTATTTTTCTATCTCTAAATTTTAGTTATGACTCTAAATATAAGTATAAAATGAATATATAAGATATTTATATCATTATTTACATTCCATAGATGATGGAACCATGATTAAAGTAAAAGGACCGTGTCTACCTAACTGAAACATGCATGATAAACAAAACAATTTTCACTTGGAATATTGATTTTAATAATGAATTTTCTCAAATGGGTGATAATATGTTATTATAAAATAATTTTTCTTATGATATATGATATTATAGTTTTTTAATAAATTTATAATAAAACTATATTTATTATATAGTAATTTTTAACACATAAAAATAAATATTAGACCTTAGGTAAGGGATTTATGTCTCCATCCCATTTTATATCTGATTGTTTAGGCTTCAATTTCTATTAAGGAAATTCTATGCTCCATATCAAAAAATAATAATTTCATTTTTATTATCATATTGTAACTACTTTGATAATACAATTTTTCTTTTCATTTTACTTTCTTAATATAATCAAGATAACAAAATGTTTTTTTAACTAAAAACCAACTATGTTTTTCTATTCAGTCATAAATGTTCTTCTTCCATGTCTATATATCCAAAAATTGTTTTCAATAATTTTTTACAATTAAAATTTAAATTTAATTTAACACATGATTGTATTTTTTAAAAATGGAGAAAAAGGAATCATCTCTTCATTTTACAAACATGTTACTTTTTACTTCTATCAAAAATTTGAAAGAAATATTTGTTTTTATCTACACAACATGTAAGAAATTTCCCAATATCATTACCACTAAAATTTTTGGAGCGTCCTTTATAATTATACAATTCCATTTTCAAATAAATTTATTTACTTATAATATTTTACATATTTATATTTTAAAGAAGCAATTTATAATTGAAAAGTGTATATTACTCAAGAAATGGTCTCATTATCCTTGAAAAGAATTTTTTTCTATGATAACATACATTGAAGTTAATTATGCTTTAATAGGAATATGATCTAATGATAACATCATTATTCTTTTTCTGGACGGTTAATGATTATGATAATGAAATTTTCACAAAACCCATTTATTTTCAATGGGTTATGATTTGATGAATTAATGAAATGTTTATGAAACTAATTTTATTTTCATAGGTTATAATATGATTATTTGATAAATTTTATTTGATCTTGTAGAGTATATATATATGGGTTTCATTATGTGACAAGTGGGAAATGAATTATAGTTAACTCTAATTCATCGTTTAATGTTTGATATCTCCTAATATAATTATCAAAACGTAGTTTATGTGCTTGATCCACTGTGGTAAACAAGTCGATGTGGATGATACACTATGGAAAATAGTTAGTGATTCCTAATATACTATAGTAGATATATGGTGAAGCATGATCTAGTATGGGAAACAAATTATGATGTCCCATCAGTTATGATATGCTAAATTGGTGGTCATTCCTATTGCACTGTGATTTTATAGTCTGAATAGTTAAACATATCATATGAAATGGTTAATGTACCAACTATGGTGACAAACTTTTATAAATTATTATTATTATTATTATTTTAAATTGTGGTTCATGATTTATTAGTGATGATATCTCAATATTATGATTGATATCTTTTAAAATGACAAATATTTATGTCATAAATCATGTTTTCAATCAATGATATATATGGTATAAAGGATTTATGTTATGTTCTTGATCTCAAAACCTTGTACATATCTTATTATTTCATATTATTATCGGTAAATATCTCCCATGTTTACACTAAATAAGAATCAGAACCCCCCCCCCCCTTCTTATTTTTTCTTTTCCCCATGTTATAAAGAATGGTTATAAGTTTGGTATATCAATAAGGGTAAAAATTGATAAATAAATTATGATATATGATGAAGAATGTACCTAAAAAGGATATTTATGTATCTCATCTCTAAAGAAAATAATCATTTATAGTTATAGAATTGATAAAAATATTAAATATTTAATATTCACAATGAATGATATAATTTTAATTTAAGAAAAGTATTTGTCATTATGTTATAAATAAATCACATATCTATATTTGTGGTTTAATAAGGCTTCATGGTCCACCTTTGTTATTTATATTAGATCATGACCCACATTTAACATTGAAACTGTTAAGGGGACTTTAAAATGATATAAACATAAAGATACAACTAGGAATCACCTATAATCCTCAAATTGGTGAATGTATGAAAGAACTTCCCAAATATTATAGAACCGGTTATGTTCATCATCACATAAATTTCTAGTATCATTAGACTAGAATTTATTTATGGTGGAAATAACACAATATTTTATCTCTCTTTAGAGAACTCAAATGGCATCGTATGAAACATTGTATCAGAAAAAAATCATAATCAAACTTATTGGGATAAAATTTTGGGGAAAATGTTTTTGGTCAAAAATTCATTGGGGAGAGAAGTAAAAATGTATCAGATATCTATAATCATATCAAAATAGCTCAATGATGGTAGAAAAACTTTATGAATAATTATATAAAGAACTAGAAATTTCAAGTAGGAGGTTATGTCATCATAGAGGTTTCACCATGGAAAGACGATATATGGTTTGGTATAAAGTGGAATCTAAGTTCAAGATATATTATACATTTTGAGTTTTTGGATTCAATTTGAGTTATGCATTTTAATTTTTCTATTCCTCCCAACCACCCTAAGGTGTATGATGCCTTCTATGTATCATTTTTAATTAATTACATACCTAACCTAATAAACATTCTTACCACCAAAGAAATTGACATCACAATTTAATTTTCCATTAATTAAGTTCTTATCTAGATTCATTATACCATGTATAAAGTATTCTGGAATTAGAAAACATAGATTGTGAATGTACTTCGAATGAATCAATATTCACCAGAATCAATGTTGAACCTGGGGGAAAATGAATGAAAAAATATATGAATTATTTAAATGATTGATATATATCTTAAATTTAAGGCAATAAATTGTTCTAGGGGTGATTTAAGACCGACATGTTACTATAGACATTTCATTATGACACATTTTTCTTTATTTCAATATAGTAGTACAATAAAACTAAAAAATTATTTTCACTACAATTGTTAAAACCTAACCCAAACTACTAAGTACAAGATAGAATTCCACATGAACTCATTCATGTCTCATTGTACACAATAGGTTACTGACCAAAAGTGATGCTCTGAGTCCATTAGTGGGTAGAAAAAACACTCATTATCATGTGTAGAGATTAATAATATATCATAAACAGTATAATAAATAACCAGATTAACCATTCAAAAATGAAATAATAGAATACATCTCATACAATAATAAGTAGCTCCCAATGATCCAATCCATACTATTGTATAAATTATTAGAAAATATAAATAAATAAAAATAGTGGGTTCCTTTGGAATCTATCCATGTTATCTACCAGCTCCTTACTCATCAGTTCTACCATCCTCCATAGGTTCATGGCCCCTCATCAAACTCTAGACATCAAATCTACAATCTTTCCAAGATTTCTAATTTTGGTGTGAGAACATGACTTTTGAGTACACCACCAATGAGTCCTTAACGAATTATACTCATGTGTAATATGTTTCTTCCAAGAATATAATAAAAACATAATAAGAATATAAATATTCAGTCTCTGTCTGAGTGGTTGTGCACTAACCAACCCATCATAAATGAATTGTCAAACCTGATTCAGATCCATGCTAGAAGGATAAGAAGTGTTTATGGATGTTACTAAAATACCCATGAGGATAGTAAACCAATATCTTGGAATCCTCATGGAATAATGCATACTTGATCACTGGTGTCCTCCAGTAATCAAGTGTTTCATTCTTTATGATTTCCTATTGTCATTAGAAACCATGTTACTCAAAAAAAAATTGGCTTCATTGAACATGTGGTACTTTATATTTACAATCTTTCCTCAAGTGAATTGAAAATACAGTCTCCATGGACTCCTTGTATCACCACCTTGTGAAGAAGTCCCATATAGCTGGCACTGAAAGTTATCTGCACTCCCCCTCTAAGGGATAAGAATGTTAGGGAATCCCACCTATTCTAAAAACCAATAATGATACCACCAATTTAAGGTAATATATATAGAAGTTAGATCATACATGGGAATAATATAAACCTATGAAATAAGTAGTTACACATAAAAACATGTAAACCATACCAAAGATACCAACAAGCTACTCTAGTGCCTCCCATGGAATAAAATATCAAAATAGGTACCACGAGTTATAGAGACACCCACATGTGGTCACAATAAATTATGGTCATTGGTTATTCTATAAAAAATATATAAAACATGGAAATGTGATTAAAAGTGAGCCTAATAAGGAAAGGAACTTACTATCTCATGGTTGTCAATAGAATCGTCTAGTTTCATCAAAGGAGTTGTCACTTGAACCATATTCACACACCAACTAGAACATTATAACACACTAAGAACTCATAGAGTCAATTCCAATGAAGAATAAAATGGTTATAGAGTAAGTAAAATAGATATATTCTAAAGGGTAATTCTTACCCAAGGTCTATAACTAGAAATAAAAAAATGTTAAAGGATCATTAGGAAAATCAAGGAGGCTTCATGGTGCAAGGATGGTACTACAGCATGAAGGTCTTATGGAAACAATAACCATGATGAATTTTTGGACACCACAGTCCATAGGTTCACTTGAATAAACTATTATGGAAGATGGTAGATCACTATGGTATAGTGGTTCATGAGAATAATCCACCACAATGTATGAACATGTAATTCTACATGGAGAGAAACGAAAAATGATCCACACATCACAAATTAGAATAATACTATATAGAATTACTCATAAAATAACAAATATAGTGCAGGATGATGAATAGGGTGTGGAGTTGTCTCTGGATCGCTTTAGATATTTGGAATGATCCAACTAAAGATGAAAATTGGGAAATTTTTAGGCCTCAATATTTTTTGAAAACCCATCATTAATTCCTATTTAATTACTGCAGGACTGCCTAACTTAATTTAAAAAATGGATTCCCAAAATAAAAAATGTAAAATCCGAATAAATGGATTAACTCTTAAGGACATAATGTTGGACCATCTATCTAACAATAATAGGGAAAAGCTATTTGAGTCATAGTATAACCCACCAAAGTGTAGCCTACATGATCATCTATCAAAAGAAAGTAATATGGAACAACCTCCATTGAACAACACCACTACAGTATGACCCCATATTTTGTGGTGGGGCCTCGACTTCCTAGTGGTGTTGTGGCACAAATACCTCTTCCATGGTGTGGTTCTAACTAATTTGTTCATTAATGGTTCGAAAAACACATAAAACATTAAATTAGCTTTTTATGGCCCACAGTACTTTACATATACATGGATCAACTAAAAAACCAGAAGGATAAGAAGAGGAAAAGTGAATCCCTCACAGAAAAAAATTCAAGGGTTTATAATTCTCTCCCACTAAAAGACTTCTCATCTAATCAATGATTCTATAGGGTTCCTATTTGAAAAACTCATACCACTAAGCATTAACATCATCCTCTCACTCCCAAATATCCTATGGGATATTTCCATAATTCAACTAAACATATAAAATTTATACCATCTCCACTTGAAGTAATTTATTGCTCTTATCTATAATCCATATCGGACACCCCTCATAAGATGTATTAGGCTCCAACTAAACATCCTCACAGTAATTGATATGCATATGATCATCCATATATCTCCAGATATATAACACATTAAACACATCATGCATACCACATGTAGCATCCCACCATGGGTTCCTCTCAACAGTGCATCAAGATGTTGGATATAGAACCTCAAGTGTGCCTCCTAGAATACAAGAGGTTTCAGACTAGCAGTGAGGGAATATGGTGTGACCTTGGGGAAACTATTGAATCATAGATAAGTCTATGCATAGTGGAAAATAATGGATAATAAATAGTGTATTAATACAATAGAGCAGACATCCTTGGAAAATCAAAATAAAACATGAAAGATAAATAGATAACTAGAGGAAGTTGAATAACAATAATAGATACAAAATTATAATCATGATGCTATTTGTCTATAAGAAAGATGAATATAGTAACTGGGGATACATAAATACACCTAATGTTAGAAAAAAATAAACAAAAAGAAAAAGATTCTACTATAAGTATCTCGAGCATATGGTACACCCTCTACGCCATTCTCCTTCATATGGATGTAAATAAATCAATTATCTGAAGTTGCATGATTTCGTTTTTTCATATATGAGATCATAAATTCTACTCATGTACCAAAAGGTTCTAGAGAAGGGTACGATATATAATCTCAGTGGGTGAGAACCCTTGGTGTCTTGGTCAATCCATTTGTGCAAAAAATAAATGATTGTGTTCTATAAGGTATAAATGTTGAGAAATGAAAAATTAAATAATGAATACCATTGTCTAGATTTCTGAATGGGAAACTCATCGATACAACCATATTCGACCAAATTTCTGTGTCTTTAAATAGGTGAAAGTCATAACATGTATATAAATCCAATGTAAAAAAGGATATTAATGAAGGAATACCCCAAGATTGTGCTCTGTAATGGAATCTCAATTCTATTTCATCCCATATGGTATTCACTAATATTATAAAGAATAAATAGAACAATAACATTCAATCAAGTTTTCAAATCCATGGGTGTAGTCTTAATCCCATACAAGGTTATCTATACAGTATCCCAAGGGTCACTATGGGAACATCTAATATAACCAATTCCTCTGAGTACATACAATGAAAACCACACTACATCCCCTTTAATTCTCTAGGAATGGGGACATTGAGTTCATACCAAGTATCTCACATAAGGTAATAGGTATCACCTAAGGCATGGAATATCCATTTTTCCAATGGTTCCACCATCTATTTCTCCCCAAGGGAACTGGTCTCACTCAATAGTATAAGTAAACCACCTAGAGAGAACGTACATAGAAAGCCAAAGTATCGCTCCATGGAGATCAAGTACATACAATTGAGCATAATGAGACCATCCATGGAATCCTTAATTTGGGACGTGTGTTCTCTCCTGGTCCATAGAAAGTGATCTATAGTATCCAAGTCCTATCTCAAGGAATGAATCCATATATAATCAGATTCTATAAAAAAATATCTCAAACCCACAATCTAATAAAGTTATCCAAGTTAAATAATTTGAACCATGAAAATGAATGAAGAATTAAGCACATTCCTAAGCTCAAATATACAAGATATGATCACTATGAAACATGAAATAATCATGGTATGTGAAATAAAAGGATAATATAATGGTATTAACATATATATAAACACATTTCATCAAGAAATTTCAATATCCCAAGCTATGATGGTTTTACAAACATTATATAAAATTCAATACAACCAATTTCGGCATATTCGACATGCGTGATCAATGAATAGACACAAGGCACAGGGAACAACATAAATGGAAATGATAGCATATGGAATCAAGCATGGGTATTCAATCAATTTTTATAATCAATTAAAAGTAAGGAATATGAAATTCATTTTAAATCATCAACATACATTTAAAAATAAGGCGTGAGGCATGAATCTCAAGTCAAACCATTTAACCAAATTTAAATTTATGTTATTAGAGCATTTAATTAAGGTTAAACTCACCCTTGGTGATTTAGCTATTTAATGAATTCGCGAAATGGACTTTCATAGTGTGCACACACTGGGGGATGAATACTAAGAGAATAACCCACATATGGGGTTTTTCATAAGGGAAGGCCACATAGGAAAAAACCAATTTAAATTAAATTATTTAAAAAGAACGTAACCGTTATAAAAGGTTATTTTGAGTGGCACAATAATGAGACCTTTAACATGTGGTGACAGTATTGATAAGAGAATAAACCCCCTAAATTGATGTTGTAGTGCTCAAATCATCCATTATTGGGTCTTGATTCAATGTAAAATTGATGAATGAAAAGGATTCTTCGAACTCCCCTGATATAGGGAAATATTTTTTACACCAAAATATAACAACATATAGAAGAGGAAAATATAAATATATGAGTCTAGAAGTATTATATTACTGAGGGTGAGTTGTTTCTTCTGGTGGAAAAGGAATCAGAAACTGGACAAGGGAGATATCATAAAACCAATAGAAGTGGAAGGGGAGCTCCATACACCAATGAGGAGGAAAATCCCACAGGAATAGAGGATGAAAGAAAGAAACGAGTTTAAAATCATTAAAGAGGGATAAAATAATAATTTCTGTCCAAAAAAACTACGCATGTTTTGGTCACATGGTTTGGCCAAAAAGTGCACTAATAATGCATCAATCACCCCTTCAAGGGTGCACATCACACGTCTCGGTACACGGTTTACATAATGGTGTGCATGCTAGGTGAAAGTAAATATCCAAAACCATCATATGGATCACGCGGTCATGAACCTAGGTTTGCACTGTTTTAGAAAAACTATGTGGCTCCAACAACACTGATGTCTATAAGATCACAGTATATAGAAAATATACTATCTAGGCTGTATGATTTCCTCTAACTATGCGGCCAAATTTTCCTTTTCCCATTTCAGAGCCCCAAACTCTGAATTAGCCCTGGACAAACTCGACACCTCCTTAACCTTGTTGGAATCATTACTATAGTCATTTTAATGAATTTAAACCAAATATAGAAGTTTTGTACCTTTAGTTACATCCAGGATGATACAACCTCCCCTCCATAAAACAACTAATCCCCATGTTTCCCTTCATATGGTGGAAGAATGTCATCCAAGAAGAGTTCGTTCCACTATTCATATATATCAGCCTCCTGCACCCAGATCTCATCTTGTACACATATGTTCTTGCATAAAACCTAGACTAAATGAATTGAGCTGCCTTAGATAACCATTGTAATGTGATCAACTAATTGAATTGGGTGCTCCTCAAAGGATGCATCTGCCTTTGGCATGATATCCTCGGGGTCAAAATAATTATATGGGTCTGCATGATAATTTCATAAAAATGATACCTGGACGAAATCATGCATGGAATAGTACCTCATAGGTAACAACAATACAAAGGCTAGTGGCGTGACTCTCTTAGCTATCTTGAAAGGACCAAAATATCTATTTGACAACTTACCATTTCTTATGATTCATTTATGACCCAATCTTGGTGATACATGAATAAAAACCTAATGACCCACCTTAATCCCTAGAGTCTTATGGAGGTGATTGGAATAATACTTCTTCCTAGACTCAGCAGTAGCAATACACTTTTGAATGACTTGGACTTACTCTCAGGTATCCTGAACAATATGGGGACGTAGGAGAGCTACCTCACCAGCTTATTGCTAGCACATGAGTGAAAGAAATTTTCCTTCAAATAGGGCCTCATACAAATCCATCTGAGCCATTTTATAGAATCTATAATTATAGTAAAACTTAATTAGGGAGGTATTATTTTACTAGGAACTCCCAAAATTAAGTATATAGGCCCAAAGCATATCCTCTTACACCTGAATTTTATTTATGGACTTCCTATTGTTTTAAGGGTGATATAAAGTAACGGAGAGCACATATGAACCTATTTACCTCTATAACCCTTACCATAACATCGATGTGAACTGGGTATCTCAGTTCGATATAATATCCTAAGGAAAACCATGAAGTAAAACTATATCTTGTATGTAAATCCTTCATTACTCGTCAAAAGTGAAGGATTCTATGATTGGTAGAAATCGTGCAGCTTTAGTAAGCCAATTTATGACAGCCCATACCGCATCGCTGCCTCAAGGGGATCTTAGAAAAAGTGTCAAAAAATCCATGGTGACATTGTTCGATTTCTTCTTTGGAATAGATAGTGGTTGTAGAAGTCCAGCAGGCCATTTTTTCTCTTATTCTACCTACTGACAGGTGGAGCACTGGGTAATAAAACCTTCCATCTACATCTTTATACCAGGACACCAGTAATTAATTATTATAACTCCATACAATGTAGTAATCCTAGGATAAACTATCCGAATGGGGACATTTGATTCCCTAATAAACCATTCCAATATATCAAAAGTCACCCAAAAAAATACCAAGGTAGAGAATTGTATCACTATAAAAAAAACCCAAATAGGAGGTCGGTTCTCTCAGGGGATTCTCTCCCTCAGAATGAGGCCTCTGAATCTGATAATTGACGCATATGAACTTATTCCATGAGATAGGATGTTAGTTCTACAACTACTAATACAAGCTTCTCATTCTGTTCTTGAAATTCCAGATGTAACTCTTGAAATATATTCATCATCTTTCATTAATTGATGTCCACCTTTATGGATTTAATCTACCGTTTCTAGATAACGTAATTAGCTATGTAATTACCATTTATAGGTGTGTATGTTAGCTCAACCTAAAAGGACTGAAAATATCCCACCCACATTCACTTCCTTAGATCCATGTCCCATTTAGTGAAGATATATTTGAGACATTAATGATTCATGTAATAATTGAATCATTCTCCCAATATATAGTCCATCCAATGATGCAGATCATAAACCGTGGCTTCTAAAACTAAGTTATGCATAGGATAGGTCCTCTGATGAGGCCTAAACTCTTGAGATCCATATTCCATGACTCGATCATAATACATCAAAACTAAAACCAATCTGATTCCTGAATCATAAACGTAATCAATATAACATTTTCTCTACATAGGAAGGATTCGAATCAGATCTGAATTTTGTCAACTATTTAACTCTTGAAAAGTATTCTCACAATCTTCAAACCACATGAAATTTACACCCCTTGTACTCAAGGAAATAAGAGGAACTGATAAGAGGAAGAAATCCTAGATGAACCAACTATAATATCCAACAATCCCTAAGAAGTTGTGTATGCGAAAATCATTCTTTGGATTCTCCCAAGAAACCATGACAGTCACCTTCTTTGGGTCAACCGATAATCCTTCCTTAGATATGATATGACCAATGATGTGAACTTTATTAATACAAAATTTTCATTTTCTGATCATCTCATATAGTTGGTTCTCTCTCATTGTACTCAACAATATCATAATATAGTTGTCATAATCGTGTTTGGTTTACGAATACACTAAGATGTTATCTAAAAATACTATGAAAAATGAATCAAGACGTGGGTGGAAATTCTTATTCATCAGAGCCATGAAGAGTACTGGTGTTTTTTTATACAGATCATCATAACCAAAAACTCATACAATCCATACCTACTCGAAAACATTGTATGTGGTATGACTGATGCTCTCACAAGAACCTGGTGATAACATGACCTCATATCAATCTTGGTGAAAATAGTTTCTCCTAGGAGCTAGTTGAGGAGGTTGTATACATGAGGTATTGGATAATAGTTCTTTACTATGAGTTGTTTCAACCACTAATAACCCACTCATAATCAAATGGTTCCATCCTCCTTCCTGGTGAAAAGGAATGGTGAACCCCATGGTGATGAGTTTAATCAAATGAAACTCGTAGCCTCTATGTATTCACGATTCTTCTTCAGTTATTGCATCTTTATTTGAGCCATACTATACGGAGGAATGGAAAGTGGTTCGATACGTGGAATTAGCTCGATGATGAAAACGACCTCCCTCACATGAGGTAATCTAGTGAAAACATCATAGAATGCATCCCTGAAACAATCCACAATAAGAGGGAATTATACTAACTATATTCTATAATCTCTCTAAAGAGACAAGCCAACTGAGCAATCACCCTGCATAGAAATTATCTATTTGTTCCTGTTGGATCTCCATAGATACCCCATTCTCCCTTGTGTAAATACATGTTTACCTCTAGTGGGGTCAAGGTCACATGATGGTGATAGCCATCCACTATTTCATGATATGGCACAAGATAGTCTATACTAAAAATAATGGCGAAGATGGTCATCTCAAGGATAGAAAAATTCCATAAGAAACATAACCAACCTATCTCAAGTGGGAACTCTTGACATTTACTTATGCCCTCTGTTCTGACCCCTAACAAAATGTCAGGGGACTTGACACCATATCAGTACTCAATTGTGAGCCTAATACTTCCAGTGACCATGATAGATATAAAAGATTGTGATGAACCTATATCTACAAGGAAGAAACTAATGTAGAGGCTACTAGAATAGTATGTCTTTCCGTATATGGCCCCAGGATTTCCTCCCCTAGTGTGTGTTTCACTGCATACATATGGCTAGAACCACAACTCTATGGGGCTGCCTGACGAGCCGGAGAAGATCCACTCTATTAACACTAAATATCTGGGGCCTAACAATCTCAGTCATGACCACTACTACCTCATCCTAATCTTCTAGTATATTACCAACTCCCATACTGATGTGGAATTTTAGATTTTGAGCCTGATAGAGGTTATGGAATGGGTCCCCTCTTATTGGTGGCTGGAGGAAAGGAATGGAAGAAGCACTAAAGGTTACCCATCTAGCCGCAAACTCAGAATTCAATTAGGTTCCTCATGCACTGGGTATACTAATGGTATTTCCTACTACATTAGTGACATAATATAGAGATTTTAGTGAATGTCACTTGTATGGGAACTCCCCATGATGCACATTCAAAATAGTTCTTTCTATGGCCAGATGAACTATTACCCTGTCTTAGAACTAAACCACTCCAACATACATTTCCATATTCTCTACTAATTTGTCTTATAATTAGGGCCAGGTTCACTACCTATGTAATGTTAGTCAACCAAAATATCTTCCCCAATGATCAGACAACATTCCCAAGCCCATCCTCAAGATGACTCATCGTTTTCAACTCTTCTCCTTTTAGATATCGAGGGATGTATTAATGATCAATGTAGCGAGAAAAATACTAAAAGATAGTCATAGTTTCCTTCTGAATATTCATGAACTCTTTGGAAATATCCACTCTCTGAGTCTTTGGTAAGAAATTTTCATATAAGGACCTCTATAATTCTTCCCATACCATACCTTAGTACCACTCATACTGAGATATTAAGTCCCACCAGTGTTTAGAGGAGTCTAGTAACATGTAAGAAGTGAGCTTGAACCTCCACTATGGAGGTATCTCATGATGGTAAAAGATAGGTACCATGTCTTCTAACCATGACTCATGCCTGAGGTTTATTGTCCCTTGAGAAGGTGGGAGGTTGGTGTTGCTGGAATTACCGAGTGAGCTCTTCCATAGTTAGGGTTGGTTGATTAGTACCCAGAACAAGCTACATAAATTGGAGGAATATCTCTTAAAACTAAGATTAATCCCAAAAAGAGGTTCATAAAGAAGTAGCTCATATAGAACAAAATCAGGTATCATGGGTGTCTTAGGGACCACTACCTCTAGAGTGTTATCCTTCTCACTCACTTGGTGTACTGTATGGGGATTTCACATTGGTAGAGCTCTTAAATTTTTAAAAGAACTCCTCTCACAGAATTTATAATATAGAGTAAAATTAGATAGAGAAAATGATAACAAAGAAAGTCACAAAGCCTTCTTATGATCATAACATATCTAACAGCCTACTCATGGATCTATGTCTACATAGAAGGGGAAACTTTCATAGGATGATAACTTGGACATGGCCCAGAACCCATTTTTGAGGTAAGGTCAGGGTCAAGGTCTCACAATTATCATATTAATATCTTTTCACTATTTTAATGTGAGGTTAATTTTAATTCATTTAAGCGTGAAATTTCCTTTTAAATTTTTATTTAGGTGGATCTCCATTCCAATTTATAAGGGTCATACACCTTATAAATTGAAATTGGGTGTCAACTTAATCTGATTCATAACACACTATTGTATGGTAAATTGGACCATTTTAATGTTTATATATAACAGACAAGAACTCGGGGGATCTTTGAAACAAGGAAGGACATGAAACCACATGAAAAATAGGCCATGCACATTGAAAAGTAAATATGTAATTTCAATATATAGGAAATTTTAATCATATGTTTCTTAGTTTGATGCATGTTATGCAGTTCCCCCATTTCGTCAGTCTATAACAATATAAAACGTCATTCAAATAAAAATAATAAAATAAAACCATAAAGAAAGTGTGTCACCCAACAGTGAAGCCCTATATACTATAAATGGTATAATTAATAACTATAATTTCCCAACATAGGTAATTTGGGTTTCCACTATACAAGGGTCAGCTACTTCCAAGCATAGGGAATATTCTATGTTCCAATGTAGTAGTAACATGTCTAAACCAAAATAGTAATACAAAAAGGGTAATTTCTATGATACCAATTTATTGAATCCTAGAATGGGTTCCACTCAATAGTACCCTGATATGGTGGCTATAGGACCTCAATCATTATGCCTCCCTAAATGCTAGAGGATTTCGATTAGCTGCGAAGGCCTAGGGAGTGACTGTAGGTACAATGTTCCTTCTTAGATCAGTGTATTATCAATGGTAAATAGTCGATAATAACTTGTGGAAGCAAAAAACATAAAATACAGTAGAAGAAAATGTAAATAAACCATACAAGAATAATATATATGTGGTGGAAGCTGAATAACAATAATTGATACAAAAATATGATCACGATTTTATGTGTCCATAGAAAAGATTAGTATGGTAACTAGGTATAACAGCATATAATACTTGATGGAAAACATATAAAAAAATACAAAAACTTATACAACATGTTTCTAAGAAAAAGTATGTTCCTCTTCTCCATTCTTCATCCTAATTTTCTAAATCAATCAAGCATCGTAAGCTACACACTTCCCTCCATCCTTACCTGCAATCATGTATTCTACTCAGTTAATAAAAAGATCTTGGTTAGAGTATGAGATATAATCTCAATAGGCCAGCACCCATAGTGAGAAGGACGATCCATTCATGCATAAAATAAATGGAAGCATTACATAAGGTATAAATGTAGATTAATAAATAATTAAATAATGAACACCTTGGCCCAGAATCATGAATGGACACCCGGACACTACCACTTGTCTCAGCCTAAGCCAGAGGCATGAAAATTTGTACCTATGAAATTCATAACATGAATACAAAGCTAATGTAAACAAGGATACTGAGGAAGGTATACCCGCTAAGATTGTAAAATGGATTAGGCTCACACTTCAATGTCATCACAAAGGGGATGCACTAATATAATTAAGAAGAAACATATCTAGCACAAGAAATTAGGCCTTCAAAACCATGAGTGGAGTCTCGATCCCATACAAGGAGATATATACAGTTTCCCAAGGGTTTCTATGGGAACATTTGATATAACTAGTGCCTCTAAGTCCATCCCAGGAATACCATTCATCATCCCTTTTATCACTCATGGAATGGAGACTATGATTCCATACCATGTATCTCACATAGGTGACCACGTATCACCTGGGGCATGGGGTAGCCATATTTCCAATGTTTCCATCCTTGGTTTCTCCCCTAGAGAAATGGCCTCACTCATGACTATAATTAATCCTCTCTAAGATCCCACACCTTGCAATCCAATGTGTCAAAACTCATGCATCATGTAATTTTAACCGTGGAAAGCGAGTCCATTCACAGAATCCTAAATTCGGGACCCCTATTCTCTCATGGACCATAGAAAGTGATCCATATTATCCAAGTCACATCTCAAGTCATTCATACATATATAATCACATGCAATCAAATAAACATCTCAAATACACAAGCCAATCAAGATATCCATGTTACACAATTAAAACCATAAAAAGTCTTCAGGCATTAAGCACATGCCTAAGCCCAAATCTACAAGACATGATCACTTGGAAACATGTCATAATCATGGGAAATAACATACAAGAATAATCACAAAGAATTAACATATAGAAAAACACATTTCATCAACGCATTTCAACAGCCCAAGCTATAAATCTTTTCTATATATTATATACAATCTGATCAAATACTTTTTTTCATAATCAACATGCAGAGTCAATACATAGGCTGGAGGAGCATAGAACATCATTAAAGTAAAATAAAGAATATGGCATGAAACATGGGTATTCAATAAATTTTTATAATCGTTTAAAAGAAAGTAATATGATATTCAATGTTATGAATCAACATGAATTTAAACATAATGTGTGATTCCAGAATATATGAACAACCATTTTACCAAATTTGATTTTAAATAATTAGAGAAATTAATTATGAAGAAAATCAATCATGTTGATTTTGCCATTTAAGGAATGGGAAAAATGGCCTTTCATGGTGGGAACAGACAAAGGGGTGTTTGAAAACCATGAGAACAAACCATGGATGGTTTTTTCTATAAGGTATCGTCACATAGGTAATGGAAAACCATTTAAATTTATTTATTTAACAATAAAGAAATCTAATTGGAAGGTTTTAGTGAGAAGCCCAAAGGCATGACGTTTAAAATGATATGAAATTATAGAAAATATCTTATACCACTTACCTTAATGTATCAGGACTACACTCATATGTTATTGAGCTATCATTCAACCTAAAATGGATGAAATCGAAGGATTTTCTGAATGACCTGGATGTAGGGAAAATGCCATTGCACCAAAATAGAACAAAAGTTGAAAGAGGAAACTATAAGTAGAGGATTTTATAAGAAGGATCTTACTAATGACTTTCCATTACTTTTATTGGTGAAGGATTTATACACAAGGATGGAGATATCAAAAAACCAATGCAACGGGAAGGATAATCTCCACACACCAAGGGTGATAAAAATACTACTGGATAGGAGGGGTAATGAAATAAGTAGAGTTAAAATCATTAAAGTGGGTCAATAGAGTAATTTCAATTAAAATACCACTGAGCAGGGTTTGGCCGTACGGTTTGGCCATACAATGGTCCAACCAAGTTCCATTAACTGCTTCAAGGGGGAAATCACAAGACTATGAGAATGGTCTATCTAAACATGCACAAAATGTAACGCCCCGACCCCAGCTACCCAAAGTCGGTGCATTACTTCGTAACATTGGCATGATCACAAAAGATCACGTCTCGAAAGACCGATTAGTTTAGTAGCCTTGGAAACACTAGATACATTTGTAAACCTTACATTACATCATAAAAATGAAAACTACAGTAACATGGTCTCCTTAGTCCACACTCATATCCCTTTCTGACTATCCCTGCAGGTCATTCATAAAATACTTCTTCACATCCTGGAAAATATTAAAACATTGAAAGGGGTGAGTTCAGATGCTCAGTAAGGATAACAATATTGCGTAAGCTTTCATAAATAAACATAAACATTTAAGGCAATGTATAACTAAAACAAAAGCCTTTTAAACTTGAACATCAACATAATATAGAAAAAGTAAAATGAGATAATGCCATTTACTTCTTCACATGGATATTCTACTGGTCGAATAATCACATGCTATATCAATAACCATTTTCATAATGATGGAATGCATAATGCCAGACATTCTGAAACATTTTGTCAAGGTCTCGGCCAAAACGTCTAAAATGATTAAGGCCTCGGCCAAAACCATAAATCAAATTGGGAAAGGGCCTCGGCCAATTCCACATCTAGTTGTCTCATGAGACCTACCGATGCATCGAGGAGCTATAGCGGGCTCCACCCATCACTTATTAAGTCCAATGAATTCCTCATATGAATAGGTTTAAACATATCATAAACCATAACATAATCGTATCACATAAAACATGCATAAAGTAAACATAACATTTCCACATTTCAATCACAAGATATCAATACAACACATTGATATAATAAAAACTCTTTAAAAACCATTTTTAATACCAAAATAAAAGAAAGTTAAAACTTTGTATTTATTTTTCATTAAATAAAATGATGGCTTGTAGAGGAAGCCGAAACTCAAATAATGGTCACGGCGGCGGAGAAGTCGTTGTCGCCACATATGTACGGAAAGAAAAACATTCCCTTTTTGTCATTTATTAAAACACTTAGTATAAAAATATTCCTTTTTAATAAACGTAAAAGTCAAAGGGGTTTATACACCGTATAAAATAAAGTTGTGTATAAAACCAAATATGCCTCAATGAAAGGAGATTGAGACGAAGTCCTTAAAAAGATCATTTTTAAAATAAAATAGATCTATTATGTGTATTCACTATAGTTACACATAAAGAAAGTAAAAATACAAGGTAGTACATAATAATATCATGACATAATTTGAAAGTAGGAGATCAACCCAAAGAATGGAAATTGGGTTAAGAAATTCTCTTACCTTGCGTCTTGTCCTGACTCGACCGTTCTTTAACCTCCTGAATAATAAACTAGTGTTAATTTCTATTTACTTAAGAACCTTTTTCATGTTCATTATTCCTTTCATATCACTTATTAACATGTTATGAACATTATGTAATTATTTAAGTTAATAACGGTCGTTTTGTCGATCTTTGGTACTTGAGTCAAAAATAAACTTCTTATAATTACAAGTTGTTCATGTGGTGAAATATCCATTATATCCAGAATTATATTCATGATTTAGATATCATATATATCATATATATACAGTATATACATTCATTTATAATATTACGTAACATTTAGAGGTAAGAAATGAAATGCACCGTTCATGGAGACGGTAAGCCGTACGTACGCATGAACGCTACTTTCATTTCTATTTCGTATTTAATGGAATGAAATCATAATGATATAAATGTATAATATAATTCCAGTATAATATAGTGTATAATACCATTTACTCCATCCTTTATACATCCCACATATGGCATTAACGATTCAAATCACTTTGAGGGGGCGGTAGTCCGCACTTCCTAAAATGAAATTATCGCGTTTACCCATAATGGAAATCATAAAGTATGCCATAAATGAGAAATACAGATGCATAAGTACAACATAAACATATTATATATCATATATAAATATATTGACATCTTAATTGCCACCTTTGAAGGTGTTATATGGGTGTTGAACAATCATCGTTTCGTGAGGCAGAAATTCGCCATCCACAGAAACAGTATGTTCATTAACCATTAGATGTAGGTGTGTGAAAGTGTAGATCGAATCCTTATTATAACAACATCCTAGTATATTGAGGATACTTGTTTTGTTACAATATAAATGAATAAAAAGAGTTTAAGGGGTTGGATAAGCTAAATAAAACAAAACAACATTAGAGAAGACATTACCTAAAAATCGGGTAACTCTTTTTGATTTGATCCAAAGGATTCCTTGGGAAGAAGTATGCCCAATGTTAGGCTTCTATGAGTAAGGTAGAGACGTTTGGAGGGTATTTGGGTAGAGTTTGGCTGATCCAAATGGCTTGAAAGTGTGAATGAGGTGGTAGAGGTGGGGGCCTTTTATAAGAGGAGAGGAGGGGCTCTTTTGGAAAGATTGAAATGTTACATTATTATACAATTCTTTTCGGATTCTAAAGGTCCCACATTTATATAATTCGTGTATAAGGTGATAAGGGTTCGAAATCTACCCATCCAATAGTCTTTGTACAAGTGTAAGCCTTGTATTGTACATTATCTTTTCATTTTATTAAAATCGTTAAATAATGAGGTCATTGCTGCATCATAATGATGTCATAAATAATTTAATTTATTTAATGTCTAAAAATTATAGAAAAAATACTATGATGTAGGAAATATTTTTATCTTTCAAATGACTATTTATATTCAAAAATATGACTTGTATAACCCCATTTAAAAATTGTTTTAGTAAAACATTTCATGTTTGTGTCATTTTTTACTTTAACATTAAATAAAAGGTATTTATGTCATTTTCCAACTAAAGTGGCTCCATGGGGTAACCAAGTTGACCCATGGATTTTCTTGGTCGGCCATGGCACATACAATGAGGGTAGGACATGTGTCAAGCTCATCTCATATTATTAAAACATTATTTTTACCTTAAACTACACTAATTACCTCTAATCGCGATTAAGAACTTAAAAGTTACTATTCACCGAAAATTATTTTAATCTCATTGAACCAAATTTTACTTTTTAATGACAACCATGTATGTTGGATTTTTGAAAATCAAAACATAGAAGTGGTAATATTTCATTTAAACGAAAAATCAGTTATTTAACTACCACTTAGTGGTTTCACTATTCATCAAAAATTAAAGTTTTTCAGAACAATGCCAAAATTTCACCCTAAGATATAATTGATATTCCGAATTCAAAAATGATTTCTATTTTACAAAATTCCAAACATATATGTTTTATTAATTAATTTTATAATTAATTCCCGCTGTCACAACAAATAGCGTGTTTTTAAGAAACAATTTATATTAAAAGATTGACAATTGTTCATGCCCAATTTCAATGTAAAATTAATTCTAATGACCACCATTGGATAAAATGGTAAAAATATATTCTAATTATACATTAAAACCACTAAATAGTATGATTTATGACTATAAATTATTTTGATTAAAAAAGTTGTTTTTAAGTATTTTTCACTATTCATAAAAAATTAGAATTTCTCAGAAAAATACCAAAAATTCAACATAGGCTAATTTCGATATTCCGAATCCAAAAATGAAGTCCATTTTGAAATATAAGATTTCTATAATTTTTAAAAGTGGTTATTTCTATTCATAACGGCTACTTTGATTAGTCTCGGTGTTTTAGAACTCGAAGTTGCGTACAATACAAGCTATTGCATTATTGAATGAGAAGCAAATCGTGGAAGCTCGGGGTGTTACACAAAATTTTGTGAAACCCACCGTACAAAATCTAAAGATTGGTTGAATGGCCATGCACCTAGGGTCACATAGTTTTAGAAAAAAAATTAGCTCCTGTTATCCCACTATCTACAACCACATTGTTTAATAAAACTATGTGGGTCAGGTGGCATTATTATATCTAATCGTGCGGCCAAGTCTACCTCTTCACATTTCGGGGCTCAGGGTTCTGAACATGATCTGAAACCACTCGACACCTACTTTACCATTTCAACATCATCAATAGGGGGTTTTTTAAAGAATTTAAATCAAAAATTAATGATCTATACCTTTAGATAAAGTTGTTATGTTAAACTAAAGTAGTGATATGGATGATCTAGATGCTACATAACATCCCCTACCTTCTCGGTAATCCCAATGGGTCCAACAAAAAATAGAGATATATTTCCTTTCTTCAATAGAATATGTTGACCTAGTTGATGAGTCACTATCATGAAAACTAGATCAGCCAAAATGGACATCAATGGTATCCTCATATTATCATCATGTGATCTCAATCTGTTATGATTAATGATCATCCTCATCTAAATCAATTGCACTATCTCACATGTATATTGAACTATAATGGCTCCAACAACTTCTATCTCTCTAGCCTCATGGAAATAGAGAGTTTCACAATATTATATCATTTAAAGAGCCTCTTAATATACCATACAAAACAAATCCTGTTCAATTTTATTTTATTTTAACTCTTCCACATCAAGGTGATTATCCCCAAGATTCAATGAAGTCCAAGATGAAACCTCAATGTATATCTTTAAGTATGTGTATCATCCACTTGGACCATCTATATATCTGAGGTTGGTATGTTGTACTCAATATCAAGTGAGTCCCTATAAAATTATGTAATACCTTCCATAAGAGGTATGTGAAATGGTCACCACATTCCAAAACAATACTCAAGGGTACTCCATTTAATCATATGATCTCATAGATGTATAGGTTTCCAAACTCATCTAAGGAGTGATTTTATTTTATTGGTAATAAGTTAACCAAATTTTTAAACTAATCAACAATCAACCATAATGTATCATAACTCTTTGTGGTCTTAGTTAACCCCAACACAATGTCCATGGTGACATCCTCCCACTTCTACATGGGTAATAGAAGTAGTTGGATAAACCCTACAGGATTCTAGTTCTCAAACTTTACCCAAAGTCATGTACGGAATTGGAACACAAACCCTGTGATTCCCCCCTTCATCCATTACCACCTTAACTATGACTTGAATTAATTTCACATCTTCAATGCACCATGATATACCACTAGTCTTGAGGAATAGAAGTCTCTCATTATCTCCTCCCTAATGGAAGCAGGTGTTGCATCCAAAACATGGTTCACTAATAATTAACTAAACATGATTGCTCACGCAGCCTCAAGAATACATCCCAATATTCCAAATGCTCCTGGCATTAAAAAAGGGTTTATTATCATATGGTAGGGAGACTATACCCTCATGATCAAAGTAACACTAATTTATGATAACAGATAAAAACATAGTCATAAATATAATACAACAACAAAAACAGACTATCAAGAATAAATAGTATAATAATAAATGGAATAGAATCATAGATAATAAGCTATCAATATATAGTATCAGATAGAAATTGATGATAATTTCATGATGTTTTACAAAATGGGAGCACTAGAATAGAGTAGAAAGCATTTAAAACATGTTATACAGAATAAAAAAGCCCAAAATCCCTTTCCAAAAGCATCATGAACATAATTCCATCCTTCTCCCCAAACTTCAACCTATTATAGACAATCAAGTATCAATAGATGGGTGGTTCCCATTGTCCCTACCTGTATTCATGAAGTCTATTTGAGTACCAATTGATGGCCTGAATAGGGTGTGATATATACTCCATAAGAAACAACTAATTGAATCTTTTTTAGTCCATCCAATTCATATAAAATGAGATGTGTGGAGGTATAAAATTGATAAATCAATAGTGTAAACTATTAACAAGTCATCTTGGGTTCCTAAAATACATGCACCTGACTATATATACATCTGCCTAAGATGGGATAGCTCGGAACACAAAAATAAGTGTATTTAAATATATATGATTGAATTTTCATATATATCCTATATATGTATAACATGTATAGACATATATATATATATATGTATGTATAATACCAATCAGGACGCATAGATTTAATCCAAGGTGTCCTTGAATAATCATAAAAGTATCATATATTGAAATTAGGGTCTTCATGTCCGTCTATCACATAGAGTATTAAGCGACACCATGCTCGTGGATCATGAATATTAGGTGACTCTATTCATGAGGATCATGTATAATAAGGGAAAATATACCTGAGTATCAAATATAATAAGGTATTTTATACCTAAGGATCTTTATTATAATGGATGTCATGGTAGATGTTCATGTACAATAGAGGACATCATGCTCGAGGATCATGTATAACAAGAGATTTCATTCTCTTGGATCAGGTATATTAATAATTTTTTCCATTCTTTATCATAATTCAATATATGGATTCAAACCATTTTATATTTCATTTCATCAAGAGAATAATTCAAAATTCATATAAAATTCACATGACATGGTCATTTAGTTCACTTCTAATTAATTCAATTTGTTCATTTCATTTTAAAATTAATTGAAGACCACTTAGAAGGCGGTTTGGTCACCTAAGACTTTATAAGTTCAAGGGACACTTTAAAAACACACCTCAAGAGGTGGAACTTGTCAAAGGTGACATCCTTCCCAGAGGACAGGGGCGTATAAGATAATTTCTAACATGAGTAAAAAATCATTTTAAAATAATTCATTTTTTTAGGTAGTTCAGGGAAATTCTAGTATGTTGAATCCCATCACATGATAAAAACAATAGATCTATAAGGGAAATGTATTATACCACCTACCTTATGGTTGTAGATGACTCCTCAACAAGTTTTCACCTCCAATCTATTCTAGAAGATAATAATATTCTGAAATAGATAAACACCTCAAAAATAAGTAGTATTTTATTGCATGGATTTATCATTATTTATAGAGATATAAGAGAATAAAATAAACAATAAGGCCTACGATATTACCGATATTGATCCAATGTCACTAACAACACATGATTCTAAGCTTAAACAAAGTAGTTTTCTCAATTCCTGGTAGAGAGGGAGAAGATTCCAATGAGAGGTATAGGGATACTATACATGGGAGAAATAAGAGAGGAAGTGTAATGGTTTTAGTTTATAAGTAATTTGGAGAGAAAAGTAACTTTTCCCTCTTTCTAAGTTGCTTGATAAATATATGACATAAATAGAGGATTTACACCCTATGTCCCTCTTCTATATGGTGTCTATAAAATCTATTTTTATCCTAAGAAAATTTTACACTATAAAATTATAATTTAGGGTCTAAGCCACTAATTTACACCATAATATCTCTACTGCAAACTTCATATATACCTTCTTTGAATTTGCTACTTCCTTCCAGAAGATCCAAAGAGTCCTTGTCGAATCCATTAATAAGGTCCAAAACAACTGAACTGAACCCAAAAAAAAGTTTTTAGCAAAAGTAAAATAACCCATACCTACCTAAAAAGTTAAGACATTGGAACCTCCCCTTATTAAAATAATTCATCATCAAGTTGAACTTTTGAGGGTGGTTGATATTCATATACTAATAATTCCTCCCAATGAGAATTTATTTTATCCTCTCACTACCATGTCTTTTCATGTACATTGTCATGCTACCATGGAACTCATACTATAATAACTAACCTTCCAAAGAGAGACGTCATGCTTAAATCAACAATATACATTGGATAATACAAAAAAAAATTATCCAGATCTAACTCAACCACATCCGGATAAAGTATATGAGATGGGTATGAATGGTAATAGTGACGTTATGAAAATTGGAATATGACATACATATTCTAGTACCTATAAGGTAATGCCAAATGATAGGCTATTAGTTCAACTCTCTCTAGGATCTCAATAAAAATGACATAAAGAGCTGATAGTGTGCCTTGTTTTTGAATCCTTATATGATCCATCCTTAGAGAAACAAACAAGAATAATCAATCCCCGACCTTAATCTCTAGTGGTTATAGATTTTGATTTGTATGAGTCTTCATCCAAGATTGATATATATCCATAAATATCATGATATGTTATACCTACTCTGAGGTCTAAAAAACAATATGAGGTTCTTACAGAGCTACCTCTCATACATCTAACTAGAACATGGGTTAATGGTATGCTCTACTATATAGGGCCTCATAAGGATCCGTATGTATAGAAGATTTGAATTTATTATTATATGAAACCCCATAAATAGGTAGGTGTTTCTAACAAGAACCTCTAAAATCAAGGACCTAATATATAAGAATTTCTTTTGACACCCATATCATATTCTGAGACTAAACATTGACCTGAGGGTGATATGATATACTCAGAAGAAATTATATACCCAGATCCCTTTACAACCCCTACTGGAACTATGAAGTAAAACCAGAATCCTTGTCTGACACAATTGTTCCCGGAAATCCATAAAGGCATAAGATATCTGTGAAATATATCCTTACAATCTCATACCCTAAAAGGTATCTCTAATATATTGGAAGAGGGTGACCTTCATTATCCTTCCATGGATTACCCATAGTGTGTCACTACAATGAGGTAACTTTAGAAAACCTATCACAAAATCTATAGTCATGTGATTCTATTTCCACTCCAGAATTGAATGATTCTATTAATGTATAGTAGGCTACTGGTTCTCCACCTTAACATGTTACGAGTTTTCACACAAAGTAAAAAAACCTAAAATTTACCTTTTAATACATAGCCCCCAATATTTCTATTGTATGTCACAGTACATCTTGGTGAGTCCAAGGAATACTGCCAAGTAAGAGGCATGTGATTCCCTCATCAATTCCTCTCACATGTCTATAGGTACCCAAACATTCGCATGTATGTACATGATCTTATACTCATCGATAACCCAACCAAATAGTGGGTCCTCACATCAGACACTCACCGTTAAGAATAGCCCCTTGGGGTTAGAAAGTTATATCAATATTACTCACTCAAGAAGAGAAGATTTCACTTCTAGGGATACTAAACTAGGACACCCACAATATTCCTAAACCTTCATATACATCTTCAAATACAAATACCTTTGCTTTCACTCACTATTGTCCTATTGGACTTTATGTATCTGAGTCTTCGGTCATAGATCAGCATCCACTACATTTCTCTTTCTAGGTGTATAAGTGAACTCAATATCAAATTAATATTATCATTAAAACATCATTATTTTATGATATTAAAGTCATGTGGAGTAGAAATTCATATATAACATTGATGGTCTATGTAAATGAAAAACAAATCTCTCAATAAATAATTCATCCAATAACATAAGACATTAACCACTTTTAACACATCACAGTTGTATGGTGGGTAGTTACACTCAAAAGAACTCAACTAATGAGACATGTATGTTATGAATACATCCCCCTAAATTATAATGGATCCCATCCTAATGTGATTTGTAACAAAATAAACTATATATATTTATCCCATATTTGGAAGAATCAAGATCTGTGCTAAATTCAAAAATCCATTAAACTCTTAAAAGTATTGCTCACAATATTCAGACCACACACAATTGAATACTATATTTTTTAAGACTATAAGTGGCATTATAGGAAATGATAATACATGAATAAAATGAATGTAATATCCATCTATCCCCAAGAAACATTGTATTTAAAAAAATTATGGACTGGTCAAAAGAGACCACAGATCTCACCTTCTTTGGGTTAACAGACACTCAAGCCTCTAATATGATAGGACCCAACTTTTGAACCTTATATATATGTAAATAAATTATGTTGATATTGGAATAAAAAACTATAATCTCACATTGTTCTCAAACTAATATCGTGGTATTATAAATCATCATGTCTATTCTGTAACTACACTATGATTTCATCCATGAAAACAACCAAGACTATTCCAAATAAGGGTGGAAAACCAGATTCATCAGTTCCATAAAAATTGATTGAACATTCATGAGTCCAAGAAAAATGAATAAATACCTATAAAAATATATATACTATTGAATGTCTTAAATGGTGTTTCTAAGGGTCTATCCTACAGATGATGATATCCCATTCTCAAATCAATCTTTGAGAAAACTCAATTCCCTCGATGCTGATCATAGTGGTCATCAAAATGGGGAAAGGGTACATTATCCATAATAGTAATTTCATTCCATTTCCATTAATATGTTAAATATCTCAGGGTGTCGTACACCTTTACTGAAAAAAATATAGGTGATCCCAATAGTGAAGTATTGGGTCGTATAAACCAATTATCTTCCAAGTCCTCTGTATACCTCCTGCTCACTTGTAAATCATTAGTATCTATCCTATAATGAGTAATGGATACTAGTTTTTATCCTAGAACTTGATCAATAGTAAATTCCAACTATCACTGGAGGGACACAAGAAATGTTTTCAGGGAATACGTCTTAGAATTGATCTACTGTAGGAGCGAAATATGACCATTTAGTTCCCTAATCATCCATATAGAGACTATAAATAATTTTTTTGACTCCTCCTGGATGAATATTCTCAAGTCCAATTTGACTATATTATACATCCCATTCTCCATTTTGATATAAATACTTCCCTCACGCGATGTAAAATTGATCTGTTGATGATAGATAACAATATAAATATGGTAAAGAACCATGTAGTATATCCCAGAAATTATTTCATGACTATTCATCTCAAGTATGAAGAGGTCCCACATGAAATGATAACTACCTACCTCAAGGGGGAATTCATCTCTTTGGTGTACACATTCTAATTGGGAATTTAATGGGGTATTGAGTGTTATCACTCAATATAAATATTGAATCTCGATCCCAATATTCTCTACCATTTCCACAGATATAAAGGAGGAGAAAGATACTATTTCAATAAAATAGAAAATAAATTAGATGCTACTAAAATTGTAAATTGAAATGTGGAATTAATGGTGCTCTAATACTTAGGATTTGGCTATACTTCATATATATAGTTAGATCTATATCCCTAAGTTATAACATGACTACCCTGGGAAGGTGTACTCAACTAGGACTACAATCCAAATTTATTTCTTCCTCATCCATGGAAATCTCCTTAACCTGAATGGTAGATAGTACCCCATCTACCTACCTATATTAGATCTACTAGTACATATATTACATGCATATCTAGTTCATATCCTCTCCCAATTAGTACAAATGAGAAGCTACAACAAAACCACTCAATATTCCCCACCCTTTTTCTACATCATTGCTTCACATGGTCATTGGCATAGTAGGACATCTTAGGAAATTGATTCCAACACTGGTGTAAAACAACATAAATATTAGTGAGTTCCAACAAAATATCACTTCCCCCATGTGATAATTCAAAACAAGGCTTCCTACCACACAATGAAGCAATTTTCTATCTTGATAATAGATCACCCTCGTATACACCATCTGCTTCCCTCGTGTTTCATATAGGGATGAGGTCCTTGTTCATTATATAAAAAATGGTAGTCAACTAAAATAAATTCACTTGTGATAGGATGGTGTGTATTATCCCATCATCAAATCATCTTGTTATCACCAACTCTTCAACTGTAAGATTCGATGCAAAGTGCTGGAGCTCCATGAATCGAGTAGAACATTCCATGACGTATATAGTACCCTGATATGGATGTATAAAACCACTAGTTCAATCCTTTTTTAGCATGTAATGAAAGAAGTAACTATAGAATACAACTTAAAATTCTACCCAATCTATAACTTGGTGATGATTAGTTTGGGTGATAGCATCCCACAATCGCTTAGTAGAATCTCTCATCTTATAAGTTTCATTCATGATCCTCCTGTCTGGATTAATCTCTAGATAATCTAATATAGATATAATTTCCCAATGATGAATCAACTTCTTGGGGTCAAGTATCCTTTGAGAACACATGTGGATTCTACTACTGGAATTCTTGAGTCAACTCTAACATATTAGGGGTAGTGCATGGAGCACTGCTAAATCATACGAAGCTCCCTTGGAACTAAGAATCAATTCTTCTCTTAGGTACAACTAGAGGCATAATAGGAGGTTCTATAGGTACCACTACTATCAAGTTAGGGCCCACCACTTTAGAAGTATGATCATCACCACATTCCTGATAGTTGACTAGAGACTATCATGGTTGCATATTTCAATAGTGAAAAATGCATGCCTCTGAACGGATTTGATAATAAAAGAGATCCTATAAAAAATAGAAACGTACAATTTGTCATATAAAAGAGTCCATACCCCTCTACCTGCTCCTAAACCAAATTCTAGGTGATAAAACATGTCCTAAAGAATCACATGAGATACTCCTTACTTCCCACTACTATGGTTGGGTCATGATTTAGGTCTCATATATAATGATTTTGGTTCTTGTATATAGAATTTTATTTCCATGTTATATAGGAAAAAACTATTTTAATATGATTCATAAGAACATTAGTTTGATATAATTCATTCATCTTCTTAAATCTATACATACTTACCACATAGTTTAAAAAATTTATGGCGGGGAGTAAGATAATATTTGCTGTGTGTGAACTACACATTAGAATCCAATCCATCAACACTATGAGATAAATAATCTTGAAAACAATGAGTTTTTTATTTTATGTATATGGTTAGTAAAGTTTAACTAAAAATGTTTTAGATGGATTTTTTATTATGTGTGAACGTTGATTTTTTGAACTAAAATATGTATAACTTTTTTGTCTTAAATGAGTTATGTTATAGGGGGTATAGTAAAAGATATATATAATTTATATGAACTAGAGTAAAATGAATAGTTAAGAACCAAACTAAATAGTTCTAATGATAACTAGGCATAGGGTGTATGTATCTGTGTGAACGAAAATCCACGAATATGAGTTGAAGGATATTTGAGACTTGGATTTCTAACCATTATTTCTGAAAAAAGTTATCATAATTATCATTAGTATATTACAAATGTTTTTTTGTGGATTAGTTTTTGATTATAAATACTCTATCAATAAATCATCTGTTACACAAGACCATCTTAAAAAAATGAGTGCCCATTTGGATAAGGGAAAGGATGAAATGGTGAATGTAGAACCTAAAAAAATAATGGAAAAATTAATTATCAGATTATAATATATGTTAAAGATAATATGTATAAAATTGATTGGTGGATGAGGAACTAAAAAGAGAGATATTCAATAATTTTATTCATGTTTACATCATGATTTAACTAATTAATATTCCTTAAACCATAAATTACAAGATAATGAAATTTTAGATGAAGTGAGATATTCATGGAACTAGTTTAAGACATTTAATTAAGTAAAATTAATCACTCCAGCTTATGGGAATTTGATAATAAAAAAATCATTATTTTTAAGTAATTTTATAAATTATTCTATATAATTTTCTATTAAAAAAATTTAGACAATAATTTAATGGTTTTGCTATGATTTTTAAATTTGAATTGAACATTGATCTTTATTTATTTGATTTTTATTTATTCTAGTTACATTTTGAAAGTTGATTAACATTAAAATTATTTTCTTCATATTTTTTTTAATTTCATGTAGATGATCTAGTTTTTTAAGATTAATTAGCTAAATAAAAAGGATATGTATAAAAATTATGAGTAATAAAAATTACTCAAGGATTTTGTTTGTGAAAAATTTAATCTTGAAATCACATATGCTCATTTTCCAAATTCATTAATTACATTTCATTATTATAAATGCTATTATTCATTCATATAATCTCCAGGAAATGATACAACACCAATATTGTATATTTAATACTATAAAGAAGAGAAAAATCTTACACTACCCAACATTATAACCTTATACAGTGAACCAAATTCAAAAATTCATAGTGTTGTTTTCTATAGGAATCATTTGTATAAAAAACTTTCATGGATAAAATAACTAGGAAAACAATATCATTAATTTTTAATAGTAAAAAACTCAAGATAGTGAAGTGATCTGACACCAATTGCATCAGAATAAAAGAATGCCAATGAAAAATGTAAATAATATAATGCTATATGTATTGCCTCCTATGATAGAAACCTGAAACCAATAACTTTTTTTCTCTCAAATTAGGGTAAAAATATTATAAAAATATAGTATACATTCTGAAGATCATTTTTATGAAATTTGATCCATTAGGAAATTTGGAATTATGAACCTAGCCAATACTTAGGGGAAAATGTTATGGAATTAGTACAATCATATGAAATATTTTTTATCATCTTGAGATAGAATCATAATGCCATTTCAAGAATCTTTATCCATTCAAAGTGTTAATCTTAATCAATGCATTATGTCTTTTCATCCCAGCATGACATAACATTTCTAACACCTTATTCATTTCTAATGTGAACAGTGTTGTATAAATAACCAAGAATTAAATATATAATTATATAAATTTTTTTGTTTGATCTATCAAATGAAAATAAAGATATATTTTATTCTCATTATTTTTGAACAAAATACCTTTTAATTCTTAATAGAGATGAATGTAGTGGGTATCAAGCAATGGTAACCACGTATGAGTTACCGAATCTCATAGAGGACATGTATTAATTTTGGGGACCGATGGAATCTCCATCCAATATTATCTAACTAAATTAGGAAATATGTTTCTATATTATAAAATTGAATATAATCATAAGGCTAGATACGATGGGTATACGGGCCATGACTGTGGAGCCTAATAAGGATGAAGTGATTCTTTATTACACGTGAAGTGATTTCAACCCTCACTGCCTTTGTGGAGTGATTATACATACTTAATAGAATTTGAATGGAGTAGAAAAGAAATAAACATAAACTAAGAAGGAATTATTCACTTATATGAATTATTAATGACTATAGGATGGAGAAAAAAGGGGATCTGAGCTACCATTATAAGTAAATTTTTATATTACTCTTATCTATTATTGTTTATAATATTTTTTGGACAAGAATGTTTCATGGTGGGGTTCATATTATTTTAATTATTTAATTAATAAAATATATTAAATGAATTGATGAAGAGTTATTTTCATCTTTTATTTTTACTCATTCACTAGATTGATCTCCTGGTGTGTTATATTTGATGATTATATGATGTAATAAAATTTTATGTACATATTGACTATTATAGAGAGGGAAATAGATTAATAACAAATGATAGTCTCATAAGGCGATAAGAAATATTTTTATTATAGATTAATAATTGAATTACCTTAGTTGAGCTAGCACAAGAATCTTTATTGGGAACTATGGTTGTACTAAGGAGTTGGATAGTATGTTATGTGAGAACATTATGTATACAGTAATCATACTACCATAAAATCAATAAATACAAGGATAAATAGTATGAAATAATGATCCCAACACCCCCACTATCTCCTTTCTAAAACACATAACCATTCTACAGTTCTCTTGTACACATCCTCTTCTCAACAACCAAGAGTACATTATTTATACATAGTAGTACACCAACTCACATTAATTTTTTAATTTTCTTTATTAGCTTTTTTTAATAAATTATAACATTAACATAAAAACGTTCATTACTTTCATTATTTAATATAAGTGAGTAGGAAATATAAAAAATCACTAATGATTTCCTTAAATAAATGACAAGTAGTATACCAATTTAATGTGTTGAAAAAACATTTTCACTTCCAGGAGGTTATGTAGCTACCACTAAAGTATTTTTCAAGAATAACCATGAATGTTTTCTTTTATATGAGGATCTTGATGGATTTTTAAATTTATTGATAACATAACACTATTGAATTGGTTAAAGAAACTTAATTTTAAGGGAGAATTAAATTTTATATTCTTTTGATTTTGTTAAATATTTAAAATCCAATATAATACAATGATTCTCATTCATTTTAGTGATAATGTATATGTACATAATAATTTTTAGGTAAAACAATATTCAAATAAATAATAATAAATTATCTAAAAAACATTCTTCAAATTGAGTTGATAAAATGGTGATGCATAGTAGAAAAATTAATATTATCTTAAATTATTGTGTCTAAAATGTCTCAAAACATATCAGTGGTTTCTTTTTTAAATTTAGTAATATAAAAAATAATTGGTTGAGTTTTAACTATATGGTAGTTTATATAGGTATTCAGTATTAAAGGAATTAAGGAAAGTATCTTTAAAAATAATCAGTGGTGGAATACTCCTACTAGAAGATTGGAGGGATATCATAATATATTTTGTGGGAATAGCAGTGGGGGGTGAATGCCAAAGCTCCCCACTAAACACCCACTGAGATACACCATTAGTATAGTTCCCTATTAGATTTCCTGAAATGCCTCACAGTAATTATAGTGTAAATCCCACAACTCAGCATATAATTGGGAATATTTTTAAAATTTCACCATAAAAATATAACAAAATTGAATCTTTATCCTCATTTAAAAATACACAAACCTGCATCCTCCCTTTAATCATCCTTTTCTCCTTTCTGGTTCTCTGTGTCATATTTAATGTTTTATATTTATTTTTTATTTTTATATTTGGAAGCCTTGATTTATTTTTTACCTCATAAAGGAAAAAATATTTTATTTAATACTCATTGTTTTACATCTTTATTATAAATCCAAAATTTAGAGGGGTTTTTTGAATTTTCTTATTTCAATGGATTAATCCCTAGTAAAATAATGTACCATATTAAGTAAATTCCTAGTGACTTGATATAGGATGTACTTATAATATTAATCATTTATATGGGACTATATGAACTTTTTTATATGTGGGTGAATGAATCTGTAAGTGATTATTCTGCCAAATATGTTAATGCTCTTAGGTAGTCGGTCCCACTGATAATTAGTGGTACTTTTTGTCTATTTATATAATTTTTATGTATATTAATTGAGGGATTAGGTTCAATAAATATTATTTATATTCATATGTATTATGAATTTTGAGTTATGATAGGGTATAATATTTTGGAAGAAGATTTGGTATTCACTGCATGGGTTTTGTATTTTAGAGATACTCTATAGCTATATAGATGGTAGGGGAAACCTCTAATGTTTCTTAATAGAACTAAAAAAGATAATCATCTTAGGTAATGGAATAATAATTGGATTATAGGAAAACTCTATGGTTTAATTAGGTATGTATAAGTGTCTCTGTCCATGTGTAGTAGTCCTAGAAAGTGATTACCTTCTGATATTGGTGGGAAGACTATGTGTGTGGCCAATGTAACTTAATAATCCTAAATATAGAATATTATATTGGATGAAATATGGTTTTTAATCTATGACTACCCATTAATTCTTAAGGGATTACTTACATTAGGTTTCTTAGGTTATTTTAAGAGTTTAATAACATTACATTGGAGTTCCTAATTCAACATAGAGAGGGTAGAGAGGGAAAATGGATTCTCTTATAGAGTAATATCTCTTTAAAGGATGAATTATAATATCTTACGAATGGGCCTCTAGTAGGAATCCTAGAAGGCCTGTCTAGAATAGGGAAGTGTGTTACCTAAGGGAGGTTAAATATTCTGGTTATAGTTTTTGTTTTCCCATATTAATTGAGTATTTTATGGAATGGGAAGGGATGCCCATAAGAAATTTAATTTTTCTAGATGGTTTCCATTAATTTCATAACATGACCAGATGTCAAGGTAGGTTCTTTAAGAGCATATGTTATGTATTTTTGTAGATATGGGTATAACTAATTAAATTGTTCATGTATGATTGGTGATTTGAGTTGGTAGATTGAATATGGGTTTTGTTCCTCAAGACCCCTATAGGGATTAATCAGTTTGGCACAAAAAAACTATGGATTCATGGGTAATAGTGTTATGTTGGTTTGGAAAAGGTTCTGCCTTGATTATTATATGTTCAGATTATAATTTTTCAGTTATTTGATGTATCTTCTCAATATGTGTGACATGATTAGGGTCACACTATTATTAATATAAACCATTAACACTAGACTCAATTTTAGGGGAACCAATACCTAATCATTTATTTTTATATGTCAACAAAACCACATTTTTTATTACTAATTAATGCCATGGTATTTCACTCACTCAAAAGTTACTTTTTATTCAAAAATTAATGTTACAGGGTTTAAAGTGATGAATCCCTTGATCGTCACCAGTGAAAATTAAATTATAATCATTTGGAAGATATCCTATATCAAGAAAATTAACAAGACTATCTTGAGGATCCCCCTTACATGTAATCTTGTTTATAGTGAAATTCATCACCCTTCAATAGTTAGAATTATGAATGTCATTTTTTAGAAGAGGTGTGAACTTATTTATGTAACACACCATACACCAAGGAACAATATAACTCTTATGAAACTGACAAAATGTTGGAAGTCAGACTTGATTAAATTAATATGTATTTTGTATATCTTGAAAATATGGAGATCTGTGACCATGTATTTAACTTATTCTTTGATGTAGGTACCGAAACCAAAAAAAATCAAAACTGAGAAAAAATGAACCCATATTAGCCAAAATCAAGCCAAATCCTTGCATGAAACCCTAGTTGAAAGATCCATCCACATTAATCTTAAATCCATCCTAAGGGGGTCTCCACATGACCCAAATTCAATGTGTCGCATGGTCCCTTCCTGGTAGTACATTCACTGGTTTACAACTCATCCCACTACTATAGGCCTCATTTTTTGACCCCCAGATGCAGAGCACCCAACTCATCAATCAGTGATAATCTATATAAATTAAGAAAGAGAATAGAGAATCTCTTACCTCCCCTTTTCCTATTGTGAGCCTCCCATAGAATCCAACACTCATAAACAAAATTCATTCCCCAAGTCCAGGCAGTATGAGATCGCTATTCAAACTCATGAAACCATGAGATCAAAAATGATTTCATGTCATCATCCTAAAAATAAATAACCATCTTCATCCCAATCAGGTTCCATGAAACATTTTCCCAATCACTCTCAAAATAGAGATTCCATGAAGAATCGATGGTGGCCTTTTCACAACTCAAGCAGTGTGGAAGAAGTTTCAGTCATTTCCACTAGATATTTTCCATATTTGGTTTTCCATCTTTTTGGATTCTCCAAAGTAGAAATCTCATTTTCACTAAATTTTTCTTACACTATGATATGTTCAACCAAACATCCTACTCTCTTTTGCATTGGTACTACCAACTATGGTCATGAGAAAAAAAAATTAGAAGATGAGAGAGTGAAAGAAAAATTCTTTAGAACATCCACTTGAATAATCCTATCAAAGAAACTATTTTTCTCCTCATCAAGGGTGGTGGATATATGTCTGAGGTGTAAGATGGCCTCATAGAAAGTTAAATCTTGAACTAGACATCCAAGGAAAAACAATTGAGATCTACACAATTATCCTTCCAAAAATTATTATCACCTCTCCCAACCACCCACCACATATTTTCCTTCAACCTTTCTAAGTGACTGACCATTCACCTATCCAGGCCATAGATTTTACCAGAATATTCATCCCACATTATCTATTATTCTCTATATATATCCTTTATAAATGGGGCCCATAATGATGTTCCTTAAACAATTTCATAGGATAATTTCCTTCCATTACTTACATAACTATCTTCGCATTATGAATATTAAAACATCCTTCTACTAATGGTTTTTTCATTCTCTTCAATGAATCCCAATGAAATCTCCCTTTCGGTTTAAATAAATAGATAAAAGAATTCATGATCTTTTCTATCCCCCAAATGGTTCCTTTTGGGGCCTTAATGATAGATAAAATATTCACAGGCATGGATGCTAGGATGCAATTGACTAACATTATCCTACCTCCAAACGATAGTATAATATTTTTCGAATCATA
This sequence comes from Viscum album, assembly GCA_963277665.1. Taxonomy (NCBI): domain Eukaryota; kingdom Viridiplantae; phylum Streptophyta; class Magnoliopsida; order Santalales; family Viscaceae; genus Viscum; species Viscum album. The sequence goes on along the minus strand of OY728130.1, from coordinate 50,776,429 downwards.
AAAAATGCATGTCACATGACTCACTAAATCCTTGAAAATCAACTTTTTTATTTTTCCATGAGAAATAGGGGAACCAAGGAAAGTCATAAAAAGGTGACTTCTTTGGATTCCCAATATCACTTGAATTTGACTTTCACATTGATCTGAGTGCATATTTATGATATATATATATTTTATAGGGACTAATGGTTTACCACTCCAATAACCAGATTTTTTCATGATATTTTTGAATCCCTCAATGGGTTTCTTCCTGCCATTAAGAAAAAATAGCATATTATCAGCAAACAATAGAACATATATTATACCTAACCAAGACCTATTCTTGAATGGTATGACCTCTCTGTGGGTTATCCCAGGATTATAGTTCCTTGAAAGAGCCTCTAGAGCAATACTGAAATGATTGGGTGACACTAGATCCACCTATAGAAGTCCCCTAAGTGATATAACAAAACCAAAGTTCTAACCCAGAATAGACATAGTAATCTAGAGAGAAGCATAATACCAGAATAAGAGGCCACATTCCTAACCTCTAAAACCAAATTTTCTGATTTTTTCCGAATTTAACACCACTCAATCCTATCATATGATTTTTTTCAGGTCAACCATGATCATGTTTTTACAACTAATATATTTCCTATTAAGACCAGCCACCATATCTTTCTCAATAGAGGATTCACCCTAAATACTTCTTCCCTGAATTAACCCATGCTATTCAAATGAAATTATCTATGTTATCATCCTGCCCAGTATTCTTTTTATGATATTCTTAAGAATTGTTTTAGAGAAATTACAATGATAAATCATCATCTATTAACTTATTTTAGACAAATCCTTCACTTTAGTGATAATATCCATCTTGAAATTAGAACCTGCTCTAGGGAGATGGACCCCTCTAAAAACAAATTTCAAAACATCAAACACTTGAGGGGATATAATCCCCAAAGTGGCAACAAGTATGCTCCCTCAAAATCCATCTGGCCATGGAGAATTCTTGGGATTCAAAGAAAAGAAAACTTCACTGATCTCTTCCCCGATTTGGAATTTCCCCAAAAATATCATCTTCAATATTTTGAACCAACTACATAATATCTGTTATAAAGCATGTCATCACCTAGGATTATTATCCTATATTATTCTCCATCAATTCTAGGATCCTCCATGAGGTTTTCAAAATTCTTTTCAGTTATATTTCTAGCCTCATCCACATCCCCTATGTACGACCTATCCTCTAACAAAAGATTGATTTTCCTTGAAGTCGTACTCTCCTTAAAGAGGAAATGATTGTACCCTAAACTTATATCCCCTTCTGTTATCCAAATAACCCTTCATTTCTTTATTGATATTATCTCTATTTCAGCTATCATCCTGGAGAGAATGTTTTGTTTCTCCATCATCAAGCTAAACACACCATCATCCAAACTCTCCTAATTCTTTCCATCCATTTCCTCAATTTCTAATTTTATATCACCAATGTAGTTTTTATTTTTCTTATTAGAGGATATCCACTCATTTAGGTGACTTCTATGTATTTTCAAATGATAAATATGAACTTTCCTTGCCCTACCACTCACATACTGATCCCATGAGTTTTTAATAGTCTGATAAAAATCGTCCTCGAGAGTCCAACTAGCTGATAAGATAACATTAAGTAGACACCTATAATATATCTTGATGAGAATGATAAGGGGATAAGGACCATAAAGTATATGATTAAAATTCATGACTATAGTATGAGGAAATAATTAAACATCTTGGTGGTTCTAAAGGTGCCTATCTAATATTCATAAGATTCTTTCTCTGTGTTTCTTTTTATTTCACCATGTAACTGGATATCCTAGAAAACCAATATCAATAAGGCCTACTGATGTCAAAAACCCATCATGTTCCATCATTTTTGTACGTAAATGGTTTTTACTAACATTATTTTTTGGCTTGTCATATATAATATTAAATTTCCCATCCAAAAAATAGGTAATATTACTTATTTGAAAGGAGGCCAGATACTACCACAAATATTTTCCCTATAACATATCACAACTATCGTATAAAAAGGAAATGAAAAAATCATGGTTTCAATTTTTTTATTTATGGTGATAAGCTGATGAGATGTTTCCACTTGTTCAATCATAAGATTAATCTTCCAAAAAAATCCAAACTTGATTGTTGTATGGACGCCCATGGATGAAGTGAGTGATGCCTATCCTCCTTTAGAAAACATGTAAAGAGTCATAATTCCTATTTTATTCCATTATGGACAAAATAGAAACATGATGATTTATAACATTATAACCATAAAGTAAATATTGGGTAGTTTTTCATACCCCTGGTGTTCCAGACGATAATGGATAACATTAAACAAATGTGACCCTAAATTTATAGCCCTTTGACCAGATGTAAGGAAACACCAAAAGAGAGGACCTATTGGCCTTTCTGGAATTGGATTGAGGGATTATTAATTCAGATTCATAAGAATAGATTAATTTGGGGACTATAATCATGAACCAACCCCACAACAGCATCCCTATTATCACCCTCATTATAATTAAATAAATCCTCAAAGTGATTGGGGGTAAGGAAACATTATCAGGTCATCTTTCACTCTCCCATCTGATTATACAAAAGGATTTTCAAAAGAATGATCATCACCAATATTAACATAAAAAAGATCATAAAAACACCAAATAGAACCTATTGAAAACAACTGCGCCTTTGGATCACATTCCACGACATGAAAAGAAAGATCTGTTTCAACCCCCTCCCCCCCCCCCCACTATGCATTAACCTGATCAGAGACAAATAAACCTATCTCTAAAGCCAATAATATCTTCAATCCATGCTTAAGAATAATAGAGGAATCAATCACCCCACTGAAAACAATAGGCTCATCATCCTCTTCAACTCCGCCCAGTTCATTGGCATCTTTTGGGATTAAAATTTCCTCAGAAACTCTAGGTTATTACCTGGGAAAACCACTGCCTTCCAGTCATCACATTGAGGATCCTTGGACCAAGATTCTGCAATGTTCTTTATGGAAAAGAGATCATCATAAGGAATGAAATATTTATTACCCATAAATTCAGATAATCCTATTGTACCCAAATCCATTAAATCATAACACACTAATCTTTGGGAATAAGAAAATTCCACATCCCCTTATCTTTGAGCATGCAATAAGAAACTGAGTGGCCCTGAAAATGATAAAAAATCACAATACCTAGGAGGAGAATAAAAAATGGCATGATTAAACAAAGAGAAACTTCTCCTATGAAAATAAGAATGTGATCCCGAAGATATGTTGCAAGGTTAACCTCTATAGATATGCGAGGTGAATAAGGATTCTGGATACTTATGGTTTATCCATCGGCACACATGCAGCCACATAAGGCATCTCCCACACTTTGTAGGATCTTAGCATTAAGAAAAGGAAATTTATGCTCAGGAAGTTTCACCCAAACTGCTACCAAGGATGAGTCCTTACCTTTATGCACATCTCAAGACCATCTGTAAAGAGAGGACCTCCAGCAGCCACACACACTCTCCTCCAGTGACCATGCCATTATGAAATCCTCATGAGAGAAGTATTGGAAGGAGGATATGTACCATATTACAGCATATATAATGAGATGAGGATTATGCATATGGATATTACATTATTATATCTATAACAACCCTATCAAAATATACATAGACATTAAGTAATTTTCATATAATACATAATTTGTTACATAAAAAGCCACCCAGTGGCTGTATTAGTTTGGTGCCTTTGGAAAAATAGAAATGTAAACAGTGGTACATGAGTGAACAAATTTATCTCTCACTTTTTCCTCCAAGATTATAATTCTTCTTAGACACATCATATATAATATATATATTCATAACCTGGGGAAGTAAACATAAAAATGGTGAGCTCATAAGCATAGTAAGGGTAAACAGGGAGAATATGTAAGAATAAACATTAGCATAAGGGTTTGAGAATGTGGTCACAACATCATAATATAATACCTTGCATAACAAAGATCATATAAAATCATGACATAAAGGTTAGAAGTTCACAAGGCATGAATCATAAGGTAATAATGAGAAATTTCGATGAAAGTATAGCATTGGAACAAAACACAGAATTCTGGAATACACATAAACATGTAATAGGGATTCTTATAAATTAAGATGCATTTCTAGAACTTATCAGAGCACTTCACGGGGACTAAAACTACAATGTGTGACACACCAACATCCCCAGTCATAGTTATTTCCTTATAAGGGATTGGGTTTCCCCATCTTCAAATAGTGGATCGGGTTTTTCCATCTTCCTATAGTGGATCGGGCTTCACCATCTTCCCATATTAATTGGTACTACACCTACTCGATGGGACACACCACCATCCCCTTTCATAGTACTGTACTTGTAATGGATTGGGATTCCTCTTCTTCCTATAGTGGATCCAGTCTATTTACTTCATTTTCATAAATATGTCATGAAAATATTTACCCAATTCATTGGAGAGAGATATAGGTTCCACCTCTCTCATAATTAAATCATACATATATGTTCCACAGGATCATAAACAATCATATCGTAACCTAATAAATTAAATGGGTATCAGAAACATAGAATGATAACATGACCTATGGGAAAGGGACAGGTTTCACAAACATTTCATCAAAGCATAACCTATGAAAAGGAGCATGTTTCATGAGAATACAAACTGAGGAATGAGGAATGGGTTTTATAAACATATAACCTATGAAAGAGAAATGGGTTTCCATAAACATTGTGTCATAAAAAAAATAAATGACTCAGATAAAAAATATGAATTTATACTTTGTATAATATCCCAAAAAAATCATGAGTAACATCAATATATTTAATCATATATGGAAAATAATTTTGAAATATAAATTGTAAACATTGATTTATGAAAATACCCTTTCTTTTTTGTAACATATTTTTAAAACATAAAAACTTTTGAAACCCATTTTATTTTAAAACACATTGAAATTTTATAGTGAAATAATGAAATAGTTATCAAAAAAAAATTCTTTGAAAAAAAATTGAAAACATAAAATGAAATATTGAAAACCATATATTTGAAAATAATTTGAAAACATATAAATGAATCCTAAAACGTTTTGAAAAACATTTCTATAGAAAAACATTGAAAACTTATAAATGATTATTTAAAAACCAGAAGATATTTTTAAAATAATTTTTCTTTTAAAATGAAATTAAAATATCGTCTCTAAAAACTTTTTTTATTTTTTTTCAAAACATGTTTTTTGAAATTCATGGCATGTGTCTCAAAGATGGAAAATTGCGACAAAACAACTTTACTGATTTGATATCTTTTTAAACATAAACCATAAAAAATAGAGAACATAAAACTGATATAAAAATACCCATGTATTTAAGAATAATAATCACAGAATATATTCATTATCATTATATACACATCATAAGAGAAATGAGTTCTAAGTAAGGCATAAATCTCATGGAAATAACTGTGAGTCTATAAATCCATTTACCATAAGTCTTGACTCTCTTCATACTCATTCAAAACTCATATATATTATATATAAGTTTATTATAAAACTTTTACAAAACCTATTTAATATATATAATACCATATATTTGGATTTATATATAATTGTATTATTAATGATCATTATATATACAACACAAGAGAAACGAGTGCTAAATAAGTCATAAATCTCACCGAAATAAAAGTGAGACTACAAATCCCCTTACCTTAAGTGTTGACTATCTTCATACTCATTCAAATATCCTGTATTTTAAATATAAGTTTATTATAAATCTCATACGAAACCATATTATTAAATATAAAACCATATATGGATTTATATTACCCACTTGTTAAAAATTCTATGTTAATGTTACGATTCATGTAATATCAACTTTATTTTTCACGTGTGTCTTAATTTGTTACATTTTTTTGTAATCATACGAATATAATGATTTCTGGAATGTAAAAAAATTATATAAATATCCTTTTTATTCATTATATATGTATTTATAAAAAAATTATGAATGAAATAAATATGAAATGTAATGCACCACTCATGGAGATGGTAGGTAGAATGTATGCATGTACGTTTTTTTCTTTTAATTATTATATTAAAAGAAAGAAAGTAAATGAAATATATGTATTTATTATATAAAAAATATATTAGAATTATTATATAATATGTATTATATTATTTCACTCAACACATCCTTAATACATTCCAGGTAGAGAGTGAAGAAATCATATCACTTTCAGTAGGTGGTATCCCACACTTCCACAAATGGGATTATCACATTTACAAAAAATGAAAAGCAAGATGGTATGTGTAATATAATATTTAAATAATAATAAATACATCATAAATATCATATATATAATATAAAAACATATTTTTCAACATAATTATCAACCTTGAGATTTGGTAAAGGAAAAATGAACAACATCTTCTTGCGAGGCAGTAGTGTATCATACCGAATAATGGTTTGTTCGTTACACATTATATGGATCTTTTCATAATTGTAGGTTGAAACCTTATAATAACAACAAATAAATATATTTATGATACTAGGGTGATCGAATAATAATATAATAATAAGAGTTGAGGTGGTGGAAATGAAAATAAAACAAAAGTTCCTGAGGAAGGATGTTATCTCTTACTCGAGTAACTCCTTTTGGTTTGCACCACAAGGCTTCGCTGGACTGATTTATACCCAAGGTGAGTATTCTATGATAATGGGAGGGATTTTAATGATATATATGGAAATATATTGGTTGATAAGAAGTTTATTTAGAGGCATAATAAATTGGGAGGGGTCAGTTCCTTTAATAGTTGCGGAGGAGTGGCATTTATATAAAATTTTGGAAAGGTAATTCCACCCATGTTTTTTTAATGAAAATTGTACAAAATTGTGGAATACATTCCAACCAATGGAGTGTAAGGATGAAATATGGACACCCAATGGATTCTGGACAAGTTTCTAGGTCATTTTGGTCCTTAAGATTAAGGTTCATCCCTTTTAAGTTAATTTTCCTCTTAATAATTGTAATTAATTTAAATTATATTCAGTAATCTTTTTGTTCAAAAACTACATTTGTAACAACCTTAACTATTATAAATAAAAATCCCATTTTTAATTAAATTTATTATTATGTAATATGGATATAAAAAACACATTCACATCTTTTGTTTTATTATATACAATTTGATTTAAAATATTTTTCAGTATCAATACCGTTAATAATATAGTCACTAAATAGTGATCACATGATTAGTATAAACATACGATTTTAAAAAATCCAATTGACATAGTAAAATTAAGTGATGTCCTCAACCAGTAGGATTCTATCCTGTGAAGCCCATTTATTAGAGCTTCCAAGGATGATAGCATTACTAGGCTTTTCCCTTGAGAATTCGAAAAATGACATCCAACAACTTAAGCTTGAGCAAAACCATTTTCAATAGAATTTTAAGCTCATCCAGGTCATGGCACAAACACAGTACGTCGAGCCGCCCCATGAAATTCTCACTATCATGAACCTTAATCTTAGGAAATTTTCTACTATATTAATGGGATATTGTTCCAGATAATAAAAATAGAATTATGTACTTTTTTAAAATAAAGAATAAATTTTCATACTATTATTCTTACTTTATAACATATTTTTGTTTTGATAAAATAAAACACGAATTGTATTTTTGTGTAATATTAAAATTTAATTAAGGAATTTATTTTGATGAATTAATAGGTTTTTGAAATAAATATTAATTTAATAAATTAATACTATTAAAGAATTTTTATTAAATATAAATAATAATATAATTTTTATTAAGTCAAATAAAGTTTTTATAAGGGTTCAAAAAATATTATTGTCACAAAACTCCAACATTTCTCTACGAGTAGAGATTATTATATTAAAAGTTAAAATTAACATATTTAGAAAATTATTTAGATAATGTTAATATTATTTTTGGAATCAGAATGTCGAAAATATGCAACGGTGAATTTTTTATAATTTTTTAAGACAATCTATTTTTTTCGTCAAAATTAAATACCGTATAAATATAATTTATGTATTATGAAATCAAAATCATATAAAAGTGAGGTAATAAATACTATAAAAGGTATACATGACCAAATATATGTATTCCATTTTAAAATAATATGATTTTATGTTTATTTTTTTATTTATATAAATCCATTATGAATCCTCCAAAATTATTAATATATTTTAGTGTTTTAAAATCATTTCTTTAAGAGTGTTACTCACCTCCACGAAATCAAGGGAATTATTTTATTATGTTCCAACCTTGTCATTATAAAATAATAATATCCTCAACATTTTTTTGAAAACCATGGTCAAAATTGTGGGATGTTTTTTGGATTTGGTTATTTATTATGAAGACTAAAAACCCTAAAAAATAATGAAATCCACCCCACATTTAAAATGTAAACCAACACAATACCCCGTTTCCCTTCACTCAAACTCATTGGTGAACATAAATACTCTTCTTCTCACTCTATAGATTCCTCCCAAGGCACCCCAGGCTCTCAAGAATCCCATTCCAAGATATTGGATTCACACACTATAGTTAGGGATGTTTTCATTTCTCCTCTTTATCCAAGTGTCTTCTTTTCCAAATGTCTTTTACCATAATTTTCTTATGATGAACTATTTTATTAAATATACCACATACTGTGTAATTTATTTCCATATGATTAGAGACCAACATCACTATCATCAACCATTTTTTATAAATTTTTTTGTGATGTCATTATGTTGCCAAAATTTCACTATGCTTTCCCAAGCCAAAGTAATTTTATAGTGAATACAATACACATTTCCTAGAAAGGTTATTAAACTTGATAAGAGAATAGTTATTTGAATTGGTAGTTAAATTAATGTATTCCACACTCCTTGATCATTCAATAAATTATGATGATCAATAAATCCATGTTTTATGGTCTATGTTGCACACTTATACATGATAATGAAATGAAAGTGATGGGAGTGACCCAAATTATATAGCGCTCTAATGAGTTGGGTATTTCTTAGTATCTTGAGATGTCATGTTGGGATAGGGAGTGAACCCGATTCATTTTTGGTACTTTTTCCTTCATGATGTATTGGCAGTCAGGGTTGACCTATATTTATGATGTCGTGTTTTAAGTTATTAACACATCTCCCATGTTATGATTATCATGATATATCATGCCTTAATTTTATTTTTACTTTTATTCCCCATTCATATGACCATTGTATAAAGTTTATAATATTCTTCAGGTTATTCCATGTTCATCCCCTTACGGGGATTGTAGCTCACACAATTCTTATGTATTTTTTAGGTTATCCCATGTAATTTAAATGCCATTTAATTTTAGAATCACGTTAAATAAGTTTTCAATAATTTAATTTTATCCCAATTCAATATGTTATGTTATGTACCTAATTACAAAATATATAAGACTTCTCAATCTTCTAGGTTGAATTATATGCACTTTTATGTAATAAACCACGTATTAAAGTGTAAAAGAGAACAAGGTTATTATAAAGTACACCTCAGTAGAAATTATCAATTATATTTAATCCAAATATTGAATCCATTTTTTCAAAATTCCAATTAAATAATTTTCATAAATTAATTTAAAATTAATCTCACATAATGTGGGTTTTAAAAATAAAAATGTTCAAATTTTTTTCAGTTTTTATATCTAATTTCAATGTGAAATTCATACCAATAGCCTAAATTAGAATAATTTATATATAATTTATATAATTATACTATAAAAACTATTATAAATATATTTTAGCCGTATAAATATATTAAAAAATAGTTTCAAATTAAAATTTATTTTTTTAATTATTCAACAAAAAATGAAACTTCATAGAAAAATATAAAAAATTTAAATTAACCTAATTTTTATGTTTATATTTAAAAAATGGAAATTATAATGACATACAAAATTTATAAAAGTTCCAAAATTCACATTTTAAATAGGTTCACCATTAAAAGGAGTTAAAATTTCTTTTATTAAAAATATAGGTTTTTTGTATAATATTGGATTTGCTCTTATATTATGCCTATCAATATTATTAGATGGTTATAAAAAATATTTAGTTTAATATATCAAATGTATATTTCATTAATATAATTCACCAATATTAATAAGGTTAATTTATTATGATAAAATTCCTTTGTGACCATAAAAGTTGTTTTTTAAAGCATTCCCTTTATATTCAATTAATTCTTATATTCATTAATAATTAATTTGTAACCCATGAATTCAACCATTAGTTTTCCTATGTTAGTTAATAAAATTCATAACCACCAACTTAACAGCTTAGTTATATTTTATTATGTTAAATAATAATATTTATAATAATACAGTATTGTTCAGTAAAACGTTGTCCGGCGTTTTATGCAAGCCATCCAGGAAAGTCGGATCTGCAAGTAACATAAGCAAACCTCTGTATTATGTGTAGGGAAATCTAAAAATTATGTTATGTGTAGTGCATGATTAACTTGATGTTTCATATAACACAATCCAAACTTATTTTTTAATATAAAATACTATTTTTAGTGTTGTGTGAAATGAAAAATATAAAAAAATTAAATTAATTAGAAAAAATAAATTTCACAAAATCTCAAGGTGTTACAGTATCCCTCCCCCCCAAATTAATTCCACCCCTTGAAATTCCTCTGGTTATAAAAGGATTAATACATGTAAGTTACTTTCATAGAAACCCATGATGTAAAAATGAATGCTAAAATCCTTTAAAATGAGAAGATAGGAACATGATTGTTACCTAAAGTAACTCATAACTAGGTTTCCACATTAGATAGTATTGGTGGAAAGTAAAAATATGTACATATAGGAAAATAATAAATATTTATAGGTAGTTATTGAGTTCATGAATCGCAAACAATTGAATGATCAGGTGAAATTTTAGGGCCTCAAAGTTATATATACATGATGATTTAAAAGTCCATTGGTTCAATAAAAATTAATGTATTAGGAAACAAATTTATCATTTTCGTAGTTTTGAGTAATTATTTTATTGAGAAATAATATAATTAAATATAATTTCTTGATATATTTATATAAACACAATTTCATCCTTTTTTTGTTCTTCGATTAATTTCTTATTCATCCATTACTTCATGAAATGGATATGAAAAATTTAATTTTAATGCATGTTGCACTAAAATAAACTTTTAACGGATCTTAAGGCCCATAAAATAGTGACCGGTCTAACTATTTATCCCCAAAAAAATTCCAATATGGTTAATATATTAATCTATAAATATTAAAATTAACACTAGTATATTATCATTAATATCCATTCATCAAATTGATTAAATAAAAATAATAATTACACAATAATAAGGACATTGTGTAGGCGAGTGGTGGGGGTGAAAACCTTATCTTCCTTTGGTAAAGGGTTCAAGACCTATGGAATTATCGGACACGATGGGTTTTCAACTAACATATAGGTTGACATTTTCTAAAACCACATTTATATAATTTCTAAAATACATATGATAGACATATTTGAAATAAGATTAATCACTAAATAGCCATTTAACAATGGTTTTCAATACTAACTCAATAAATAGATACTTAATCTGAAGTTTAACTTAAAATTACATGATTTTTTATCCACACAACCCTTCCAAAATATGAAAATCTAAATCTTTAGAAGGAAAGTCATAAAATCAGCTTAAAATTGACCCCCATATATCACATAGTATCTTTTTTTTGTCACATTACAAACATGTGAATACCCTGGTCATAAATTCAATTAAAACATGGTAATAAAATTAATTACCATAAATTCTTTAGGAAAACATGCAGTATTCCTTATTAAAACATTATTGGATATATTCCATAAATACAATAATATTTCAACCATATCCATAATTAAATAGACTAATTTTTCAAAAAATCTTAATTGGTTTTGAGGATATTGATACTCTCCAATTAACTTTATCAAAAACAATCATCTCTTTATCCAAGATAAAAACAATTTTCTCTATATCGTAAACACATTAAGGGTTACCTTACCATAATAAAAGCATCGCATTTCCATTAAATAACTTTTCTATGTCTTCAACACCATTCAACGTATCCTTTTCAATCATCAATGTGAACTTATACTGAAAATACCTATAAATTTCTGGATTCATATAACATAATCATTAAATTCAAAAACATAAATACTTCATTCATCCAACTTCATCAACTTATTCCTTGATACCTATTTCATAGAATATAAAATAAGAATCAAGTCACAAGGTTCCTCAACCTCAATCTAATCATGTATATTTAGTTTAATGTATAAATACTGGAAGAAAATCCCAAGCCTTTTCCATGTCGTTTTTTGTCTCTTTATATTCAGTAGTACAACCAATAATTATGAACCTTTCAAATTCTATTCATGATATTGACACTTAGGAAATTGATTTTCATATTTTTCATACATTACAAATTTGAATAATTCAATTTTAACCCTATTCCTTATATTTACTACTATTAACTAAAATAAAAAAGAATAGGGTGAGAAACACTTATCATAGAAGAAAAACACATAATTAGTAAAAATTACATATAGTATTTATAAATAATGATACCATGTTATTTAATCTATGACACAATAAGTTTATAATAGGTTATTCATTGTTATCCTAAAATTAAATTCTACATGAAGGTTTGAAACCCATTTTTTAATTCTCAAAGTACATTCCCCAGGACTATCAAACTAGGGGCATAGTAGGCCCATTGTCGTGTACCTAGTAACACTTGCATTAGGCCCAATGCACCTTGTAGGAGTTGTTACTCCAAGTTACATATGTTATAGAACTATTCCACCTATTTTATACAATTAGGGATGTATTTCTAGGTAACCACTTACTCTCTCCATTACCAAAATTTTTGGATATTTTCTTATAAATTTCTTTCTCTTTAGACTTGTCGTTGGAGACATCCCTAGACATGTACTTATAAAAATTCCTAGGGATATTACTAAATTTTTCTCATCCTAGTATCTAAAGTATGACTAAAACTTCACTATGATACGAACTATAAAAACCTAGGCATGATGTACATAGACATTACATCAATTTTTCAGAATATATAATACATTACCAAAATAGACTCCCAATGACATTTTATTTCATTTAGATACATTGAAAGTTAAAACCTAGTCTATGATTTGACAAAATTATCTCCCACTAGGTTCTTTAATAATATAATCGCTCTTAGACAAATCGTACATAAAACATATTTTCATAACCAAGGTAAAGAAACATAACAGGGGTCACCACAAATGCACAGTAGGGGTAAATAAGGGAGATATGTAAGAATAAACAATAGGATAATGGTATGAGAATGTTATCATAATGTTATATGATCATACCCATCATATCAATTGTTATAAATAAGATTCATGGAATAACGTTTAGTTTTTCATAGGAACTTAATCACAACAGAATCAAGTGACTAATCCATGAATGAAAAACAGAGTAATAATTCATGGAATTGTAGAACACCCCTATAATATGAGACACATTACTAGAAGTCATCACAACTCTTCATGGAGACTAGACCTACTGGGCGGGACACACCACCATCCCCAGACACAGTCCTTTCCATGTAAGGGATCAGGATTCCCTATATTCCTATAGTAGATAATGTTTCCTTATCTTGCAATATTGAATTGGGTTTCCCAATATTCCTATAATGGACGAGGTTTCCCAATCTCTACCTATTAATAGGGAATACACCTACTAGGAGGGACACACCACCATACTCATTCATAGTCCATTCCTTGTAAGGGATCAGGTTTTCCCGACTTCCCATATTAGATCAATCCCATTGATATGATTTTCATCATTACCTCATGAGATATAAATATTTACCCAATGCATTGCAGGGAGATATAGGTCACTCCCATATCATAATTAAATCATGCATATATGTTCCAAAATATCATAAACCATCATATAATAACCCATGAAATGACATGTTTATCGTAAACAAGTAATTATAACATAACCTATAGAAAAAAGACAGGTTTGATAAAAATTTCATCAGATAATACCCCATAAAAAGAAGTGTGTTTCAAGATAATATAAATTGTGGCAGAGGAACATGTTTCTCAAACATATAACTCATGAAAGAGAAATAGTTTTTTATCAACATCATATCATAAAAACATAAACCATTCAAAGAAAGAATATATATGAAACCTTTTGATAATTTCAAATAAAATAATGATTGGAATCAATGGATGTCATCTTAGATGCAAAATAATTTTGAAATATCTTTCAAAAACATTTCATGAGAAAAATATCCTTTCTTGTTGGAATATTATTTTTCAAATATACAAAATTTTGAAAACCATTTTCTTTCAAAACAATTTGAAAATGTATAAGGAAATATTCAAATAGTTTGAAAACCATTTCATTTAAAAAAACTCCCAAAACATATAAATTCATCATGAAAACATTTTTTAAAACCATTTATTTTAAAATACTTTCAAAACATAGAAAAAAATATTTAAAATGTTTTGAATCCCATTTCAATGAAAATACTATGAAAACTTATAAAAGATATATTGAAAACCATAAAAAAATTAAAATCCTATTTCCATGAAAATTAGATGAAAATATCATCTCTAAAAACTTTTTTGAAAACATTTTTGAAAATAATGTTTTTGAAATTCATGCCATGTGGCTCGAAGAACTCAAATTGAGACAAAATTACATTACAAATTTAATATCTTTTGAAACATAAAACCCCATCAAATATATATAATAAAATAGATATTTAAATACTCATAAATCTCACAGAAGTAAAATTGATTCTTGAAATCCCCTTACCTTAAGTATTGACTCTCTTCATAATCAATCAAAACAAATTTATAATAAATACAAGTTCATTATAATTAATTTAAAAATCCAAATTATTATATATAATACCATGTATGGATTTATATTACCCTCTTATTGACTCTTCCATGTTAATGTTACGTTTCGGCTAATATTCGCTTTGTTTTTCACATGTTTCTTAATTTATTATATTTTGGGTCATAATACTTATATCATATTTTGAAGAATTTATCCCAATATATAGATGTAATTTATATTAATTTTATATGTATTTATAATATTATATTAAATATAGAAATATGAAATGGAATACATCATTCATTTAGATTGTAGGTTGTACGTACTGATGATCGTTGTTTCCATTATTTTTCGTATTGAATGAAGAAACATAAAATAAATTAATTAATATATATTAATTATAGTAGTGTTATTATATAATATATATCATATATTTTAACTAAACTAAGATTTAATACATTTCATGTAGAGTGTGAATGAATTACATCTCTTTGAGGATACGGTAGGCCACACTTTGCCAAACGAAAATTATCGTATTTGACCAAAAAAGAAAGTACGGATAAATGTTTTATATAATTGTTAATAAAGAATAAATAAATCTTATATATCATATATATCACATGTAAATATAGTTTCCAAAATATTTCATAACATTTAATGGTTTTAAAGTAAAAAACTAGAAACATCATCTCACGAGGTGGTAGTGGGCCACACACAATAATGATAAGTTTTTTCCCATTTGATGGTAGTGTATGAGAGTGTAGGTATAAAAATTATAAATAACATATAATTATATTTAGTATAATTATGTTATAAAATAATCATTGAATAAAAATATATTAATTTGTGGATAATGAAAATAAAACAAAAGAGCTTCGTGAATGATGTTACCTCTTACTCGAGTAACTCATTTAGTTTGCACTGGAATTCTATGGATGGATTTATGGCCAAGGTGAGGATTCTAGTTTGAGGGTATAGAGTTTTATGATATATTTGGTAAGATCATGTTTTTTACAAAGTGTCTTGCGAGGTGTGAGGAAGTGGGAGGGTGAGTTCCTCTTTATAGTGGAGGAGGAGTGGCATTCTTGTACATTTTTTGGAATGGAAATTCCACCCATTTTTTCAGATAAAGGTGGCTCAAAAAATATACCAAAATACATAAATAGGAGTATAGGGTCTAAATATTACCAGATAATGTATTTTGGACGATTTTATATGTAATTTGGGTCCTTAAGATTAAGGTTTAGTCCCTTATTATGCTAATTACCCTCTTATTCATTGTCATTAATTTTGATCACATTTAGTGGTATTTTTGGTAAAAAAAATAGGTTGATAATATTTTAAATTAAATACTATTCTTATAAAATTTATTTAATACATTTTCCAAAATTTAAATCAGAGTCATGGTGGAAATTAAATTAAAAATAATCTCACTTAAGGGATGACACTGCAGGTTTTAAAAGAAAAAAATGTTCAAACTTTGGATATGTTTTTATATCTAATTTCAAAGTGAAATTGATCCAATATAAATAAATCTTATTAATTTATGTATAATGGATATAATTATATGTTAAAATCTTTTATAAATATAATTTAATCCTATTAATAAATTATATGAAGAATGTATTTTGGAATTAAAATTCAATATTTTTCACAATTCAACAAAAAATGAAACTTCACGAAAGAATAACACATATTTTCCCCAACCAAATTTTAAGTTTCAATTTCAAAAATTAAGTTTATTTTGGAATATAATATTTATAAATGTTCTAAAAAACGTATTTGAAATATATTATCCATTATAAATGGTAAAACTACTTTTATAAAAATATGGGTTTTTATGTGTAATATTTTCATTGTTCAAATATTAAACCATTCAAATATATGTGATGATTATAAAAAATATTTTATTGAATATATAATATATTTTTTTTAATAAAATTCACCAATATTGACTAGTTTAATTTTTTAGGTTAAAATTTTTTTGTGGTCATAAAAGTAGTTTTTTTAAACATTCCCTTTATATTTAATTGGTTCTTATAATAATTACTCATTGATTTGTAACCAAGGAATTAGACCATGTATCTTCAAAAGTTAGTTAATAATATTTATTTCTACTAACATAATGGATATGTTTTATCTTATTCTATTAAATAATAATATTTATAAAATTATATTATTTTTCAGCAAAACTCGGTCTAGCGTTTTACGCAAGTGATCGAGGAAAGTAAATCTTATGTGTAACTTAAGATAACGACAGTGTTCCATGTAGGGAAAGATAAACATTATGTTATGTGTATCAAATGATTAACTTTTTGTTGCATAAAACATAATCCAAATATAGTTCTTTAACATAAATAAACTATTTTCAGTGTTTCGATAAATGAAAAATATCAAAAATATTAAATTAATTTGAAAAATATATTTCACAAAATCTAGAGGTATTACAACATCCATAGAGAGAAAATTACATCTATTGAAAAATTCCTCGAGGTGATTAATTCCTTCAATTTATATGGTGGTGAGGGAGAGTGTTTTTTTTATTGTAAAAATACTCTAATTAGTGAATTTCATTGTCTCTATTCATATAAAAATGAATATTTCATAGACCAAATAAATATCTGTTCTTGATCACTTTCCTCCTCATTTATATAAAAATTTTATCTGATTCGGTTTATGGTTTGAGGGATATAAATTTTAATTCCAATAATGGAATAAAAATAATTAAAGGTGAATTTATATTTATATTATAGATATAGTGGTGAATGAAATGTCCTTATTTTGTCCATATAGTAATAATAGTAGAGCATGTTGATCCTTGGTGCATTGAATTTAAAGTATTCTTTATCTTTTGATATATATGTGGTGTGTCCAGATTCTGAAACAAATAATGGTATAGGAGTATTGGATAATAGGGATCCAATAGATATGTGGTCCTTGGTAGAGTAGATAATGAAGGTTGAGTCAATGTCCATGGGGGTATTTATTCTTAAAATCATAGTAAATGTTATTAGATTTTTAAATGTAAATATGAATGTGTCCTATTTAATGGAGAAACACATTACGTGAAAAATTTAACATTGATAAATTGTATATAATAATAATGTATACTTTGACAACAATAATTGGAGGTAAGGTTACATGGATCCAATAAAAACATATACAAAGGCTTCATTAAGAAATGTAGATGTGGAGTTGTAGGATTTTTGGATAGAGTGTGTAAGGATGATACAACCCATAAGATAGAACATATGAAGTGTAAATAGTTCCTTAAAAAGATATTTCATTGTTTTCCCCTCTTATAAGAAATTATTTTGTTTAAAAAATTACTCTTTCTAATAAATTCTTTTAGGGGTAACAATGATTTGTGTATGAGTGTGAGAGAGAGTGTGAGTTTTTTTTTGAGATTTTAGAAATCCTCCTATAACAAAATCCCCTTATTTCCCATAACGAATTTATGTAAATTTTCACAAATATATATATCTGGTAGTTTGATCTCTCTCATCTTAATGATTTTCTCCACGATTTCTATAACACATTGGTTATTTCCTAGGGATATTCCATCCAATCGATTATACGTCATGGGGTTGTACTACCTTACTAATTGTGATTTTATAATGAATTATACATGGTAAGATCTTTCACATTATTTTTATGATACACTTATAAACAAAATAAGTGATTATGAATATATTCTTGTAGTGGTATGTTGGTTTCGTAAGTGTATAGAATGATTCCTTCTATTTTCATTTTCTAAGGTATTTATGGTTAGGGATACTGGTGTCTTCATTAGTAATTGATGAACTGACTTGGGTGCATGGTTTTTTTATTATTTATTTACCCTCTACCATGTGATGTCACATATATTTATGTATTTTGTTAATGGAACCATTCATGGTGGCTTGATAAGTTATCTTCTCAAACATTGTCTCAGAACCATGGTGAAATTTCATACCTCTATTTTATTTTTTCATAAAACGAGCTATATAGGGGAATGGGATGGAAGATATTGATGGTGTTTTTATATTGGATTAATAATATTGTTGAGTTAATAGGTTATCTGTCCATTTATATTATCTTCTATTTATTCAATAATTAATTAACCTAGTATCCAATATCCTTATATATGTAATTTTGATCTGCATTGGTTAGTTTTGTTACTATGTATTAATGGAAAATATCATTGATGGTTATCTCATTTCTATAATAATTATTCATAGTCTTTTTTTATCTAATGTTATGTGATGTATCTATTATTAATTGAAATTGTTTATATTGATACCAATAATATAGTCTCCCCAAGGTTATTTATAGGTGAGCAGTCAGCTACATCTAGCATATGGGGAGACACACCTGAAGTCTTTTGGCATCTTCATCTAAATTTTTATTCAGTTAGAGAATATTCAAGGTGTCTTAGTGTAGTTCAATGTTTGAATATAATATACCATCATTCCATTAGGACGAGGCTATTATTTCCAAAATGTATGTGATTAATTGAATTCCCACCCATTCTATATATTTTCAAACTCCACTCCAATCTCTAAATGAATGGGAAATATCCAAAAATTCTAAAATATTCTATCTCATGTATTTGGATGTATGGTTTACATTACAAAACCACAAACATCACAAGTCAGATATATGAACATCTAATTATATATTTTCCTTAT
Source organism: Viscum album (assembly GCA_963277665.1). Lineage (NCBI taxonomy): Eukaryota > Viridiplantae > Streptophyta > Magnoliopsida > Santalales > Viscaceae > Viscum > Viscum album. The sequence continues at coordinate 50,756,828 of OY728130.1, read as the reverse complement.
ATTTTTATTCTTAATGGGTTTTATATTTTATCATCTACCTATAAGATGAATATCATTAAAAATGGATATTATTTCCATTAAAATTTTATGTATTTTTCCTCTAAATAATAACATCAGGGGTATAAACATAATGAAATTTAGATTTATAATTATACTCATATCCAAATTGATACCAGGAAATAATTACATGAATCAACAGGTTTGATTTAATTTTTTTATGTTACCATACTATTAATTGAAGAACCGTATGTCTATAAATAAATAAATATGATTCTAGTTATATAAGTTACATCTCCATTAATTAATTCTTTGGGTCGTATTATAATTTCATTAAATGTATATTTTTTCCCATTGAATAAAATGGTTGATTCGTCAAATAATTTTTTTTAAATACCACACAAGTTTAGAATAAATTTTCAATTAATTTCCAGAACAATTCACTAAAGGTAATCATAAAAAATCAAATAAATCTAAAATATGAAATAATGTTAAGTGTACTGTGAGCCATTTTGTCTGTAACCATATATTTTCTATATAAAATAAATATTTTTTAACTACATTTTATATTGAGTTCACCCCAAATACTATGTAGGGAACCTTAATTGTATCATGGTAGAAAGGTTTCATGCATGAGGATTTGAATTTTTTATAGAAGAATGACACAAGGGATCAAGTTAGATATCTACCTGAAATGATTTCAATGGGAAGAAGATGGGTTTATTATATTAAATTTATCATTTATGGTTCCATTTAAATATTTAAATATATATTAACTGAAAATTGATATCTAAAATTAATATTTCCAAAGTTTTATTATCTCTATATTTAAACATGGATTCGACATTGAACCAGTTTGATTTAAATAAATTTTTTATTCATTGAGTGTTTTCAAAATAAATTTATATATATGTAATTAACTGTATTTTCAAAGAAGGTATATATTGTTAGTTTTTGACACTGAATTCCTTATATGGCACTAATAAATATGTTTAATCATGATGGGGAGGTCACAGGTGCATCTGGGGCTCATTTGGAGGCCAAATCTCTGAAAGGGGAAAACATATAGGGTCGCACAGTTCTTCAAACATGTTACCTTGGGTACATATCCATGCAGCTTATTGCAAATATGGGATAGAGCCATTCCCCATGGTTTTTACATGGTTATCCAAACTATATATCTAACTATGTGGGGATACCTTCTCTTTAGACAACAGTGCATGGTTGGTGTACATTTTGGAAATTGTTAAACAAAAACATGTGTTGATATTTTTTGGTGAATTTACTATTTTTCCATCTTTTAAATTTTGACCCTTTTTTTCATTTCCCATGGTTCTATTACATCAATCATTGGTTCTTATTTTCCTTTCAGATCAAAATCAAATAATTCTAGGCATTAAAGAAACTTCTTGATTTGGTGTCTGTTTTTCGATCTATTAGAACCATTGAATCTATCTCGGTAATCTCACCTAGTCTATCCACTCTCATCAAGGTTATTCTTAAAATAAATTATGCAATTTATGTGCATGCTCATTTTACATATTTTTGAGTCATTGGACCTTTTATCATATTTCTTCTAGCCTACTGTGATTCTGAGGCTGATACTAAGTGAGGAGTCATCTATGGCCTTGAGTTAGGTTGTTTTGTCATTTTCGCTAGGAGTTTTTTCATTTCATAGCTACATCATTGTCCTGCATGCCAGTTTTTACCGAGTATATAAATTATATTGATTCCTTCATGTCTAATTGACCCTAACACCTTAATACACACCTGTTGGTTTTAATTAGTGTTTTATCGGTTGTTTTCCACACTTATAGTCACCCCATGGGTGTGACAAGTAGAATGTTCAATTTTAGCCAATTGGTTCAAAGGTCCATAACTATTTTTATTTTTTGGATTAGTTTATAAATGAAATTTACATTGAATAATGGGTATTAAATGGAATCTAATGCACCTATTATGTGTTTGGTCCTCTTGTATTTAGAATTTCACGAGTGGTCATATCACATGTTTCCCATGACACCTTCTATTTCACACTTGAGCCTTAGAAATGGAATTTTCATTTTTTTACTTAATTAAATGTAATTTATCTTCATGTATAGAATATCACTACAACAAATGCCGGTCCTAGCGGCGGTTTTTTTCCGGTTTAGCGGCGGTTTAAACCGCCGCTATATTGTGTGGCGGCGGTTTACAAAAACCGCCGCTAAGTTTGGCGTCGGCAATCTATTAGCGGCGGTTTTTTCGATTCCGCGGCGGTTTTAGAAATGTGTCGTAGGTCCTTCATTTAGCGGCAGTTTCTCTTCATTTAGTGGCGGTTATATGGGCAGCTTATTCGCGGCGGTTTTAACCGCCGCAAAATTCAGGCGTTTGATGCGCCTATTCTGCGGCGGTGAATACCGCCGCGAAATATCAGCATAATAAATTTAGCGACGGTTTTAACCGCCGCTAAATTCTGCCCAGTTCATCATTTAGCGGCGGTTTTAACCGCCACTAAATGATTCCTTGTTATTTAGCGGCGGTTAAAACCGCCGCTAAATGTTCACAGGTATGGCATTTAGCGGCGGTTAAAACCGCCGGTAAATGTTTAACTGAAAAAAAAATATGTTGGATCTGCTCCACCACTGCCCTAAATTTTCCAAAACTACAGCCACATCTCACCCATCAGCCCCACATAATATCACATCCACACATATTTGTAATGTACAACAGCTTACAACATTATTACATCATCACCATTTCATATTCCATCACTAAAAGAATACTACCACAAACCACTACACACAAAAACCAACATCCTCATAATAGTGACCATAACATCTCTTACCATAATAAAAACCAACATTAAAAACACAATCCCTCATAGACAAAACCACACCATAACAAGAAACATGTATCTCACTAACTGAACAAATACATTGATTGAACTACCACATGACTAATAGGAGTGATTGTTTTTATTCAAAACCATCCTCAAAAACCAACTAATTGATATCATAAACAACCCATGTAAACTAATGAAGGAACATGTGACCCAAGATTTAGATCATGAAATCTCATGATGGAATAATTGACTATACAACCAACATGAGAAAATTAATAATGGAACACAAGGCTTCATGACCAACTCAACTGAATACGTGAATGAATGAGAAACCACAATATGAAAACAAGAAACATAATGATGTAACAAACAAAAAATGACCAATTTAAAAGACGACATGATCAAACTAGTGGTCGAATGAATAAATAGGGAATCTATGAGAAAACCCATGAATGTTTCAATGTGAAATGACTCATAAAACCATATTGAAATATCCAAAATCCAATAAAACAAGTAGGTGGGTTTTATTAAAACTGGATATATTACCTAGGATACCACTAAAACAGTTATCATCCTCATGTTCCAATGAATATAAATGGTTCCAAAATAGAACCCTTGTGGGAAACCTCTCAAGGATAATATAATAATTTGATCAAAACTAATCATTAAATAAATAAACACATAACCATGTGTCATAACCAACCAATTAAAGGGACCATATTCATAATATGACAAACAATAAAATAGATTTACACAGTTACATTGAAAAAAATGAATGAATTAAAACACTTTATGACATTATTCATTCATCTTTGAATATGTACCAAAAACTATCTCCTCCAAACCACTATTCCACCATAGAAAATGATAAAATGGATTAACATTCCCATGAAGCGTAATCTACAAATGATCCATGATTTCCATTGGGTTCACCAAATCATTACCTCATCCTCATCATCCAACTCTCTATATTTGAATATATGGGATGAATCATGATTATTTCAGTAATGTTGGGATACATGGATGATATTGTGAATTATTTTTATCAGTGGTTAGAGCTCCAACTGATATAACACCTCACCAATGTTCACCAAAACCTAAAAAATCCAGAACAACCTAGGAGAATCCACACTCCCTCACACAAAATATGCCTACACCATCATGGAAACAACCTCAAGAACACATGATCTTTGAAATATAACTACATGGGTCTACATCTATATTATACAGTGGTATTGAAATGATCCTGATCTTCTTTTATATTTTCTATAACTATTAGGATATTTTAAGTCATGCATTACACCACACTAGAAAAATATTTTTTTATTCCCTTACATAGACACATCACAATGTAAAAGTATACAACATCCAACACAACTCATAGAATATATACACAAAAACAGATGAATGCTGTATATTTTTATCGGAAAACAAAAAAAAATTGGTGTTTTATTCACCCATAATGCAACTAGGTCAAAATTAATGTTCCCAAAAAATCCCACAACTTATGGAAATTCAATTCCAGATTTCCATCGATTAGGGGATTGAAAGTCATTTATGAGGTTTTTCATTTTATTTTCCATTGTCGAAGAACTTGGGACCTCATTCTGTGGATTAACATCAGTCCTCAATCTTTCTGTATTGTTTGATTCTCCATGCCAAATCCAACACAAATATTGCTCAGGGAATTGCTTCAGTATTAAATGTTCATAAACTTCATCTCTCTTCAACCATGTTCTAAATTTACATTTAGGACATGGACATCTTATTCTCCCCTCAACGGATCGATTAGAAATTGCAAAATCTAAAAACCCATTCAAACCCTTAACATATTGAGATGTGTTCCTCGGTAATGTGATCCAGCTTTTATCCATGTATATCACAATGTGCCTAGACAAAATATACGATAGTGTAAGATTACAGAAACATAATATAATAAAGATGAACCATTGACCATAAAGTATGCATAATATAATAAAGATGATTCATTGACCACATTTACCATTTCAGACCAACTGAACAACTCTGGTCCATAGGAGACAGCGTCAACACCTCATTGAGGAGCAATAAGAATATAGGGATACACACTTATCATAACACCATCGATGACACATTTATGTTGCCTCAAACAACACCCCTTTGATGTGTGATCGAAACTGATCATAATGCATTTTAAATCACGTTAACTACATTCACTGAAACCATTTTCACAATGGGTAATGTTTGTTTTATTGTTCTAGGGAAATCTAAATGGCCACATTTAAGTAAAATTTAGAATATAATTCATTTAATCATGAGCCCATATAATGTGATCCATAAAAAGGATCCTAGTTATCTTTCTAGTATAACAAAAAATACACATCATTGTAAGCATCCATCAAAGGTGATCCATATGATGAAGCCTTTGTATCACTCTCGGCATGGTGTAAAGCCTGAACTTTTGAGATCTTCCCATGTATATCATGTAGGGGTCTTATTCTCTCTTGTGGAATGGTATAAAAATCTATCCCTAAAGAAGGTCACTCATCCAGAGAATCGGGATCACTCCTTGGTAGATATGTAATATGCCTCATTTTCCAGTATAGGGCATTTTATAAAAGAATCAAAGTATCACTATTGGGGTATTCATAAAACAAGTAACCTATGAGTCCATTCATGGAGTTCAATATATGGAACCAAAGTATATCTCAAGGAATACATAACTAATTTGATAATTTAATTCCAACAAATATAAGAATTGTCATGTTTAAAAGCATTCCACATCACAAGTCATGCATATGTTAGATGCCCATTTCCGTGTTACTTTTCAATTATAAAATAATAAGGTCAATGTACTTAAGTATTTCAATTATAATAATTTGAATAATATTAATAATAGTGAATGGAAATTAAATTTCCATTCCAATATCATTCCACTTGCCTATATTTCCATGTACATAATAAAGTATTAGGGTCCAGGTGAACATTCATAAATAGTAAACACACTATATAAACATTGTATAATTTAGGCCATGCTATCATCCGTGACACAAAAAATTATTTAGTTCCTTCAATAAAAGGTATTAAAACCCCACTTAATTGATTGTTTGGTCATTATGGAATAACATATTGGAGTGATATTCCCATTAAAATTTCATTAATCAGCATGTTTTCATTTTATAAGATAGCACACCTCCACATGATTTTTTTTAGAAAATAATTGGTTACATAAAAGAATTCAAGGAATGCACACTTAAGTTGTGGTAAAAATTTGAGGCCTAAAACCATCAATGATTCTAATTTAATATACAATGGACAATGAAATTAGGGAATTAGATTCATTATATTATACTATAATAGACATAAACCTCAAAAAATGAATTTTTATGTGTTCAATGGTTTTTATTTACATTATGAATCTCAATTTAGGATACGTATTTCCTGCCAAATTAAATGATAAAAAACTCTTGAAAATTTTGAACTAGTAAAAAACACAGGATGATACAATCTCTCCGCCTTAAAAATTATGGTCCCTGAGAATCCTTGAGGAATAGATGGGAAAAAATCCTACATACTTATGTGATAAATATTTATTCAAATAGGAATGTTGTACATCCAGATGCACAACCCTCTACAAAGAATACCCTAGGCATACGATACATGAGAAATTAAAAATCAATAAAAATCTCGTATTCCTAACTGAAACATAGAGACTATGCATTACCAATTATTTAAAACGGAAGATTTGATCATTTAATACTATCATTAATAATTCAACCTTTGTTTCTTCTTAACATAAGAACTAGTATATAAATTCCAATTCTGATTCACAGTATCTCTACTATTAGAACATTCTAATGAATAAACCCTTTTAGAATTACAAATATGCCTTTGGCATGGTTATATAAAATATGTAATGGTCTATTTCAAATCAACCTCATTTAGATTTGTTAATACTACTTTTTATAAAAAAAACATGGTTGATTCACACTCTACTCACCTCAACTTAACAGTGTTCCATGAAAAAGTTCCTCAATGATAGAAATTAATGAAGAGATAAGAAATATGTTGATCCATAGCTAGATGATAATTTAGAAAAAACACTCATCATAAATAGAAAACACATTTCATCTAGAAATGTGATGCCGCCTCCTCCGGTACAATATTTTTACATCAAAGTTATCCACTGGAACTCATACCCAACTTCTAGGGATGTCCCGAGCTAAAAATTTCACTTATGTTTTCATGTCACAATACAAACATGGAAATATTTTAAATCCAGTACACATCGATTCTCGCTATTAAAACAACCCATCCAAGAACAAGATGAAGTTCTCTATATTGATTATAACCAACTTCACCCAACCATGCATGTTAAGACCAAACAAACTAGCTATTTTTGACACTTTTAAAGAAGCTCAATTTCACCAGTTGACACATAGTCTCTTTCTGAACATGATGCATCGCTACTAGGGAATTATATAATTAATTAAGAATAACCAAATGAGTTCCAATTCAGAAGTCAATTCATCTAGCAGTTTATTAATCAGTATGTCATTTCAATGATGTGTTGTCTAGAAAACACTGATACTTTTTACAAACTAACCAGATATAAGTCATTCAAAAATATCACTGACCATTTCAAAAAATTTCATTCACTATTTCCTCCATTTTCTAAGAGGATACACTAAAACCATTTCAAAATGACTCTCCCCACCATAGTAGTTTCCAAGTTATTTCTTACTATCAAAGGGAACCCATCCACCAGAACACTCTCCATCGACCACTTATCCTTTTTCGTGGACAAGGAAAACATGAGTTTACCGATATCCAATTGGAAAAGGGACATCACCTACCCTCATATAATCACTCTAAATCACATTCATGTTTTATGTATGCATGATGCTCCACAAATAAATTCTCACGCACACCATTAGCATCAGGAATGAAAACAAAAAAACATATCAGCTTTTAAACATACCATGATGTGAGAATGCATAAACATCTAAAAATGAGAATTACATGATAATAACACCCATAATATGGTTAAACAACATATGAACATCCATAAAACTCACTTTGGGGCTGAGGTCGAAGTGAGAAAGGTCCTCGGGAGAAGGGGGTCGCGGGTTGCCGGTCGCAGGCACCGCCGGAGGAGGTCGCGGGGTCGCCAGAGGAGGTCGCGGGGTCGCCGGAGGAGGTCGCGGGATCACCGGGGGGTCGCGGGGGGCTGCGGGCGAGGGTTGTAGGAAAGGGTCGCGGGGGGGCTGCGGGCGAGGGTTGCAGGGAAACGGGGGTCGGGGTACGGAAGGGTCGGGGTTTTTTAAAAAAAACAAAGGTTTAGCGGCGGTTTATTAAAACCCGCCGCGAAACGTATTTCGGAAAACGTTTAGCGGCGGTTTTGTGAACCGCCGCCACAAAACCGCCGCTAAACACTGTTTATTTTGTAGTGTATGTACGATGGTATTACCTTCTTTTAAACTAAATAAATGAATTGGTTTAATTGAAAATACTACAAAGGATGGTAATTCCATGCCTTTTGTGATTCTTTTCCAAATGATTTTTTGAATTGTATTGCTTTGAATTGAATTAGTCTTTACTAAAGGGATATATGATAGTTAATTTCCCATGTATAAAATTATGAACAAGATTATGCCTCATTTATATATACATAAGGGAGGTATTAAAAATAATCATGGGAGTTTATGCGTCATCCCTTTTATATTATGAATGATTATGCCTCTTCTATATATATGGGCTAGTTGAAAGAGATGGATTGGAAGTAATTTCCCATTATAGTTATAATTAAAATAATCCATTATAGAGGTTGTGGTACGATGGTAAGTGACTATTTATCATGTTGGTATCACAATCCATTATATCAGGTGTTGGGTATGATTTCTCGCACCAGTAATATGATATGGTAATTGGTATTTACGTTCCATGTTCCATTATTAGCGTGTTTCCATAACTGCTCACTCACCATCCAAAGTGTCCTTGCATGGAGTCTCTCACTCTATTGGGATGTGGGGAATGTACCCTATTTCATGAGCTTATAGGCTCATTATACTGTTCATGGATGTTTGAGTTATGGCCTATTCTAGACACCAATACTAGTCCATGATTATGGCCACTTACATCTGTATGTACTCGGTTTGTATTGGTGTATATAGTATTTATAATTATACTATATATATAGTAATTGTTCAGACATTCCATTCGACAATTACCCCAAGTAGGTAAACCCATTAGGTGTCCATTAGGAACTTGATTAGGATCTTAATTTGTTTATTCCAAATTTTTAATTAAATACATATACATGCACACTATTTACTTATGAGTACTACTAGGATTACACATAGAAATTATTTTTGGTGGACTACTATGATTTATCTCATACCTTACTGGGGTAGCATTTCGTACCCAAAAATACTACATGTCTGCAAGAAAAGGATAAGGGAACGCACCCTTCTACTAGTCTGTGACATGATTTACCTTTAGTTGGAGCTCAGGATTATAGGACCGGTCATAGGCTCGAGATTCTTATGGTTCTATTTTTCCTTTTTTCCTTTTGTATTATCATATTGAATTCTTGTATCTAACTGTTTCCATTATATCTTAAATCATGAGATGAATCTATGTATCAGAAACTACCATAGAGGCTTCCGATATTATTATCAACTATTTGTTTTATTATCTTCAACTACTTACAAATTTATCTATACATTTAAACATTCAAAATTTATTGATTATGTCAATTTATTTATGCTTACACGATTGAGTGTATGTGATTTTATCAATTGTTCTATAATTATATGAGGGTATGGTCTCCCAATAGTACAATCATTACACCCTCACTACTAGTCAGTATCCTATGGAATATGGGGAGGCATTCTTGAGGCTATGTGAATCACTAGATCAGGGAATAGGTTAAGTGGACCTCATGACTGAATGTTACAAAGTGGTATTAAATCGGTTCCTTTCTTAACATACTATTTAAAAATATATATTGGAAATTGGGAATTCATTGAATATGATACATTTGAATCCATTATATTATATTTTCTAAGAGAAACATTAAGGATAATTGGTAACCATATACCACAAGATTCACAAACTGCACCACGTGACAAAAACTAACATCCTGAATTCTTCAGAACCAAAGTGCCATACCACCACCAGAATTCTCAAATTCAAATTTTGAAAACATAAACCACTTTCCAGACCATATGTCTATCTTCATCATTTTGATTTGATCCAAGATCCACCCTTAGTTTCATAAAAAACAAATATCTCACCCACCTCGATTAGAGCCGACATCAAAATCATTATCTAGTCACCACCATCATTATTGCTTCTTATAACCACCACCATCGTCATCATCGGAGCTTCTATCACCTTCATTGTTGGATCTTCCATAATTGTCTTTACCTTCCTTGATTCTTTAAACGATCGTACACTTATTCAGGGTCTACCACCAATATCACCCTTCTCCTTCAACTTCCACTCCACACACAACCTAGAAGAACACACATCTCCAAACATGACAACATCAGCATCGCCAAAACACCTGAATAGAAACCAAAGAAAGGGATAACCATTCATGGGTCCAAGGGCACCCATCCACTCGCACAAACACATATCATTGCCTCTTAATAGGTGAACTCACCCAAACAACCTAGGTGGGTGGGAAGAAACACAAAACTCGAGTAGAGCCCAAGTGTCGAGGTCTCCATATCAAACCTCGATGAAGACAACACCATCAATGAAGCTATAAACTTTATCTGCAGACATGAAATACATGAAACCAATGTTTAATGAGAAAATAATTACATCTCTATCAGCCCCCAACCAACACCATCCCAAGGAGTCCTAAAAAATCTACCACGTCCATGAAGGGGTTGAGTTTGGTGGCTTGGACAGCAAGAGGAGGGGAGAGAAGGAATGCCGAAAGCCACCACCAACACTGACTCAAACAACCTGAGACTCCTGCACAAAGACCCAACATGTAGGCCTAATGTGTCGGGTAATCCATAAAGATAGGAGGTGAAAGTATTTAGCATCCGCCCAATATGCGACGCCAGGAAAGAGAGAAAGGGGAACACAGAGAGGGAAAAGAGTAGCAGCGAGAAAAGAAAAAGAGATGATCCTAGAAGCAGGAAGAAGGGGAATTGTTACATGAATTTTTAATAGGGAAAATTAGAATAATATGTCTTGCATCATGCCATGTCATGTTAATTTTTATCACGAAATTTCCAACATATATTATTACGGTATTGATATGTATTGAATTTTGATGACCCTTCTTAGAGGGATACGAAAACATAATTGATACTTAAAGTATCTAACTTAACCAAATTTTGTTTTTTGGAATATCTAAAAGCAGACAACTTAAGTAAGAAATTATTACACATTTAGTATTGTTCCATTATTCTCATGAGCTAGAACATGTTATGATATTGGTCAAGTGGATGTCATGTTTTCATTTGTAAGGTTTATAGTATTTTATATATCATAAAAATGGTAAAATATTTGATACAAACATTCTATGTGATTTAAATGGTTAAAAAAACAAAAAATCAATGCAAATAAGACATTTAAATTGAAAATATCCATCTTATATATGTCTGACATAGAGCATTGGACCTGATCTTAGCCTTAGTGGTGCGTAGTTGGTATGTATTACATTCTTTGGCCAATTCAAGTCTCTTTATACCATATATACCTGGTTTTTGAAGCAGGTAGAGATGAGTTATCATTCTTATAGGAATTATTTATACATTTTCTAGTTTATTAAATATAATTGTATCAATATATGAAATCTTTTTTAGGTTTATGTTTGTAATTGTAGTGTCATGTCTTCAGGATGTTCTCTGGTCATATGATTAGATGGTAGTGATGACCATGCTCCTAGGATGGTAGGCCGAGATCCAATAGTGATTGCTCATGTAGTACCACTTGTAGCACCTCTTTCAGTTCCATATATGGTAATAGATTCTCAGTTATAATTGGGTTTCTATAAAACATTCTAGTTGATAAAAGGTGTATTTCAACATTCTCTGACCATGAATACTTGACTCGCAAGTTTTAGCATCTTCATCCAATCACCTTATCAGGGGATGGTGGACCACATGCTATGTAATCTTGGATCGAACCTATAATATATATTTTGGAGCATCTAGAGCCACCTATAGAGTAGAGAGTAAATGTGGATACATATATGCTTAGGGATTATGCTAAAAGGTGGTGGGATGTTATCACCTTGGTGGATCAGCATCGTGATATGGTCTAGAAGGAATTTCATACCATCTATTATGGCTACATCTTTCCCCAGACTCTATGGGATGATAAATCTAAATAATTCAAGAACCTTCATTAAGGGAGTATGTCAATGATGGAATACTCACCTCGTTTCACTGAGAAATTGTGATTCACTCTTACTATAGCTATTTATGATCTTATGAGTGTCAATAGATTTGATTATCGCTTGTTATAATTCATTTGATTATAGGTAAACTTGTTTTGGTTGATGAACATCTATAACTTTTCAAAGACAACCTTATTAAATAGAAATATTTTAGTGAATCTTAAGGTGCGAGTCAGGGCGTTTCAGCAACTAAATCTACAAATGGTTCTTATTCTAAGAAAAAGTGGCACATTGAGGCTAATAGTGGAGTTATAAGATAACAGTATCCTCAAAAAAATTGATTTTTGATTCTTTACCAGTGAGGGATTCTAGTTAAAACAAAACCCCAGTGCTCATGTGATTCAATTGAGTGTGGAGGATACGGCAGGATGGTCCATATTCTGTATTTCTGCAGGAATTTCCCTAGAGTTCCCAAAGAGTGGGGATCTACACCTCATCCTTTATTTTGAGCTAAACTAATAGGATCATGCCTGTCAGGAAAATGGAATAGCATTAACAGAACATTACAAGGTTGTAATCGAGGAAGAGGCATTCATACATACAATTCTCAGTGCCATAATAGTAGGCTTGCTCAGGATAGTCAAGTAGTTAATCAAGGCCATGGTATAAGCTATTTACTTCAATTTCATCCTATTCTAGAGGATAATAGAACATAATCATCTACTTTATAAGGTAATATAGCAGCCTCAACATTAGTGTCTTGTTTATTTTACATTGGCACATATCATTCATTTTTATCTATGAGAATAATTGAAAGTATAGGCCTTGAAATCGAGAACTCCTATGGTGTTATGAGGCTACAAACATTGATACGTATCCTTCCATTTAGTGTTCTCCATTTTATGGACTATACCATTGAGATAAGTGGTAACCATTTTGTTTGGAATATGCATGACCTCGATATGATGGTTTTTTATATAATCATCAGGGTGGAGTGGTTATTTTACTTTAAAGCCAATATTGACTTCTATCTTCAGAGGGTAGCATTTACCTTACCAGAGTGCATTAGACTTGTACATAAGTTTGAATGGTATGTTAGTGTGACATGATAATGACCCGAGTAGTAGAGGATGGTTAGTGTGATAGGGCATATCTCAAGTCATTCCCTCAAAGACCAGGGGTTATGACCTTCTTTGTTTCCTCATGTAGTGGAGTGTTTCAGATACATCATTCTCGAAACACTATTTGGTCTACCTTTCATGTGATATGTATATTTTAGTATTGAGCTTATTCTAGGAGTATCACTAGTAACCATTCATCCCTATAGGATGGTACCTAAAGAGCATCTAGACCTCTAGAAGTAGTCGGAAGGTCTGGAGGATAATGGTTTCATACGCCCTGCCAATTCACCTAGAGGTTCACTGGTCCTTTTTCCCATAAAGGTGGATAGAACCCATAGGCTATGTGTGGATTACAATTAGTTTAATCAACTAATGATAAATAAATGACATCCACTACCTTGAATAGATAACCTCTTTAATCAGCTTTGGGGATCAAATTTTTTTTCAAAGACATATATGTGGTCGGGCTATCATCAGGTGTCTATGTATCGAGAAATCAGGCATACGTCACACATCTTTTAGGGGTAGGTATGTTTTATAAGAGTACTTTTTTATACCAATAAAACACATGAAAACACAAGTGGTTTTCATGGATCTTATGAATCAGGTATTCCACCCAAATCTGGGTTCATTTTATGTTTTGTTTTTTTGATGATATCTTAGTGTATTAATGCTCCATACAAAACCATGCATATCATCTTAACATCATCATGAATACACCAAGAGAGCCCCAATTATATGATAAGATTAGTAAATTCTAGTTTTGGATTGATAATGTCAACTTCTTGGGTCACATCATGTTGGAGTATTGAATTTCAATAGACCTAGAGAAATTGAGAGATATAGTTTCCTAGAAGTAGCCCAAGAATGTATTTGACATTCAATGTTTCTTAGGGATAGATATATATTATAGATTATTCATCTATTTTTTTCATACCTTTCAGTTGAAATTATGTCCTTAAAAAAAGTGTGTAAAATTTATTTGGTAAAAAGATAGTGAATCATCTTTTTAAAAGATGAAGCGTCCCTTGACTTCAGTGCCAATATTGATTCTTCCCATGCCAAGTAGGAACTATACTATATAAAATGACACATCAAGTATCGATCTTGGAGAATTATTGATTTAAGAATATCAAGTCATTGTGTACAGGTCTAGTCAGTTGAGGAATCGTGGGAAGAATTACCTTACACGTGACCTTGAGCTCATTGTTGTTGTTCATTCTTTACGTTTTTTGAAACATTACCTTCTAGGAGAGTGTTTTTTGGTATTCACTAATCAAAAAAATCCTCAAATACATATTCACATAGGAGGATCCGAATCTTTAGAAACAAAGGTGGGGTGAGTACTTACTATCATTTGATTTCAAGCTTGCATACACGCCTCGAAAGGGGAATTAAGAAGCTAATTCTCTTTGCAAACATACTCAAACAAAGGCCATTAAGAAATATATTTTTGAATGTAAGATTATGAAATTATTCTCATAGATGTTTTTTTGGGTTAAATAGGACCATGGTCATACTATCATCTCATCCATAGCAGGGACTTATACTCTTTTGGAATAGGTAATAATGAGACATTTATCTGATACTGAAGGCATTTTCCTAAGGGAAAGTGTTTCACATGATGATACAGCTTTAGGATGGACCATTGAAGTGTTTGATAAATTATTGTTCCATAGGGATCTATGGGTCCCACTAGACATCAGAGAAGATCTCGTGTTAAAATTACAAGCCTCATAATGGGTGGTTCACCCTAATGTAACTAATCTATCATGATCTTTGATGCCAGTATTGGTGGCCTGGCATGAAACCTGAGATTTCCGTCTTAATCACTAGTTATTCTACATCTCGGAATTTGAAGGTGTAATATTAGTGATCGGTAGGGTCTTTATAGCTATTATCCATTCTCAAGTTGAAATGGGATAATGTATCAATGGATTTGGTGACTAGACTACCCAGATCACCTCATGGAAAAGATACAATATAGTTTTTCACTAACGGTCTGACGAAGGTTTCACACTTCTTAACTGTGTGAGATACCATCTAAGTAGATGATATAAGAGGGTTATACATCGAATATATTTTACATCTCCAAGGAAATCCTTATTATATTATTTATTAAAGAGATTATCATTATAGGTCATAGTTCTGGAAGGGGTTGAAAAATTCCTTGGGTACATCAATACTTCTGATCATGGCCTATCATTTATAGACCAATGGAAAGTTGGATAATATGATTCATGTGCTACATTATATACATCACGCTTATTTCATAGATTTTTTAGGTTCATGGGATAAACTCATTCCTCTTCTAGAGTTCCATTATAATAATATCTTTTACGCTACCATCAATATGGATCCTTGTGAAGCCTTATATGGAGGGGCTTTCCTCTCACCTATGTGTTATCTTGAGGAAGGGTAAGTGGTTTTTCTTGGACCACATCCTGTGCAGGAGACTATAGAGTAGGTCCAGATGATAAAAAAACATTTGGTGATAGCACATTCTAGACAGTAGTCATATGCAAACTAACATCGGTGACCTATTGAGTTCATGTTTTGAGACTGGTTTTTCTTGTGAGTCTCAAACATGTTGATCCATTGACATATTAGGAAGTAGTATAAGCTCCCAATGAGGTCCATTGAACACTTTACGGTTGTCAAATGGATTAGCTCAGTGTATTACCATTTTGAATTTCCATATAAATACTATTCTGTTCATGATTTACTTCATGTATCTCATCTTCATTTATAATATCTAGACCCAACACATGTATTTTAGCCTAATTAGGTTGGATTGGATATAGATTCTTCCTTTGAGGATAATCTAGTGTATGTAGTGGATTAGAATCTAATGACACTTTGAGGCAGGTCTATTCCATTGGTACATGGGCTATGGTAGAACAAATGAGTATAGAATGATTCATAGGAGAAGAAATCTGATATACTTTATTAATGGCTATAAATCATTCCTGATGATACCTTTTTACCCTCATAAATCCAACATAGGGATGATTTTATTTTAGGATGTGTGGTTTTAATGACCCATCCTTTAAAAAAAGGTATAAATCAATTTTTTTCAATTTGAATACCATAAACGACCCTAATAAAGATGTATAATCAAGATAGGGAGGTCAAAGTTGAGTCTGAGGATCATTCAGAGCTTAGAGGTCTAAAAGGGGAAAATGGAGAGGGTCATACAAATTGTCTATAATTATGAGACCCTGTGTGCATGGTCATATGTCTTATTACAGATATGGGATAGATGCATTCTGTATGGCTTGTTGACAGTTAACCAAACTGTGTGCCTAACCATGTGGGGTTCCCCTCTCTATATACAATCATGCATGTTTGGAACATGGTTGTGAAATAGTGTTCCTAAACCATCCATTTTGATCTTTTCTATTGAATTTACTATTTCCCCCTCTTTTACGTTCTTAACCCTTTTCTTTTTTCCCTTGGTTCTCCAACAACAAAATTTTATTCTTATTTTCTTTTGACCCCAAAAACACCAAAAGCTATGCATTGAAGAAACTTATCAATATTTTTTCTATTCTTTCATCTATTGGAAACATTGGGTTCATCTTAGTAAGCTCCCTTAATCTTTCAACTCCTACCAATGATTATCTTCAAATATGTTGTTCTATTTAGGTGTAGGATCATTTACACTATTTTCATGGTACTATACCTTTTCTTGAATCTCTTCCAACCTACTCCAAATATATTTCTAATACTAAGAAAGGAGTTTTCAATAGTCTTGAGGTATGTGGTTAAGTTATTTTCCTTTTGGGTTTTGTAATTTCATAGCTACATCGTTGTTCCACATGCCAGATTATTTTGAGAATTCTAATTATATTGATTCCTTGATTTATAATTGACCCTGGAAACTTAATGCACATTTATCGATCATGTTAAGTACTTTATTGGTTTTTTTACACACATATATAAAACCCATGGGCGTTCCAAGTAGAATTTTCCATTTTCCCAATTTATTCAAAGGCCTAGAAATCCTTTTGTTGACGTGGTTAGTTTTGAAATGAAATTACCATTGAATAATGGGTATTAAATGAAAACCAAAGCACATGTTAGGTTTTTATCCTATTGTAGTTGGAATTTCCCATATAGGCATATGGCATGTTTCCCATGACATGTTCCCTTTGACACTTGAGCCACAGAAATGGAATTCCCAAATCTTAAAGAATTAAATGGAATTGACATTTTGGTATGGAATATGCAAGATGATATGCCATTATATTAAAATATATGTAACAATAGGTTTAATTAGGATGACTTCTTAGGACTGTAATCCAATTCCTTTTGTGATTATTTTCTAAATGATTATTTTAATCATAATGATTAGAATGGAATTGGACTTGAATTAAGGTATATATGAGAGGTAATAACTCATGTATTAAATTCTAAACATGATTTTAAATCATTTATATATACATATATAAGGGATGGATGAAAAATAAACATGGGAGTTTATGCCTCAGGCTTGTTATATTATCATTGATTATGCCTCTTCTATATATATAGTCTAGAAGAAAGAGATGGATTAGATGTAATACTCGATTCTAGTTATAATTAAAATAAGCCTTCATAGATTCTGTGTTACGATGTTAAGGGACTATTGAGAATTGTGGTATCATGTTTCCTTACTTCGAGTGTTGAGAATAATGTCTTATACGAGTGATGTGATATGGGTGTTGGGACTTATGGGCCATGTTAGATGATTTGAGTGTGTCCATGATGCATCACTCTACATCCCAAGTGATGTTGCATGGATTATGTCACCCTATTAGGATGTAGGGAATGTACCATATTACATTATCTTATAGGATAGTTAGACTTCTCATGGATGTCTAAGATATGAAATCATCTAGAGAGCACTAGTATTCTAGGTATATAACCAATTAAATCTCTATATGCATCGGTCATATAGGTGGATGGAATACATAAAATTAGATTCTATATATATATATATATATATATTACTACTATATATATAGTGACTATTAATATATTCATTTCGGTAATGATCTAAAGTAGGTAGACTCTCTAGGTTTCTATTGGAAATTTGTGTGAGATGGTTATTTATTAATTATGCATTGTTAATTAAATAACTATGAATTCACAATATTTATTTATGAGAACTGCTTAGATTACACATATATTTCATTAGTGGTGGCCTACTGAGATTTTATCTCATATCCCACTCAAGCTACCTTAGGTCCCTAAGAAGATTATGTGTCTGCAGGTAATGATGTGGGTAAGCACCCTGTTACTGGTCTGTAACATGCTTTAAATTTAGTTAGATCTAAAGGAAATATTACATATCATAATCTTGGGATGCTTATGAAGTTTTCATTCCTTTTTTGTTTTTCTTTTTTATTATATTGAATTATTCTATCGGTCTATTTTTTTAGTATTACATCATTCCACGTATCCATGTATCAAACATATCCAGAGGGGATTTCGATATTACTATCAGTTGTTCAGTTTTTTGTTATCCGCTCTTACTTATTCAATTATCAATTTATACTTCCATAGTTTATTAATTTTTTCAATTTATATATGCTATTATTGTTGATTGTATCTGATTATATCTATTGTTCCACTCTGATATGAGGGTATAGTATCCTCATTGTACCTCTTTTACACCCTTGTTGCTTGTCGGAAGAATCTAGAATATGGGGAGGTATTCTTGTGGCCATGTGATCCATCGGATCAGGGCACGGGTATAGTGGACCTTAGGTCTGGATGTTACAATAGATCTCCCTCGATGATTTATACTGAAAAAAAGTAGGATGGTGATGAAATCTAACTCTGTAATTATATGTAATAAAAAAAATCCAAGATCCTTGTTTGGAAGACTCGAAATTTTTTGGAGATAATTCAAAAGCATTCAAAGAAATTCATATAATCACTTATTTAAAAAAATCATGGTAAGATAGAAAGTCTTATTCTTTTAAATGACATGGAACTGACCTAGAACAAAATAGAAAAAATGATGTTGCTATAATAGTAATGTTTCATCTATCTTAAAATAAATGATATGGACTCTATAAAATATTTCATTGGGATTTGAATACTCCAAAAAAATATTCCAAATCCAATCAAAGTATACATTCAACTTTTTAAAATTGACATGTATAACTATATATTAACTAATTAATAAACTAATAAAATAATGATTTAATGTTACTTCCGAATCAAAACATCTTATAGTTTATAAATGGAGATTTTCGAATATTATAGAAAGATTGATGTATTTATTATATTTAAGACCAGATCTAACTTATACATTGAGTATTATAATTCAGATTATAAAAAATCTAGGGGAATAACATATAAATGTAATATTTTTTATTGTGAGTGTCTATATGTAACCTAAATGAAAAACTAATAATCTTCACTAAGAATTAAGATTCTGAAAATTTATGTGATTATATACATGGTGATTAGGATAAAGAAATAGATGATTGAAGACCCACTTCTAGTTACTTCATGTTTTCTGAGGCTATTTCAGCACATGGGTAAGTAAGTATATTATTGTTCCTAGATAAATTATAGAATAAGAATTTAGTGGGATGAAATTTAGAATTTATAAATACAATAGGATATGTTTTCTGATAGAGTATTTAGGTTACCCAAATTAGTGTCTTATTATATACGTTCATCAAAATAAAAAAACATGTGATATAGAATTCAATGTAGTAAAATAATTTCATAAGAAACATGTTGAAGTATATATATTTTCAGAAAAATTACTTGGAAATAAATAATTTTTTAGAACCCAATATATATGTGTGTGTTTGTGTGTTTAAAATTAAGTTTTCAAAACGTAACACCCTAAGTCGGTTTCCATATAAATTGATATGATTTATTCAAAAAATAATATGTTTTTTGAATTTTTGATATAATATATATATTATTGTTCAAAATTTTTCATTAGCTAGTGGGTATAATGAAATAGTGATTTTTATTCAAACATGGTTTGACCATGTGCGTTGATACCCCATGGAGGTGACTGAGTTGTTATAAATAGTTAGAAATTTAGTCATGGGAATTGGATACTGTTA
Organism: Viscum album; assembly: GCA_963277665.1. NCBI lineage: Eukaryota > Viridiplantae > Streptophyta > Magnoliopsida > Santalales > Viscaceae > Viscum > Viscum album. The sequence continues at coordinate 50,736,458 of OY728130.1, read as the reverse complement.
GAGGACAATTTATGAAATTTTGGCAGCTTGTGTATTTGTGGAGGCCCTCTTAATACTAAAATCAAATAGATGTATTTTAGAGTGATTTCAGGTATTTTGGATTTCTGGAATATAACTGAAAAAAATAAATATTTACCCTATACATCATAAGGTGGAAAATATGTATCTTATGTACAAGAAAAATGTTATACATTAGATAAAAAATTACTAATGGAAAATTATATATTATATATGTAAAATATTTACTATATAATAGAATAAAATAATATATATTGAGAAATACATAATAATTATGGTATGAATAAATTATATAAGGTTTTCCATACCAGGAAAATAACTTATATATATATATTATGAATGTCAATAATATGTTACAAATTGAAATTTCCTACGGAAATCATATTTCATGTGATCATAAGATATTAAGTATGGGAATAAATACATTATTAATGGGTTAAAAATATTATGCATTTGAATTGGTCTAAGTGATAGAGGTTTTGTAAAGAATATGTATTATTCTTTGAAGGAAACTATTACATGTCAAATTTTGCAAAAGAAAATGATATTATGTGTCTGTTTTTTCTTAAGCAGAAAACCATACATGTGTGGAAGGATATTATGTATCTATTTTTAACAAAGGTAAAAACCTTACTAATTGAGTAAAAATTTTATGTATGATATTTTTTTAATGTAAAAACCCATACATAAGTAATGAATATTTAATATACAGAACAAATTTCACATATGTGTAGGAGTATTAAATCTCGAATTTTTCCAAGGGGAATCATGACAAATGATTTATATATGTTATGTATGAAGTGAATATTTTATTTATGGTGATACTTAATATTTTTATTTGTTATAATAGATATATATGTCATACATAATATATAATATTTTTGGTTCTAGTGTTTTCCCATTTTTGGAATTGATAAAGTTTTCAATAATTTTACAAAATATTCATAAAATGTTAAAAACATGTGTCAGTGTTAAAGTTGGGTATTTTATGACTAGAATACATTGAAATCACCAAAAAAATGGATCTTGTTCTACCCATGGACACTAAGGGGTCATGTATGATCCTCAATAGTTTTGAGTATCATTTTTTTGGTATGATAACTAAAGGTAAATATATTACTCAATGTCAATTCATTCTTGGTTTCTTAGACTTTTATCATTCATTATTTTTTACAAAATTGGCTAGGTATCTAGTGAATAATCCAAAAGAAAAATCTAGAATCATCTAAATATGAGGGGGATTTGATTAGAATTCTCTATTAGGGATCCTATAAGGATGATTGAATTAGGTTTATTGTAAATTTATAAAGTTATGTCACTACCTTATTTTATATAGAAACTATGAAACATGGATTTAGAAAACCAAATACATGGTAATAAGAAAATTTATTAAAAACAAAAATAAACAAGTACAATCTTAAAGATTACATGCCCAATATAAAGATACATAAATAGAATAAATCTAAAATTAAATCTTCAATTTCAGTTATTACCTAGAGTATATTTCTAAATAGATGAAAGCCCATCCCATTATGATGTAGAATAATATTATTGATTTCTAACCATATATAATGTATCTATTGTACCTTGAAACAATATTAGCATCAATGGATCCATATTAAACGATGTTTCACATCGACTCCCCGTAAAACATGATATCATAATCATCAAAAAACAAAACTCAGCATGATGTTAGTGCTCATGCACATTCTATTAGTGAATAATAGAAATAAACAACTGATAAAACATTATATCCTAACAAATTCATGTTATACATGACATCACACCTACCAACTGCAAGGTAATATTTCAAAACATGTCATGAAGGCAGGCCGTAAAAGTCCGAACCAAAGAAAAAAATGTGATGTTTCAAGACATAATTTGGAAAACCAAGACTTAAAAATGAATCTAATAAAATTCAGGCCCAAATGTGCATCTTATAGTCTAAATGTTTATTAATTTTAAGATAATTCTCAATATTTTAGACTATCCAGTTCAAGATCTCAAGTTGTGAATTAAAACTACTCAAACCCTCCAAATATTTCTTGAGTGTTTTTTTAATTTTCATAAATCCATTTTTTGAATTCATCACTGATATTATCCTGAATGATCATGGTTCTTTTAAACATTTTCTATTTATATTTTTTTATATATCTTAACAACAGGATTAGATACTTCTTTAAAGGTCATTTTAACCATTTATTTTTTCATATTTTAATAGACCGTATATGGTTTAGTTTCCTTTTGTTTCAAATAGTAAGAAACAGCCACATCCAAAATTTTATTATTACCCATGGTGGAACTATAGAGATAGAACTAAAGTTCATTATAATTACAACTGACTGGATTCCATTAATCTGAATCAACATCATTGGAAACAACATCACTTTTGTACTCTATTTGTGTGAAAAAAAATTATGCCTTTAAATACCTTATTATATTTATAGTTTTCAAAAAAAATTACTGAAAGGGATGGATGGATTAAAATAATAGGCTGGTGATTTTTTGTTCTAGAAGTCTAAATGGATACCAAGGGTCATTTCCACCCAATTTCATGATGGTTTAGTAGTGAGAGATCTCTCAATGAATAATTCATTATTTATTCCTAGAAAAATAATTTTAGATTTAATGTTGTTTATTATCTAAATTAATTATAATTTATTTATAATAAATTGTGGATGATAATTTATGGATTTAAGGATTATTATCAATGTTTGATGGTATTTAAAGCTTGAATAAGCCACAGAAGGTGTGGTTGAGTTCGGTTTCAAAGGAATAAATCGGAAGAAGGTAAATTCTCCCTAAAAATATCCCTATGTTTTTTTTGTTATTATGTATCACGTGATATAATTTCTCCCAAATTTTGTGCAAATGAACAAGAAATTTTAAAATGAATTATTTCATTAAAGGAAGATCACTTGAGTATAATAGAGGTGATTTGGGATATAATGTACCCTTGGACAGTACATAATATCTTATTCACTAATGGTTAAGGGGTTAAATAATTTTATATTATACGGTATCAAAAGGCAATAGGGGTATGACTATAATCAATGAAATGAACTTCATATTCCTTTAGATATGTTACTCTATATACCTTTGAGTGGGGATGCACTGTGGATGGAAATTTGATTACCTAAAAGTATATCATTTCGACTCCTATGTTTCCTTGTATACTTGGGATAGTTAATTAGTATATGTGGAGTATCTTATATCCCAACCAGTGTGTGTTTATTGTGTGGGATTATTATGAAAATTATTAATTTGTATGTTCAATGAGATAAGACTGATCAGAATTAACATTGGGATTCATATTTTCTTATTCACATAACTACATTGTGATATCAATATTATATTTCTAATACAGCTCATTTGACCATGATTTTAGAATGGTTGTGTTTGGTGACACTATTCCCAACGATTAATATGTTTTTCCCAATAGCTAGTGTGAGATAGATAAAATCATGTAGGGTGTTTGGAACTAAAAATAATATAGTGTACTAGAGAGGGTTCCCCTTATCATGTATTAACTCAAAAAATGATTATATCGTGAGGTGTAGTGAGTGGATCCTTGTATGAATTTAGTTATGGGTATATTTTTGTGCTTAAGAGTCTTTTTGCTATTCCAAAATAAAATTTGAATATTTTTAGTACTTAAGGATATTGTTAAGATAAGAATATTGCTCTAAAATATAGAAATTATCTGGAGATGAAGTTTTAGAGAATATTAAGGTAGAGATTATGTTTTTTTTGTATTTTTATAAACACATAAATAATATTCAAACTAAAATAATTTAAATCATAATATGGGAGGTAAACTAATTGTACAATTTTGGAATGGATTTTATGTTTTTAACGATATTATGAAAGAATTTGAAAACCAACATGAAGATATACTATGTTGTGAATTTTTAATATGGTTGGTCTATATATCATAAAGATGAGAAAACCATAGATCAAAATTTTGAGATAGTGTCCTTATAATTATAATAAAACCATATCTGATAATGTTGAGACAATGAGATACTATATGTTTTAGAAAAATTCAACTAAATTTGTGAGACTTTTGATGTTATTTTGTACGGTAAAAAAATCACTCATATGGTAGAGACATTTTTCTCGTAAGGTTCTAGCTAAGATGAAAAGTAACCATCATAAGGTTGGTTGTATTTCCCCAAAATGCACAACACTAAGTATAAATTCATATTTATATAGTATTAATTTAAAAAATTCATGAATATTTGTTCGAAATAAAACATAAAATTTGATAATTAAATATGAGATGTCATTCACGGAAATAAATATCATAATTAATAATTTTGATTCTTGAAGTTATTAAATAATGGAAATGATTTTATGAGTGTCTGCCTATTAATAATTAATTAAATGTTCCTCAAATTAATCAATCATTTAATCCATTTATAATTTATGTATAATGAATAATTATTAACTGTACAATGTATTGAATTGTGTCATGATTTTAATAACAGAAAAATGATGATTTAATTAAAAATAAAAAAAATAAGAAAAGAAAATTTCAAGGATGATGAAAATATTTAAGGTTGGAGGAATCCCATTATATAATGAAAATTAATTACAAAGGAATAGATCCAAGATTTGAATGGAAAATCAGACTCTCAACTCGATCTCCCTTGGAAGAAATAGAGTCATCCACCATATTCCACCACTTCCAAGGTTAGAAAATTCCACACACTAGTAGAGGGTGATTTTACATGGTCTAATTGAGTATGAAACCATACATGGACTACTTTCTAAGCCAGATAAGGCCTCAACAGCCAATAAGGAGTATAACATGACTAATTAAATGGAAGGTTATTATTCTTGAAATGATTAATACCAGTGAAAATAGAATGAAAATTTTCTTGAATAGAATTTACGTCCAAGAAGAAATTGTGTAATTATGGGAGGATAGAGCCTTGTGAGTCTTAGAATAGGTCTTCATCATTCATGAGTACATGGACATAGTAGCCATTTATTTTCAGTTTCATACCATAGTAATGATCCATCCAAATATCAATTCACCCAACTCCCCCACCCCATGGACCTTTGTTTCAAAAGGGAAATCATTGGGGAATAATGAATGTGTGCATTTTGGTTGGGATGCGACTTTATATATTAATCTATTCAAGGATAAGAGGTTTATGAAAAATTATTGATCAAATTATTATTTAGGCCCCCAAACATTGTCAGAATCATCCTTATGAAATTACAATATCACAAATAAAATATTGGAAACGGAGATAATCCTCCCCAAAAACATGGATAAAGAATATTTAACTAGAAATATATCTTGAAGAAGATCCTCCATGGAAAAAATATTACCACTAACCCTCATAAAACATTTTATAAAAGACCACATCAAGTAAGACCAACCACTTTCTAAGAAAAAATGGAACACATATTTAGTATAAGAATTAGAAGAAAACCTAAATTTGGAAGGTATATGGATTCATTTTCGTTGACTTTTCACCTCGGTGGATATTGACTACTTCCTAATCTGAAAAAATATGATGTTGGTTTTTTAATGGATTTATTTTTTAGTATAAGTTTTGGTATATGAAAAGAATAAAATTAGAAGGATAAAGGATTCTTGAAATCTGGAATCGATCAAATCACTTATGGTGGACTTTATGAAGAAAAAAATATCCCTCTCATATGTAATCATAATAAAATTAAACAAATATTGTTTCATCTTAGAGGACAACATCGTTGAATTCTAGAAAGGTGGTTCTTTGTATAAAGGTAAATTTTGGGAGATTACACTAAACTAAGAAGAGATGGAACACAATAATTTTTTTTCAAAAACAAATATCCCCTTTAAGAATAATCTAATTGTTTTTGAAGAATGGTATGAGAGAAGGCTTGGAAGATCTTCCAGATATGAGATATAGAGGTGGATTCCATCTAGCTGAAAGGCGATCTTCCATACTTACTAAAAATAAAACTTGACCAAAGTGGGTTCTTGGATATTTTATTCCAAACCAATATTTATTGCTTACATCTCATGTTCTCATCAACACCCCTCAAGTCCATACCTCATTCTTCAATAAGATTTCCATTGTTAAATAATTATTTTTATAATAAATTGATTATCACATTTTCATCATTCTATTATCACATTGCATTATAAATAGTATTATAATGAAGTGGGATAGTCCATTTCAATTTAAATATTTTTGAGAGAATTTGGCTCAAACATCAGGTATATGAATTTTAAATATTTTTTCCAGTTTTTATAAATGGTGTAAGACAGAAAATGGATAAATAATGGGAAAATATATTCATAAAAGTGATATAAAATATAGTGGAATAATAAAAGGGTGATTATTATTATTTTTTCCTGAAAAAGTTATCAAAAATATATTTTATAACAATATGTGAGTTATTCATTATGTTTATTGGATAGCGATAGAGATAGAAGAATTTATTGGTACTATATTTCATATAATCTTACATATGATTAATGAGAAGATAGTGATTAGATTCATTATATTTTTTTCATGAAGATTAAAGAGTATTCGTTTTATTGTGTGGTAATAGGTTAGGAAGAAGAAGAAATAAACACACCGAACTACATGAAGAAAGTCTATTTGGTAGAAGACTCATCAATTTTCATGTATAATTCATTTCATTTTATAAATTAGGATCCAATTATGTGGTTTATGTACCAAATAACTATCATGGGATATGTAACATGTAAAGTTTAATGTTAAACCTTACATTCATGTTCCTAAAATGTGATTCATGTGGGTTATGTGGCCTTGATCAATTAAAAATCACACCAAGGACTAAATTTATCATTTTTATTGGTAAACCTCATAAATTGATTTATAATTATAGTTTAGTGTTTTTGGAAGTGTGTGGAGAAAAATTTCAATCAGATTAATTGGTACCAAAGGTTGGATTGAAAGAAACATAAAATGGGAAATATCATTGATTCACCCACCCACCCATCCCCCCATGTACAGTGATGTCTCATTAGTCATATAGGTGGTTCCAAAAGTTATATTAGAGCCCAAGTTTATTTTGTGGTTCTATGATTATAATTTGGAGTTATAATACTCTATATTTTTTAATAAAGAGTCAATTATTTCAATTATATAAAATTGAAAATTAAAATTCATCTAATAAAAAATTTATTCCTATATTTTATGGGAAATGTTACCATATATTGGATGATATAATTTTTATAGAAATATTATCTATAAATTATAATATTTTGGAAGCTGTAACTAATATATTTACCCCCTAATAATGGAATTTCAAGGATAATTATATACATGAGGAATATTAAGGATGCTGGATGTTCTACGAATGTTTTTGTCTCCCTTTAAAGATAGTGAATTTCTAAAATTTGAAGTAATCAAAACAATGAAAAGGATAAGATTAAAATATAAATGAAGGTAAAACGAAAATAAAAACAAAAAATACATATATTTATAATTGGAAATACATGAACATAGGATACAAGATAATGAAATTGTAATTGGTCCTTCATTAGGCTAAATGATATTATGACCATGATCAGAGGATTTTATGGAAATATAATCTATTCCTTAGCGGTGGAAAGTATATTTTATGTCTTATATGACATGTTTTATGTCAAAGTATCCACATTTGAAGATAAATATCTATGATATATTCCTACTAATTACTTATACAATATTTTAATATTTGATGAGAAAAATAAATATACTTTTTCTTGAATAATGGAATGTTTAAAAAGGAAATATATTTTAAAGCATGTAATCCTATAAAGGTAAAGATAGTTTTTGTAAATCAATAACTCAAATTTTCAAATTCTGATGATGTTGTTAACGATAAGGTTTCTGGATTTATATCCCTTACCTCATGATAAATTATAATAGGGAATGTAAAATATAATGAAAATCTTTCTTTTAATGTGTTTTTGGTATGGATCTATTTGGAACCTCATGTAAAAATATCAAAGATCAAAATATGAATATTATTGTGGTGAAGATTAAGAAAACTCAAGAATAATATCTACAAATGAATAAAAAAGGCTAACTCAGAATAGAAGGGTAATAATTTCTAAACTTAAAATTAGATAAAATAATTTTCTAATAAATGTGAAGCCTGTGAAGTTGAAGGGGAATTTGACGCTTCCAATGATGAAATTGGTGAAAAACATATCATTGTTAAATTTAATGATAAAGATAAAACTTATTATGAAATAATTTATTAAATTGAAGAGTGAGAGACTAAAATTCAGTTTATTTGGAAGTGAAAATTAAAATTAGTTCTCTGAATTATATCTAGACTAGATAGAGATGTAAAAAGATTTAAAAAATATAGTAAAATATTAAATAGAAAAGATTTACTATTTATAGAAGAAAAATATAAATTATTATAATATAATAATGATTTTAAAAATATTCTCAATGTTGATAATAATTTTAACATCAAAATATAAATAAAATTGAAGGGAAAAGATATTTATTTTGACCATATTTGAAAAAAAAATCAAAGTAGAAGAAGATATGAAAAAATATATATCCAACTATCAGAATTATAGTTCTAAAGTTGTAGAATGTTCAATGAACAAAATTAAATGGGATGTCCTAGAAAAATAATCTTCCATAGAAAGTAAATACTTATAAAAATATTGTCTAGGAGATAATGAGGAATAAGTAACTAAGTAAGACCATATTTATATCAAAATCTTATGACACTCAGAAATATAAAAATTCAATGAACACCAATATAAATTAAAAAACTACTAAAACTATATAATTTTACATGTTTTATAATTATCCTAATATTAACTACAATATTTCAGTATATCTCTATAATTTTATTTAAAAAAATTCAATATTGTTCAGTAAAATTTAGATAGAAGACAACTATCATATTCTACACAATATGTTATATATAATGGAATGTATGCATTCTATGGATTCTTCTGGTAATGTAGAGGATTATATTATATTGAAAAGATGTGTTCAATTAACCAAAAAATTAAAAATTCCTTGTAGGATTAACAATCCAGTTTTCGGAGGTATTCATCACTCTTAAATGAACAAAAATATGACACATGTTATGAATTATAAAAAAAAATTAAATAACTTTTAAAAGATCTTTAAAAACGTTATGGAAGGTTTCCCAAGAAGGTTATCATAAAAATAAATGTTTAATACATTTAATATCCTTGAAAAATATGTTTTTCACTTTTCAATAGTCTTAGGTGTAGTTGAAAATTAATGGTAATGATAAATATATTATTATGTAGGACTCACCTAAATCATCTAAATGACAGAGTCCATGGATATTTGATCAGTGATTCTCTTCTCACTTAATAGGATACTTAAAACTTCATAAATATATTGAGGAGTGTAAATAAGGCTTAGTGAATTCTATAAATGATAATTCACTTAATAAAAAAATTATATGTTTAATTGGGATATATAACGATAAAATCTAAAAACACTCTATACGGAAGTGGTTTGGAACATAATTTGTTGAGTTTTTCATAAATGTGTGATGAGAGGAAGAAACTTATTCTAGAATGATATGTTTCATGTAAATAGTTGTAAATTTGTAAATTATTACTATATTTTAGTATACTAATTAAATATATATCATTTGAATGGTTTTATAAACTCTTGGTATCTTAGAATGAAGGAATACATTGAAAATGATGAATCAATGGCATCTTTCTTTTGGTTAAAGAAATATGTTAATGATAAATCAAAGAGGAAATATTCCTGATTTTATTTTTCTAAATATAGAAAGAGATTGGATGCGATAAATATTACAAAATGGTGGGATTTTATATTATTTTGACAATAAGGTGTAGATTAATTCTAATCTATATTTGGAGTTATATAATTTTTATTTTTATCAGCTAATGAGGAAGAAACCAACCGATGGAGGTAATCACTTAATTAATTTTATTGAAACAATCACATGTATTAATATTTTTATTATTATAAAACATGATTCTAAGGACATAATAATGTTTAAAATTTTACAAATAAGTGTACATAAAGAATGTGGGTTTTCTCAAACGATGATCTTGGAAGATAATGTAACTAATTTTATAAATGGCAGGTCTGAAAATTATTTATAGAATCATATCATTCAATGTGGACTTAGTTCACTATAAAAACAATAATAGAATACTTTTATAAAATGAAAAAACAGAATATTTTTTGATATGGTTCATGTGATGCCAATCGAGAAAGACATAAATTGATAAATTTAGAGGCAATTTGTTGGATAAGTGGTTCACACTTAAAGTCATCGTTTCCAATGTAAAAAATAAGATATATCTTAATATAAAATTTATTATTAAAAAATATAAGTCAAAAGTATCTTAAATTATTTTAAATCAATTGTTTTATCAATTGAAAAGGTGTCCATTTCTCATGATCACAAGGTAGAAGCATATATGGAATCACAAAAGACTCATCCGGATTTGGAAAGAGGTTCACATGATTGAGTGCGGAGGTAATAACTTTCATTAAATTGTTATTAATTTGGATAACCATGTTTATTTTATGTCAAAATAGATTATACAATGGAGTATCACATGGTAACGCATTAGGAGGGCATCATTCATGGTTAGAAGGTGGAAGACTTCAAATGAATGATTTTTTTGATGAGGAGTGAAAATTAATTTTAACAATTATTGGATTTTTCATAGCCATTTCCAATACAAGGGTCTATCAATCAATTAATTTATATCATAAATAAATTAACAATTGAATCTTATTTTCTTGAAATTCCATTCATTAAAAATGAAATTAGTGACGAACATCATCATAAAAATTTTTATATGGGATTCGTCCATGTAAGGAGTTATATAATGAATTGAGAGAGCTTAAATTAGTTAAAGAAATGAGTAGTATTCTAATAAATTTATATAATGAATCATATATATTGATCACATGGTGTCATCACATGGTGAATAGTAACCTATCTAAGGAGAACTCCATTTTATGAGAGAGTTTTCCATGAAAAAATCATTATGTGGAAAATTTAATTTCTTGTGTCAAATGAAAACAAAACTCTTTAAAACACTCAAATATTTGTGAACCAAATATAAAAATAATCATTAAAATGGAATAATATTTTTTAGCAGGAGTGTGTTTACTTTTATAGAGATTTCATTGTTTTTTCATTTTTTTTTGAAGTGAACTAGGAGGGAGAGTGATTCTTCTTAAAACATTGTAATAGCATTGTGCTATTTTGGATTCAAGTATATTAGAAAATTTAATTTTTATACTACTTATACCAACCATTAATATCCTATAATTACATGATTCTTTGTAAAAATTAAGTGATTATAATGTCTAAAAATAGTCAAGGGATATAAAAAATCCACAAATCAAATAATTACAAGTCACTCCACTAAAACCACTATTAGTGTAAACACTTTAACCATATAAAAGTGTTATATGGCCACCTCACATGGTATTGTGTGATACTACACTTTTTAATATAATTTTTCCAAAAATTCCACACATTCAACCAAATTACTTTTAATCGTGTCGAAAGAATAGCCTTCTCATGTGGTAATGTGATCTTATTTCTAGATCTTCATGAGTCTTATATGTTTTTATATGATTCTTCCTCAAGACTATAACCAATACCCTTCTCACTTTCCTCGAAATATTCTCTTACATGGTCAACCAAAATCTTATCTAGGACATATATTTCTTATATATAAACTACCAAAATCCTTCTATTTTTCACACCCAGAAAACATATCAAATCGTTGAAAACTTTTCCATCATAAAAACCATAATTCAGGAAAGTACTTGAATCATTATTGATTGAAATTTTTTAATAACAAATACTATACAACAACTCTATCATGACAATTTTAAGGTATGTTTTCCAAAAATAACCCTATTTTAGTTTGTCAAAAATAATTTCAATCCTCTTTAAAAATAAACTAACAAAAACTCATGCACCTTTTATTTTTTGAACCATTGATATCGTATAACTCCATATTGCATACAATGATTTATTAATCATGTACTCTAAGACCAAATGAGTTATTATCTATTCGAGAAAATTTACTATCATGTAAATCTCATCAATGAGTCACTTCATTCTTGATACAACCTATGAATTATTTCTTGATATCAATGGATCTTTAAACATGATATTAAATGTTATGGTGATTGATAAGATTTATTACAAATTGTTACATGGAGTTATTATATAAATAATTACACTTCCTTAACCAATTATACATCATAAATTATTTTATCACAAAACCATAGGTTAGCCTTTCAATAGATGACTAAAATGAAATGACATATTTTGCAGCATCATATTTTAGCTTATTGATTTAATTACTCCCCCTCAGTCATCATGGAATAGATCTCCCCTTATTAGTAATTGTTCCTCCTTTATCAGTTACACTTTCTCATTAAATCCAAAGTTCATTGTTTTATGATCTAAAATATGGAAAAGGAAAAAAAATATAACAACGAGAAAAACACAACATACCTCATGGGGAGGGGTCTTACCTACTCAAATCTAAACCGTAGGTTTATGACTGGACTCTGAGAGACATTCTAATATATTGAAATTATTTTTTTGTAATGATACTATTATAATGTCAAAAACCTAAAGTTATATTGGAACATACTCCCAATTATCCATCCTAAGAAACACTTTCTCCATGATAAAATCATATATGTTTTCAATGTGGTTATTTCCTTTAGTAATGGACTATTTTTTATCTTATATTTATGACCCTTGAATTAGCATAAATAATATCAATTAGATTATCTAATTCAACTCCCAACTCTTTAAATTGTTGCTTAATCCACATTAACTGTATGAATCTTTAAGTTGCTATAGTATATTCAGCTTCTGTAGTTCTTAGAAAAATGTAGCATATCTTATTACTAATATACGAAATGTACAATTCTATAAGATAAAATGAATTGTATCATGTTGAATTTATGTTATATATTGAACTAGACTAATCCAAATATTTATATGCCTTTAATTATTGCTAGGATATTTCATTATACATTAATTTTATGTCCATCATACCTTTCATATTCCACATTATTCTCTCCAAAATAATCGTGTCTATTTATTTGGGATTACTTTGATACCATCTTTTTTTACACGTTGAAATAACAATATCAGTATGTGTCTCAATTAATTATAATATAATTATAATTATTTATCTATATTCCTGAAATTGGTCAATTTTCCTCCCCCATCCCTTGAAAATTTATTTTAGAAAGTAGTGAGAGTTTTTATATCCTTGGAATCCACCATTCCAAATCTTCTAGAAACCTCATCAGAATATTTGTATTGAGAAATAAATGTTTCATTCAACCCTTATATCACCTAAAATCCATGAAAAAATGGAATAATACCAATCATCAACATTTCAAAGTTAAACATTATGAACTTTGTAATTACTTTTCATTATGCTTCATTCAATCCACCTAAATTATATCATACACAAATACAATGACTACCATTATTTTATCACACTCATTGTTAACATAGTGATGTAATCAACTCCATGACATTGTAAACTAATCTTCCTCAAATACTAATCATTATGTGAGTACTATGGTCTCAGTTCTAGTATCAATCCATAAAAATCCTTCATTAGTTGAAAAAATTTATTTCCACCTTTATGATTGATAAAACCATTTGGTTTTTTGATGAACACCTCATCTTCTAAAATACTATTCAAAAATGATTACTTGAAACCTATCTAGAAATAAATGAACTTATTTTCAACATTATGTCCAAGAATAATTGAGTTGTATCCAACATTAATTGATTTATTAATGGTATTTTCATGATACTCTTTTTTCTCATTCCAACAATGAATCCTATGTACATATAGTACATTTTGAGTAACTCAATGGATAATATCTAGAGTATTAATATGTGATTTGTTTATAAACACAAAAGATATTGTGTTTTTGTTAATTGAAGTTTATATTAGGTTTTTCAGTGTTGTCAATAAACTCCATGGTGAAATTTATACGATAATATTTCTCTCATTGGAATACTAGATTTTTGATTTCTAGTTTTTGTTAACAAATACCAATTTAAAATAATTCTAGTGATCATCTAAAAGAAGGTTTTCATGTTGCATAAATTTCCAAATTTTTTAAAAAATATTGGTTATTAAAAATATGTGGAAAACGGTGGATTTAAAATAAGAAATATCCATACTATGTAATATATAGGTATAATTAATAATAGAATCATGTTATCTATGTTAGAAAGGTGTTTATCATGGTTGTGTGGTGAAAGAAGTTGATGAACTTTTAATGACTCGCATAGGGAGAGAGTGTAGAATATATAATCATGTGATTTGAATGTTGTTTTTAGGGAAGTGATGGTAATTTGGATTGTTGAATGGACATTTAGCTAAAAGTAAATTACATATAGGGGTCACATTATTCCATATAAGGAGTTATTTGTTCATGTTTATAAGGATGAAAGATTATTTCAAAGGTTTTTTCAGTGATATAGTGAATGTTGTTTTTTGAATAGGTGTTTTTTTGGAGCCCTTTCATATTTAGGGTCCTACTTATAACTTCATTTTCATGAGTCTTGAATTAATGGGAGAATATACTTTTCTAGAAATATCACTAATTATTGAAGGAATTTTTTAGGCACATAAATCAAAGAATAAGTATCTATTCATGTAATTAACCTACTCAAATCTAAAAACGTAAGTGGAAATTTTATCCGAAAAAATCCACTAACTTGTTTTTCATGCAGAAATGATTGAAATCAATCAAAAAAGTGTCCTAATAAGATTGAAAATGATGACGAGGATGATGAATTTACCATGAATAGTTCATCATACAATTTTATTTTTCAAATAATCACTAATCATTACTTATTTAAAAAAATACTTTCAAAAGAATATAATTACTCAAACTAATTTTTGGTATAAAAATTAAATTCTATAAATAATATAGAGATAAATATATTGTGGTGGTTGTGGGGAATTCCCAAAAAAGGAATGTTAGTGATATTGATGAAACTAATTTAATGTAAGATTTAATATATAAGTCGAACATGACGCCACTCATCAATAAATATATGTCTAGAGAGACAGAATGGTGAAATCAAACATAGTGGTTCATGATGAAAAAACTATATATATAGTATAAATATTTGTAGAAGTCCAATAAAATGGTGGAAATTCAGATGTTCAAATATCAAAATAAAAAAAACTCAAAGAATATAGTTGATTATGATCTCAAAGTTATAGAATAAACTAGGGTTATCTATGGTTTGGCTAATAATTTGAAATATGATGTAAAGAATATCTATGAGATGGAGGAGGATTTCATCATTCTATGATGAAAATTTAAAGGTTCAGAAACACTCTGGACCCTTAGTAAGTCATTGGGAAAGAATATCACATGAGTGACATCAAAATTAAATATTGATCATGAAGGTCTAGCAATATAAGAAAATGAATATTAGTTAAATAAAAATTAATTTCTTAATTTCTAGGCCGGTAAAGGAGTTGATCATAATTAGAAATAAGAAATTGTTAATGTAAAACTAAAAGTAACACCTTATATTATACATATTGATTCAGTTATGAATCATAATATTCAATAAACCCAAGGGATAACCATGTATATAAAAATAAAACATTAGAGTAAACCACAGATCATGTGTTATTATTGTAGAAAATGAGGCATTCCCAAAATTTCAATTATATAGCCAACAAGTATTAAAGGTATATGAGAAACAGGGGCAACCAAATAATGTTCAATATTTTAAACATGATTTTTATGTCTTGGGTTTTGGTTTATAGGATTTGGATATGTTTATATATATTTATCATTGATAATATAACAGAATTAATTGAATTATACCTAATTTGGTTGTGTACGGTGGCCTAAGTAAAAATAAAATTAGATGAAAAATCAAAAATAGATTTGCAACTTTGTATAATGCATTTTTTACATCACACCATGAAAAACGTAAAAAACATCTACCAACATGAGTTTTTTTATAAAAACCATGGATCTGGATGAAATTAATTTACCATTCAGTGGTTATTGAAAGATCTTTTAAAGCACAAAATTGCACTAGAGTCTGGATCCTTGACAATGGATACACTTATCATATAAAAGAAAATAATGAAATTTTCAAAATAAATAAATTAAAGGGAAGGTGGCATCACATTTTGAAATTATGAAGGACTAATTATTATTGGATTCAAAAAATAAAACATTGGTTAAAATATATGAGACATACTAATGACTTGGTTATTTAAGGACATAGTAAAAAAATGCTAACTGTTAGTCACTTAAGTGAATCAGATCATCTAGTAACATTTACTAAGAAAACATGTATCATCAAGGTAAATAAAGATGTAGTTATTATGTTGGGGAATTTCATGATGTTTAATATTACGTTTTTAGTGTAGAAGAAGATATTTGATTTCAATCTAAGGAATAAGAAAATATTTTTTCATATAAATGACTTATCTATTTGAGACAACAATGCATGGAATATATAGTGAAATGCGATATATATCAAGATATCACTAAGATATAAAACAATCATAATCACACATGTGATGTTTTCCAATAATGGAATATCTCTCAAGATAAAAAAACATAAAATAGTCAATGTCAACAAGAGTGGTTGAATAGGTTCCCATTGATATGTGTGGAATTATATCACTCAAAACTACTGATAAAAAGAGATAATATATTATTTTAATTAATTATTATAGTATAATGACATGAATTATGGTCCTCAACCCTATGTATGAGGTGTTTAGATTCATAAAAATATCATAGGGAAGTTGAAATAATTCATATATATATATATAAGTATAAAATTCTGAACTCATAATGGAATTGATTTTTCAAACTTGAAGGAAAAGGATTATCTGAAAACCATGGGATAAGGCACTCTATTTCAATAGTTATGACCACATAAAAGATTGTGTCTTTTAGAGGAGGAATCGGATTATAAACAACATGTCCAGAATGATTCTCTTTGAAAAATACCTATGAGGGATGGTTTCGAATGAAGTAGTATTGACATTGGTCCAAATCTCTAAAATATATTTTTTAATCTGAAGGATGTAATGAATACATAGTATATGTGGTATAGAATTAATTGAAAATTGAAATACATTTGAGTCTTTTGAAGTAAAAGTATCATCATAAATAAAGAGAAACATATGGTGTATGAATAATGTGGATAATAAGAGATATTAATTGGATATTTAGGGAAAATAAAATAGTATAAACTCTTTATTAAAAAGTTAGGAAAGGTTGTGGAGATCAATGATGTTATTATTGTGGAAAATGTGAAGAATAATCAGAAATATAGAGAGAAATTTCAAGATGAAAGTTTTGAAGGGTTAAGAAGCTGAAGGTGGGTACAAGGGTAAAAGGATGATTCATAAAAAGTTACTAATGTTGTTAAAGATGATCTTAGACCTATGACTATATAAGAGATAAATATTAAAACTGAAATTGATAGAAATAATATATTCAGTGATTAGATAGCCTCAATGAAAATAATTATAATGATGACTCTATATAAAATATCAATCCAATAATAGGCAGCGTTGATAATTTTTGAATAATTTACTAGAGATAATAATTGTGTTTATTTAATTTATAAAGAGATCAAACAAATTAAGATTAATTAGATATGGGATACTTTTTTGAGTCCATAAAATAAAAATGTCATCAAAACAAAATGGGTTTCCAAAAATACTTTGGTTGAATATAGAATGGGTATTTTAAATAATGTGTAAATTTGTAATGCCTCGACCTCAGCTACCCAGAGTCGGTGCATTACTTTGTAACATTGGCATGATCACAAAAGATCAAGTCTCGAAAGACCGATTAGTTTAGTAGCCTTGGAAACACTAGATACATTCGTAAATCTTACATTACATCATAAAGTGAAAAACTAATAACAAAGTCTCCAGAGTCCACACTCATATCCTCTTCTAACTATCCCTGCAGGTCATTCCTAAAATACGTCTTTCACATCCTGGAAAATATTAAAACATTGAAAGGGGTGAGCTCAGATGCTCAGTAAGGATAACAATAATGCGGAAGCTTTCATAAATAAACATAAAAATTTAAGGCAATGTATAACTAAAACAAAAGCCTTTTAAACTTGAACATCAACATAATATGGAAAAAGTAAAATGAGATAATGCCATTCACTTCCTCACATGGATATTCTACTGGTCGAATAATCACATGCAATATCAATAACCACTTTCATAATGAGGGAATGTATAATGCCAGACATTCTGAAACATTTTGTCAAGGCCTCGGCCAAGACATCTAAAATGATTAAGGCCTCGGCCAAAACCATAAATCAAATTGGGAAAGGGCCTCGGCCAATTCCATGTCTAGTTTTCTCATGAGACCTACCGATGCATCGAGGAGCTATAGCGGGCTCCACCCGTCACTTATTAAGTCCAATACATTCCTCATATGAATAGGTTTAAACATATCATAAACCATAACATAATAGTATCACATAAAACATGCATAAAGGAAACATAACATTTCCACATTTCAATCACAATATATCAATACAACACATTGTTATAATAATAACACTTTCAAAACCATTTTCAATACCAAAATAAAAGAAAGTTAAAACTTTGTATTTATTTTTCATTAAAAAAAATGATGGCTTGTAGAGGAAGCCGAAACTCAAATAATGGTCACGGCGGCGGAGAAGTCGTTGTCGCTGCATAAGTACGGAAAGAAAAACATTCCCTTTTGTCTTTTAGCAAAACGCTTCGTATAAAAAAGATTCATTTTGAATAAACGTAAAAGTCAAAGGGGTTTATACACCGTATAAAAGAATGTTGTGTATAAAACCAAATATGCCTCAATGAAAGGGATTGAGACGAAGTCCTTAAAAATATCATTTTTTTTAAATAACGTACATCTATAATGTGTATTCACTATAGGTAAACATAAATAATGTAAAAATACAAGATAGGACATAATAATATCATGACATAATTTGAAAGTAGGAGATTAACCCAAAGAATAGAAATTGGGTTAGAAATTCCCTTACCTCGTGTCTGACTTGACTCAACCGTTCTTTAACCTCCTGAATAATAAACTATAGTTAATATATACCTTATTAAGAACCATTTTCAATTTCATTATCCTTATTATATCACTTATTACAATGATATGAACATTATGTAATTATTTAAGTTAATAACGGTCGTTTTGTCGATTTTTGGTACTTGAGTCAACAATAAAATTCTTATAATTACAAGTTGTTCATGTGGTGATATATCCATTATATCCAGAATTATTTTCATGATTTAAATATCATATATATCATATATATCCAGTATATACATTCATTCATAATATTACGTAACATTTAGAGGTAAGAAATGAAATGCACCGTTCATGGAGACGGTAAGCTGTACGTACGCATGAACGCTACTTTCATTTCTATTTTGTATTTAATGGAATGAAATCATAATTATATAAAGGTATAATATAGTTCCAGTATAATATCATATATAATATCATTTACTCCATCCTTTATACATCCCACATATGGCATTAACGATTCACATCACTTTGAGGGGACGGTAGTCCGCACTTCCTAAAATGAAATTATCGCGTTTACCCATAATGGAAATCATAAAGTATGCCATAAATGAGAAATACAGAAGCATAAGGAAAAAATAAAAATAATATATATATCATATATGAAAATAGTGTCATCAAAGTGTCCACCATTATAGGTGTTAAAAGAATTTGAACAATCATCGTTTCGTGAGGCAGTATTTCGCCACCCACAGAAACAGTATGTTCTTTAACCATTAGATGAAGGTGTGTGTAAGTGTAAACCAAATACTTATCATAACAAAATCCTAGTATATTTTATATACTGGTGTTGTTACAAAATAAATGAATGAAAAGAGTTTAGGGGGCTGGAGAAGAAAAATAAAACAAAACAACATTAGAGAAGACATTATCTTAAAATCTGGTAACTTTTTTTGATTTGAGCCAAAGGCTTCCTTGGGAAGAGTTCTGCCCAAAGTGAGGATTATAGGAGTAAGAGGGGGATGTTGGGAGAGTATTTTGGCAGAGGTTGGCCGAGCCAAATAGCTTGAATGTTTAAATGAGGTGGGAGAGGTGGGGGCCTTTTATAAGAGGAGAGGAGGGGCTCTTTTGGAAAGATTGAAATGTTACATTATTATACAATTATTTTCGGATTCTAAAGGTCCCACACTTATATAATTCGTGGATAAGGTGATAAGGGTTCGAAATCTACCCATCCAATAGTCTTTGGACAAGTGTAAGCCTTAGATTTTACATTATCTTTTCATTTTATTAAAATCGTTAAATAATGAGGTCATCGCTGCATCATCATTATGTCATAAATATTTTAATTTATTTAATGTCTAAAAATTATAAACAAAATACTATGATGTAGGAAAATTTTTTAGCTTTCTAATGAATATTTATAATCAAAATTTGGACTTGTGTAACCCCACTTAAAAACTATTTTAGTAAAACAACTCATGTTTGTGTCAATTTAATTTTAACATTAAATAAATATATATTAATGTCATTTTCCAACCAAAGTGGCTCCATGGGGTCCCCAAGTTGACCCATGGGTTATCTTGGTCGGCCATGACTCATCCAATATAAGTAGGACAAGTTTCATGCTCATCTCATATTATTAAAACCATTATTTTTACCTTAAACTACACTAATTACCTCTAATCGCGATTAAGAACTTAAAAGTTACTATTCACCACAAAATTATTTTAATCTCATTGAACCACATTTTACTTCATAATGACAACCGTGTATGTCGGATTTTTGAAAATCAAATCACAGAAGTGGTAATATTTCATTTAAACGAAAAATCAGTTATTTAACTACCACATAGTGGTTTCACTATTCATCAAAAATTGAAGTTTTTCAGAACAAGGAAAAAATTTCACCCTAAGCTATAATTGATATTCCGAATTCAAAAATGATGTCTATTTTTCAAAATTCCAAACATATAAGTTGCATTAATGAATTTTATAATTAATTCCCGCTGTTACAACAAATAGCGTGTTTTTAAGAAACAATTTATATCAAAAGATTGGCAATTGTTTATGTCCAATTTCAATGTTAAATTAATTATAATGACCACCTTTGGATAAAATGGTAAAAATATATTCTAATTATACTTTAAAACCACTAAATAGTATAATTTATCACTATAAATTATTTTGATTAAAAAAGTTGTTTTTAAGTAATTTTCACTATTCATAAAAAATTAGAAGTTCTCAAAAAATTACAAAAAATTCAACTTTCGATAATTTCGATATTACGAATACAAAAATGAAGTCCATTTTGAAATATAAAATTTCTATAATTTTAAAAAGTGGTTATTACTATTCATAACGGCTACTTTGATTAGTCGTGGTGTTTTAGAACTCGAAGTTGCGTACAATGCAAGCCATTGCATTATTGAATGAGAAGCGTATCGTGGAAGCTCGGGGTGTTACAAAATAATTTTCAATATATACTCCTAGATAGAAGTTATCAATGATAATGAAACTTTTTCACCTATTTAAAAGGTAGAGATAATTCCACCATTTTTTCTGATGTAGTGAAAGGGATGTGTAATTATTATTAAATAGATTACAAGTTAGATTATCTGAATGAGGTTCTAGAAGAATAATATTATATAGAATATCCATATGTTTTTATCATTCATGAATATGTGAATAGTTTATTTAGAATAAAAGGATTTTTATGGATAAAAACAGACATAAATATCATGGTACTAACGACTTGATCCCAATTTGAATAATCTTTTTTCATGTTTGGTTTAGTTGAGTACGAAATCAATTTCATTGATTAGAGTAATAAAAGGATGATGGTGATTTTATATGTGGATGAAAAAACTTAGTTTATTTAATAAATAGCAATGTAATTGATTTTTAGAGTTCATAAATTGTGTGTTTAAAATGTTTATTACTATTAAGCAAGAATTTTCACTTTGTGTATTGAACATGAGATAAAGTAATATAATATTTATTTCTCAATCATAATATTCCAGGGAGGCAATAAGAATATTTGTAATGTATAATCCATAGAATATGAAAATTTATATTGCTACCTGGATGAAACTTTATGGGAATGATGAAGATAATGCAGTCAATATCATAGAAAATAGGTAGATAAATGGAAGCCTACTGTACATAATACTATCTTTATTTAGCTTTTTACACATTTCTGGTATCATTGTATCACAATAATCCCAAATAAATCCACATTTATATAGTGAATATAATACTATATTATATTAATGGTGTGATGTACTTTGGCTTGATGTATAGTGAAAAATATTTGCAACAGTTATTATGATCTATAGATATGGATTTGGATGGTTTATAAGTCAATAGAAATTTAACATTAAGTTATTCCTAATATTTTGGTTGATTATGAATTTCTTATATTAGTAATAAGAAAGAATTAATTTCTTTTAGAACTATAGAAGCTCAATATATTTATTATACTCAAGCTTATACGATCATGGTATGTTTAAAAAGAAAATTTTTGACAAAATTTTCTAAGTATATCAACTAAATTGAAGAGGATGCCACTAATAAAACAAATATACCATAAATATTTATTAAAATACTAATGTGGAGGTTTTGGAACATTTTAAGAAAGAAGTTTGTCATAAAAACAACGTTCCAAATGTGATGATGATGTTTTCTTGTTAAACACCCTAGAGATGCTTTTTCTAATAAAGAAATTAAAGAAGTAGTATAGTTTGGATAATAATATTTCTCAATCTAAACTGATGTGGAGAAATATAATTCATCTCATCCAAGTTCAAGAAGAAAATTTCATGTCCCAAAGGTCTATGGAGATAAAATAAAATAGGTATAAAATATTAGAACATTGAGGATATCTTCACATACCACATTTTTTATCAAGATGAAGAAATAGATAATAAAGAATCCATGAATAATAAAATTTTGTTTCAATATTTGAATGAAGAGTTAGACCATAATGATATTATAAAAAATATAGAGTTGGTGCTCAAGATAAAACCTGAGAATTTTATTGGAAAATTTTTGTTATCTAAAGTTAATTGAATGAAGAAGGTGTGTTTGTTTGAAATAACGAAATAATTATTTAAAATGGAAACTCACATGATAAAGGATTTGAGTTTAATTAGAAATTTTCACATGTTAAATTTATTTAGGACATTATAATTTTTCTTATTATTTTATCTGAAAGATAATAAAATATTTTTCAAATTTATATCAGGTCTAGATTCAAAACATTCATTTTAAATTTAATATATATATTAATAAAACATGTTTTTTATTACATGTATAGGATTTTAAACATGTTGTTAGGTTAAATTAGGCTTTATATGGGATAAAACAAGTCCCATGATCTTGGTATTTTATATTGGACACCTATTTGAAGAGGTTTAATTTCAAAATAGTGAGGGTGGATAAAAATATCTACATTAATGATTAAAGCGGGTTTATATCATAGTTGTTTTTTATATATATGATATTAGATTTACTAAGAATTATGAGGAGGTTTTCTATTCCTTTTAAATTAAAAAGGAAGAGTTATTTGAAATGTTGAAGTGTGGTGGGATGATGATTTTTTTTAAACTACATATTTCTTAGGAATGACTTCACATATTTCTTTATCAATAGTTTTATGCTAAAGAACTTCTATAATGATTTGAAAAAGTTGAGTCAATTATTACTTCCACTCCTATATCAATGGGAATCAATCTATCAAAATATGAGAAAGGAAATGAAATGGATATTATGAAACTATGGAAGCACATTGGATGTTTGGTGTACTTTACAACCTCATTACAAGATTTGGTTTAGATTGGTATATTTTTTACAAGTATTAAAGGTTCGAAAAATAATCCAATTTCACTACTACAAATAGGATTCTTCGTTATATTAGTGGTAAAAATTATTTTAATTTCAAATATGATAGTAAACTAAAGATTGGTATATTCAATTAAATATATATATATATATGGAAGGTGTTGTTTATTTTAAGATTTACACATCTCGTTTAAACTTATATATTAGATAGAAGAGTATGTTTTTTATACTAATTAGTAGAGTTTCATAACTTTGAGATCTACCAAGGTAGAATATATGGTTATTAATCGTGCCAAAACCCAATTAATTTATGTGAAGATAAAATTATAAGATTATAAGGATGGAGTGAAGTTTCCAATATTTATCATTTGTGAAAATGAAAGTGTCATCATTCATTTAATGAATATTTATTAGTGTTCAAGATCTATGCACATTAATAAAAAATATTTTTTCATTAAGGACCTTGTTAGGATAAATTAATTTGATTTTGATTTTTTCCCAAATAAGAACAAATAGTTAAATTTTTTCCAATACATTTAATAAAAATGCATTTCAGAATGTTATATTGATTTTGGATGTTCAACCTCACACTTCTAAAGGATATGATGTTTCGCCCAGTCCTATGTGTTATCCTTTATTGGGTTATTTTTTCAAAATGGGATAAAAAAAAGTAAAAGTATTCTATTATATTTACACTCTTTATTAATAAAGGAGGATTAAACATAATGAGGGGTGTTATCCGTTTGATATACAAAAAACTTTTGGGGGACTGATCTAATAGTGAAAGAATGTATTTGGAAATAGTTTTTAAAATTGGAAAATATTGCATTATATGTTCTGCATGTGAGAACTATTTTTATATTTTTATGGAAGTACAAGAAGGAATTTATTTATTATATATTCCATGGATAAATTTTACAATTTTTTTATTTATTTTATTTGATGATGAAGTATTGATTGATAAAATAGTGATTCATTCTTAGATCAATGATGTAACGGTTATGAATTGATTAAAAAGAAGTATTCCATACTCATAATAATTTTACGGTCTCATCAATTAATTTTTTTGAATAAAATGGATTACATTTCAAGAATATGAATTTAAATCACTATTTTTATGCAAACTATGATATTTTTATATAGTATTTTTTTCCTACAATATTTTTGATAAATAATGATTATACATTTTGAATGATGATTCATTTTTAACAGGATTGGGATTGAAGGTGGTTTTTGGTACTGGATTTCTAACAAACTCCAATGGAGGGATTATTGATTGATATAGTAGTTTTGAAGATGTTGAGTACTTGGGGAGTTATTTTAGCCAATATTTTTCCTCAAAATAAGTAAATTATCAGGAGAAAGATTTATAGATAAGTTTTAAGTGGATCTGATGTTTGTCTTCGGTTTTGTTTTGAATAAATACAAAATATTTAAACTCACAAAATTCAAATTATAATATTTTATGTGAGATAATTATTGAATATTGGAATTAATTTTAATTGTTTGAAGTGGTTCTAAGACTTTTTGATGGAAATATGGAAAATGGATAATTTTTTTAAAAAATATTATTAGCCTACATCTTTTATGGTTGGGACAACCACAACACATATGTTTGAGACACTATCCTTAAAAGGTAGAGAGAACCATATATCTAAAGGTCATTACAAAATTCGTATATAAGGTTTATATAAGTTCTCTTGTGTTTGCTAAAGTATATAATAGTTTATCATATGGTATAGTAAGTGCCCATAAGGTTGAGATGTTATTTTTCAAAAGGATCCAGTTTATCTCATAAGGTACCATCATATAGTTGTTTCTAGTTCCTCGTAACGATTAACACTTAGTAGAATTACAAGATTTCTATAATTTTTTTATCATAAGATAAAATATATTTATTCTAAATAAAATATAAAATCTAGAGATTCAGGGTGAGATGTTATTCAAGGAACTAAATAGTGAAATTAATTATCGTGATTATTGCTGTTATTAAAGAATGGAAGTTGTATGATGTGAGATTACCGAACCTTAATAAATTAATATAATTTAATTTAGATTAATCCCTAATTCATGAAATAGATATATTTTT
Organism: Viscum album; assembly: GCA_963277665.1. Lineage (NCBI taxonomy): Eukaryota > Viridiplantae > Streptophyta > Magnoliopsida > Santalales > Viscaceae > Viscum > Viscum album. Next base: position 50,710,422 of record OY728130.1, on the reverse strand, counting down.
TGAAAGAGGAAGGATTCATATTATAAAATAATGAGGTATATGATGATTGAAGAATCAATTTCAGAAGTAGTTTTTAGTTACTTTTTCTTTATTCGGTTATTTTATGAATTTATATTTTTTATTTTAAATAATAGAGATAAAATAATAAATTTTTAATTTCAATTAGGATATAAGACTGATTATTTCAGTTTTTTAATTTCAAATATTTTGTAACATTTTTTACAATAGGTTGAAGATTAAAAAAGAAGATAAATAGTGGGAAATAAATTTATACATTATTATTAATATATATTGGAAAAATAAAAAAAATAGTGTGAATGTTTCCAATATATAATTATCAAGAATATATTTAAGAATAATAAGTTAGTTGGTAGTGATTTCCAAAAGAGAGTGAGAGAGATATAAGGAGTTAGTGATGTTGTAGTTTGATGAATCTTACTCATAATAAAAAAGAATCTTATTATTATTTTCATTGAATGTTTTGTTTTATATACAGATTGAATATGATTCTTCCCAAAATGTGAGAACAAAATAATAATAAGAAGATGAAATCAGCACACCCAAAAACATAACATAAATTTATTTGGTGAAAGAATCTTATTTTTTATCTGAAATTCATATCATTATAAAATATGTATTATATTTTTCTGTGGGATCACCAAAACATTTATTGGAGACATGTAAAACATAAGATTCTTGGATATATCCCACTTTTATATACCTAAAATTTTATTATAGTTCCTCGTTTGATATTGAAAAATTAAAAACACAACAAGTTTTAGCCTTCTTATTTTAAGAGGCAAACCATGTCAAAAGTCGTACACCTTGTGTTAGGGTCTGTTTGGATGTGTGTGGATCGAAAATGTCAAAAATCTTAATAGAAGGTAGACGTTCATTTAAAAAATATAAAATAATTAATACCACTTTTTCAGTCGAACCCACTCAGTAATCCCTCATAGATCGTACATGTGGTTCTTCACTGACCTAGGAAGTATAGATCGTATTTGAGTGATCTTCCAACTAACAGTGAATTATTATTAATTAAATGTAAATGTTATAACCTATCATTCAAATTAGTGTAAATAAATAGTATTAACTAAATTATAAAATATATAATCATCCTAATCATTTAATATTTATTAATTCATTCTTTTTAAATATGTACTCGGTTTTTAGTAGTCATTGTATTCTTCAAAAATATGTTTTCTTCAAAACAAATGTGCGTTCTTTGTTTTTATGAGTGAATATTTTTAATATTTAAAATTTCAGAAAATTAATTTGATAAAATAAATTTATTTTTTGAATTTATCATATCAAAATCTTCTTAGATACAATTTATGGGAATTCTAAAAAAACATTGACTTATCACTGAACCATAAAAAATACTGGTTATTATTCAAAATTGTATCTTCTTCTTAAGTATTTACAAAGTAAAAATCAATTTTTTGATTTGTTTTAAATTTTAATTTGTTTATTTGTATTAAAAATAATCCAACTAATGTTTTATAAATGTATGTTATACTCTAATTTCGTATAAAAACATTTATATTTTAAGATATCGTTTTTTTGAAAACCCATTTTTATTGTGTTTTGTCAATTTGATTTAAAATTAAATTCTACAAGATAAGTGTTTTTTATTTTTAAGAATTGATAACCTATTTTTGAATAGGTATTTCCATATTTTTTAAATTTTCCCAATTAATTTTTTTCTATATGAATAATAACCTAAGTAGATTTTGTTACCTCGGTTGAGGGTAAATAGTGTAATTAAGGGTTAAAAATAAAACGATAAAGTATATCAAATGACCCTGAAACATGAATAATTTTTTTGGATGTATTAATGTCATACAAACTAATATTATATTCTATTATGTGATCTTTGTTTCCAAATTGGTATGATTATGATACTTGTAAAATTTAATGTTAACAAAATAAAAAATATCACTCCTGTTTTAATGATTAAAATATTTTTTAACTTGGAGATAACAGAGGATATGTTAAGAAATAAATAAATTTTTTTAAAAAAAGTAGATTATCTTCATCATAGTACTAGATCAAAAAAATATTTAATAAATAATTATGTTAAATGCTTACACATCGCTGATATAGTAATTATTTAATTAATGGAAATATCTAATAAATGATATTAAAACTATTAAAAGTGTTAAAATTTGAAATAATTATTGTGATACATTAAGTTAATATTTGAAACTGACATTTTAAAGTTGTATTAAAATAGTTGATTCAAATTTTACTAATTCTATCGACATTATTAAAGTCAATGTAATGAATAGATCCATAAATTGAAATTAATGATATTTATAATAAATATATTTTTTAAAATGATATAAAATTAATAAAAATATTATATTCATAAAATGGATTAGTATATGGTTTATAATATTAAACATGTTCCATTTATTGGCCATTTTCTCATTTATAGTATCTATCTTGACCTTGAGAGTGGAAAAATTATTTTTTGTCACTAAAATTGTGAATGGATTTAACAAGGGGCTAAAACCAAATGGCATGGGAGAAATAATCGTCAAAATATGTATAATTATTATTTAATGATATTAATTAAACCTATATTAATCCTATATTTTAAATTAATTAATTTATATCCAATTCAAATAAAAAAATTATATTAATTTCATATTTTGAAAAATTCTTAGAGCCCCCCACTCCTTTAAAAGAACATCTATACCTATCTTTACTTAAAACATAAATAACCATTTTCTTCGGGCCATACAAAAAATGTTACCTTCCTATACTCCATCACCAAATTCTATAGGTCTTGGTTTAACAATGACACCAATTATTGAGGGCTTAATGTGTTAATCAAAGTATACTTCCAAATGTGGTGCTTTAACCACATGTTTTAGTTTTATTTCTTTTTACACCTCCATAAAATATTATTCAACAATTATAAAATAATAAAAACAATATAATTTATTTAATATATTCTTATTATGTTATTTAAATAACATATATCCATCTTCATCCACCATCAAATGTGATATAGATTCATTATTCATGTGTATGGAGGACTACCGCCTCATGAACCGTTATAATTTGTTTTCCATCACTGTATCTCAATACTGGTTATAATTATAGAAATAATATTTATATATGATATTTATGACATATTTATAATTCTAAAAAAATATACAATTTAATTTATATTCTTTAAATTCACTGAAAAATGATATCATCGTTTGTGTCAACATGAGGACTACCACGTCTACGAAGCAATGTGATTATTTTTTATCACCATATCACATTGATGATATATTTAAGCATAATTAAGCAAATAATGTAATATTTATGATATTATATTATTATATAACAAAAATGTTATACTTACATTCTTTCAATAATTATAATTGAAAAATAGAAATTTTACTCCTTTATATGTACGGCCTATCATCTATATTATTGTAACATTATTCATTTTTCATAACCATATTTCATTATTATTTTTAAAATTACAATTGATGTGTAAAAATAATAACTATAAAATTATTATTATTATTATTATTTATAGGACTTAAAAATAAACTCTTTTACCATATTCGACTTACAAGGTCTATTTTGGATTTATGAACTGTATATCATCAAAATTCCCCACTTGAATTTATTTGATTAACTAAATTAATATAGTAAGGTATGATATAAAATAAAAAAAAATAAGAAACCTGGGAAAAGTTCATAATTAATTAAATAATATTCTTATGTTTATTATATATAATGTTAAATAATGTATGTGTGGAGTATGACTCAACATACAGGACATTATTTTAATTTTCAGCTTTTACAAATTCCCTTAAAACTCTATTTCCATTACATATCCATATTTTTATAGTTAGTTATTGATTTATATAGGCGTATTATAATTATAAAGGAAATTATATTTACCTTTTGACATTATTTCAATATTTCTCAAAATAAATCATTTTACAATATGTTCTTACATTATTCATAAAAAACAAAAAAACAATATTCTATTTTAAAGTATACAATACCAATGACATTTTCATCCATTGTTACCAGTATTTGATTTTTGTATTCCTTTACATGATTCCATATTTTATTAAAATAAGAATCCTCTTTCTCTATATTAGAATTATGTTAAAAAATAGTTTTATAATGTAATTGTTATATCAATATCCAAAAAAGATTCCATATGGGATAAAAGAACCTTTTTATTGTTAAATACTTTTTTTATTCTATTACATTCCATGGAAATTATTTATGAGGATGGGTGGTTCTATTATAAACGTAGGGTAAGTGATCTTGTTATAACTCTATAATTCATTGGGTAAAGGGATGGGGTTAACTATTTAGGTTTATCATAATAGATATGGGAATATATTAATATGTTTATTCCAAGTATAACTATGATGGTTATTTCAAGCATAACAGAATTGGTTCCTTCTACTATAGCAGTGATGGTTATTCCATATATAAGTAAGAATTATATGAAAATTATTCCCAAATATTACTATATCATTTATCTATTCTTGCTACTGGTATTAAAAGTTTACTCTGAGAAAAAATTGTTTATTTTTTTGAAGTGTAAATCATTTAATTCATGATGTCAAATATTAATGTAATAGTGTTGAGTATTTTATAGTTTTTCATGTCTTTCCTTAGACTAGTGGATTTCTTTATTTTATGTCCCTTGCTAGTTTTTTTGTTGCCATGCCATATTTTAAAATGTTTCTCCTAGGGTCTAATTATTTGTATGGTAAAGGAAAAAGTAATGTTGAGATTTGTGAATATTTATCACGAAAAGAAATCAGGTTTTATTTTAATAATTTTATATTTTGAGAAGAATGAATACTGATCAAACTATCCACTTTATAATATATGGTTTCTTTATGTATGTTTTATGACCTAATTCTATAAACCACACATCCTAAAATATATTTTGGATTCAATGAAAGTGAATTATTGTCTAAATATACTATCTTTCGTGATTAATATAGCCAGGTCTCTACAGTTGGTATCAGATCATTTTTTCGATAAATTTCGAAGATTTTATGTTATTAGAGAAAAATTTAATATTCCAATATAACTAAAATGGTTAGTGGGTTTGGTAGAATCATTATTATTTTGGATAAATTGAAATAGTTTGAGATAAAAATAGTATGGATATATTAATGTTTATCCTACTCATAAGAAGGTATATTAGGATTTTATTGATATGAAAAAACTAACCTTTTTTTAGAAAACATATGGATATTACATGAACCAAAGTAATATGGGATGTGAAGGAGAATGCAGTGGCTTTATGAATGATCAACTGAATGGAATTCAAGCTGTAGTGATAACAATTCTAGTTTTTCTTAAAAAACTATCAGGAATAATGATTAGCATCTCGAACCATGATGAGTTTCATAGTGCATCAAATATGAGAGTAAGGAATACCTGTGGAATTTCAGGTGACAATTATCATAGAGGTAAATATAATCAATGAATTATTTTTCCATAATGATAAAAGAAGAACCCAATAAAATGAATTAAATGAATAAAAATATGTTTTATATAAGGTGAATGTGGTCATAAAGAAATAATATTCCAAGGAAATAGGAAGTGTTCAGTTAACTCCATTAAGGGGAAATAATTTATTCACAAGGTATTAACAGATTTTTTTAAATATTGGGATAATGTTCATTAAAAAAATAAATTCCCTAGGGGAAAGGATTGTGAATGTGATGAGCAAGACCATGCAGATATCATTTATCAATACATAATTTCTTAATAGTTAATGATGTGGAAATAGGAAATAACTTATGAAATTGTAGATAATTTCTTAAATTATGTTTATATATCATTTAATCTTAGCATATGATTCATATTTTTTATTATGGAAAATAATTATTAATGAAAAATATTTAAATTCATTTTTAATGACTATATAAAAATTGTCCTTTTATTATTAGAAAATAGGGGTACACAAGCAACAGTATCACCCAACCCATGGTCGGTGAAATTGATAAAGGATGAGGGAATCACCCTAGACAATGATCTTATAGTCATTAGGTTGGTAACTCAAATAGGTATAAAAAATTATTCCCTATCATGGAATCTCTTTATTGGTCAGCATATCAGCAACATAATTATCTTCCCTCTAAGTGGGACTGATAAGAATTCCCAAATTAATGTTATATCTCACTTCCTAAAAAATTTAGAGAGCTCCCATGGTGCTTTGAACTTTTCATGGAGGAGCCCAACAAAAAAAATGGAATCAGATTTGGCCTTCAAATTTTGAATATTATAGATATTCCACAGTATAATATTAGTGACCAATGCTCCTTCCTATACTTCTATAGATCTACCTATCCTAAAAATGATAAGATTCAAATAATCATCGACCACCTTTTGTCCCTCACTATCCCCCACCCCCATGCATTCTTCGGAGACACGTGAGATATACACAGTTAGTTTAAGCCTCATTTTTTCTGACCCCCATTAAACCCACCATCCAAAATTTCTTATGCCTCCACCATCCTTGTTAGATTTTATCGTTTTGATAAATCCTCTGAAAGTAATATAAGACACCCCACATTTGATAATAATTCCATGTTTCTCCACAAGAGCATTCAACCATACCTAAAACCAGAGATAAGAGTGATTTGTGTCTTATCTTTTCTTGTTACTGGATTCCCAGATTATTCAACACATAGATGAAAAAACCACACCTATTATATTCAGTTCAATAACTTGGTGGACATCTCCTGGAATCCATGACTCAATAAACTCTAACATTTATTCCCATCTCTCGTGAATACTTATACTCTATCCCACATGATTTTATATTTATTTTTCCTAATCACCTTGAACGAATATATGCCAAATTATCTCAAGTTGTTTTCATGAACAAAATTAACATCTAGATTCCAAGGCTAGTGCCTTTTTCTACACATTACCATCCATTAAGAGAGATTGGTTCCTAATTCTCCATAGAAAAAAATTCATCTTTAGTGTTATCTATTTGCACCGAATATTTGGTTCCTATTAATTTTCCTTCCTTCTTGGATAAATCAATCTTTTAAAATCCAAACCATTGAAGCTGGCTGATGTTGATCCCACAAAAACACATATGTTCAGTTCATCTACCAGAATAATATTCTTGTGGACATTTTTATGGTCTTGATTCACAGTAACATCAATAAAATTCATAAACAAGAATGATTCCATGTACATCATATTCAGAACTAGATATCCAAAAAAATATTGAATATACAACCCATTATCCTTCTAAAAACTAATTTCCCATGGGCCCATGACCCAATAAAGTTTATTCTTATGCCAATCTAGTTGATCTATTTTGCACCACTTAATGTAATTTGATCTCCCATTTCAGTCTTCCCAGTCCCTCTATTTAACCGTAAACATGTTTCCTATGAACGTTTCCCAAATTGATTCTACTAAAATTATTTCCTACTCTATTTTAGCCTCTATGGACTACATGTTTTCTAAAACACAAGGTAAACTAATTCCTCCTTCCTTAATCGGTCACTCCAGCATCACCCATGACAACCAGTGGTAGCATCTTTACTAGTTTATATCACACAAGAAGGTAGCCCTAATTTTTTCATGCTTCTCTATATTCCCATATGTCACGTTGATGATAGAAAACATGTGAATTGTCTTTAACATAATTACACTAATTATCATGGGGATCTGTCATCCAAATGAATGAAATTTAATTTTCCAATTATGCATCTTCCCTGTAATCAGATTTATAATATCTTCAAAGATGGTCACTTAGACTAACACATCTGATATAGGATCTTCAAGGTAAACCATTAGAAGTTTATGCCTCTAGAGTCCTATTTTTTTTGGAATTATCTTACTATGCCTATTTGAATATTTTTTGGAGGTGATCAAGCAACTATTTCTTTGGCTGATCCAATGGCCACTCAAGTTTCCATAGGATTCCATTAATTTTTGAACCCATTAATTGAAATGCCTTTTTAATGGATTATAAATAATGTAAAATTATTAATATTTATATATATAATGGATTCAATAGTTGTGGTAGATTTAAGTATGATCATACGTTGAAAACAATTAAAATGATTTTGATGATGTTAGTACTTTGAGAGAATTTTATTGAGTTCTGAAGAATGTTAGAGATATATGTTTCCCCTAAGTTTATCATGAGAAACTATTATTTCAGGGATAATTAGCTTTTCATATTTTGGGCATAAGTCTAAAGTTATGGATAAACATTATGGTTTATATGATCTTTTATTTTGAGATAATTATGGGTTATTACAATTTTGGGGATTTAAATTTAAGATATGAGATAACCTATCAGGTTAAACCATTTATTTAAAGTTGAAAATATTAATATTATTTTTTAGGAAGTTTATAATATTTATAAAAATTTTATAATTATTATATTAATATAATTTAAGGAAAAATATAGATCTTGGGCTGGAAGAAAACTTATAGCATTTTGTAAGGATGAGAGGCCTGAACCCACAACTGAATGGAGAAAAAGAGTTAATCGCCAACCATCGTCCTACATAATGTCTTGGTTAGTATGAAGTTTTTTTATTTATTTAAATAAATAGGATAGATAAATTTTAATTTCATTATGGGAACCTATGTTTTATTCTATATATGACCATGACATTAAAAGTGATTTGCTTCTTATGTGATTAATGCTATTGTGGAAAATGTACACTATTTTAGGATCCAAATATGAAAATGGTAGACAAAATATTATAGGATTTTATTTTTTGATTAAAGGATGAATTAATTTTTGGAATAATATATGATTTTAATGTGGATTTATGGTGATTTTTGTTATTTAGGAAAATTTCTAGCATATCTTTGAGATTATATTATTAGCAAATATAATTTTTTTAATAATACATTAAGAGTGATTGATGTTATATGGGATAATTATTAAAATAATATTTTATGGTTATTTGATCAAATCCTTATGATTTTTGAGTTCCAATCTTAGTTTAGTCTATTTTGAGAAATTTTATGTATAGTTATTTATTAAATGATCTATGTGGAACTTTGGGTATTATTGTTGAATTTTGGAATTTTTTTTTGTATGATAGTTTATTAATTTTATGAATTATCATACCATTTCCTAACCATTTGTTTTTGATTAATTTCTAAATAAAAAATTAATAGATTCTTATCCTTTTTAGTTTATGTGATCCATTAAAAGTTGATTCTAGTTCTTCATTCAAGAAAAATTCATCTTAAGTACTGATCATTTGGGTAAAAATGATAATTTTGTCATGGAAAGATGAAAATTTTAATGAAAATTATGTATACTTTATTTTGTACTTAGTATAGGTTATAAAATTACTCATCAAATTTTGGTAAATTATTTTAAATCAAAAAAATTATTCATTTACTTTTCTTACTGAGAAATCAATAGTATTTTACCCTGTCATAGATTTACAATTGTGTGATGGTTAAATTTATCTTAATCATGTTCTATGTCACTATTTATCAGTCCCTGTGAGTTAATTTTTTCTTATATATCCTTGTTTTCAATTACAAATAATGTTCTTCTATTGGGAAACCTAAAATTTTTTATTCTAGACGACTTTAGTACTATCATTTCTCTCTCTCCAATAGGATCTTTTGTTGACCGTTTTTACAATATGGGTTTTCAACATAGGTATTTTGAAAATTAAAACAAAATATCAAATTTATAGGATTAAATTTATTAAAGGATTTGTGATTTAATATCAAGATATTTTAAAATTAAAGCCTTTGTTCAATGATGTACAATATATACAATAGTCAGATTAAACGAACATCAAATTATAATTATATAAATGTGAATAACCTAGCTGTTAAATTATAATGAATGAATATTATAAAATGTATTATGCTATATAAAATAGTCCAAATATTTTATAATGTATTAATTAATTATTTATAAATAATAACTCTATTTTTTGTAAATTGTTTTTATTCTTCAAAACTATATTTTCTTCACAAATGTGTTTTCATGATTCTTATCGGTAAATGTTTATTATTATTAAAAAAATTAGAAACATTATTCGATAAATTTTAATTCCTTTTTTAATTAATCATTTTAAAATTATCTTTAGATGAAGTTTTGAGAATTTTTTAAAAGATTCATGTTTCAATGAATATTGAAAAGTAATGATTTTTATTAAAAGAATTATTCTCTTTTTACAAATTTACAAAGTAAAATTACATTTTGGATTAGTTATAAATTAAATTATTTTATATCAATTTAAAATAATCTAATTATAGATCTAAAAATATATTTTATACTTGAATTTTTTTAAAAAACATTTTATATTTTAAAAGGTTTTTTAGAACTTGTTTTCGTCATTATTTGACACTTTTGTTTGATATTAAATTTATACAATTCTATGTTTTGAATTTTAAAAAATATATTTTATATCTGTAATAATAAGTTCTAAATTTTTTTAATTGCTTAATTTTTTTAGTCTAAATGATTAATAATCATAGTTATTTTTTTACCAAGTTTGAGGGTAAATCGGGTAATTAAGTGTTTGAAATAAAATAATAACCACTATAAAATGAAAAAAACATTCCTAAATTTTATTGAATGAGTATATTTCTCCCATACTAATCCAAGATTTTTTATATATCCTTTTACCATTTGTGTATGATTATGAACCTTACAATATTTTACATAAAGAAAAGTCAAAAATACCATACATTTATATTTTATAATTATGATAGTTTTAATATAGGGATAACCATAGTATTTGTTCATTTATAAAAATTCACTTTGAAGATAAATTATTTATCTTAATCAAGGTAATTTATTTATTATTTTTAGTTTTGAAATAATTAACGTAAATTCTTACACAACTATGAGGTAGTAATTATTCAATTAACTATAAAATAATATAAATGATAATAAAAATTTAAAATGTATTATAATATGAGGTATTTAATTTAGTGGATAAATTTAATATGTTAATATAATTTTTTAGGTATTTAATAAAGTATTTAGTTAAAATTTTTATTTTTTTCTTGATGTTATTAATATCAATGTAATAAATAGTTTTACAAAATGACGTTATTGATATTTAATAATAAATAATAATATAATAAATGAAATAAATTTATTTATTTAAAAACTTATATTCATATAATTTGTTGGGATACTATTTATAATATCAACCATGGTTAATTTATTGGTCTTTATCAATTTATAGTGACTATTGTGACCCTCAAAGAGTAAAAATTTGTATTGTCACGGTAACTGTGAAAGGAGTTAATGAGGGATTAAAACCCAATGACAATGGTAGAAACATAGTCATAACTTATCGAATTTTTTTATGAGATTATTTAGGCCAATAAAAACCTATATTTAAAATAAATCATTTTGGATCCATTTGGAATTAAAAAATAATTTTTATTAATTTAATATTTTGACAAATTCCAAGAGTGTTCACCCCCTCTATTATAAAAGGACATCTCTCCTTCTCTTTACAACAAAATTAAATATACATTTACCCATCCAATACATAACTAAATTAGTTACTACAATATAGAACATCATTATAGTGGGTTTTTAGGCATAACACCATCCTTAAATGGGTTATGTTGTTAATCATAAGAGACTATACAAATAAGTAGTATAGTTTTAACTGCATGTTTTAGTTTTATTTATTCATACACCTCCTACAAATATTTTTCAACCATGATAAAATAGAAACACTTTTTCCTTCCATATACTAATATATTATTATTTTAATGTTATAATGTATATCCATCTCCAACATCCATAAAATGGGAGAGGAATTCATTGTTCATGTGAATGGCGGACTACCACCTCATGAACCGATTTAATTAATTATCCAATACCATCTCTCAAAACTTGTTATAATTATGGAATTAATTTATATATAAGATATTCATGACATATGTATTTTTTCAAAATTAGAATATATATATTAATTTCTTACATTTCTATTTATTGAAAAATGATAACATCATTCGTGTGTATGTGTGGACTAGCACATCCAGGAAGTGATGTGATTTTTTTCATAACTTCAACACAAGGATGAAATATATAAGTATAATTTGATAAATAATATAATATTATTATATTTTCTGTAATCCTAGTAAGATAAAATTATACTAACATTATTTCCATACAGATCACTGAAAAATGAAAATGTTACTCACACATATGTTCAGTTTACCATCTCCATGATTGTAATGTAGTTAATTTTTCATAACCATCTTTCATACTATATTTTAAAAGTATAATTGTTATATGAAAATGATAATTATTTCATGATTATTATTATTGATAAGATTTAATAATGATCTATTTAACTATAGTCTACTTCCCAACTCCATTTTGTGCTTATGAACCAAATATCTTTAAAACATTTGACGTGAATTTAATTAATTTATTAAATAAATATTTAATGATAAGAGATAAAATAAATAAAAAAATAGATATCAAATATGTTCTTAATCAAGAAATATTATTAAGATATTTATATTATTCTAAAATATAATAACCTACATGGTGATCCAGACTCATGGTAAGGTACTTTCTTTTAAAATTAATTTTTTACATTTTCCTTAAAACTCTATTTTTTATATCCATATTTTTAAATTTATTTATAGATGTATATGGAATTAAAATAATTATGAAGGAAATTATTTTTTATTTTGAGTTTCGTAAAAAATATTTATAAAGGAAATTTTTTAAGGTATATATTTATGTTCATTAAAATGGAACAAAATGAATCTTCTATTTTAACTTGTACGGTGGAAATGAAATTTTATTCCAACATTTCAAGTATTTTATTTTTGGATTACTTTAAAAAAAATTCCATATTTTATTCAATGAAAGACAATATTTATCTATTTTATGGTTATTTACAATATAGGTTTTAAAATTTAATGGATATATCTATATGTGAAAATGTTTTCATATGGGTCAAAAGAACATTTTTATGATGTATGATTTTATGTATTATTATAAGGATCATGGGGATTTTTTATGAGTGTGGGTGGTTTCTTTATAAGCCAGGGGTGGTTAAGAATGTTATTTCTTTATAATTAATTGGGTTAAGGGACATATTTTACCTATTAGGATTCTCAAAATAGAGTACATGTATATGATATGATGGTTATTCCATGTATAACTATGATGGTTATTTGAACTTTAATTCTAATAGTTACTCTTAGTATAAATTTGATGGTTATTCTATGTGTAGGTTTTAATATTATAAAAATGATGCACCAATTTTTAAATATATTTTATCTATACCTTCTATGGGTTTTAAAAAATTATGTTGAGAAAAAAGTGTTTAATTTCATATGGAAATAATTTAGTTCCTCAGCTGAAAAGACTAATGTGATAAATGTATGTATTTTTTGGGTTTTTGTGTTTCAAACTATAATAATGGATTAATTTATCTTATGCCCTTTATATTGAATTTTTAATTCATCCTATCCTTTAAATAATTCAAAGGGTTTAATGATGGGTAAGGTAAAGGGAGAAGTCAAGTTGAATGTCATGATGATTTTTCATGAAAATAAATCATGTTTTATTTTAATGGTTTTATATTGTGGTAAAAATGTATTTTAATTAGAAGTTATTAATTTATAAAATATTCTTTTTTATGTATGGGTTATAACCAAATTATATTTGAATCTAAACCCAAAATACCCTTGGTAAATAAATAAATTTAATTTTAGTCTAAAGACACCAGATTTTGTGATGTTTAATTTTGGTTCCTTAATATACCTCCATCTTCCTAGTGATATGAAATAATTTTCTAGTGTGGATAGAGGGCAAAACCTAGGTTCCTCATTATATACTACATGTATCTAGGCTGGTAATTGAGTATACATTGGGTGTTTGGTGATATAATATATGTTTCTAGGCTAGGAAGAGGGTATACCCTCCTGGTCACTGATGATATAATATATGTTTCCTTGGGTTTTTATTCTCCATTAATTTTATGTGTATTATTTCCAATGACTTATATTGTTTCCAACTAATGAGCTAATTTTTTTTGAATAGGGGTGGTATTCCTGCTGATTCTATCTAAACTAACTCTAAGGAGGAGTTCTATTAACTCTAATGTGATATCTGATTCTATTATATGCTGAAAATTCTGAAATGCTAAATATTATTCAACCAAGAGGAACCATTCAGCCATATGAGATATGTGATTCCAGGTTAGGGTGAAATCCCATATTGAAGGGAGGGTTCTGATTAGGGGAGGCTAACCCCTGGGTGGATGGTATTTGAGAGTTCTGGTTAGAGGATATTCCCCCTGGTATAGGATATATGAAATGATTCGAATATGGGATCTATTCTCCTAGATGAAATATATGATTCCATAGTGGGGATCCATTCTCCACAAATAAAGTCATGATGACTGAACTTACAGAGGTGAACCATCCCCAATAATGGTTATTAATTATGCTCAGAGACATCTTTCAATGATCAAAGTAGGTAAGTTCGATGATGTGTGCTGTTATAGAACATAAGGATTGATGGTTTTTATTTGTTATTTTTCTTTACTTTATTTATTTATTCTAGGAATATCATATTGTGCATGAAAGACATATACAAGATATGTTTGGGATAACACTTGTGGTTTCCTACTATGTTTTACATTCCCCATTATTAGGTGGCCCTAGAACATTAGTACTCTAGTAGAATACTTAATTATAGGTGAAAGTAGGTTAGAGGACTAATATTTAATAGTTCAGCTGGATATCATGGAAAAGGTCAAATTATGGAAATAGGAAAGGATGTAGAACTAGGGTGGATTTAATTAATTTAGTTTTGATCTATTTTTTATAAAATCTTTAAATGGTAAATTATGTTTATGTTGCCTTAAATGGCATGACATTTAGATAGTTAACTTATTATATCATGGAAATTTATTTCCATGGTTTCTATGGTAGGATTTTCTAATAAATGATTTAGAAATTTTCATGACTATATATATTATGTGCTTGGGGGAACAATTACATTAAACCCACCCATGCCACACACATAGGTCAGAAAGGTAGGCCACCCCCCCCCAAGGGATATCCCACACATCATACCTTATTTATCCAATACATAGACTGAAGACCCAGTGGGCGTAAAGCCCGTTGCATATCTTAAAGGCCCAATATAGCATTAGGAATGCATCATACTACCTACATCCCCAGGCTAACATCATTCCTGCATCATAGCCTTCCTACATTACACATCGTGTCTGTATCACTGCCTACCTGTGAAAATTCACTCCCACCTAAATTTGAACCTGAGTTTGATGCAGGATTATGCAGTGCCTTTACTACTTGGTAGTGAACCATGACTAGTGCCACAATGTAAGTAATAAAAATATAAAATATAGGGAGGCTCACATAATGTCATGTAATATAGTGGCCAATACATTTCACGTAGATATATTACATCTTAAATTATAAGTATTAAATATATAACATTAATATCTATAACAAAATCATAAATGTTAAGTATATTTGGATTCTATATGCATAAATATATTATTACATTATTTATCTTCAACATTTTACATTAATATTTTCCCATATTGTACACTTCTTATACATACCCTACATAAAATAAATAGATAACCAACAGAAACGAAACACAAGAAAGGGTGAGCTTATATGCTCCATAAGGGTAAACAAGGGAGATACCAATAATCACATAACCATAACAAGAGAATCTGGGTATAATAATATGAGGTTAAAATTTGAAAAACCATTAAAATAAAATCATAGATCATAAAATTTAATCATGGAATAAATAATTGTAGATAATGAGAAATTAATCATAAAAAAAGATAATATGACACATTATATAATAGTATAGGAATAATATATAAGTTTGTGGCATATAGATTAGTATAGAAAATAATTTCCTTAGTTAATAAATTTCTAAGATTATCATAGTAGAGTAGGTTCACTCCATATTCTATCATATCCTTAGTCAAAGTTCACTCCCAATACTATCATAGTGGATATATTCCCTTACTAAACTAGGTTCACTTCCTATTCCAGTCCTTATTATCTCATGATATATCCTTCATTACCCAATCAATTGGAGGGATGTTTAATTTCAATCCTACCCATCACATAATCATAATCTACTCATATGTGTTCCATGAGATCATAAAAAAATTTCCATATATAATAATATAATGAAAATAACTGAGTTTCATAAGCATTTCATGTAACACCCTATTATGTGTGGGGTGTATCTTATTTAATTTAACTTCATTGATATTTTTTACTACACAAAACACTGATCATAAAAAATGATTAAATATTATTATTTAATTATGATTGATATCCCCTAGTCATGGGTATGGTGGGAATGAATGAGATTAACAAAATAATGAAAATACAGTTTAAAGATGCTTTTAAAATGAATTCATTGGTTACCAATTAATTATAAAAGAAAATTAAAACCAATTAGACATAAAGGATGTGTTTTTATAAAAACCTATTTTTGCCCACAAAGGCATTTTATCTTAATAAATTAAATTATTAACTATTATTGAAATATAATAATGAAATATAAATGTTATATATTCGATAAAAAAATTTAAACTCATCTAATAAGTTTTATATTCTTATGATAAAAATTGTTCAAATTTTAAGCATAAACAGAAATTGTTTCCCTAAAATGCAATTTTACCCCCTTTTAATGGCACACTTGTTTTAAAACTAAATCTTGAAAACTTCATAATTTATATTTCTAAAAACAAAGATTATTTTTTAAAGTGAATGTCAGATTTACCTTATGTTTATTTTTTGGGATTTTTCTAATAAGGTTCATTTTTTTATGATTAGTAAAAGCAATATAGTTTTTATGAATATTTTTACTCCATAATATTCCTTGGTTTAATTATTTAATCAATTTCATTATCTTTTATATGTTAATCTACTGATAATATTTTATTTAAATAAATTCATGTTGTTCACACTATGGATTTTATTTAGAATAAATTTTTAATATATGGTTTCATAGAAGGGATTTACAATAATAAATATTATTTGGAAGTCCAAAAGATTAAAACCTTCAAGGGTAATTTATTTTTAATTTTTATGGAATAAATAAATGCCTTAAATGGATGCAAAATGATGTTATGTTAATAATTAAATTAATAGAAAAATCAATTAAATGATATTAAAAATATGAAAATAAATATAAATTGAGATAATTAAGTTTACCCCTTGGTTATATAGATAAATATGACATTTATAAGATATAATAAAATATTTTTTTAATTTTAATCATTTTTCGTGGGTTTCAATGTCATAGTAATGAATAGTGTAAATTATGAAAATAATTATAATTCCTGAATATAATATTTTTAAATTATATAAATATAATAAAAATATTGAATAAAGAAAAATTGTATAATTTTTGGTCTAGAGTTTAATCATATGTTCATTATAGGACATTTCGATGTCTTTCACTCTGGAATATCATTAATTATATTTTAATATTTTAATTAATTCATAAAGCACCCATAACCTCAATTATAAAATGTCACTACATCCTTTAATTAATTTCACCACACTGAGCCTTATATGTCCGGAAAGCCCATTCCATTTATCTTATAAAAATTCATAGTTATTTTTTGGAGGTTCATTTCCTTCCAATATACCAACCCTAGATCCATTAAGAAGAGGTCTAAAGGAAGTATATTGATGAACAGTCAATCATGTTTACCAACTCAATCAAGTTTTTCTCTTATTATTTTTAATATTTATGTCTTTTTCTATGATAAATTAATTACTCCAGTATTATATATATTCTTATATATTATTATGATTATGGGATGATCATATTACACTTTTCATCCTCCCAATGAAAAAATTAAACACTGCACGTGTGTACGTACGGATTACCATCTCTATGTCGTGGTGTAATGTTTTTTCAATCACCACATTACATGGATGGGAATAAATATCTAAATAAAAGATATATATTAATTTTTACATGATATTCATTTTTGAAAAATTAATATACTATCCATTTTCTTACCATTGGACTATTAAGAAAATGATATCGTCTCTCATGCGTACGTACGGACTACCATCTCCACGAGATGATGCGATTCATTTTCCATGTTGATCCTTCAATATGTATATATATAATTAATAAATATTATATCTATGAACTTAAAAATTAAGTATTTATATCATGTAATTATCATATAATTTCCTTACTAAAAATTCAAGCATAAACAATATCGATTAAAATGGGATTGAATCCTAAATGCCTTACCACATTGATAACTTTTGGATCATAATCCCCAATAACAAACATCAAATAAAACATTAATTACCATGAAACTAATGAGATTAAAGACATAAAATGTCAAATTGTGAGCTTATACATCTCATAAACATAAAAATGTGGATAGTGTTAAATATGTCTCAACAAAAAAATACTAAGATGAAGTGCCCTTACAGCTTTGGTAATCATTGATTCAAAGCATCCTAAAATAGAGAACTTTATTTGGATCTATAGATAAACATAATTTTCATGAGAATATTTATAAATAAATTATGATAATTATATAAACCACACAAAGTAAACATGTTTTGAATATGGAATAAGTCTCACAGAAATAAAAGTAAGGTGGGAAATCAATTACCTCAAGTTTGACATTATTTAAAATCACTCTAACTAAATATATCATAAATTTAAAATTATTATAATTGTATACCATATTAATTTAAATACATACAATATCATATGTTATCAACTTATAACATTTTAACAACCATGTATAAACAATAATTTATAAAAATAATTGTTTCTAGGTGTTAGTTGTTTTTTTCAGTTGAATTTGAGTTTAGAATTTTTATTCCTTGTAAATTGATAATTGTTCCATGATTTACAGAGTTTTTTTATTATATAAATATAAATTGGTATTCATTAGAAATATATTTTATTAATTTATAAAAATGTAGATGTTTTAAAATGATTTACATCGTTCATGGATATAGTACATTGTACAAATGCCTGAACATTGTTGTGACCTTTCAACAGATGGAATGTAAACAAATTAAACAATAATTCAAAATTATAGAATTATTATTATATAATATAAATAATATAAATTCACTAAAAATGTCCATATTCCCTTTCATGTAATAATGAAATGAAAAACTAATCACATCACTTCATGGAGGTGGTAGTCCACAGGTACGCATGAGCAACGCTTCAATTTTCAATTGTAAGGGAAGGTAAGAAGGTATATATGATATTATAATTCTATAAGTATAATTATATCATAAATATCATATATAAATATTAAAACAACAATAAAAAAATCTATGAATGTTGCTTAAGAAAAACTAATTGTATCACTATGTCGAGGTTGTAGTCCATATGCGTGCATGAGAAATAATTTCACTACCAATTTTGGAGTAATTGAGGCTAGATACTTTTAGTTATATAATAATAATAATAGTTTAGTATGTTTTGGGTATTTAATTTAAGATTTTATGATGAACAAAAATAATTTGAGGAGGTATAATAAAAAATAAATTGAAATTGGTTGGGTAACATGATTACCTCTTCTTTGATAACCCTCATTTATCCCTTTTTATTAACCCTTGTGATATAATTTTAAGAACACTGGAATCTGTAATTATTTTATAAGGTTTTTTATCAGAGAATTGGGTAGTTATTTTTTTACTCTATGTCTCACAGTGGTATGGAGAATAGAAGGGAGGTTTGTGCTTTTAAAATGGACGGAAAAAATTATGTAATTAATTAAAATATTAAAAAATAAGGTACATATTTTAATGTGAAATGGAACCATGTTTCCATACATTGAATTATAAGATAGTATGTTGTGAAAATCCATTCAGACTATACACTTTTATAGGTTTATATGGAATCTTAAGCCTTATATTTTGGTTTAACACCTTCGTTCACTATTGTTAACCTTAAACATCTTAAAAATCAATCATAAAAAGCTTTAGTTTAACATATAAGCATAAAATTGGATCATAAATATCTAAGGGATAATATTTTTTAGTGACTCAACCCACCGGGTCTGGTTGGGTAGGTAGATGATTAGGCCAACACCACCCCAAGCCCTCCTCCATAGGACAACAGCTTGTGACAAGCGTCGAGAATGCATAACTAAAATTTGTGGACTTTTCTTAATGTGCCTATATAAACACATCATTCCATATCAATTTAGAAGTGAATCGGAATAGTAATCAATGATATTATCATCAATAGTGAAACCCACACAAGTAATAACTTATTGGAGATTACAAAATTGTATGATAGTGTAAACCGAAATGTAAAGGGATAAATAAACACCCAACTAGAAAAGATGTCACATCAATTAAAAAACTAGGAAAAAGTGAATCTAAGAGAGAAAGGCTCCTGATCTCTATTCTCAACAATTATATGTGGTCTATGCACCAGAGAATCCCTATTGTTCTCTAACATATTTGTTTATCTATCCATCATATTCTTAACAAACATCATATACGGGAAAATCCTATACAGGTGTGAGTATATACATATCCTTTAGGATGCCTCAAAAACATAAGAGGGGTCAATAGAAGTCAGGATAGAAGTAGTCAGATCCGCAAAATGGAGGTATGTTAATAAGTATAAGAGACAAAAAACATAATTAAAACCCAAATATGATCAATAAAAATCCCACACAAGAGAGAAATGTGATATCCATCTCCACATACTAGCCCATGAAGATGAATATTGTTGAAAATACAATTGTCCATCATCAATACTCAGTATCTCGCGTTCCTTTCCAAATAATTCATGAGGAGGGCCCACACCTCACCTCTTCTCCACATCTTAAGGGAGGGTAATATTAAAAAGAATGAGGAATCATTACCTATCATGATATGGGTATTCCACTCAGTAGAGAGATGACTCATGCTCATGTGAGGGACCTCCAATTATATATATGTAAATATTATGGAGGACCTATACCCTAGTGTGACAGGGGAGTAACATCCACATAGATAGAGGATATATTCCTTGAATATGGGAGTATCTCCTCTACCTAGAGTAATGAGTATGGAGGAACCATACCTGATTATTCCAGAGGATTATCATCCCCATAAATAGAGGACATACACCTTCGATAATGGAGTACCAACTCTCTATGGAATAAAGAGTATAGTGGAATTGTTCCCTAGTGTGACATGGGACTACCATCCCTATAGATAGATGACACACACTATAAATAGGAGAGTACTGTTTCTAAATTTAATCTCTCTGATGATCATTCCCAATCATTTCTATTATCAAGAATTTCATAAAGAATAATATCTCTTAGATAATTCTAGATCCTTCCTTGAAATCCTCTTTGTATGCCACAGATGTATTATATGATGAAAAATTCCCAGGATAGGGGACTCGTGTGATAAAATTTGATTCTAGAAAAAATTCTAATAAGTGCATAAGGGTCATCATCTATCTATCATGATATAACATCAAACCACCTATCTTTCTTCTTAAATAGCCAAGAATGAAAAAATGGATAAGACCATTGATATCATCATAGAAAAATGATCATGATAGTCTATTTACCTTCACAAATAGATACCAGGTAAAAAAATTAGTTTTTCATAACCCTCATATATGGAACTTCATGGGCCTGAGATATGAGTCTGAAATAAATATACATTATTAGTTTTTAATTGAGTATATCAATATTGGGGTCACGATGTTGCAGACAGTGCATCAATCTGACATTTCACAGAGAATTTATGCCTGACAAAAATTATATTAACAATAATAATATTATTATTATTATTATAGAATAATACAAAATAGAAGGGTTCATGCTAGACCTCTTACCATCTCCTTTCATGCCCAGCTCACTAATTCCTCCAAAAAAATTTATTTTATTATTCTATATTTCTCTCTCAAGGTGGAACCCCAAAACCTCTCTCATGGATATAGTATTATTATTAAAATAATAATTTAATAAAAGGGTGAAAAAATTCTATATCCCTAAACTGGTCATGCCTCCCTTGCAACGGGTTAGCACCTTCTCTCTCCAATTGTTGGCATGTCATTTTATGAATTACAATAATAATAATATTTTTGTAATTATTACTAATAATAATATTAACAAAAATGTTATTATTAATAATATTATTATTAATCTTATTATTACAAATATTTACTATATTTGACCACCTCCATGGACAATTGTAAATCAGTCTCTATGTTTTCTTCATTGGAAACTCTTCCATGTAAATCTATAGCAACCAAACATCCTCATACATGCATCATGTGGGCCTGCTACGCAATCATGTCACCTCTACAAATCCCAGATCCAAATAGTATCACCCATATCCAAATAATTTCATCAATCCCTATACATTCCATTTATACATGTTTCATTCATGTTACAGCAATAAATTTGGGGTTTTGGTCACACTTGAACTCACCCATGAAATTTCAAACCATATTCCTATAGGCCAACAATGAAGAATTTAATAAACAAAAAAGAGAAAATCATAAGAAAAAATTGAACCATCATTTTCCAGGAATCCTTGGAAAAAAAATTATATAAATAGGTTGATATCAAGGGAGATAAGTGGTTTGATAGATCAATTATTCAACAAGGAAGCATTTCTTAGGAGAAGGAATAAATAAATGAAAAATAAAAATAGATAATTAATAAAAGAAAAATATTTTCATCAATAGGAAAAAATACACAATTTATGTGCCCTATATTGATTATTGATTGATTTTTTGGAAATTACATGGTCTCTAGTGATAGAGAAGACCCATTATGTTCTCTTCCTCTTGATCCCCCTCGATCTAGTGGTTATTCATCATTCAATATTGATCTTCCAAGGAAGAATGATCTTTTTATAGTCTCAGATATAGAAATGGTTGTGTGGATAACCCTAGAAAAACCATCATAAGTGGGTATTTATATATTATTTAAATTAGTTCATTTAATATAACAAATCATTCATTCATTCATTTATATTAATTAAATTCACCAACCAACTATTTCATTAATAGGAAATCTGGCATCAACCAACCTTGGGTAATGCCTTATCTAAATCCTATGCTCTATATTCAACCATATTCTCATATTTTTTATCCAAGACACTATTTTGGAGTTATTACGTTATTTTTTAAGAACTGTACATGCTTGATTTTAATATACTAAATATTTTATAATAACAATAATGATATCACTGGGCCTCAAATGTAAAGAACCGGACTTTCATTGGAATTTTTTTTCTCTTAAATACATGGGAATTTTATGAGTCTACGAAAACTGATGGTGCTTGATTCTGAGGCGCGGTGTGCCAGGAATCAATTTCTGATGTTTTGTTCGGGTACGTTCAGTAAACATACGAGCAGGATTTTATATCTTTTAAACTAGTGCTCGGAACTGAAATCCAAGGGCACCATTGAACTCACAACGTCGGTGATTTCTTAGTGATACCTTTACCGCAGTTGTGTTCTAATGAGAATGGAAATTATTTTTTGGGGTTTTAAAATAAATTAATCAAAAATATGAGGATAACTTATTTTTATTGTGGTGGTTAAAACCTCCAAGTGGAGGTTGGGGTGGGGGCCACCACACCCTAACTATCCATGGGAGGTTAGGGTGGTGCCCCCCCCCCAAGAATAACCTCCCTTGGGAGGATAATTATGGTGGGGGGCACCTGGGTTTTAAACCCCCTTTAACCCCCCATTTATGTGAGATGAAAACACTTCACTTTCCCCCATTTTTTTAATGTGCCAAATCCCCCTATTAATTAATTTATGTCTTGAAATTAATTTATTTAACTCATTTAAATTCATGCCAACCATTAAAATAAAGGATATGCTATTACTTTATTTTGGTTGGCATAATCTTTTGGGTGGAGCTTGGGGAAGGAGGACAACTCTTCAATGGAGAGCCCCAAGAATTCCATCTTCGACTTTGTTACCTCCGAACACGTTCTAACGCACAAGCTTAAGAATTGGGAGTGCATGATGAACGCTGACGACACCACCATCATCGACTTCATATTCTTCCACGCACCACATCCATCGAGGATTGAGGTAGGGGATTTTTAGGTTTGAATTTGTTTTCATCGTTCAACGTCGTTAAATCTTAGGTATTTATTTCACCAAATGTTATTGCCATAA
This sequence comes from Viscum album, assembly GCA_963277665.1. Lineage (NCBI taxonomy): Eukaryota > Viridiplantae > Streptophyta > Magnoliopsida > Santalales > Viscaceae > Viscum > Viscum album. The sequence continues at coordinate 50,686,238 of OY728130.1, read as the reverse complement.
TGTGGCAGGCCCGGGCTGCACGAACACGGCCAGACCCTCCCCCTTTGATTATTATCATTTTTTGACGATGAAGGAGGAGCAACGACGGCCAGCGTCGGGCCGGCCACGAAGAGATCGATGGTGCAAGGTTGCTGGATCGCCAAAAGGGCACAGCACCGTCATGCCACGCGAAAGGAGAGTCACAACCTTGTTGGACCGTGGAAGAGGCGCACGGTACTGTCGCACCGCACAAATGGTAGTAGGGGGTCGCGGCCATGTCGGGCCGCAGCGGAGGTGGTGTGACGCCGTCGGGTCACGCGGAGGAGATAGAGGCTATGGCCAGGTCGGGCCGTCGTGGAGGGGGCGTGGCACCGTCAAGACACTCGGTGACGTAGGACCGCAGCTGAGGAACCTAGGGGCCGGCCGGGCCAGTCACCAGAGGAGCCGAATGGCTGACCGCTTGGCCAGATGGGAAGATCAGGACCCTCAGGGTCCTACGTGACCCGGACTGGCCCCACCTGGCACGGGTTAGGGGCCCCACCCGAACGGCTAAGCCGTTCGGGAGCCAGGGGCGCGTGGCCTTCCCCCTTGCTACGACCAAGGCGGACCCCCGCCGGGCTGCCAGGTTGCAAGGTCGACCGGGCCGCCGGGCCAATCGGGCGGTCGGGCTAACCAGGCCACCGAGCCAACCGGGCCGCCGGGCCAACCGGGTTGCCAGGCCAACCAGGTCGTCTGGCCGCCATCAGGTCGGGCCGCCCCTTCGGGTCAAGCCCCGCCCTTGGTCCGGGCTGCCTACGGGCCGGACTGCCCCCATAGACCAAGTCAGACCCACAGACTGGGTCGGAACTGTGGATCGGGTTGGACCCCAGTCTGGACCTGATTAGCTGAATACACCTTTTCTCCCATATCATGGCCTACGGGTGTCCGATTGATGAACCGTCTGCTGGGACGGAAATCATAGAATGGGATGTTTTTTTTCATACCAAACTTGATGTTTGGATACAGTTTGGGTACGGTCGGGCTGTTTTGAACCTAAAACACAATTGTGCCCCTGGAACGGAAACTCCAATAACTCACAAACCGGGTGTCTGATCGACACGTCGTCTATTGCGTTGAGACCTCTATGATGAGGTGGAACTTTTAGATACTACTACTTGGGACTTAGTTACAGTTAGAGTATCGACTAGTAGCTCATGGAGCGGATCCTCCTGGAGACAACCGAGCAGAGTACGGATACCTAGTAACCGAGTGATACCTGACGACTACTAACCTTTCAACTCGGAGTGTATCGACTAGCCCAGTAAGGGAGAGCCTCTGTGTGAGTGTGGAAGACCCACTGTGGGTAGCACCTCTATGTGATGTGGAATACCCATGGTACTCAATAGGAGGTGTACCTGGGCAGGCTACGAGGATGAGCACCACTGTGTGAGCGCGGCAGACCCACAGTGGGGAACGCCAATGTGTGATGTAGCAGACCCACGGTACTCGACAGGATGTGTACCATAGCAGTCCAAGAAAGTGGGAAGCACCTCTCTATGACTCGTTAGGCCCACAGTACTCTATAGAGGAGGAGTACACCCGCAACTGAGGTTTCTACTGTTGACTAGGAGTGTTACATGTTACCACCCCTAGAATTAAATCCTAGTTTTGAGTTGTGTCAGTGAATTTTGTTTTTACCTCATGATTGAGATGGGTTACTATATAACTTAGGTACATGTATGGGAGTGTACCTATGTAAGGGTTATCCATTAAATCTTTACATTGTGGTTATCCTTGTTGGATATTGTGAGACATTGAGGTTCTCAGGGTTTCTACTGGGTATCATTATACTCACCCCTGCACTGGCTATGTCCACATCTCGTTTTGTTGGATACAGACGACGGACAATGCTGATGGAGGCTGAGAGTGCCAGGACTGGATGGAACCCGAAGTTGGACCTTACGACGAGTCGGTACATAGAGGAGTCTGATAGATGTGGAGTGCTGAGGTGGCCATCTGTACCTACCCTTGAGGTAGGAACCCCGGAGGACGATCCAAGAGATTCCCTTTACCTTTCAGCCTTTTGTCCCTTTTCCAGTTGTATTTACATTCATTTTTACCTACACTTTACTACTGGGCATGTATTTCTGGCCCTTTTTTCTTTCTAGAACTTCTTATGTATTCGGTATTTCTTAGTGTTTTTCTTCCATTTGTGTACTCTATTTGTGTGTGTTTACTTTTTATAAAGGCAATGCCTTACCAGATTAGGGATTTACGCCTTTGGTGCGAGTCACCAGCCCCTGGCCTATGGAAGGTGGGATTGGGGTTGTCACGACATGGGTCCCAAGGACGGGTCATGACAAATTGGTATCAGAGGAGTAGGTTATACCGTAGAACATAGGAATCTGATATTTCTTTTCTGTGAAGCAATAGTGTTGAGGGTTCTGAGTGTGGTTTTCAGTTCAGGGAGTCCAGTGTTTCTGCGACGGCCGACGTATCCATACACTAGGACCCTGACTACTGATTTCTGACTTAGTTCACGAAAACACTAATTGCGTGTGTGTCTTTAAAATTTTTCTTCAGTCAGCTCAACCAGGTGAGCTCACCAGGTATATTGTTTTTACCATGTCGCATCTGTTTATTTCAGGATGCCTCCCTATGGAGCCCCAAGATTCATACGTACTAACAGCCCACCGAGCAACAAGACTTCGGTGTAGGGACCCTTTCTAGTTGAGGCACCGGTGGAGGCACCAGTGGTACCACTACCCGTTGGGCCACCGATGCCACCAGCCCTATCAGGAGACAGTTCACGTTGTTTGAGTGGGTTGCATGAGTTTCAGTGCCAGAGGAATCCCAGGTTCTGGGGAGAGATGGACCAACAGGCGACTGAGGATTGGGTGGAGGCTGTGGTGAGAGTTTTCAGGTTAGCAGGGACACCAGAAGACTACATGGTGATCCTTGCTGCCAATCTCCTTCAGGAACCAGCAAGAAGATGGTGGAGCCTGATGCTCCAGGTGCATGTTGAGGCGAAATTTCTTTGAACAGACTTCAAGAGCATGTTCTAGACAGAGTTTGTACCAGCCACTCTTTGGGCGGTATGGATACATGAGCTACTTCATCTGTAGTATGGAAGCATGACAGTAGCACAGTACTCAGCGAGGTTCACAGACCTCTTGCGCTTCTCTTGGGATATGGTATGGGACCCATTCTTTAGGGCCCGGACCTTCGAGAAGAGGCTCACGCGAGAGATCAGAGCCTCGATGGTCTCCCTCAGAAACACATCACAGGCTGGGGTGTTAGAGAGTGCCCTCCTAGTAGATATTTTCCTGGCTGAGCAATCACCAGTAGTGAGACCTACTTCAAGTAGACATGCAGTAGAATATTCTACATCTGGTAGTAGACAGATGATGAAGAGTTTCAAGAGGACCAGACCCATGGGTGTATGACTGCAGGACTCGGGATCTTTTGTGCAGGGCACCCAAGGCACCGACTTACCTGTCAGGAGAAGACAATGTTAATCATGTGGCGGGCATGGTCACATGGATCCTGACTATCCAACCTGTCATTCAGATTATCAGCAGACTGTGGAGGGACCTCCTAGGAAGATGCAGAGGTTCGATCAAGGTGGTCCGCAGGGCACAGGCAGACGTGGCAGGGGAGCTGGTCGAGCAGCTGGCGGTGAACGACGTTTCGAGGTGTTTCCACCACCACCACCAGGAGGTCCACCCCGACCGTATGGAGTGGGTGGCCAGGGGATAGCTTAGCTTTAGGTAGATAATTCTTACGACCATGGAACTCTGGAGATGATTCGAGGTACAATCTGTGTCTAATCCAACATAGTAGTTGTTCTTATAGACATAGGTGGCAGTCATTTTTTCATAGCCACCTCCCTTGTTCAGAGCTCAGAGATTCCGACGGAGTCGTTGGCTTGATCCTTACAGCTAGAGACTTCTACAGGAGAAGACTTGATGATTACACATTGGTTTCGGTAGTGTGAGCTTACTCTAGGAGGCAAGAGCTTCAACTGGGATCTCCTCATAGTGGCGTCGATGCCTTATGACGTCATCTTGGGTATAGACTGGTTATCTACAGTCCATCCTCAAATTGAATGTATTAGGCACAAAGTGCGGTGTGTCCGCACGGATGGCGCCTGGTTAACCTTCACCTATGATAAGGGAACCGTTGCAGTGCTTGAAGAACTTACTAGGAGGAGGGTGCAGCCGATCTCTCACAATTTGGCTTTCCTTACCCTCGGAGCAGTTGATATGGAGAGTCTGACTTATCTGTAGTGGTGGACAAGTACGCGGATGTTTTCCTCGATGATGTTCTAGGACTGCCGCCTTGCAGAGAGGTGGAATTCTACATTGATCTGTACTCCGGAATGGTACTGATATCTACTCCAGCATATCTTATGGATCCCTCTGAGCTTTGCGAGATGCGGGAACAACTAAAGGACATGCAGGGAATGTGATTCATCTGACCCAGTGTTTCACCCTGGGTAGCCCTGATTCCATTCGCCAAGAAGGCGGACAGGAGCTTGAGGCTTTGTGTCAACTACCATCTCCTGAACCAGGTGACTGTGAAGAACAAGTACCCACTCTCGAGGATTGATGGCCTCTTTGATCAGCTAAAGAGAGCACGGCGGTTCTTGAAGATAGACCTGAGATCAGGCTATCACCAACTCACAGTTCGAGATGAGGATGTGCAGAAGACGACTTTCAGATGTCAGTACGGCCACTACGAGTTCTTGGTTATTCCCTTCAGCATAACCAACGCTCTAGTAGTATTCATGTGTCTCATGAACAGGATCTTACAGCCATACCTCGATCGCTTTTTCGTAGTCTACATCGATGGCATTTTGATCTACTCAACTACTGAAGAGGATCATGCCTACCATTTGCAGGTAGTACTAGACAAACTCCGAGAGCACCAACTTTATATAATCTCCCTAATTTCTAGTTCTAGATTCGAGAGGTTCACTTCTTAGTACACGTCATCTCATAGGCTAGAGTTTCAGTATATCCAGTGAAGATTGAGGCGGTACTCGCTTGAAAGCCACCCAGGAGTGTGACGGAGGTATGGAGTTTCCTGGGTTTAGCTGGATACTATCAGAGATTCGTCTCAGACTTCTCCATCGTTGCAGCACCACTATCAGCCTTGACAAATAAGGGGAAACCCTTCGTGTGGTCGGAGAGATTCCAGTAGAGCTTTCAAGAGCTGAGGTAGAGGCTGACTATTGCCCCCATCTTGAGGCTTCGAGAGGAGGGAGTAGGGTAGGTAGTCTACTACGACGCATGAGGGACCAGACTCGGGTGTGTCTTGATGAAGAAACGAGATGTGATCGCACATCATTCTCGGCAGCTAAGACAGCATGAGAAGAACTACGCTACCCATGACCTGGAGTTATCAGAAGTGTTCCTCGCCTTGAAGATGTGGTAGCACTATCTGATGGGTGAACTTTTTACCATGTACACTGATCACAAGAGTCTTAGGTATATATTCTATCAGAAGGACCTAAACCTGAGATAGCGGCAATGGCTAGAGTTCCTCCTGGAATATGACTTTTAGATAGTCTATACTCCTGGGGAGGGGAAGGTTTTTGCGGATGTGATCAGTAGGAGGACTGGTATACAACTGCTAGGAGAGGAGACAGAGCAGCTGGATACCTTATAGATATCCTTTGTGGATAGGGACGGAGCAGCCTATCTATTGTCTCTCATAGTCATGCCTCCACTTCTTCAACGAGTCAGGGAGGCACAGTGTGGGGATGCTGACTGCGAGACTCGATGTGCTCAGATATCCACAGGACAGGCACCTTCTGGATTATCTAAAGGTGGGGAGCACTTTATTCTATTCAGAGTACATACCATGGTGCCAGTTTCACTTCAGGAGGAAGTTTTGAGGGAGTTCCACACTTCCCCTTTAGTGGTATATCTAGGGGTGGCGAAGATGTACCAGGAACTTTGACGACAGCACTGGTGGCCAGGTTTGAAGAAGGCAGTAGTGGAGTTTGTCGCACGATGGCTCACTTGTCAGTAAGTGAAGACGGAGCACCAGGTACCAGCAGGCTTGGTTCATCCCTTAGAGGTCCCATAGTGGAAGTGGTATGGGATATCCATCAACATCATGATGGGTCTTCCACGTACATCTAGGAATCACGATTCGATATGGGTGATCATTGACCGACTCTCCAAGTCATCTAACTTCCAACCAATCTAGGAGCAGGGCTCAGTAGAGATCTTGTGATACCTATATGTGTAAGATATTGTGATTTTTCATGGAATACCAACTTCTATTATCTTCAAACGTGATGCATGGATTACTTATCGTCTATCGAAGGGGATACATGTGGCTTTCGGGATGAAGCTTCGCTTGAGCACCACCTTCCATCCTCAGACAGATGGTCATACTAATGGGGCCATTCAGAACCTCGAAGACATGATCCACACATGTGTTCTCAACTTTGGTCATAGTTGAGTGGATCACTTTCCTTTGGTGCAGTTCTCCTACAAAAACAGCTATCACTCCACCATTAGTATGGCACCTTTTGAGGCCTTGTATGGTCGACCTTGCAGATCACCACTATGCTAGACAGGCCCAGGGGAGTCATCACTAGAGGGACCAGAGATGGTACGGGCTACCACAAAGAAGGTGCAGACCATCTAAGAGTGGATGAAGACTACACAAAGTAGGCAGAAGTCGTATGATGACAGGATAAAGAGACCTCTGCAGTTTGAGGATGGCAACCACATCTTTCTACGGGTCTCACCACGGTGAGGTCTATGGAGATTTGGCCAAGGCAGAAAGTTATCTCTATGATTCATCAGACCTTTATAGGTCCTCAGTAGAGTAGGTGAGGTGGCTTACTGCTTAGTTCTTCCACCTCAGTTGCACTGAGTGCACGACGTCGTCCACATATCTCAGTTGAGGAGATACTTTCATGACCCATCCCACATCATCGACCACATGGAGGTGGACATCGATGATAGGGCAACTTTCAGGGAGGTTCTAGTAGAGATTTAGGAATGACATGAGTGGTTCCTTCGTGGATGGTCGATACGACTAGTGCACATATGTTGGAAACACGGGAACCTCCGGGAGAGCACATGGGAGTAGGAGGCTCAGATGCGTGCTCAGTACCCTCTTTTGTTCCCTTAGTTTGACATGTAGCTTACGGGTACGTAATGCCCGGAGGTGGGGAGAATGTAAAGACCCAGAATTTTTTTGGAAATTGTTTTTCTCATAAATACATGGGAATTTTATGAGTCCACGAAAACTGGTGGCGCTTGATTCTGAGGCCCGATGTGCCTAGAATCAATTTCTGAATTTTTTTCAGGTACGTTCAGTAATTGTACGAGTGGGATTTTATATCTTTTGAACCGGTTCATGGAACTGGAATCTGAGGGCCCTGTTGAACTCGTAGCATCGGTGATTTCTTAGTGAGACCTTAACCGAAGTTGCGTTCTAATAAGAATGGAAATTATTTTTTGGGGTTTTAAAATAAATTAAACAAAAATAAGAGGATAACTTATTTTTATTGTGGGGGTTAAAAACTCCAAGTAGAGGTTGGGGGTGGGGGCCACCACACCCTAACCTCCCATGGGAGGTTATGGTGGTGGGTCCCACCCGAGCATAACCTCCCTTGTGAGGATAATTATGGTGTGGCCACCTGGGCTTTAAACCCCCTTTAACCCCCCATTAATGTGGGATAAAAACTCTTCACTTTCCCCCATTATTTGTAATGTGCCAACTCCATTAATTAATTAATTTAAGCTTTGCAATTAATTTATTGAATCCATTTGAATTCAGGCCATCCATTAAAATAAAGGATATGCTATTATTTTATTTTGGTTAGCATAATCTTTTTGGTGGACCTTGGGGAAGGAGGATAACTCTTCAATGAAGAATGCGAAGAATGCCATCTTCGACTTCATCACCTCTGAACACATTCCAACGCACAAGCTAGAGAATTCGGAGTGCGTGACGAATGACGGAGACACCAACATCATAAACATCATCTTCTCTAACAAACCACCTCCATCGACGATCGAGGTAGGGGATTTCTACGTTTTAATTTTTTTTCATCGTTCAACGTCATTCAATATTGGTTATTTGTTTTCCCAAATGTTATCGCCAAAACGTGGAAGGCTCGGGCCACACGAACACTGCCTGACCCACCCCCTTTGATTATTCTCATATGTTGACGATGAAGGCGGAGCAACAACGGCTGGCGTTGGGATGGCCGTGAATAGATCGATGACGCATGGTCACCGGATCGCCAAAAGGGTGTGGCACAGTCTTGCCGCGCGAAAGGAGAGTCGTGGCCCTTGTTGGCCCGCCAGATCGCCAGGCCGACAGGGCCGCCGGGCTAACCGAGCCGCTGGGCCGCCATCGGGCCAGGCCACGCCCCTGGGTCGGACTGCCTATGGGTCGGGCCGCCCCCTCGGGTCAGGCAGCCCACTCGGGCTAGACCACCCTCGTAGACCGGGTCGGACCGACAGACCGGGTCAGACCCGCGGACTGGGTCGGACCCCAATCCAGACCCGATTAGCCAAATACACCTTTTCACCCATATCCTGGGCTACGGGTGTCCGATCAACGAATCGTCTGCAGGGATCGAAATATTTTAACGATACAATTCTTTTGGAATACCCCACTTGAGGTTTCGATAGAGTTGGGGTATGGTCGAGTTGGATTAAACCTAAAAACCAACCGGGCCCCTGGAATGGAAACTCCAATAACTCAAAGAACGGGCATCTGATTGACGTGTCGTCTATTGCTTTGAGACCTCTATGACGTGGCGGATATTTGAGATACTTATACTTGGAACTTTGTGGTAGTTGGAGTATCAACCCGTAGCTCATGGGGCAGATCCTCCTGGAGACGAGTGAGTGGGTATGGAGACCTAGTAGCTGGCTGATACCTGACGATTACTAACCTTTCGACTCGGAGTGTCTTGACTAGCCCAGTAGGGGAGCACCTCTGTGTCAGTAAAGTAGACCCATAGTAGGGAGTCCCACTGTGTGATGTGGCAGACCCACGGTACTCGACAGTAGAAGTACCTCAGGAGGCTATGAGGGAGAGTGCCTCTGTGTGAGCATGGAAGACCCACAGTGGGGAGTTTCACTGTGTGACATAGCAGACCCATGGTACTCAATAGGAGGAGTACCACAGCAGTCCAGGAAAGTGGGAAGCACCTCTGTGTGACGCAGAAAGCCCACAGTACTCTATAGAAGAGGAGTACACCAGCAGCTGAGGTTTCAATAGTTGACTGGGAGTGTTACATGTTACGACCCCTAGAATAAAATCCTAGTTTTGAGCTGAGTCAGTGACTTTGGTGTTTACCTCATGATTGAGATGGGTTACTATATAACATAGGTATATGTACAGGTATATACCTATGCAAGGGTTATCCATTGAATCTTTACTTTTTGGTTATCCTTGTTGGATATTGTGAGACCTTGAGTGTCTTGAGGTTCCTACTAAGTATCGTTATACTCACCCCTGCATAGGCTATGCCCGCACCTCATTGTGTTGGATGCAGATGACGGACAGCGCTAAAGAAGGCTGTGTTCGCTAGGACTGGATGGTACCCAGAGGTGGACCCTACGATGAGTCAGTACACAAAGGAGTCTAATGGACGTGGAGTGCTGAGGTGGCCATTTCTACCTACCCTTCATGTAGGAACCCCGGATGATGATCTAAGAGCTTCTCTTTACCTTTCAGCTATATTCCCCTTTTCCAGTTGTACTTGCTTTCAGTTGTACCTGTACTTTACTATTGGGCTGGTATTTCCGGCCCCTTTTACATTCCAGCACTTCTTCTTTATTTAGTATTGCTTAGTGTTTTGCTTCCAGTAGTGCACTTTGTTTGTGTGTGTTTACTTTTTATAAAATAAATTCCTTCACAGCTTAGGGATTTACACCTTTGGTGCTAGTCACCAGCCCCTGGCCTATGGAAGGCAGACTTGGGGTAGTCACGGCACGGGTCCTGAGGACGGGTCATGACATCCGAATCACATGTTGTTTGAGCACCTAGATCCCAAAATATTTCATAATATATTTCAAAGACACGCATTGAAAAAATAGAGTCTCTAAGTTATTATATTTTTCAAATCATTATATCCGAACAAATAAAAATTTAATCCAGAAGGTGGGAATATTTTACCTTCATCTGGCTCTCCCATTCTTAGGAGATCTTCTATAGGCTCCCACACTACCAAGAGCACACAAACCAAGGAAATCTTCCATCCTCACTAAATCCTCTCCTATCAATCTTTGATCTCCATCAGTAACTCTATGAAGGTGGATCCATCCTAAATTAAGATATCTCCTCAGTCAATAATATGTGTAGGATCATGAATGTATATCCTCAACTTTAACACATGCAAGAGTTAATCCACTCACTCCAACTATGTAGTTAATTCTATGCAGTAAGAAACCTCACCAACCCTATGTATGATCTCAAATGACCCAATGAATCTTTGGGATAGCTTTCCTCCCCATATGAATCTTTATAATCCTCATAATGGTGATACTCTAAAAAAACTATGGTCTCTGTGCTCAAACTCCAAAGTCCTACAATGTCGTTCTGCAAAACATTTCTTCATTTTTTGGGTTATCCTCATCTGTTCATGGATCACCTAGTCCTTCTCTGTCATTTCCCGCACTATCTACAATCCAACAAGAGAAGCCTCAATGATCTTAGTCCAGCATAAGGGAGACCTAAAGGGTCATTTTTTCAGGTCTGAAAAGGTATCCATGGTGACTGTAGTGTGATTTATTTTATTATAAGTAAACTATACCAATGTAAAGTGATCATACCAGCTTTTTATGAAGTTTAAAAAGCAATCCCATAGAATATCCTCCAGCCCCAAGATATTGTGCTCATTCTTCCCATCTGTCTAGAGGTCGAAAATGTACTCATACTCAACTAGTTCCTTAATTCCTCTTTTCTAACTCTCCACAGTTGTGGTGTGAACCGTGCATCATAGTTATAAACAATTTTCAAGGGAACTCGATGAATTTGGATAATCTCTCATTAATATAACTACCCCAAACTATCCATCAAAATCTTCTCCCTGATAGAAATGATGTGTTATGACTATGTAAGTCATTCAACTATCACCCAAATGGAATTTTTGTCTCTCATTTTCCGTATAATCCAAATAACAAAGTTCATGGATATTCCATCCCATTTACACTCTCAAATCTCAAGAGGTTATAAGAAACCTACCATAAACTGGTTATCGTCCTTCACCTACTGGTATGTTAGACACTATGAGACAAACTCATTCATTATTTACATCATGACATACAACCAAAAATATAACTAATGGTCTCTGGGCATCTTCCCTACACTGGTATGTACTGACAAAGGACAATATAGAAACTTCATCATCACCCCCTCTTGAAACATGATAAGAACCACCATCTACACCAAGAAAAGGATGACCTCATTTCCTCCTTTATATAATCCATCTGGTTAATCTTCTGTGGATATCTGGTCATGTTGGACCTCAAATTCGATGTCTCCTAACAGAGCCTCCCTCACACATCAGATGAGATAAGGAGTCAATACCATTGAATGGAGATAAAAATCACCACTATCCTTAACCAGGGTCAGCATCAAAGCAGCCAACTACTAAAATTCCTCATCCACCAGATGTGAATGGGACTTCCTACTAAGAGAATATGACACCACCTTTCTATTTCCAAAAGTATAGACTAACTTGATGTCATAGTCCTGTAGAAAGTCTGACCAGTTCTTCTATCTCAGGTTCAAACCTCTATATGTGAAGACATACCTGAGACTCTAATAGTTTGAGTAAAAAACAACCCCCCCCCCCAATATAGTGCCAAAACATTCATAGAGAGAAGAATACTAATGTGAATTCAAGGTCATGAGTCTCGTAGTTATACTTGTAGTTTATCTTTTAAAATGACCCGTATGTGATCATCGCTTTCCTCTGAATCAACATGAAACTGATATTAGATCTATAGTAAATGAAATACACTATGTATTCTATGACCTCCTCCTGTAGTCTCAAAATAGAATCACTAGTATGCCCAAGCATCAACTCCTCAAAGGATCAATGAAACTTCTGGGTCCATGTAAACGAATTAATTATCCATATCAAGGAGGTAAAATGGGTTGTAATCTAGTAGAATTATACCATGAACCTCCTTTAGTATCTCATTAATATAAGAAAAATCTAAACCTACTAAATTCTATCGGGTGTATCCCAAGAAAGAACTACTTCAATCTTCACAGGGTCCATAGAAAATCCATGCTCAGAATTGAAATTCCCAAGAAAATGAACCTCACAAATAAAAAACTTAAACTTAAAGATCTTAAGATAAATTTGGTTCTCTCTTGTAAATTATTGTTCCATCCTCAGGTGATTTGTATGTTCCTCCTCTAAGGCAAAGTAAAGTATTATTTCATCATTGAAGACAACCAAAAGTCGGTCTAGGTATATAAGGAAGATACTTTTCATCATAGCCATCAAAATAGTGGTGGTATTTGTTATGCTTAAAGGAATTATTAGGAACTAATAGTGTCTATAGTGAAAATGAAATGCTAGATTTTGAATATTAGCATGTGAACCCTCCACCAATGGTATCCAAAACAAATATCAATATTTCAGAACCATCTCGCACCTCTTAATAGATAAAATAGGTATTAAATCCATGAAATTGGATACTTGTTCTTTATTATGACCCGGTTCAAGTGATGATAGTAAAAAATATTGTGAGTGGTCATCCACCTTTTTCATGAAAAAAATTAGAGCTGCTGAGGGGGATAGAAAGATTCTTATTAAAACCTTCGCTTGATGGTCCTATAACAACACTGTCACATCTCAGGTATCATTACGGGTCATCTAATACACCATTAAAGATATTAGAGTGGTCTCTGAATGAATATTGGTGAAAATAATATATATTCCCCTCATAGTTGGTCTTAGAATTCCATCGGGGAAGATGCCCATATAATACTCCACTATTTAATGAATCCAGATGATAGAAGTTCCAACTGCGCCAAGGGATAAACTCCCCAATTGAAAGGTAATGGGTTTCATCTTACTACTCGCAATACCAACTCGGACTACCATGAGATCTCTCTCTATCATGAAGGAAAATAATGTCACATATATCTGAAGGGATTGGACTCATGTTCAGTGATAGTCTATCAATTCTCAAAACATGGACTACCAATCCCTTCCCAATATGATGTTAAAAGGTCTCATCATGAATACCAAGAGTTACCATGAGAAACTCAATCCACCAAGATATATCTCATACTACTGTTAGATAAGTGATATAGATAAGGGTTCCATGTGGGAACCTCAAGACAAAGATGATAGGCTAAATTCACAATTGGGAGGACCAGCTCTCAGACCAAGAGTAGGTAAGTGGAGGAATGAATCACACCTATGTATAGTAGTACTAAATAAAGAGTATAAGAAACATAAATCATACCTCTAATCATCATGTTATTTTCTAGGTCACAAACATCCCTGCCCTATGGCTTCCCGCGGACCCATCTACCAGCTCCCTGAGCCTAACATGGACTGACTTGTGGTCATGGAGGTGGAAGTATTTCATTGGATCACCATCCACCAGTTGATCCTACTCCTAGATCCCCACTTTCTCCTCTACTAGCTTTGGAACCCAGGGGTCTTCCTTATCCATTCCTAGGAAAATTGGCACTCATGGTTCTACCTCGATCATAGAAGTCTATCTATTTTCTTCCTAAACACCACTAATGGAAGGGTCGGTTAGTCATGGACCATGTTAACATGCCCATTATATGAATAACAACACCCATCTCAAGTCAACCCTAGTCCTCTTCATGGTCCCTGTGTTGCATGAACACATTCTTGGATTTGAGAATGGGTATGCCTCATTTTCCTCGACAAATTTCATCTTCTAGTCATTGTAAATGAATTGTTCCCGAGATGCCTACTGATGGCCCCAGCCTCATGTTGTCCCTCATATAAAAAATATCCATATCACCAGTGCCTGATCTAGCACTCCACTGTATATGGGAATGCACAGGGGTTCCACACTGGCATGTATATCTCTATAGAGACCATTCTCAAAATTTCATTCCTGGAAGTGACTATCCCAATTCATGTCATAGGAAACCTCAGAATATTAGTTAACCTAGTTGAATACTTAGCAACTGGCATCCCTCCGTGTTTCATCCCTACAATCTCATAAATCAAAAATGATCACAAAAATGAAGGGTAGTACTCCTCACAAAATTGTTGCTGTAATTTTTACCATGAGATTAATAACTCAGGATGAATCTATATGAATAGTCTCTACCAGTTCTCATATACTCTATATAAAAGGTTTGATTCCATCATAACCATCTATTCAATCATGGTCCACATAAGCCTGAAAACTGATATGACTGACTCAATCTAATCCTTTGATACCTGGGGATCTAGATCGATGTGGAACCTTTGTGGCCTTTAGTGCAGGAACATGCGGAGTGTGCTAATTCTGTATGAATCCTCATCCTTTTAAATTGGTGTAATCTACTTCTCAATAGGTATGATTGTTTCCACCTGCCCACCTAGAGGAATTATCTTGAAATATGTCACATGAACTGAGGGATCACCACTCATTGAATAATATTAATCATCCTAAATTGATAACATGTTTCGTTGTCTTTGTCGAGGCATCCTTAAAGTAAACAAGATTCACCATGGTCAGATGAGAATATATATATGGGGATTTGACTCAAGAAGGAAATTAAAAGGACTCAATACTATATGATTCATGTAAAAATGTTACTTGTGACCAATTTATTAATATAATAATTTGAAAATCATATAGTCGTATTCCTGTTCTATAGATATGTTGGCTGCTGAACTAACATTGGGTTCCCTAGCCTGAATTCATCACTTGAGACACTTTGAAACTATTTCCCAAAATTCCAAACCAATACACTTAAGGGGAAAAAATAAAAACATCATCCTGATGTCAAACAGTCTCTAAACTCACTGTATATAGACCCGACCCACTAGGTCTCACTTAGATAGTGGATGGTTGGGCTACCACAACCATAAGCCTACCTCCATAGGCTAGGGGCTAGTGAGAAGCACCAAAAAGGGATAAGTAAAATGGGTGGTCTTTTCCTAATTTATCTATATAGACACACCCAACCGTCTTCATGCATAATTGATGGGAAATAATAATAAATTATCATGTAATCTAGAGTGAAAACCATGCATCTAATAATATCGAGGAAAATAAAAAATATTACAAAAAGGTAAACAAAAATATAATGTGAAAAACAAATTCCCCTATAGAAAATATGTCACATCCGGAAAATAACTGCAATAAAGTAACTATGATAGAGCCTAGCTCATGATATTGATGCTCAAACACCATATGTGGTCTATAAAACCGAGTCTCCCTATGCTACAATAACATCATCACCAATCTATCTATCATCTTCATAAGACAGGACATGTATGGTATAACCCAAATATGTTAAAAAAGAATCCACTATGAGGGAGGAAGGGGATCACCAGCTCCAAATTCTATCCAATGTTGATGAGTCTCCCTACAACTCCAAATTCCTATCAATGATACTTTGTATCTCACTTTTCTAGATGAGATTTCATGAGGAGGACCCTCACCTCGCCACAGCCCCACAACCTGGGGGAGAGAAATCTTCAAAAGAATGAGGACTTATTCCCTAGAAAGATAAGGGGATCTCACTCATTAGATATAGGACCCACACTCTTGTAGGGGAGTGAGATATATATCTATTTTTGGAATATGGGGGATACATTCCCTGGTGTGATAGGGAATTATCATCCCCATATATTGAGTACAAGATCCTTAAATAGGGGAGTACAATCTAAACCTGGAGTAATGATTATGGCGGCCCACACCCTCATACCACAGGGGAGTGCAGTCCCCATAGACAGAGGACCCATGCCCTAAATAAGGGAGTACCATCTCAATCTGGAATAAAGAGTACAGAGGGACCTGTTCCCTGGTTTGATAGGGGAGTATCATACCCATATATAGAGGACATGTGCTCTAAATAGGGATGTACCATATCTTCTAGAAATCTCACTAATGATCCTACCAGATCACTATCGTTATCATGTATTACGTAAAAAACATACCACTTGGAACATTTCACCTCACAGCATGAAAGCCACTATAAATTATCCCATCACATTATACGTGGTAAACTAATTATTATTGGCTACTCACAATCCAAAATAAGAGTATAGAAAAAATTTGGATTCGTACATGAGACTCTTCATAGGTCCCCATGGAGAAATCATGAAAACTCCAATATGTCTATGAAAATGTTGATGAATGTCAAAATAGATCACACCCTTATGATCCTTTGGGAAAAAACAAAGGATATGATATTTTATTCCCAAAATAATTCCCCATAAAACACAGACTTTTCTATATGCATGTACATACATTGCTTCAGGGGCCCGAGTCATGAGTTTGAATTAAATATTCATCATTTTTCTTCAAACAACTATCTCAATATTATAGTCATGATACCTTAGACAGTGCATTTATATAGTGTCTCATAGAAAATTTATTCTAATAATATTAATAATTACAATAATACTATCAATATTATCATTATTATAATTATTATTAATATATAAGACAAAAGAGATGGGGTCTGGATGGACCTCCTCCCACCACCTATCATACACATCTCATGGATTCGTCCACCATATTTTATTTTATTATTCAATCATACTCTTTCAATTTGGTTAAATACATCCTCTATCATTGATGTATTATTGTTATCATAATTTTATGTCCATTAAAGTGAAAAATGATTTCCCTATCCCCATGTTGGTCTCTCCCCACTTGTAGGAGTTTGGCACCTTATCTCTCCAAAATATGGTCTATCATTATTTGAATTAAATAAACAACAAAAACAATAATAATAATAATTTGGTTATTGATATTATTATTAAAAATAATTATTACCTTGAAATTCCCTCCACGATTGGCTAGAAATCATATTCTGATTGTTCTTCTCTGAAAACCATCTGCATCTATCTGTAACAAACACAAATCCATGGACGCTCCTCCCTTGTGCCTGCTACTCGATACCATTAGCCCTATGGGTCCCATATCTAGGATTTCTCACCTAGGTCCCATTTATTTCATCAATACATTTGAAAAAAATTATCCTCATGTTTTTCATGTTGTTGTAACGAATCATAGTGTTTGATCGGACTCGAACCCACACTGGAATTGTCGAACCACGACCCCATAGTCCAACGGGGAGGAACACAATGAACAGTGAAGGTAAAATCACAAAAACAATGTGAACCATCATTTTAAAAGAGTTCTTGGATAATGAATATAAAAACTAGGTGATATACATTTTAATAAGGGTTTTAACAGATCAATTATACAATAATGTAGTTGGGATCATGTGAAATAATAAATAAATCACATATCAAAGGTATATAATTTATCCAATCTCAATCTTCTAATTGAAAGGGAGAAGTCCATAATTTGTGAGACCTTCCATGATTAAAAATAAACCAATATTGAATAAAACATTAACCATTGATGCAGAAGATGTGATGCATTCACTAGATCTTTCTCCGCCTCTATTTGTATTTCGTTCTTCGTTAATTTTCAATCAAGCATTGAATAACGCTCTCCTCCTCACCTCAGATATAAAATGGTTCAATCGTGCAACCCTTGGAAAACTATCATAAGAGGGTATTAATTGAGTATTTTAATTATGTCATTTAATAAAACAAATAAATAAATTATTTCTTTCTTTTAATAAAATGCACTCACTATGGTTGCCTTAATAGGATGTTGGGCACCGACCAACCTTAGGTTGCACCTATGATATATACCATATTCTTGATTAAATTGTTATCTAAGATTTAATATTATAAAATATTTTCAATAGATATTAAATTATTTCTAAAAACTATGCATGTGTGATTTTAATATATTTAATATTTTTATAATATCAATTTTGGACTCACTCGGCCCCAAAATCTCAAATCTTTTCATCATATGGTTCTGAAAGTATTTCATAATATTTTTCCAGGTCAAAGAAGTAAAAAATAGATTCTAAAATATTTTACCATTTTTCATCCTACATTTCATCTTTTTATATTTTTATGATATTAAAATAATTTAATAAAGTATTATTTTTCATAAGATATCATTAATTATATTTTTACCCTATCCGAATAATTATCATTTAATGATGTAAATATAAAAAGATATTTTGAATATAAACAATTTAATAATAAACAAAACAATATTATCAACCTTAAAATTCCTGTGATAACATAAATATTCAAATAAATATTAATTTTTATTATTTTAAATAATCTTCATTGATTTCTATACTGCTTCCAAAAGCATTGTGTCATTATTCTATAAGGGATTAAGTTAATTATATAATCACATAAATTTATATATAATTTTCATTATAAAAAATTATATTGTTTAAAATAACCTTTAATATTTATTCATAAATTATTTTCTTTCTAATGGAAAAATATAGTATAAATTAAAAATATATTTGATATTTTGTAATTTTATTTACATGAAATAATATATATGTCATTTTTAAGGAAAAATAGCACAAAAACATATATTAAAATATTAGATCTATATGGATGAAGTTATCCAATAAAATTAAATAGAGGAAATTGATCGGTTGATTTTCTGGCCTCATCCCAAGGTTTGACCTTGTTAGAACCATTTTTCTCATACTTTAGTGAAAATTATTTACAACAATTATTATTCAAAATGACCAAAAATAAAGTGTCTTATTTTGAAAATTTTAAACACATGATTAAAAATATGGTATTAATTTTTCAAGATTCAATATATATATATATATCTAATAAACCAATTTTATTATAAATATCTAAAACATGATGAAAAAGAGTTTTTAGAAAAAAAATTATCTTTAAAAATTAACTTATATCAAAATCATGAATATTGTTTATTCAAATTAAACTAATTTGATTATTATAAATAATATGGATCCTAAGTAAAATTATTTCTAAATCGAAAATATAATTTTTATTTTAAATTATATTATTTAATGAAAATGAATGAGAGTATTTCAAAAATATTTATTTTGTAATATTCACTGAAAAATCAGTCATTTCAATAAAAATCTCAAAATTTCACCATATTATAATTTTGATATGAATATTTCTATAATGTCGGTATTTTTAAAGAATGAAATTTATAAAAGTGTAATAAATTAATTATAATTTCATGAGTAAAATTCCATAAAAATCAATTTTGAAGACAACTCATTTTTGAATCAGAAAATAACTTCACTAAAAAATGGGTTCCACTCTAATAAGAATTAATCAATAAATATTTATTAAGTATGAAAATTATACATTTATTTAATAATTAATTTAATCATATTCATACAAACCAATTCAATGGATTGGTTATAAAGGTCACATTTTACTAAAAATATTTTTATAATACATCTCAATTCACATAAGTCTATGTCTTGTGTGTTAATAAATTTATCAAACTTTTTATTATTTTAAACTAAATTTTTAGGGTGTTACATTCTTACCCTTAAATAAATTGAACCCACATAGTTTTATCTCAATCATCAAAGGTTCAATATTTGAAAATAACTTTATTAGAAACCCACATATAATAGAGGGATAATAAAAATTCCTTTTAAAAGGAAAATTGGGTAATATAAAGGTAATCAGAAATAACATATAATTAGGTTCCTAGATATAGAGGACATATATGGGAACTTAATATATATACTTAGAGGATAAAACTAAAATTCAAGGACCAATAGAGGTAGATAAATAACATGATCATGAAAAAGTTACTGACCACATAACGATAAATCAATGAAAGGTGAAAAGACTATCATTTCATCAAAAATTAAGGTAAAAGGATTATATTTTTATTTCAAGATCCCTTTCTGAATATTGAGTTATTATTTTAGTATCTACATATGTAAAATTAAAAAATATTAACTTATTTCATTTTTTTTATATCCCAATAACAATTTTATCCTTTTATTGGGATTTAATTAATTTCCACTTAATCTCTTACTCCATGTAATAAATATTCAAGATGAGTATTTATGTGCCTGAAGAACTAAAATTTAATTTAAATGGATTGTAAGATCTATAGATTAATATAAATTAATTCCTAAAATATATAGATATCAACCAATATCTAAATTATTAGTAAATTTTATCTAATATAGATAAATCATAATTTTAACTCTAAAAATAACACATGAAGTTTAACTTAAACAATTCTCTAAATTATTAACATTAAAACTCTTCAAAAATATGTCTCACTAGAGTAAAATTCCAAAACATTATAAGGAAAGTCCATAAATTTACAAACATCACATATAATTATTACCCCATATAACAAAAATTAACTCTTAATGTCACATACCAAATATGTGAATACCTTGAACAAACATTCTTCTAAAACATGATAATAACCTGAATCACCATAAAACCTCAATAAAATTTACATGACTAAAAATATTAACTCTATCCTTATTCCTCAAAAAATCATACATTATTAAATATATTTCATAAATAAAAAAAATTAAATAAACTTCCTCAAATATCACTTTTTCAAAAAATTACTAACCATTTAAAAAGACATCAATAAAATCTAATTGAATGTATCAATTTCAATCATCTATTTATCACAAATTAACATTATTAACAAAAAATCAGGCACATATTAATGGATATCCTTTCCTTGAACATGTGCTTTTAAAAATATAATCATACCACTAAATTACTTTTCTCACTTATTGGTACCATTCAACATTGGCATTCAAATCCATAAAAAAAACCCACTGCGGAACAATCCTTAGATATTTCATAATTTTTATAACCAGATTTCATTGACATTATGCGTATATAATATTCTTAGCAAAACCCAATAAATATAAAATTCAATAATTTATCTTTAGTAATTATCATAGCATAGGTCCTTCCTTAGTATTGGAGTTAACCCATAGATTAGTTAATTCACAAAGATAATTAGCTTATTCCCTAAATATAACACATTAAATTATAAATGGTAACTTATGATGAAATATGTATCCTGATATCAAACTCTTCATATTTCCTTGGATGATAAATGCTATATTCCTTTCTTTTTAACACAGAAAACATATTCTCATTCCTCTAACCCAATTCCATGTGTGCTTTTTCCCACATAATTTACATGTAAGAAACTGAATCTTCTTCCCTCTATGATCTTTATGAAACTCCATTTTCCTCTTATTAGCTGTGTTAAAAATATCACCTAAATTAATGTTTTTAATTATTTTATGAAATGTATTGTTATAAATAATCACAATATTTTACATTCTACCACTAATTTTACAAGGTTTATCATGAAAACAATCATTCGATTGTCCATCACATTCAGTTTTAAAACAATTCCACCTAGTTACTACTATTAACTAAAAAAGAATAGTGTGAGTAGGATTAATCATACTAGGAAGCCACATAATCATGAAAATTCATTCATATTATTTTTTATCATGACACTCTCTCTTCAATATATTATAGACTAGGTTTGACCTAGGATATTCACGGTAATCATATATTCAAGTAATTTATAATATTTGATAAATAAAGTGTGAATTAACCCAATCATATCCACCTTCAATATTATACCATGTGCGCAATAAGGGTATAGTCCATGTGCACCAAATTGATTATTCAGATATACTTGACCAACTCTTTCTGAGTTTATAAGCACTATATGAAACAATTTGAATACTATTTCTACTTGTAGCATCCATACAAGGATGTATTGTTAAGAAAACCATAGAATCTTAACTTTATAAACTCTATGATTTAATCATATACATGAACTTATCTTCATGGTTTTTACAAAATTTATCTAAACCTAATATCTAATAATTAACAAAACCATGCTCTAATACCAACTATAGTGAGTCATATATTTCATAAATAGATATTACATCTTATTATATGAATATTCAATAAATAAAATTATGATTCACACTAGAACAATAACAGATTAGAGTCTTCTTATATTTTATAGATAAATATATTATTTAATAAATTGTCTTCAATATCATACATAAATATCTTACCAAATATTACATTTCATAGAAATATCTTTCTTGAAAACTTTCTTCATAACCTATGGAAGTAAAAAAAAGAAAGGGTGATCTTAGATGCTCATTAGGGGTAAAAGGAAATATATTAATGATCAGATAAGAATAACTTGATCATACAGGTATGGGAAATTGTATCAAAATTTGAAAATCTATACCCCCACATATCATATATCATTATCTTGTAGCATAGAATAAATCCTAAAATTTTATAAGACATGAATCATAAAGGAATTAAAGAACATGAACAATTAGATCATAACATTGGCAAAAAAAATAAGTTTATAGAATACACATCAACATAGAAAAATGTTTCCTTAGTCATGGATCATTTCCAAGAATATCATATTGGATTGGGTTCACTACACATTATATCATTTTCGTATTCCATTTTGACTCCCCATACTATAATATTTGAAAAATTATATTATAGAACTATACTCACTACCCATTCATTCACTTACTATCTCATGAGATATCCAACTTGACACACTGAATTGGAGAGAAATATAATTTCACGACCACCCATCACATTATCATAATCTATTAATAATAATTCCACATTATCATAAAATATTAATCATATATTATAACCCATGGAAAAGAAAAGGTCTATATAAACATTTCAACAAATCATCACAGCATTCCCGATGTAAAATAATTATCCTCCAAAATAATCTCATAATCATACCCATAAACCACATAGAAAAACAATAAGGATGGTACCCTTGCATCACATCCCCATTAAATTATATCATAAATAAAAATTCCTTCAAAATATCACTTGGAATATTTCATGGGGAAAACCTTTTTCATTTTGGATTCACTTCATTAAAATATAAAAATTTCAAAAATAATATGGAAATCATTTTCTTTTAATATAACCATGGAAACTTATAATTTCCCCAATAGAAATTCATAGATAGAAAATCCAGATTAAAATGAGAAATTTGATAACAACAAATGAAACCTTAATATCTAAGATAATCCCATTTTCATAATATCTCATCATGCTTATTGTACATACGTGTTGTGACCCTATGTTATTGATATGAATTTATTTGACTATTTAAGATAAATTCTTCGTTACACTATGTCCATGAAATTTTATACAATGGTTACACTTCAATCTAAGGGATGAGATATCAAATTCTATAAATATATAAGGTAGATGACCTTACTCAACTTATTTATTAAAAATATTAAATTCCAAATGATCCCAACATACCCTACCTACCAAGAACTAAAGGACTCATGGATTTGGTTAGTCTATAAAAGTTTGTGAGTCATAAAAACCCGTAATAATATTATTAATGTCTAAGTGCCATGACATACACTCATATATAGGAATATGTGATGAAACACAAACATGACTAATTCAAATGGAGGAGATATTCTCATAATCTTCCAACGTAGAGACTACTAAGAATGTAATTAATGAGAATAAGTGTAATCTATATATAGGTACTCGCTGTTGAAAGCCAAAATTTTATTTGTACAATTATAGTTTTTTATCCAACCATATTAATATATATAAGAGTATATTCATATAATTTCAATGTTCATATAATTGAGGAAAAATATTATGACCTTATCAATGAAAAAGATAATCAATGACATTATTATATTAAATTCAAGAAGAATAATCAACCATAAGTAATAAAAAAATTTAATAATATTAAAATATTAGAATATACATCTAATATAAAGTAAAAAATAGTTGGTTCTAGAAAAAAACTCCTAAAAAGGTAATAAACATAAAAATGGCTTGTTCAATATAAACTCAACCACCTCTTAATGCACAATAAAGAGGCAAAAATACACACCATGGATGAAATTATAAGAGGATATGATAGATTTTATTCATATTCACTCTAATAACCCATTATAATAGATTTGAGTGTGATATTAACCAATTAGTTAAGATAAATTAGTTGTAAAATGACCCTAAATAACCAATAATTTAACAAATAGAGTCCTAGGTTGATATTAAAGTAACATATTTTAAAAATATATGAGTCATAGGGAAATATATATTCATATTTATGTTTAAATATTCAAATATTTGATGTTATAATAACTATTTTTATTTTCATATTTTTTTTGAAATAGAATCATAGAAAGGATGCTGAGAAATGTATGAATCCAAAAACCACTATGTCTTCTAAATGAATAATTGACCATAGTTTAATGGTTTTAGTATAGGATTATTATGATAGAGAAATTGAGCTTCTTTATCTTACCTATGGTACTCATGTTGATATCTGCAAAGATATAAAATCTGTATACTTTTAGTTTCTTTCGTTAGTGACTAATATTTATGAATTATATTCTAGTATATTCTAAAATTTATGTGGATCATGTGATACATTTAAGGATTATTCCTCCATATTACGACATTAATGGACTGGAAACATAAATTAAATAGATTGAATAACCATGAAAATTGATTTTACGGTAATGTTATATTTTGGGATGTAACTATTGAAGAAAAGATGACTGAGGGATAGATAACTCTTAGTTTTAATATACACTTTATGTTCAAAAAATAATGGTGTGATTTAATTTTGAAAAATTATGTTATAATGTATTAGTATCTTTTAGATTGATAATTGATATATGATATTTTTGGTGATGTTCATCACATTATTAATATTGTGGTGTATATTGGTTGGTTGGTGATTTTATACCATTTTAAGTTTAAATGTTGTGTTAATTTTCAGAACTATGTATAGTTACTCTATAATTTAATGTCTTGGATATTCAAATGTTTTTTTGAAAATTATTCTATGGAAAATATAAGACTATGATATATACATACTTGGGTGTATAATTGTTTCAAAGAATAATATTGTTTAACTAAATAAAAGTAACTCGGTATATCCTTAGAGAGTAAGGTAAATGTCATATTATAGGTTATACCTCTAATGAAAAATATGTTAATAATACTCTATCATACTTTCTTCAATTAGTAATAATTAAAATTTTGACGGTGTAGTTTATTTAACGAGGGAGAATGCAACAACCAAAGATTATATGTAATACCAGAGACTAAATTATAGTAGTTGAAAATTAATTGTTAACTTTAAAATTTAATGTCACAAAAAATATAGTATTATAGTATTAATATCTATTTTGAAATTACTAGGTCAAAATAATCCTACAATTAATTTTTGAAATTTTTGAATAGAAATAAGCTTTTCTGAATAATTAAAAATATATTATTTAACTATTCCTCCATATATTTATAATACTGTATTATAATATTTTTAATTAAAAATTTATTTAATAAAAAATTGAACTAAATAATTTTAAGATCGATTAGAGGTAAAAGGGAAATTTTTTAGGATACAGTTATTTGTTTAGAAAACTATTTTTTGTAAAAAAAATGTCAATCCATTTTAATTAATTAAAAAATATTTAATGAGTAATGATTTAACTTAAATTTATATATTATATATCTAAAAATATGAATTTAAATCTATAAAATTACCATTACTAGTCATATAGTTCACATAAAATCATATAGTTCATGAAAAATAGATTTCTTGGAAAACCATTTTTCAACACGATTTGCATGTTTATTTTAAAATTAAACTCCTTATATTTTTTAATTTTATCTGATAAAATGGAATCCATATTATTAATTGACATAATTAATATTATATAATAACATTAAATTATGTTTTTGTTATAATGAATAGTAAAAATAGTAAAAAAGTTAATTATCCATGTTAAGGTCGAAACGGGTTTTCTGTGGGATAGACAAAAATATAATGGTATGTTTTCCAATTAAATTGGTAAAATACTATTTAATATCCATATTTACACATTATCCTATACCAAATTATAATATACTGTCATTTTGATGAATTTTTCTAGAGAATCACTATATTATTTTTTATTCCTTTTGGATGCTTCCATGTAGTTTCAAATAAGTTCCCCTACCCCATATATAAAAAGGAACCCCATCACCTCACTACTTCACAAATAATAAGCCATTTATATTTACCAAACCCTAAAAAATATCTCAAAAAATTCCCTATCAATATTCTATAATTCTTCCTCCCAAAATACCAACCCTTGGGTCCTTAAGAAGAGAACCAAATGATGTTTCTCTAAGAAAAGGTAATCATATTAACAAATCACTTTGTCTTTATTTGTTATTTTACAACAATAAATTATTTCTTAACATGTAAAATATAATATCAAAAATATCAAACATATAATATGATTTTATTTTGTTAATACAATAATATGTATCTGTCACATTCCCTAAAAAATGGGATACAAAGTCATCGCTTATGTCTATGGTGGAATATCGCCTCGCAAACTGATATAATTTCATTTCCATCACCAAATCAAATATATAGTAATAATGGTGGAAATAATGAATATATAAGATAAATATGATATGATATGAATCTTATAAAATTCATATATCATCCAATTACTTTCCAATTCACCCACTATGTTAATGATATAGTTTCTCGGGCATATGTACGACCTACCGACTCCATGAGGTAATATAATTCATTTTCCCGGAAAACCCATGAACGTTGATTCTAAAATTGTTTATATTTAGTAATATGATATTTATAACATGAATATAACTTGGGATATAATGGTTATGTGACTTATTACTATGAGCTGGAAATTCCTTGACAAAATACTCCTGAGAAAATGAAGGAGTTTACACCTGAGACAATGAAATTAATGAAATATTATTAGTGATCGGGTGGTAAGATGTTATAAGAGGATAATATATGATATTAGAAATATTAATATGATTCCAGTATGAATTAATAATATATTTAAAACTATTATAAAGTATTTTAAATCTTGTTCGACTAAAGGAAAGTGTGAGGTAAGGGATTTCATCTCAATTTACATTGCATTGAGAAATATTTATTATTATGAACCTATTAACTTTTATGTTTTTTATATACTTTCCATTTGATGTAAATAACATGAATACCTACTTAATAGTGATTAATAATTTTTCAATTCAAATTTATTCTTTCGAGGTGTTATAATTTAAGAGCTATCAACGAGGTAAGAATCTATTTTACAATCTCACATTCTTTAAGAATTTATTTTACATTAATTTAAGGAATATAACAATTAATCCTTCATAAGTTCCAATAAATTTATTTTACTATCAATATTTAAGGAGTTTACTTATATATTATTAAAATTTTCCTCCCATTCATACTTTTTTTAAGCAATGAATGTTTTATGAAAACAGATGCTATTTCTCTTTTAATCAGATATATTTTTCTTCCATGTCCATGTTTTTAAAAGACTATATTAAAAAATTCCTTTTTTTTCTAATATTATGTACAAAAAAAAATTTTAGTAGTACGTAAATTTTAAAAAGTTTGTGGAAGTAATATTATTAGTTTTTTTTAAATTTGTACCATCAACATTATTTACAAAAAGGTGAAAGGGGTTGTTTTTTACGTATACGATGATAGTAGACATTCCAACCATCATAACTGGTTTAAAAAATATATCTTCTTAAAAAAATTCATAGGTTTTAAAAAGAAACACATTTCCTGAAATTTCATTTTAATATTTACCTCCTATTCCCTTTATCATTTCAGTGGACATTATTTTATGAAAAAACCAACATTTCTGGTGAACCAATGGTCATCTCTTATCTCTTATTAATTTTTTGACGATTATATTCTCTTGAAAAAATCACTTTATTATTATAATTGTACATTAAATTTTCCTCAAATATTAGTATTATTTAACATGTATATACTACATTATTAGACTATATATCATTTCTAATTATGGTTTTTTTCATTGAAAGAAATTTTATTGACTAGGGAAATATTGATATTCCATATTTATTATTCAATATGTATATTTATTGATAAAGAATATTTTTCATAAATTAAATAGGTCATTCATTATATGAGTTACTCTTTGGATTTTTTGTTATTGGGGGATCCTAGAATTATATATCCCCTCGATGCATTGTATCATGAGACAAATTAGTTGGACAAATTAAATGGGGTTCTCCCATTATTTTAAACTTTCTTCGTGCAGTATCTTGATAGAATAGATGTCGTCATATCTAAGATAATGAAGGCTAATATTAAGAATATCCTTAATTTTGAACTTATTTTTAATTATACATGAGACTTCTTATTTTATTTTATTTGTGGATTAATTTTTTTCTCAAGTTATTGATTTAATGGAATGTGTTTTCAGTTACTTAACTTAATATAATGATTTTATTCACAAGTTATTGATTAATTGAATGTTTTTTCAGTTATATAACTTACGATATTGATTATTTATTATTAATCAT
Source organism: Viscum album (assembly GCA_963277665.1). Lineage (NCBI taxonomy): Eukaryota > Viridiplantae > Streptophyta > Magnoliopsida > Santalales > Viscaceae > Viscum > Viscum album. The sequence continues at coordinate 50,657,770 of OY728130.1, read as the reverse complement.
GATAACTTTTGTTCTACATAACCGTTGATGAAAATTTGGTCACACCCTTATTTAATTTACTTTCCTATAGATATGTAGATGAATTATTTGAATTATTTTAAATGATGTTGACTATTTTATTTTTTTATATTATATATTCTAATCCAAGTGTTAGTTCCGTGTCATGCATGTATCTCGTTCAACAATACTACTAAACAGATCAGCCCTTCAAGGTTAGAACCCTTGTATCTATGTCAATATAGTAATGTATATATCAACTCTGGGTTTCTAGACTTGGGGTTGTTATAGTTGGTTTTAGAGAACTTTTTGTAGAAACAATGGTAAATAGAATTAGGAAAAAATATATTAAGGAAACTAACCCAACGATATACCATGAGAATATGTGAAATTGTGGAATATTATCCTAAATTTTTAGTAAGGTTGATATTTTGAGGTCTTTCCTAGAAATATATATTTTGTGGAAATTATAAGTGGATGGGGTTTTACCATAGTTGTATATAGGGGTAATAACTCGAAAAAAGGGTGAACTAGAATTTTATTTGATCGTCACATAGTGCGTGAAATAGGAATTGTTGCCCACTTATTTTGATACTCTTGGGAGATATTATTAGGATAATTCAAATTTTATTTCCAAACAATTATGAAGGCTTTAAATGTATTTTTATGATTTAATTATTTTCAAAAATAAACCAAGATTATGACTCAGAGATTAACAATGCATAAATTATCAATTTATGTTAATCATTTAAACAGAATTAAAATATTAAATTATGATTTAAAATTCAATATTTTATGAGATAATATATTCTATTCTATTTTTTATAAATGGTACGTAGAAGATTGATGGTTATCAATACTCATGGACAATGTAGATATTTTCTTATTGATAACAGCAATATAACTAGAATCGGAACTGAGTAGATCAAAGATATATTTTAGGATATAAATGAGGTTCTGACAACTAACCTTTATCGAATAGAGAAACCTTTTTTCCATAGTTTTATTCTTCAGTCTTCAGTTGTGTAATGTGACAAAATCACCTATAATTTATTGGGACTAAAAATCCTTTGGGAACTGTGTAATGCATTAAGTCACTCAAAAATATCTTTCTGGACTTGGGATGCATTGAAAAAGATAATTTTTATATTGGTATTAAACTATTTGAAAGGAAATTCTAATCAATGGTGGTCAATAACCCAAAATAATGTGGATGAATAGGAAATAGAAAACATAGAATGGAGAGATTTTAATAAAAACATTCATCAACAAATATTTCCCTCATGAGAAATTGACTGAAATGAATATAATGTCACTTAACTTATGAAAAAAGAAGAATAAAGTGTTGTGGAGTATATGCATACAATTACAGGACTATACAGGTATTATATAGATTAAATAAGATATAAAAAATTAAATATTAATCATTTAATTGAAAGAATTCTGCCACTTTTTGAATAGTAGTATTTTCTTGAATATTTTCAACATATATTGAAAAGGTTTTATACCCCATTAAAACAAAGAAAGAATTTTCTAGATCCTATATAATCAGTGGTAATCAAGGGAAGAATATTTTAGTTAAATTAAATAAAAAATTAACACATCATATAAGAATGAAATGAATCAATTTACCTCGTGTGAAAATATGTGAAGAAACATCTTGGAAAACCTTTGAAGGGCATGGGGGTTTTTTGCAATTGTGGTCATTTGGGTCATTTGGATAATGAATGATAGGGGAATAAAAAGAAATGTATTTTAAGATTAATAATTATATAAAAGGGGTATTATTCACACAAATCGCCCAAGCAACAATGAAAGATACCACATAAGAGACTAACGGGATAAGAAAAAGCTTACAAGATCACTATAGTTAAGGTGGAAGTTATTAATGATACTGTGGAACGTAATTTAATCATATATTAAAATTTACCCAATTCATTTTTTGATTTTTAATCTTAACACTATTTTATATCTTCCATATTTTAAAAAAAATTAGATATTTCCCTAGCACCTTGAGAAGAGAGTTATAAGTCAAAACTCTTAGGGGAAATCTCACTCTGATATGGATACATAAGGAAGTTACCATTATGACACAAAAAACACTATTTTTTTAATTTCTTATCCTATCTATGTTTGACATAGAAATAATCCTTTGTATGGATTATATTTCAAAATATAAAACAAAATTGTATCACAAGGATATGTAAATTATGGTTTGTGATGAAGAATATGAATTTTATATCTTTAAAGTAGTGACATCCTCATTTAATTCATAACTAGATCAACCCATAGTAACTATTAATAATGATATTCTCAGTAAAGAATATTAAAAAATAAATATGGATAGACATGTTAATATTCAAATTGATGTTGTACCAATTGTATAGGATTACACTGATGTATTTCCTATGTAATTAGCTAGATATCCACCAGATCATGTAGTCATTTTTTAATCGATTTAATCCCTGGTGAAAAACCTATATCAATGGATACATATAGTATTTTTACTATGGAGTTAGTGGAGTTTAAGATAAAAAAAAGTAGTTGTTTGATAAGGTATTTATACACCCTATTGTTTTACCTTGGGGTGCCCCTATTCTTTTTTTTAATAATAAATATGGATCCATGAGGCTATGCATTGATTTTGGTTAAATCAATCCTATTATGATTAATAAAAATTACCATCTTCCTTGCATTAATGAATTATTCAATCAACTTAATGGAGGTTAATATTTTTCAAATGTTGGCCTTTTCGCTAGGTGTAATCTATTATGAGTAAAGAAAGAATGCAGTCTGAAGATAGAATTCTAAAATAGGTATGGACATTATGAGTTTATAGTAATTCCATTATAATTGACTAATGCCCCATCGGTTTTTTTAGATCCAATTAAGAGAATATTCATAAATATCTTGGTGATTTTTTTGATATTCATTGATTATATCTTGGTGTATTCTAAGAGCTATGAGGACTATGATAATCACTTTTGGATCATTTTTTATACGCATATATAGAAAAAAATTATATGAGAAATTTTACAAGTGTGATTTTTGGCATCAAGAGTTTTATTTTCTTGGATATATTGTCTCTAAGGATGTAATATCAATTGATCCTATAAATAAAAATGTAGTCAAAAAATTTCCAACACCATAAGACATAACTGAGGTACACTATTTCATTTGATTGGAATGTTAATATCAGTGATTCCTTTAGAATTTTTCATGATTGACTAAATCATTAACAAAGATTACACATAAAGTGGTTATGTTTTTATGTAAAAAGAAATATGAATAATATTTTCATGAATTAAAGTTTATATTGTTCAATGTTATAATTTTGACTCCACCTATACGAAATGATGGATTTTTTATATATAGTAATACATTGAATAAGAGACTTGGTTGTATAATTATGAAAAATGATAAATTTATTACATATCCACAAAGCTAGTTGAGGTATCATTAATTGAGCTATAAAATCCATGATCTTTAGCTAGTAGATGTAATATTCATTTTAAAGATAGGGATATGTTATCTCAATAGTTAAATATGTTAGATATACAAAGACTATAAGAGGATAAAATACATATTTTCACAAAAATATCTCAACAAGAGGCAAAAGAAATAGCTCGAGCTAATCTATAATTCTTATTGATCAATACACTACCACCCATGGAAGGAAACTAATGTAGTCGATGCATTTAGTTAGATAAGTCAGGGATTTCTAAATGAAATAAGTATTGATAGGTATCCTATGTTTATAAAACAAGAAAATCTAGATATTGGATTTGTTTGGGAAATGGAGACATCACCAATTTCTAAAATGATTGTAGAACCATCATATTAGAAAAATTAAAAATCTATTAATATGATGATGATAATTTTTAGAAGAATATTAAATAAGTGGATGATGGTAAATTGGCAGTTTTCTTTTGTAAATATATAGTTTTAAAATTTAGAAATAGAATATGTATTTTTTAAAAATGTTGGGGCCAAAGCCTCAATTTTCTATTTAAAGAAAAGATATCTTTAGACTTGGTAGAGGGTGACCCATTACATAGCCCGAAATCCCAAGGCCAAGTGGCCTGAATACAAGGCTTGAAAGCCCATTTTTTGGGCCAAAGGACCCCTCAATGAATTGTACTACTACAGTACCCACACTGTTACAGTACCACCACCTCTAAAGTCCCTCAGCCACTACAGTGTCTCCACTCCTACAGTCTACTGCTGCTCTAGTGTTGCTATAGTACTCCAGAAATCCTCCCCTGCACGAATTTGGTCCTAGGTCTTTTGGATGCTAAGTAGGAGCCTTTACCACAAGGGTACAAGCTCATTCATGAAATAGAATTTGTGTTCTCTCTATAAATGATATAAAAATGTAATTTTTTGATGATTCTCACAGCTTTAATTTCTATATACTACCTGGTAGCATCAATATGTATCTGAATTTGAGAGACCATTATTAGTGTGATAAAACTTTTGGAAAAAAATTACGAATCAAAATTCTTAATTTTCCAACAGTGGAAGGCTGAAAGATACATCCTAGTAGATTCATGAATCCTAAACATATTACTTTTTTTTAAATTAAATGATATTACTATATAATTTGTCATAGGACTAATAATGACTCCTCTAAGGGATTATGTAACATAATTTATTTTTGATCGCCAAATCAAAATCTATGCATTTCCTTTCTACCGGAGAAGATTAACCACTTGAGCACATTTATTACTCTATATAAATAATGATGTAATGTATCATGGAATATATATTTAAATTTTCTGTAATCATGATCCCAAATTTATATTTAACTTTGGGAAGATTCTTTAGAATGAACATGATGTTGAACTTTATTTAATCATAGTCTACCATCCCCAGACTACAGTAGAGTTTGGAAGGATTATTCAAACATTATAATACATGTTTTGGTTGTTCTCACATGAATTCCATGGAATATGGGATCAGTGTTTAACTTTTATGGAGTTTAATTTTGATAATAGTTTTGATCAAAGTATTCTAATGGCTTTATATAAAGCATTATATGGAAAGAGCTTTCATACTCAAACTAGTTGGGATAAATTTTGTGAAAGGATACTTGTAGGATCAGAACTTTTTAATGAAATAATGACCAATGTAAACAAAATTATATCTTGTATTAAGCTATCTCAAAAAAGGATAAACATTTATACTAATGACTAGACAAAGTATTTGGTTTTTAAAGTGGAAGATCCATTTCATTCAAATTATCTCCATAGAAGGGTGTTATAATTTTTAATAAGAACTGGAAATGGGGAAGCATTTACATCGAACCTTTTGTTATTAATGAAAGAATTAGAGATGTGACACATCAATTGTAAATTCCTCTAAGCCACTCTAAACTAAATTATGTTTTCCATATATCATTTTTGAGGAAGTAAATTTTTGACATAACACATGTGTTCGCCTATGGAGAAATGGAATTGGAACATGATCTGACTTAGTGTGAAGAGCTCATCCAGATTATTGAAACAAGAGAGAAAGTATTAAGGAATCAGATAAATAAACAACTAAAGGTAATTTTGAGAAATAATAAAATATAGGAAGTGATTTGGAAACTAGAGGACGTTATGATGATGAATAATCATCATTTTTCCAGAAGCAAATATCCATGAAATTTCCAAGGACGAAATTTTTATAGGTGGTAGGATTGTAACACCCAATATTCCATTATAGTAGGTCAATATTCATTAAAAATATCAAAATTTCATGAAAAAAAAAATCTAATTTGATAGTATTAATAACAATTTTGAACTTAATTGGTGAAAATAATCTTAGAATAAAATTTTACATTTTTACTTGTAATTAAGATTTTATAAATAATTAAAAATTGTGTATTTAAATATTCCTATGTCTACTAATTATAATATATTATAAAATATGTAAATAAAAATTTATTAATCATAAATTTTATTTAAAAAATGATATAGTCATTTTTAGTTAAAAATGTATTATTTTTAGAAAACTATTTTTTTTAGAAAACTATTTTTCTTTAAACAGGATTAATGTTGATCCATTTTAATTAATAAATATAATATTTTATGATTAGTGATTTAGATCAAATTAATAGATTATATTTTTAAATATATTGATTTAAATCCATAAAATTATGATCACTAGTCATATAGTTAACATAATATCATATTATGACTTAAAAATACATTTCTTGAAAATGAATTTTAAGACATGATTTGTGCGTTTATTTGTAAATTAAATTATGTCACTTATATTAATTTAATTTAACAGAATAGATTAAATATTTTAAATTATAATAATTGATATTAGATAATAATTTTATCTTCATTTTTTGTCATAATAAATATTAAAATAGTAAAAAAAATTAAATACCGAGTTAAGCTTAAAACAGGTTTACCACATGTTAAATCAAATGATAGGGGTAAATTTGTCATTTATTATTTTAAAAATCTCATTGGATAGTTATATTTAGACCTTATACTATCCCACTTTCTAGTATAATTTCATTTAGAACCATTTGTTCTTCGAAATTACTTTATAATTTTGTATTATTTTCGGAAAGTTTCGAGTGGTTTCAAAGAGGGTCCCCACCCCCATTGATAGAAGGGTGCCTCCTCCCCTCACTTATCCAAGCCTCATACCCTATTTAACTCGTCCAACCACTGAACAAATATCTCCCCAAAATCCTTATCCACAGTATATAGTTTTTAGTCTTCCCAAAATACTAACCCTGGGTACTTAACAATACATCCAAAGAATTTTCTCTCAGAGAAGGTAATCGTCTTAATGAAGTTCTTTATGTTTATGTATTCATTTACAACCATAATTAAGTCTTAACAACTCTAATATAATAGAATAAAATATCTCCCATATAATTATACGTTACTATATTTATATAATAATATTTATCCCCCACCTTCTTCATTAAATTGTAATCAAATCCATCGTTCGTGTGTACAGTGGACTACAAGCGTATGAACCGATGTAATATTATTCCATCTTCGGCTCACAAGGATGGTACTGATAATATAAATAATGAATATATATGATAAATATGAAATGATATTTTTAGTTTAAAATAAATATATCATTTATTTCCTTAACCTTTCACCCATTAATGGAATAATTTCGTCACTCGTGCATATGTATGGCAAGTCATCTCCATAAAGCAATGCGATTAATTTTTCATATAAAAGTTTAAATAATGATTATGAAATTATATCTAATGAGTAAATATGATATTAATAAAATTAATATAATTATTTATATCATGGATCTATATCTTTTTTCCAAGAACTGAAACTTCCAACGCAAAACATTGATGAGAAAATGAAGTAGTTAATAAATAAATCAATGGTAATAATGTAATATTATCAGAAAAAGGGTGGTCAGATATTATAAAAGGATCATATTTGATATTATAAATATGAATTTGGTTCTATTATAAATTAATAACATGTATAAAACTACTATAAAATATTTTAAATCATTCTCAACTTATTTAAATCATTAAGTAAGGGATTTTGTTTCAATTTGCATTATATTTATTCTTTCAATTTGATACACTTTAATAGTTACCGAAGAGGAAATAATCTATTTTACAATCTCAGTTTCTTTTTGGATTACTTTTTTTTAATCATATCATTCACCCTTAATAATATCCAAAAACAATTCTACTCTATAAAAATAAGGATTTTCCATATTTTCCACCACATTTCCTCTATTTTTTAATTTATTCAATAAAATAATTGTTTAAAATAAAAAAATAATTTATTTCCCTTTTAATAAGATATATTTTTATTCTAGGTCTGTTTTTTCCAAAATCGAATTACAAAAGTCATTTTATTTTATGAAATGATTTATTAATTAATATTTAATTTATAATTAACTTTTAAAAGGGTTTGAAAGATATATTTCTATTTTTTCAAAAATTTTCATATTTTACATTCATTATAAAAAGCTAAAACAAATGTTTTTTAATGTATAAGGTTATAATTGACTTCCACTCCACCGCAACCATTTTACAAAAATTTAGCTTCTTATAAATTATTTCAATGGTTTTAAAAAGAAAATTATTTTATGAAAGATAATTTAATTATTAACCTTGCATTAACTTTATTATTCCAAATAAAAATATTTTTTTATAAAACCTATATTCGGAATGAACTGATGGCCATTTTTTAACACTTATTAACTTTTTCGATGTTATATTTTCATGAAACATTTAATTTCATACGATAATTATAAATTTATTTTCCCTTAAATATCCATATCGTTTAAAATGGATTTTCCTATTCCGTAAACTATATATAATTTTTATAAAGATTTTTTTACATTGAATGTTATTTTACTTAATGGGGAAATATTTATATTTCTTATTCTTTACTCAATATAAGTATTTATTGATAAAGAATATTATTCATAAATTTAACAGATCATTCATTCTATGAGGACTTATTTTTACATGCATTAATGAGTAGGGATAAAAATTTTATATCTCATCAATGAATCAGCAGGTCTCATGATAAAAATCAATTGTCTAGATTAAATGGGTTTTTATCCATTGTTTTAAACTATTTGGGTGAAAGGTCATGAAGTTATAGATATCATGATCTCTGAGATTATGAAATTCAATGTAAATCATTTCTTTCAGTGATAAATGTTTTATTGTTATCCATTAGATTTTTTATTGATATTATCCATGGATACCTTTGGTGCTCAATTTATTGATTAAATGGTATGTGTTTTCAGTTATTTACATTTCTATATCGATTTCATGATCAACTTATGTATTAAAAGGAATTTATTTTTAGCTAAATTCACTTTCATATTTGTTTTTACTTATTACTAATGATGACATACATCTTACATAAACCCTAATGATTATTTTAACTCCCCATTATTATTTTTCCATTTCCCATGATATGAAGATAAATTCTTTGAATGAGTTTTAAAGACTTCGATCATATTCATTTGGGATGTTTTAAATTTTATTCCCGAAGTAAAATGTTTATCATGTATGTATTTCATCCTCCAATACTTCTAAATTTGTTGGTTATTTAGGATTAGAACCCATGTATCTATGGAACTTTAATAAAGTATACACTGGATCTTGGTAAATGGAGTTAAATTTGTTACATTTTAAGATATTATTTCCCTTAAATGAGTAATTGTGTTTGATTTCTCACTCAATATGTAACACAGACCCAAAATAAAAAATTTATATATTGAGAAATATATATATTATGTATTTCTGTAAAACCAAATTAGTTTAATTATCTAGAAAAAATAAATGTATAACATTTATAAAATATTTATAAAAATGAATATAATGGTTTCTTTTAAAACCTATGAAATTAAATTGATATAGCTAAAACAACTAATATCATCATTTTTTGTTTGAAATGAATATTTCTAAATATTATCATTTTATGAGATATAAATTTATATTTCAAGAAACTTAGGATCTATGATGATAAAATTTATTTGATATGAAAAACTGGTTAATACAAATTTAATTAGTAAATGATGTGAAATATGAATGAGAATGGTTGACAATATAAAAAATAGTTATATTTCTAGAAAAATAGTTTTTCATGATATCTCATTTTTTTTAAGTTACAATTATACATTTAAAAATTTTAAATATAAATTAATTCTGTAATCATCATATAAATGTTTGATTAAGATGATTATTCAGTATTTTTTCTAAAAATAATGATTTTTATGTTAATATTGTAAAAAACATCTTTTATAAAAATAATGATGCTTATGAAATTATTAATATATAAGTATGATTTTGAAATTGAAGAAACCATTTTTTATACCAAATATGTATTTTATAAGTGACTTTTTAATTTAAAAAAATTAATTTACATACACAAATTTGACATCTAAGAACATTAGTTATATTTTTAAAAATATTGTATTTGATACATTAAACATTTAGTATTTTAAAATTAATAGTCATCACCTTAATAAAATTAATATATTAGTATGTATTTAAAATTTGTAATCTTCTTTACTAAATTATAAAATAAGGACCAATTGGTTTTCATGAATTAATGAAAAATTACTTTTGTAAAATCTAGTTACCTCAGAAAAAAACAAAAGGGGTAAAAAAGGGTTTAACCAAAAGATAAGGACTAAAAATATGATTAAAAAATGTAATAGAATGGGTGTTTTAGGAATTTATCATATATATAAATTCTTAACTCCAATATTTACAGATTATTTGGAAACATTCCTTTAGGGTTTCTTCCTATTATTAAAATTCCCTTAGAATATAACTCAAATGTCATCCCTTTTAACTTATAAAAGGGGAACTCCTCTACTCACTTTCCCTCACCCAGAAACCCAATTATTTAAGAAAAAAATCTATCAAAACCTATTCTAAAAATTATTATAAACCTTAATTATGTTCCTTACTTCTTAAAAGGCTATCCCTCTAAGAATTAACCCCTCTAGAAAAAAGAGATAATCCATTGAGTGTGGTATAGATTTATAATCACGCTACTTTCTTCTCTATTTCTTTTTGTCAACTTATTCAACCTAATGTTTCACTAAAATATATTAATATTATATCATAACAACCATTAATATACTATTATTTTATTATTATTATGTTATAATAATTAACAACCTTTCCCATTTTTATTAAGAAAAATAAAATTCTCTTTTATGCGTTGTACAGACAACCATCACCAAGGTGCAACATGTGTCATTTTCATTCATTTCCTTATAAGGAAAATAATAATAGGGAATTTAATATATAGTTTTTATGTTTATTAAATAATTTATATTATTAAATGATAAACCATATTACTCATCATCCATATTCTATATAAAATTAAATCATCATCCATGTATATCCATTGGCTACCACCGCCATTGGATGATTGGTTTATGATTTGTTTTCCTCAACACCTCATATGGATGGTCATGAAAATAGTTTTGATTGATAAATATGATATTTATTAAATTATTAAGGTTTTTTAAAGACTAATTTGAAAACCTATTAATAATATGATAAAAAAATAATCATTGAAAATTTTGTCATCTAAAAAAGTGTTCTAGGAGAAAAAAATAATATCTTCATAAAATTAAATACCTTTTTGTTATATTTATAAAAATTATTTAAAATTTTAATATATCGCACTAATTTACACTAAATGATATCATTTTGCTTCTATAACTATTGTATTCAAAATGAAACACCAAGGAATCATCCATTAATCATGTTGTGTTTATGTTGAGGTCAATTTAGCCACCACCTTGAACAATGCTATAAATTTATATCATGCACGGTTATGGGAATTTAGTTTCGGGTAATATATGAGATAGATAATTAAATAATGATTTTATTTTTTTATTTTTTTTATTTTTAAAATAAAAAGATAACTCATTATTTATGTAAATACCCTTCATTCTCAAATAATGATAAAAACATGATCATCACCAAATTGGTCTTTAATGATCATAATAAATATTCTCATAAAATAAAATTAAAACATTAAAAATATTTATAGAACATAAATTATAGTACCTTTTATGATATACGAATGGTTACATCTAGAGTAATAATAAGGAATAACACCTCGGTTATGAAACATGTTGAAAATGATCAAGATTACATACACCCGACATTTAAAATGGGTAATAACTAACAAGAATTCATGTAGAGGATGACTATAAATTAAGAGTATAAATAGAAACATATATTTGTAATAAAGTAAATTAAGTTATTAGAATAACATTTTTTGTTACATAAGAGGTTAATGTTTGTTTTTAGAAGTTGGGACTAGAGGTAAGGATAAAATGTATCAAATTTTCACTCCTTGAGACATATTTCTTATTATACACCATGTTTTATTTGGAGTGGTTTATATAATTACCTTTAATATTATGTCTCATGATACTCTCTCATTTCATGATATTTAATGTTTCATAAGAAATGTAATCTCCCAATTTTATTTAAATAAAATGTTTCTAAAGTTGTAATGGTTTTCTTGGCCTCAATTCTACAGAATACATTTTATTCACCATGATTTCCTTGTATGGTATATTTAATAAAAATGAATCTATTTTAATAATATTTATTATGTTTAATGGGATATAATAATCAAAATACTTTTCCTATATTCAAATGTTTTTTTTAATTGTTACCCCAATGGTAAGGATTTTTGGAAACTCAAATTTTGTTCGTTCAATTATGATCAGTCTCTTTAATGAATTTAATATAAATTGTGTGCATTCTACCCTTTTTTATTATGGGGTATTCTCTCCTTTTTTATATATTTACATTCCTACCATAATAATAATTAAAAAATATTTCTTATCATGTGTAGTATGCTGCTATTAATAGATATTGATATCTCAAATATCCTTTGTCTCAGTTATAATGTTTTATCTTCTCAAAAAAGTATAATATTTTATTAAGTATATAGAGAAAGAAAGAAAAAACAACAAAGTCAAGGATTTCTGATCTAATGGAGTCCCAAGGAATCTGTCCAAACAAAGTCATCACAATCAGTGGGTAAGGCACATAGACTATAATAAATAATAAGGCTGATACTCTGATTCCCATTAGTGGTAAGGATATCTGCAATAAAATTTCCTTTTTCTATGTACACTTTAGGTTTTCTAGACCAATGTAATACTTGAACCATTGAATGATATAAATAATAGACCAGTAGAGTCACACATTATTTAAAGCAAGTTTCATATAACTGAAGTGTTTTTTCAATCTTAGTGAGAGAAATATTAGTATAAATAAAAATTTCCAGAACATTAGGAAAATGTATCACATATGAAACTAGAGAATCACCTAGTCCATATAAACTGCTAAAATAAATTACCATTGAACTACTGGAGTCATGGAAAACACCTACACCTCTCATGATACCAGTGTTACAAGAGCCACCAATATTGAGCTTGAATTCTTTATTACGTGGATTTATAGTCATGGGATTTATTTTACATTATTTATCCTATAATAAATTTATATATTTATAAATTGAAGGATTAAACTCACTATATCAAGAAATTTTATTTCTTTATCCTTTCTTATTTTATTTCATTCAAGGAATTATTTTTCAAGGTTATTCTTCATTTATATCAACATCCTTCTATGTTTGATTTGTCACAATGGGGATACGATCTTTTTATATTATCTAAATTAACTCTATAGATGGAATATGTAATGTTATTTTCTATCAAGGATATGATCCTTCACTTCATGTGTGTTTCCTAACTAATTAATTTTAATGGGAATAACTTTTCTTCCAATGTCTTTGATTTTGGAATGCCTTATTTTCCATTCCTTTGATTGAAGGTTATTTACCTAAATATAAAACATTGACTGATAAGGAAAATTGTAGACTTAATCATATAATCGTACTTCATATATTTTTATCTTGAGTAATAATTACATAGAAATATATTCAATTTATTTATTGGTATAATATTCAAAATTGATATACTTTTTATTCTAATACAGATGTGAAATCATTACTTAGGTGAGTAGACTATATATTTTTTAACCATCCAACTTATTTATCTCGATAGGTTATGAACAGGTTGTCTATTTTATTAACATGGGGAACATTATTGATGTTTTATATATTGTTATTCAATTATGGATTATTATTTTAAAAATTGATTATCTATTTTTTTTCTAATTATCTCATAGGATGAATGTGTTTCTCATAAACCAGTGATGGGTGGGTCCTAATATTATATATCCCCTTGATGAGTTAGTAGGTACCATGGGATAATAATGTTTGGGTAGTTTGGTGTGTGCCGACCAAAAACAAGATATTTCTCATACATAGGTAATTGATGGTAATATCATGATATCTAAGATAATGATGATTGGATTATATTGTGGAGTTATCTACCTGACATTGTGTATTTCATTATTAATGAACCATCAATTTTTATCCATGTGATCTATTTATTCTCAATACTATCTAGAAATATATTCTTCTCTTAATTTCTATTCAATATAGCTTTATGATGATTACGTATTCCTAAAATAGTTTTATGCCATGTTTTTACATGGTTTCTTCAGTTGTAGGTTTTCCCTTACTAGGAATTTGATCTCAGCCCTTCTTGATTTTTTGATTTCCCTATGTTATGAAGAATATTATTATACACAATATGACATATAGGATAACTTCTGTGGATACTTTTAGGGGGTATTAAAAACTAATTATAGATTGTGTAGTATTTTATATAGTTGAAAAATAACTATTAGTTAGTAAATAAATAAGTTTTATTAATTTATAATTTTTCCAAAACGTCTAAATATTTAAACCCAAAAGGTATTGGGAATGTATATGATGAAATATTTTATTTAATGAATTTAATTTTGGGGTAGTAATATATAATAATATATAGTTTGTGTTGAAGTGAGTTTGTAATCTATGGGTTTATGGCACCATATTAGGGAGTCTGGTTCTGTGGTGCCATCTTTTTCTCCAAATAGATTTTGACATAATCTCATTATTTAAAAACATACTTCTGTTTATTCGTAGATGTTTCTTCAGTAATACTCAACCACCACCAAAATTTTCTCTTAGTATAGGTATATTGATGTTTTCTATGTTATTTGAATTGTTTTATAGGTTTGAAAAACCAAAATCATAGCCTTTATTTGTCTCATATGGAATTGATAAAAATTTATTTTACATTTGAGATTTCTATTTACAATGTTTTTCTTTAAGAAAATTCTTATAAACATCTTAAAAATTAGTATTACCCTGTACATTATCAATATTTTTTATACTTATAATTCACCACTTTAGAATTTATTCAATTGGGATGGATCTTACATTAATCATCTCAAACAGTTTCCAAACATGGAAACATTATATTTCAAATGATTCGAATTTTTTCTAACAAAACTTCATAATTCCAGTACAGTCATTATATAAAATCTAAAACTATCTCCCACACCTGAATATTCCAAGGATGTATGAATATATGATTTCAAATTCATGAGAGGATTTAAAAAATAGGACCCAATCATCTAATATTTATATTGAAATAATTCAAAAAACATGAGTATATATCCCCAAAATGTATAACTATTTGAATAAAGTGGATTAAATTTTGTGGAAGTGTTAATATACACTAAATTTAATAATTCACTTCCTAAAATCCATGATTATCCACTGCTCACTAAAATTTTGTGAAAAAATGAATAAAAACAACCTTTTGTGAACATTAACATTTAACACAGTATTAAAACTTCTTCTCAAAAGGGTTTCATATATTTCCAATGTTAATTTATCCTCCATAAAGTAAGAAAATCATTTTTCCTAGACACTATATATATAATCCAACCATAACAATTTACCTTCACCAAATCCAACTCTAATAGTTCTTCACTCCCTAAAATGTATCACAATATGATACTTAAACATGCATATACTGAAATAATTATCAAATTTAGAAACATCTTTCATCATATTCATGATGGTTTTTATCCCATTTTTCATTAAATAACTTGCAAAAAGGTTATGATGGGTATGGAGAAGTACCTATAATAATTATTTTTTTAATTTATGTATCCTTACTAGTAAAAATAAACCATGAACTCTTTATATTTTATTAATATAAAATTTATGAAATAACATCAAAATTAAACTAGGAGTTTAATCCTATAATAGTGTCATACAAGATTTTCTGATTTTTAAAAAATGACTAAATCCTATAAAAATATATAGGGTTATAAAATTCATATTTATAATTAATATATTATCAAAGAAAATAACTCTAAAATGTTCAAAATTAAACATAATTTTTCGTCCATCCCAAAATATATTTTTAATCTCATCACATATGCCAAACTACATTCAAACCTTATGTATTTTCTTGATATTGACGTTCCAAATACTCTAAAATTATAGTCTCATCCCCCAAAACCAAATAATATTGTCATTTTAGTTAAGGAAAATTCGTCTGATCCAAATAGGTATACCCAAAAACCTCCTTAACTCTAGAAATAGTTTCCAAAAATGATATATAAAAAAATATATATTTTTTAAAGACCTAACTTCCAATATTGTAACATAAACTTCAATAACGTATATACAGGACACCATAAAATGAGAATATTTTAGATAATAAAATGTATGATTATTCTCTTACACAAAAAAAGTACGACAGTATTTCTGACATGGTAACATAATGACATCCATATAAAAACAAACAAGTGTTTCCTTGATTCTGCATAAATATGTTTGACAAATACAACACGCTTATCAGTATTTTTGAGCCCTTCCATTATACATGTTTAAAAAGATAAATTGACTATTATTAAATCCTTAACACTCTTATTTTCATATTTTCAACACATACTAAAATGACATCTCCCTCCATCAGAAATATAAAATGCATAATCATCATCATGTTCTTATAAATTCATCCATATTATATGTTTTTTATTACAAGATCTCTAGAAACTATACATTACATCATCACTATATTCACACAATAAATGTACTTAAATTTTAACATCAAACACTTAGTCAAAACTACATAAATTGGAATAATTCTTTATAGAATCAACTTAGAATATTACATAAACAAAAAATAACAAGTTGTTATTTTAATATAATATGGTTCTAAAATATTAAGTAATACAAAATATAAAATAACAAAAACCTAACCCATATTAAAACTTTTTTCTCTACTTATGTATAAATAAACTTAACTGAACCTTATAGGAAACATATATTTATGACCAATATATATCTTCTACCTTTATTTCACCCATTTGGATCCATTTTTTACTAAACGTAATTCATTCATCTTCATTTCTTTACTTTGTTTCTTCGTTTTATTTCAATATCCAACAAATAATTCCAAGAACCCTTCAATGTCTACTTTGAGTAGCTTCAACATACTATGTACTAAAATTAATACATAAAAATTTGATAACCACTCAAATTTATTGCATTCCTTTGATACTTCATGCAATTTTAATGATCATTAAAAGATATTAGATTCTATATTTAGTATATTTCTTTCTATTTACATTGATAAAAATAAACAGTTTCCCACATTTTTATATTCCTCTCTAATTTTTCAAAAAACTAATTAAATTATAATAAGTGGAAATTTATGATTTTCAACCATGTCCAAACATGGCATATGGTAGTATCCTCAGGATGAAATTAATCATAAATTTTAGGAGGTTTATTATGATGATGAATTCATCCCACCCCAATATCTAAGAAAGGATAAAAATTTGGTTCAATAACAACTATTTACTGGGTCCTCCAACACAATTAAAATTTTTTTAGGAATGCACAATTTTATTGGTGTATCCCTAAATTTTATTTGTATTTTCTAATCAATAAAAATAGGAAAAAAGTCACACCTCTAAAACATAATAATTTTTTAAAATATCAATAAATTATTTATATTTATATTTTTTATGATTATAGTTAAGTAAATGTTTTTTGTAGACATTAACATAAATTTTATAGTTATATTTTTAAAATATATTAATTTTTACATAAATTCATAGAAAGCTCAAAAAAATAATTTTAAGAAGTAATTTTTAATCATTTAAAAATTAATATATTTATCATCTATATAAAATTATTATTTATCTCTATAATAAAAATTAATTTTTAAATACTTTAATAAATAAAATTTTGTATTCATATTTGAAAAGAAAATTATACCTAAGTTCCTAAAAAATGTTGATAAATAATACATTATAGAAAACAAATTTTGTTTTTAAAAAAGTAGTAGATTTTTTATACATGTAAAAAATATTTTCCTTTTCCAAATATTTGAACAAAATAAAAAAAATATACTTCAAAAAACTAATTAAAAAATCGGTTCTTGAAAATTATAAATATAGTTTACAATAAAAATTAAAAAAACCTAATTTGTTTAAAAATAATATAAATTTTTTATCCATATAAAAAATTGTATTTGAATTTCAAAATATGATTCTAAATCAATTTTTAATAATTAATATATTACTGGTAAATCTCACTTTAAAGTTTAAAAATGAATTTTAATAAAACATTCAATATGAAAATTTTACTAAGTCAATATGAATATTTCATTGGAAATTTCATCTGTAAGATCTAATGGAAATTTTCACCAAAAAAATATTTATTAAACTAGAATCATTCACTAAAAATGTCACAAACACTACCCCATTTCGTCCACTCATTAGATGTCCAGGCCAACTTTCATCACACCCAAAGGGAAATTCTGATCCCTATAATCTGGAACAAAAAAGTACACTACAAATCATAGAAGTAAATAAAATTCCTACATGTCAAAATCAAAGAAAAAAACAAAAGTAATACCAAACAACATACATACATTCATGTGGCTTTAGAAGTCACCAACTAAAACTAAAACCTATCACTCAAAGATCGGTAAAGAATGTGTTAGAACCAAAACTTGAAATTTAATAGGTAAGTGTGAGTAAAATAGCTCATAATGAATTCAAAAGAAAACACATCTCACAAAAATTCATAAAATAAGTGATCCATTTCGGGTTTGTTTAATATACAGTATTTAAAACTACATTTTCCAAAAAGGAGCGTATAAACAACTAATCTATTTTTATTAAAATTTCATTTTATTTTATTTAAATGAAAACAATCAATAAGAAAATGTTTTATTTTCCAATTCCACTGTTACTTGAAAACCTATATTTTAAACATTTTCAAAATGTATTTAGAAATATCCATTTCCCAAAAACGATTATATAAATTTTAAAGAAGAAAGGTAAATATGCATCATGATTAAGAAATTTATTTAAAAACATAATATGGCCTGATTTAATAATTATAATTACTATAAGTGTTTTACATCAGTGATATTATAAATGAAATAGTAGTGTTCTAAAATTATCATTCTATAAATATGAACCATGGTAAAAGTCCTAGATCAGTTATCGTTTTGGGAACCCTATATCCTTGAATTGTCACATGATCTAATCATCAATGATCCAATGTGTGGATAACCATTTAGGAGACCATATCATGGAAATATTGTGTGTTGATATATTTCCACTACACCACATCCATGTCTACTAAGTATTAAATTCTTATTTTTATCCATGTACCACTAAGGAGGTCTTAACTTGTCCGAGTGGGGCGGTGCTCCCATCTACAAAACCATATTTAATTCTCCCTCTATAGAGTGAGTATCATGTACTAGTAGTGTGGTGTCTCCTATTTTAAACTCCAAGGCCTTCATCTAGTATTATTTTTTTAATAAAGTGAAATAATACATTATGAAAGTTAATATATTTTACCCTCTAAGATACCTAACTTTTCATGTGCTTTACCCATTTCAAAAATATCATATACCATTTAAAAAAGTTCCTTTCATCAACCCATAACAATCAATTTCACTCATCAAAATTGCACATTCTTATTTTAAAAAAATCATTTATGAATCAAAAAAAACATTTAAACACCCAGGATATTTATCATAAATCATCAAAAATTATCATAACCGAGTTTTTATAAATCAAGATACCATTTATAAAAAATTGTAAAAAAATAAGTTCTATTAATATAGAAATTATACATCCTTATAAATAATCCCCTTGGAATATTATTTCTATTCAAAACTATAGGTAAAATCCCTTGAAAATTTCATAGTGTTATAATCATTACTTTTAAAAAATATTTCAATTTAAATCCTCTTTCAAAAACCAAGGACAATTTAGTATCCGAGTTTCTAAATTCTTAAGGTTTATCTCCTCTTATGCCCATAAACAATTTCACATATATTTATATCTCTCACCAACTGTAAAAAATAAAATGTTCTTTTATGAAATTTTAAAAATATTCATACTTATACCCTTGTATATATTAATAACCATTGGTATATAAAGTGGAATTTGAAAAACCCCACACTTTTATTAAAACCCAATTTGGAACAGATTCTCAATACATAGAGTTTAAATTCTGACATGAAATTCCAAGTAAATGTTGATGAAAAAAATAGAATTAATTTTATAAATAAATCCAAAATTTATCTTAATAACATTTTAACAAAGTTTATTTTAGTATTTTCTAAGAATCAGGGTTTAAGGCTATTTCAAATTCGTTTTATATCATACATTTTATAGGAAAATTTCTATTTCACTTGATAAAAAGTAAGTAAAACTTGGTTTCCCATTTAAAGGATACTCATAGAAACATTTAAGAATAATAATAAACACCTAAGACACTATTTTAATGAATAATCAATAAGGGTTCCAAAATGTTATGTCTTAAACAAGTGGAAGCATACCTTGGATCATGTAGATATTGACTATTTCATTAATTTTGAGTTGAATGGGACTTGAGAAAAACATCACTCACCCTAAAAAATGTAATCCACGATAAAATAGAATAAAAAACCCAAATAGGTTTAATATAGAAAACGTCATAGTAACGGAGATAAGAGGAATCAAGAAAAAGAAGATGGATAGAAGGAATAAAGGGGGCACACATGAAGAATCAAACATGAAATCATATGAAAATAGAATTAAATAAAACATTTATTAGGGGATATCAATGGGTAGGTTAGGATCATGACCTCTTAGATATATACTTTAAAAGAGAAAGGTTAGGGGTGTTGGGGCTCGATTTTTATGAAAATAAGTGTGGAGTTTTTTTTTAAATTTTCCCTTTTTAATGAATCTAGACACTAGACATGATTTGATCATATAGAAATCCAAACTATGAGTCAACCATATACCCCACCCCCCATTGGAATCCATAGAGAACCTCATGTGAGTAGGATGCATAATTATCTTTACTATACACTAACAATTCAGTTTTTATTTTTCAAGTTACAGATGCATTCACATGGTATGTGCACAATTTCCTATAACCATGTTCTAGTTCTAAAATTCAAAAAATTGAAAACATAAAATGGTTTTGATAGGGAATTTTATGAAAAAAAAATGATTAGAATTAAATAAATGTGTAAAATAGGGTTATTTTATTGATATAACTCCACATCATGTTTTCCCAATAAATAGATATATGAAACAGATGAATCAAGAAGGAATATGGTCAAACAATCTTACAAAATTCATGACCCAAGAAACATGAAGACTAATTACAATTACTTCTAGTTCATGAAAACTCCATTCTCAATGTGAAAATGGTAAAAACCTTAATTGTAAAATTTCCTTATCACAGACTAGCATAAACGATTTTAAGATTAAATCACTAATTCCTCTAATTCTCTAACAAATTTACTAATTCAATTAACAAAATCTATCTACATTTTCCTCATGATGCACTTTCATGTCATGGAACTAATTTTTCAAAACATGGAGTTTATCCACCTTCATAGTGTGATATATTCTATATTTGTTTCCCCAAATATACTTAGATGATGTGAAACATGTCAACATCAAAGGAATTTTATCAGATAAAGCTATAGAAAGTGCATTTTGTGCTTTGGAATGTGCATCAAGTATTTTCTTGTCTGCTTTCATCATGGAAAGGCGTATCACATCAGCGGCCTAAATCCCCTGTGCAGTATAAAAAAGAACAAATATACTAATGAATCTTAGAGGATATATCATTTTTTTCATCCAAATTTGGAGGTTACTTATATCAATTGTAGGTACCCCCTTGACATCCACTGAATTCTCTTTGAAAACAACATAGGAAATAATTAACTCTAACAACCTATATGCTCCTATACAACTTGTAGGACCCCAAAAAACACTGAGAGGGGAGGGGTGAATTTTGGTGTCTACATTCTTTTTTAATTTGATGGATATTGGAACCACATTGGTAGGAACCTGTTAAACTTCTCTGAAGGAGTGGTAAAGTAGTCAATCATTCAAAAGGAGAGGTAGAACACAACAATTTTACTTGGTTCAACACTAATGTCTAGTCTGAGAAGAATATGCTGATTATTTTTCATTTGTACATAAATCCACTAATTTTCACTAGTTGTGGAATATAAAAGTTTATATACACTCACTCTATTCTTGGTACAGAACCTTTATAATATTTTAGGGATAGAACACTACCTTCATCAGAACACTACCTTCACAGGAACACTTCCATCGACTCACCCTTGCTCACTACTTTGGGTAAATTCTTACTCCATTTAATGACTTTAAGGTCACTTTATTAGATTGGAATTTAAATCCTTCTCCCTGAATAGCATGAGACTCTACTTGTACCATAGACTTGAATTGGTGTACTTGAAAGCATAGTTAACTTAAACTAGATGTGTAACACTACTATTCAACAATCTCCTAGACTTCATGAAACTCCCATTATGTTTCAATGAAATTCTAATTTTGAAACCCAATGACATTCATGAATCTACTTCATAAATTGTGTTTTTCAAGCTTCATTACTTCATGAAGCGAACTCCCTTCACGGAACACTAAGTCATTAGGGAATAACCAGACATTACAAAACTCATTTTTCCAAGATACCTAAGAATTGGTAAAGAATAAGACAGACCATTCATGATGCTTAAGAACACAATGAATACCAGATTCTTGAATCTCATTCCCTTCCAGAATTTATAATGATTCATCTTTTTCTCCAATACGTTTCGTGGAAAATGGATTGGAGGTTATCACATATTTATAAGCCTAGCATTTCGTGATGATTCTAAGATCCCATAGGATTTTTTGTGAACCTCAAAATTCATGTTCATAGAGCTCCTTCATTCTCAAAGCCCCAGTGAAATTTTACCCAACAACTAACATTCTCATAGTGGCCTAAATTTTCCATCATGTTATTGGGTATTCATTAATTTTCTCGTAGTCACAATGAATTACCATCATCACATTTCACTATTCACGATGCTTAATTACGATGCTCCACATCTTCATGAATCTAAACCTTCAAGAAACCAATCCTTCTAAAAGATCATACCTTTACCATATTTTTGATGAATCAATACAAACAAATCTTTTTTCATGAAGCTCATTAGTGATGCTTTATACATTCATGAAACTTTCTTCTTCCTTCATATTTTGGGCCCAGAAATTTGAAAAACACATGGAAATGATTCCACCTTAATCACTATAGTCATCTTGTACTGTAGGATCACTTTCCTTACAAAATCCTTGATCAACCCAATCTGGAATATATAAAAAACAAAAACTAGAATATGTTTCCTGGTGCTAGCTATGATATTACATGGTTTCAATATTGGGGATTTCACTTAAAGTTAGTTTCACTCCATATATTCTCATTCTAATGAGTTGGAGTAGGTTGTAACAAATAGTTTAACTCTTCTTTGGTCCATTTATCTCTTTGTATTTTATCAATAAGATTGGGATGTTTAGACATAAAATTTATACCTTAATGAGATAAGGACAAACTTTTTATACAGATTTCCAAGTTATAGGGGTTTTCAAGGAACAAAAGTCTTCTAATATACTTTTAGGTATGTTTTCATCTCATTATCATGGGTTTAGACGATGATTTTTTTATAGTATTCATTACTAGTGATACTTTCCACTAAGACTGAATTTCTCATTTTGTGTTTGTTGATTTATGAATATGGTTAAAATGGTGGATTCTTGGAAATATTGGTTTAATTGTATGTATTTTCTAGTGATTGGGAAAAATATAATCCTTTGATTACATGTGAGTGATAACTAAATGGATTTTTTTTCATTATATAGAATGGAACCATATAGAAGTTGTAAAAAGAAGCATGAAGATGTTATGAAAATTTGGTTTCACTTAAGCCATAATTGAACCAAAAAATATCCAAAGGATCATTCAGGATTTTTAAACTGTAGATAAGTAAAATTACAATGATGAAACCATAAAAATAGAAAACTTTTTAAATGTTCATAAGTAGAATCTACCCATTTTTCAAGGAGAATTAGTGCCTAAAAATAAAAGTTGTTTCTAAATAGAATGAATGAAATTCTTTAAATCTTTTCTACACTAGTTGATCATTATTTTATGTTATAAAATTATATGCCATAGGATATTTCACTCCAACTATGGTATTTAGTTTTCTATGTTAAAATAAAATAATGCATGATGTGGGAGGACTTCGAGGAATTTTTCAACAAAACAATCTACCCTCACACATTAAAGATCATTAGAATGACCAATTTTTAATAATTAAGCTAGAGATTATATTTTTGATAGAGTGTTAAGATAAGTTTATGAACTTATTGAAATAAACGTAGATTTTTTGAAATATTTTTTTCCAATTAATTTAAAATTTTTGGTATTTATTATTTCACACAACACTGAATATATCTTTTCTTATCTGAAAGAACTAAGTGTGGCTTGCATTATACACAACACTAATTCAAGATTGCACCACATGAAACACTTATATTATCTTGATGTATAAGCTACACTATGTTTTTCTTGTATTACACACAACATTTTTCCCTTCGATAGCTTTTGTTATACGCAAGTCCAAGTTTTAGAAAACTATAATATACTATTAATATTATTATTGAAATATTATTATAGTTACAACCTATCTATTTGAATGGTAGTTATGAATAATATTTACTAAATTATGAAAATATGATAAAAACATGTATATAAAATTAATACTTTAGTTATCAATTATTATAATTGAATGTAAGAACTATTTGAAAATAGATAAATTACTTTTGTAAGAAATCTATTCTTCTATGTACAAACAAAATTTTATCTCAATAAATTATAAAATACCACTTTTTGATTAATTATTTCAATAAAATTCATATGTAATATATTCCATCAATATTTTTTAAAATAGTTTAATATATTTTATATTTATAAGATATAAATAAATCCAACATTAAGAATAAAAAGATGTATTTTCTAAAAGTTAATTTTACCGACTTTAAATGGAAACCCCATTTTAAATCTAGTTTTTGAGACTTTTAAAATTTTTATTTGAAAAAATAAACTACATTTTTTTAAGATAAACATAAAAACTTACTTTGTGTGAATTGTTTGAATTTTTATGAGGAGTGTCATTTTTTGATGAATAATGAAAAATGATAATTTTTAATTCAAAATTACTTTTCGTTATAATTTATTTATATAGGAAAATTTTATTTAAGTTTTGATTTATAGTTTAATTATATCATTTGTGCATCAATTAATCTAATTTACGTCATTGGAACCAATTTCCCATTGAAATTCGATATAAAAACATTTCAATCTTTTGGACCTTTTCTCATAAAAACCTGAGGGTGTGGCACTTTTGTAGGGTTAATATTAAATTAATTTATTCCATTTATATGATTTCAATTTAGAAAAAAATCATTCCATATTTTTAATCGTAATATTTTATAGTATATAATAATCTAAACTTTTTCCTGACCAAAAAAATACTGAAGTGGATTAAAATTAATTACAGTAGTTAAGAGAAAAATTAACTTAACAAAGGAATAAACCTTCAAATTATGGCAAAAAATGACCTCAACACTTTTACAAATAATACCATTTCTATTATAAATTTTACCCTATCCTCCCTTAGATCAATTTTGAACCATTATTGGATCCATATTTCATGGGTATACATGGGTGGAATTCCCCTTTCTAAAATTTACAAGAATGTCACTCCACCTCCACTTTAAAAAAATCACCCCTATTAGTTATTCACACCTAAAAATCCCTTTTTATTTACCAAAATATAATAACATAAGTTCAAAATATCCCTCCCTTTATCCTATAATCCTCCCTTTTTTCATAAATCCAAACAAAAAATCCCTTTCGTGCAAAGCAGGAGGAGTTACCAAAATAAGAGGTAACATAATTCCTCAATCTCATTTGTATTATTTAAATTATCAAACCCATTAATTATTATTATTTAATGATTATATAATAAATTAATTATCCTAAATATACTGAGAAGTTTTTTTATGGTTTTTACCTACACTTTCAAACACTTTCATCTAATGGGTAACGAACTAACCATTATTGGGTACGTCAAACGACCACCTCACGAAACGATGTTTTTTTCCTTACTTTACCACCTCTCATGGTTGGGAATTATGATGGACACTATGTTTTTATATAGTATATATGATATTTCTTTTATTTAATATTATTTAATTATTATATAAAATATACATTCATTCTTTCCATTTTTTGTAAATATGATAACTTCGTTTGTGCATGTGTGGACTACCACCTCTTCAAACTGATGTGATTCATTAACACTCCACATGGAATGTATTAAGAATGGTTTTAGTGAAATATTTGATATTTATGATATAATAATGATACTTTAATAATATTATATATTTACACACACATATATGTCATTTACATTCTTTCAATACGCCAATAAAATGGAAATAGTGTTCATGTGTACGTGGGGCCTATTGTCTCCCCGAACGGTGTTTTCCATTTAATATTTATATATTTTATAGGTTATTATAAATAAATATATAATGAATATATATGAAATTTATATCCTGTTTTACATTAAATAAATAATTAAATCATGATCTAATTAATTGGATCAAGAATAACAAAACAATACTTATACGAAAAACAAAGCTAGTACTACCCAAAATATAACATTATCATGGAGTTTTTAATAAATTGGTAATATAAATTAATACAAAAATAATATATGATATTATATATAATAATATTTTTATTATTTAGATTTATAATAAACTTATATTTGTTATAAAGGAGGTTTTAACGTGTATGAAGAATGTCACGGTAAAGGTTTTCTCGTCTCACTTTTATTTTTGTGAAACTTATACCTTATTCAGCATTAATTTATTTATTTTTCGGTTCTAAAAATATAGTATATGATTAATATACATAAATTTATGGTTATTTACATATCCATTTTATAATATCTCTTTCATGGTTTTTATATCTCAAAAGATGCCAAATAGATAATGTAAATTTGTCTCAATTTTTCTTCATTGAGATACATTCCATGTTATCCACTTATATTTTTCTATGGCATGTATATAATTACCATTTACATGTTATATCATTATTATCCTTATTTTCATGATATTTTAACATTCATATAATTTTATTCCTTCATGGGGATTAGGATTCAATGTTACCAAAGTGGTAACAGTTTGTTATTACAATCTCATCATTTATCAAAATTGTTTGTGATTATGCTTCCATTAATGTAATATTCTGATCTATATCTTTATAAAACTAATTAATTTTCTTCTCCTATGATTATCCAAAATATATTCATGTATTAGTACAATTTTCCAATCTTTGGTACATAATATAAAAAGTAAAAAAATTATGAAAATCGAGCTGTATTTCTCCATTTGGTCGAAAATCTATGTTCTCTCAAAACTATATTTTATGAAAAAAATCATAAATGATATAATATTATCATTGGAAAAATAATATATATTTTTACACATGTATTAAATTTTTAACAAAATGTTTCTGAAAAATTAATCATCTTCTCAATTTATAATCAAGGCAAGTTTCTAAACTTTTTACTGTGAAAAGGGAATGTTTAGAATGTATGGAATGATCTGCCATCAGAACCATCATTATTTGGATATTACATTGGATTTTTAAAATATTACATTTTATAATAAATTTTTTTCTATATAATCTAGGAATTCATATTTTTGAATTGGTTTTTAATGAAAAAAAATTTCAACAACAATTATGTTCCATAAGAGTTTTAAATAATTTTAAAAGCACCCGTTGAAGGATTTAAAATTTATTTTCAAAGAAAATTTTTTTAAAAATGATTTATCTTTAAAAATTGGTATAAAATATTTTAAATTATATTTTATATGTTTTCAAGTAAAAAAAATTTCAAGATATTTTTCAGTTGCCATTATATGTTTTCAAAGATATTTTCAAATAAAAAATATTCCAAAATGTTTTATGTTTTAAAGAGTTATTTTTTAAAAGAAAAATTGATATATCCCTCAAGAAATATTTTTAAATTTAATACTTTATAGTTTTTAAAAGTGGATTCAAAATAATTATTTCAAAAATGTTATTTGTTTTAAAAAGTGATGTTCCATACGATATTTCAAAATCATTGTCCATATAAGATGACATCCTTGGTTATAGTTTCTATAATACTAGGAATATGATCAAAGTACGTGATTCATATTACTTCTCTAAATGGTTTATGTTTTTATGGCATAATTTTTATGAAACTTATTTCTATTTCCTGGGTTATATTCTTATGAAGACAACTTATTTTCACAGGTTATTCTTGGATTAAATGATTATGAAACTTGAATTTTTCATAGTTTATGATATGATTACATTTTTATAACACCCATTTCATCTCATTGGTAATGATATGATTGTTTATGAATTTTTTTTTAATGTTGTATGATTTTATTATGAGGTTGGTGGGACCTATATCTCCCACCAATGCATTGGTTAAATATTCATATCTCATGATATAATGGTGGGAATTGAGTCAATGAGATTTATCCACTATGGAATAAGGGGAACCTCGATATACTATGGTAATATAGTGAAACCCAATCCACTATTGGAAAATGGTGAAACCAGATCTAGTAAAAGTAAAGAACTATGACTGGGTTTAGTGGTGTGTCCCTCCTAGTTGGTGTAGTCCCAGAGAAGTTCCATGATATGTTTTTGGGAAATGAACCTTAACATATAGGGAAAATATAACATGTTTATGTGTTTTTTACAAATTCAATATATTATACCTATGATATGCTCAAATGGTTAATGTTCTAGGTTATATTATGATCAATGTTTTATGAACTGCATATCATTATTCCATGTCTTATTTTTCAGATCTTTTATATGTAGGGTGTGATCTTCAAATGTTATTCACGTGTTTTAGTACCCTTGTGTTCATGTTATGTCTATGTATTTCCTTTTTTACCAATGTTGAGAATTTGATCTCACCCCATTATTATGTTTCATTTCCCTAGGTTGTGAAGAAAGGTTTTAAGTAGAAGTGATAAATGGGAAAATCATTGTTGGAAACATTGAATATCTTTAAAAAATTTATAATATTTTGTTCCAAGATTCCAAAGACACTAAACGGTTACTGTCCTCAAGAATATACTTTTATAATGTGATGAATATTCAAAAAATGATGTAATATCCATTAATGTTAAGCCTAGGTCACTATAGTTCGTATAAAAGGAAATATTTAGTCAACCTTTGGAATCTATGATGAGAAAATTTTAGTGATATTCATTGGGAAGTTTCTAAGGATATATATAGGAATGTCTCTAACGATGAGTCTAAGGATGTGTTAATGTTTAAGAAATTGTCTTGGAATTTTTCTATGGGATAGAGTGATTAGTTTCCTAGAAACACATCCCTGCCTGGATACTAAAAGTGGATGTAGATCAGGAAAATATTTATATATGGGTAACAACCCTAAAATCACCACATCGATCTACACTTGATCAGGAAATATCAAACCTGATTATATGGGATATTATTTGAGAAATATCAAACTTCTTTAAAAACCATCATGGTGGATTTAAATAGATGATGACTATTAATAACCTAGGATAGACCTAAGGTTTCATAGATTAAAGAAGAAGGTGTCATGATTTAGACAACCTATAAGTAATTACTTCATGATTATATGGTTATTAACTATGATAAATCATGATCACGCTATGATTTATGGTTTTAGTTAACAGATGGAACTAGAAGGAATTGGATTAATATTGAAAGTGATTTAAAATTTTCTAATGATCATTCAAATGGGATTATCACTTGGGTGGAGGATGTTGTGATTGTTTCTAATTAGATTTCATGGAACATGATTAAGAACATATACCTTAACCAACACATATACTCGCCCAAGAATAGAATGAATTATTTTGATGAAATTTATGGTAATTTAGAGCATATAGGAAATATGAATTTGTTTTCTTTATGTCAATAATGTTGAAAGAATCACATAATTTAATGTATTAAAGGAACAAGAATATGTTTTCTATTATGGAAAAGATGGAAAAAATAAATTATCGATAAAGGAAAAATAAAGTGTTTGATTAATGAAATGGATGGTAATGTTTTCCTCCCTAAGACATCATTTAAGGTTAAATTCTTTTAGTGTGGAATGAATGGTCCTTGTGTAAATTGAGGTCCTCAGTTGAAATCTCACAAATAGAATCTGAAAGGTGGTGTGAGTAATGGTTATATTGCTGATGATGATGAGAATACATATGAAATGTCAATGAAAAGAAGTATTATATAATAGGATGAGTTATCCATGTTAAGGTATTAAGTATAAACTATAATAATTGGAGTCTTTAGAATTTGGATTCAAGAATAATTAATTATTAAATATATCAATATTGTTTGGTTATGTTTCTTCTAAGTATTTACATGAATATATTCAATGGTTTTGAAGGAGTACAAAAGTGATTTAATAGAAAGTTAGTGTTCATGAGAAACACATGATTAAGGGAAATATAAGCATTAATATGTTTCTAATGTTGATATAATAATGTTTGGATAATGATGAGTTGAATATGAATAAGTAAATTTCGTGATAATGGATTCCTCATAACTGATATTATATTTTTTTGTTAAGTGGTTAATGCTATAATTGATGAAGTTTACAACATTTTTGAATTTAATTAATATATCTAATTAAGTTTTGAATAAGGAAAAATGTATGTTTTCAACAATTATTTATGGTAATTCATCTTATTACCATATTTCAAGAGAATACGTGATAAATGTATTTGAATGTTTGGTATGTTACAACAATAAGAAACCTTATGATATATGAGGGATCAATATTAATATGATTTAGATAAATTCTATCTCTTTTTTTATTTTGCCTCTTTTTGAAGGGTTACAAGGTTTATAATTTATGGAATGTTTTTTTGCTAATGATATGATTTTTTTAGAGATTAAAGTATTATCTCATCATATAAGGATTTATGCATAATGGATAAATTTTACTAACTATTTTCTTGTGATGTTAACTAAAGATAGATGGAATGAACTATTGTTCTATTTATATATCTCATGATTTTTTCATGATTTAGGAATGAAAAATTCACCTTCCTTTTTTGGATAAAGAGGTGAAGTTGAAATTGGTCAAGACATGACACTAAAGATGAGAGTTTACTTATGAAAGGGAATGAAATAAATAAAGTATATTTTTTTATGAAATAAAATTATTCAAATTGATAAAAAGGGTCTTAACATAAAATGTAGTTTTATTATAATAATTTTTTATGATATTATTGTACTCTTTCATGCTCCTCCACTTTATGGTTTTCTGATTTCTAACTTTCTATAGATCACACACTTTCGTGTGAAAATTTAACTTTACCAATCTCTTTGATTATTTATACTTTTCTTCCACTTCCATATTTTCACTGCCCATGTATGTTATCCTATGTATAAACCTAGTAATGTGTTACTTTGGGTAAATGATATATTTCCAACTGCCCCTTTTTAAAGGAGGTTTTTTAATTATTTTTACGATGTGGGTTTATATGAATGGTACTTTCAAGTAGTAAACCATTGATAAACCAGATTAATTTCAAGGGTCAAATTCCTTTTAATGGGGGTATAATGTAACACCCTAAGATTTTTTAAAATATTTTTTCAAATTAATTTAATATTTTTAGTATTTTTTATGTCACACAACATTGGATATAGCTTTTCTTATATGAAAGAACTAATTACGTCTTGCATTATATACAACACCACATCAATTCTTCTCTACATGAAACACTTAGGCTAACTGAGGGTATATGAAACACAGTTTTTGTTTTATATTACACACAATACTGGGTCCCTTAAATATCTTGTGTTACACACAAGATCAATTATTACAAAACTGCAATATACTATTAATATTATTATTAAAATATGATTATAGTTACCACCTCACCGTCGGAATAGAAGTTACAAATATAATTAAATATATTTTGAAAATATGGTCTAAAAATATATATAATATCAATCCCATGGTTATAAATTAGTATAAATGAATGTGAATACCTTTTGAAAATAAAGAAATTACTTTTCTAAGAAAACTATTTTTCTATGTATAAAAATAAATTTATCTCAATAAATTAAAATAAACAAATTTTGATTTATATTTCAATTAAAATTTTAATGATATATATTCAATCAATATTGTGATACTTATACAATAGATTTGATAGTTATAAGATAAGAATAAATCCAATTTTATGAATAAAAACATGCATTTTTCTAAAAGGTAATTTTATTGCCTTTTAATGGAGAACCCATTTTAAATATAATTTTTGACACTATTAAAATTTTCCTTTTACAAAATAAAATTCATTTTTTTTTAGATGAATATCAAAATTTAATTTGGGTGATTTTTTTGGTATTTTTATGAAAAGTTTCAAATTTTTATGAATAGTGAAAGACATTTAATTCTAATTCAATACTAATTTTTCTTATCATTTACTAATATAGGTAAGATATATTTTAGATTCTTCAAAAAGTTTAATTATAAAAATACTATATAAATTAATCCAATATAGTTCATTGGAACCAATTTTACATTGAAATTGGATATAAAAAGATTTCAAGCTTTTGGACCTTTTCGCTTGAAAACCTATTGTTGTGGCACCTATGAAAGATTAATTTTAAATTAATTTCAGAAACTTCTGTTATTTTAATTTGTCCAAATTAATTAAATATTTGGAACCAGAATAATTTATAATTTCAAATAAGTTAAAATCTATTTTTGACCAACAATATAAGTGAATGTGATTAAAATTTATTATAGTGACAAAAAGAAAAATTAGCTTAAGAAAGAAATAAACCATAATCATAAGACCTCTAATGACCTATAAACATAACAAAAAATCATTTTATGTTCATATTTTGAACCTATACTCCCTTTTATTGGTTTTTTACCATTATTGAAACCGCTTTTCAGGGGGGGAAAGTGGGTGGAATTCCGTTTTCAAAAATTTAAAAGAATGACAATCCCCCTCCACCATAAATAGGCTATCACTCCTCCCACTTATTCACATATATCGAGCCCTATGTATACCCAAAATAATAATAAAATAAAATCCCAAAATCCCTACTTTAACTATATAATACTCAATTTCATAGAAAATCCAACCAAATAATCCCTTTGGTGAAAACCAAGAGGAGTTACTCAAAGAAGGGGTCACATCATTCCTCAAGATACATTGTTTTATTTTCATTCTCCCCCCCCCTCAAATATTCTTATTAAATGATTATATAAAATATAATTATCCTAGTCTTACTGATATTTTTTTATTTTAATATTTTTACCTATACTTACATGCACTTCCAACTAATGGGTAACGAACTGGCAGTTCTTCTGTATGGTGAATTACAACCTCATGAAATGATGTTATTTGTTTTTTATTTACCGCCTCTCATGGTAGGGAATTATTATTTGAACTCTGTTTTTATATGATATATATTATTTTTATGATTTGTTTAGTATTATTTAATTATTATTCTTAACATACATTCATGATTTCCATTTTTTGAAAATACTGTAACATCATTTGTGGATTACCGCCTCCTCAAAGTTATGTGATTCGTTCACACTCTACAATGAATGTATTAAAGGTGGTTTTAGTGAACATATATTATATATATTGAATAATAATTATATTGTAATTATATTATATATATACAGACATATATATCACATTATTTCTTTCTTTCAGTCTATCATCTCCATGAACGGTGTATTCCATTTCATATTTCTTTATTTTATAGATTATTATAAATACATATATACTGAATATATATCATTTTTATATCATTTTTAAAATTATAAATATAATTAATTCATGATCAAATAAATATGATCAAGAATAATGAGCCAAAAAAAATATGAAAAACAAAGCAGATATTACCCAAAACGTAACATTAACATAAAGTTCTTAATAAATAGGAAATATAAAGTCATAAAAAATAATATATGGTATTTTATATAATAATATATTTCTTTAGAGGAATTTTAAAAAACATATATTTATTATACGGTAGGTTTGAACATGTGTGAAGAAATTTAAGACTTAATTTATGGGTTTTCTCATCTCGGTTTTATTTCTATGAGACTTATGCCTTATTCATCACTTATTTATTTTGCGTAGTGTATATACTGATCATAAATGTACCATAGTATTAATATAATAAAATTTATATCTATTTATATATTAATTTTGTTATCTATATTTGGTGGGGTGTATGGATCAAAATTTACCAAATTGGTAAAATACTTTTGTCTCAATTTTCCTTCTTTGAAATACATGACATGTTATGCATTGATTTTTACAATGGGATGTATATAATTTCCATTGAAATTTTATATCATGAATATACTTATTTTAA
The DNA here is from genome assembly GCA_963277665.1 of Viscum album. Lineage (NCBI taxonomy): Eukaryota > Viridiplantae > Streptophyta > Magnoliopsida > Santalales > Viscaceae > Viscum > Viscum album. The sequence goes on along the minus strand of OY728130.1, from coordinate 50,623,460 downwards.
TAATATTTTAATCTTAATGTAATTTTATTCATTCTTGGATCATTTTTTGGGACTGTTTATGATTATGCTTCCATTAACCGAATATTATGTTCCAAATCTCAAGAACACTCATGAATTTAATTATCCTTTGTTTAGTCATTATATATTCATGAATTAGTACCATTTTTCTATTCTTTGTTACTTAAGATAATTAATAAAAAAATTATGAAAACTTGACATTATTTCTTCTTTTGGTCAGAAATATGTGTTCTATCAAAACCATGTTTTCTAAAAATTCTTTCAAAAAATTTATACTATTCTCCTACGACCTATAAAAAATTTTACTCATTTTTTCCATTATTAATAAAAAAAATTAAAAAATGAATCTTTTTTTCATTTTCCGATCAAGGTACTTTTTGAAACATTTAATGGTGCAAAAGGAATGTTTGGAATGTACATATTTATTTGCAGTCTTGACCACCATTCCAAGAAGCATACACTGAAAGCAAAAAAAATATTTTTTTTTAGAAACGTTTTTCCTTAATAATCTATAAAAAATTTTTAGAGTATTTTTCAAATAAAAGGTTTTCAGAAAACATTTATGTTCAAGGAGAGTTTTAAATGATTGAAAAAATACCTTTAAAGTTTTTCAAAGATATTTTCAAAGAGAATGGTTTTTAAACAAATATGTTTGAAAATTGTTTAAAAATGTTTCCATGCTTCTTTTATAATTTTTAAAGGAAAAAATGGATTTAATTTGTTTTAAGGCTTCCATTGTAGGTTTTAAAAGTTACTTTCAAAGAACCAGGATTTCAAGATTGTTTATATTTTAAAGATTCTTTTTTCCATAGAATAAAATATATTTCACTAAAGAAATGTTTTTAAAATGATTCTTTAATATCTTTTCAATTTTTTTAAAATAAAACAATTTTAAAAATGTTATTTGTTTTAAAAAGTGATGTTTCATATGATATTTCAAAATCCCTCTCTATATAAGTTGACATCCTTGGTTATAGTTTCTGTTTTACCCGGGATATTATCCAATAAATCCTTCATATTAATTTTCTAAATGTTTTATGTTTTAATGAAATGATTTTTGTGAATCTCGTTTCTATTTCATGGGTTATATGCTTATGAAACCCGATTATTTTTACTCGTAATGTGATGATGAAATTATTATGAAACATATATTTTTTCACATCTTAAGATATGATTACATATTTATGAAACCCATTTAATTCCATGGGTTAAGTTATGTTTTTTTATAAATATTTAGCACATGTATATATAATTTAATTATAATATGGGTGGGACCTATATATTATTCCAATACAATGGGTAAGGATTTATCTCTAATGAGAGAATGATGGAAATCAAGTTTGTTGACCTAATCCAATATATAATATTGTGAAACTATATCCACTATTGGAATATGGGGAAACTTGATCCCTTTCATGGAAAGGACTACAACTGGTGATGGTGTTGTGTCCCGCCTAATAGGTGTCGTCCCCATGAAGTTCCCTGATAAGTTTTTTACAACAAGCCTTTAATTATGGTTAAAAATATTATATTTTTTGTTATTTTTCATAAATTCAAGGTCATATTCATATGATATGATCACTTGGTTCATTTTATTTATTATATTATAATTCATGTCTTATGAACTACAAATCTTTACACCATATCTCTTGTTTCTTATCTTAAAAATGTAGGGTATGATCTTCAAATATTATGCTCATGTTTTTTCATGTTATGATTATGTATTTAATTAATTTACCCTTAATGAGAATTTGAGCTCACCACTTTCTTTTTTTCCTTTCCATGGGTTATTAATAAAGGTTTTAAGTAGTATTATTGTAGGGGAAGAAGATTTTGGGAAACATTGAAGATATTTCACAATGTTAGAATATTTTGTTCCATATTTCCATATAAAATAATGAATTTTTTCCCTTGGTAATTAAATTTTTAAATGTGCTAATTATTCATCAAAAATGATGTAATATGTATGTATATTCGGAATGGGTCACTATATTTTGTATTATTTTCCCTAGATGTTATTGTTAGTGCATCCTTCATTGCACACATCTTTGATTCTATGCTAGGACCATAAATTTAGTCTAAGATAATTTTTCTTTCTAGAATGGATTATACAACTATGTTAAATAGAGATATGGTAGTGTAAATATATATTTCTAGAAACCTAGCTCAAGGGGGAATGTTTATCCCCCTGGGAATAGGCGGGAACTAAAATATTGGGAATAAGAGGAAGAGAGAAACTAACATCTAAGGTGGTGGAGTATCTCAGAAGCATACTAGAGGATCAGAAAATTTCACTCCGTGGGAAAATATAAAGCTTGAAATCTTTAATTGTGGTTTTACTTCTCATAAAAATTGAGACTTTATGACACTACATCAAGCTTTTCATAACTATAATCAGATGGTACATCTCCAGCAATATTATCATAGAGTACTAATGTTTGGTTCTAGAGACGCATCTCATCCTTCTCATACATCCTATGATTTAATGGGGTGATCTCATCCAAATTACTCTCACCCTTAAAAATGATAAACACAAGGTGATTCCATAAACACCAAGACTCCTAAGGATATGAAATATTAACAAGGAAAAATGTATTGAGGAGAAGTTGTTAGGAATCTTTATTGTGCATGGATGATCAATCTGTTTCTTCAACAGTGTGGGGTGTAATTAATTTTAACTACACTCTCATGAAAGAGTTATTTCTCCGATTTTTTTGTTTTTTAAAAATATACTTTATGTTTTTGTGGTAACCTCGCATTGAATTGGATATAAACTGCTAACACCAATGTTTAAAAATTCAAATTCAAATTTAAAAAACCAAACAAAAAACCCAAAGTTTCAAAATTTTAAAATTTAATCAAGTCTAAAGAATAGGTCCCAACACCACCTAATTCCCACATTCCTTGAGATCACCAATCATGATATATTATCAGTCTAACCCCTTCAATTGTCATCATATCCACTTCACCGGTGAGAACCCACTGACCATCGTATCATTGTAAGAAAACCATCTAAACATCATCAATAGGACTAGCAAATGTACCCTTATAGAGAATAACCAGAATACACCCAACCATGAAACTTTTATAGAATCCTTTAGAAACAAACCAAGCTAGAGAAACCACAAGAAAATTAGAAACAAAACATCATCAAGTTTGAAAGAACCACCACCTTGGAAAAACATTATTATCCATCATCATCAGAAACAATACATAAAAAGATAATAGAGAAAAATAACATGCCAATTTCAACTCCATGAATTCCATCATCCACTTTAAAAACACCTCCCAAAACCACCTTATGAACCATTGTACCAACATATATTGGATTGGGGCATTGGACCTAGAATTCAGGGAAGCGTTTTGTGGATGATGGTCATAACAGTAAGCCACACCTTCACCAAAAGACCTCACCAAACCAAAAAACGATTCCAGCCATCATTAAAAAACCATAAATACCAATATTCCATTGCCAACATGCTGAAACAACATCACTAATCAATGTTATCATAGTCGAGGATGAAAACAAAAAAAACACCAAAACAAATCCCTAATACATTATAAGACAAAAATAAAATTGAAAAGTTCTAAAACAAATCCTAGAAGAAATACCAATGTAATAAAAAGAACCAATTTGGTTTGAATTAAAAACCAACAAATCCCAACCCCCACCCCCATGAAATCTACTACATCAGACCGAAATAGAAAATAATGTAATAGAATTGGAAGTAAGAGTATAGGTTTAATCAGTCAAGGGCCTCATTTATGAGACATGACCACAAACCACTAGAATATCACATACCATCATGATGAATACTAAACGTGACCAAAAATTGCGTCCAAAATGGAAAATCAGGTCTGCAAGAGAATTCATGGTTCACTTTTGAAAACCCAAAAGTAGGACCCACATTCTTAAAGAAATAAATATCATCAAAGGGATATCCCATGACAAGAACCAAGTAATTCGGTATTGGGATTCCTGGAGAATCACCTCACCATCGAAGAAGTTTACCAAAAACCTTATGAGCGGGCATCACAGAGAGATACACCATACAGAGAAACAAGGAATGAGGGAGTGGGAGTCCTCAAGAAGATAACCTAATCATCGAAGAAGTACACTTGAAACATTAGGAGAGTGAGACATCGAGATATATATATACATATATAAACATTAGGGGGGTTTGGTTCTATCCCATTAAATATTTACTTGATTTGGTATCATCCCACTCTTTTATCGAATCCTAACTTTTGGATCATATGGGTTTATATGTTGAGAAGATTCCTTCTATTTTGAAACATTCAAAACCTATGGGAAAAAGGTTGTGTCAAGCCTTCATGTTCACATAGTGTCGTAAATCAATAATAAAGATGAATAGGTTTGGGATTAATCTTTTCTTGAGATTCATATCTATGAATAATTTTGGTAATGGATTAGTTGGAATACTTCAAGGCCCATGTCAACTATTATACAAATTTGGTCAGATTCACATCCTCTAATTGAATTAAGAATCTTTTTTAGGTGAATGGGACATGAATCCAGGAATAAAATGTAACTTGGCACTTATAGATGGGATACTATCTTATCAGATATTAGTATCCACTTTTACATCTAGTGATGAAATTAAACATAGATGTTTTCCAACCATAATTGACCAATTTCATGATGTCTTTACCAAAAATTTATGTAGGTTTCCACCTGAAAGAAAAGTGTACTTTATGATTAATCTCGTATAGTAGACTAGTTATATTTCACTTTAATATTATAGGATGACACCAATATAATTAATGTATTTGAAAGTCCATCAAGAATACTTGGAAGGAAAAGGGTTATTTTGACCGAGCACATCTAAGTGAGAAGAACTGGTTATTTTGTAAAGAATATGGATGAAAATGTTAGATTTTTTGTGGATTATCCTAAACCAAACAACATTATGGAAAATAATTTTCAACCTATTCCACAAATTAATTATCTATTTGATCAATTTAAGGGATTTATATGGTTCCCTAATATTTATTTATGATCGGGGTGTCACCAACTTTGATTTTGGAAGAAGTATACTCATAAAATAACCTTGGAGTGTTATTATGGCCATTATGAATATTTGGTTATGACTTTTATTCTTATGAATACAATAGAATTGTTTATGTCATTGATGAATTTAATATTTTATAGGTAACTTCTTTCATCTATAGTGGTTTTTTTAATATATTCTGGTTTATTATAGGACCAAGGTAGATCATGAAAAACACTTGTCTATAGTGTTGGGAATCTTGAGAAAACATTTCATTTATGCTATGATTTCTATGTTTTATTTCTGGATAATAGAGGTACATTTCCATGGCCATGTCAATTATGAAAAAGGAGTTTCTTTTGATCCTAAGAAAGTAGAGTCTATTATCTCTAGGAAAATACCAAAGAATTATTTTTAGATACACAGTTTCCTTGGATTAGTAGGACACTAATGATTCTTTGTTAGTGATTTTCAATGAAATTCCTCACCTGTGATAGCTTTGATGTGGAATGGTGTTACTTTCCATTGCAGCGATGTGTTCTAGAAATATTTCTTTGATATTAAGTTTTTTATTACATAAGAACCCATCCTTATGTCTCCAAAGTCTGAATATGATTCTGTGGTCTATTAGGATTCATCGGGGTCATGTTTGGGTTTTATTCTCATGTCAACAGATAATGTTATTGATAATAACTCATTACAATTATGGGTTCTCAAGAAAAACTACACAATTGGTGATTTTGAATGGGATAATATAGTTACTTCCGTAAATTCCTGTAATCATTACCTATTTAGTGATAAATTTACAGTATTCAAATATATAAGATCATGAAACACATTTTCTCAAAAAGGTATGTAAATATTAGTCAGATTGGATGGATATAATATCAATTTAGTGTTGACTTTAAATTGATATTCACATGAGTAAAAATGAGATTTTTAGTTTATTCATTTAGTGGGAAGTTATTTAATTAGTTTGAAGAAGTGCCTTTAGATGAATGGAAGCTAATTTCATTTATAGCTTATATGAATCTATATTTTTGTGAGTATGTAGATTTTCTGGTTTTCATTATGGTTTCTCTTATTCATAACATGGTTGATAATGTTAGTGATTCTCAAAAACATGATCCTCAATGATTACCTCTAAGGTAAAAAATCAATATAGAGAAGACCATTAATGGATAGATGGTAGATGGGTGATCTCTGCAACATTTTAGTGATCGTATTGTGGTTTCTCTAACCTATCAGGAATATATCATTTCTACCTACCAGCACTCAATATAGGTTTTTCATCCAGGAATCTAGATGATTTTTAAGTAACTAATAGTATTGTTTTCATGGTATTTCAGGAAGAGGAAAGTGGAATATTTTTCCTTTAGATGCTTCACCTACCAGTAGGTCAAGGTAGGACACTATTACCCAGTTGATATGATTCATTCTTTACATATTCCCATGTGGAAATGGTCGAAAAATAGATATGGATTTTTTATAGGTCTACCAATAATTATAAAGAAACAAGATGTTGTATATGTGATTTGGGATCAGGTCATGAATTCAAATCACTTTATCTTTATTCATGAATCCAATATGGTGTAAAACCTGTCCAAACTCTACATTGAGGAAGTTATAAAGATGCATGGAATTCTTGTTTCAATTATTCCTAACTGGGAGCCCAAATTTTTATATTTCTTTTTTAAATACTTGAAGTAATACATTAAAACCCAGTTTACCATGATAAAAACATATCATCCCCATAATAATGGTCAAATTGAGTGCACAATCCAAATTTTTGATGACATACTGACAACTAGTGTGATGGATTTTTGAGGCTCATTGGAATAGAATATATGAGTAGTTGAATTCCCATACCTGCCTGCAAATCATTTTTTTTTTTCATTTTCTAAAGCCGGGTTAAAGGGAACCGGACCCCAACGTACAACATGCATACATAGACGAAACTTAAACAAACCAGAACAACACAACCTTACATATCATAATAGCCATAATAGTTGAATTCCCATACAATATCAGTTATTTGTCCACAATATACGAGGATCCTTTTCAATCATTGTATAGTCTTCCTTTTGGTTATCCACTTTTTTGAGTGGAAATAGTTTAAACTTCACTTATCATACCTAGCCTTGTGCATGAGATAATGTAGAACAATCTAATGATAAAAAAGTGGATGGTGATGAATCATAGTTTTTAGAAATCATATGAGGATCATTGATGGATAAGGATAGTGGTAGAATCATGGTTGGTGTGTGGTTTATCAAATCATGTTATTAAACTATGTGAAGGTGTGTCCATGTGATAATAGCATCGCATAGTTTCCACACTATTTTCCAAACCATGTGAAAAAAACTATGCAGCTCTCTAGATCATTTCTTGTATCATTTTCACGGTTACCTCATATTTATAAAAACTTTGTCGTGTTTAACTAATTCTCCAAAAAAATGTTTTTAAATTTATATTATGACCCTAAAACCCTAATTATTCTCTTAATATTCAAGGGTTACAAACTCTTTCCTCACCTAATCTCTGATGTTAATTCCCTCTGATTCAGAATGAACTTTTAGATGACTAAAGGTGTGTTAGGGATGATAATCATTAGTAAGTCTTTATTTTACCTTTTTATTCTTAGATATACTCTTATCCTCTCACTAAGATCCATATATCTAGTATTTTATATATATATCTATGTTATTTGGTATGAATATTGACTAGGTCTTGTTGGATCTATTAAAATGAACGTGTTATGAGCCTAGATCTAAATGAGCTTAGTGTTGTTTTATATTTTTTCCATCTGTTAAGATGTATTTTTGTTCTCTCTCATCTCTACTTGCTCTAGATCTTGAATTATTAGTTTTATAAAAATGTTTTTTTTTATTTTCTATGGTATCATTGTGTTATTTTTTTAAGGAATCCATTTTGGTTTATATTTTGGAGTGTGTAAAATTGGACGGATCTTGGAAAAACACTTTTCTTATAATTTTAATAAGATATTTCTAAAATTAAGGGATGATTTTAATGAATGAAATTTTTTTGATGGAATGATTTTTATGAATTAGTGGTTGTAAGAAAATGAATTATCATGTAATTTAGAATGATTTTGTTGGTGTGTGTTCAAAGTGAATGATTATGGTCAGGATGTGCCACCATAAAAGTTAGATATATTTTGGTAATAGAGGGCCACCATCAATGGTAACACTAGGCTTGATTTTATGAATGAGTTTGTGTGTTAGACCATGGTAATGGTTTTCCAAAATATGAATGATCGGTGATAAGTTTGTTTATATTTTTAATGAAATTTATTTCATTTGTGGTTTTATATAAATATTTAACAATTTCTAAACTATTTTATATTAAATTTGATAACTAGTTCTTGTGCTAGTGGAATATGTTTGGGATGTCTATGGGGATTTCAATATAATTTTACACTCACCCTCTACTTGGGAACTTTGTATTATTTGTTGATGTCATATACCAAGGTATAGGGAAGGGAATGTGGTATTATATATATAGTGATGCATCTTAATTCCATTGGCATGATAGGTGGTGTTAGAGCTTGGATCTAGGTCAGGTGGTACTTGAGATCATGCCAACAGATGCATTTGATTCATATAATTTTTTTGTTTTTTCATTTCATATTCCTTATTCCATTGTCCCTCTGATATTTTTTTCATTTTTGGATTAGAATTTGGGTATCATTAGATAAAAACATATATCATAAAGGAGGATTGGACCTTTATATTTTATGTTGTTGGGATATTTTCAATCTAAAAGGGAAAATCACTGCCCAATGTTTTCCTAAGACCATGGAATTTATTATTAGCCATTGGTGTCTTATAGATGTCACCTAAAATTAGTGGAACACTATCACTTCACAATCTAATGAGTTAGAGTGGGATATTACACCATTGGTTTGTAAAAATCATTTTTCAAAACTCTAAACATATATTAAAACCAAATTTGAAACACATTATCAATACATTACATTTTAAATATTTCGTGAAATTAAAATTAAATCTAGATAACTAAAAAAGAATCCATTTTATAAAACATTATAACAATATTAAAATACATTTTTATGCACAAAAAAGTCCACTCATACATTTATGAGCAATGAGTGTGGATGAATATTATTTACCCATTTTAAAGAATACAATTTTAATGAAAAAATTACACCATAGTTACTAAAAACAATGTTAAACTTTGTTTCCCATTTCAAATAGACTTATAGAAACATTTAAAAATAATAATAATAACCTAAGATATTTTTTTAAATGACAATCAGTAAGCGTTTAAAATTTTAAATAATTAAACTTGTGGAAAACTACCTTTGGTCAAAGGAGGAATATCTGACAAATTGATTATGAGTTTAATAGCACCTCAGAGAGATATAGTACACCCCAAAAAACAGATACTCATGAAATAGGATTCAAAATTACTTATAGTGTGTTTTCAGTACACGGATCAGTGTGTGAGAGAAGTAGAAAAAATAAGAATAAGTAGAAATAAAAGAATAATGAGGTCATATCTAAATATCTAGACCTGAAATCACAAAATAAAACCCTAAGAAATTGATCAAGAGGGATGGGGTCATTAAAGAGGAATTACTCAATCCATCCTAGATATGTACGATGCAACTCTTTGGAATGAAGTGGTTGGGGAAGAAATTTTGTGAAAATAAGGGGAGGGTGTTATGTATTTTTCCTATTTAAAATAATCTAGGCATAAAACATGGTTTGGATATATAGTTAGTCAAATAGTGTGCCGATCATTCACCCCCCCCCCCCCAAACTATAATTTTAGGCTACATGGTTATCTTAATAATGTTTTGACTATTTAATTTGGATCTTTCATGTTACTAATGCATTATATTGGTATGTTCATGGTTTCCCATAACCATGAACCAATTGTGTGTCGATGAAACAAATCTAAAAAAACTGAAAACATAAAATGAGTTTAGCCAAAAATTAAATGAAAAATTTAAATATATTTAAATAAGTAAAATAAAAGTGAAAGTGGGGGTTAGGTTGTGATATGAAAATTTAGTGAAAAAATCTAATGGAAAATTCTAGAGATTAGTTTCACAAAACAAATACAGAAGAATACTCTCATTCTAAATATAAACATGAATTGGAAAAATTATCATAAAACATTTTAACTATAAAATACTATTGTAAAATATCAATGATAATTACAATAGAAAAATTTAAATAAATTTTGTCCAATTCAAAATTTAACAAAAAAATAACAAAAAAATGTAGTTTTAGAAAAATATAGAGAAATATTCCTCAAAAATTTTATACATGAAAAAGTTCTACTAAAAACTAATGAAAATAAACAAGTGTAAAATGGAATTGGAAATTCCAGTAAAAAAATTCATTGAAAAAATTAACAGGAATTCCACTAGTTGTATCCCAATAGAGGGGTTTAGGGGGCCTGTTCTTTAGGATCGGGTGTTCGAATCCTAGTGGCTGTACACTTTAGATAAGGAAATTTTAGCACCTAAAGTATTAACTACATGATAGTTCAAGGTAGGGTAGTGATCATAGTTTTACCAAGTTCTTCATGGTTCACATTTGAGACCTAGGATAAGGTAACCATTATGGTGGGGTTCAAATTAGGATAGGAATTTAATGTCTGGGGATGGGATTTCTATTCAAAAACATTAATTCCAAAATAAAAATGAAAATTTCTATAATTATTGTGACCCATAATCCTAGATCCATTTATAAATACATATTATTTACATATTGTATCTGATATCAACATTTTAATCAAAATTTTACAATCCATAATTAAAATATCAGTAAAAATACTATATAACTTACTTCATTAAGAACTTTTTGGATTAGTTTTTTATATAATTATGAAAATCCATTAATGTAACAAAAAATATATATTTTTATACAATGGAAATTTTTCCAACAATACCTATATTTTCTTATTACATTATAATTATTTAACATCTCTAGAAAGACTCTTCACACAATATACCATTGTAGGCATATCTCACTTAAAATAATTCTTTATAAGCTGAGAAACTAGATGCATAAAAGGGGTTAGATCAAATACTTGGTAATATTAAAAGTAATTTTTTACAATCTAAGTTCATAAATATGAAAAATATTTACATATGGGTATGAAAACATATTCATACTTCTTGTAAAAAATATAATAGATTCATCTCCAATAAAATAGAGATCATATATTGTGAGTCATCAAATGATGCTTGATATAAGACATGAGAAATGAAGTGTGAAAGATTGATTCAATAATCTAGAGTGATGAAATAATAATGTAGATATGTTTCAACCCTATATCTCAATAATTTTATAGAGAAGTACCTTGATAAATAATAAAATAATAATCATGATGATCACTAGGGAAAGATTGAGAACTCTTGAAAGATAAACATTTCTTTGAAAATAAAATTTTCACTTTTAAAATATTATATAATTTTTTTATTTATAAAAATAAAATATTTTCATTTAGAACACATTGTAATCATATAAAAACTATGTAGGAATATTATAAATTTGTCTTTAAAATCTCCCGTACATGGACCCTTGTAAAGAAAAAAAATTCTCGATTAATTCAATCATATATACTTTAGAGAATATGTCATTACCAAAAGAATAGATGGGATATATTATACCCACTCATAATTATATAAAAGTTCCAATAACTATATCATGATAAAAACACATAAAATATTCAATTTCAATAATAAAACTAATAAATATAGTCATTTTGATACCTTAATAAAAAACACTTTCTATTATCTTATAAAATAATAAAAAATCATTTTCATATTAAAACATTTGAAAACTAATAATTCCAATAGCAATGGGAGTCAGATAATATTTAAAAAATCATTGAAAATGAAAATGAGTATTTATAATGAATAATATTTATTATGGTGGGAAAATATAGTCTGCCAATAAAACCCATTATTCATTTGAAATAATTTGTCAAAATTGATTAATGGGGTAGTAAATACACTATATAAAATAAATAATCATGTACAATAAGAAATATGTCTCATGAAATTGAAAATTAAGAAATAGAACTCTTAAAATGATCATTACATTTGTAGTAAGAATCAACAAATGATGTGATTATGCGATAGAAATATAAATCCACCTAAAAATGTTGAGATAAAGAATAAATCAATCATAGGTCATGAAACACATAATATTGGCATAACATAGTCAATGGGGTAGTGATATAACCCAATGAAAAGACATTGAGTTACAAAACCTATTACCTTTGACTTCCCCTTAGTCAAATATTATTTAGCCTCCTATATAATATATTTAGATTTATTATAAATATATATAAAAACAATATTCATATATACCTTACTGGATTGAAGGTTTTAGGAATAGTGGAAACGCTTATGAGGTGATATGTCCAACCAATCCATTTTTTTCTTTTATTAAAAAACCAAATTAAGGAAAAGTGGGTACCATACTTACTGGGTGATAGGATAAATAAAATTTATTTTAAATTCAATTAATCATAATATCAGTACAGGATCTTTCATGTTAAGTTCATTATTAATTTATTTATATTGGAGTAAATAAATTTACTAATCTTAGGTTTCTTTTTTCACAGTCAATGTTTATAACGACCCATACTTTACATACAATGTTATTAATTCAAAATTGAATCATACTTATTACAACATATAACAAAACCATGAAAGGACCGTATAGGTATAGTGTCTTTAGAAACTGGAAAGCATAAACAACTGGTTCATAAAGCATCTACTTTGCCTCCCATTTATTTCATCATATCTAGAGTCCCTTTTTGGCATATTCTACTTAATAACCTTCTTCCTGACCTAGGGAAATAAAACATACAAAAGGGGGAGCTCAAATACTCATTAAGGGTAAACAAAAGAAATATCAATCACATCATATACCAAAGCACATAACTTTTGGAAATCTTAACCTGCAAAAGAGATCATAATTTCATAAAATTGGATAAATAATAGTAGTGAAATGTAATCCCAATAATCATAACTTAAAACATGAAACTTTGTTTCATACACACATAATCATTGAGAATCATTTCTTGTTAGTCAAGACTCATTGCAATGACAATCTTAGTGGACAAAGTCCATTTCTGAACCGAGTTCACTCCCCATTTCAGTCCTGTTTCACTGAACCGGTTTAACCTGTCGTTCCAGCCATGTCTTCTCATGAGATATAAAATCTTTACCTAATGCATTATAGGGAGATATAGGTCCCACCCATCTCATAATGATACCATTCTTATGTGTTCCATAAAATCATAAACCATACATCATAGCATAACCAATGTAATAAAAATGGGAATCTTAAACATCGGGACATCATAAAACAATTAATATAAGATAAAGGAATTCATAAAAATAATTCCATCACAACATAATCAAATCAATGTAATAATAGGGATAGAAAAAAACCCTTTATTATCTTATATGGAAAATAATTTTGATAAAACACTTGAACTCCATTCTTGAGAAAATATCATTTCTACTTCAAAAACACTTTTCCTTTCTTAACATGTCATAAAATTCTAAACTAAAAGATGTTGATTAAAAATAAACGTGAAAAATTGTAAAGGAAGCTTCTTGGAAATAATGTTTTAAAAATCCATTCATGCCGTATAAGTTAAAAAACATTCTTCTCATACTTTTGTCAGAAAAGTCAAAAAAAAGTACCTCGTACGAAAAATGACAAAAGATTCCTTTCATATCTTTTACTAAAAACTCACCGAAGGGTAAAATAATATTTAAACAATTGTAGGTGAATATAAATAATATTAAATATTGAGGAAACATGGATGTGGATGATAAAATACACCCCAGTAAATGCCAAAGTATAAACAATCTCGGATAAAAATGAGATTGTGATATTTCCCTTACTTTAGGTCCGATATGCTTTGTACGAATATGAACCTCCTGTATAATTATTTAAATTATGTTATTGACTTATTCCATAATCATACTAATTGTTATGATATCACATATGGTCATATTCTTAGCTTCTTATTATTAATATTTCATTACAACTTGTTATTCGGGTGTTTATTACTTTTTGTTCTTATGAGTGTTTTGTCGAATAAATTCTTATTCATCTCTTTAGGTTATAGATAACTCAATTCCAGAATGTTATTAGTGTAATATATATCATATTCATTGATTAAATTCATTTATATAATCATTATTCAATGAAGATCATGTAGAACGAGTCACATCACATCGTGGAGACGGTATTCCGTACGTACGCACGAGCGATGATATCTTTCCCATGATAATGGAATTGTATTGGAGTGTATGTATACTATTTCAGAATCAATATCACTTTAAAATAATCATATATAGTCATTATTTACACCATTATACCCATCCAAGTAAGGTGGTGGTGGAAAATAGATTACACCACGTCGTGGAGATGGTATTCCGTATGTACGCACGCGCGGTGATTTCATTTTCCGTAGGATGGATAGATGGTGAAATAGGGTTGTTTCATACATATAATAACATATCAGTATATGATTGATACTGATGTTATTACTTCATAATGAAACAACTAAAGAAGAATAAGTGGAAGAAGAAATAAAGATGAAATAATTGGTAACGGACATTACCTCTTCTTTAAAGTGCTTCTTTGAGAACTTCTTTTAGGGCACTAAAATTGGTCTTTGAAGAAGACCAGGACCTCTAGGATGTCTCTAGAAAAGTGTTAGGAGAAATTTTCAGGGGTTGGCTGAGCTTTAAGGCTAAAAGTGGTGTGAGGAAGAGAGGGAGGAGGTGCCCTTTTATAAGGGAGGAGAGGGGAACCTTTGGAATAACCAAAACTATTATTTTATTATAAAGCCAAATCCGGTTTTAAATAGCTCCAAATTGATTTATTTTGAATCTAAGGTAGGGATGGGTCGCAATCCTCTCATACAATAGAATTTAGACAAGTTTAGGTACCTATTTCGACCTTATCATTTAGATTTAAAATTAAGTTAAATAATTTTACTTTTACCGTGTCTTCTTGTGTTCTTACACTATAAGGTTAATAAACTTACTATAACAATCAAAAAGAACCCCAAGTTTTTTATTATTAATATATATAACCTTATCTAAGTCATTTGGTCGAACCTTAGATTTTTAGGAATAAAATAACAATTAATAATATAATATTTGTTTTAAAAACTATTGTATGTCAATTTTGACACTATTTAGTAATTGATCTTTTTGAAAATCATAACAGAATGATTAGTTAGAAAAAAGTTAATTAAATCAATACTAACATGTCATATTAACCTATAAAATTAGTGTAATTTATCAAAAAGTCTCAAATTACATTTATTTGGGTATTTATAACATCAATTATGTCAATATTTTATTAATAAGATAATTACTGCATCATTTTTGAGTCATAAATAAAGTAAATTATTTAATGTCAAAAAATTACAAATAAAATACAATTATGTAGGAACACTTATTAGCTTTCCAATGAATATTTATAGTCCAAAATATAATTTATATATCCCCTTATAAAAATTAATTACTATACAATATTTGTTAATTCCAATTTGTCTTTACATTAAATTAATTAATCTAATGTGTCATTGTCTTTCATAAGTGGCTCCCTGGGGTCCCAAAATCGACCCAAGGATGCCCATGGTCGGCCAATACTTATCCAATAAGGTTAAGAGAAGTTTCAAGGTAATTTTGAATTATTATAATATTCTTTTAACCTTGAATTACCATATTTACCTTTAGCCGTAGTAAATAAAAAATTATCGTAGTTACTATTCATAATATCAAAAAAATAATAGTAACCTATTAACATAATTTTCACCCACTAATTCCAAATATGGAATCCATTTTTAAAAATTCAAAACACAGAAGCTTCAGTAATTAATTTAAAATTAATCTGGTTGTTAAGCAAACAAGTTTTAAAAGTTAAAACATTGCCAAAGATTGAATTTATTTAACCTACGAATTCAATGTAAAATCAAGGATAATGACATAAATTATATTAAATGGTAAAAATATATTATATTTATAATTTGAAACCATTCAATATTATTATTTAACCACATTATTTATTATGATGAAAAAAATTGTTTTTAATTAAAATATAGCTTGTTTTTACTATTCATTAAAATATGAAAGTTATCAGAATAATATGAAAAAATTATCAAAAGTAAATTTTTATATCTTGATTCTAAAGAATAATTTTATTTTGTCAAAATGAACTTATAAACTTGTCAAAAACTAGATTTAATGTGGGTGCGCCATCAAAAGGTGGTAAAACTGTATTTTTTGAAAAAATACCTATTTTACCCGAAAAATTTATTTTGTTCTCTTAACACGTTCTAGAAAATGTATAAGATGAATAATAATGTTATAAAATTTAAAATTTAGTTAATATTATTCATAACGTCTAGTTTTAATAATATTTTATTAGCATATCATTGTTTAGTGAAACTCGGTATTGTGTACGACACAAGCTATCGAGGAAGGTCGCGATTTAGTGTAAAGCAAGACAAGAAAGTGTTGTGTGTAGAAAAAGATTCCTTTGATGATTTATATAACATAAAAGTCTCGGGTGTTACATTCTACCCCCCTTAAAATTAATTTCGCCATCAAAATTCGTTACTTTGTAACAAACAGATGAGGATACCTCTCCCTCATCATGTCCTCAAGCTCCCATGTAGCTTCTTATAATTGGTGGTTCCTCCATAAAACATTCACCAATCGAGTGTTCTTGTTTCGTAGGACTTTATCGCTACGATCCAGAATCTTTATCGGTTGTTCTTCATAAGAAAGATCTTGCTCCAGCGGTACAACTTCTGAGCTGAGTACATATGAAGGATCGGGTATGTACTTTCTCAGGAGAGATACATGGAACACATCATGAACTTGAGAGAGATTCAATGGATGTGCCAATCGGTAAGCTACCTTCCCAACATGATCCAGTATTTTGAAAGGACCTATATATCTAGGGATCAACTTCCCCTTCTTTCCAAATCTCATGACCCTCTTCTAGGGAGATCTTCGTAAGAACACTTT
Source organism: Viscum album (assembly GCA_963277665.1). Taxonomy (NCBI): domain Eukaryota; kingdom Viridiplantae; phylum Streptophyta; class Magnoliopsida; order Santalales; family Viscaceae; genus Viscum; species Viscum album. The sequence continues at coordinate 50,606,354 of OY728130.1, read as the reverse complement.
ATCACCCACTTAAAACTCTAAGTCTTTTCTTCGGTTGTCGGCATAACTTTTCTGTCGACTCTGAGCTGCTCTTATGTGTTGTTGAATAGATCTAACCTTTTCTGCCATTTCATCAACGATATCGGGTCCTAATAGCTTTCTTTCCCCAACTTCATCCCAGCAAGTTGGAGTCCTGCATTTATTTCCAAAGAGAGCTTCATAAGGAGCCATCTGAATACTGGAGTGAAAGCTATTATTATAAGAAAATTCCACAAAAGGTAGGTGTTGATCCCAACCACCTTTGAAATCCATAGAGCAAGCTCTCAACATATCTTCTAGAGTTTGAATTGTTCTCTCAGACTGACCGTCTGTCTGAGGATGATAAGCAGTGATGAAACTCAACTCTGTATCCAGAGTATGCACAAGACTTCGCCAGAACTTCGAGGTAAATCTCGGATCCCGATCAGATATAATAGAAAGTGGTACTCCATGCAATATTACCACTTCCTTTACATATATCCTGTAAAGCTGATCCAGAGAGAAATCCTCTCTAATAGCAATGAAGTGTGCAGACTTTGTAAGACGATCAACTATGACCCAGATATCATTATTTCTTTTGGATGTTTTAGGAAGTCCTGTGACAAATTCTATAGTGATGTTTTCCCATTTCCATTCGGGTATGGGTAATGGTTGTAAAATCCCCTTAGAATTCTGTCTCATAGCTTTAACTTTTTGACAAACCAAGCATCGAGAGACATATTCATCAACATCTCTTTTCATGCCATCCCACCAGAAGTACTCTTTCAGGTCCTTATACATCTTTGTGCTTCTAGGATGAATAGAGAATGAAGAACTATGAGCCTCATCCAGCAGCTCCTTCTTTAATTCGGGGATGGGAGGAACACAAACCCAATTCCTAAACTTTACTATCCCATCACAATCAAGGTTGAATTCAGGAACATTTCTCACCTTCTTTTGTAACTCGACATCTTCTTTATGTGCCTCTTTAATCTTCACATGTATAGATGGTTGAAAATTCATTTGATAAAGATACGATTTTTCCCCTTTAATTATAATTCCATGATCCATATTTTGTAAATCCATAAATATTGGATCTTTTGTGATCCTCATCATTGATAAACTAGCATGGTCTTGTCGACTTAATGCATCTGCCACCTTGTTTGCTTTCCCAGGGTGGTAATGGATTGAGCAGTCGTAATCCTTAATCAGCTCCAACCATCTTCTTTGGCGCATATTCAGCTCCTTTTGTGTGAAAATATACTTTAACCTTTTATGATCAGTATAAATATCACACCTTTCACCATAAAGGTAATGCCTCCAAATCTTTAATGCAAAGATTACTGCAACTAACTCCAAATCATGAGTTGGGTAATTTTGCTCATGTATTTTCAACTGTCGTGAGGCATAAGCTATCACCATATCATTTTTCATGAGAACAAATCTCAGTCCCTTCTTGGATGCATCACTGTAGATCACAAACCTTTCTCCACTACAAGGAAGTGTTAGTACAGGTGCACTGGATAACCTTCTTTTCAACTCCTTGAAATTCTCTTCACATTCCTCCATCCAAACAAACTTAACTCCTTTCCGAGTCAACTTGGTGAGTGTATTAGATAATCATGAAAAATCTTTCACAAAACGTCGATAATATCCATCCGAACCAAGAAAACTTCGGATCTCGGTTGCTTTTGTTGGTCTCGACCATCTTTCGATAACCTCTGTTTTTGCTGAATCCACAGATATCCCCTCTTTTGAGATTATGTGACGCAAAAATGAAACTTTTTGAAGCCAAAATTCACACTTGGTAAATTTGGCATAAAGCTTCTCCTTTCTCAGGGTCTTCAATATAATTCTCAAGTGATCTTCATGCTCTTCCTTGCTCTTTGAATAGACAAGAATATCGTCTATAAAGACTACCACAAACTGATCAAGATAGTCTCTAAAGACTCTATTCATTAGATCCAGGAAGATAGCAGGGGCATTAGTAAGACCAAATGGCATCACTATAAATCCATAGTGTCCATACCTTGTACGGAAAGTCATCTTTGGTATATCCTCCCTTTTGACCCTTAATTGATGATACCCTGAACGAAGATCAATATTGAAAAAGTATTGAGCTCCGCGTAGTTGGTCAAATAGGTCATCAATGCGCAGGAGAGGATATTTGTTCTTGATAGTGATCTTGTTAAGTTCTCGATAATCAATGCAGAGTCTCATTGATCCATCTTTCTTCATAACAAACAGAACAGGTGCTCCCCAAGGTGACGCACTAGAGAGTATGAACCCCTTATCAAGATTCTCTTGGAGTTGCTTCTTTAATTCCTTCAACTCAATTGGGGCCATTCTATAAGGTGTCTTTGAAATAGGCAAAGAATCTGGTACGAGTTCTATTGAAAACTCAACCTCACGATTCGGTGGAAGACCCGGTAATTCCTCTGGAAAGACATCATGAAACTCCCGTACAATGGGAATATTCTTAATCATGAGTTTCTCACCAACCATTTGAGATAAATAACCTTCATTTAGTGGAATCAATACCCATAAAATGGAAGAAATTTCCACTAGAAGTTTATGTTCATCCTTGCATCGATAGACGATCATAGATTGATCTGGAATATGAAATGTGACTTCCCTTCTTTGGAAATTGATATGAGCTCCATGTATAGAAAGCCAATCCATGCCAAGAATCAAATAAAATTCCACAATAGGAAGGATCACAAGATTTGTAGGAATCAATTTCCCACAAACTTCAATCGGAGAAGAATTATAAACTTTTGATGTGACTGTTGTGCCATTAGGGGTTGTCACAGCTAACTCAACATCTAACTGTTGAGTTAATACGGTGATATCCTTAGAAAATTCTTCATAAATAAAGGAGTGGGTGGATCCAGAATCAAATAAAACAATTTCTACTTTAGAGTGGATGGTAAGTGTACCTTTCACCACATCGTTATCGTACTCCACATCGCTGATAGAAATTGCATGTGACCTTCCTTTTTCTTTAGCCTTAAGAGTTTGTTGACGTCGACCATCATCATCAACCCTTGGATTTGGGCATTGATTGGCATAATGCCCCATCTCCTTGCACTTGAAACATTGAAGTGTAGTAGGGTCATTCTATGTATCCCTTCCTTTGTTTTCATCATTAGACATCTTCTTCCCATCATTTTGGCATTCAAATTCCTGATGACCTTCCTTTCCACATTTGAAACATTTACTTTTCCCTTTAAGACAACTCCCTCCATGTTTCTTTCCACACTTTGAGTATAAGTGAAAGCTCATATTCTTTTCAGTGTGCCCTTTAGATTTTCCTTTGAATTCCATTTTCCTCTTCTTATCAAACCCATATGACTGATGGGTTACTCTAATCTCCATCTCGACTTTGAGAGCACGTCGAACGATTTCCTCGTAGCTACTGAAGTCCCTTATTGCTAAGGCCCTTCGAAGACTTGGTTTTAATCCACTAAATAATCGACCGATCTTACTCTCAGGTTGGATAATAATACCAGAAGCATACCTTGCAAGTCTTGTAAAATTCGCTTCATAAGTACCAACAGATTCATCATCCTTTTGCTTCAGTTCAAGAAACTCTTTCTACATATTTGTTCGGAGAATACGAGGTAAGTACTTATTGAAAAATAAGTTCTTGAACTCATCCCATTCCATGGACTCAATTTCATCCCTTTGCCTCGTATTCTTAATAAGATTCCACCATTGATCAGCATCTCCTTCCAAACGATACACTGATAGGATGACTTTATCATGTTCAAAACATTGAAGAACTGAAAATATCTTTTCAGTAGTACTAATCCATTGTTCAGCAACTAATGGATCAGTAGACCCGCTGAAAGAAGGTGGACGCTGCCTCATGAAGGATTCAACAGAATGTTGCTCCTTCCTTTTCTCATTTGGAAGTCCTGCATGATTCATATCTTGAGAAAGTTATGTGAGCATGGCTACAAGATTTTTCATTCCAGCTCCCATAAGGTTTGGTTTCTCCGGGGGACAATCATTGCATTGCCTGTCGCATTCCGCATTAACACGATTCCTTCGGGTTCCATACATTGACTAAAACCAAGAAGAATAGTGTGAGCAACACTAATTATAATAGGAAAACCACATAATCAAGAATAAAATTTCACACTTAAGGTCTTATCCTAGGTTATTCATGGTCATTTCTAAAACACTAAGATTGTTTTCTATGCTTAGAATTATCCTTAGGGTTCTTAATAAGGCATTCACATCCTAGTTTCCAAAGGTTGACTATACCTTTCCTCTAATACCAACAATAATGTCCCATACATTACATACATTGTTATTAATTCAAAATTGAAGCATACTTATTACAACATATAACAAAACCATGAAAGTACTGTATAGGTATAGTTTCTTTAGAAACTGGAAAGCATAAACAACTGGTTCATAAAGCAACTACTTTGCCTCCCAATTATTTCATCATATTTACAGTCCCTTTTTGAAATATTCTACTTAATAACCTTATTCCTGACCGGTGTAAATAAAACATACAAAAGGGTGAGCTCAAATTCTCAGTAAGGGTAAATAAAAGAAATATCAATCACATCATATACATAAGCACATAACTTTTGGAAATCTTAACCTGCAAAAGAGATCATAATTTCATAACATGGGATAAACCATAGTAGTGAAATGTAATCCCAATAATCATAACTTAAAACATGAAACTCTTTTTCATACACACATAATCATTGAGAATAATTTCTTTTTAGTCAAGACTCATTTCCAAGACTATCTTAGTGGACAAAGTCCATTTCTGAACCGAGTTCACTCCTCGTTTCAGTCCTGTTTCACGGAACCGGTTTAACCTTCCATTCCAGCCATGTCTATCTCATGAGATATAAAATCTTTACCCAATGCATTGTACAGAGATATAGGTCCCACCCATCTCATAATGATACCATTCTTATGTGTTCCACAAAATCATAAACCATACATCATTGCATAACCCATGTAATAAAAATGGGAATCTTAAACATTGGGACATCATAAAACAATTCATATGAGATAAAGGAATTCATAAAAATAATTCCATCACAACATAATCAAATCAATGTAATAATAGGGATAGAAACAGAACCCTTTATTATCTTAGATGGAAAATAATTTTGATAAAACACTTGAACTCCATTCTTGAGAAAAATATCCTTTCTACATAAAAAACACTCTTCCTTTCTTAACATGTCATAAAATTCTAAACTAAAAGAAGTTGATTAAAAATAAACTTGAAAACATGTAAAGGACGCTTCTTGTAAATAATGTTTTAAAAATCCATTCATGTCGTATAAGTTAAAAAAACATTCTTCTCGTACTTTTGTCGGAAAAGTCAAAAAAAGTACCTCGTACGAAAAACGACAAAAGATTCCTTTCATATCTTTTACTAAAAACTCACCTAAGGGTAAAATAGTATTTAAAAAATTTTAGGTGAAGAGAAATAATATTACATATTGAGGAAACATGGATGTTGATGATAAAATATACCCCAGTAAATGCCAAAGTATAAACAATCTCGGATAAAAATGAGATTGTGATATTTCCCTTACTTTAGGTCTGATATGATTTGTACGTATCTGAACCTCCTGTATAATGATTTAAATAAAGTTATTGACTTATTCCATAATCATACTCATTGTTATGATATCACATATGGTCATATTCTTAGCTTCTTATTAGTAATATTTCATTACAACTTGTTATTCGGGTGTTTATTACTTTTTGTTCTTATGCGTGTTTTGTCGAATAAATTCTTATTCTTCTCTTTAGGTTATAGATACCACATTTCCAGAATTTTATTAGTGTAATATATATCATATTCATTCATTCAATTCATTTATATAATCATTATGCAATGAAGATCATTTAGAACGAGTCGCATCACATCGTGGAGACGGTATTCCGTACGTACCCCCGAGCAATGATATCATTCCCATGATCATGGAATTGTATTGGAGTGTATTTATAATATTTAAGAATCAATATCACTTTAGAATAATCATATATAGTCATTATTTACACCATTATACCCATCCAAGTAAGGTGGTGGTGGAAAATAGATTCCACCACGGCGTGGAGACGGTATTCCGTACGTATGCACGCGCCGTGATTTCATTTTCCGTAGGATGGATAGATGGTGAAATTGGGTTGTTTCATACTTATAATAACATATCAGTATATGAGTTATACTGATTTTATTACTTCATAATGAAACAAATAAATAAGAATAAGTGGAAGAAGAAATAAAGATGAAAGAATCGGTAACGGACATTACCTCTTCTTTGAAGTGCTTCTTTGAGACCATCTTTTAGGGAACTAAAATTGGTCTTTGAAGAATACCAAGACCTCGAGGATGTATCTAGGGAAGTGTAGAGGAGAAATTGGAAGGGGTTTTCTGAGCTTGAAGGCTCAAAGTGGTGTGAGGAAGAGAGGGAGGAGGTTCCCTTTTATAAGGGAGGAGAGGGTCACCTTTGGAATAACTAAAAATATTATTTTATTATAAAGCCAAATTCGGTTTTAAATAGCTCCAAATTGATTTATTTCGAAGATAAGGTTGGGATGGGTCGAAATACTGTCATCCAATAGAATTTAGAAAATTTTAGATTCCTATTTCGACCTTATCATTTAGATTTAACATTAAGTTAAATAATATTACTTTTACCGTGTCTTCTTGTGTTCTTGCACTATAAGGTTAATAAACATTTTATAACAATCAAAAGGAACCCAAAGTTTTTTATTATTAATATATATAAACTTATCTAAGTCATTTGTCCTAACCTGAGATTTTTAGGAAAAAATAACAATTAATAATATAATATTTGTGTTAAAAACTATTTTATGTCAATTTTGACACTATTTATTAATTGATTTTTTTGAAAATCATAACAGATTTATTAGTTAGAAAAAAGTTAATTAAATAAATAATAACATGTCATATTAACCTATAAAATTAGTGTAATTCATAAAAAGTCTCAAATTACATTTATTTGGGTATTTATAACATCAATTACTTCAATATTTCATTAATAAGATAATTACTGCATCATCTTTGTGTCATAAATAAATTAAATTATTTAATGTATAAAAATTACAAATAAAATACCATTATGTGGGAAATCATTTTATCTTTCCAATGAATATTTATAGTCCAAAATATAATTTATATATCCCCTTATAAAAATTAATTACTAAACGATATTTGTTAATTCCAATTTTGTATTTACATTAAATTAATTAATCTAATGTGTCATTGTCTTTCATAAGTGGCTCCATGGGGTCCCCAAATCTACCCAAGGATGCCCATGGTCAGATAATACTCATCCAATAAGGTTAAGACAAGTGTCAAGGTAATTTTGAATTATTATAATATTCTTTTAACCTTGAATTACCCTATTTACCTTTAGCCGTAGTAAATAAAAAATTACCGTAGTTACTATTCATAATATCAAAAAAATAAAAGTAAACTATTAACATAATTTGGATACACTGATTCCATATATGGAATCCATTTTTCAAAATTCAAAACACAGAAGTTGCAGTAATTAATTTAAAATTAATCCTGTTGTTAAGCAAACAGGTTTTAAAAGTTAAAACATTGCCAAAGATTGAATTTATTTAACCTACGAATTCAATGTAAAATCAAGGCTAATGACATACATTATATTAAATGGTAAAAATATATTCTATTTATACTTTTAAACCATTCAATATTTTTATTTAACCACATAATTTATTACGATGAAAAAAATTGTTTTTAATTAAAATATAGGGTGTTTTTACTATTCATTAAAATATGAAAGTTATCAGAATAATATGAAAAATTTATCCAAAGTAAATTTTTATATCTTCATTCTAAAGAAGAATTTTATTTTGTCAAATTGAACTTATAAACATGTCAAAAACTATATTTAATGTGGGTGCGCCATCAAAAGGTGGTAAAACTGCATTTTTTAAAAAAATAATAATTTTACCCGAAAAATTTATTTTGTTCTCTTAACACATTCTAGAAAATTTATAAGATGAATAATAATGTTATAAAATTAAAAATTTATTTAATACAATTCATAACGTCTAGTTTTAATAATATTTTATTAGCATATCATAGTTTAGTGAAACTCAGTATTGCGTACGACGCAAGCTATCGATGAAGGACGTGATTTCGTGTAAACCAAGCCAAGCAAGTGTTGTGCGTAGAAAAAGATTCATTTGATGATTTACATAACATAAACGTCTTGGGTGTTACAATGTTGATCGACCAAAAAGAACCATTCATATTATCTTCATTTTTCTTGTGATGATCCAAGGGTATAACCCTACTACAAGTGATCCACATGTTCTCCAATGATCTCTGAGAAGAGCCACTCAATATTCAGGTGCTAGTGTGGTGATTCAAATAGCTTTCATTGATCATTCTTGATCACTCATTCTTTGGTCTTCAATAAATCTATCTTTCATTCTCATTCTTGAGATGAAGGGAGATGATATAGTCGAAATAGAATTTTTTGTTCTCAATAATTCTCTCTTTTTTATGGAAGACTCCACATAATAGACATAAATATCTATTGACAGATCTAGGGTTTAAGTTAAAATATTTATTTAAAAGCATTCTGACCATTAAATAATATTATAACCTTTAATTAACTCTATGCCAAATTATTATTATTATTATTATTATTATTATTATTATTATTATTATTATTATTATTAGCTTGAGAAATCTAACACAAATGATAAATAATAATCATTGTCTTGTAAATAATTATTTTTCATTGGACACAGACTTGGACCATTCAAACTCATTGGTATTTATTGAATACCCAAATAAATATTTTATTGATAAATAAATATTTCATTCACACACCAATAAATAAGTATTTATTAAATTTTAATAAATAAAAAATATATTTATTTATACACTTTCAAATGAATAGATATTTTTTTAATTTATAAAATCGATATAACATGAAATTTTATTCCTTAATCTTAAAAATAATATTTATTTCAATAATTAAATTAAAATATAATTTAATCAAGATCAACATAACAAGTTAATTTGTTTCCCTCTATGATTATTTATCACTGGAATTAGGATGTATTGTGTAATGTTCAATATTACTATTTAACACTGGGTCAAGGCAATTAAGAGAAAGAACTTAATGTTGCAACATCGATAATCACAAATGCAAGCATGCTGTGTAATTTAATCCCTTTTTCAAAGTATCTCATCTTGAGGTTTACACATCCATGCCACCAACCAATATGATCGATATATCTTTTTTGAAAATTTTCAATAAACACATATTTACACTATAACCATGGAATGTAATGCAATGGTTCTATTCCAATCAAAGGGATGATATATCAGTTTCGATAAAGGTGGAAGTGAAAATTCTTCCTTGACTTATCCATTAGTGACATGTCACTCGTGACACACCCAACGTATCCAAATTATCCATGAACTATAATCATTATGGTTTAAAAAATAAATCTAAGTAAATTAGTTGTAACATGTATTAATAATGATATTAAATTCTAAGTACCATTACACATGCTCATAGATAGAAATATATGATAAAACCAAAACATACAGATTTCTTACCAGCGGGTCTATTCTCACAATCTCTCATCTAAGAGATTACCATGTGATAATTTCAAGAGAATAATATTTATCTTCAAATGAGTACTCTCAACTAATATTTTATGTACTATGTATCCCATCATATTACATTATCCAACCGAATAACATTGTTTAAAAATATCATTGTATCACTTTGTTGTTCCCATCATGTGTATTGTAATTTTATGATTTAATCAAGAAGTCATCCAAGTTGTATTGTATGGAAGCACATCTCACTGTAGCATCACATCTCTAATAAAAATCCCCCAATATATGATACTTTTGAAGCATTTTCTTTGTCAACTAATTTTACCTTGGCTCTTTTGTGAGAGCTGCCACTATAATATTAATTTAGTAAATTGTGATAGGATTATAAAAACTAGATACCATGTTAAGATCTTAAGAGAAGTTTTGAATCCATAAATATTCTTTAGTTTCCTCATAAGACATTATATACATAGAATCTACTGTATAATCTACAACCAAAACCTATATTGAGTTCTTATAACTCATAGTACTTCTATTCAATGTGATGATGTATCATGTTTGTGACTTCATGTCATATTGACCCGTTTGCAAACAAGAATATTCATATCCTCTGATGGAAAACACTTCATTTCCTCCATAAACCAAAATTTTAATCATATTATGCCTTATCTACATAAGTATAGTCCTGACTATCATCCAATAGAATTAACCTAATTCATATTGATATCTTCCTACCACACTCAATGTATTGGTGACATCAATACTAGTATGTAAAAAATCAAACATGATTAAACCAATAGCTAATGTCTATGGAATCCTTGACATCATGTTTCTTTCCTCATATGTTTTTGGACAAATTTTTTTAGAGACATGAATGTCAGGTGATGTTAGCCGCAATCCCATATTGGAATATTTTATTCTGAATCACTTCAGTATCTGGTCTATGTATGTATTTTAACTTATGCTGATAAACTTCTTGGACCCATCAAGATGGATCTTGATCCCAATAATATAACATTTCATTACCAAATACTTCATAGAAAATAAATTATTCAACCACAACTTATCACATTGTAAAACTGTTATTTTTTTCTCAAAAAGTAATATTTCATCAACATATAACACTAAGAAAATGACTTCACTCCCACTAAAATATTTATATATACACATCTCTCATTCATTAGTTATGAAACTAAATTCTATTATGGACTCATCAAAATGAATGTTAGACCTAGATGCTTGCTTTAATCCATAGATTGGTCTTTGCAACTTGCGTACATTATTAGCATACACTAAAGTCATAAATTCTTTAGGTTGTGTCATATAGACATATTCCTAAAGGATCCCATTAATAAATTATTTTTTATATCCATTTTAAAAATATCATAATCATATAAGGCCACAATGAAAATTATAATTCTAATGGATTTCAACATTTCAACTAGTGAAAATGATTCATAATATTTAATGATAAGACTCTATTAAAACCCTTTTGAACTCACTCACACAATATAAGTACTAAGCTTCTCTTACGTGTCCATTTTTTCTTGAATACACATTTAAAACCAATGATATTTACGTCTACTGGAGGGTATACCAAATCCAAACTGGGTTTTGGTACATGGAATCCATTTCAAAATTTCGGGATTCTTCCTACTTAGCAACATGTGTGGCACTTACTACTTCTTTTTAGGTCATAGGATCTTTATAACCAACTAAAAATGATTCACAATGCTTAGTGATAAGATAAATATACCTTTTTGGTTTTCTAACCTCCCTATTACTCTATCGTAGTTATTGTTTCTCTAGAATAATTTCTTCTTCCATGGGGCATTGTGGAACAAGTTCTTGTGCCAAATCTCTTGTATCTTAAGCCTAGAATTCATCTAAGTATGTCTCACTCCCACAATCTCTTTTAGAGATAATATCACCCTCATGAAATGTGGGACTTATATTAACCACAAAATTTTTTCTAAAGAAATATATCGGTAGTATCCCTTTGTTTCATTGGGATATCCTATAAAGATATACTCTGTTCCTCGAGGTGAAATCTTGTTACTATAAGTGGCCTTAATAAATTATTCGCAACCCCACACATGTAAGTAATAAAACATTGGTGTATATAAAATCCACAACTAGTATTTTATAATGTTTTCAATTTAGTTGTAACTTGGTTTAGAATGCATGTTTCTATTTGCAATGCAAATCCTCAAAAGGATAAAGGAAGACTCACACGACTAATCATTAATCGAACCATGTCCAACAATCTATGGTTCCTCCTTTCAATAACACTATTAAACTATGACTTATAAGGAGTAGTGAGTTAATATAGTATCCCAACATCCATAAATAATCAATGAATTATTGATTAATATATTCTCCACTATGGCCATAGCAAAGTTTCTTAATCTTCTTACCAAGCTAGTTCTCAACATCATTCTCATATTCCATGAATTTATCAAAATAATATGACTTATACCTCATAAAGTAAAAAATATCCTTATATATTAAAATCATTAATAAAATTTATTAATTATGAGTACCCACTCCTTACCTAAATAGGAAATAGTCAATAAACATTAGTATGAACTAATCTAAGATTCTCGTTAACCCTTTCACCTTCTCTACTAGATGGGGCTTTCATAAATTTACTTTGTAAATATATGGGACATACAGCAAGTGGGTTTTTTAAAGAATAAAAAAATCTATATTGATTTAATTTAGTCAAGTGGTTTCCATTTACATGACCTAATTTTTGATTCCAAATTTTGTGTGGTATGATTCATGTGAAGTAACTTCATTATCAATTGTTATTACTTGGTTTGTGTAATCTAGCACAAGATGTTAGTTGTTTAAATGTGATTTTCCATAATGAATGATATCTTTATAAAATAATCAAAATTTATTAAAAAAAATTAAATAAATCTACATTTATCTAGTCTGGATATAGAAATAATGTTTCTTGTAACTGAAGGAACATAACAACAACCCTTTAAAACTAAGATCATTCTGGTTGGCAACATGAGGTGGCAGTCCTTCATATCTAAATTAGAAAGTTTAGATCTATTTTATACTCATAGATCTACCTAACCTTATTAAATCTTTCTAAATCTATTTGGTTCATGAATTATAAAACAAGTGTGAGAACCAAAAGCTATATATAATACCAAATTTTAGGAAATAGATAGATTGCAATTTTTCTTCTAGTGGCCCCTATATTCACATTAAAATTGACTAGATTAGTGTTCTATTTACTACCCCTTGATCTTCATCTTCTTGGAAGGGTATTAAGAATATATGGGATTAAAGATCTTCACTTTCACTTTACATTTTTTTCAATATAAAGATAAAAGGATTTCCACACCTCGTATCCTTATCTACATGGAAACGATAGTAAGAATATATGGTAGATACTTCTCAATGTTTTTCTTTCTAAAATTTCCAAAACATATCGATAACTATGAGGGTATGATTCCAAAATAGGATTACTTCCCAGTTCTTCTGGGAGTTTAAAACCTAAAACCTCTAGGTGATCAATGTATCCAATGATCATGACAACACAAGGCCGAACTGGGAAACCCTCTAGAAAATTTCTCAAAAATAGGTCCTTGTATATCTCAAAATGATAATGTATATTTCAGTCTTTGTAGATATCATATAGTTTCTCACTCATGTTATACGCATCTACAATTTTGTGAGACTTCCTTAGTTAACTAAACATAGACAAAATCATCAAACATAGAACATTGATCAAATTGCTCAAATACTTTTGTGTAGACTATGAACTCTTCATCACTCACCTATTTGGAAATCAGATTTGGGGTTTAGGATTCTTGAATAAAATCATGGTGTAGCGCAACTCAAAGGTGTCTAAACATCTCCTAGAAGTTACTTGTAGTTATAATTTTGTCTTTATAAAATATTTATCGTAGTGATAATGTCGTTGATGAGCCTTCCATTTTTATTAAATAATTAAAATAAAATATTATTATTACATTTTTTTATTACAAATTAGGTGGGAAATAATTTTTTTATTTTAATTAAATCCCCCTGCATTTTATCAAGTCCTAATATCCCTCACCATTGAACCCATAATGTCTAGTTTTTATGGTATTCTAGTGTTAATGATCCCCAATACATTTCTTATTAATCTAGAATTTGGACATGAAAACCATAAGAAAGTAATTAGGTAGTATTTCTTTCAACTACAGTCTTGAAACTTCTTGATCCATATAGTGGATTTCTATATCTTGAAATCCAAGCTTGTATTTCCTCAAAACATTCCTTCAAATGTTTATTGAACAACCTTTTAGTGTTAACCTCAATACAATTTTGGTTAAGTAAAAAAACAAAACTCTAATTTTAACTTCCTAATAAATGTATGTTTCCAAAAAATATCCATGTAATATACTTATTTCCATGGTTTCATTCATAATCATGTAATGGAAGTATTAGACTGAATTAATATTTGGTGGAGGAATTTTAATTAATTATGCATATGTTTTTTCTTGTTTTATCCTTTACATTCTTTTTAATATTTAGTTGGAGTTACTTAATTAATTAACCATGTTAGATAAAACATTTTCATATAATTCATCTATTTAATTTTTATCATTTCATATTAATTCATTTATATTTTCCATGTGGTCTTAGAGACATAAAAAAAATACTACATAGATAAAAATAAAAAAATAAAGTGAATGACCCAATCATGAGATTATATAAAAAGTTATTTATTGAGAATACATTAAATCAACCTATGACTTAATGGAAACTTTAATTTATGGTCTTGTAATGAGTTACAAATTTCCACATGTACATCTTTGAATCACTAACTTGGAGTCATTGTGGTTTTATCTTGAACCACCCCCAAGATCCTTGGGATACTCCATTAATTATAAGTATTTATTACTCACACATGGTTGAGGGGAACCAAAGGATTGGATAAATGGTATTACATAAATATTCTTGCACACATGAGTCCCACATAATAATGGAGGGAGGGATGACTCGTATGTCATCATTTAAATTAATATTAAATAATTAAAAACCCATGAAATAAATTAAATTAAATATATTTCATTTCATTTATAGGTCTTGGTCAAAAATAGGATCAATCATTCATGAAATGAATATGAAAAATTACTCGTATAGAATTAATTTATTTATTCGCTCGTTATTATTTAGATGATTGTGTTTTCATTGATTAATTAATTAATTAATAAACTTTCATCTTAATGATCATAAAAACTTAATTAGAGAATCCAATTATTATTTTATTTGATGGAAAATAAATGGAAGAACTAATAATGAAATATTTGGTACAATAAATTAATTTATCATTTAAAATTATTTAAAACTGTTACTAAATAGGCAAACACACAACATTGTTCCAATCAATAAAATAAATTTTTTGATGCTATAATTTTTCATTTTACTGTAATTTTAATTCCTTGGTTTAATGGGAGAAAATAAATTGTGTATAATCCATCATAACTCTGTGTATCTTAGTTTTCTTGTATCTATGGTACATGCTAAGTTATGTGGCATGTACAGACCAGCTACATGTGATGTATTCTTCGGTTTTTGTGTACGGGATCCATGTTTGGGTCTTTGGAATCTGTTTTGGATATGAGAATTTATGAACTACACACTATGTACACCATATACACATCATGTATATTACAGATTCTCTCGGTTTTTAGTATCATGTGGTTTTGACCACGTATAATGACCACACGGATTCTGTGATTTATGTTTCAAACCCATGTAGAATACATGGTATGTACTCTTATACTTTTAATGTAAAGTGAAAATTGTGTTATAGGTTGTATGGTCAACATGTGGCATACATCATGTGTAATTAACAGTGTGTCATGCCATGTATCCCTTGGTGCATCTAAATATAGCTTTCTAGGGTTCAGGTTTTGAATTCTGAGTACATGTCTTGTAACCTTGTCTTACCAACAAAAAAACTGATAGTTCCCAAAGGCTTCTCCGATCATTATTCATATATTCTTATACCTTTGAGAAAATTAAACATTGAATGAACATGATTAATATGTCAAATCATGCTAAATTCAAATCGGATTAAAGAATGAAAAACATGACATATAAATATAACCACAATTTTTATAAGATCAACAATAAAATAAATAATTATAAATTTAAATGTGACCCCTCTAATTCCACCTAAAGGTTCTGAGTGTAGTAGAAGCATATAGTGGCTGATAGGATAATTAAAATTTCATTTGATTACAATTCATTGAAACCCCAATATTGGATCTTGAACACTAAGTTTATAATTAATTTATTTATATTGGAAGAAATAAATTATATGTTCATAGGTTTATTTATTCATAGTGAATATTGATAATCCAAAAAAACATTTGAGTTTGTTTCATTGTTCTTGTAAGGATCCAAGGGTAGAATCCCTTTAGAGGTGATCCACACATGCTCCAATTATCTCTAAGAAACACCACTTGATCACAAAGTGCTATAATGATGAATCAGATATCTTATATTGTTCGTTAGTGACCACTCATTCTTCGGTCTTGAAGAAATATATCATAAACTATCATTCTTGAGAGGGATAGAGATGGAGGAGCTGAAAGAGAATTCTTTGTGTGCAATAATTCTCTTTTTATAATTTCACACTCTATACAATCTACATTACTTTTTATTTATAGAGAAAGGGTTTAGGCTAAAATAATTTTTTAACTTAATATCTACCACTAAATAATATTATATCCTTTAATGAACCTCATGACACAAAATAAATATTATTATTATTATTATTTGTGTTCTATCAAGAACAAATGAAAAATAATATTTAATGACTTGTAAATAATAATTTATCCCCATATGCAATCTTTATATGTTCAAATTCCTCAATATTTATTGAATACCTAAATAAATATTATATTCATAAATAAATATTTCATTCACATACCAGAGAACAAATATTTATTAAATATGAAATAATTTAAATATATATATATATTTTAATTCACAAATTGAAGAATAAATATTTTATTAATTTATGTGATCAATATATATTGTAAAATTATTCCTCAATTTTGGGAATAATATTCATTCTATAAATTAAATTGATATAGAATTTAGTTAGGATCAATGGAAACACATAGTGCATGACCCTCTATCATTCGTTCTCATTGGTATAGTAAGACTTGCCTAAAGGAAATGAACAATGTCTACCAGTGGGTCGAGGCACCCAAGAGAATGAATTTAATGTCACAACATCAAAAACAATATACGAAAACTCGTTGTGTAATATAATCCATTTGCTACAATACCTCATCAATTAGGTTGCACATTCGGGTAACCGACCTACATGATCAATATGTCTTTCTTTTACAATCTAAACTAAATATGTCATTACACCATAGATTGGGAATTTAATGTAATGGCTCTATTATAATAAAATAGCTTAGGTATCAGCTTCCATAAATATTGAATGGAGAAAACCTTCCCCAACTTGACTCCTTTCAAGCTAATGTGGCTTCCATGTACTGTGCCTCGATCCTGGATAATGCCAAAATTGATAGTAAATTTGAAATCCAACTCATAGATCTACTTGCAATAGTAAACACATAACCTATATTGGATTTCCTCTAATCAGAATCACCTGGAAATCTAAATCAACATATCCTCTGAAAGTGAAATATGATCCTCTCTAACATAATGAAATATATGAGTTCTCCTTGATGTATCTCAGGATCCTCTTCTCTATGATCCAATGATTCCATCAAGGATTCTCCATATACCAACAAACTTCTCCCATAACATGTGAAATTTCTAGTCTTGTACAGACCATAGAGAACATCATACTCCCCGCTGTTAATTCATACGATACTCAAGACATTCCCATCCTCTCTACTTAACTACTAGAACTTATCAGAGAGGATATCTTGAAATTAATAGGCATTGGGGTAGATAATGCCATATAGTCATTAATATTGAAGAATTTAAAGTCTTTAGATGAGAAATTATTTTGTGATATCAAAATATTCCATTTATTTATTTCTTGGTAAATTTACATTCCAATAATTATGTTTTATGGTTTCAAGTCCTTCATATCAAACTCTCTAGACAATTTTTTCTTCATCTCCTAGATCTAATATTTATTAGGGAATCAAACCAACAAGTCATCCACATATAATATAAGAATTGTGAATTCATTGACACTTGAACCCCTAAAATATTCAAAAGGATCTGAATTATGTCTGATGTATCCAAGGCTCATGATATGGGAATAAAATCTCCTTTGGCAACACCTCAGTTCCTGTTTGAGACCATACCAAGATTTTTTCAAACTAAAAACAAATTTATCTATTTATTCTTTTGAAAAACCTTCTGGTCGGAGCATAAAGATATCTTCATCAAGATCACCATAGAGAAAATAAGTCTTCACATACAACTGCTCAAGATTTAGACTGGATGCAGCACTCATCGCCCGAACTATCTGAGCAGTCATTAGTCTAACAACCAGAGGAAATATTTCATTGAAATAAATACCTTCCTTCTGATCATATTCTTTGACCCTCAGTATTGCACGTTATCTTTCAACCTTTTCATTTACATCCTATTTGATCTTAAAGATCCATTTTGTTCTAAGAGCCTTACTTCCATGAGGTAATGGAATAAGATTAAAAGTATTTTTCTTGTGTAGGGACTCAAGTTTCTGTTACATTGCTGCCATCCATGAGGATACATATTGAATATGGGTCGTCTCCACCAATAAATATGGATATCCATATTAGTGCTCTTTTCTCTTTATTTTACCATCATGGTCCAGACTCTACCAGTACTTGATCTTCTTTCTATGGTAATTATTCATAGGAAACTTGGTCTTCCTTGAATTTTTCCTCTACTGAAAATATTTTAGTTTTTTTATTCTTATTGTATAGGTCTCAAGTAGTTTTCATTTTCACCTTTTCTTCTAAAAAAATTTCATCTATGTTGATGATACGTTTAAGGGTAGTGGGTTCTGAAATATTATACCCCTTCACACCATCAGAGTACCATAAAAAGATACATTTCTTGGATCTTGAATCCATCTTTGATCTTTATTGGTCATTAAAAAACGCATATATAGGACATCCAAAAGCATGTGACCAAGAATAGTCAACTAGTTTACCAGTCCACATCTCTATTAGTGTCTTCATAACAATTAACAATGAAGGAGATCTATTGGTCACGTAGATACCGATATTGAATGCTTCTGCCCAAAATGTTTTGGAAATTCCTATAGTCTTCAACATCGCTCTTGTACTATCCAACATGGATATGTTCATCTACTCTACCACTCCATTTTTTGGAGGAGGGTATGCCAACATGATCTGTCTCTTGATTCCTTCTAATTGAAAAAAAGGATCAAACTCCTCACTTGTATATTCTCCACCATTTTCAATCCTACGATAATTGATCTTATTTTCAGATTCAAGCTCCCTCCATGGTTTTAATTTAATTAATACTTCAAAAACATCCACCTTACTATTGATTGGGTACACCCAACATCTCCTATAATAATCACAACTAGATGACACAAAGTACCTTGCTCTCCATAGGTATATAACTATTTCTTTTCAATTGTCATAATGGATCAACTCTAAGATCCCTATGCTTCATGTTGTTGATGTCCCTAACTTTAACCAGTGTTTCTTAACTCCAAAAAAATGCTCAAAAATGGTAATTATACCATTATAATCAAAAGAAATAAATTATAATCTATAACAATATTTAGGAACCATTATGATGTATGGCCAAACTTCTGATTCCATGAAATGATCAACACTTATTCCACGATACTTGATGCAACAGCTATCTCCACCTCATTTTATCTTTAACCCATAAGTGCATACAAGTTCATTGATATCTTATTCGACTTAATCACCACAAGCATACAATTCATAATTTTCATCACACCATTCTTAGTGTGAGGCTTTCATCCAATATCATCAAATCTTCCAAAATACAATATGTTCTTCTTTATTCCCTTCATATGGAGTACTCCTTGTATGGTTAGAACAATACCATCATGAATCTTCAAGTTGATGGTACAGACTCTAATAATCTTCCAGGCGTGATCATTTACCATGCACACAAGTCCTTCTAGGATAGATTCATACTAGTTAAACCATACCTGTTGAGATTTCTTGGGCCATTTTTCTCATGATTCGATTATCCATGGATCATTGAAATGAATTGTGCTTCTAGAAGTCATCGTTTCTTCACTGATAATAATGTCTCCATTTCCAAAAGTACTCACCACTTTACCCTGAGATATCATTTCACTAATATTCTTATTCTATTAATCCTTCTTGAATTTCCCATTCTTGACACAAATGAAACATGTGATATTCTTATTATCACTCCTCAATTTGTACTTTCCAAGACTTTGGGTCCCACTGGAACCACACTCCATCATCATTCTTCTCTTAATTGATAGAGAATATTATTGATGTGAAGTTTCCTAACTGTACTCCTTATTATTATTCCAACATTATTATTCAATAATTGTGATTGAAATATCATTTAAGGGTAGTATATCTGTCAGGATATTCTTGGTTAGGTGTATAATGGGTTGGTCATATGAATCTATAAAACTTTGTAAAAGAATCTACACATGTTCAATATCCAAAGTTTTATAGCCAAATATTGTGAGTTAAGAGAATAGTGTATTGAGTTTGTTTATGTGGTCGGTAATTAATAATGAATCCACTATTCGAAGGGTGTACAATTTTATCTTCAGAAAAATTTTGTTTTGTAGTGACTTGGCCTCATATAGCTTTAACATTTTATCCAATATTTACTTCACCAGTGTTTCTCTGCAATGATCAATAAGACCCCATTTTCCAAATCTAAATGTATGTTGAAAATATAATTCACCTCAATGTCATTCCATTTATCCTCCATCACACCCACTGACGTTTCACCAATATCCAGTGCACAGTTATACTTCTGCAGAACTTCCTACATCTTCATTTTCCACAATAAAAAATTATTTTCAATGAATTTTTCAATCTCAATTTTCACCAATATTTGGACATGCTGTCAGTCCAGAATATCCATTAGTTCAAAATGGTGTAATAAATATTTAATTTTTTATAATATGATAGATCAACCATAGTCTCAATCATAGAGAATACTCAAATTTATGAGGAATATTAATACATAAAAAGTGAATAGAATTAGGCCAGAACCTTGCTATGGTACCACTTGTTGGGATCATAAATGATTGGACCACTTGTGTAGAAATAATAATGATATAATAAAAGTTCAAAAATGTGGAAGTAAATGGACACCATATGTAACAAGGAAAACCCCCAAAATGAAAGGGGTAAAAGACCAAAAGCAGATAGAAGGATCACTATTGTTAAAATTGGGTACACAGTCCCTCACTATAACAAGGAGAAAACCCTCAAAATATATCTTTTCAATAAGTGGGGAAGTAACCTCACAAAATACCACTCAAAATGAACTGATGGTTAGTGGATCGGTGAAGGTGCTGATGGAAACACTGGGGAAGCTCTCAATTTATGTGATACCTCCCCACTTCTTCTCTTCTCGACTATTGTGTTGGGTGGGGTTGGACACCATTCATCTACATTACTTTCCACCTCCTTTGACCAAATGCGGGCATTAATTATCCATGAAGAAATCTTATGACACTTAAAGATAGTAGTGGGGACAAAATCAGAAACAAAATTTATAATTATTTCTTTTCAAACCAACAACCTCATCATCAACCCTCAATTGATGTACCTCTGGTAGGTCTTTCAAAATTTCCATTTCGATGCACCTAAGAAAACCAAATTTTGAAATGAAAATGTGAGTAAAAGAATTTAAAGACACATCACCACCAGAGATAGATCCTTGAACCTATGAAAATTCATAGTGAACTTAGAATTAACCAAATGAAGAATGTCCAAAATAGAATGCTGATTACGGCCAAATTTCATGAAAAGGATCCATGAGTGAAATATAGCAACATTAGAAAGTCCCTCAACAAAGATGCCAATAACTATTTCACCATCCTTTGAAGCTTACGGTATTACAAAAATTTGGATTAGAGGATCTCAAAAAACACATATAGACCAAAAATGAGGCACTGATCTTGGGATTTACATATCATTCTCAAACAAGGGCAGATAACCCCCCCCCCCCCACAAGAGATTGCCTTCAGAGGTCCCAGCTAGTGGAAGCTTAAAAATAGGTACCTATGAGGTCTGGGTGAGGTATTAGATCTAATGATTTCAATGGAATGATGCCATATCACAAGAAACGATCAAAAAAATGAATGGTACAAGAGGTGCATAAAGCACACATTTTGATCATTTTCTTTAATTAACAAATTATAAAATGGAATTTGGTTTAATATTTGTTTTAAAGTTTCATAACTCTTCTTTTTCTATTCATAAACTAATAAATATATGGGGATCAAAATTATACATGATTTTGGTGTAAATTTGTTTTATGTATAGAGGTGTGTTTTTTAGAAAACAATTTTTTCATTCCAATTTGAATATATATTTTGAAATAAATATTTAACACCTCCACACATTGGATGTTATAAAATAGAATCCATATTTGGACTAAACATATTCAAAATATATGATAACATCCATTTGATTATTAATCATAAGAACATGTGATGAGTTTGAGGGTGGGTTGAAGGGAGGATCCTCCCAAAATCAAAACTTGTTAGCTCAGTATCAAGAAAAGAATGTGAATGCTAGGTTTGATGAAAGGATATCAGGAGAGAAGAATAATGAGATCTCAAACACTTTTTCTGAGTTCCAAAAAGGTTCATGTGGAAACATAATACTAAACATGTTTTAGAGAATCAAAAGGCTGTTGAGGAAAGGATTTTATTGTGTTAGCATTACATAATAGAAAAGGTATCACTTAGATGTTCTGAGATGCCATGGAAATTTGATAATCTTCTCAATGGGATTTTTGTATTTATGGATTCAATGAATGGAATATGATATCATTGGGGAAATGATTTTCCATATCATTTTCCCATTTGATAATCTCAAATGGATGGATTTTGGTGTCATATCTGTTTTCACTAAAACCACATCTTCTCCACATACAAGTATGAGATCACCATTTCAACTCCTTTGATTTCAAGGACATGATTTCTCAATTTTGGATGAAATTACTGGATTTAGAAGGTTTTCTAGCACCCAAAGTTACATAATAATACTATGACTTACATTGGAAACCCAATTCAAATATAAATGAAGTCTAAATTAGGAAAATATAGTCACTTTTCTTAAGTATTCATTGAAATTTATTTAGCAATTCCTTTAATTTGAAATGTAGTTTTCTCTGTAAATAATGAGAGCATGAATCTCAAAATTGTGTATTAGAGGTTACCAAAGTTATATCTGGAATGTGGTATAATTGGGAATGAGTCTGAAAACCATAGGAGATTCAACACTATATGTTCCTTCTATAAACTACTTGGGTATGATGTTGAGGTGTGTAGGAAAAAATGGAAATATGAAGAAACAAAAAAGAGAAAAGGCCCCAAAAATGGACAAGGAAATTGGTGGAGAAGAAGCTTCTGGTTATCCCACAAAATGTAAGGATTTTCATGTATTATTTCCCATAGTAGGTGACTATTTCTTTGAACAAGATAGGCTCGATTCCCATTAAAATCCCTACCCTCCATGGGTTGTTTCCACTCCCTGGTGGTTTCCATTATAAGGATCAAGGGAATGGGGATGAGAATAGTTCAGATAAGGTATGGAAGGTGAGGAACTCTATTGAAAAATATATCCATGATGAGATAAAACAAGAATATTTTAGGATTAATGGAGGGAAGAATGTAATTATTAAGATCTCAAAGGCTAACTAGGATGATACTTGTAGCAATATGGAAGATGTTATCATATCAAGAAAATCAAGTACTTTCTAAATGGCTTGATGCTTTTGATGATGAGTATGATGTAAATCATTATTTTACTGGTGGAATCCCACAAAAAATTATAGTCCCAAGGGCTATCAATTGTTTTAAATGAATTATATATTCTAGATCTATCATGAACTGGACAACACACCCACAATCACAACCCTTAGACACTTCCTTAAAACCAAAAATAATTTTTTGTTTGAATATCTAAACTAATGCTCAAGATTGAGAATTCAAATAGCCTAAATTGGGTATCCTTTGGATAATATATTGTATCTTATAATAATTAAGATAGTTAAATTTAAACTTGATGGTTTCTTAGTAATTCTAGTATACTGGTTATGTCTTTTTATTCTATCCAGTAACACATCTCTATGGTGGTGTCCTTTAAAGATATATTTTTGACCTTTAGTTTTTTTTATGATTTAAACTCATATATTTCTAGAAGGGAACTATGAAAAGATTTATTTTCTCTATAAACTCATATTGACCAAAGTCGATCATTCATGGGTATTTCAATTCTGTTCTTAGGCTCGAAGTTAATTCTGGACTATTCTTTAATAGATTTCCAACAAAAGAATTTGAAAATTGTATTGAATCCTATAATATGGTAGAGATAAAATTATATGGAGCTGATTTCCCACCAAAAATAAAAACTTTAATTGTGAAAATTATATTAAATTAGATATATGGTCATTCCACAAAATGGATAATGACATTAAGTTTGAGATATGTGGTTTTTCCCTTCTTAGGTATAAGTATGGTCATAAACATCTTATTATTGATGTTATTATAAACTCCTAAATAACATCTCCCTTGTGATTTTTTTTAAAAATATATGGATCGCCATACCTGGATATAGTAAGACCATTGTTGATGGATAAGCTATGGCTTACAGCAGAAAACCCATGAAAATATTGGCTGAAAATATTAAAAGAATCAAATACCTCTTGAAGGGATGGAGCATGGAATCTCTCTCTCAGATGGATATTGATATAAAGGTTGTTGAGTAAGAATTAAGTACTATCTCAATCAAGATTTTTATTCATAATGAGACTCTTTATGAGAAGGTGATGGTTTACACTAAACTAAAATATCTTCTTCTTCTTAAAGATATTTTCACATAAAAATATCTAAATGTGAAATGGTTAAAATATAGAGATATAAACACATATTTTTCCATCTTCTTTAAAAATATAATAGTGATTAAAAAGGGATAAATTCAATATAGGTAAATGATAATATCTTTACATCCAATGATGAAATTTATAGGTTATTATTAATTAATTTTAAAACCCCAATGATGATGATGATCAACCTTCAATTGCACAACCTCCCAATAATAATACTCATGTGGTGGATGGAAACAAAAAAACATAACTTTGTATGCCTCCTTTCTTATATGACATAAGGAAAACCCTTTTATCTCTTTATATTGAAAGATCACTTAACCATAGTGGGTTTTCTAATCATTTTTTGTTTTACTGGGATGTTGTTCAGGATGTTTTTGTCTAATTTATTAATGAATTTTCCTCATATTTCCAAATTCCCTTTGGTGTGAACTCACACTTTGTTAAGCATTTTTTCCAAAATGAGGAAATTCCTTGGACATCAATGACCTTCATCCAGTTTCAATGGGAAAACCCTTCCTAATAACATTATTAAAATATTAGATAACATAATGGGGATAATAAGTGTTGATGTGATATTTCCAAATAATTTTGTATTTGTGTAAGGAATAAACATCTAAAATTTTATTTTCACTACCTCAGAATGTGTCAAAATGTTGTAGGGGAAATCAAGGTATGGGATTCTTTTATAAAAGTTGACATATATAAATCCTTAACTACCATGAAGAAGGGTTTAAATTTTTTTAATTCATAGTAATAGTGGCTCCCCACCTTTAATCAGTACCATAAAGGCTATCATTAAAAGTTATAGTTTTCTAATTATTGTTATTAGATTTCTTAAACTATTATTTAGATAATCTAAAGAGGTGATGTAAGGTTATTCTCTCTCAGAACGTGCCTTTTCATTTTACCATGATTATCTTAGTAGATGTCTCACTGAACTTCTTCAAACTAGTTTCTACAAATCTATTAAAGTGAGAAGAATTTTGGTTTCTCCCACTATTATTTTATATGCTGGTGATATCCTCCTATTTGGTGAGGCCTCAAATTAGACTCTAAATTCTATAATAATAATCTTTAATCATTATCATGTTTTTTATTAAATAAATTAATTGGAACAAATATTTCATTAATTTTGGAATTAAAATACCAATTTTGATTCAAGTTATTATGGCTAAATTTCTGGTAGTGAAAAAGGGATCTCTGCCTTTTTATTTTCTTCATTTCTCTCTTTACTATTGTAAAGGGAATAAATTTTATTTTGAAAAAAACTCATTGAAAGAGATTTCCTTAATGGAATAGTTAAAAGGGAAGTTCGTGTCAATAGTTGTGCAATTTTATCATGTTAACTCAATGATCACATCGATTTTTTTCTATGATTTCTCCATATGTCGATTATCTTGATTAACATGATTTATGGGATGCATGGGAAATTTAATTTGACAGGATGTGTGAATGAGAAGAAAATTTTGTCTATTTCTTTGAAAGAGTTTTCTATGCTAGTTGATATGGGTATTATTGGATTAAAGTGTCTTCAAAAGTTTAATGAGGAAGTCATAAATAATTTTACATTGAGCCCTCTCACCTTTAGTAGTGAAACCCCTTATTTTTTATGAGAGATATTATTTCCAAAACATGAGGGAGGATACCTTCATCCCTTTACATCCTCAGTTTTTTCTTTCAATAAACCATATTATAATGAATTGATGGATTGTTGGAAATTTTTGGTATAGAATAATTCTACTCTTAATTACAGGAATCTACCTTGTATTGGAATCCCTCTCAATCACCAATTACAAATACCTCATCACCTCAAATGAATAACTATGACTAATCCTAACATAAGAATTTTATATCTATTAATTTTCTTTCAGATGAGGTTATTTTACTTATTCAGTTACCCAAACTATTTTTTCTTTTCACCGCCCAATAATTATTTAAATACATGTGCCTCAACAATAACAATGTGTGATATGTACATTTCATGCATATATTTTATGGTATTTAATACAAGAGTTTCAAAATTTTAATTGATATTATTTCCACTATTTATATTTTTTAAATGGTTTTTTGATTCTTGGTAGGATGTATAAAATATTTGAAAAAGGAACCAAAAAGGATATAACTAGAACTCCGAAGGCACTTTTTTGACAAAATGATATTTGAAGATTAATGTTTTTTAAGCTAGATCAGAACTAAAGAAACTATAGCTCTATGTATTTATGATTTAAAATATCCATTTAGGTTGGAAATAGATTAGGATGAGATACACCATGAATCACATCACCCATTCACCTTTTTAAAATAGGATTCATACATTGTAAAAATATATAAAAAAGGGATTTATGTCATAAAATTTAAACTAATGAAGTAATTTTTTTGGAAAAAAAGATATTTATGATATAAAATTTAGTTTTTATGTAAGATCATATAATGATAAGATTTGTAGAAATGGAGAAATGAAATTTACACTGTAAAATCCAATTTAACGTCATAAATAATTTTTCAAAAGAAGAATAAAATATAATACATTTGATAATATTGAATAACTATTATAGTGTTATTAAATTAAAATAATTGGGAAAGAATAAAAATCTTATTTTTCACCTGAAAGTTGGCTTATGTGATGTCTATGCCTATAAATTAAGGATCAGGTTGTTACTAACTTCAGATCAATGTCCATGGATTAGGGTGAGGTGTTGGACTAATATAGAGTCCTTCCCCAGTTATACTCTTCCATTTCTATAGGATTTTAATTTCTTTATTTTAGTCACCCTCTCATGGATATCATGGGTGGGTGATTATTTTAATTATAAATATGTAATGAACTGAGGAATTTATTAAGGGGGTGTTTGGTTTTATGGTTATTTTAAATTGTATTTTTTTTCTTTCCAAATATCTTCTTCTTTTCTCTCTAAAATTTTACATAAAGGATCACAACATGTTAATTTATTCAGTGCTCTATAAAGAAAAACATCAATTAAATCCTCCCCATAACCATTTAGAGAAAATTAGTTCTCTCTTAAAATATAGTTTTGGGTTATCAATTTCACTATCTAACCGAAGTATATGATCATTATAAAAGGGGTGTTAGTGAGAGGGAGAGTGATCATCTAGACCAAAGATATTGTGTGTTTGGTAAATTATATCTTCTCCCCCCACCTTCTTCACCAACAACATGTTCAGTAGATTAATATTTTCAAAATTTTATTCTCAATATTATATTTGGTATTTTCTATTTAACTAATATTATCTCTTATCTTATCTCTATGCGTTTAAACTTGGAATTGAACTTCCAATACTACCTAGTAGTTTAGTGGTTTTTTTGTTTCATGTTTTAAATTTATAAATTCGGTAACCCAATAGGATTTAATGAAACCTATGGTTATATCAAATTTCTGTTCCCCATAACTAGGGATAAGAGTATATATTATATTGGTTTTATAATTTAGGAAAACAATTTTCTTATCTTTTTGGTTTCCGAATTTTTTCATTGAATTTTTATTCATTTATAACTTTTTTAAACATGCTGGTATTTTTGGTTGTGATGGATGGGATTTAATGCAAGGAAACAATCACCTTCCTTATGATGGTTTAGATGTAGTATCTTGAAGAGATGAAAATAATTAGAAACCAAACCAAAAGAGTTATAATAACCATACACAAGTGAGGATGATGATGCACTTCATAGCTTGAAACCAAAGTTCATAGAGGTATGTAATTAGTAAAGAATCATGGACAATGAAGTAGAGTTAAGTACCACTTATGAAGTAGGAATTGATCCTACTTTCAATAACCTTCATTTTGAAGGTTTATAAGAGTATGAAGATGTATATATTACAATATAACTCGATTAGGAAAATGAAAAATTCAGTGAACCACAACAAGTGGAAGAAAAAGAAGAAAAGTAACCTAATCTATAGTTTTATTTCATAGGATTTTGTAAAACTAGGACCACAACATGAGGAAGAAGAAAAAAATTAGAAAGAGAGAAAAAGATGGTTCCCACATTAGTCATTGAGTTTTTAGAAGATATTAGAGTACTATGAGAATAGAAAGAATAACTAATTGAAACCAAAAATGGCCATGAAGGATAATAATTAGTAGTTAAAGAAGAAATTAAGGAGTTGGATACTAAACATGACAAGATCATTGGAAGAGTGAAACAAATGTAGCTAGTCCCTGAAAATGAAGTGTTTTGTTGAGATTTTAAATATTTAAAAATCATTTTAATTGTCTTCATACTATCTAGACTACGATCACCTCTCAAAGACTGTATACTGATTTCAATGAGGAGAAGAAGAGTAGAGCCTTCTACCCTTTAAATTAAAAATGGGGTTAACCCATGATGTTTTCTATTATACAACTCTTCAATAAGATATCCCAGATTTGGGAAAGCTAAAAAATAGTTAAAAATAGCATCTTTCAGGAGTAAACTTGTGTATTTTATCTGTTTTTAGGAATTTAGAATTATTAGTTTCTTAGTATTTAATTTCATATTCAGATGTAGTATCACTTACCCATATGTTATTGGGAATTATTAACTACGACTATGCGATAACTTATTTATATTAATTTTGATCCTTCATTGAAGATCTGGAAGGAAATATGTATTAAGAAAATGAAGAGTAAAAACCTATGCAGCCAAAATTTAAAGTACCATGAAAAAGGGACTAATAGTTTCAATTCTGTATCTTTCATTTTTATTCTCCATGTGATTTTAAAATTATTTTTTAAAAAAATAATTCCAAACTTCTCACTTGATTATTTATTTAATCAACTAATATACGGTACATAAACTATTTTGGATAATTTCCATTACATGGTTTAGATTTAATTGGAGATTAATTCAAATGAGAAAAATTAGGGAAAGAATTAGTATAGATAACATGAGGTTTTGATTTTTACAAATCTGAATTTAGGAGAACTTGTTGATTATTGTAAATTAAATTTCTGATAGTTTTCCATCCTTTGAATTTATTCTATTTTCATAAATTATTGTTATTATTCATATTCACTGCCATGAGTAGTTGACCCAATCCTTTGTCTCGTTATAAAGACATTTTCAAATCCAGTTTATCCCATTTTTTCAATACAATATTTCTTACGAGTCTCAAACATGTTCTCTTCTAGAAATTTATTGGCATTTAATGAGAGATATAATTGATCATAATCACTTTTAATACGATTTATGCATAATTTTTCAAATCGACTTATCATTGGACCCAACATGAATTAATACTGTTTATTATTATAGAATACATGAATGGCCTTGTTAGGAAAAGAGACATGTTACAAGATTACTATATACATTCATATCATAATCTCAGCATAATTCATGATATTCAAAATAATATATATGGGGGAGAGGCCATGTATGGATGATGAGGATGTAATTCAACAACTAAACTATGATGGGAGATTTTCACATGACTTAGGGATAGTCCATGTTATCATTTATTAAACATTTTTATTCACTTAGTTTGTGAAAAAAATGAAAATGGGATAATAATAATTTTTTGTATATTGGGGGGATAAAAAAGCCCAATTTCTAGGTTGTAGATATTTTCACCATATATTTTTATGTGGTGGATGTGATATTTTTCTTAAACACAAGTTTTGAAAAAAGAAACATGAAAATAAATAAAAAAGTAGAGGGTGATTTATTCATTATGCCTACTTGTATCATGAGCCCACTTTAATATTGGGGGGGATGAAATCTATAAATGGATATTTTCATTTATCTTATCTTTTAATATCATGAAATAAACCTTATATTCAAGCCTAATTTTTTAGGTTAAAGTTTTTTACATCATTAACCTATATTACTTAATCTTTAAATTCATTCGAACCAATTGATGCCTTGCAAGACTATGGAAAGTGCCATGTTTTGAGGTATATACTGAACTCAATTTTACTATTTTATATTGTTAATGAAGGTAAAAATTTAAAGTGAGTTAGATTTAAAATGACATGTATATTAGTAATGAATTGGAAATTCAAAATGGATGAATGAAATGGATCAGCTTTTCCAAAAGATGAAAAGTAAAATATATAGTTGATTTGATTCTTTGAAAATTGAGGCATTTATGAATTTTTTAGTGTGATTATCAAATATTTAATTTCCCCATTAAATCAATTTCTTTTTTTGAAATTTCATTTAAATCATAATATGGTCATCATCCTTTAATGTATTTTGAGATCTCATCCTTGAGGACATGTCTCAATTAAAGAGCAGGGGGATTTGATACATACATATCATACACATATTTTATGGTATTTTAATACAATAAAATATATAATTTAATTCAAGTTATTTCCAAAATTTTGATTATTTTACTAATTTTGTGATTTTTTTAAGGATTAAACAAATATTTATAAAATTAACACAAAAGAGATGAATATAGAAGTATGAAGACTGTTCCTTATATGATGTGATATTATAAGATTAAATTTTTTTTGAAGATAGAATGAAATTTATGAAACTAGAGATACATATATTTACATTGAAAATTGTCAATTTACATTATAAATGGACTAGGTAGAGATATGACAAAAATCATTTCACCCACTCATGTTTTGAAAATATGATTCATGCCTTGTACAAGGACATAGAAAATGGATTTATGTCATAAAATTCAAACTATCAGGTAATTTTTGCGGGACAGTATATATTCACACCATAAAATTCAGTTTTCGATGTAAGATCATTAGAGTAACAAAACTAGGGAAATTGATCCATGTGATTTACATCATAAAATCATTTTTATGTCATAAATCTTTCATCATTAGCAGATTCAATTCTTTGAAATTTGATAATCCTCACTAGATCTTCGAGGATTGTTACTTAGAATCAACCTAGAATGACTCCAATGCTGCCTTTTGACATGAAAGATGACTCATGTGATGTTTATGCTAATAAGTTGAGGATTAGGCTACTATTTCCATCAGATCAGAGACTAGGGCTATAGACGAGGTGTTGAACTACTATAGCCTCCTTCACCAATTATACTATGCCATTTATATAGGGTTTTAATTTCATTCTTTTACTCATCCTCTCAGGGATATAATGAAGGGGAGATTTATTTGATGAATAATATGTAATCAAAGGGGAATTTTAGTATGAAAATTATTTTTTTTAGGGTTATTTCAAATTGGGTCTTTTTTATTTCAAATAAATTCTTCCTTTTCACTTTTATTTTATGTGATTGACTATTTCAGGTAAATTAAATAAGTGTTATACAAAGAAAAATTATAAATCAACCATCACCATGACCATTGGGAGGAAATTAGTTCTATGTTTAAAAATGGATTTTTACCTCTTTCATTTACTAACCAAAGTATATGATCATTATAAAAGGGGTGTTAGTGAGAGTGATAGTGATCTTCCGAACCAAGGAGATTTTGTTCCCCTACTCTAACAATAACAATGATAAGTCATTACCCAAAAATCTATTGTACCTGAACCTGAAAATAACATGTTTGGTACATTATGTTTTATTCACTTCTTACCATAACTTCTTCATCATCCACATGTTCAGTAGATTAGTATTTTCCACACATATTTTATACAATTATCATATGTATTTGTATTTAATCTAGTATTATATTCAACCCAATCTCTTTGTGTTCTACCTTGAACATTCATTTCACACATTGCCCAAAAGTTTAGTGTTTTGTTTGTTTCATGTTTTAAATTTGTAAATTCAGTAACCCTCTTGGAATTAATGATGAAAAAGGTCCTATCAATGTCCCAAAATGGATGGATAATTTTAGTAGGTTATTTTTTCCTCCTTTCAATACACTTTCAATGTGTAATGTGTGGTAAAATTACCTCCCCACTAATGATTAACTTCACAATGATGGATTATCCTTTCCTTTATCATGTATAATTTTTCATGTTGATTCTAAAACCCATGTTCTTATATTTTTAAATTTATCTTTTTTAAAGGGGATTTGTGTATATTGGTAGGAGGTTTTGAAAGGTAAATTGTTTCATGATTCTATTTTTGAATACCTTCTAAATTATATCAATAAAAATAAGTGTAGTAAGAAAATTTTCAACCCACCGATTTCTCCTACAAGAGAAGTGTTCACCATTGTCTAAAAAATATAGAATGAGGATATATTCATAGGTGAAAATGAATCTATTCATGATTGAATTTTTATGATACACAAGGCTATCCTAAGAGACAACATGATTCAATGAGGCACTATGAATATTTATTTCTTTGACTTGGGTATTCTTTTTGTTCTTGGTGTTGTAGGAATGGCCAAGAAATCAATCACCGTGAATTAAATTGGTTGGATTCCCCAATAAATAATTAGATGAGTGTGAACATGGATGGGGTGGCCCTTGGTTCTCTTAGTTTTGCAAGAAGAGGAGGGGTCTTCCAAAAACACTGAGGCTTTGTGAAGGGATGATTATATATATATTATAGTTGGTATTGTATGTGAGGTTGAATTGCAAGTTAGGATATATTTTAATATATATTCCAAGAAATTAGACTAGATTAAATTATGGATTGAATCATATTCTTTCTTAATAGTAGAGGCAATAAAAAGATGGTTAAGAAATATTCCCTAGAGTATTCCAACAGGGTAGATTAATTTCTTAAAGGATCTCAACCATGTATAATGGATTGTTGCACACATATACAGGGAGGTGAATTTGGTTATGGATATGCTTTCAAAGAAGAAAATTCATGAGGTATTTTTAGGGTATTATTTCATTCAACCCATTTATTTTTCACTTTACTTGTATTCAGATATAGGTATGACTTGTACAACCCCCTTTTCAAACCTCTCTCATGAGATTTTTCCTTTATATTAAATTAATTTTCTCAAGTAAAAGGTCTTTTTAGATGCCTAATATTTTCTTTATAAAATTAATTTATCACAGGAAAAATTAGTTACCATGATAAGAATTAAAATGCATAAATAGAAGTTAAAATTAATGGATAAAGATTTATAATATACTAAAATATGTCTCCATTTTATTGTTTGAGTGTATTTCAAACATAACCTATAATATCATCAAAATTGAGCTAAATTTCAAAAACAAATTCCTCGAAAATGACATTATTATATTTTAAAGGTGATGATCATATAAAAAAAATTACTCTCCCAAACTAAATATTTTAAATATACCGTTAAGATAATGATAAGGATAAAAATACATTATGGAAAATTCTAGATGACTATAATGATGAGTATGAAATTATATTTATGTTAGTAATTTATATTTCATTTTAAATAATATAAAAATTATCTATAATACTGATTTATGTTCAACAAAATGTTTCTGAAAGAATTTAAAATGTCATGGTAAATGGTTTTAACAAATATAAAATATAATAATATATGGTTGAATTAGTTCCTTGAAAAACAATTTGGGGAAAACATGATATGTACAAGGTAATTTGAGTGATTAAATTTTAATTCCATGGTTACCATGAAGAAACAATATGTGAATAGACATGAAGATGTCTTTATAGGGTATTTAATGTTAAACAATATTATACTAATTGATTTAAAAACTACAACAATATTATCTTGAGTCAAGTGGATTTAAAATTAATGAGTGCACCATATATGGACCATCTATATACCAATTAGAATTTTAAAATTGCATTCATGGCCCTTAACTATTTAATATTTTTGATATTAAAATTGAGTTTTATGAAGGAAATACAAGATTTTATGTGTTTTTTCTCATGATATAGTTCTTGGACATTTTATATGATGACGGGTGGGTTTAATAAAGATCTCTAATTCATTGTCTAATAAAATTTTCTCCACAGGACGTATGTCGGAATTAACTGATAAGACTCTTACTTTGTGGGTCCTCTTATAAGAGATATTGAAAATATAATTTACCATGATGCCTACATGATTTTTGTATACTTGAAATTAGTTTTATGGTAACTCATTTTATATCATGGGATAATACATATTTATGAACATTTAAATTTGTATTTTTTTAAAGAAATATTTTTTTATTTCATGGGTTCTCATGTTTTTTTATGTAATATTCATGATTATTACTTTATGATTACTTGTGGGATTATTTAATGGAATTATTAATCTATAAAGTTAAAACATATCAATGTTATGTTTCCATGGGATGTGATCATGAACATAGGCTTTCACACTCCATTATTGATGTCTTATTCTATGATTTGTTCAAATAAAAATGATATGTAATCTACTTTTTGTTGGGTATACATGTATTATGTTATTTCAAATAACTATGATTATGTTCTCATACCCATATGGCCAACTTATGCCATTTAATTATATTTGATTTTTGACACATATGTTTTCCCTTACCAAACATTTGAGCACACCCATATTATATTTCTATTTCCCCATGTTATGAAGATTGATATTAAGTAAAATATGTTAACATGGGTATCATGTGTGGAGAATATTGTGGTAGATGTTAAAGAATTATTATAGAATAACAAAATCTGGGTATAATGGGAGAAATGTACCTTTGATGAGAAATTTTTTGGTTTCTATTACTTAATTGTTTCCCTAATTATCTAAAACACTAAACCTAAAAGGTCTCTAGGATATACGTGAATTAGTATTTTTTAATGAAAATATAATTAAATAAGTTAAATTTTGGTTCAATTACGTTGGATGGAAACCCAATATGCTTCAATATGTATTTTTTCACAGATGTTGGTGTACCTGTAACACCCCATGACTTTAGAATATATTTTTATTTAAATAAACTATAAGTTTTAGATCGCTTTGTTGAGACACAACACTTAGCATAAAACAATCCATGATATATTATAACCTATGATTTAAATTGGAAGTTATTAATAGTAATAATTACGTTATGAAAAATATTTATAAAATTTTTCAATAATGAAAATTCATTGACTAATTTATAATAAATATGTTCTTAATTTTTTAATAAAGTCATTTTATTCTTAAAATATATGATTTTTTTAAAAATGGTTTTGCCCATGCATTATAATTAGCCACTAAATTTTTTAGAAATTATATTTTATTAAATTAATATCATTTTTTAAATCATCATGTCAATACTATCTTAGGGTTTTTTTCTAAAAAGAGTATTTTAAATGAATAGTGAATATACCATTCTTTATAAAGCTATCATTTGATTTAATTAAATAAAATAAATAAAAAGTACAATTTTTTTGAATTTTATTTTAAGGAAACATAATCCTATAATTAAATATAATCAAATTAATTAAATTGGAGTAAAAATTATACTTTATATTTGGTATAATTTCAATTTTTACGTTTAAAACACATTTTTCTAAAATCTATTTTTATACATGTAATCTATTTTTATATTAATAAATAATAAAAATCATGATTTATTAATGGTTTAAATTTAATTTAAATATTATATATTAAATAAAATACTTTGACATGTAACTGATTGATTTTAAAAGGTAACGAATGGAAGTAAATTTAGTTTTATGCTTAATAATTAATTTGTCTAAAAATAGGATTTTGTTGCATTTTTCATACATATATAAAATTAAATTGAAACATATATAGAACCAAAATATAAAAAATTTATTCAATATTTTTAGTCCTAATAATTCATATAATTTAATAGGGTTATTATAATTTTTTATAATTGTGAATTGGGAAGTAGTAAAATTTTGTTACCACGGTTAAGGTTAAAACAGTTTTACTGTGGTGTTAAATAAAGAGATATGGGTTGGAATTAAACACAAAACTATATAATTATTATTTTTTTGAATAGATTAAAAAATTAACTTATAATAACTTCTAATTAATTTCCATTTGGATACACTTTCACATGAAAGTGACCTTATATAATTTAAATGTTTTAAAAAATTCCATGTAGGTCCCAACCCTCACTTATAAAAGGAACCTCTTATATTCCCTTATTCACAAAATATGAGCCTTATAAATTGAACTAAAATTACTCTTAAACCTTCCTAAATTAGTTTCCTTTAACCTAGATCTTTTGGTATTCTCTTAAGACCAATATTTCAAGGCATAATGTGTAAGCCAAAGGTGGTCTCTCAAAGAATAGGTATAAATCTTAAGTGAGAACTTTAAATTTTATTTATTCGTCCACCTAATATATGCATGTTTTACCCATAAAAGAATTATGAAATAATACCATCAATAAAATAATTTTTTATTATGTCACAATCATTCCTTGCCTCTTCTCCATCAAATGTAAAATGAAAGTATCGCTTGTGCGTACATATGGACTACCCCCTCCAAATATTGATATGATTCATTTTCTATCACCATATTTCATGGTTGGTTATTATGATGTATTCATTTTTTTAAAATGATAATTATTAAAAAATTAATATTCTATAATTATAATATCTTATCTGCCTTTTTACTATCCCATCCATTGGTAAATGATAATGTTGCTCGTTCATATGTGTGGACTATAACCTCCATGAAGTGATGTGATTCGTTTTTCATTTCTTATTTTCATATATGAAAATAAGGATAGATTTAATGATTACATATGATATTTATTTTTTAATTATTATTCTATAATGAAAAAAATAGTATTTACCTTTCTTTCATTCTATCCACAAAAAAGTGGAAACATCAATATTGTGTACATATGAACTACCGTCACCACTAAGTGATGTAATTCATTTTTCATCACTTATTTATATTAATGGTTATATATATGTATATAATTAATATATAAGATACTTTTATCCATATTAAAAGAATTTATTTTAGGGAACCATAGTAAAAGTGTAAGGACTATAACTACCAAACTGAAAGAAACATGAAAAATGAAGCAGTTAAAACCTGAAATGACGATGATAATGAGAAATTGTTAGTGAATTGGAGAGAAGATGTTATTAGTATAATATTAATGGATTTTTAGGTATGAATATACTTATACTTTATAATTATAATAAATTTTCATTTATTATATAGAATTTCAATGTGTATATAATGTAAGATGAACATTAAGTGGATGTTTTTTATCTAAATATTATTTCATTAAGGCACGTTTAATGTTATAAAATATTTATGTTTATGAGGTTTATATATTTTACCTTTGAAATGATTTATATTTTATAATTATCAATTCATATTATATAAGGTTAAAATTAAAATTATTTCATCCTAGTGGTTTTGATTTGAAATTTACCAAAATAGTAAGGGTTTCTCATCTCACTATTATTTCAAGGAGACGTATTCCAAATTCACCACTAGTTTCAATCATGTGTTCTATATACCATCAATTTTATATGTTATATAATTAATATATATATTTATGGTATTAAAATTTTCATTTCATGTTATTCCTTTCAGTGGGATATGATTCTAAAGTCACCCAAGAGGTAAGCATTTTATGTCACAAACTCATTTTTAACTAGGATTAGTTATGCTTAAATTTCTGATGATAAAATCATTTGATCCAAATCCATTAAATCTTATATAATTTATTCTCTAATAGTTATTTATGGAGATTTCATGTTTTCGATTTAATTTTTCTCTCTCTAATCACTTATGACCCTTAAATAATATTATTATGGAAAATTGACTTTACTTCTCTCTTTAATCAGAAATAGTTTTTACATGTCCATATTTTCATAAAAATGTTTTCAAGAATTTGTTTTACTATTATCCAAATTTTAATTAAATGAATTTTTACCAATGTTTTAATATAAAAAAATTAAATTAATCTTCTTTTTATTTTCTAAATGTGGTATTTTTTACTTTTTATTGAAATTGTGAAAGAAATATTTGATTTAATGTACACCACATGAATGGATTTTCCCCCCATCATAAATTATCATTAATATGAATATTTTTTTACAAGTTCCCATAATTATTTTCAAATGAAATATTTTCCTTAATATTTTGGTATATTTTTAGTTTTTAAATTAGTGATTTCTAAATGAAAATTTTATTTTCCTTAACAAATGATCCAGTGGTATTTTAAAGTTGTTTTCATCTATAACAACATCCATTGATGTTTCTAATGATTTAATAGTGACATGATATAATTTCACTATATTTTTGTTTCTCTTGATGGTTTATGTTATAATGATGAATTAATTATGGAACTCATTTTATTTTCTATTGGTCATGCTATGATGAAATAATAAATGATTTTATTATCTTATTTGTAATATCCCAACCCAGGTGGCCCACACTAGTGCCCCAAATTAGTCGGTCACATGACCTTTGGTGCACCTCCCCATACTCTAGAGGCTATTGACTAGTAGTGTGGGTTAAATATTTACCATGGGGAGACAATAACCTTTTTATCAATATATCATCATAGTAGTAATAAATAAGAATAACAAAGTGATATAACCAATTAAAAAAACTTGTGTCAAAGGATAATCAAATTCAGATATACAGTATTCAAAACATAATAGTAGAATTTCATTGCAATACATATCATGTGTCAATATGAAGATCCCAACATAAATAAAGACATTAAAGCTCCAAGGTGGGTCTTGAATCATTTTCGGTTCCATCATCCATGCTCTGTACCAAATCATCTATATAACATGGGAATCTTTACATTATCATATCCTACACATAAGAATTATATTTAGGTACCGATCAGGAAGACCAAGTTGGGTGTGAGTACAAAATAGTAGGCCACCACTAAAGATCTCTAAAAAATATTCATTCAACTATAGATTATGTAGTTGTATATAGAAATAAGTACAATGAATAAGTATATAATTAACAATTATCAATTATTCTTTATTTAGACACATATACCCAAGGCTTCCTAAGGACACCCAAAACCTCAATACCTACTTAATCACATTCAAGAGTATGAACCATATCATAAAACCATGGTTACATTTTTAATTTCATTTCAAATCACATCATGGAAAAATGGAACGATAATATAATTCAAAATCATGGGCCTATAATGGTGTGTCTAACACCCCATGGGTATTTGGAGCCTCAGTCCTTGTTCCATGCCTCAATATCACATGGGTATTTGGAGCATGAGTCCCTGTCCCACACATCATTTATCACAAAGGGTTATTTAGAGCATCAGTTTGTGTCCCACACACTGTTTATCAAAAATGGGTGTTTGGGGCCTTAGTCCCTATCCCACACCTCATTTATCACACATATCAATTTGGAGCCTCAGTCCTTGTCCCATACAATAATAATCACATATGGGTAGTTAGAGCCCCATTCCCTATCCCACACACATATATCAATCAATAAAAAATATGTCACATATGTCACATCAATCAAGGTTAATCAACATTATCCCTCTTATAAAATTTCCCATCATGATATACCATTTCAATTTTTAAATTAATTCATGATTCAATACATTAATCACATGGAATAAAATGATCAATTCAAAATTTAAACCACATGCCAATTTAATATATTAATTAATTCATGAATTAATTAATCTGATTCCACAAACCCAATATATCATTAATTAATTCTTCGATTAATTAAT
The DNA here is from genome assembly GCA_963277665.1 of Viscum album. Lineage (NCBI taxonomy): Eukaryota > Viridiplantae > Streptophyta > Magnoliopsida > Santalales > Viscaceae > Viscum > Viscum album. Next base: position 50,566,179 of record OY728130.1, on the reverse strand, counting down.
CAAATTTTGAAAATCCCAATATCCCATTTATTAATTCACTAATTAATCAATCCAATTCTACAATCCCAATAACCCATTAATTAATTCACCAATTAATTAATCCAATTACACAATACAAATGTCCAATCAATTCCACAATCATTATATTCCATTAAATAATTTACCAATTAATTAATTCAATTTTATGATTTCAATATTCCATTAATTCCACATTCACAATATTTCATTAATTAATTAATCAAATAATTAATCTCATTCCACCAATTTAAAAATTATATAAACCCATTATTAACCAATTCCATAACCTCATTAATCAATCAATCCCACTATCACTTAATTAATTAATTAACCAAGTTAATTAATTATAATTAAGAAAATAAATTGATAATTGTTAAGAAGACATTATAAAATTAAATACACATAAATAAAAACAATACATTATTATTTGAATAATAGACTACTTACCTAAACATACTTGATGATTCTCTCAAATTGATATCCCCAATTTGAAGCCGAACAACCACGCCCATGATGAAGAAAAATATCCAGGTCTGAACCCTAGATCTATGATATAAGTAAACAAGATACAACAATCCAAGATTTAAATCCATTAAAAATAGAAGAAAAACCACTTCAAAGGAAGGGAGATGTATGGGATAGTGGGAAAAAACAACATGAGATGAGATTCTCTTACTGGGAGAGGTTCATATCTTAAATATGAGCTTTAAATCATCAATAATGGTGGTTAGAATGGATTAGAATCCATACAAGATCCAGAAAAAGTCAGAGAAAATTCTTAGGGCCAAGTTAGTTAGACTTAGGGTGATGTTTGAGGGGTTTCAGATTTTTAAAAACAAGTTTTGGTTTAATCAAACCTTCACACATAGTTTATTGGGAAGGGGTGCATGGTTTTACAAATAGTGTACCTTAACCGTGCACCACTTATGGGGGGGGGGGGGTTAATGGTTTCTAATAAGAGGTCATAGGGTTTGAAAAAAAGTGTTCCGGTCATAAAAATTGCCTCTGTATGGGTTTTCATGGTTTGATAGGTTGGGCGCATGGTTATGGAAATTCATGCGCCAATCATGAACAACCACTCTTCCTTCCAAATTTCTCCAATTTCAAACAAAAACTCCCCATGTAAAAACCCAATAATATATACTCAATGCAAGGAAAAATAGAGAATATAAATGAGTTCAATAAATCTCTATAAATGTTTTGGATCTTTCAATATCCCCACCTTAGAATAGTTATTCCTTGAGTTATTCTCTCAAGAATCTCTAATATTCTAATTCAAATAATTGGGAAACTATGCCCACATATTTTCTTCTCTCTCCCACATTTCCTCCTGACACGGCCATGTTTCCACAATAAAAAAACTGCTGGCATGATATTTCCCCACAACAATTTCTCACTATGATCCAATACACATATTTGATGCTCCTCGAAGGAAATATCAGTCTCAAGCTCAACTTCATCCACACTGATCACATGAGAAGGGTTGGGGTGATAGAAACATAGTTGTGACACATGAAAAACATCATATATAATAGTTTACCTCTATTGGAGATCTAATTTTTATGTGACCCACCTGATTCTCTCAACAATATCAAATGGTCCAAAAAACCTTCGCACCAACTTCTCCTATCACTATATCCTATAATGAACAAAATTTGGTGAGACCTAATGGAATACACGATCACCCATTGTAAAGTATAGGGTTCATCAATTTTTATAATCTTATGAACTATGTATAATATAATCCACAGTTAAATTCATCGAAATCATCCGAACTCTCTCCAATATATCCTGGATGAGACTCATTCCCAACAGATATGACTCATGTGCCTCCACCCAGAATAGGACTGATCTACATGGAACACCATAAAGTTCCTCATATAATTCCATATGAATTTTCTCATGGTAATTGTTGTTATAGGATAACTCTGTCAATTCTTGGTGCCTCTCCAAAGACACACCAAAGTCTAGAACACATGCCCGAAGCATATCCTCAAGCACTTATATAGTATATTACGACTACCCATATATTTTTCAGTTGAAAGATGTACCCAAAAAAGCATGTGTACCTAGTGCCTTCCAAAGTCTAGAACACATATCTGAATCACATCCTGAAGAAATGATCTAATTGAATCAGTCCATCCACTACCACCAAAATAAAATCATTCTTATGAGGATTCCACATGAGACCAACCAAAAAATCGATAGAAACGTCCTCCTGAAACCATTTTTGGAAAGGGAAATGGATGTAATAAATCACCCAGTCTTTGATGCTTAACCTTCACTTATTGAAAAGTGTAGAATCATGTCATGAACCCTTATATCTCCTTTTTCATGTCTGGACACCAATACTGTCATCGTAGGCCATGGTAAATTTTGTTCAAACATAGATGCACCTGCCATTTCAAGGCATGATATTCCTGCATCATCTCCTCACACATGATCACAGGAACAACAACCTAATTCCAAACATAGATGATTCCACACTCATCTATGGTCCAATATAAATGTGAATCCCCACATTCAATGATTTCCCTCATGGTAAACAATTCCAGATCCTCAAAATACCTATCTATATTACAGCTAAAACTGTATAATCTGCTAAGTTTGATGTAGGAGTCATCTGCTCTTGGCTATCATGAACCACAACATGCATCTTAGCCAGTAATGTCATCATCTTACACTTAGCACTTAACTGTTGAACCGCCTGAGTATGAGTTTTTGTCCTTATATCATCAGCAACAGTGTTTTATTCCCCAGGTGTATATGGTATCTCAAAATCGAATTTATTCGTATACTCGATCGACATATACTTATAATGTTTCAATTATCATCATTAAAAGCTATACTTTATTATATTCTGATTAGAATACATAGTAAATTTATCTCCTAATAGATAATGTTTCCATGTTTTCAAATCATAAATCTCTGTAGCTAACTTGAGGTCATGTGTATTGTAGTCTTGTTCATGTTTCCTCAACTACCGAGACCCATTCGCCACAAATTGATCTCCCTACATCAATAAATCTCCAGGAATGATCCTACAAGTGCCACAGAACACTATATACTCCTCCCCTAGATTGGGTAGGATCAAGATTTATTTCATTTTCAAGAACTTATTCAACTCTTGTAAGTCATTCTCACAAGATCTAGACTAATAAAAATTTATTCATTTTTTCAAGGAATAAAAAGGTGTTGAAAATGGGAAAGTTATGGGATAAACCTCTAATAATAGCCTACTAATCCATGAAAACTATAGATATAAAAAAAACTCCTATGATGCTCCCAAGAAAAGACTACCTACACTATATTTTGGTCCACATACACACCTTCCTACAAGATGATGTGACCCAAAAAGTTTACCTAATCAATCCAGAATAGAAACAAAGATTTCTTGGCATCTAGCCGTTTCTATATTAGTGTACTCAGGATCATGTCAAGACATTTGGAATGATCATCATGAGCCTTGAAGTACACCAATATTTGATCCAAAGGAATGAAAAAAAGATCTATGTATGGTTGGAATATTCTATTCATTAAGGCCATAAACACTTCTCATGTGTTTTTCAACCTGAAGAACATTTCAAAACACTCATAAATTACATGCTCGCTTCTAAAAGTATTCATCGGTATATCAAAATATTGAACCATAAAATGATGATACCTTCATCTTATTTCAATCTTAGAGAAAAAAAATCTCCTCCCAAATAGTTAAAAATGCCATTTATACATGGAAGAGGATATTGGTTGTTCATAGTAATTCACTTTAGCTTTTGATAATCAACACATAAGCGCAAAGTATTATCATCCTTTCTTTGAAAAAAAAATGGAGAACCCCAAGGAAATGTACAATTATAAATAAACCCCTTATCCATAAACTCTTTGTGTTGAGTCTTGATCTCTTAAAGCTCTATTGGTACCATTCATTATGGTGGAAAAGAAACTAGCTAATCCACCATCATGAACTCAGTTGTAAATTCCACATATCTCTTAGATGGTAGCCCTGAGAAGTATTTAGTAAACACATCCAGAAACTAGTTTACCATGAATAGATTGAAATCTATCTTTACACCCTCGTCATCTACCAATAGACTAGAAACATGGACAGTGAGCTCCCATATTTTCAAATGAACTATCCCAGCATAGCTCACTTTGACATCCCACTCTCCACGGTGAACGTAATTGTTACCCTCATGAGATGAAAAAGTCACTCTCTATTGGTAGAAATAAATATAGACTCAATAAGCTACCAAAAATTCCATACCCATAATTTGTTCAAAGCTTGATATATCCATAATCTAAATATCTCAAAGTAATTGATAGTCCCCAACCTCGTGAGAACACCCCTTTAATAAACAAATATACTTCGACTGTACTCCCAATACTGTATTGGTAATCATAACACCAGGAAAAAAGTCCAATATCAGTCTCAACCAATTAAAAATTTGTAAAGATATAAAATAATGAGATACACTAGTGTCAAACATGGAACTATCTAGTTTATAATATATAAGAATATCACCTCTAACTATCAATGGTCTGACCCCTCTATCCACTAGTGTAGGTGGAACGACATGAAACTAAATTTCCCCTCTTCCTTGTGATGCTGTCTGAGTCTCCTGAGCTACAACACTCTTCTGATACATTTTCTCTTGACTAGAAGAACCTCATCCATTTCCTATACTACCACATTCTTTATTACTTTAAATTATTGACTGATACAGTATAGAATATCCACTCCCCACAATTTTGAATTTTTCCAGTTACTCCATCATTACCCATCTACCATGGGTTTCTATAGAACCTCTATAAATGTCTAATTTTGCCTTAATATCATCACTCTACTGGTGGTTGGGGAATATTTATATGATAGTGGACCTACCTGACACACTGGTGGAAAAGCACTAGAGTAAGATCACGTTTAACGAATCCTTCCCCATGGAAAACCTTCTTTCCCATGATCTGGTCAACATTATCATAATTCAACTTAAGGAACTGGGAAGATGTACCCCTCAATCACCCAACAGAAACCACATTTCTTCCATTGGACACCTCTTCCAGGTGCCTCTCAGCTATGAGAGCCTAGTCCACCACCTCAAAAAACTTCTTCAATCGAAATATATTAACCTGTGACTAAACCTTACATTTAAGTTTGTCTTATAGCTGCCTTGACATAGCCATCTCATTCCCTACTAGCACTAGAGAAAATCATAGAAATCCAGTAAAGAAACTAGAATACTACATCACAAATATAATCCCCTAACTCAACTGCATGAACTCGGTTTCCCTCTCCGATCTCAGTGTCTCTTGATAGAATTTATCCAGGAACATATCCAAAAATTCCTTCCAAGACATCCCATCCGTTTTCCCAATTCGAGCTTGAACATCTAACCGGATCTTCTCTGACCCTTACAATATGTAAGCATATAAATTTACCCTCTTATCAGTAGGAGTCTCTAAATGGACATATATATTATAGATGGAATCAATCAATAACTCAGCAACCTCGATTCTACCCTCATTGTTGAAAGTCAGAGGTTGTTGTAACTAAAACTACTATATCAAGTTAGGAATACTCCTCATAACCCACTCTAGGTCTCTGTCTATAAAATTCATAAACCAAGATAATTATTCATGAAACTTATCTCCTACTACATCACTTAGCACTATCAGTGCCTCGGGTTTCACAACCAGGGGATCATCTATAGCCATGTCCATTCATCCACTCAACAAGATTCTTCATGGTGGTATAACTCAACAATTCCAAACACACATATTAAAAAACATAATATAATATTAATACATTTAAAAAGAGGGTTTCACAAAATCCATAACATTTCATTTCCCTAAACCCTACTAGATATTCAAAATTTAGTAACTATCACTGCCCTTAACCGTTATACATCTTAGTCATAGTTAACAATGGGTAAAATCATTCTCATTGTTCAATTAAAATTACAAACCCATTTATACACTCAATGCATCATTTTTCAATTTTCATTTCATAGTAGGAACTTTTTCATTTCAATTACACAAGAAAGAAAAAACATTTAAATTTAAACAACTTTCCCAATACCTTTTTTCTTATGCATGTCTAAAATAATGAATGTCACAAAAATAATCCTCTATGCCTATAATGATGCATGAATACTCAAATATCATGTTATACTGCGACACTAGACAAATCTCATAAAATATAAGCAATAATAAACACATCTCACAATAAGTTCATCACTCGAGGTGAAATAACATCTGATTGTGGCAACACGCATCAATAATTGCAATACCACCATGGGTACTTATACTTTACCCTCATACATGGGTTAGTTACACTCATGCATAAGCTCTTAACTATGTCCTGAATCATCCAATTCTCTCATTTACCATTCCAAAACATTAATACAAAATAAAACGAAAATAAAACTCTTTTGATACAACTTTGTAACGTCCCAACCCAGATTCCACACACTATTTCCCCCAAAAAGGTCGGACACATGACCTCAAGGACTTCTCCTCGCATGATAGAGGCTTCCCACTAGTAGCGAGGGTCTAATATAAATCATGGGGAGACTATTCCCTCTTTATCAAAGTAGAATCAAAATTGTAAAAAATAAGAATATGCATATGATATAACAAATAACAAAAGAAAAATAGTATCATATGATAACTAAATAAGAAAATAGAATATCCACAACTAAATAGTAGATATTTTATGAAAATACGTTTCAAGTGTCAATATCAAAACGTAAAAATAAATAAATACACAAAAAAACTCCTAAGAGGGTCATGGATCATGTCTTATTCCCTCATCCATTATCCATCAAAAATCATCCATCTAATATAAGACTCTTTCCCTCATACTGTTCTATTAACATGAAATATATTTAGGAACTGATCAGGTATCCCGAGTATGGTGTGAGTATAACTCAGTTGGCCACCACCAAAAACATCTAAAATAATATTCATTAAATAAATTTTTATATAATTGTATAAATAAATAAGTAAAATGAACAATTGAATAGTTATCCCATTATCATTTATTATTTAGTTAACCATATAATCTCATGGGTTCCTAAGGACACTCAGACGCTAAACACCTACTTTGGACTGTGCTAGACTACGAACCATATCAAAAACCAAGGTTAAAATTTATAATTTTATTCCAAATCATATCACGACCAATTGGAACCATATCTCAATGCCAACTCATTAGTATAGAATGTCGTGTTTAATTCCCCATGGGTATTTAGAGACTTATTCCCTATACCACACCTTAATGTCACATGGGTATTTAGAGAATCATTCACTATCCCACACCTCGTTTATCACATGTGGATATTCGGAGAATGAGTCCCTATAGCACACATAATTTATCACACAAGGGTAATTAGGACGTCAGTCATTGTCCCACAACTCATTTATCAATAATGGGTATTTAGCACCTTAATTTTATCCCATACAACAACAATCACATATGGAAATTTGGAGCATTAGTCCCTTTCTCACACTAATATATCAATCAATCAAAAATATGTCACACATGTCACATAAATCAAGTTTAATAATCATTAACCCTTTTATCAAATTTTAAATCATGATATATCATTTAAACTTTGAAAATAATTCATTATTTAGTACTTAAATTACATGGCATAAAATGAGAAATTCACCATTTAAACTATGTATACCTTCAATCCATTAATTAATTCATCAATTAATTAATCCAATTCCAAAACCCAATATCCAATTAATTAATTCACCAATTAATTAATCAAATTTCCAGAATCCCAATATCCAATTAATTAATTCAATAATTAATTAATCCAATTCCACAACTCTAAAATCTGATTAATTAATTCACCAATTAATTAATCTAATTCCTCCATCTTAATATCCCACCAATTACAAATTCACAAGATTCCATTAATTAATTCACTAATTAGTTAATTGAATTTTTCAATCTCAATATTTCATTAGTTAATTGATCAATTAATTATTCTCATTCCACCAATAGAACAATTATATGAACCCATTAATTGAACTATTCTATAACTCCATTAATTATTCAATACCACTATCCCTTAATTAATTAAACAACCGAATTAATTAATTCAATTTATGAAAATAAATTTATAATCATTGAATAGAAACTATAAAATTAAGTAAAATTAATTTAAATAAATACTTTATAAATTGAATAATATACCACCATCCTGGAGATCATTAACAGCATTTTCCAATGAAAATCACCAATTATATGTGTAATGACCATGTTCATGATGAATAATAAGATCTATATCCAAACCCTAGAACCGATATTAAATGAATAAATATAAAAGATACCAAGATATAAAACCATCACAAATAAAATAAAACAACCCTTCAAGGTATGGTATACGGATGAGAGAGTAGAAGGAAACCACACAAGATGTTATTCTCTTACCAGGAGAGGTGAAGATCTTAAATCTAGGCTTCGAATCATCAAGAAAAGAGGTCAGAAGGGCTTGGAATTTGTCTGGGATCCTCAAAAAATGAGAGAAAATGTTTAAGGGTGAGTTAGGTCAATTTAGAATTAAGTATACGGTTTCAAGATTCTTGAAACCAATTTTTCAATTAATTAAACTTGTATGCACAGTTTCTTAGGCAGCAACATATGGTTTTCCAAATCATTCACCTAAGTCATGTGCCTCTTCAGGGGGGTGCATAGTTTCTCTTAAGAGTTCTCAAGGTTTCAAAAACCATGCATGAACCATGTAAATCAATTATGTATGGATTCACATGGATTTTTGGGATGAGATCACAGTTTGGGAAAATTGTGCGCCAACCATGCACAACCCCTCTTCCTTCCAAAATTCTTTAATTTCACCCAAAAATCCATTAGAAAAAACCAAACAATATAAACTCAAAACAATGAAAAAGAGTACCTATAAATGACCATGATACATCTCTAGAAAAGGTCGGGATCTCCCATTATGGAATATATATATGTATGTATGTATGTATGCATGTATGTATGTATATGGATTATGATTATTTGATGGGTGGGACTATTATAACCCACTAATGAATTTGGTAAATATTAATGTTTTATGAGCTAAAAGGGTACATTGAAGGTTATCCTAATCCAAAAATTGTGTATATATGTGGTCATATGAAGACCAAATAAGGAACAAGGTTGGTTAAAACAATCCAAAAGAGGGTACATGGGAGGTTAACCCAATCCCAAAGAGGGTACATGAGTGGTTAGTCCATGATTAACATCTGTTGAATCTCTTAGTAGATAGCCTTGATAAATGATTTTTGTGATTATGATTTTCAAACACTTATGAACCTCTTTTATAAAATTATCTTATGCCAATGGTATTCTATCATGGATCATGATCTTTGATTCCTTTATGATTCAAGTCTTATGAAGTGCCAAGATTTATTCCATGACTTGTGATTATATGAATTTTCTAAAATGAATTTCAAATATTATGCACATGTACTCATACCCTTATTCTCATGATATACATATATGTCATCATAGATTGATATATCCATTTTTTATTTACCTGGATTCTGATATCACCCATTATTAGGTTTCCTCTTCCCCGAGATAAGAAGAAAGTTTTTATATATGATATGTCTAAGAAGGGTTCTAGTTCTAAAGAACTATGTGATAGATAATTTATAACTTTTAAGTAAAAGTTTTTTATTTATACACGTTTTTAAAGATACTAAAACATTATTGTTTTGGTGTGGATCATATTGGCACGTAGTTAATATTCATCTAATATGATGTAATATTAATGTATGTAATGTTTGGACAGCTATAGTTGGTATCAGAAAAATGTTTTGTTATTTTTGGAAACAAGTATGATATATTTTTTGAGATCCCTTATGATAAGCCTATGCATAGAAGAATATCAAAATTTATGGTAAATAATGTAGTGTGTCTTTCTTATTAGGTTTACGTGGTTATGGAAAAAATGAACCTAGGGGTAACATCTCTAAATGGGGTGGAATGGATATTAACTCGATCACCAATAATTCATGATTAGTGAGCTTAGATTACACACCTTTCAAGAGACTCTTGGGGGTTATGGTTTGGTCAATTAAAATTTTCATTATAAGCCATTATAAAGGGTTTGGATGTACAATGACCATAGATGACCTATGTTAAACCTAAGGTTTCATAGATTGAAAAGAACGTTTCATGATTTAGACATACTGTGTATGGTTTCTTAGGATTGTATGATTTCTCACTATTGCTTCTCACACTATTGTTTTAATCTTAGTTAATGGATGAAACCAGGAGAAATTGTGTTAATGTTAAATTTTACAGATTTTTCAATGACTTTCCTCATGAGAATCCAAATGAAATTAGATATTGAATATTATTATTATTACCAACTAGCAAATTCAATATAGGATTGTTAACCTGGTCATAGGTGGGCTTCCACACTAAATCAATAAGGGAAAATGGTGTTTTGTAATGTCTATATAAAAATTAATATTCATCTTCATATATGTCATGAATGTGGGAATAATCAATAAGGTAAATTTCTCACAATGGAATGATAAGATGTTTTATGTTTGTAAAATAAGGACATAGAGAAATTAATTTCCAAGTAAAAAAATGAAAAGTTCAGCTAATGTGACAAATTGGAATAGTTTTTTCCATAATTTTTCAATGATGGTTGAAAGTTTTAAATTTTGAAAGTAAATTTGTTAAAGAAATAAATTTTCAAGGGGGAAAGCTCGATAAGGTGATCAATAAGGTTGTCTGAGTAAATATTTTACTAGTAATGGTGAAGAAACTACAAATTATATGTAAAAATTCTGAGTTATTTTACAAGTATTTCATATTTTAAAAGTAAAAACATTATTAAATTGAGGTTTAATTATCTATAAAAATTATTCAGATTTTATATTGTTGAAAGAATTTATTTTTTTCATTGAGGATTTAAGGTTATTTTGGTAATTTTGGGAAAAAACAGCATGTTTTAATAGAATATATGATCACAGTATTAGGATGATTGATGTGTGAAATTATTAGATACTTTATGTTTTTTGGGGTTAAATGTGAAATTTTATCTTGGAAAAAATTTGTTATCAAATCTCTTGTTTCTTTTGTGTTTTTGTATTTGGTCTAACATATTCTATATGAGTTTTTTTATTAACTATTTATTAAATGGTTTTAGTTAAACTTTGGGTATTATTAGTGACATTTTATAGATTTATGTATTATGTCATTATGTGTATATTTATGCATATTTGATGGTTTTGGTAAATATCTAGAGATAGTAGGAATGACATTTCATTCTTTTGTGGATCTTATGATCCATTAAGATTTACTTTTAGTAATCCAGGCATCCAAAAGTCATGTTGAATGTCTATTTCTTGGAGTAAGAGATGTGATAAAACAATTAATTGATTAAGAAAAAACAAAAAATGAAATTGTACCTATGAAATGGATATAAATAAAGTAAAAATAGTTTATTTTTTACACTATATTTATAGTAAAATAATCCTACAAATATAAGAGTATCTAGTTAATTCATGGTCATTTCACCCCTTGGGGATTAATGGTTTTGTGGTCACTAATATTTTCATAAATACATTAGGTATCATATTATTTTTTTCTTTTGGAATTATATTTCTCTTTTATCCCCATATTTTTACTTATCTATAAGTTCTCGTTATTTGGGAAACTAATTCTATATTATATTAGGTAACAATTTTGTTTCACACTTACCCATTTAAAAGAAGGATTTATTGTCGCTTTGTGAAATGTAGATTTTCAACAAAGGTATTCTCAAATATTGGCACTTTGATTATAGAGAAACAATTTTTGAGGAGTTAATTTTTTTAATGGGGGGAGAATGTAACATAATTTTTCTTAAATATATTTCTATTTAAATAAATTTAAAGTGGTTGATAGCTTGATTGGCATGCAACACCAAACATAAAATAACCATGATATATTTTAACCTACACTTTAAATTATTAGTTATAAAAAATAATAAAAGAATTATATAAAATATTTATTAATGTTTTAAATAATGAAAATTTATTAATTAATTTATTATAAAAAAATATTCAATTTTTAGTAAAGTGATTTTATGCTACAAAAATATGATTTCTTCAAAAATAGGTTTTATTGAATTTGTTTTTTATAGATTTTATTTGATAAAATTAATATCATTTAGGAAACCAAAATTTTAATATTATCTTAGGGTGAATGTTTAGGGTTTTTCTAAAATGATATATTTCTCAGTGAATAGTGAAAAACATGGTTTTTGGAAAACAATCATTTTATTTCCTTAAATTAACAAATTTAATAGTCCCACTATGTTTTAATGTTTAACATAAAATAAAATAAGCCTCATTTAATTATAAATACCCTAATAAATTTCATAGGAATAATAATTATGTATGATTTTTTTATGAGTCCTTTTTTTCTCTTAAAAATGCATTGATCTAAGAACTATTTTTATGCATACAATGTGTTTTAGTATTAATAAATAAAATTAATCTCTATTAATTAATGTTTTTAATGAAACTTATATATTTTCTATTTAATAAAATATATTAACTTTAATTTTATGGTTTTTATAGGTAAATGAACGGTAATACATTTAGTTTTATGGTTAAAAATACATTTTTTTTTAAAACGGGTTTTCATTGCATTTTACAAGCATATCTAAAATTTAATTCTACCACTTATATAAATTGAATATAATAAAATGGATTCCATTATTTAATAATAATAATTAATATAATTTAGTAGGGTAAATATATTTTTTTCGTAGGTAATAGTTAACACGGTAAACTTTTGTTACGATGGTTAAAGTTAAAAAGGGTTTACTGGGGGTTAAACCGAGAGATAAGGGTTGGAATTCTACAAAAAACCATCTGATTATTATTATTTTTTAAAGATATTTCATCCTTATATTATCCTAACTTTTAATTAATTTCCATTTTGAGCAACATGAACATGAAGGTGACCATATATCATTTAAATAGTTTAAGAAATTTGATGTATGTCCCTCACCTCACTAATAAAAGGGATCCTCTTCCCATCCATTATTAATAAAATTTATTATTTATATCATAGAAAATACCTAATAAAAATATTTCCATTAATATTTTCCTTCATCCTAGATCTTTTTTTCTCCTAATACCTATATTTCAAGGCGTAAGGTGCAATTCAATAGAGGTCTCACAAAGAAGAAGTATAGATCTCAACAGAGCTCTTTCAATTTTATTTCTTCTTATCACTTATATAAACCCATTTTATCCATAAAAACATGGTTATTATATTATAAATGATATATTGAGATTTTATTAGGATGACTAAACATCCATTTCTCATCTCTTCTCTATCAAATGGGAAATGAATGCATCACCCGTGTGTACGTGTGGACCGCCACGACACAATGATATTAATCATTTTCAATCACAATATTTCATAGTTGGTTATTATTATGGATTTAAAGTATATACATAAAATTTATGAAAAAAGTTATTTATGTAAGTATAATATCTTTTCTACCTTCCATCCATACCATCCCTTGGAAAATGATATCATCGCCCGTGCGTATGTGCAAACTATCAATTCTAAAAAGAGACATGGTTCATTTTTCAATTCCACTTTACATAGATGATACTAAGGACATATTTAATTAATATATATTATATTTATTTATAATTTATTATTATATAATGTTTTATTATTATTTACATTTTTTCAACCATCAAAAAATGGAAACATCATTTGTGCGTACATACAAACTACCATCTACAAATACTGAAGTAATTCATTTTTCATCACTGGTTTATATGAATGGTTATAAATATGTATATCATGAATATATATCATATTTATATAACTATTAAAATTATGGAGTTAACCATTATCAAAGTGAAAGGAACATAAGTGTCGAAGCGAAAGATATATGAAAAATGAAGTAGTTAACACACAAAATGATGAAAATAATGAAAGATTGTAAATGAATGGTTGATAAGATGTTATAATTAAACCATGTATATTGTTATAGGGATTATTATTATTCTAGTATAAAACTATAATAAATCCAAATTTATTATATAGTATGTTATAGTGCCTACAGAGTGATATGTAATTGAGGTAAGGGTTCTTCATCTCAATATTTGTTTTGAGACATATTTAAAGTTATTCATCAATTTATATTTATGAGGTGTATATACTACCACATACATGTTATAACATTTATACTTATTGATTACTGGTATTTAAATTTACCACTCAAATTATTTCATCCAAGGTATTTTGATTCAAATTTCACCAAAGTGGTAAGGGTTTCTCATCTCACCTTTATTTCCATGAGACATATGCCATATTCACCACTTGTTTCTTTCATGTGGAGTATATATTTCGTATTTTATATGTAATATCATGAATATATTTATATTGTTTTTTATTTTATTTTTAATTATAAGTTATTCCTTTCATGGGTTTTATGAATCTAATGTTACCAAAGCAGTAAGGGATTTACGTTACAATCTTATATATTTACCGGGATTATTTCTGCTTAAATTTATGATGATGAAATTATATGATCCATATCTATAAAATGTTATTTTTTTTATTTTACTATGATTATTTCTAGATATTACATGCTTTAATTTAATTTTCATCTCTTTATATACTCAATAAACTAAAAGAAGGTTTTTAAGGAAAATAGACATTATTTCTCTCTTTGGGTGGTAATATTTTCTTCCATGTCTGTTATTTTATATAAAATGTCTTCAAGAATGTTTTTAGTATTATGAAAATATTTATTGAACAAATTTTTAGAATGTTATATTTTCAATACATTTGTTTAAAATGAATCTTTTTTTCATTATCTAAATGAGGTACTTTTTACGTTTTACCAAAATGTGGAAGGAATATTTATTTTAACACACATCACATAAACAACTTTTCCAAAAATAAAGGCTTTAATTTTATTTGAATACTACTTTACAAGTTCCTATAGTCCATTTAAAATAAAAAAATCCTTAATATTTTTTATATTTTTTATATTTTAAATTAGTAATTTAAAAATATAGATGGTATTTTCCTTAAAAAATGTAATATTGATATTTTTAATGTATTTTCATATATAACAATAACCTTTGAAGTTTCTTATAATTTAATGTGATAGGAAACAATATTACCATCTTAATTATTTCACTAGATGTTTTATGTTGATTATTAAAACCCATTTTCATTTCCATGGGTTAAGCTATGATGAAATGTTAAATGTTTTCATAATCTCGTGGAATACAATGAATTGATTTTGATTATGTGATAGGTGGTTCCTTTATAGACCTCAAATTAATTGGGTAAAGATTAATCTTTTATGAGGTCAATGGATTTAAATGAGGTTATTGAAATCCCAAATAGGGTACATGGGTGGTTATCCAAAGCTCAATATGTGATACATTGCTTGGTATATAGCCATGAGAATTGATTTTTATGATTATGATTATTCCACACATTATGCCACTCTTTTATGACATGATATTATAACAATGTTATACTCTCTCAGTTTATGATCTTTGATTCCTTTATGATTATTGTCTTATAAAATTCCAAGATTTATGATGTGATTCTTGATTATTTGAATTATTGGGTATGGATTTCAAATGTTAAGCTCATGTTATAAAACTCTCATTCTCATGATATGATTACATATGCTCATTGATTGATATCTCCCATGTGTGCCCATACTGAACATTTGATTTCACCCTTTCTTATGATTCCTTTTCATTAGAATATAAAGATATGATTTAAGTATTATATGTCTAATAATAATTCTATTTTTGGATAACTATGTGAGATATTATTTGGATATTTTATATGCCAGTTGATTATGTAAAAAAGTTTCCAAAGACAAAAACCCTTTTATGGTTTGAGAATAGATCATAGTGATATGTAAAGAATATTCATCTAATATGATATAATATTTTTTTAATGTAAATTTTGGGTCACTATAGTATTGATCCAGGGCATAAAATTTGGTATTAGAGTAAGGGTTTAGATATCATTAGAGTTTAGGATGTTATTTGATGTGAAAACTCTAGGGATAAATATGATGAATGTGCTCTCTTCATGAGATTCAGTTGATGGTCTAAAGATATATGGAGTAGAAAAAACCCAAAAATAACATGATATTTATTTAGGAATTCAAAATGGGAAAATATCATTAAAAAGAGTAAATGTATCACATGTGTTGTAACAATATACATGTTTTTTTGTCCCTAGAGAATTCAAAATAATGATGATAATAAAGTATAAAAAAAATCCTCCTATATTTTTTAGGGTAACACTGGGAAATAGATCTATAAAAGTTTCAATGAGGTTTCACAAATTCTAAAAGGGTTAATAACACCTTTATGTAATGATTAATGTTCTTCTGTAAGGAAGAGAATTTTATAGGCTTTCCATTATCCACTCAAAAAAAAGAGAGTCGCATTCTCTTTATATAGGTAGTACATAATACGTTCATAATAAATGAACAACACAACCATAATCTATCATATATTATTATATAATATCCATAGTTGATTCCTTTTTAATTAATCACATTGAACTAATTAATTTACCCATGATAAACCCTTTAATTTATTATTTAATAGATTAAATAAAGGGGAAATCGTGAAAAAATATATAGGTGTTTGTTGTATATATATATCACATGCTTCATATTCATGTGTAAATGCATCATATTTCTTGTATATTTTAGTATATTTCTATCAATATATTACTTGAACTAAAATATCATTTAGACTTATTTCTAAACTTCACAACTCTTTGGGAATCCACCCAAACTCTTCTAGATATGGTTTTACCAAGATCTATTCATTTTGAAAAAATTATTTTAACCAAAGCATTATCCATATATAGGGGCATAAATTTATGACCCTATAAGGCTTAAAATATTTGGAAACAAACATTAAAAACATATTTCATATATTTAAGCAACGAGAACCACTGGAAAAGCTTCAATGATACTAAAGTTATTAATGGTCATATTGTGATCACTATCAAATATACTCATATCTCTAATGGAACATATCCAATACACGAGGTATCATATATATCATATAAATGACCATATAATCCTTTCCTCTTTGAACTAGAGTGACCATCGAACATGGACCATATCAATCTGGTATTTCCAATTGATGATTTTATTTATTCTTTAAAAATACTTCTTGAGACGATGATTACATTATATGTCATTTATAAAATAGATGAACACATCCTATGTGACTCAACCAAGTACTACCATGAATTTTCTCATTAAAATTATATCAAGGTATATATGTATTTACATTTCATATAAGTAGAAAAATATCATATTGGTTGTTCTCCAATCGATGACATGATCAACAAAATACCCAACCATCCCCTGATTAGCTATGTTCATTTTATGACTTGTGTAAATTGGTTATAAATATATGGAGGTTCTCATTCTAGGTGTCTCATTAACCATAGATAAGAACAATTAATTATAAGCACACATATCTAAGTATATCATTGACTGTATGACATTCCATGAAGTATAATTTGGAAGGTCAATCCAAGTAATAGGTCTCTACATATTACCTCATGAATCTATTCATTATATCTCATATACAACCACTTAAATGAGTATAAAAATATATTAAATATAATATTAACATATCATCATAACCAATAATACTATGGGATGATCAGAAATTATGGAAAACTCAAAGTTTTATACTTTGATAGGATATTATCATTCAACTTTTCATGAAAACTGAATTACAACACACATGAATAATAAATATAGATTTAATTTATTATAAAACTGTGATATAGTATATAACCATTACATTAATCCCTCAAGTATTAAATATATATATACCTAACATGAACCAAATGTTGTTTCTGTGCAAATGGATACATAAATGACTATACTACATTTTGATTAGTATCCACTCAACTAATATTTATATCACCCCACTCAATTTTCTCCCCGAATGAGATGGTATTTCTAATGGATGTGATTGGTCCATGGATAAGACCAAATTTCATTTGCATAAAAATAGCTACATTATTTTCACATGAAGTCTTGATTGCTCCCTCAATTATAGGAACCACCTAAAGCCCGAAAATCAACTTCCTAATCCAAACAGCTTCCTTCATTACATCTGATCTAGTGATGTACTATACAATTATTGATGAGTCCTCCATGGTTCCTTTTTTGAAACTCTTTCAAGTGATAGATCCACTATTAAAAAAATGAATCTAAATTGATACTTAAAATTATCTTTATTGGATATAAAATTGGCATATGTGTAACCATTTATACAAATTTCATTATCACCTATAAATATCATGAATATATCATCAGTTATTCTCTAGTACTTCCGAATGTTATTTACAACAATACAATGACTCTAACCAATATTTTATTGGTATATTCTAATAATGAAAAGACAATATGTTACACTAAGATGAATATATAACATGTAATATAATATAGAACCTATAATAGATAAAAAAGAAATTTTTTCCATCTTGTATAAAGTTTTAGATGTATTTTGAGAATTCCTAAGATTCATCCTATGTAATAATAGTAAAAAAACTTGTCGGAATTATCCACGTTAAACCGACTTATTATTTTACAGATATATGTGTCCTGATAGAATCCAATTATCCTTTTATATCTATCTCTATATGTATTTAGACCATGTATGTAGGCTACTTCACCCACATCTGTCATTGAGAATCATTTACTCAACCACTTATTTACAAAGTGAAGAGTCTTGATATTGTTTCCAAAAAGTAGTTTTCATCTATATATAATATCAGAAACACTAGTACACTCCCACTAATCCTCTTTTATATAAAATAATCAACCACAATTTTTATGAAACGAAACTATTTTATTACATCATCAAACCATACATTCTAACACCAAGTATCGTACTTCAATCTATAAATGGACCGTTATGACTTATAGACCATAGAAGTATCTTTTAGAACTTCAAAACCATCGATTTTTATCATACACACATTATTTACTAAATTAAAATTAATTAAATAGGTTTCTATATCCATTTGATATATGTCATAATCAAAATGATCTATTATGGAAACCAGAATCATGATGAAATTTATCATCGTTATATGTGAAAATTAACTGCATAGTAAATTCCATGAATTTGTTTGTAAAATTTAGGTAGAAAGGATGGTTTATAGGTAAAAACTCAATTATCATTACACACCTTAGAAATCTCATTTTGAACTGTAAGAAATTCAGTTTTTACCATATACAAATCCATGACTAAATTCTCATTAAGTAAAGTAGTTTTGAAATATTTTTGATATAAGTCATAATCAAATTGAGCTATTATGGATAATAAAATTCAGATATGATTTAAAATCACTATAGGTGAACAGGTATATTTATTTTTAAAACTATGAATTTATTTTTAACCATTATCCATGAATAAGTTTTTATAGGTTGACACTCTACAATACATGCATTTTATTGTAAAAACTCCACTTACAAACTATAGATTTTACCCCTTTAAGTCCATCAACCAAGTTTCATGATTGATTCAATTACATGGATTCCATATCATATTCCATGTAATTAATCATTTTTTAGAGTCACAACTCTCAATGGATTCATGATATGAAGTAAGTTCATCACTTATAAATGTTACTTCTTCATCACCATCCTTGAGAAATTTGTATCTCTCACCATGTTGACAAATCCTACTTTAATGTTATGGTTCTTGTGTAACTTGAATCAATTATTCATCCAAAACCCCTTCACAAACCATCTCAAATTACATAAAAGGAATTTTTTTCTTCTTATTTTTTAACTTATCCATGTTCAAATTTTCTACGACTATCTCCTTGACTTAAGTGTTACTAATCAAGGAAAACACCACATCAAGCCATAAACACATTGTGTTAAATATGGTCATAAAATTTATGTCCCACTATTTTTTTATGATAACCAATAAATAATAATTTATCTACATTAGGGTCAAGTTTATCTGATGTGAAGTATCTTTTGCATACTTCATGTAACATCCCAAGTAATTAATGAATAATAGATATTTTTATCTATGTCTTTTAATGATTAATATAGTGTTATAGAGGCTTAAAATGAAAATAGATACAATCTTATGCATGGAATACACTAATATTCTTAAAAGATTGTTTTACTGCCTTTTGATGGCAAACCATTTTTGAATCTATATTTTGACAATTTTATAAACTATGTTTGTCAAAATAAACATATCCTTTATGATTGGGACATCAAAATTTACCTTGTGTGAATTTTTTGTATTTTTCTGACAATGTTCATTTTTTAATGAATAGTGAAAAATACTGCATTTTACATCAAAACTGCTTTTTAATCTAATTTATTTATATGATTAGATTATGTTCTGAATTGTTTTTCAAGTGAAATTATAATATATTTTTACCATTTTATCCAATGGTGGTCATTGGAATCAATTTCACTTTGAAATTAGACTTAAACTGGTGTCAATCTTTTGATACTTATTGTTTTGTAAAAACACGCTATTTGCTCTGGCAGCGGGAATTAATTATTAAATTAATTAATGTGACTTATATGATTTGAATTTTTTAAAATAGACTTCATTTTTGAATTCGGAATATTAAATATATCTTAGGGTGAATTTTTGGTAATTTTCTGAAAAACTTCAATTTTTGATGAATAGTGAAACCACTAAGTGGTAATCAAGCAAACTGATTTTTCAGTTAAATGAAAGTTTACCACTAATGTGTATTGAATTTTGAAAATCCAACATACATGGTTGTCATTAAGAAGTAAAATGTGGTTCAATGAGATTAAAATAATTTTTTGGTGAATAGTAACTTATTAAGTTTTTAATCGCGATTAGTGGTAATTAGTGTAGTTTAAGGTATAAATAATGCTTTAATAATATGAAATGACCTAGACACATGTCCCAACCTTATTGGCTGTGTCATGGCCGACCAATACAAGCCATGGGTCAACTTGGGGACCCCATGGGGACATTTTGGTTGGGAAATGACATAAATAACTTTTTATTTAATGTAAAAGTAAAAATGACACAAACATAATATGTTTCACGAAAACAATTTTTACATGGGGTTATAAAGATCAGATATTTGATTATAAATAGTCATTTGAAATCTAAAAAGATTTCCTACATCATAGTATTTGTTTTATGATTTTTAGACATTAAATAAATTAAATTATGTATGACATAATAATGATGCAGCGATGACATCATTATTTGACGATTTAAAAAAAAATGGAAAGACAATGTAAAATATATGAACTACACATGGCCAAAACCAATTGGATGAGTGTATTTCGAACCCTTATCACCTTATCCACGAATTATATCAATGTGTGACCTTTTAAAACCGAAACACATTTTCAAATAAAGTAATATTTCTTTACTTTCCAAAAGTGCCCCTCCTCTCCTCTTATAAAAGGCCCCCACCTCTACCTCATTTCACACACACCCCAACCCTTTGTCTCGGCCAACCCCTGCCCATTTACTCTCTCCACATCCCTCTCCTCATCCTAGAGGATTCCCTTTGGGAAGAATCCTTTCAAAGGAAGCCTTTAGGCTCAAATCAAAAGGAGTTACAATTTTAAAGGTAATTCATTCTCTCATGTTCATTTGTTTTATTTTGCTTCTCCAACCCCCTAAACTCTTTTTATTTACTTATTTTGTAACAAAACCAGTATCTTAAATATACAAGGATGTTTTTATAATATTTATTTGAGCTACACTCTCACACAACTACATCAAATGGTTAAAGAACATACGGTTTCCGTGGATGGCTAAATTCTGCCTCCCGAAACGATGATTGTTCAACACTCATTTAACACCTTCAAAGGTGGCCATTATGATGTCACTATTTTTATATATGATATATAATATGTTTATGTTTTTTTTAAGCTTCTGTTTTTTTCATTTTTGGCATACCTTTATGGTTTCCATTATGGTTAAACACGATATCTTCATTTTAGGAAGTGCGAACTACCGCCCCCTGAAAGTGATTTGATTCGTTAATACCATATGTGGGATGTGTAAAGGATAAAGTTAATGATATTATATATGTTATTATACTGGAATTATAATATAATCTTATATCATTATGATTCCATTCCAGAAAATATGAAATAGAAATGGAAGTAGCGTTCATGCGTACGTACGGCTTACCGTCTCCATGAACGGTGCATTTCATTTCTTACCTCTAAATGATTATGTAATATTATAAATGCATGTATGTACTGGATATATATGACATATATGATATCTACATCATGAATACCATTCTGGATATAATGAACCTTTGACCAAATTAACAACATGTAAGTGTAAGAAGTCTATTTTTGACTTAAGAACCAAATACCGACAAAATGAACATTATTAACTTAACTGGTTACATGATGTTCATAACATGGTATAAAAGGAATAATGAACTTGAAAAAGATTCATAATAAAGTAGAGATTAACTCAAGTTTATTATTCAGGAGATTAAAGAACGGTCGGGTCAAGTCGGATACGAGGTATGGGACTTCGTCTCAATCTCCTTTCGTTGAGGCATATTTTATTTTATACACAACTTTCTTTTATACGGTGTATAAACCCTTTGACTTTTACGTTTATTCAAAAGGAATCTTTTTTATACGAAGCGTTTACTAAACGACAAAAGGGAATGTTTTTGTCGTACGTATGCGGCGACAACGACTTCTCCGCCGTCGTGACCGTTATTTGAGTTTCGGCTTCCTCTACAAGCCATACCTTCTTTTTAAAAGAAAAATAAATACCATGTTTTACTTTTCTTTTATTTTAGTATTGAAAATGGTTTTCATAATGTTTTTATATCAATGTGTTGTATTGATATCTCGTGATTGAAATGTGGAAATTTTATGTTTCCTTTATGGATGTTTTATGTGATATGATTATGTTATGGTTCTTGGGCATTATTATGAAGACGGGTGGTTTCGTGATAAACTAAGGGCGGGTGAGTCCGATATAGCTCTCCAATGCATTGGCTAACGTGAAGGAGTGAAACGTTAAGGTTTCTCCAAAGAGATTTTAGGGAATATACTGTGATAGGTATTCCAAATGTAACCAAGAGGGTTACTCCCTACGTAAGAATGTTATGAATGCCTCAAGTTACTTTTATGTCTTATGATTTCTATGATTTATTCATGATTTTATGAGGTATGTTAAAGTGCCTATGTTTTATTGGTAAAGTATGATTTCATTCTTATGTATATATGAACTCATGTTTCCTTTCCATGTTTTTATAACCCATACTGAGCTTTTTATGCTCATCCCATGTTTTTTTGAAATGTTTTTCACAGGTCAAGGGAAAGGTACATGATAAGATGATAGAGTCAAGGATGTGTCAAGAAATAATCCATGTTTTATTTTAAATGTGTTTCCATTGATGGGAATGAAGAATACTATCTTTATGTAACCACTTTGTTTATATGTGGAATGTAATGCAAGTTTTATGATCTAATTCTCTAAAACTCTAAACCCGAAAAGATCCTCAATGTGTAATCTAGTAATAACTCAAGATTAAGTAAGGTTTAAGGCTGGGGCCTTATAGTTGGTATCAAAGGGAGGTTTAGATAACTTTAGGAGTTAGAATTCTATTAAATGATTATCCAAAAATATTTTTTTTTCAAAATGATATAGCATTTAAAGATTACCATGTTGCTTCATCTAAGACATGTTTGTTCAGAATGGTTTTCCGCAGAGGAAACAGGGAAGCAGTGCTAGGAAGGCATACAGAAGGAAATAACCTTCCGAATCAGCATCCTGAGATGGTCGGAATTGGAACTGAAAAGTTTGTTGCAGTAATGGCGCAGTTGACTTAAGCGATAAATGGCGGTGGTATCCATGCACGAGATCAGCCAGATCAACCGCAGAGGAACATGTCAGTGGTGGAACATTTCATGAGGCAACATCCACCATCATTCAGAGGATCATCTGACCCTGTGCTAGCTGAAGGGTGGATTAAATCACTGGAGAATATTTTTGATGTCATGGGGTGTTCAGACAATCAAAAGGTTAGTCTTGCTATTTACCGTTTGGAGGGTGAAGCAGATCAGTGGTGGTCTATGGTTAAAAATATCAGGGACGCCGATGAGATTGATGCTCTTGACTGGGATGAATTCAAAGGTATGTTTCTTGAGAAGTATTTTCCTAAGGCTGTTCAACTTAGGATGGAAAAGCAATTCTTGGAATTGAGGCAAGAGGAAGACTCAGTGGCTGCCTATGAAGAAAGGTTCACTCTATTGGCAAGGTATGCTCCAAATTTTATCCGGGACCTTGATAGTAAAATCAATCGTTTTTACTCAGGATTAAAGCCAAAATATCGAAGGGAATTAGCTTCTCGTGAGTTTAAAAGTTATGAAAAGCTTGTTCTATGTGCTGAGAAGGTGGAAATGGAGTTTGCCGATGACCAAGTTTTCTATAACAACCAGCAGAAGAAGAGACCGAGGTGGCAGGAGAAAGGTAAGAATTATTCAAAAAAGTCTGATGGTAAGAGAACTAAGTTTCCAGTTTGTGATAAATGTGGCAAAAGGCATGCTGAGGAATGTCTTCTGAATTCTGGGAAGTGCTACCGATGTGGTAAGATGGGACATAAGGCTCGTGATTGCACTGAAAAGGATCAAGGTGAAGGTAAGAACAAATTTGATTTACAGTTAGTGAAATGTTATAAGTGCAATGAGATGGGTCACTATGCAAACGAGTGTCCGACAAGGAGCTTGAGTGATGGGAAGTAGTTAGACTACAAGCAGAAAGGGGTGGTGAAATCCTTTGCAACTACTTCAGCAGATGTCGGGCCATAAAATGAAGTGGTATCAGGTACTTTGTTTGTTTTTTCAGATTATGCCAGTGTGTTGTTTGATTCGGGGTCTACACATTCTTTCATCTCTGAAACCTTTTCTAGTAAAATGGGAATACCATCTCAAGAAATGACTCCTGAACTTTTGGTAAAAACACCTGGGGGAAATGTTGAGGCAAAAAGAATTTATAAGAATCTTCCTATCCTTATCTGTGGAAAAAACCTACTTGAAAACCTTATTGTTCTACCTCTAGTAGAGTTTGATGTTATCCTGGGTATGGATTGGCTCTGTATCTACCATGCTAAGATTGACTGTAGAGCTAAAGAAGTTTCTTTTCAGAAAGACTTTCAGTTTGTTTACAAGAATGAACCCTTACTTTTGATAACATATCAAGAGGCCGAGAAACTTGTAAAAGATGGAAATGAATGTTACCTTGCACACGTCGTTGAAAATAATGGAACTGTTCAGATTAATGACGTGCCAGTGGTAAATGAGTATCCTGATGTTTTTCCTGATGAGTTGCCTGGAATAATACCAGATCAGGAAGTTGAGTTTACTGTTGACTTAGTTCCTGATGCTAAGCCAATTTCAAAACCCCCTTATCGAATGGCACAAATCGAACTTTTAGAGTTGAAGGAGCAATTGCAAGATTTATTAGAGAAAGGTTTCATTAGACCTAGCACATCACCATGGGGTGCTCCTGTTTTATTTGTTAAAAAGAAAGATGGTTCTATGAGACTTTGCATTGATTATAGAGCCTTGAATAATATCACTGTTAAGAACAAATATCCTTTGCCTCATATCGATGATTTGTTTGATCAGCTCTAGGGAGCTCAGTTTTTTTCAAAGATTGACTTGAGATCGGGGTACCATCAGCTGAAGGTAAAAGAGGCATATATTCCGAAGACCGCGTTCCGTACGAGATATGGCCATTATGAATTTGTAGTAATGCCTTTTGGGCTAACCAATGCACCTTCTGTATTCATGGACTTAATGAATAGAATTTTCCATGAGTTCTTGGATAAGTTTGTGGTGGTTTTCATTGATGATATTTTGGTGTTTTCTAAAAGTAAAGAGGATCATGATAAACATTTAAGGGTTATCTTGCAAACCTTAAAAGAAAAGAAATTGTATGGGAAATTCAGCAAGTGTGAGTTTTGGTTGCAACAAATTTCTTTCCTTGGTCACATTGTTTCTAAAGATGGAATAACTGTTGATCCTGAAAAAACAAAAGTTGTGGAAGAATGGCCAATACCAACAAATGTAACCGATATTCATAGCTTCCTTGGTTTGGCGGGCTATTACCGAAGGTTTGTTAGAAACTTTTCACGGTTATCTAGTCCAATGACTAAGCTAACTCGGAAGGGTGTTAAGTTTATCTGGACAAAATAATGTGATGATTGTTTTCAGGAATTGAAAAGAAGATTGGTGAATGCTCCAGTTTTGGCACTACCTTCCAGGAATGGTGAGTTTGTTATATACAGTGATGCTTCATTGAAAGGACTTGGTTGCGTCCTAATGCAGAATGATCAGGTAATTGCTTATGCTTCACGATAGTTGAAAAATCATGAGGTAAATTACCCTACACATGATTTGGAACTAGCTGCTGTTGTTTTTGCTTTAAAAATTTGGAGGCATCATTTGTATGGAGTAAAGTGTGAAATATATACCGATCACAAAAGTTTAAAGTATATATTCACTCAGAAAGAGTTAAACATGAGACAAAGGAGATGGCTGGAATTAATCAAGGATTATGATTGTACAATTCATTACCATCTGGGAAAAGCAAATAAAGTGGCTGATGCTTTGAGTCGAAAAAGTAATGCTTCATTAACAATGTTGTGGTTGGAACGTGATCCTTTGGTTAACGATTTGATGAACTATGGCATAGAAGTTGTTGGTGTAGGAAGTCCTTCTGTTTTGTTTCAGGTATCAGTGAGATCATCTCTATCAGATAGAATCAAGCAAGCACAGAAGCAAGACAGTGAGTTACAGAAAAGGGTAGAGCTGGTTCAGAAAGGTAAGTTGCCTGAATTCAACATTGATAATGATTGTGTTTTGAGATTTGGGAAGAGATTGTTTGTGCCTTGTGATTCACAGGTGAAGAGAGAGTTGTTATGTGAAGCTCATAGTTCTCCATTTTCAGTTCATCCGGGCAGTACTAAGATGTATAGAGATCTGCGGGAGTATTACTGGTGGGATGGAATGAAAAGAGATATTGCTGATTTTACTGTGAAGTGTTTGACTTGTCATCAGGTTAAAGCAGACCGGCAGTTACCGAAAGGGATGCTTCAGCCTTTACCAGTGCCAGAGTGGAAATGGGAGAATATATCCATGGACTTTGTTGTTGGATTACCAAAGACATCTCGAGGTAATAATGCAATTTGGGTGATTGTTGATCGCTTGACCAAATCTGCTCATTTCCTTGCTATACGAGATACTTTCTCTCTTGATCAACTTTCCCATTTGTATCTTAAAGAGATAGTCAGGTTACATGGAGTTCCTCTCTCCATTGTATCGGATCGTGATCCCAGGTTTACTTCTAACTTTTGGAAAGGCCTTCAGAAGTCGTTGGGTACTGAATTAAATTTTAGTACAGCTTTTCATCCTCAATTAGATGGGCAGTCAGAATGAACAATTCAGACCTTGGAGGATATGCTACGAGCTTGTTCTATGGATTATCAGGGAAGTTGGGACCAACATCTTTCTTTGGTTGAGTTTTCATATAATAACAGTTTTCATTCCAGTATACAGATGGCACCATTTCAGGCATTATATGGGAAGCGGTGTCGAACTACAGCTTTCTGGGACGAAGTGGGTGAAAGGAAGTTTATGGGACCAGAATTGGTAGAAGAGATGGCAAAAAAAATTCAGCTGATTCAGAAACACATGAGAACAGCTCAGAGCAGGAAGAAGAGTTATGCGAATAACCGGAGGAAGGATCTATCTTTCGAGGTAGGTGATCATGTTTTTCTCAAGGTTTCTCCTTGGAAAAGTGTGATGAGATTTGGTAAGAAAGGAAAGTTGAGTCCAAGGTTCATTGGACCATACGAAATTCTGGAGAGAGTTGGATCAGTTGCATACCGAGTGGCTTTACCTCCGAGTTTATCTCAGGTACACAATGTTTTTCACATTTCGATGTTGAGAAAGTATATGCCAGATCCATCTCATGTTTTGAGTCCATAGGTAGTTCAGCTGGAAGAGAACCTATCTTATGAGGAACAACCAGTCCAGATTCTTGACCACAGGGAGCAAGTGTTACGGAATAAGGTGATTAATCAGGTAAAGGTTTTGTGGAAAAACCACATGATTGAAGAGGCAACATGGGAATCTGAAAATGCAATGAGGGATAAGTACCCCCATTTATTCGATAAGTAAATAAATTGCGGGGACGCAATTTTTTAAAGGGGGGGAGGATGTAACATCCCAAGTAAGTAATGAATAACAGATATTTTTATCTATGTATTTTAATGCTTAAGATAGTGTTATAGAGGCTTAAAATGAAAATAGATACAATCTTATGCATGGAATACACTAATATTCTTAAAAGATTGTTTTACTGCCTTTTGATGGCAAACCATTTTTGAATCTATATTTTGACAATTTTATAAACTATTTTTGTCAAAATAAACTTATCTTTTATGATTGGGACATCAAAATTTACCTTGTGTGAATTTTTGGTATTTTTCTGACAATGTTCATTTTTTAATGAATAGTGAAAAATACTGCATTTTACATCAAAACTGATTTTTAATATAATTTATTTATATTATTAGATTATGTTCTGAATTGGTTTTGAAGTGAAATTAGAATATATTTTTACCATTTTATCCAATTGTGGTCATTGGAATCAATTTCACTTTGAAATTAGACTTAAACTGGTGTCAATCTTTTGATACTTATTGTTTTGTAAAAACACGCTATTTGCTCTGGCAGCGGGAATTAATTATTAAATTAATTAATGTGACTTATATGATTTGAATTTTGTAAAATATACTTCATTTTTGAATTCAGAATATCAAATATAGCTTAGGGTGAATTTTTGGTAATTTTCTGAAAAACTTCAATTTTTGATGAATAGTGAAACCACTAAGTGGTAATCAAGCAAACTGATTTTTCAGTTAAATGAAAGTTTACCACTAATGTGTATTGAATTTTGAAAATCCGACATACATGGTTGTCATTAAGAAGTAAAATGTGGTTCAATGAGATTAAAATAATTTTTTGGTGAATAGTAACTTATTAAGTTTTTAATCGCGATTAGTGATAATTAGTGTAGTTTAAGGTATAAATAATGCTTTAATAATATTAAATGACCTAGACACATGTCCCAACCTTATTGGTTGTGTCATGGCCGACCAAGAAAAGCCATGGGTCAACTTGGGGACCCCATGGGGACATTTTGGTTGGGAAATGACATAAATAACTTTTTATTTAATGTAAAAGTAAAAATGACACAAACATAATATGTTTCACGAAAACAATTTTTACATGGGGTTATAAATATCAGATATTTGATTATAAATAGTCATTGGGAAGCTAAAAAGATTTCCTACATCATAGTATTTTTTTATGATTTTTAGACATTAAATAAATTAAATTATTTATGACATAATAATGATGCAGCGATGACATCATTATTTGACGATTTAAAAAAAATGGAAAGACAATGTAAAATCTATGAACTACACATGGCCAAAACCAATTGGATGAGTGGATTTCGAACCCTTATCACCTTATCCACGAATTATATCAATGTGGGACCTTTTAAAACCGAAACATATTTTCAAATAAAGTAATATTTCTTTACTTTCCAAAAGTGCCCCTCCTCTCCTCTTATAAAAGGCCCCCACCTCTACCTCATTTCACACACTCCTCAAGCCTTTGGCTCGGCCAACCCCTGCCCATTTACTCTATCCACATCCCTCTACTCATTCTAGAGGATTCCCTTTGGGCAGAATCTATTCAAAGGAAGCCTTTAGGCTCAAATCAAAAGGAGTTACACTTTTAAAGGTAATTCATTCTCTCATGTTCATTTGTTTTATTTTGCTTCTCCAACCCCCTAAACTCTTTTTATTTACTTATTTTGTAACAACACCAGTATCTTAAATATACAAGGATGTTGTTATAATATTTATTTGAGCTACACTCTCACACAACTACATCAAATGGTTAAAGAACATACGGTTTCCGTGGATGGCGAAATTCTGCCTCCCGAAACGATGATTGTTCAACACTCATTTAACACCTTCAAAGGTGGCCATTATGATGTCACTATTTTTATATATGATATATAATATGTTTATGTTTTCCTTAATCTTCTGTTTTTTTCATTTTTGGCATACCTTTATGGTTTCCATTATGGGTAAACACGATATCTTCATTTTAGGAAGTGCGGACTACCGCCCCCTGAAAGTGATTTGATTCGTTAATACCATATGTGGGATGTGTAAAGGATAAAGTTAATGATATTATATATGTTATTATACTGGAATTATAATATACTCTTATATCATTATGATTCCATTCCAGAAAATATGAAATAGAAATGGAAGTAGCGTTCATGCGTACGTACGGCTTACCGTCTCCATGAACGGTGCATTTCATTTCTTACCTCTAAATGATTATGTAATATTATAAATGCATGTATGTACTGGATATATATGACATATATGATATCTAAATCATGAATACAATTCTGGATATAATGAACCTTTGACCAAATTAACAACATGTAAGTGTAAGAAGTCTATTTTTGACTTAAGAACCAAATACCGACAAAATGAACATTATTAACTTAACTGATTACATGATGTTCATAACATGGTATAAAAGGAATAATGAACTTGAAAAAGATTCATAAGAAAGTAGAGATTAACTCAAGTTTATTATTCAGGAGATTAAAGAACGGTCGGGTCAAGTCGGATACGAGGTATGGGACTTCGTCTCAATCTCCTTTCGTTGAGGCATATTTTATTTTATACACAACTTTCTTTTATACGGTGTATAAACCCCTTTGACTTTTACGTTTATTCAAAAGGAATCTTTTTTATACGAAGCGTTTACTAAACGACAAAAGGGAATGTTTTTGTCGTACGTATGCGGCAACAACGACTTCTCCGCCGTCATGACCGTTATTTGAGTTTCGGCTTCCTCTACAAGCCACACCTTCTTTTTAAAAGAAAAATAAATACCATGTTTTACTTTTCTTTTATTTTAGTATTGAAAATGGTTTTCATAATGTATTTATATCAATGTGTTGTATTGATATCTCGTGATTGAAATGTGGAAATTTTATGTTTCCTTTATGGATGTTTTATGTGATATGATTATGTTATGGTTCTTGGGAATTATTATGAAGACGGGTGGTTCCGTGATAAACTAAGGGCGGGTGAGCCCGATATAGCTCTCCAATGCATTGGGTAACGCGAAGTAGTGAAACGTTAAGGTTTCTCCGAAGAGATTTTAGGGAATATACTGTGATCGGTATTCCTAACGTAACCAAGAGGGTTACTCCCTACGTAAGAATGTTATGAATGCCTCAAGTTACCTTTATGTCTTATGATTTCTATGATTTATTCATGATTTTATGAGGTATGTTAAAGTGCCTATGTTTTATGGGTAAAGTATGATTTCATTCTTATGTATATATAAACTCATGTTTCCTTTCCATTTATAACCCATACTGAGCTTTTTATGCTCATCCCAAGTTTTTTTGAAATGTTTTTCACAGGTCAAGGGAAAGGTACATGATAAGATGATAGAGTCAAGGATGTGTCAAGAAATAATCCATGTTTTATTTTAAATGTGTTTCCATTGATGGGAATGAAGAATACTATCTTTATGTAACCACTTTGTTTATATGTGGAATGTAATGCAAGTTTTATGATCTAATTCTCTAAAACTCTAAACCCGAAAAGATTCTCAATGTGTAATCTTGTAATAACTCAAGATTAAGTAAGGTTTAAGGCTGGGGCCTTATACTTCACAACCACAAATGTTTATAAAATACATTTGGATGCTTCACAAACCATATATGATATGGTGTACTTATGGATTCTTTAGATGTAGGATGGTTTTTATAAGAATGAAAGTGTATCTAAAGATTAACCCCAAAATGAAATAAGATAGTCACATATACTTATCATCGACTAAAACATGTCTAAAAAGGTTTGATTCCACCTTTCAGATACATTAATCCATTATGGTGTTCCTGGTGGGGTGAGTTATAAAAATATTCCACAAGCTCTAAGATGGTCTATGAATTCTTGGCTCAAGTATTAACCATAATTTATTTTATTACTTCATTTTTAAATGCAGTGAATGTTTCGAAAGCTTTATACTGTGTTTCATCAGAAACTCATATTCATAATGAAAAATGTCATCCGTAATGGTAACAGTGAATCTATAACCATTTTTTTTGTCAAAATTGGTCTACATACATCCCTATGTATGAGATCTAATATCCCACTATCCCCCTCACCTATTATCCTAAATGGTTCATTTTACATTTTTTTCAATAAATAATATTTATATGTATCAAACATTTCATAATCGATTGAGTGAAATAATCCATATCTATGGAGTCTTTGAATGAGTTTTTAAATTATACGTCTGTGGAGATAATGGAAAAGGTAGGTGGGATTAGAATCGACTATATAATTCTTATTCTATATTTTATAAAAATTACTATCCATTTAAATAAATTAGAAACCCATCATTATATTCCCAATACCATAAAACATTTCATTAGTTTATATATAACAACACTATTTTTAATAATAAATGAAAATACCTTCTTGAAAAAATAAAGTAAATAAATAAAGTTTTTGTTTATTTCAGGGACATAATAACTATTTTATAATTCTTAGAATAATCCACTTGGTAAAACTAGATAATATGTGTTGAATTCTAATTTAGCAACTTTGGCTCAATTGTTTTCACAAAGATCGACTTTATCCTTTTTCAATTCCATTTGATTTTTCAGTATGTGTTTGTCATCACAAATGTGTGATGCACACACACGATATCAAATAACTAAGAGTAAGAGTTGGGGAAATTTATTTATATAATATCCACATTCAAGTGTTCTAAATGCTTCTCATTTAGACCACTTCTAAACCCTAGATACCAATTTTTAGTTGTTTTAGATTTCAATTATATTAATGATCATAATATGGCTTAAATAAGGAATGTCATAATCTAAAATAAGAAAATATCATTGGGTGATTATGATGTTTTATTTATTTTTATTAAGGAATTTTAATAATTGATCTCCCGGTAAAATTAATGACCCTATACATCATATCAATATAGTGATCCAATATTCTAATTTCCTCATGAATTATACCAGTTTTTCACATAAATTAGAAATGATTATTTATGTAAAGAACCATCACAATCATAATATTTATAATTCTGGGATAGTAAAGTTGATAACCAGTTACCCAATCCATCATATATATAAACTCAACCTCAATCCTTTGGTATCCTTTCATAGGGTTTCAAGGCTAAGTGTCACCCAAAGACAATGTTAAGAATAATATAATAAAGAAATATTGATTACTACAAAAATATAATCCAGGGTTACATATACCTTTCATGACCTATACAGAATAATCCCAAAGTAATCATGTTGAAGTCAATAATAATAGATTAAATAATCAACTTCTTGAAAAGTGCCTCTTTGTAAGGAATCTCAGACTTATAATTTGAGGGGGTTTCCATTTAATGGATCACTAAAATAATAGAAATAATTTTTTCATTAAATCCTTAATTATTACATGACATGTAATTAATATTTTCAAATGTATTATTCCATTTTTGTGTATTCATGTTTTAAATGATTATGTTTTGGACTTCTTATTCCAACCACCAAATTAATGTGTTCAAACAATATTAATGTGTAACCCTTTACCCAACCTACATGTTTGTATTAGTCATCCAAAAATACAATTCCACTATATTAATACGTATCCAAATGTATCATATTCAAAAGGTATATGAAATTTTCATGTAAATTCGTAGAGTTATTTTATAGTAGGTAGTGTAACCCTAAGTCCCTCTCCCTTGGGATAGTTTTCCCAAAAGATATTTTCAATTGCTGATAATTATATCTCCTAATTTGGTCAAAATATATTCAATAAATATTCTCAAGATTATAACTACAATTTAAATTCACGGTCATGGTAGATAAAAAATAAATTTTATGGAGTCCTAACCAGTATGAAATGCAAGACTCTATCTCCTAGAAACAATTTATAAAATACAAAAAATCATACAAAATATTCACAATATAAACAATATTATATGAAAGAAATAATTTCTAAATAAATGAACATTTGAAACATTAAAGCATGAGAACATTTTTTGATCCTTTTCAAAAATAAAATATTATTATAAATATTTTATAATTATGCTAAACAATATGGTTATTAAATAACTTAAGGTAAAAAAAATTATATCAAATATCAATAATAACTCTTTATTATTTTCATTATAAAAAATTTTAATTTTTATCTAAACCTTTCATCAAAGTAGTCACAAAAATAATTTGGATGTGGCCTAAATTATTTCTTCAAATAAGTCATACCATTTTAATTTTAACATTTAAAATTAATATGAACAAATCATTATTTAAATTATAAAAACATTTATATTCTATCATTATTTATATTATTTATAAACTCTTTATAAATCATATTTATAATTTCTAAAAAAATTATTCAATGATTATAAATCATTCCATATGATTATGGTAAATGGTATTTAAATATTAACAATTAAAATTTGAAGTGTAATCATTTTGTGAATATTTAATTAATTAATTATAAACAATTTATAGTCAATGAATTTATAAATTAATTATAAATGAAAGTATTTCATAATATATTACATAAGTTTTTAATTTTTTTATAAACCAAATAAATTTTTAAAAGTTTAATTTTTCTAAAACATTTTATGTACATTTACACATAATTCACATTATCTATAATGGTGTTCTATAGTTAACATTTTGCTAAAATTATACATAAAGTTAATTTTTTGTAATAACTGGTGTGGAAAATTATTATACATTGGATTTTTTTAGAACTATTTGTTTATGTGTATATTAGGTGAACCTTATGTCGAACTATTTTATTTAAGGGTAAAATAAAAATTACTTATACTTTGTAAAAGTACACATTAAGGACCATTACAAAGGGAATTTCATACCATTATGTGAGAGTATATATAAGCGAAATTAGTTGAAGAACATTTTTTATAATTGTCTATATAAAGGTAAAACTTTAATACTTTTACATGAGATGAAGTTACTTTAATATAAGATAATTATCTATATAAAGGTAACAAGTTATTAAAAGAAGTTTTATGATTTATGATTTTCTTCAAAATGAGTACATCAAACATGATGAATCCTTGAATTGACTTGTATTTGATACCACTAATGAGTTTAATTTAATCCTATAATGATCTTTTTTAATGGGAAAATCCAAAAAACATATTAAAATTTCTTCAGGAGTTCAATGTGAAAAATTATCATAAAAAAGTACATGTATTCCATATGCAGTAGTAGCATCCATATTCCTTTATAATTAGTGAATTCTTGATGATGATTCAAAATTAGTAGAATTAAATCATCCTACCTTTAAGGTGGGAACATGACCAATGGATCCAGGAATGTTTTGTGAGGATTCCTGAACATTCGGTGGGGTTCTAGTTTCTTCGTGGAATGATGAATGAGATTTGGTAAAGAAAATAATTGTATGTGCTTTCAATTGAACACCCAAAAACATATAGAATAAAATTATCTAAATATATGTAGAATATTATGCATTCATTATCAACAAAAAATTCACCAATAATAATAAGATATTATTAAATAATATAAATGATTGATACACCATAGATGAATCACATTGAACTCATTTAATAACCAATAGAAAAATCATTAATCTATTCATTAAGGGATTAAATTAAGAAGAAACCATGTGTGGAGATGCAAGTGTTTCGTTATATATATATATATATGTTAGATACATCTTAAGAATTTTTATGTTCCTTAAATTAATGAATATTTAAGTTCATTTCCATCATCTATAACTTTAAAGGTTAGTATATTAAGGGGAGTTATTGCCATTTTTTAATTAATCATAAAGTTGATTAAAATGTGACACAATTAAGGACATATTAGTATTTATTCTATCCATAACTTATTTTATTATTATTTTATATACTCACAATAATTGTTTTTGTTTTATTAAGTGGTTGGAACTAATATTAACTAATTAAAAAATCAGTGTGAAAAACAATGAAATGGTTTTATAAATGAAAAACCAAATAGGATAAAATCTTGTGTGAGGAATTTTCTTGTTATGCCTAACTAGCTATCTGAAGTTATGATTATCATGATGAACCTATTTGAATTTCCTTGGTTAACAAATAAGAAAAAAATGGAGTTTCATGTAATTTTAAGAGATAAAGACCATAGAGGAAAAAATATTCAACCTATAATTTGTTAAGAATGTAGGGATAAGAACCTAGGGAAATGTCTCAAAGGAACATGAATAAGTTTTATTTATAGAAAAAGAGGACATATACAAATAAACAATAGAGTAAAACTTAAGTTTTTGGTTAACATAATAGAGGGGAATAAATTTATTCTTAATGTATCACAAATAATTAAATGTTTTAAATTTTAATAGTATGAGAATTATGAAAATAGATAGCCTGAAAAGAAATATTGTGAATAAAATCAACAATATCATACCAATTATGGTTAGAAAAGTCATATTCCATTAAAAATAAATATGGACGCACTATGAATAACATGTAAAAGTATAAATAAATTAAACAATTTTACTTCTCTTTAAAGTGGGAAACATTATTAAAATGATTTTTATGAATATTACGATATGATTGATATTTTATAATTTTGGTTGGAGTGAGTAAATCAGGGGGTAAATTAAGCACCTAATAAAATATCTATTAAAAAAATTCAAAATAAAATAGACCAATTTAAATAAATTTTATATGTTAATAAAAAAATGTAGTTTAATATTAGCTCTACCTTTAAAAATAAATCTTAATGATTTATTAGGGATTAGTTAAAACAATATGTGAAATTAATATAACTTTATAAATCAATTTACTTAATCAAAGAATTTATATATACACTGGTTAAGATTAACTATCAAAGTAAGTTTTGCTTATATTTTTAATAAAACTGTAGTTTAATATTTGAAACAAATGAAAAAACACAATCACACAAAAAAAAATTAAAAAGGGGTTCAGTATCAAGCCATGACCTAATCCCCTATGCTTGAAATCACCCATTTCCAAGAAGATTATTATAACCAACAATATAATCGATAACCTAGATAAGTTATACAAACAACAAAAAATTATTTCTAGGATCAAATTCTCTTCCACAATTATATGCAGGAAGAAAAAAACATAGTTCACATAATACCTCTTCCAGAGTTGTATGGGTATATAGATAAAATTGGTTTAGATAATACTTGGTATTCTCTAGACTAAGTGCAAGAATCAATGTGTGTAAATAAATAGAGACAAACTCACACTACTCGAATGTAATTAAAAAATAGGTAGATAAATTTAGATGATATAGAAGATATAGTGATTGTTTGTCTGTAATTTTAAAGGTACTTGAGGGTCCTTAGATTTATCTTTGTGTGTAGATTGAATAGAATAAAATGAAGATATATTCAACTGGAAATGATAGATGATGAACGAGATATAGAGAGAACAAGCGAGAAACCTTATACTAGTTCTGTGATCTTTTGCTATTGTGGTTGCAAGAAGAACCTCTGAGATTACCATGCCTTGATAAAATGATGTCGTAGTCCCTGAAATTTCCATTAATCAAAAACATTTTCATCACTATGTATAACTGGTGATTTATTTCTCAAAAAATGAGGTAAATTTTATTGCATCTTAATTATGATTTATTCCTGTTAGTAATTTTTATAAATTCAAACCATCATTGGAATTATCTTAAAGCCATCAGCTTTTTGGGTTTTCATATTGGCCTTTTGAACTCTTCCAATGTTGTTTTTCACCTTTCTTCTGAGGATAATTATTATAGAATTTGGGTGAGACCATCATGTTTTGTGAGTGTTACTCAATGAAATTTATTAAATGAACCACAAATCTCAACCCCCACATTGATTCGCCCATTTTTCAAGTTTGTATCAGCTTCTCTGGGGTACTACTTCATTTTTTCAAAAAAAAAACTACCTTGTTTTTTATTTTTATGTTCATTGGCTACCCATTAAAGATGGATTTGGTGATAAGGAATCTATAAAGACCCTCAATTTCTATAATTTTCTTTGAAATTAATGTCTATCAGGCTCTTACTTCCCAAATATGGATTCTGAATGGTGATTTTGGACTCTTTGAGGATGTTGTTTATGAAAAACTACCTGACTATTGTCATTTTTTCCTTAAAATTAGACAATCTCGGATGGAATGTGATTGTATGAAATCATACTTAGTGGAAAGTAAATTTACATGGGTTGAAAAAGGAAAGCAGAAACTTTTTCTGGATGGAATCAAGGTTTGTCATGCAGTTGATGTTGGAAACTCTAATGTTAGGGATCCTGCTGGAGAAAAAAAGACCGATGATAATAAAGAGATAATGGAATATAATGTCCATGCTTTATAACCTACTTTCCATTCTTTTGAAACTAAGGAAATGGTAGGGTTTTTTGTGATTTTCTTATTCCCACAAGAACCACCATTGATTCTCCTACTATGTTGGAGGATCAGGAGAAGCACATTGAAGTACATGGTACATGAGATAAGGATGAGGGTGATCTCTCTAATTCTAGTGAATATTTATAGGAGGATAATTATAAACCTAATAAAATTAATGAATCCTACTTAAAATCAAGTTCTAGGAAGGGAAAAATATATATGGTGGATGCTGATGGACTCATTACACCAAATCCTAGAAAAATGAGGAAGGGTAGGGAATTTTATTACCTTGAAAGAACAATTGTAAAAGGGTCCTTAGATGTATCTATGATGGAAAAAATTTAACCATAAAAAATAACAATATTGGAAGATCACATGAGTGAAACTTCTGGTTTATATGAGAAGGATGATGATGGAAAAAATCACCCTTTATATAGAGATGCTTATTTTATTGGTGAAGAAGTGAGGGAAGCAGTGGATTCATGGATGAATGAACAAGATATGATTAAATTTTAGAATTACACTAATTGTGATATAACTACCAATAGTTACATTGAAATAAATAATTATATCTTCATTTGGATGGTGTTATAGTACAAAATAAATCCCAACTTCAATGTTAGAGATGTACATTGGGGATTATTTTTTACATGTTGAAAATATTTTCTATATTGACTTTTAATGATGGTTTTTACTACACATTGAGTTCTTTGACCCTATGAGCTTCAGCTTAATGTGAGGACTTTTTTATCTGAGTTAGTGTTTTGAGTTCTTTGTGCGTTTTTTCTAACTTATTCTGACTTGGTGATGGGTTTTGTGAATATGTTTCTCTGAATGATTGTTTTTTCACTATTTTAATGAAGCATAAGAGCCTTCCTAGCCTTAGATTTAATCCTATGGGATGTTTTGAAATTTTTTGTTCATGCAGGTTTAGGGGATATTCATTAATATGGACTTCCATGTATCTCTTCTAGTTTTATTTTTTGGACTTTCTGGAATTATTCTGGATCTTGTTCCTTATTTTGTTTGGATGATTTGTATACTTCTATTCCAGGCAGTTGTGTTGTTGTTATTCTCTACATTAATGATCATGGAATCAAATGGATGAATTTTTGTTGATGATGAAGATTATTTTATGCTTCAAGTATCAATTTTTTCACTTTATAGTAGATTTGAACTTTGAAAGGACATTCCCAACATTCACCTTGGGGACTATTTTTTTAAGACTTTGGTTTTTATCTTAATAATGTCCAGTTAATCTATGTGTGAATCCTCATCTTCAAAATTTCTCATGATTTTGCGATGAGACAAAGAATGAAGCATTCAATATTATATTGATGATCTTGCACAATTTTTTATGTTTTCCTATCAAACCTATTTTGATTGATAACGAAGATTTTATTTATGTAAATATAAATTGAAGTATCAGTGTTGATCACACTGGGGAAAGTGAAGTCTGAGCTTAACAATTCCAAGTGCACCATTCAATTTCCTATACATGTTGTAAAGAATGTGTAATTATTATTTCAATTTTTATTGGTGTATGCTCATTAAACCTACTGTGTAAATTTTACCTCTTATTTTCTTTATTAAATTTTGGGAGGTATAGGCTTTGTGACCAACCCATTTCTCATTATGTTTAAAAAAATTGATTTCCCTAATATTGAAGAAATACAGAGTTACATGGAGTACTATTTTCCATAAGAATACTCTTCTAAAATACTTCTCCTGATTCAACATGAGAAAAAAGATTGATCCTAAATATGTTACATACTTTCACACTCATATTTCAGTATGCATGAATCATTTAATTTCATGCTTTTCCCATTTATAAACTGTCACGCCCAAGGTAATCCTTCTCAAAATATATTGAAATCCAAATTATTAACCATTGAAGAATAATCAAAAATAATTCATGGATACCTGTATTAAATATCTTAAATTTTATTCAATACACCCGTGGAGTGATTTAAAAATAATCATTAAATGAACCCACTCCATTAACTCCCATAAACTTATTGTTGTAAGCATTGAATTTGAATACATTAGTGGCATCACAAGACCATGGTAGCACACCTGGTGGTAGAAAGGTTGAACTAATGGTAGTAGGTTCGGAAATAGAATGTGTAAAGATAGATCTTTCAGTTATAGCATAATTATTAAAATGGTAGAGGGCCAGTGGAAGCATGAATCCAGTGGTAGAATAGTCATTAAGGTAGTATAATCCTGGAAGTAGAAAATTCATGGTAGTATAAAATCAATAGTGGTGGAAAATTCCTGGTAGTGTAAAATTCCTGGAAGTGGAAAATTCAAGGTTGTGGAAAATATCTGGTGGTAGCATAGTTCTGACGGTGGAAAAAGCTGGAGGCGGAAAAATTGTTCTAATGATTTCACTTTTCAATACATAGAAAATTTTATTCAAATTATACTCTTTATAATAATATACCATCATAATGCATTAATCTTATTAGAAACATGGGAATCATGATTTGTGAGACTTAAAATAAGGAGGGCCCAAAAATGTCCCCCTTTTTGTTGATATAAAATCATAAACCATGTACAAAACAAATATAGTAATAAATAAATGAAATTTAAGGGTGAAAATATGCTTAGTATTTCACATAAAAATTATGAGAAACTTTTAAAACATAAATTTTAGAAATTGAAGGGGAAATACCATCCAAATAAGTTTGGTATCATGGTAAATTACATCCAAAAATTATCTCCACATTTTGTGATTATAAAATAGATAAGACATGAACTAGTAATGATTAAGAAGGAAGGCATTAATAATAAAAGATATAACTCATTAATAAAAATCAATTGTATTAAATCCAAAAATAAATCAAAAATAGAGTCCCTATCCAATGTTAAGGGTAATATAAATCACTTTTAGCTTAAGAGGTAGGATCAATAGGTCCTTTTCCTTTTCAAGAGGCTGGAGACCCTGATGTAGTGGAAGAGGTTGATGAGGTAGTCAGAGGAAGATCTCAGATTCTCACTACTCTGAGATGACTCACTACATTAAATGGAGACATACTGAATGACTAATACTGAGGAGGTAAATGATCAGAGGATGGAGTAGCTATGATGGTTGAGATGAGAATCACCTCAGGTGCAACCACTGCTATACTAGACACATATATGAAAGGCTTCATGAGGTTTACAAAATCCATAAATATTTTTCATCATCTATTCATATAACTAAATAAGTTATTCTTCTGTTCCATGAATAACTTCAGCATAGGGGTCATAACATTGAGTTGGCCTATCTCTTCCTTAAACATCCTAGTAACCGATGGAATCCTTATGTTTTGAGCAAAAAACTCAAGGTGATAATTAAAATCATTATTTCTATATACTATGAAAAGGTATTATTTTATATATATGGTGATGGATTTACTCTCACTTAAATCTTCGATCAAACACTCTATTTATAGTTCAGATATATTCTCACTATATGGTCTTATTTGGCATAGATCCTAAAAAAGAGATGTATGAATATCACCCATAATAGCATGAAGGTCCTCTCTAACTATAGATTATATCATCTCACCATCAACTGACACTAATGGAGGTGGATAATAATATGTTGAAGAAATAATAGGTAAAGAATCCAATCTCTCTAAAAAAGAATCGTGACTAGGAGAACATAAGGTCCTAATCTAGTCCACAATATATCTCATGGCTTCCATATCATTGTAAAATCTTCTATTAACAATTTTAACTTCCTAAATCTTGAAAATAATTTTGGGATGAATATGGAAAATAAAGAAGTCCAAAAGATATCTAGCATCAGCTTCACTAAGATGAGTAACAAAGGTGATTGAGACATCAAAATACCACTGAAATCACAGATCATTCTCTCTCTGAATACTTCTACGGCAAATATTCACACATAATCAGAACACACTAATGTATCAATAGGAAAAGGCAAATTAGATCTCAGCACTGGGAGAAACTTCCTCAATAGTCTTTGATCCAGTAGGTGCATTGGAAGGGAAGAAATAAAGCTCACTATATTTATCAATCTTCTATACAATATATCCCTTAGTATATGATCCAACACCAATAAAAATAGCTAGTCCACCATGATCTAGTTAACTATTATGATCATCATCACTTCCTTCATCTCTATCTGAGACTGGATAGGATAGGCCAATAAATTTAGAACTATAAGAAGGATCTCCCTTGGATAATGCCTTATCCTTAACTATGGAAGATCCTGTATGATCATATCCATGATTTACATCATATTCTCTAATTTATTTGAACTCTGAGTAATCTATTCCAATATATATACCCTAGCAACTTCTCCCACTCATTATGATATTCCACTTCATCTTTTGAAGAACTCATATCAGTGGGATCTACAAAATCCACTAGGTGACTAACAGAAAATGAGGATTCCAACCCCTTTGAAGATACTCTAGTTTCACCTCTAATAGAGGTATCATCACCAATTGTTTAAAAAGGAAAAAATATCTGCATAGACATAGATCTAGCAGAACTAGGTATCCCCATAGACCTAACAAAATCAAGAAGAGATGGATGATGTGATTTAGATTCCTCAAAATCATTTTCATTATCATGCTCATGTCCATCACCGTTACAATCCTCATTACCAATATTCGTCATTAAAAAAATTACCATTCTCAAAACCGTATGACACCTCAAAAACTAATTTAGAGGAATTAGAAGAACTTTTAATCTGTTCATATCTATAGATTTTGGTCTCATTATCATCACTTTAAATCAAAATAATATCTTGAACATAGAGTGGGATAAGTGGAATGGAATATTTATTTAATGTGACATGGATCATAGAAATATCAGGAATATTTTCCCCTACAATAGAAGAAGCTAATTCCTCTTATTAAACCACAAAACATAAAAATAATAATCCTTATCTAAATAAACCACAATCTCATCTAGGTCTCAACTATGATCCATTAAGTTCATGGGTTTTATGGGATTTTATACAGTATTAAAATATTTGTAGAGCTTATCATTATATTCAACCTGCTTTTTTATCCACGTATCCAATTCGTATTAATCCTTTTACAAGTAACTTTACATAAGTAGAAATCACAACATTTCTCTTTAGATTATTCCTCCTAATAAACTATACTTTTGGATTCTATCATAGATGATATCACCTTAGGATAAATCAATTAATTTGATCTAGAATATGAGTTTCACATCTCCATCATGTGGACCATAATCTATCTACATAGATTAATTAAATATCATAGATTTATATGGAATAAAATATATATTTCTCAATATATCATGGTGATTAAATCATCTTTACTGGGACACAACATATGATGAATAAAATTGAAGATAAGTCTATATTCCTTATCTAATTAAACAGTAGAATTCCTTCTCATAAAAAAATAACCATTTAGCTCTAGTAGTGCATTATCCTAGCCAAAAAATAACTTTCACTTAGAATAAATCATTGATAGTAATCATAAAATCCTTGATGAGGAAC
Source organism: Viscum album (assembly GCA_963277665.1). Lineage (NCBI taxonomy): Eukaryota > Viridiplantae > Streptophyta > Magnoliopsida > Santalales > Viscaceae > Viscum > Viscum album. The sequence goes on along the minus strand of OY728130.1, from coordinate 50,522,043 downwards.
ATTGATACATCTTCCCCATTCTCTTGAATAAAAACAAACCTCTTTCCCATCAATCATGATTTGAATGGAATATTTCTTTTCTCCAAGACTAAACTCTACATATTTATAGAATTGATAAACTAACCTATGATAAAAAGATCTATCATTTTTTAAGTACCAGTATATCAATCCAAGGTCCTAGATCACCCTAAGAACCAAACACCTTCTAGATAACAACAATTCTACATCCACTTATTTTATGGAAACAATTAAATGGTTTGTATGATTATGGGTTTCTCATGTTATTAATGGCTCATATCAGTTCTCCTATAGACTTATTCATAGGCCTCAATCCTTCCAAAAATGAAATAGAAGGGTGTTTGACTATCACTATTTAATAAAAATGAAGGTCGAAGTAAGGGAGTAAGAAGGAGGAATTTTTGGATAGAATGATAAGGATAAACAGTTCAAAAGGGAGAAGGTGTACGTGGGAGAGTAACTGAAATTTTGATTTAAGTCAAATTCATAGAATTTATGGATTTGAATTCAAAAAATATAATAAAATATAAATTATTAAAATCAATAAAATTTAAACACTAAAAATAGGTATGGTATAAAAACCAATGTTCAACCAGTAGAAAATTTAATAATGATACAGATAAATCACATAACGGTGGATCATCCCAATAGTGGATCATTCCAATAGTGGATCATTACAACAGTGGATAATTCTAATAGTGTATCACCAAGAGTGGATCATTACAATAGTGGATCATTCCAATGGTGTATCATTCTAATGGAGGATCATTCAAGATTAGTAAATAACATAAAGTTATCATTCATAATTCATGTTTTATATCGTTTAATCACATATAGTTAAATGCATTTTAAAAAATAACAGCAAGTTGATATTCAGTTCCTAGGAATTGAAGATTTATAATACCCTTTTGGAAATTATATCACAAAAATTGATGTATTTATTTAATATGATTATTTCTAGAAAAATACTTAGGATTCTTTGAAACATTTTTCTCACTTCTGTTGTCATAATTTATGTGGAAATTTATGAATTGATTTCCATAAACTACTAGAGTGTGTTTAATATAGAAACGTTTTGCACAATAACTCCCTACAACTATGTATCTAGCCTTAGTGGTGGACATTGAAAAAAAAATCTTCTTGTTATGACATGATAATAGTGAATTTCCCAAATGATGACATGTTCCATAAGTGTTTTTTCTTTCTAACTTAAAACCACAAAAATATTTACTGAATTTTTTCAAGCAGGTTATAGAACTGCAATGGAAATCAATTCACAAATTATGGAACTGAATATTTACTAAATCTTTTCAAGCAGGTTAACGAATCTTTTCAATTAGTTTGTTGGAACAGAAACATTCCATGTACCAAAAATATTTACCGAATATTTTCAAGTAGGTTTCCTATAAAACAAATTTGGCACCAAAAATGAATTTGGTTCCAATATATTCTTGGGTACAAAAATGTTAGTTATCAAATATTTATGAACCTGTAATTGATTAAAAAATTTCATATAACCTAATTTTAAAATTTTATAAACAAACACTTTTTTAGGCTTAGATGTTGAAAAAATAGTAAAATATTTTCTAGAACTGGAACTATAAACAAAACAATTTTTAACAATTCTCCTCTATCCCACTTAATACCCTATACAAGTAGTATACTTAGGTGGTGTATATTTTCCAACCATCTAGGTAATATTATTTCTTCCATTGGTGAATATTTATAGATCTTACTTGAGTTTCTAATCAGAAAATTTTAACTCACTTTCACGATTTAACACTTGATCATTTTTCTATTTCTCAACAGAAAGATCAGGTTTAAAATTTGCAGTCAAGGCATGTAGGTTCATTTAAATATTATATTTATCCTTAATAACATTAAATGTATCATAAAACATGTTACAATACTCAAACATATATTCATTATACAAGTTTTATCATTTTTTCATCTAAATAATGACTAGAAATATATACAGGAGATGCAGAAAAACATTGGATTCCATTTATGTGTTTGTCATAAAACACATGTTAGCTCTGTCATGATTATCCTATTAGCTTTTGTTTGAATCACTCAATATTTATTCATAATCCCTCCAAATTTCTTTCATTGCTTTCATGTATCTATTATCCTTTTCATCATATTTATTTTCGGTATTTTATCTTAGGACAGTCGTCATTGACATGTCCTTTCCTTTTTCACTCATAGGAAATTATTTAATTTGAAGAATCATCCTTCTCCAATGCTTTCTCTTGTTTCCTTAAATATCATATTTACCTCTATATCTTGGTTTCCTAACAAAATTATTCTTCCTGTATAACTTTTTGAATATTTTATCTAGTTGGGCCATCTCTTCATCACTATTAAAAGGATATTCCTTAATTCTTGAATTGTCATCTTGAATTTTATCCTTCTATTTTCAAGTAGTAGATTTTAAGGCTTCAAATTTCTTTTTGGTTCATCGTCCTATTCTCTGTTCACTTTGACTTATTCTTCATACATCTTCAGTTTTACTATAAGAATGTTGAAAGGTAACTTACTAATATTACATGATTCATTGATTGATACTAAGGTTACTCTCCATCTATTTGGAAGACACCTCAACAGGCGCACCACTTGGTCCTTGTTATAAAACGTTTTCTTGAATGAGTGAATTATATTTAAGATCTCATTTAACCTAAGATACATTTCATAAATAGTCTCATCATTTTTCATTTTAATAGTATAGGTATTTGATCACATTTATTTGAAATTATATTTTCCCTCATAGAAAATAGCTAAACTGTCCCAAATATCAAAATAAGTTTTACATATATATATTCTATTAGATTATTCATCACCTAAATCAAAGTACCAAACATACGTGGTTTTGAAATTTCTATTATATGTAGCTTTATTAGAATTACTTCAAGTAACTGTTGTAGTTTGAGTTCATTCATATTGACCATAAATTACTATCCATATATCAAAACCCATTCTCTGAAGATCATTTTTATTTTGATTTTCTTTTGTGCAGAGTTTGTGCCATTATAATAAGGAGTTATGTTGGAACCATTACCCTCTTTTCAATTATCCATAAAGAAATAATTTTATAAATAATATAAATTTATGATCTTTAAAGGGAAACTAAATAATAGTTGAAAAAATTTTTAAAAACCTCTAATACCAAATGTTGGTCGGAGTGAGTAACTCAAGATGGGGGTGAATTGAGTACCCAATAAATGTTTTGTTAAAAACAAGTTCAAATTAAATCCCCAAATTTAAATAAAATTTCATATTCAATCAAAATAGAGGTTTAATGTAAGTTTTATTTTTTCAAATACTTCTAAAAATTTATTAGGACTCAGTTAAAACAATACATGAAATTACTTTAACCTTTAAAATAAATTTACATAATAAAATAATTTATATATACACTGGTTAAGATTATCTATCAAAGTAATTTTTTTTTACAGTTTAAATAAAAAGTTACTTTATTATTTGAAATTATAGAAGCAAAAAAGAAAGCACAAAAAATAATAAACAAGGGGTTTAGTGTCATATCGAGACCGAATCCACTCAACCTAGAAATCATCCACTATGAACTTGATTATTATAACCAATAATTTGATCAACAACCTAGATCGGGTATACCAAAAATAACAAAGGATGTTAAAGATAAAATAATCTCCTATGGTTATATATGGGAAGAAAAACAACATAGTCCACATAGGACCTCTTCTACGGTTTTCATGGATATATATATAAAAGGACTTTAGATAATATCAAGTATTCATTAGTTTAATTGAAAGAGGATATGTGTGTAAATAAACTAAGAACACCCATCACACTACATTAAAGTAATGAAAAACTATAGAGATTAAGTAAAAAGATATGGAAGATGTAGTTTCACTTGGTATATAGTTCTCTAGGTGCTTGAGTGTCTTCAGATTTGGATTTGTAAGGATCTTGAACTGATTTCAGTAAAAATGTTTAAAAATAGAGTGTCTTGTATTTCTCTTTTCTATATGAAGATGATTTTGAATGTCTTTTATTGATTCAGTGTGAGAAAGGAACTTTATCCTCAATATGTTCCACACTTTCACACATGTATTTCAGTATTCATGCAACATGAAATTTCTGGATATTCTCACATTCAGTAACTCTCATGCATGGGGGACATCTTTAAAAAGTATGTAGAACAAAATATTATCACCCATTCATGAATAATAATAAATATTAACAGATCCTTTTACTAAAACTCTGAATTATTATTCCTTTAATTCAAGGAATTATTTATAAATAATAATTAAATAAACTGACTACATTAACTTGCATAAACTTTCCATTGGAAGAATTAAATTTCATTGAAAAAGAACAAAAATGGTATAAAGATAAATGGTGTATAATTTATGACAACAATAATGATCAGTGGTCTCTGGGTAGCATAATCCAATGATTCCACACATGGAGTTAGTAGAGTTGAACTAACAATATCAGGTCTGGCAGTAGAATGCCTGGATGTTTCTCTTTTTCCAATAATACATTTCTAACGGTGGGATATATCTATAAATAGAATGAATCTAGAATTTTTATAGTTCTAGTGGTAGCATAATCCAGGTGGTGGTAATTTACTGGTGGTAGAAAATTAATGGTTGTGTAAAATTCCTGGTGGTGGAAACTTTCTGGTGGTTGAAAGTTCGTGGTGGTGGAACCATTCTGATGGTGGCATTTTCTTGTAGTGAAAAGGTTTTATCAATGGGGGAAATTTTTAATACTTAGATAATTTTATTGAAATTATGCTTTATAAAATAGTATAATATCACAAGACATTAATATCATTAGAAATATAATAATTATGATTTTTTTCATTAAAAAAAAGAGTTCCCAATATTTACTATAGGAAGAAAGTATTAAGGAATATTATGGAAATGGATGGTTAAAGGATTATGAAGAAATTAGAATGATTAAACTGTATACATATTGGGTTTCAAGAGTTTTTATGTAGTTTTATTTTAGTAAAGAATTGATAAATGTATGTATGATTATATGTTCAAAAGAATATATACCCTTTTGGGTCCGTATATAAGTGTATTTTAAGGTGGTTAATTATATTTTTGTAGGTATTTATTGGGTTTAATATATGATTTATGTATATAAAACCCATAGGTTTCACATGTTATTTATTTTTAAGGTTATTATATTTTTTAGAAAATAATATTAAAGGTGTGGGAAACCATTAAGGTTAATATGATCTTTGATGTTATGGTAAATATGGATAATTGATCTAAATTGTTATTTTATTTTGAGAAAATTAAGCTGAGTAGTAAAGAAAAACTTTATTGTTGTTATATGAGATGATTTTATAACTTTTTTTATTTTGGAAAAATATTTTAGGAAGATATGTTGAGTATAAATAGATAACCTTGGGGAATGAAAAGTGAGTTGGTGACCAGGTGATTAATGATATTTTTTAATAATTTCATCATATTGGGAGCATAATAGGATTTAGTTGAATGATAAATTATTGTCTAACGTGAGATTTTATTTTAAATTTATTGAAATTATTTAATCAAAAAAATACTGAGTTAGAGTTTGGATGTTTATTATTATTTTATGGTTTTATGTTATGATAATTCAAGTATTTTTTGTAAAATATTCGAATATGTTAAGGAATATATTATTAGGTTATATATATTTTGGATTTTTTTGACTTTATCAGTGGTTAATATTGTTTGTAGATAAATTTTAAGTTGTTATTGGAATAATATTTTAGCATATATATCTAAAGTTTTTGTTTTTTAGTTGGTCAATAATACTTTGAAGAGTTCTATGGTTAGTTATTTGTTGAATAGTTGAAGTTAAAATTTAGTTGTTTTTTAATGTTTTTGAGATTAATGTGTTATATTTCATATAAAGGTTTTTTCATATAGACAATTATCTTAAAATGTATAACCATTTATGGTTTTTGATAAATGGATAGAAATATATGGAATCACTTACCATGCCTTGGTTGTTCTCATGATCTATTAAATGTTAATTTTCATACTTTGGGTATGAAAAAATCATGTTTTCATACATCATTTATAATGTGACTGAAGTAAAGGTGGAAAGGTAATTAAAACGCTACCAAAGGAAAAAATTACCCTGATATAATGGAAATAAATCTAGTAAGTATATTTTCTCAAATAATCTATCTCAATAGAAAAAGAATTTCAAAGGGAAAAATAGATAATTATATTAAACCTTATGTAGAAATATAGCTCAACTATCAAGGTACTCCATTGAAACCTATTCAAAATAAAAGATCTTGAAAGGAATATACCACTTTAATTTTTAATGAATTGATTCCCTCTATTCCACTCTTATGGGTTTTTAATTTTTTAAATTTATTTCTTCACAAACCCCTTCTATCTATACTAAAGATAATATCAAAAATATGTAATTTATTTAGGGGGATAATGTATCAGCCATATATTTTAATATGTATAACTTTAAAAAATAATCCTGTGACATAGCTAGTGAAGTATGCAACACAAAACTAAATTACATAAAAATTTATTAAAAATTAAGGTACACATAAATACATTATCGATACATAGTTTTCAAAAAAAAATAAACATTAATTGGTATTTGATATGAAAAAAGGTTAAGGAAACATAAAGTTTTCAAGTGCCATTTTTCTATAAAAGTTTTTTCTTAAAATTTTTTATTTTTATTTAAAATAAAAAAAAATTAATTTTTTAATTCTAATTTTATGAAAATAAATTATTTTTTAAATTAAAAATTTCAAAATTATATTAGTATTTTCTTTTGTACTGTTTTTGAAAATATTGATTTTTAGATAATAGTGAAAACCCATTTTTACAAATATTATCACTTTTATTACATCTATATGATAATAATGAATTAAATGTTTATGAAACCATTTTTATAGAAAACATATAGGGTTAATAAATGAAATAAAATATTTAATAATTTTATGTTTAATTTAGAAACTCATGTTTGACATTTTAGAACTTAATTGATTTTTTATTCTAATAAAAGAGTTATTTTTATCCTTATTTTTTAATTAAGTAATTACAAGGTTACATAAAGTTTTTATTGTTTATAAATTCACTTTAATATAATTTTTTATTCTTAAAAAAATAAATTTCTTAGGGATCAAAATTACACTTGATTTTAGTTTAAATTCTTTTTAATATTTATAATGGTAATTTCTATAAAAATAGTTTTTCATTTCCTTTTTCAAACTTATAATAAACGTAATTTTTACTAAATATATAAATTTAATCATGTAAAATGGATTAAATATTTTTAATTATCATATTTAATTAATTAAAAATATCCATTTCATTTTTAATCATAAAATAAAGCTACTATAGTAAAAGTTATTCTCCACTTTAAGAATTAAAAGGGTTAAAGAGGGGGATAAAACTAAGGGATAAGGATTCCAAATATCTCTAAAACAGGTTTAAATTTGATTTTATTAGTGTATTTTTATGTCACCTTATCATATCTTTAAATTGTGGGTAATTAGATCCTTTTTCGGTGAAATTAATGTTTTATATTTTAGAAGATATTATTTTTTACAAAAAAAGTTAGGCTCCCCCATTTTATATTTTAAATATATTATTGTGATAATAATATAGATAATAATAAATTATTTTTGAATCTAGATTATTATAATTTTTGGAAATAAATTATATTTATGTTTGTATTTTTTTTTAATTAATATTATGGTATAATTATGTAAATCTCTTACGTAACATCGAAAGGACACATGTAGAAAATAAAAGTAAATGGTTTTGAAAAATATTAAATGTAAGAATATTTGGATGAATTGGAGCCTAAAATGAGTTTTAGGTATAAAAATGATAAGTAATAAGTAATTTTAAGGATTAAAATAGAATTACATGGTTTTCTAGATACCATTGATGATAAATTATGTGAATAGTCATGAAAATGACTTTAATGGGTATTTTATATTAATTTTATTATTAATTAAATTAAAAACATATTACCTTAGGTTAGGTGGATTAGAAACTCTTTATAAATCCATACATGGTCTATTTATGAAACACTTTCCTTTTTTAGAATTATATTCATGACCCTTAAATATTGAATATTTTTGAAACGCCATTTTTTTGTATGGTGGAAATGAAATATTTTATGTGTTTTTCTCTTTATAACATTCTTTAATAATATTATATGATGACATTAGGGAACAATATATCCCTATAATGCATTAGGTAATGAAATGTTCTCCATATGAGATATTTTGGAATTAACCAAGATGGTTATTCCATTATAAGGGTTCTTATATGTGCGATTTCAAGGATAATTTCCCAAGATGCCAACATGGTTTTTATATTATTGTGATGATTTTTATAAGAAATCCTCTGATTTTTAAGTATAATAAAAATTTAATATCTTTTAAAAATTAAAAAAAAATTCAAAGAAATATTTTTTAATTATTTAATTCTCATGTTTTCCAATTAATCTTCATTATTATTCATTTATGGACACTTATGAGATTTTTCGATAGAACTCTTGATCTAATAAGTTGAAACACATCTATATTATGTTTTCATGGATCATGATTATTGACTCAAGCCTTCACACTTCTCTACTCACGTGTCATTATAGTCTTCACACAAATACTCATGATATATAATCTATGTTTTATTGGGTATGAATATATAATGTTATATAAAAGAACTATGATTATGTTTTCATAAACATATTGTTATCTTATAATCTTTAAAATTATTTGATATTTTAAACCTATATTCACTTTTACTGATCATTTTATCTTACCCCTCTTTTGATTGCATTTCCCCAACTTTTGCATAATATTATTAAGTAATATATAAATTCAAGGGAATCATGTGTGGAGAATCTTGGGGGATATATTAAAGACTTATTATGAAATAAGAACATATTATTATAATGGAAAACATTTCCATTAGAAGAGAAATATATGGTTTTTTTATGTGAAGATTTTTTTAATAATTCTATGAAACTCCAAACCTAAAACGTATTTGGAATGTAAGTGACTCATTTTTTATTATTAATATTGTAATTATGAAATTTAAAATTTGGGCCACTTTAGTTGGTATCAGAGCTAGTATGAAAATAAAATGTTTTTAGCATTGGATCTTAGTGTATAGTTTTGGTGTGTAATAGTTTGTATTAGATAAAGTGTTTGGATAAATTTAGAGGTTACTAAATTGTTTTATGAGAATCCTTCAAGGAGTAATACGATTGAAGTATTTTATAACCTTAAATGTCAATATGTTGGGGATAAATATGGTTATTTTTTGCTGAATCAATTGAATTGAATAGATTGTGACATAGTTTAGGACATATTAGTATTTATTATATTTTTAATATGGTTTATTATTATTTATATGCTATTACTAATAATTTTTGGTTTATAAAAAGTGTTGAATATGCATGAACCATGTTAGAAATGGGTGTGAAGGATAATTTTGCAGTTTTCAAAAATAGAAAAAATGATAAAATATAGAGTGAGGAATATGATGGTTATAAATAAATAAATATATCATGTTATTATTAACAACCAGAACCTAGATGGATTTTTTAATAGATAAAATACAAGAATAATAGAGTTCTAAGGAATCCTAGGTGACAATTACAATGGAGAAAAATGATTCAACCCCCAAAGTTTCAATAATATAGGATGAATCAACCAAGGATATGATTAAATGGAGTAAGAAGATGTTTTATGTGTATAGAAGGAGGATATAGAGTAATTTTTTAGGGTTAAATGAAGAGTTTGGTTAACGCATTAGATTAATATAATCTGTTTTATATGGTATCACTAATAGTTGAATGTTTTAAATGTGGGGAGTATGAGAATTTTGAAAATCAATTCCCTAAATGTAAATATCATGATAGGAAACAACAAGATCATAAAAATAAATATTTAACAAATTCATATGATATTATATCTAAATATGAAGAAAAATAAAATAATATATAAATGGAATGAAATATTTTAAAAGTTTTATTTATTTTTAAAGCATAAAACATAATTATATTGAGATTGTTGAATCTTAATGAATAAATATTATTTTTTATTATATGAAGTAAGTATTAAGAACCAATATGGAAAGTATTAATTATATATTTATGATGAAATTTGATTGATTAAATTGTACAAAAATATTGGTTCATGAATTATGTTGTAGTGGTGTTTTTTAAGGGTTGATAAATTTAATAATTCTCACAAGTTCAAATGTTTTAATACATTTTTTGGTGCCATATAGGATTTTATTTTAAGTTGATTAATGATATTTTTAGATTTATTTATTGGGTTTAATAGATTATAGAGTTATATATAACCCTTTGGTTTAATAATTGATTTAGTGTTATGATCATTATATATTTAGAGACAAAATATGATGGGTGTAAAGAACATTTAGGGTTAATACAATCTTTAATTTTTTTGAAACTATGGATAATTGAGAAAACTTATTATTTTATTTTGGGAAAATTATTTTTACAAAACATAGATAGAATTTATGTTTATTTTATGATATGGTTTTTCAATTATGGTTATTTTGGAAAACACTTTATTGGAACATATATCAAAGATATGTAGATAACATTGGTGGTTGAAAATTGATCCAATGCCTAGGTGATTGAATATCTTTTGGATGAATTTTACTATATTGGGAACATTATATAATTAATTTGAATGGAAAATTATTGAATAGTATGGTATTTTATTTAAAATTGGTTGATTTTATTTAAGGAAATTAACATTGAGTTAACTTATAGAATCATATATGGTGTTTTGTGGTTTTATGCCATGGTGATTCAAGTTATTTTTAGAAAATATAGGAATATTTTGGATAATATATGGTTATACTCTATACATTATTGGTTTGTGACTATATAAGTAATTAATATTGTTTAATGAAAAGTGTGAAATTGATATTTAATGAATACATGATTAGATATTTTTTATTTTTTAGCATCAAATTTGGGTATGAAAATATGGAATATTTTTACGATAAATTATTTTTAGAATGATTGAAGTTGAACTTTGATGATTATTTTTTAGGTTTTAGTGATTGATGTATTATATCTTCATATGAAGGTTTATTCATATTGAATATTATTTTAAAATAGGATTAAAATTTTAGATCTAATAAATGTATATAAATAGTAGGAATAACTTTTCTTCATTTTGGGGATCTCATGATATAGTAATAGTTTATTTTCTTGGTTGAGGCATGAAAAATTATTCTTGGTCATTCATCATTTAGAATTTAAGAATAACGTAAAATGGAACGCTAATCAAAACATAGATGAATAGTGAAACTACAGTTATCTAATATAATGAAATATAGTACATATATTTTCTCATATTCACCATGTCAATGGAAAAATAAGAGCTCAAAAAAGAAAGAAGGTAAATCTATCGAGTCTTAGGTGAAAAATATCGCTCAATTATAAAGGTACTACTTAGAAACTGATTCAAATTATTATTGTTATTAAATTAAAATAAAAATTCAAAATAATAATATGTTGATAAGTATACCTATATTTAATTAGAAATAAAAGTTACTAATATACATGACCTCTTTTCTAGATCTATATTCCTTACATCAAATAAATGATCTTGAAAGGAATATGACACATTAATTTTTATTGATTTGATGGTATCATTACCTCACATAGGGATTTTTAAAAATCATTTAATTTATTTCATTATAGATTCCTTATCATTTTAATGGATATTAAATTTCTCAGATATAATTTCTTTAGGGGGGATGTTACATCCCATGATTTTATTATTTATTACTTTAAGTGGATATCTTGTCTTATATCATATGATATATTCAATTCCAAACTAAATTGAATATTATTTTATCAAAATGAAATGTAGGCATTATTATGATATCAATATAAAATTATAAAATAAATAAATATATACTATTGGGTAATTGATATAAAAATGGTTAAAAATAATTAAAGTTTAAAAGTGAAATTTTTAAATTAAAGCAGTTTTATTTGTATTTGTTTCATGGTTTCAGCCTCGAAACACCCAACAGATCCGTATCCAATGATGCAGGCACCTACTTTCCAAAGGCAGGCATTCACCGGATGGTCTGACCAACGACACTTAAGAACTCACATTGGTCGAGAGGATGGGAAGTCGGCCTCATCGCACCCTTTTGGGGGGAATTATTGCCTATTCTGGGACTCTCTTATAGATTTAAGACTTATTCATATGTTCGTGAATCTTTGGTTTATACTGAAACATTGTATCCAAGGATTGAACACTTGATTCGCAATGGTCAGCTGAACGCCGGGGTTCGAATCATTTATGCCTGAGGTTTACCATCCCCCGTTGGATTAATGACCCCGAGGAGTCTGGACTCACTAAGACGGTGCTAGGGGAAGCCCGGTGAACCTATGTGAAGATAGTCGGATCAACCGGTTGTTGCGCTTGAAACTCAGGGAGGCTTCCTATGTACCCTACCTAGGAGACAGGGATCAAATTCCACGTAGTTCAGATGTGTGCGGGGCTTACGCTCTGAGGCAGTCCAAGATGTGGATTGGGGCTTACACTCTGAGGAGGCCTAGGGTAATGGATTGGGGCTTACACACTGAGGAGGCCCGTGTTAATGGATCGAGGCTTACACTCTGAGGAGGCCCATAAGAGGATTCCATGGTCGATGCATACTATAAGCCCACGTGAGTCAAGCTCGGTGTGATAAACAAGAGTTAGCACAGACCAGATGATCAAGTCATGAAAGGTGCGTCCATGAGATGTAGAGTGGGTCTTACGCATAGGGTGGCCCATAAAGTCGAGGCTTACTCCTAGGTGGATGCCCATAATGTCTTCTTCATGTCTGGCCATGAAGGAATCCCAACTCATTGGTGGGTTGAGGAGTATAATGGGGGACAATGCCTATGCGCAAGTGCACAAGCGGGATAACATCGTGGACGTTGTACTCAATCCGATCAAAGGGAGATGAAAAGTGTAAATTACATGCCCGACATTCGGAATGCAATGGGCTTGGCATGGAGATGGAGGATAAATGTTGACCATGTTCGAAACACAGCATCCATATTACGTTAGCCTAAAATGGGGACAGACAACTGAGGGGCGACTACTAACCATGTTTGAAACAGAGGAACTGACTCGAAGTGTTGTCCAAAGTCATCCGGGGCGTTGGCCCAGGATGATAGGTGAGCTGATGCGGCATGAGTCCAGGCCTTTAGGGGGTCCCTTCAGACATAGATGAGTATGAAGATCTGAATGAAGGACACACAAAGCATGGGGTGCAGTGATGGAATGTTTGAATGGATTCCAACACTCTTAGAATTACGCCATTGTGATCATGGCATGAGGCATTTCTTCAATGGAGCAAGAGGCATCCAATTATTGAATGATAGGGAACGCTACAGTTTATAGTCATGTAGAGAGGACTGTTTCCATATATTTTAACGTCATATGGATAGGACGAGGGCCATACAGTTTAACGTCATGTGGTCAGGACAAGGGCCATACAGTTTAACGTCATGTGGTTAGGACGACTAGGTAGGAGATACCTAGAAATGGTTAGTGTGGGACTTACGCAAGGGTGGCCCTTTCTAGATAAACCTAGAAAAAGGAGCTAGGTAATGGGTTTATAGGAGAGTCATGAGGAGTAGCTCGACTCATGGAATGTATAAGATGGATGTTGGGGCGGCACAAGGGTGCAATGGAAAATCCAGACATCCCGGCCCGAAAAGTTCGCGGTGTGATTGTCCATTTTTTATGGGGGTCAGTGATGGTAGCGAAGGGACCGGCCCGGAGGTCCGGGACCGTAGCCCGGCACTGATCCGGATTAGGGGTGTGGGGGAGCAGCCCCCGTGGTATGGACCAGTGAGTGAATGGGTTTTTCCGCATGGGGTTGGCCGTGAAGGAGCTGGTCGCGAGCTACCTGCCGTGGGGGACTGGCCGCGGAGGAGCTGTCCACGAAGGACTGGTCATGAGGGACTGGCCGCAGAGGTGTTGTCAATGAAGGATGATGTCCGCGAAGGGTTTTTCCGTGAGGGAGAAGGCCGCGAAGGTTGTCCGCGAAGGAGGCTCTCCGCGAAAGATGCTGTCCGTGAAGGATTATTTCTGCTGAGGAGGCTGTCCGTGAAGGAGGTTGTCCGTGGATGATATGGCCATCTGTGAAGGGTGTCTACAAAGGAGATGGTGCCCGTACAACTTCGTGCCCATGAAGGGGTTCTGCCTCCATTTCGCGAATGACACTGGTCCGCAGAAGGGTTGGTCACAGAGGGAATATCCGCGAAGGAAATGGATGCTATGGGCTGGCCGCGGAGGAGCTGGCCGCATGTGGTTCGTGGACTGGTTTCTCCTCTTCGTGGAATAGTTCATCCGTGGATGATATGTGGTCCGCAGATGCCCGCAAAACACCACTGGGAGCGATTCCTCCAGTGTCTCCCCATGGGTTTTCACCCGTCCTTCCTCTGTGTATTTTTTTGGTGCCCCTCGGTGATTATTTATAGAGCCGCAAATAGGATGGGCACACGGCCTTTGCAAAATCCCATGAAGGAATCCTCATCCTCGGATCAAATGACTCGGTCAACCTGGTATTTTTGGAACCGAGACCCATGGAATTGTTCCGCGGTTGTGCAGATCTCCGCTTCTGTCCTGCGAATGACAGCGGTCCGTGGAGGGGGTGGCTCATGGCAGTGGACCAGCCTGGCACCCATCTTGCTTCACGCCCGTTGAGGTCCCCGCCTCTATTTCGCGGACGACACTGGTCCATGAATTTTCGGGAGGGCGTTCTGCCGAACCGGCTACGTGCTATTGCTGGGAGCTAGAGCACAGACTGGTTCGGTCCTCTTCCATGTCTTGGGGTAATTAGATTTCCCCCTTGCATAATTTTTAGGACCCTACAAATGCCCCCTATCGGAAGGGGGTCCAATCGGAACAAAGAGGAGGCCATTCCGATGTAGAGTGGTCCTGAAAATCGATGAGTGATTGGACAATGCTTTAAATTTTCCTGAGAAAAGGGACTCAGGGAGCACAGTTCGACTATTTATAGGTATTTATAGAAAATCCCTACAAACTTTTTTGTCTGTTCTTTTAATACCCTAATTTCTCTTGGGCCCATTTATCATGGACCCAGCAGGTATGGCCTGAATTTTTCTTAGGTCCCCCTTTTCGCGTTTGTTGACGCTCCTTTCGTCACAGAATCTAAAAATCGGAAAAGGGGAATATCTGAGTCCAATGTGATTCATCCTTTGAAGAAACATCAAAAATCGACAAAGGGATGCACAAGGAGAACATTGCCCATATATCGCGCAAGTTCCCTCTTGGTCACGCAAGTACACTTGCGCGCCGCCTCAATACTTGCGCGACTCCTCATGTTCGTGCAAGGGAATTATGCGACATATGTGGTAACCGCCTGGTAACCGCCCGGGGTCTTCTTTTACCTATAAATAGACCCTGTGGGCCCCCCATTCAAAAGGATCTCTTCCCAGAAACTCGGATCAAAGCTCCCGACGCTCAAGTCTCTTCTCAAAGCTTCCTGAACACTTCTAAGGTAATTTCTTACCTAGAATGGAAGATCTAAAGAGAAGAAGGAAGGCCCAAGTGTTGAAACTTATCAAACACTTGCGCGCCAACTTAATTCCTTCAATATAACTTACGCGTCTCTTCTCTGGAAGAACCTCAAGAGGATGGGAAAGGGTTTAATAAAGAGTCGCTCAAATAATTCAACTCTGGTTGAAAATCGCGCAAGTATCCCTCATGTCGCGCAAGTATACTTGCGCGACCAATACTTGCGCGCCGCCGCAGGACTTGCGCGACCTTCAATACTTGCGCGCCCCTATCTTTTTGGGTGCCCATCTTGCCCTTTTTCACCCCTCTTAAGCCATTTCACCCTTCCTATTCATGATTCAGTCTTCAAGATACTCTTCAAAGCCATTTTATGGCATGATTTCTTGATTTGACATCCTTATCTGAAAGGAATTCTGTGAAATATCTCTCAAAACATAGTGATTTAAACATCTTTATGTCACCAAAGATTGAGAGTTCATTCATTCAACCTCATCCTTTAAGATGAGAGAATCCTAACCTGGGTTTCCTTTTCAGGAATAATCCCCAGTTATAAAACCTTTGATTTGGGCATCTTCCTTAAGAATAAGCCCCAATCAAAGTCCTTTAATCTTGGGCATCCTCCTTAGGAGTAAGCCCCAAACCTTAATCCCTAACCTGGGTCTCCTTTTCAGGAATAAGACTCAGTCATAACCTTGGGCTTCCTTTTCAGGAGTAAGCCCCAAGTCCCCTAACCTAGGCTTCCTTCTCAGGAATAAGTCCTAGTCATAAATCTTGGGCATCTTCCTTAAGAATAAGCCCCAATCAAAGTCCTTTAAACTTGGGCATCCTCCTTAGGAGTAAGCCCCAAACCATAATCCCTAACCTGGGTCTCCTTTTCAGGAATAAGACTCAGTCATAACCTTGGGCTTCCTTTTCAGGAGTAAGCCCCAAGTCCCCTAACCTAGGCTTCCTTCTCAGGAATAAGTCCTAGTCATAAATCTTGGGCATCTTCCTTAAGAATAAGCCCCAATCAAAGTCCTTTAAACTTGGGCATCCTCCTCAAAGAGTAAGCCCCAAACCTTAATCCCTAAACTGGGTCTCCTTTTCAGGAATAAGACTCAGTCATAACCTTGGGCTTCCTTTTCAGGAGTAAGCCCCAAGTCCCCTAAACCTAGGCTTCCTTCTCAGGAATAAGTCCTAGTCATAAATCTTGGGCATCTTTCTTAAGAGTAAGCCCCAAGTCTCTTAAAATTTCTCTTAACCAGTCATAAATTTCCTTTGATTTGGGTTTCCTTTTCAGGAATAAAACCCAATCATAAGTCCCCTCCTAACTTGGGCATCCTCCTTAGGAGTAAGCCCCAAGATTAGAGTATTCAAATCTCTATGAAGCACATATAACTTTGTGGACCCTGTTCATGGATTTTCTTCCTAAAAGTAAATCCTAAACCTTCATCTATCTGGGCAGTCATCCATACATAAGCCCCAAACAAAATTCTTATGATTGCATCCTTCATGGCACAATTGTCTAAATTTTACCAATACCTCTTGTTTCTCACACCGAGCATGACTCACGTGAGCTTAGAGTGTAAAAGTAATTATGACATTCATCTTTGAGCCATCAATCATAAAACATCATATCCCATTCCTCGAACTACGTGGGTTCTGATTCCTTTTTCAAAACAAAGGATACGTAAGTAGCCCATTCATGGGTTCGATCCCAACATTGAAATAATCTCTGTCCTTCTGAATGACGATAAACTTCAAGTGCCCCACTGAGTGGCTTTAAAACCAGCCTGGTCATCAAAATGACCAAGAGACTTTTATATAAATGTTTTGAAGGATACCATTGACCAAGAATCTCTAAACAAATATAGATGATTCTATATTGATGAAGAACCTCGAATACATATAAAAGATTCTCTAAATTTCTTGCATATTTAATCATTGATTGTTAAAACTAAAGGAAAGCTCATTTTATACTTGGTAATGTAATAAGGATTCACGAACTTAACTTAAATCTATAAAGAGAGTCCCGGAGTAGACAATAATTCCCCTCAAAAAGGTGTGATGAGTCTGACCTCCCATCCTCTCGACCAATGAAAATTCCTAAGCCTCATTAGCCCACAAGCTAATGAGCGCCTGCCTTTGGAAAGTAGGTCCAAAAGGATGTGGAATCATTGGATGTTTCCGGTTCTACGAACAAACCCGTTAGAAACCGATCGGAACGTTTGAATCTCCCGTCCAGGAGGTCATCCCCGGATTCCGCGCGAAACAAAAAATGGTGAACCCGACGTGAATCCTTAACCAAGTTAAAGTGATGTTCTTCTTAGATGTTAGGCCCCTTGGGCCAACAAGGCAATCATTGACATATGATCATCCAAAAGATGCAGTAGCCGGATTCATCTTGATTATGTCTGTTATATGGAACAGGCACTCTTTTTTCAAGATCTTCTACAAAAATGTCTTTCCTTAAATTCACCCCTGTGAATACTGCTGCTGGGAACACCTCTACTGTGAGGTCTTCTGCTGTGAAAAGCAATGCTGCTACTCCTGCTGGAACGTCATCCGCTCTGAGGATGACATCACCAACTCAGCGTCTTCAACGCTGTGTTTCTAATGCACTGGTTAAGGAGTACCGTCGTAACGGTACTATCCCAACTCTGGAGGCCGCTCATCAAGCCCTCCAAGTTAACAATTCTACCTGGTCGTCCGGACAACGGCGACCAGCAATCCAGAAGCAGGCGGTGCTGACTACCGTCTCCAACCGTTTCGGGTCGTTATCCCCGGAACGCAATTTCCATTCACTCCCTTATTCTGAGGAAGTGAATGAGCAGGTCCCGCAGGACCTTAATTCAAAGAGACAGGAGTCCTTCTCAAGGGCTCCCATCAACAATCGCCGCCAGACTCGTGCGGTAGTGCACCCTCAACATGATGAGGGTACCGGCTCCAGGCATTCAGCTCAGGTTCCTCGAACCCGAGCAGGCAAGATGAATCACCAGAGACGGAATCCGGTTAATAATAGGCAGGTTGTCATCCCTGCCATCTCCGGAGAAGTCCACCAACCTAACTTGGTGGCAAATAACGAGCAGGCATACACACCTGTTCGTTTTAATCCCGCTGTCCAGCAGACTCGTCTGGCAGCATCAAGCCGATCCCGCCAGGCAATTCCGGCGGAGTACCATAGGCAGGAACATACACCTGCTTATACATCAGCAGTTAGTCAGTAGGCTCGTCTGACTACATATGATGGATCTCGTCAACAGCGTTTGGCGAAGTGTAATCAGCAGGCACATACACCTGCTAATACTAATCAAGCCTACCAACAGTCTCGTTTGGTAGCACACGGAGAAGTCAGTCGGAAAGCCCCGACGACAAACAGGAGGCAGACTAAACTCTCTGCCTCCACACTTGAGTACTGTCAGGATTCACTGACAGGAAAAGGAGGACAGGAGCAGGCACATACACCTACTCCAAGCCCGGAATGGACGTATATCCCTGTTCCGGCGGCTGAAGTCACCAAACATATTTTGTCAATGGTGAAAGAGCAGAAGCAAATTCCTGCTCATATTCTGGATGCTTGCCAGGATATCATAACAGCTTCAGCATCATCTCAGGGACAGACACATAAATCTATCCCTAGCGGTGGAGTGACACATCAACAATTCACTCCGGAACAGACACACACATCTGTTCCAGTCCAAGAGGGTTGTGGGGCCTACTCCCCCATATCATATGGACAACCAAGTCAGGCACATACACCTGATTTGAGCGATGATCGTCAGCCTAACCTGACCATCTTTCCTGATCAGGCACATACACCTGCTCAGAGCAATCACTTTCGTCATCAAGTGATTTCTAAAGCGAGTAAGAAGGCATCTAAGAAAAAGATCCGCCCAGCACAGTCAGGAGATCAAAGGCCAATCTGCAACAAGGCCTTGCTCGATGCTGGAGTTCTTGAAGCCCTCAGACATTTATCTGTCGGAATTCAAGATTCTACTCCCTCAGTTCCCAATAACAGGAACATTAATCCCGAAGGTCTTCAACAGACACTTCCTCATGAAGACTTGCTTCATGAAAATTCGGTCAATCTTGAAGTTTCTTCTTCAGATGAGAATCACAGGAACCCTCTGTGTGGTCAGAAGACCAAGGAGCAAGAGATATCATCTTTTGCTGTAACCCATCATGAAGGTCCTCCTCATGGTGATGAACTTCCCTGCGAAAGTCCTCTCCGCAGTAGTGATTCACATTGTCTCGAAAATTCTTCAGAAGGCAATGTAGTGACGAGAAAGCCCTCCTATCTCGAGGCACTTGCAAACGTAAAACCAGTCATGTCTGAAGTTTTACTATCGGCAGGTGAAACTCTTTCTCCATCAGAAGATAGCTTGGGGTTCAGGTTATTCTCCGAACCTTCCCTAGGTCATTCATCTTCCAGCATGAATAGTGATTCCTCTACCAATCTTGTTGAATCCAATGAAGCAACAAGGAAACACCAACTCTGGTCCAAACAGGTAGAAGAATCTTCATTTAATGATAAAGAGGAAATGCTGAACATGAGGAAAAAACTGGCAAAAGGTGAAGTACCAGTCATGTTTTGGCCTTTGGCTGATTCACAGTATGACATTCCAAAGATGTTGACGGATGATGGAATCCATGATATTCGTCTTAACATATGGAAAACTCTTTGTCAATTAAAGAAGAAGGTATTATCTTACGATGAATATGAAAATCATCTTAAGATAATAGAAGGGTTACAACGCCAGATTGATTTGGCATCTCTATCAGTCTCTCGGTATCCGAAGGCTGAAAAGCAACAGAGAACCCTTCAACGTTCATGCCTTGGCGCGCTGAGAAAATTGCGTCAGTTAATTTCCAATGCTCCATCTAATGTTCATATCAGAGGATGGGGTATTCACGGAGCACTACATTTCACAGTGCTTTCCGGTCAGCAAAGCCCGCCGAAAATGGTCTCATGCAATGTTATTGCCCATGGCCGGCCACAGTCAATGGGCTTTGTTCATAATCAAAATCTTGCTCGAGATCAAGCTTCAACTAGTTCCTCTCAAAATCAAGTATATAGAGAACAGGTTGTTGAATTGCTCCTACAT
The DNA here is from genome assembly GCA_963277665.1 of Viscum album. Lineage (NCBI taxonomy): Eukaryota > Viridiplantae > Streptophyta > Magnoliopsida > Santalales > Viscaceae > Viscum > Viscum album. The sequence goes on along the minus strand of OY728130.1, from coordinate 50,501,358 downwards.
CAAGCAGGCGAGAATATTGTGCAAGCCTCTCGTCTGGAGCAAACACGTCATCAAATGACAGAGGTTTCGGAAATCATCCAACGGTCTGTTGAACCAGGTGATAAAAGTGGATACAGGTTAATGCATCCAGCTAATTTCCGAACTAAGATCCGCAAGATCAAGAGAGATTTCAAGAAGATCTCAAACATAGCATGTCAAGAGACACCCCAGCTTGCCAGACTGGGGACTTCTCTAACCCAACCCTCAGAATCAACGAATGGGATTCGAGGAGTTGAGCAGAAGCAACAGGAACACCCCCAGTCCACCGGACTGGGGACTTTTTCAAATCTTCAATCCCTCCCTCAGAGAAAGTCAGTATTCTCTCGATTAGGGAATAAGCCTCAAGAGGAACGAAGAGCCAAGATGTCAGGAGATTCTCTCCAAGTGACGGTTCACAAAGAAATTCCTGAGGGGTCAAGTCAACGGAATGCCATGTCTTATCATGGACATAAAAGGAGACAATATCATAGAAATGCTGATAGAAAGGATTTCATGAAAAATGCATCCATTAATGTCATCACTGCCGTTGCTGCTGATTCACCAGATGAGGCTCAATCAGAGGGATCAGATGAAGAGGTTCCTGCTCAAGAAGTTGCGCACACAGACCTAAATGAAGAAGGTGTGCGCACACGTAATCAAAGGCTTACCCAAAATTTGGGTATTCCTTCAAGTAACCCACTTCCCCCTCTCCGAAAAGGATCCAATAAGGGGAAAGGAAAGAATCAGGTTACTTCTCACCCTTCCTCTGAAGGAGGTCAATCGCTCTCATTAGAGCAAAGGCTTGCACAACAGGAGGAAGAAATGAAAGAATTAAGAAGGTTGAATGCAGAACTACTTCAGAGTAGTCTTCTTCTTAAGAATGCTGAAGTCCGACAGCCGAAGGAATTTGTTGTAACTACTGAGATGGATCAGGAATATCCTCCTTTATCAGTACACCCACAGAGGTCTAATCCTACGGGTCAAACGCAACAACGGTTGGCAGCACTACCATTAGTTGCAGCACCAACCTCCACGGCTGTCCAAGCTCCATTCATTGCACCTACCCAAAACCAAGTTCAACCTGACGTTTCTCAAAAGTTAATAACTACTATTGAGTCATTAACAGCTCGGTTAGAAACTATGGAAGGGAAACGGGCGCAAGTTCAACCTGAAAAGAAAGTTTACCCTGAATGGGTAGATTCAATTTCTCCTCCATCCAGTTTTGGAAACCCTATTTTCCCTACTTTCAATGGATCAGGCGACCCTGAACAACATTTGACGCATTACGAGTCTTGTTGTGATCCTATGATGGGAACTCCAGAACAACAAGAAGCAGTGAAACTCAGATGCTTCGTGCGAACCTTGCAAGGACCAGCTTTTGTCTGGTATACAAGCTTGAAATCCCGGTCAGTCATCGGATGGGAGGATCTTCGTCAAAAATTCCTTCTTCAGTTCAGCTCAACTTTGCCAAAAACGACAGTTTTCGATCTTACAAACTGCAAGCAAAGGGAGAATGAAAGAGTCTCTGATTTCATTGCTCGTTGGAAGGGATTAACGTATTCCTTGAGTTTATCACTCCCTCAGGAGGAATTATTTCCAATCTGTGTGGCAAATTTGCGTGACGAATTACGCACGCCATTGATCCCTGTGAAATACACAGGAGGGTTTCGAGACCTTACTTCAATCGCTCAACAGATTGAAGATTCCCTTATGCAGGCTAAGGTTAAATCTCGTGTAATTCCATCAGCTCCAGGAAGAAGAATGGGTAAAGCAGAAACTGCTACAGTTATGCTTAAACAGGCACCTGTACCTATTTCTACTTCAAAACCTTCATCTTCTCGAAGGGCTCCACCTCCTGAACGCCAACAACAAAGGCTGTTTCGTCCAAATGATCAAAAAGATCAACGACGAAAACAATTTGAGGATATGAAGAGTAAAACATACTCTTTCCGAAGTGAGCAAGTTCCTGGTTACTTCATTTCAGCTCTGGAAAATAATTTGGTTCAATTACCAGTGCCGAAGAGACCAAACAAGGAAGGAGATGAAGACCGTCCCAATTATTGTCCATTTCATCAAATGTTGGGACATCCCATCCAGGAGTGTTTTGTCTTTAAAGACCTCCTACAAAAGATGGTTGACTTGGGACAAGTCAAATTGAAGGGTTCTTCAGCTCATGTAGCGTGTATTACCGCTACAGATCCAGAGGAAGGAGGCGAGTGGCAGGAAGTCAAAAGCAAAACTGCGAAAAAATATGATGATTGGATGGTCAGAAAGACAATCAATCGGACTCATTCCATTTTGCGAACACAATTGAAGAAACCAATTTTGTCTCCTACAAAAGCTGCAGTAAAGCCTCCATCAAAGGACAAATCCTCAAAAGGGCAGCGTAATTCAAAGAAGAAAGAGGAATCAGAAGAAGATGAGTATGCATCAAAGCCTAAATTGTCTTTGACTCTGGCAGATTTCATGCCATCTACTTCAAAGTCACGGGCACCGTCCCACCAAACGACACAGCCTAAACAGGCCAACCAGGCAGAGTCTTTATCAGACGAAGAATTGATCTTTGGTTCTGTTAATATGATTCAATTAACAGATTCATATTCTAGTCTTGATGAGCCTGAATTCCCTGTATCAAATAAAGGAACCCGAGGAAGTTCTAGAGGTTTAGGATATAGAGGAAGACGTGGATCTTTCCGAAGCCACTACTCTAATTCTACCCCTGCTAGCACTGTATATGCAGCAGAAACTTGTGGTAGAGCCCTTCAGCGAGCTCAAAATGAACAAGCAAGTTCTTCTGCTAATGGCCAACTCAGCTTCGGCACAATTATTTTGGAAGACCGATTAAAGGTTCCATCTTCTTTATCTCAGCAAGCAAATGGATCTAATCAGTCTAATTTTCCAAAACCAAAGATGTTGCCAACTTCAATACAAGATGCATCAGCTTCCAAAGCATCTGCTTCCAAGATACCTGCTAAACCGCATATTCCTATTGGGAAACGCAGGCCTCTAGATCAAAAGTATGATATATTGAAACACTTGGCCCAAGTACCATCCAAATTATCAATTTTGGATGCTTTGAATCTATCAAAAGATCTTCGGAAAGCACTCATCGAAGCTTTGTCAAGTCCTCAGGAGTTTGAAGCTGAAATTGCTGCAGCTGAAATTTATCACATAGAGAATAATCCTGCAGAATGCCATGCAGTGATATCTTTTACTGATAAAGATGAAGATGATGTTGTGCATGGGCACATAAAACCTTTGTACCGATCTGGCAAAGTCAATGGTATAGATGTTCGAAGAGCTTTTATTGACAATGGTTCAGGAGTCAACCTCATGCCCATTCGCACACTTCGTCGATTGGGCCTCACGGAATCTGATTTATCTCCTTCTACCATGATGTTGCAAGGATATGATAAAAATGAACAAGAACCACTGGGAGAAGTTACGCTCAGAACTCAGTTTGGAGATCTTGTTTCCAATTCAGATTTCATGATTGTTGATCAAGACTCAGCTTTCAATATTTTGCTTGGAAGACCCTGGTTACATCAGCATGCAGCTATTCCGTCATCATACCATCAATGTCTCAAATACTGTTTCGATGGTCAAGTTGGAACATTATATGGTGATAAGGCCCCGTTCAAAACATGTGAGTCTCAATACATTGAGGCGGAATTTTATCACATGAAGGGAAGAGAAAAATCTACAATGAAGGAAATTACCAAAGTTAATGCTCCATATGGTTTGGAAAAAATTCCAATAAATCCATTTTCACATGTGAGTACAGATTATGTGTTACCTATCAGTCAAATTGACAAAATAGGCCCAAATCAAAATACTCTTATGGAAAGATCCATAATGTCAATTACGGCAATCGAGCCAGACAACATGGGAGAAATTGGTAACTTACCAAGCAATGATGAAAGCATAAGTGGTGACGTTTTCATTTCGTCTGCTGAAATCCAACAAGTCTATACTTCACTAATCAGGCCAGAAGAAGTTATAGCAACACCAGAGGTGAATGTTGATGTCGATTCTCAATCCATCATCTCCTCTTTATTTCCCAAAGAAGACCCTTGTTCATCAATAGGGACGGAAATGGAAGCTTCTTCTTCAAAATGTGAAAATTTTGACATCTCTTATGATCATGAGAATTTCGTTTTTTCATCTACTTTGCAAGTAGAAACGGAAGATATAACACATGATGAAGAGGAAGAGGAAGATCTTAGAGATGCTCCTCCAGCATTTGAAGAGGGTATCTCTACCACTGTGGATGAACTCAGAGAAGTAAATCTGGGTACAGAGAAAGATCCACGCCCCACTTTAATTAGTGCGGCCATGACCCTTGAAGAACAAGAGATGTATATTTCTTTTCTAAAGCAAAATAAAGATATCTTTGCTTGGAATTATACAGAGATTCCTGGCCTTGATCCTGATGTTGCCACCCATCATTTGGGTTTGCCAAAAGAACATCGAGGATTCAAGCAAACCGCGAGAAGAACACACCCAACCTATGCTTCCAAAATCGAGGCTGAAGTGGATAAGCTTATCAAAGCTAACTTCGTCAGAGAAGTTCAATATCCCAAGTGGTTGGCTAATATTGTCCCAGTAAAGAAAAAGAACGGACAAATTAGGGTTTGCATCGATTTCAGAGATCTTAATCGGTATTGTCCCAAAGATGATTTTCCAGTTCCGATTACAGAACTCTTAATTGATGCGACGACTGGCTATGAAGTACTTTCTTTCATGGATGGATATTCTGGATATAATCAGATCCGAATGGCCCCAGAAGATGAGGAATATACAGCCTTCAGAGCTCCTCAAGGTGTGTTTTGTTACCGGGTGATGCCCTTTGGTTTAAAGAATGCAGGTGCAACATATCAACGCGCCATGCATCGTATCTTCAAACCTTTTCTAGGGAAATTTGTTGAATGCTATGTAGATGATTTGGTGGTTAAATCCAAACAACGTTTTGATCACTTGGCTGATTTGGAAATCATATTCCACAAGCTTCGACAACATAATTTGAAGATGAACCCCTTAAAATGTGCTTTTGGGGTAACCTCAGGAAAATTCCTCGGCTTTGTTGTACGCCATCGTGGTATTGAAGTCGATCCTGAGAAGACCAAATCAATCCTTGGTATGTCACCTCCTCAGAATTTGAAAGAATTAAGAGGACTTCAAGGACACTTAGCCTATATTCGGCGTTTCATCGCCAATTTGGCAGGCAAAAGTTTACCTTTTACCAAATTATTGAAGAAAGGAGTCACTTATCAGTGGACTAAAGAATGTCAAGAAGCATTTGATGTTCTCAAGAAATACCTCTTAAGTCCACCAGTACTCATGCCACCTGTTGAGGGTAGACCTCTTATCCTCTATGTGACAGCTTTAGAGCGATCATTGGGTGCCTTTCTCGCTCGAAAGAATGATGCTGGGAATGAAAATAGTCTCTACTATCTCAGTAGAACTATGCTTGAAGCAGAAACCCGGTATTCGAGTATTGAAAAATGCTGCCTAGCATTAATCTTTGCAGTTCAGAAACTGAGACACTACCTGCAACATCACGAGGTCCAATTGGTATCTTGTAATAATCCACTCAAATTCATCCTTAGTCGTCCAATGCTTACAGGACGTCTGGCAAGGTGGGCGGTTATTCTACAGCAGTTCGACATTCAATATGTGTCTCAAAAGGCAATTAAGGGCCAAGCTCTGGCTGATTTCCTGGCTGAACACCCTTCAGTGGAAGACACATATTCAGATATCGAACTCCCTGATGAGGAAGTTTTTTCTATTCAAGAGAATCCTCAAACATGGGAAATGTATTTTGATGGTGCTTCTAGAAGTCCAACAGGGAAGAAAATGGAAAATCCTAAATTCAACAAAGTTGGTTTAGGAATTGTGCTCATTTCTCCAGATAAGGCAGTGTTACCTTATTCCTTTTTGTTGTGGGAAGGTGGTACCAATAATGAAGCTGAATACCAAGCTCTCATTGCAGGCTTGGAGTTAGCGCTTCAAGCACAAGTGAATCACTTAAAGGTAAAAGGTGATTCAGACCTGGTAATCAAACAAGTCAATGGGGATTATGCCATCAGAAAAGAAGAATTAATCCCTTTGTATGATTACGTCAGAGAGTTAATGTCGGAATTCCCTTCAGAACCGACATTTTCTTATGTCCCAAGATCACAAAATGCTCAAGCTGATGCACTGGCTAATATAGCCACAGCTTTAGCAGATCCAAATCGGGACGAGACAACCATCGGTATTGCCCACCGTCGTGCAATTTCACCTTATGTTCAAGTCAGAACAGAGGAAATTAATGAAATTAGTCCCATTCCTGAACCATATGGTCATACTACAGGATGGATGTCACCTATCAGGGAATACCTTCAAAATGGAACACTTCCACCTGATAGAGCCAAGAGAGAACAAATTCGGCGACGTGTGGTCAATTTTACTCTTTATGATGGTCCAAACCACCTCGAGAAAATTCTCTACAAACGTGGTTTTGATGGAGTTCTCTTCAGATGTATTGATGGTGAAGAGACAATGGCTGTCATAAAAGAAGTGCATGCAGGAGTCTGTGGTGCCCACCAGTCTGGACATAGATTGTCTGATCAAATTCGAAGACTTGGATACTTCTGGCCTTCAATGATACAAGATTGTGTTAATTTCACAAAGAAGTGTCATTCATGCCAAGTATATGCCAATTTCATTCATCAACCTCCAGAGTTGCTTCATACAGCTAAATACTCATGGCCATTTTCCACATGGGGAATGGATGTGGTGGGACCTTACCCTTCAGCTACGGCCAAGCAGTTTAAGTACATTCTTACTGCTACTGATTTCTTTTCCAAATGGGCAGAGGCAGTACCTCTCAAAGAAGTCAGTTCTAAATGCATTGTTAGCTTCATCAAGTCTAACATCATTACTAGATTTGGTGTCCCTCATACCATATTGACAGACAACGGCACCAACTTCTGCTCTTCTGAGGTAAAGAGATTGTATCAAGAATACAACATTAAGTCCAACCATTCATCTCGATATCATGCAGCGGCTAATGGCCAGATAGAGGCCTTCAACAAGACTCTTTCAAATATACTGCAAAAGATGGTGGATAAAGATAAGAGGTCATGGCCTGATAAACTCTATCATGCTTTATGGGCTTATCGGACTACCACTCGCAATGCAACGCGGTCTACTCCATATTCATTGGTATATGGAACAGAAGCAGTCTTGCCAATTGAAGTCCAATTGCCCTCACTCAGAATAGCCATTTGTGATCAGTTATCAATAGATGAGCAATCCCAAAAGCGGTTGAATGAATTGGAACATTTAGATGAGAAAAGATTGTGCACTTTGCACCACTTGGAAATCTATCAGAATCGAATAGCACGAGCTTTTAACAAAAAAGTTCGTCTTCGTTCATTCATTCAGGGAGAATTGGTATTGGTTCTCAGAACACCAATGATACCAGGAAAGAAGCCTCCGAAGCTTGAACCAAAATGGGAAGGACCTTATTCAGTACATAAGGTCTACTCCAATGGAGCGTATTCTCTGATTTCAATGGATGGAGAACACATCACGACTCCAACTAATGCCAGATTTCTGAAGAAGTATTTTGTATAAACACAAAATATTGTTCACAGAACTAAGACTCTTACATTTGGTTCATACAGCAATGGTCCAGTATGACCTTAAACTACAACTTCGTCCAACATGACATTAAACTGTGTTACACTTTTGTCCGAGATGACATTAAACTATAATACGTCCAGCATGACGATAAACTGTACGGTCCATGCATATGACCTTAAACTATTCGCACTTCGGTCCATGCATATGACCTTAAACTATTCGCACTTATGTCCCTGCAACATGACACTAAACTGTGCAGCACCAATAGTCCTAACTGCAAGACTTTAAACTGCATAGTCCCTGATTTTGTCCTACATGACACTAAACTGTATTTTGTCCGAGATGACATTAAACTATATTTTGTCCTAGCGACATGACATTAAACTGTGTGGCACTTCCAATGTCCAGCATGACGATAAACTGTAAAAAGATCAGAACTGATATCCTCATATTGATTCACCTTAGTCTTAGCTACATGACTTTAAACTATACAGCATCAGTTCGTCCTTGCTATATGACGCTAAAACTATACAGCAATGGTCCAGTATGACTTTAAACTGCAACTTCGTCCCACACGACATTAAAACTGTGAAAAAGTTCCATAAACAGTCCAGCATGACCTTAAAACTGCATCATTCCTGGTCCATGTATACGACCATAAACTATTTGCAAATATGTCCAGCAAGACGTTAAACTGTGACGTCCTAACTACATGACGCTAAACTGTATAAAAGTCCCTCACGTCCGGAAAGACGTTAAACTATATAATCATCAAAAGTCCAGCATGACATTAAAACTGCACAATCCCCCTTTCGTCCAATATGACGTTAAACTATATTGTCCCCTTCGTCTTAACTACATGACGCTAAACTGTACAGAAAGTCCCTTTTTTATGTCCTACATGACATTAAACTGTACATCGTTAAGGTTGTTATTACCTCTTGTTTCTCACACCGAGTATGACTCACGTGAGCTTAGAGCGAACATCAACCATAACACTCCCTTTGGGCCACTAACCATGTGTAAGTCCCAACAACATTTTTTTTTTTAGATCATTGTCCACAAGAACAACTTGATCATTAATTCATTCCTTAATTGAACTACACAGACTTTGATCCTTGCCCTCTGGGCTGGGTATGTAGGCAACCTCCCAAAGGTTCAAGCCCAAAAACAATCTTTTCACATTGGTTCACCACAATCTCATATGATGATGATTTGTGAAACCACCCTTGGAATCAATATCTTTACATTGATTCACTTTCGTCCTGCATGACGTTAAACTACATTTCAAGAACTACGTATGGCTTGATTCTCATTCTTATGAGATACGTAGTGAAGTCCAAGTTTCAATTCAGGACCCAGCCACAACATGATTATGGTTTTCATTGACCTATGTATCTCTATATACATTGGAAAATACCCATCTTTATGTATTATAATCCTAACCTTAAATATTTTCAGATCTTCATAACCCTTTTCATGACTTCTAGTCACAAAAATGTCAAACTTCTGAGAATTCTTTTGCCTGACTATGCAGCATGTGCCCATAGGTGGCCTTGCATAAACAGTCCACATAAAATATTTGTCAGCCAAGAGATGCTATTTATTTGACCATGCAGCCAATGCCCATAGGTGGCCCTGCATGTTTTCAACCCCCTAACGGGTTTGTTAAATAATAGTAACTTCATTCTTGGGAAGAATGCCTCTTTTGTCCTTATTTGTCTTAAACGACAGTATGTAGGGATCCGCAAAAATAGCCATCCTTAACGTATTTGTCCCATATCCTTTTTCATGATCTAAAAGTATTCAAGTCTATGGTTTATTCTTCTTCCCTACGTTTGGGTCAGACCTTCGTAGGAGTGATATTCATCCTGTTCTTTGATATTCTTGTTTGGAAATATCTTCTCCATATTCAAGTACCTCTTTCCATACAACAAACTCTATGCTTTAGAAAATTTGAATCTCCATAAACTTTCACTGGCTTTTAGCACTAGGAAAGTAAATTTCTGGGAGTTCTTTTGCCTGACTATGCAGCACGTGCCCATAGGTGGCCTTGCATAAACAGTCCACATAACAGACTTGTCAGCCAAAAGATGCTATTTTATTTGACTATGCAGCCAATGCCCATAGGTGGCCCTGCATATTTCAAACCCCTAACGGGTTTTGTTAAATAATAGTAACTTCATTCTTGAAAACTACTTCTTCTAATGCTATTTAGCTCTTTTTCATATCATTCCTCATATTCAAATATTCTTAAGCCATAGTTTACATTTTTTCCCTCATACTTGAGTATGGTAAATATGTTTTTAGATAAATTGTCAAGTAATTGAATCCATTTTAATCCATTTTCGGTCAAAGCTATTTCGACCTTAAACATTAGCCCCTTTATGTCTGGCTTGCATGACTTTAAACTGCCCACACAAAAGACAGAGGAACTATGAATAAAAGTCAAGTTCCAGCTCACTAAATATACATTTTTTGTATGATTTAGGTAATATTGAGCAGTTAAAAGGTTCAAAGTTTGTAGGGTTATTTGTAATAATTCTAGTAAAAATCAAACTATGCTTACTAAGCCCATTGGCTTAAGTAAATTTGAAGCAGGTAATGAAAGAATGCAAGTACAAATGATTGAAGACAAAAGTGCTTTTCATTGATACACAAGAGATAGAAGGACATCCACAGACTGGAGTCTCTTCTTTTTTTTTCAAGAATTACAAGAGGCTTTCAAAATAACACTTCATTTGATTTGCGTCATCCCGAGCTTCATCAGCAACCACATGGAATTCATTCATTCAACTGGATACAATAGGAGATGTAGTGATACTAGCTCTTCTTGGAACAATTGTAAAAGGATGTTCTTGAGTGCGGTTTGAGAAAATTTTCTTCTAATCAAACAGTGACTCTATTTCTATCCAAGAGACTTGGAAGATGGATACATGGATTTGAGAATGGAGCATTGGAAGTAAAGAGCCATTTGGAGAGAGTACTCTTTTCAGATATTGCTCTAATACCATGTTTGTCTTCTCTCCACCAACCGGTAGTGGAAAACATTTCAGCCCATGGGTTTTCCATTTTCATATCTGCAAGGAAATGGCATAGAGGAAGAACTTGATAGTTCACACCATTGTTGTTGCTCTTAATGCACAGCATAACCGAAATAGAGGAATAGCAGCGCAGCTGCATCTCAGGTGTATAATTGTTTGCATTTGGAACATTGACTCCTTGCAGATGACCATGACCACACAGAAGCAGATGGATGCTCTGTGGAAAAATAGGATGATATTTCTTCAAGTACTTAGCCAAATCTGGGAGAGTGCTGTCGCAGATATCATAATAATCATGGCCAATAATGTTCATCATGTCATCAATCCGCTTGCTAGCCAGTTCATCAGTCGTTCCAATTCCCTTGGGAACCATTGAATCTGCACAAAAGTTGAACAAATTAAATTCTTAAATGGGTTTATTTTTTCATAAAATTTGTGAAAGAATTCGAGAAAAATGGATAAGGCATTAAGGCGCGCAAGTATGGAGATGTCGCGCAAGTGTCTTGTGTACCGCGCTAGTTTTTGACGCGCAAGTATAAACCGCGCAAGTACAAATACCTTTACAGTGGCGCGACATCGAGGAAAACCCTAGAAAACAGAGCAACTTGCACGGTCAAAGTGACCTGCGCGGCGAGAGCTCGAGAAGGGATGATGTCCGGAAATCCGGATACTTGTATGGAGGTGAGGCCGTATATTTATAGGCCAGGGGGCCTATCTGCGCGCCGCATCCAGAGCGCTCAATGCCTGCGCGACGAAGACTTGCGCGCCGACTTCTGTGCACTGAAGACTTGCGCGCCCCCCCTTTTCCTTTTGAGGAATTCAATTTCCTCAGAGTCAAATCCTCATTTCTCTCCGGATCCAACTCTGAGGGGGGACTTTTGTTGACGCTCCTTTCGTCACAGAATCTAAAAATCGGAAAAGGGGAATATCTGAGTCCAATGTGATTCATCCTTTGAAGAAACATCAAAAATCGACAAAGGGATGCACAAGGAGAACATTGCCCATATATCGCGCAAGTTCCCTCTTGGTCGCGCAAGTACACTTGCGCGCCGCCTCAATACTTGCGCGACTCCTCATGTTCGTGCAAGGGAATTATGCGACATATGTGGTAACCGCCTGGTAACCGCCCAGTAACCGCCCGGGGTCTTCTTTTACCTATAAATAGACCCTGTGGGCCCCCCATTCAAAAGGATCTCTTCCCAGAAACTCGGATCAAAGCTCCCGACGCTCAAGTCTCTTCTCAAAGCTTCCTGAACACTTCTAAGGTAATTTCTTACCTAGAATGGAAGATCTAAAGAGAAGAAGGAAGGCCCAAGTGTTGACACTTATCAAACACTTGCGCGCCAACTTAATTCCTTCAATATAACTTACGCGTCCCTTCTCTGGAAGAACCTCAAGAGGATGGGAAAGGGTTTAATAAAGAGTCGCTCAAATAATTCAACTCTGGTTGAAAATCGCGCAAGTATCCCTCATGTCGCGCAAGTATACTTGCGCGACCAATACTTGCGCGCCGCCGTAGGACTTGCGCGACCTTCAATACTTGCGCGCCCCTATCTTTTTGGGTGCCCATATTGCCCTTTTTCACCCCTCTTAAGCCATTTCACCCTTCCTATTCATGATTCAGTCTTCAAGATACTCTTCAAAGCCATTTTATGGCATGATTTCTTGATTTGACATCCTTATCTGAAAGGAATTCTGTGAAATATCTCTCAAAACATAGTGATTTAAACATCTTTATGTCACCAAAGATTGAGAGTTCATTCATTCAACCTCATCCTTTAAGATGAGAGAATCCTAACCTGGGTTTCCTTTTCAGGAATAATCCCCAGTTATAAAACCTTTGATTTGGGCATCTTCCTTAAGAATAAGCCCCAATCAAAGTCCTTTAATCTTGGGCATCCTCCTTAGGAGTAAGCCCCAAACCTTAATCCCTAACCTGGGTCTCCTTTTCAGGAATAAGACTCAGTCATAACCTTGGGCTTCCTTTTCAGGAGTAAGCCCCAAGTCCCCTAACCTAGGCTTCCTTCTCAGGAATAAGTCCTAGTCATAAATCTTGGGCATCTTCCTTAAGAATAAGCCCCAATCAAAGTCCTTTAAACTTGGGCATCCTCCTTAGGAGTAAGCCCCAAACCTTAATCCCTAACCTGGGTCTCCTTTTCAGGAATAAGACTCAGTCATAACCTTGGGCTTCCTTTTCAGGAGTAAGCCCCAAGTCCCCTAACCTAGGCTTCCTTCTCAGGAATAAGTCCTAGTCATAAATCTTGGGCATCTTCCTTAAGAATAAGCCCCAATCAAAGTCCTTTAAACTTGGGCATCCTCCTCAAAGAGTAAGCCCCAAACCTTAATCCCTAACCTGGGTCTCCTTTTCAGGAATAAGACTCAGTCATAACCTTGGGCTTCCTTTTCAGGAGTAAGCCCCAAGTCCCCTAAACCTAGGATTCCTTCTCAGGAATAAGTCCTAGTCATAAATCTTGGGCATCTTTCTTAAGAGTAAGCCCCAAGACTCTTAAAATTTCTCTTAACCAGTCATAAATTTCCTTTGATTTGGGTTTCCTTTTCAGGAATAAAACCCAATCATAAGTCCCCTCCTAAATTGGGCATCCTCCTTAGGAGTAAGCCCCAAGATTAGAGTATTCAAATCTCTATGAAGCACATATAACTTTGTGGACCCTGTTCATGGATTTTCTTCCTAAAAGTAAATCCTAAACCTTCATCTATCTGGGCAGTCATCCATACATAAGCCCCAAACAAAATTCTTATGATTGCATCCTTCATGGCACAATTGTCTAAATTTTACCAATACCTCTTGTTTCTCACACCGAGCATTTCTCACGTGAGCTTAGAGTGTAAAAGTAATTATGACATTCATCTTTGAGCCATCAATCATAAAACATCATATCCCATTCCTCGAACTACGTGGGTTCTGATTCCTTTTTCAAAACAAAGGATACGTAAGTAGCCCATTCATGGGTTCGATCCCAACATTGAAATAATCTCTGTCCTTCTGAATGACGATAAACTTCAAGTGCCCCACTGAGTGGCTTTAAAACCAGCCTGGTCATCAAAATGACCAAGAGACTTTTATATAAATGTTTTGAAGGATACCATTGACCAAGAATCTCTAAACAAATATAGATGATTCTATATTGATGAAGAACCTCGAATACATATAAAAGATTCTCTAAATTTCTTGCATATTTAATCATTGATTGTTAAAACTAAAGGAAAGCTCATTTTATACTTGGTAATGTAATAAGGATTCACGAACTTAACTTAAATCTATAAAGAGAGTCCCGGAGTAGACAATAATTCCCCTCAAAAAGGTGTGATGAGTCCGACCTCCCATCCTCTCGACCAATGCAAATTCCTAAGCCTCATTAGCCCACAAGCTAATGAGCGCCTGCCTTTGGAAAGTAGGTCCAAACGGATGTGGAATCATTGGATGTTTCCGGTTCTACGAACAAACCCGTTAGAAACCGATCGGAACGTTTGAATCTCCCGTCCAGGAGGTCATCCCCGGATTCCGTGCGAAACAGCGTTTTCAGCCTAACAGGCTTTGTGCCTCCTTTCCTGGGCATTTTAAAGTCCCGCCGTCAAGACTATCATCACTGATGTTTTAGGTCGAACAGATTTGACCAAATTTGGGGGGGAAAGGGCCCCAATGGGGTTTGGATGATTAAAAGATGTCTCAATACTCTTCAGAAGCAGGTGGGGGAAAACATGTTTAAATTTTAATGACATCCAGGGAATGTCTTAAGGCATGGGAGCCTCATCGTCGTACTGAGGTAGGAGGAACATCGCCTAAGGAAATCTTGCCTTTGGTAGACGGGCCAGGGGCGATCAATATGCAGATCCACTGAAGGCAAGGTATGCATAGTCATGAAAAGGTGTCCCTAAGTCAATGACTCTCCATTTCTGATGGCCATAGGACTTAATGATATTCCGGATTATGGAAACCACCATGGGTGGCTTGAAAAATTATGAAAACTACCAGGGGTGGCTCACAAGGGGAGTGTGACATCTGAAGGGGTTTTGGGAACATCCGTACTAATCAGGAGCGTGGTCAAGAGACCAGTTCCATACGCATTTAGTTAGCGTAAGGGATGGTTGAGGCTTGGTGCAGTTTAAAGTCATGCAGTTGGGACATCATTTAAAATGGAACAACTTCTCCTGGTCCTCATTAATCTTTTCAAAGACGTTCCACCATATTCAGGAAGGATTTGGGAAAGAGGTTGGTAAAGTGTAGCTCAGAGGGTTTCTGATTCTCGAGATAGACATGGGGGCTCAGGGGCCAAGAGGCATATAGAGAGAAGCATATCCTAAGGAAATATTGCCTTTGGTAGAAGGTCCAGGGGCTATCAATATGCAGAGCCGCTGAGGGAATTGTATTCATAGTCATGAAAAGGTGTCCTTCGATCAATGGTTGTATTCCCCCGATAGCCGAGCAACTTCAGGGAAGTTGAGATTTGGGACCACCAGGGGTGGCTTGGTTCGTCTTTCTCTGAGTGCAGAGTATTGTTTATGATGAGAGGGTGCTTGGATATAGGGGAAACATCTAGACTAAACTTGCTGAGAATGGGTGAAGTAATCCCTTATCACACGGGTGTGAGACGGTGACTTGTGCCAGTCTGACCCGTGCACTGAAGGACAGAGAAAAGCCTCTGTTCCTTACTGAACCTGTGGCGGGTTTGACCGTGCAGCTTAGCGTCATTCAGTAAGGAAGAAGAGCATTATTAAAGGATGTTGTGTAGTTTAACGTCATGCAATGAGGACAAGGGGAATTTTTCTTTCCTTTTCCAATGCTGTGTAGTTTAACGTCGTGCAGTAAGGACGATTGATCGTGCAGTTTAATGTCGTGTGGTAAGGAAGTAGTTAAAAACTCCGCTCCTAATTAGGATGTAACTGGGCCCGAGTATCCTAGAATGTCCAAGACGTGGAGGGGGTTTGATGGTGTAAATCAGCGTTCTGTGGATTCTTGGATCAGGAGAGATGATATGGGGGCTTGGAGGCCGGTAGGCGTACGGAGCTAGGAAGAGTGTCGCCCGAGGAAATCTTGCCTTTGGTGGACGAGCCAGGGGATATCATTATGCATAGCCGCTAAGGGAATGGTATGCATAGTCGTACAAATGTGTCCCCGGGTCGATGACTTTCCACTTCCAATGGCCATGAATGGTTATAAATATCCAAAATTATCTGGTCCATAAAGTCTGTCATTGGGAAAGGAAACGCCTGAACATGTTGGGCCTACTCATCCCTGGTTGCTATTAAAGAATAGAGAGATACTTGTGCTGATTTACTTTGTGCGTGGGGGTGTACCTTTACTCCATGCAGTTTAACATCGTGTGGTAAGGACGAGGTACTCCTAGTTTAGTGGTCATAGAGCTCGGACCACTGAGTGACTATTTCTGCGGTCACTCAAAGGATAACTGTGTCAACATGTTCTGATATACTTGGAACAGGGTGGGGGATGAAGGATGTAAACTGTAACTTTGAGTTTTCCCGGATCAGGAGGTGTGGTGTGGGGGATATGAGGCTGGTAAGCGTACGGAGCTAGGAAGCATATCGCCCGAGGAAATCTTGCCTTTGATGGACGACCCAGGGGCTATCATTATGCAGACCCGATGAAGGCATGGTATGCATAGTCGTACAAAGTTGTCCCTGGTTCGATGACTTTCCACTTCCAATGGCAATGAATGGTTATGAGGATCTGCAGTTGCTCATAGTGCAGAGTTCGGCATGTGGGGATAATGGTGTTCAGGTATACAAGATATATATTCACCACAATTGTCCGTTGAGTCAAAGTAGCCTAGTCCTGGCTTGATGTTCATTGATGCAGGTCACTATGTGAACCACCGGCGGACATATAGGCTACCCAGATAGGGATACCCTGGGAAGACTTGGATGTGAAAAAGGGAATGAACTTGTAAACCACTTCGCCATAAACTTCTGGATCAGGAGGTATGGTATGGGGGCTCTGAGGCTGGTAAGCGTACAGAGCTAAGAAGAGTGTCGCCTGTGGAAATCTTGCCTTTGGTAGATGAACTAGGGGATATCATTATGCAGATCCGCTGAGGGCATGGTATGCATAGTCATGAAAAGGTGTCCATTGGTCGATGATTTTCCACTTCCAATGTCCATGAGTGGTAATGAAGATCCATAATTATCCGGGTCATGGAGTCTGATGTATGGAGAGGATGCATCCACTTGTGCAAGGAGTATCTCCATCTCGTATAGCCATGTGTCTTGGGTGGGTCGCGACAAAGTCTGTGCAGTTATTTGTCATCCGGTAAAGACGATGTCCGTGCAGTTTATCGTCATGCGGTAAAGATGAAGTCTGTGCAGTTTATCGTCATGCGGTAAGGACGAAGTATACACCCTGTGCAGGACTGGTCCGTACATGGGGGAAGGGGGCATTCTTAACATTATTTTCTGTGTAGTTTAATGTTGTGCAGTGAGGATGAAAAAATACACCTCGTGCAGGTCTAGCCCATACACAAGGAAAAGGGAGCATTTTTAAATCTTTCTATTCGTGCAGTTTTACATCGTGCGGTAAGGACGAGGTGTATATCCTGTGCCGATCTGGTCCATACACGGGGGGAAAGGTAATTTTTATCTTTTATTCAGGGGGTTGGGCCAGGATGGGGAACCCTGGCGTCACTACGCATCGTGTGAGGGCAGGAATCAACCCGCACATAGTTCTCTGGAAGAAGTACACCCCGTGCAGGGCTGTTCCATACACAGGGGAAGAGGACATTGTCTAACTTTAATTTTATTTCATTTAGAGGTGGTTGGACCAGGACGTGGAATCATGTCATCACTACGTATCCTGCAAGGGCGGGAATCAAGCCGTATGTAGTTCTTTGAAATAAGTACACCCCGTGCAGGGCTAGTCCATACACAGGTAAAGGGGCATTGTTAAAACTCTTTGTTCATGCAGTTTAACGTCATGCGGTGAGGGTGAGGGATAAACCTCATGCAGTTCTAGTCTATACACGGGGGGGAAGAAGGAACTTTTAACTTTTATTCAGGGGGATGGGCCAAGATAGGGGATACTGGTGTTGCTACGTATCATGCGAGGGAAGGAATCAAGCCGTACATAGTTCTCTGAAATTGGTGCAGTTTAACATCATGCGGTGAGGACGAGGTCCATACAGCTTAACATCATGTGGTTAGGACGAGGGGTATTATTAGATTCCATGCAGTTTAACATCATGTGGTGAGGACGTACTCCATACAGTTTAACGTCATGCGGTGAGGACGTGATACTCCCAATTTAAGGTCATAGAGTTTGGACCGTTGGGTGCTTGGCAGTTTAATGTCATGCAGCCTGGACGAACTCCATACAATTTAACGCCGGGAAGTAAGGACGTAGGTGACCCGATGTGAACGGAAAAGGGGGGTCTGCACAGTTTAACGTCGTGTGGTGAGGATGACTTCCATGCAGTTTAATGTCGTGCGGTAAAGATGTCTTCCATGTAATTTAACGTTGTGCGGTAAAGACGACTTCCACTTTAGGTTTTTATGCGAAATACTTCTTTATAAATCTCGCATTTGTAGGAGCGGCTGTAAATTGTTAGTCTATAGAGATCAGGGTATATGCTCCATTGGAGAAGGCCTTGTGTACAACGTATGGTCCCTCACATTTGGGATCCAACTTTGGAGGATTATTCCTGGGTATCATTGGGGTCTGGAGGACCAATACCAATTCTCCATCCAAGAAAGACCGATGATGAACCTTTTTGTTGAAGGCTTGTGCAGTCCGATTCTGGTAGACTTCCAGATGGTGCAAAGTGTGTAGCTGCTTTTTGTATAGCTGTTCCAATTCACCTAGCTGCTTTTCTGACAGCTCATCATGAGAAAATTGATCCCAGATGGTAACACGGAGTGAGGGAAGTTGGAGTTCAATGGGCAGGACCGCCTCTATGTCGTATACCAATGAGTACGGGGTGGCCCGAGTAGCTGTGCAGATTGTGGTTCGATAGGCCCACAATGCATGGAAAAGTTTATTCGGAAATGACTTCTTGTATTTGTCCACCATTTTCTGGAGAATATTGGACAGGGTCTTGTTGAAAGCCTCTATCTGTCTGTTGGCCATTGCATGGTAGCAGGATGAGTGGTTTGCCTTGATAGCATACTCACGGTATAGTTTCTCCAATTCAGCAGAGCAGAAGTTGGTGTCGTTGTCCATCAGTATGGTATGAGGGACACCAAATCTGGTGATGATATTGGTATTCACAAAGCTGACAATATTTCTCGCCCCGACTTCCATGAAGGGTATAGCTTCTGCTCATTTGGATAAGAAGTCGGTTGTTGTGAGGATATACTTTAATTGTTTGGTCGTGGCAGGATGATATGGTCCCCCGACGTCCATCCCCCAGATGGGAAATGGCCAGGAGTACTTGGCTTGGTGAAGTAACTTTGGGGGTTGGTGTATGAAGTTGGCATGAATTTGGCATGAGTGGCATCTTGCGGTAAAATGCTCGCAGTCTCGTGCCACTGTGGTCCAGTAGTACCCAAGCCTTCGAACCTGATGGGAAAGCATGGTCCCTAGTTGATGTGCTCCACATGCCCCTGCATGTACTTCATTCATTACGGTGGTGGTTTATTCTCCATCGATTCATCTAAGGAGCACTCCATCGAGGCCTCGTTTGTAGAGGACCTCTTGCTGACCCGTGATGCCATATAGGACAAAGTTGATTTCCCACCTCCGTATTTTCTCTCGTTCATCCCTGTCTGATGGTAGTTCTCCCCGTTAAAGTTAGTTTTCAATGGGGGTCATCCAGCCGGTGGTAAGAGCATATGGCTCAGAGACAGGACTAACTTCATGGATTTCTCCCCTCTTGGTCTGAACAAATGTCAATACCACTCGACGGTGAGCAATACTGATGACCGTTTCATCCCGGTCTGGGTTATCTAGGGTCGTGGCCGCATTGGATAATGTGTCAGCATGAGCATTCTCAGACTGGGGAATATAGTTCAATGTTGTTTCTATGGATAATTCCACCATTAACCCTCAGACATGGTCAAATAGGTGGATCAACTCCTCCTTTTTAATAGCATATTCACCATTGAATTGTTTGATGACCAGTTCTGAGTCACCTTTTACCTTAAGGTGTTGTACTTGTGCCTGTAGTGCAAGTTCCAGGCCTGCAATGAGGGCTTGATATTCTGCTTCATTGTTGGTACATCCCTCTAACAGGAGGAAGGAATATGGCAAGACTGCCTTTTCTGGGGACACGAGTATTATCCCCAAACCCACTTTGTTGAATCTGGGATCCTCCATCCTCCTCCTGGATGGGATTTGGGATGCGCCATCGAAGTACATTTCCCATGCTCAGAACTCCTCTCGAGCCGAGAAGATGTCTTCATCAGGTAGCTCGGCGTCCGGTGCAGTGGTCCCTACAAAGGGTGATCTGCCAGAAAGTCTACTAATGCCTGACATTTTATGGCTTTTTGAGGCACAAACCGGATGTCAAACTGTTGCAGGATGACTACCCATCGGGATAGGCGTCCGGTTAGCATTGGGCAGATGAGGATGTACTTGATCGGGTTACTCCGCGAGATCAAATGGACTTCATGATGCTGCAGATAATGTTGCAACTTTTGAACTATGAAGACCAAGGCCAAATAGTTCTTCTCGATATTTGAGTATCGAGTCTTAGCATCAATCATTTTTCTGTTGAGGTAATAGAGACTGTTTTCAATGCCCGCGTCATTCTTTTCTACGAGGAAGGCTCCCAGTGATTGCTCTAAGGCTATCACATACAAGATGAGAGGTCTTCCTTCAACCGGGGGCATGAGCACCGGTGGGCTTAAGAGATACTTCTTCAAGTTGTCGAACGCCTCTTGGAAGTCATCCGTCCATTGGTACGTGACCCCCATCTTCATTAACCTGGTGGAGGGAAAACCTTTGCCTTCCAGGTTGGCTATGAACCACCTGATATAGGCTAGGTGTCCTTGGAATCCCCTCAACTCTGTGAGATTTCACGGAGGTGGTAGGCTGAGAATAGCCTTTGTCTTCTCAGGGTCAACTTCATTGCCACAATGGCGTACGATGAAGCTAAGGAATTTCCCTGAGGTATCCCCAAAGGCGCATTTCAAGGGGTTCATCTTTACACTATGTTGTCGGAGCTTGTTGAAGTTGGTATCAAGGTTCGACAGGTGATCCGAGCACTATCTGGACTTGACCACTAGGTCATCCACATATCATTCAATGAATTTCCCAAGGAACGGTTTGAAGATCTGATGCATGGAACGCTGATATGTGGAGCCAGCGTTCTTGAGACCAAAGGTCATGACCCTATAACAAAATACCCCTTGAGGGGCCCTGAATGCAGTGGATTCTTCATCTTCTTAGGCCATACCGATTTGGTTATAGTTGGAATATCCGTCCATGAAGGACAGATCCTCATACTCGGCCGTTGCATCGATTAACAACTAGGTGATTGGAACTGGGAAGTCATCTTTTGGGAAATGCCGATTGAGATCTCTGAAATTGATGCAGACGAATATTTGTCCGTTCGTTTTCTTGACAGGGATGATGTTGGCCAACCAAATGGGGTACTGTACCTCCCGAATGAATCCTGCTTTAATGAGCTTATCGACTTCATCCTCTATTTTGGTGGCATGTGAGGGATGCGTTCTTCTGGCGGCCTGTTTATAGCCCAAGTGGTCTTCTGGAAGACCAAGGTGATGTGTCTCCACTTCGGGATTGATTCATATGATTTCTGTATAAATCTAGGAAAAAACATCCTGATGTTGCTTCAGGAAGTAGGTATATACCTCGTGCTCTTCGGGGGCCATAGCTGCACTAATGTGAGTAGGCCTCAGATCTTCCTTGGTACCCAGGTTTATTCCCCTGAGTTCATCCACCATGGTGGAGATACCCTCCTCAAATGCGGGAGGTGCGTCCCGGAGATCATCCTCTTCTTCTCCCAACTCCTCATCTTCTTTATCCGATGAGGAGAGAGCTCCTGACACGGGTTCTTAGGGGTTTGAGGGAGATGCATCATGGGTATCCCCGCTTGATTATTCGTCCCCAAATCGATGGTTGGTGGACGTTATCGCATTGTAGTGTTGGGACATCGTGGCTAAATTCATGAGGAAATTCGTGTGCATGTCCGTACTTGAACTCCTACTCCCATCGTGGTTGATGGGCAGGACATAATCTCCACCAAGCTGCCTGAGGGGGTCATCAGGAACCATCTCCAGGCCATTTGGAGTGGGGATCCAGTCGACACCATTGACCAAAGGCTTCTTTTTCTTTTGCTCATAGAACACGGATTCAATTTAATGTGACTCAGAGTGCTCGAAAGTGGCCCTTTCGGCATGAAATTTTTCACTTTTTCTATTGAGGTAGTACTTGATACACTGGTGGTAGGATGAAGGAACGAACATGTGCTTATGGAGCCACGGCCTTCCCAGGAGGGCATTGAATGTTGTTCTCTTCTGGACCACCAAGAATTCCGTGTAGGCTACCAGGTCACCAAAATGGGTCTTTAGCTTAATTTGTCCCATTGTATTCTTTCTCGTTCCTGTCGTAGCCCAATAGAGTTGTGTCCAAGGTAATTAGGTCATCCTCATTGTAGACCAACTTTCGGAGTGTCCGTAGAGGAAGAAGGTTAACTCTGGAGCCATTGTCTATAAGGACTTTCCAGATCTAATTACCATTCAGTGTTCCAGACACATATATTGGTATTATGTGTCCTTGAAAGATGGAATCTTCATCCCGATCGGTGAAGGAAATCCCCATATTGCATTCAGCCAGTTCAGTCTCCGTATGGTAGATTTCGGTGGCAGCTACCTCAGCTTGAAACTCCTGGGGGCAGATCAAAGCACTTATAAGCACCTCCCTGAGGTCTGCTGATAGACTCAGGGCATCCAGTATGGACATCTTAGCTGGTACCAATGCCAGCTGCTTAAGGATATCGTATTTTTTCTCAAGAGGTCGATGCTTCTCCATTGGCGGGAGAGCCTTGGAGGGTGCTTTAGGGGCTGGAGCATTTGACGAGGAGGGACTGGTCGTGGGGTCGGATATCGATGGCACTCCCATGTTTTGAGGAATTGGTCTGGCCGGTCTGTTTTTGCACACTAGGAAGCAAGACACTTGTTCCTCCTCTGATGGGTATCGCAGAACAACAGGGCCAGAGTGGCTTCTTGTGGAGGTGGAGGGGCATTCTTTCTCCTGATGAGTCCATTGAAGGGATCTCCCACGGGTTTCCATGATATAAACGGTTTGGGATGGGGTCCAACTATAGGGTTGGTTTCGTTCGTGGCTGCGCCTCCCCTAGTATCCCTACCTCTGTGATTCCTCCTCCCGGCTCCTCATGCAGGGAACTCGAGTTCGTAACCATACCCTTCGTCAGGGAATGATTCCATAAGATGGATGAATTTAATAGAACCAAATACTGGCTCTTCATCCTCTGATGGGTCAACCCGGTCGATTGTCCCTGATGGTGCCGTTTGGTGGGTCAGTGCTCGTGGTGCCAAATTCGAGGGCATAAAATCTTCAAGGGTCAGGACTAACTTTGGCCCTGTTGCAGACTACTCCTCTTGCGATTGTTTCCACCTTCTTCATTTACACCCAGATCACCGGCTCGTGGAGGGTTGTGAGGTTGATATTGTTGGCTCTGCGGCTTCAGGGGTTGTTGGTGGCAACGCTGGCTGCTGTAGTGGAGCTCGGAGTATGCCCTGGGCTCAGTTGATAGTCTTCCCAGTCATCCAGTTGTCAAATTTCTGCCCCTACTTGCTGGTGAATTTCTGCCACTCCTCCTCATTGTCGGAGTCGGTGGTAGAGATACATGCCACATGTGCGAGGGGTGGCCCCATCTCGACCTGTCCAGAGTCTACCATCCTCTGCAAGAGGTCATTGAAGATGAAGCATTCTCGGATACTGTGCCCTAACATCCGATGGTAGGGGCAGTAATCTGGCCTGTCATCGCGGCCAACCACTACAGGTTCCGTCGGCTCCGAAAGGCGGAGAAAGTTGTAGTTCATTGTGGCAATGAAGTATCTGCATACTTGATCATCTCGTAACGAGTATAATTTTTGTCTTTGTTCTTAAAACTAGTTCCGCTTCGGTCCTCGTTGATCGTCCCATTTAGGGGGAGGCGGCCACTAATATACAGGAGGCCCTTGACAATTTGGTGGACCCCTGAGCGGGGGAGCGGGCACAGGGGCCGGCTTGAGTGTGACAGCAGACGCTTCAGCTCTAGAGGATCTTTTTGCAGGAGCCTACGAGGCTATTCGTGACTTTGAATTACTCCATTGTAGGGAGTCCTCGATTCTCTAGGCAATGACCGAGGGATGGCGGAAGCCAGTGGTGCACTCCACTGGTATGAGCGGTGTTCGTAGCTCATCTCGAAGATTATTGACGCATATGGCTAGGTTCTCATCTTGAGGCATTGTCATTTTCATGAAATAGGTAAGACCTTTCCATCTGGCGATGAAATCTGAGACCCTATCATTATCCCTATGCTTGCAGTTCATGAGATCGTTGACCATTGTCTTAGGCATCGTTGAGCTGAAGTGGAATAGGAACTACTGCCGAAGGTCTTCCCAACTTTTTATTGACTGGGCTGGCAGACTCATATACCAAATGAAGGAAGATCCTTGCAAGGACCGTACGAAGCATCTGAGTTTCACTGCTTCTTGTTACTCAGGAGTTCCCATCATATGGTCACAATAGGATTCGTATTGCATCATGTTTTGTTCCGGATCGCCTGATCCATTGAAGATAAAGAATACAGGGCTCCCAAAATTGGGTGGAGGCGTTGTGTTGCTCACCCAATCTGGGTAGGGTTTCTGCTCTGGCTGTATCGGAGCACGTAAACATTCAATCGTTTCCAATCGAGATGTTAGTGCCTCGATGGTGTTGGTGAGACCCTCGTTTACATCCTGTCGGGCCCGGTCATGGGCAGGCGTAGCCCGAGGCATTGCCTAAGGATCCGGATTAGCCGGCACCAGGTGTGTATGTGCCATTTGTGGCACCTTCGGAGGGTTCAGGTTTACTCGCTCCAGTTGCTTCCTGAGTGGAGGGAAGTCTTGGTACTCACCTGGATCTACGTTAAGTAGTTGGATGGGTCGGGCGCCTCGTTGGATGGGAGCCCTGACCGTGTTTCGTTTGTCGGGGAAAACCTTAGCCTTTGTGGTGCACCTGCTGGGAGTGCATGATGCGGTTCTCCCGGGGATGCGCTTTCAATAAGGCAGTTCCTCTAGAGTAGTTCGGCGTTAAGACACTGCAATTCTTTCATCTCCTCTTCCTATTGAGTGAATCTCTCATCAAGCATGAGTGGATTGTTTCATATCGCAGGGCGGAGAATATTTCATCCTCCAAATGGGAAGAGGATCTCCCGCGTCTTCTGCTGGCCTTCCCTTTTGTGTCCTGGGATTGCCTTCAGACTTCTTGATGAAGGATGACGCGGAGAGTTCTTTGATGCGACCTTACGGTGCACCTTCCTCTTAGAGGGGGTGATGATTCCAATGATGGGATAGGACGGGAACCTCCTCTTCTGATTTTCCTCCCTAGATGAGAGAACACTGACCCTCATGGGGGGGGGGGGTTGTTGCGGGGGTAATAATGCCCCCAGCCCTGAGGGATGGGGTTGGCTCAGTTCCTTGGACATTGAGTCACTTCCTGGTTTTATTGGTCTTACAGGGGAATTTGTTGTTAAAAATTCCCCCAGCCCTGTAGGCTGGGGTTGACCCTGGATTGGGGCAGTGGCTGCTGCTATCGCGACCTTCCTGATCTTGTGTGCCCCAATTCGGGGGTGAACTGGAATTGGTGCCAAGTTATTATGTGAATCAATCCCTTCAAGGGAGGCATTAAAAGATCACTGATTGACCTCTCTTAGGCGAGAGGCCTGTTGTATGCTCTCGGTGGCCTGATTCAGGAGTTCTTGAATGTCTAGTTCCCATCGGACTGGACGCTTCTGGGACTTACTCAAGGCCTGACTCTGCTGGGTGTGTTGCCTTTCCTGAACAGGGAGACCACTCGTTTTCCGTCTTGACGTGACGACGTTGCAAGACACCATGCCAAACGGGTTCTTCTATGAGGGGAGCAAAGTGAAATCAAGAGCTCAATGTTCTCCATATCCCCTGATATGGACTGCCGTAGGAGCGTCATCGATGAGGCGGCGCAGCTGGTGCAGCGCACGGAGGCAGGCTACCTCCATGTTTCCATTTCGCCTCTCAGGTCGTTGTTTCTGTGCTGAAGGAAGAGATTCCAGGTTGATGTGATGCAGTAGGTCTCCTATCATCTTGACGTGGTCTACATACCTGTCGTAGGGCAGGAAGCTTGATTTCAGTCGGTGGAGGGATGTCCATATATTATGGCAAATGTCGTGAATGCATTCTTCTAACAACTCTCTGGGTATGTCGAACTGAGGGGTGGTCGTGGGCCAAAACATAACTGGTATATCATCCCTTTCCAGTTGTTTCCTTAGGTTCAACATATCGGCATACTCCTCCGCTAGTGACTCGTCTACCTGGTCAGCCCAACTGAGACGCTCGCTGTCAGTGTAGTCAGAGGTAGTGGGACCGGTAGGTGCTGAATCATTATGTGGGCGATTCCGAGGTGGTTCAGAGGATGAACGTGGCCCCAGACCATCTCCGGATTGCAGAAGGATGTCGTCGGTGACTAACTGGGAATCTGACAGGCTTGATACTGTCCTTCTGAGTGCCTAAGAATACGAGGACTTTCGGTGCTTGATTCATCAGGAGGAGGACCTTCTTGTCGATACGATATGTCATCTCGGGGAGGACCTCCGCAATGGTGTCCATAATGGAGAGGACTACCATTACTATTTGAATCTTCACTGCATAGAGGAATTTTGCAGTGCACACCCTGGGGAGGACCTCCAAGGCGTTTCGCCACAAGGGGAGGACCTTCTGGCTATGTAGCGTCGTTACGGGGAGGACCTTCGCAACAACTTCCATCATGGTGAGGATGACCATCATGGCTTGATGAACATCTTGACTTTTAGTAGGGATATATTCATGCTCTGGAGCATCCACCGTGATGGATGGGTGTCCCCCAGTTGGAACGAGTGAAGTTGCTCGATCCGGTTGCCCTTGCGTTGCGGAATATTGCCGGCGACCCTCCTGGGTAGGAGCAGGGATGCAGATCATCTCTGAGGCGACTATCTCGTCTCTTAGATGAGTCTCCTCAATTAGGGAGATGGGCTCACATGTCCGAGTCCTTGTTGTTGTCGTTGATGAAATTACATGTTGGAAAGTCTTCAAGATATGTTCTGGGATCGATACCTGCTCCTCCATCATTTCCAGGATATGAAAAGAGACATATTTGGTAGGAATGGGTATGAAGGCCTATTCCAGTAGCGGAGTAGGAAAATCATACTCCGGTCCTCCAGTGGTCAGTGGGTACTGATAATTCTCCTGTGTCGGGGCAGGTGAATGAATCTACCCCTGTACTGGGATACGCCTATTTATCTCTCCATTTTCCGCCACATCGGGATGGCGGACTTTACTTGCATCTGCAGGGAGAAGGCCCTGCAGATATTGGTTTCCCACCGTATCGAGTCGGTGGCCATTGTTGGCGGGGAGATGTGCCTGCCAATGATTTTCTGCCACATCTGGGTGGCGGGCTTTGTTGATCACCACCATATCAGGATGGAGGGCACCAGAAGTATCTGCTAGGAGTTGGTCCTGCAGGCGCCAGGTCGCCACCACATCAAGCTAGTGGGCTTCACGACCCTGGGTAGGGAGAGGTTCCTTCCTGGTAATTACCATCCTGGGTGAGCGACGGGCATGATGGAACTCGGCAGGGATGCGCGTCGGCTTGTATGATGCCACCATGTCTGGATGGAGGGCTCGGGAGGAGTGAACAGGTGTAGGTTCCTATTCGTGGTATGTCTCTATGGCTGGGCAGCGGAGCTCCTCCTTAGGGACCAGGTTGATGACTGGTCCCTGATTGTACATATGCCGCCCTCGTCAGGCGGTCCGAGGGGCCGGAGCTCAGGGAGCATGGGCATGAATCCTCACAGAGACATCCTCCTCGGTGCGAGGATGTTGAATTGCGGTGTGACCACGATGACGTCTGCCGGCGGGGGCCTTAGAGAGGAACCCACGTTCGGTGGGGATGAAGTCCTCAACGTGGTCCCCATACACCTCCTAAGATAAGGGAGGTACGCATTGTCCCGTTCTGGGGATAGACTCCCTAAACAGTTGGAGACAGCAACATGGGCTGTATGGATCTGCCTTTGCAGCCGCTGCTGGGCAGGAGACCGGCGAGTTCTGGCGGATTGGAGGGCGTGCATGGCCGCCTCCACCATTGGGAGAGTACCATTCACGTGGTAATCTCGGATCAGCACGTCCGAGACCCAGAGTTGAAGATGTTGGGTGGGTGACAGAGTCCTCCATAGGTGAGGACGTCCAGTCATTGCGTTGCTGGAAGCATGCTCTTATGAGTTCCTTCGTGACACCATTGGATCGAAGGGAGTTCTGAAGGTAGTACTGTAAAATATTTTAACAAATACAAATATCAAACCTGTCAAAGTAGCATCTCATTATCCCATGCGTAGTTAATGACCATGCTTGGCCCTCCTTGTGAGTGAAGGGGGCACAGGGTGGGATTAAGTTAAATCTGTCATTCTTGGTTAAAGATTCACGTCGGGTTCACCATTTTTTGTTTCGTGGTTTCAGCCTCGAAACACCCAATGGCTCCGTATCCGATGATGCCTGGACCTATTTTCCAAAGGCAGGCATTCGCCGGATGGTCTGACCAGCGACGCTTAAGAACTAACATTGGTCGAGGGGATGGGACGTCAGGCTCATCGCACCCTTTTGGGGGAATTATTGCCTGTTTTGGGACTCTCTTATAGATTTAAGACGTATTCATATGTTCGTGAATCTTTGGTTTATAACCAAACATAGTATCCACGGATTTAACCCTTGATTGTCAATGGTCAGCTGAACGTAGGGGTTCGAAATAATTTATGCTCGAGGTCTACCATCCCTCATTGGATTAATTGAAGGACCCCGGGACACCCTGAGAGGGGAGGGGTGAATCAGGGTGACCACTTTTTCTTTTAATTTGTTGGATCTTGTCCCCACGTTGGTAGGAACTTGTTGAACCTGTATGATGATTACGATTAAAATGAAAACATTCACATGCACAGAGAAGACACAGTCATTTTTTACTTGGTTCACCACTAAGGGCTACGTCCAAGGAGCATACGCCGACAGGTTGCCGGTCGTACCTAAATCCACTATGCTTCACTAGCTGCGGATACAAAAGTTCGGGTACAGACACTCTGTCCCAGGCTCACTGCCTTTACAATATTTCAGGGAAAGCTCACTGCGTCCCTCGGGTCACTCCCGTTGACTCCCCCTGGATCACTACTGTTGGTGAAGTCCCACTCAGTTTATAGACGTGTAGGTCTCTTCTTCATTTGCATAAGAGTGCATCCTTTGTTGAATGTAGATGCTCTATTGAAGTCTGATTCTCACCAGAAGAAGAATATTACTTTTCCTCGAATGAACTGAGTAGTTTATCGGCTTTCGTGCAGCTCCAGCAAGGCAGGCGTGCTTCAATAGTGTCTAGGTCTCCTTTTCAAGCCCGGCGCGCAAGTCTCCCGGCGGCGCGCAAGTCTCAGGCACGCAAGACTAAAATGGCGCGCAAGTGTCACTGAAGAACCTGCGCGACACTGCCTTCTTGAACTAAATACTTGCGCGATCCACTTCCTTTCTCTTCCAAACTGCCTTGGGAGAACAGCCAAACACCGGCGCGCAAGCTCTACTTGCGCGACAAAACAACCACCTGCGCGACGAGAGCTCAAACAATCTCTCCGCCTTGAACTCCGTAGGAAATGAGGAGGGGTGGTCCAGTATTTATAGGCAAACTGGACCCCCTGCGCGGCGGCGCGCAAGTCCCTCGACGGCGCGCAAGTCCTGTCTCCAGATCCTCTGTCGCGCAAGTTACTTGCGCGACCCAACCAACACTTGCGCGACCTTCTTTCCTTAGCCAAATTGTGATGTTCTGATCCTCAAAAACATATGGCGCGCAAGTCTTTCATCCTCCAAGAGCTCGGCGCGCAAGTATCTTTTCCAAAAACACTTTACTTTATTTACGGATTTTCAGGCCCAAAAATTTGGCAAACACTGGGAAACAGCGCCACCTTCACTACTGTTTTCTTCCTGAACGGTATGATCGCTTTGTTGGTTCACACCCTGAACTTCCACTAAGGATTGACAACAAACACAAACCATACACCAAATCATGCTTTGAAGAACCTGGTTCCAACAATCTCCCCCTTTGGGTTTGTTGGCAATCAGAATAAATTCAAAAGATCTCCAACCATGAGCAAATCCAAAATGCAAGAATCAACTCAGCTAACACTCTAAGTCTACGTGAGCAATGCTCGGTGTAGAAAAAAAGAGAGAAAGCTTGAATTGGGTCTTAGTGTGTTGAAATCGTACACGAAATTCTCCATCCCGATGTTATCCTTATTAAACTTCTCATCACAAGCTTACACTTCTCATCACATCCTGATGAAACTTCTCATCACAGAAGAATTTCTTGCCTTGAATTTATTCCTTTCTCCCCCATTGACAATAAAACCAAAGACCGAAAAGTTTGTTCAACGTTCAGCTCAAGCCATACTCCCCCTGGATAGTATCTCCCCCATAAACCTGCATCACAGCCATAAACAGATAAAAACAGTCAAAACACACGGGGAGAGGGGACTTCCGGAGCCTCCTTATGCAGTAGGAGGCGGTCGAACACCGAGGTTCAACCGATGCTTTTCGAACGCAGTCGCGGACAATGGCTTGGTTAGGATATCAGCCACTTGCTCATTTGTTCCAACATGATCCATTTTAATCACGCCTTGTTCAACCTTTTCTTTGATAAAATGATACCGTATTTCAATATGTTTTGTACGAGAATGCTGAACCGGATTCTTCGTAAGATCAATTGCACTTTTGTTATCACAATAAATCACCATTGGTTGCTGCACCTTATCACCAATATCTGTTAGCTGCTGCTTCATCCAAAGAAGTTGAGTGCATGCTTTTGTGGCGGAGATATATTCAGCTTCAGCAGTACTAAGAGAAGTACTTTCTTGTTTCTTGCTCAACCAGCCAACACATTTTTGCCCAATATAGAAAGCTCCAACACTAGTGGACTTTCTATCTACAACATCACCAGCCCAGTCAGCATCAGAAAATGCTGATAATTCACTGTCTCTGCCTGCAGCAAAAAATAACCCGAAGTTATGTGTACCTTGAATGTACCTCATGATTCTTTTTACTGCTGCCATATGTTCCTCCTTTGGATTACTCTGAAACCGGGCCGCAATGCATGTTGCAAAGACAATATCTGGCCTTGTCGCTGTCAGGTACAGTAGGCTGCCAATGATTCTCCTGTACATGGTAGGATCAACAGAGTTTCCATCCTCATGCTTTCCAAGTTTAGTTCCAACTGCAATCGGAGTTGACATTGGTTTGGAGTCTTGCATATTGAACTTCTTCAGCAGCTCTCTTGCATATTTTTCCTGAGAAATGAATGTGTATTCCTTCT
Source organism: Viscum album (assembly GCA_963277665.1). Classification (NCBI taxonomy): domain Eukaryota; kingdom Viridiplantae; phylum Streptophyta; class Magnoliopsida; order Santalales; family Viscaceae; genus Viscum; species Viscum album. Next base: position 50,470,125 of record OY728130.1, on the reverse strand, counting down.
TTTGAATAACTTGCAGCCCCAAGAAATATGTGAGCTCCCCAATCATAGACATTTCAAATTCTGATTTCATGTGGTTGGCAAATTCATCCACTGATTTCTTCCTACTGCCACCAAATATGATATCATCAACGTAGACAAGAACCATGAATTGATCTTTTGGATAATTCTTCACATAGAGATTGTGATCAACTCCTCCTCTTTTGAATTCCAACTTCTTGAGATATGAATCTAGCCGTGAGTACCACGCCCGTGGTGCCTGCTTCAAACCATATAGAGATTTCTTTAGTTTGCAGACCTTTGTTTCATCGGTAACCAAGACAAAGCCCACTGGTTGTTCAATGTAGACTTCTTCTTCGAGTACACCATTCAAGAATGTTGTCTTGACATCCATTTGATATACTTTATATCCTCTTTGGAGTGCCATGGCAAGGAAAAGCCTTATTGACTCCAGTCTAGCCACTGGAGCAAAGGTTTCTTCAACATCAATGCCTTCAATCTGAGAGTATCCTTTACATACCAGCCGTGCCTTGTTTCTGATGACACTTCCATGCTCATCAAACTTATTTTTGAAGATCCATTTGGTACCAATCACATTGTGACCTTCGGGTCTCTGGACAAGATCCCATGTCTGATTCTTATCAATCTGATCTAATTCATCATTCATGGCTTTCACCCAAGATTCATCTTTTGCAGCTTCTTCGAAGGAGGATGGCTCTACAACTGATAGAAATGCAGATTGCGTGGTATTCTTCATCCTTCTGGTTTGAGTGGGTGCACTCCTATCCCCAATTATGTTGGATGGATCAATCTCAGCTCTTCGATTTCTCCTGCGAGGTTCAGTAGTATTCTCTTCAGCCATAGTTTCTTCTTCAGATTCTTCTTCTGAGTCAACATCATCATGTGATTGATGAGTGTTTTGAACAGCTTCCTCTATTTCTGCATTTGTAGGTTCTTCATGTTCACATTCTTCATGACTTTCTCTCACATCAGCATATGACGTCCGTGAAGCATTTGTGGTTTTCTCTTCAATTATCTTAACATCATTGCTTTCCACAATCCTTCCCAAACGATTGTTGAAACATTTGTAGGCTTTGCTGTTCATTGAGTAACCGAGGAAGATTCCTTCATCTGCATTGTCACCATATTTCCCTTGATTTCCTTCTTTGTTCCTGATGAAGCACTTACTTCCAAAGACACGAAAGTATTTTAGAGAAGGATTCCGTCCATGCCACAATTCATATGGTGTCTTTGTCTCACCCATATAAAGTCCTGTTCGATTCTGAATGTACACTGCAGCTTGAACAGCCTCTTTCCAGTAATGTCGTGGAATACGACTCTCAATCAGCATAGTTCGTGCCATGTTGTTCACCTGTCGATTCCTTCGTTCAACAACTCCATTTTGTTGTGGAGTTCTCACAGCAGCTACCTCATGTTGTATCCCATGCTTCTCCAGATAATTTTCAAATTCAATGGACGTGTATTCTCCTCCATTGTCAGATCGCAGCACTTTGATTGTTCGTCCAGTATCATTCTCGGCGATTCGCCGATATGTTTTCATGCAGTCAAGGACCTGTCGTTTCCGGTGAATGACCATCACACATGCCATTCGACTGTAATCATCTATGAAAAGGACAAAGTACCTTTCTCCATGAGTTCCGGCAACATTTATTGGACCACAAACATCTGTATGAATCAGATCAAGAAGGTGAGATGCCTTTTTTCTTCTTTGGCCGATATGAACTGCAGACCAGCTTCCCACGAATACAAGCATCACAGGATTTTTCACGCTCACGCTTCAGGTTGGGAATGTCCATGACAATTCTCAATTTTGATATTTTCTCCATGTCTTGTTGATTGATGTGTCCCAATCTCCGATGCCACAGATTGTTTTCTTCTTCAACAGTCATGTAACATACATTCTCTTCACTATCAACCTGATACAAGTTTCCTTCTGTTCTGCATCCCTTCATGAGAGAATTGCCAGTTTTTCCCTTGATAGTGCAGCCTTTCTGATTAAAAGTAACAACAAGTCCTGAGTCACAGAGTTGACTCACGCTGAGGAGATTATGACGTAGGCCATCTACGTAAAGGACTTCAGTCTTCTTTAGTTCTCCATTAGCTAATTTGGTACTTCCACTCCCTTTGATTTTCAGAGCCCCATCATTACCAAATCTTACTGTACCATCAACATTCTTTATGATATTTGAAAGTAGACCGGCATTACCTGTCATATGAGATGAGAAACCGCTATCTAGAATCCAGGTACTGTTGTTCTTTGTGGCTTTGAGAGCTACCTCTGCAAGGTTTGATTTCTCAATCTTCCTCCTTTCCTTCCATGAGACATTAGATTGAGTATAAAGAACTGATGGCCTTTCAACTATCTCTTCCGCAAACCCAGGTTCTTCATAGTCAAAGTCTTCTTTAAGAGGTGAGAACCTGTTTGAAAGAGAAACATCGTCTTGCTGACGAGACTTGACATGTCTGGAACTTCTGTATGAGGTGTCAATGTCCCTTCTCTGCCTGCAATTAATGGCCTTATGACCAAAGTTAGAACAATGAAAACAATATCCATAGAAATTATTTCTTCTATAAGAATTAGGATATGAAATTGTTCTCCTTTGTTGAGCATCTATATCTTCTCCATTCAGATAGCTTCTTGCCTCTTCACAATAGGACATGGTATGGCCCAGATAGCCACAGAACTGACACTTCATGAGAATAAATGTCTTCTCACTTGAATTTTTCCTTATAGCTTCTTCCTTGGGAGAATAGTAAGACTGTCTGCCATTTTTGAAAGTTTGAGGATAATTTTCAGGTCTCCTTTTAGTTTGGATTGAGGGTTCCTTTTTCAGCACTCTATGTAACATTTCAACATGTTCAACTTTCATCTTATCTTTCTTTTGGATCTTTGCACTTCCAGCAGTTGATGACTCAGCCTCACAGCCAATTCCACTCTTTCCCATGCAAGCAGGTCTTTGATCACTCAAGACTTTTCCAACCCCATCTGAACCACACATGGCTCTTGCAAGTAATTCTGCATCTGAGAATCTTCCAAACTGTATTTTCTTCCTCGATTCTTTTGGAACTAATTCTGTCTCCATTTTACTCCTCAGAGTAACTACTTCCTCCTCAAGACCCTCAACAGTCTTGGATTTTTCATCCAGTCTGGATGTGAGGTCATTGATGACCTTTGCTTGCTCTTCAATTCTCAGCTTCAGATCAACTGCATCATCATTGCTTTCAATTATTTTAGACTGTACCTTCACAAATTCTTCCAGTCGTTCAATTTCAGCTTCAAGTTGATCAAGATATTCAGTTGATTCTTCTACAATTGATTTCCACTTATTGCAGCTCTTACATTTAATCTTAAGCTTACTAACTGCATCCTTAAGTTGCACCTCAGGATCTACACAAGTTCTCAGTTGTTTTTCCACATCAGTATCTTCTGACTTTTCAACAGTGGCCATCATAGAAGCATGGTTCCCAGTTTTGAATTCTGGTTCTTCTTCATCACAGAATTCATTGTCATCTTCTTCCTCTTCACAGACAAAACTCTTCCTTTGCATTTTCTTACCAGATTTGAAGTCTCCCTTTTTGAAGAACCTTCTTTGAGGCTTCTTGAAGTTTTCATCTTCACTGTCATCATCATTGATATTCTTCAAGCACTGAGAGGCAATATGCCCAACTTTTCCACAACGGAAGCATGCGAGAGGTAACTTCCCTTTGAATTTCCCTTTCCCCTTCTGGAACTTCTTTGCAATGAGAGAAAGAATTTCTTTCTCTTCGTCATCATCATCGCTACTATCCTTTGAGATTTTCAATTTATCCATGGCCTTGAATGCCATTTCCTTGCTCACCCGAGTCGTAGCATCTTCTGGTTTGACTCTCATTTCATATGCTACCAAACTGCTCATAAGTCATCTAAAGAAAGTTTGGAAAGATCTCTTTCCTCAAGAGCTGACACCTTCGCATTATACAGAGGTGGAAGTCTTCTTAATATTTTCTTTACAATATCAATGTCTTTGATTTCTTCGCCTAGACCCCGAATTGCTCCAACCACTTCAGTAATTCGATTGAAGAAAGAGTCTGCATTCTCGTCTGGATGCATCTTCAGATCATCAAACCGATTGTGTAGCACTTGTAGTTTCGCCTCCTTCACTTTGCTATCACCTTCATAAATATTCTCAAGTTTATCCCGCATAGATTTTGCTGAGGTGCAATTCATCACCTTCAGGTAAATCTGATCAGAAAGGGCAGCAGTGAGAGCATTCTGTGCTTTAGTATCTGCATCAAGAAGTTTCCTGTCTGTTTCAGTCATAGCCAGACCTGTTGGATCAGTGACATGTATTCCTTGCATAGTAGAAAAAAGAACTTCCATTCCAAGAGATCTTAGATGAGATCTCATTCTGTTCTTCCAGATCTGGAAATTGCTTCCATCGAAGTGAGGGACTCCCCTGACATTGACGGCGTTTTCCATGATGAAGAAGGTCAGATTCAACACCAGCAACCTTTACGCTCTGATACCACTTGAAGGACCCCGGGACACCCTGAGAGGGGAGGGGTGAATCAGGGTGACCACTTTTTCTTTTAATTTGTTGGATCTTGTCCCCACGTTGGTAGGAACTTGTTGAACCTGTATGATGATTACGATTAAAATGAAAACATTCACATGCACAGAGAAGACACAATCATTTTTTACTTGGTTCACCACTAAGGGCTACGTCCAAGGAGCATACGCCGACAGGTTGCCGGTCGTACCTAAATCCACTATGCTTCACTAGCTGCGGATACAAAAGTTCGGGTACAGACACTCTGTCCCAGGCTCACTGCCTTTACAATAGTTCAGGGAAAGCTCACTGCGTCCCTCGGGTCACTCCCGTTGACTCCCCCTGGCTCACTGTCGTTGGTGAAGTCCCACTCAGTTTATAGACGTGTAGGTCTCTTCTTCATTTGCATAAGAGTGCATCCTTTGTTGAATGTAGATGATCTATTGAAGTCTGATTCTCACCAGAAGAAGAATATTACTTTTCCTCGAATGAACCGAGTAGTTTATCGGCTTTCGTCCAGCTCCAGCAAGGCAGGCGTGCTTCAATAGTGTCTAGGTCTCCTTTTCAAGCCCGGCGCGCAAGTCTCCCGGCGGCGCGCAAGTCTCAGGCGCGCAAGACTAAAATGGCGCGCAAGTGTCACTGAAGAACCTTCGCGACACTGCCTTCTTGAACTAAATACTTGCGCGATCCACTTCCTTTCTCTTCCAAACTGCCTTGGGAGAACAGCCAAACACCGGCGCGCAAGCTCTACATGCGCGACAAAACAACCACCTGCGCGACTCAACCACCTGCGCGACGAGAGCTCAAACAATCTCTCGGCCTTGAACTCCGTAGGAAATGAGGAGGGGTGGTCCAGTATTTATAGGCAAACTGGACCCCCTGCGCGGCGGCGCGCAATTCCCTCGACGGCGCGCAAGTCCTGTCTCCAGATCCTCTGTCGCGCAAGTTACTTGCGCGACCCAACCAACACTTGCGCGACCTTCTTTCCTTAGCCAAATTGTGATGTTCTGATCCTCAAAAACATATGGCGCGCAAGTCTTTCATCCTCCAAGATCTCGGCGCGCAAGTATCTTTTCCAAAAACACTTTACTTTATTTACGGATTTTCAGTCCCAAAAATTTGGCAAACACTGGGAAACAGCGCCACCTTCACTACTGTTTTCTTCCTGAACGGTATGATCGCTTTGTTGGTTCACACCCTGAACTTCCACTAAGGATTGACAAAAAACACAAACCATACACCAAATCATGCTTTGAAGAACCTGGTTCCAACATTAATGACCCCAAGGAGTCTGGACTCACTGAGACGGTGCTAGGGGCATCTCGGTGAACCTATGTGAAGATAGTCGGATCAACCAGTTGTTGGGCTTGAACCTTAGAGAGGCTTCCTACGTACCCTGCTTAGGAGACAGGGATCAAAGTCCATGTAGTTCATATGGGTGCGGGGCTTACGCTCTATGGCAGCCCAAGATGTGGATTGGGGCTTACACTCTGAGGAGATCTGTGGTAATTGATTGGGGCTTACACTCTAAGGAGGCCCATGGTAATTGATCGAGGCTTACACTCTGAGGAGGCCCATGGTAATGGATTGGGGCTTACACTCTGAGGAGGCCCATAAGAGGATGTCATGGTTGATGCCTAATCTAAACCCACGTGATTCATGCTTGGTGTGAGAAACAAGAGTCAGCAGGGACCAGATGATCACGTCGTGAAAGGTGTGTCCGTGAGAAATGGATTGGCACTTACGCATAGGGTGGCCCATAAAGTCGGCGCTTACTTCTAGGTGGATTCCCATAATGTCTTCCTCATGTCTGTCCATGAGGGAATCCCAACCCATTGATGGGATTAGGAGTATAATGGGGGCCAATGCCTATGCGCAAGTGCACAAGTGGGATAACGCCAAGGGCGTTGGAATCAGTCTGAACAAAGGGAGATGAAAAGTGTGAATTACATACCCGACATTGAGAACACAAAGAGGGTGGCATGGCGATGGAGGATAACTATTGACCATGTTCGAAACACAGCATCCATATTACGTTAGCCTAAAATGGGGACAGACAACTGAGGGTCGACTGCTAACCATGTTCGTAACACAGGACCTGACTTGAAGGGTTATCCAAAGTATTCTGGGGCGTTGGACCAGGACGGTAGGTGAGCCGATGCGGCATGAGGCCAGGACATTAGGGGGTCCCTTAAGACATAGAAGAGTATGATGATATGAATGAAGGACACACAAAGCATGGGGTGGAGTGATGGAATGTTTGAACGGATTCCAACACTCTTGGAATTACGCCACTATGATCATGGCATGAGTCATGTCTTGCATGGAGTAAGAGGAATCCAATTATTGAATGATAGGGAATGCTACAGTTTATAGTCATGTAGAGAGAACTGTTTCCATATATTTTAACGTCATATGTATTGGACGAGGGCCATAGATTTTAACGTCATGTGGTCAGGACGAGGGCCATACAGTTTAACGTCATGTGGTTAGGACGACTAGGTAAGAGATACCTAGCAATGGTTGGTGTGGGACTTACTCAAGGGCGGCCCTTTCTGGATGAACCTACCAAAAGGAGCAAGGTAATGGGTTTATAGGAGATTCATGAGGAGTAGCTCGAATCATGGAATGTATAGGATGGATGTTGGGGCAGCACAAGGGTGTAATGGAAAATCCCGACATCCCGCCCAGAAAATTTCGCGGTGCGATTGTCCATTCTTCATGGGAGTCAGTGACGGTAGCGAAGGGACCGGCCTGGAGGGCCAGGACCGCAGCCCGGCACTGATCCAGAGTAGGGGTGTGGGGGCACAGCCCCTGCAGTATGGAAAAGTGATTTCATGGGGTTTTCCGCATGGGGCTGGCCGTGAAGGAGTTGGTCGTGAGGTGCCGGCCGCGAGGGACTGTTCGCAGAGGAGCTGTCCGCGAAGGACTGGCCATGAGGGACTGGCCGTAGAGGAGCTGTCTGTGAAGGATGATGTCCATGAAGGGTCTGTCCATGAGGGAGAAGGCCGTGAAGGATGGCCATGAAGGAGGCTCTCTGCGAAAGAGGTTGTCCGTGAAGGATGATTTCCGCTGAGGAGGCTGTCCGCGAAGGAGGTTGTCCACGGATGAGATGGTCATCTGCGAAGGGTGTCTGCAAAGGGGCTAGCACCCATCCAACTTCGTGCCCGCAGAGGGGTTCTGCCACCATTTCGCGAACGACACTGGTCTGTGTAAGGGGTGGTCGGGGAGGGACTATCCATGAAGGAAATGGCTGCTATGGGCTGGTCACGGAGGAGCTGGCCGCATGTGGTTCGCTGACTGGTTTCTCCTCTCCATTGAAGAGTTCATCTGCGGACGATATGGGATTCGCGGATAGTCGCGGAACACCACTAGGAGCGATTCCTCTAGCGTCTCCCCATAGGTTTTCACCCGTCCGTCCTTTGTGTATTTTTTAGTGCCCCTCGGTGATTATTTATAGAGCCGCAAATAGGATGGTCACACGGCCTTTGCAGAATCCCATGAAGGAATCCTCATCCGCGGATGACTCTGTCAACCAGGTTTTTTTGGAACCGAGATACACGGAATTGCTCAGTGGTTGTGCACCTCTCTGCTTCTGTCCCGCGAACGACAACGGTCCACGGAGGGGGCGGCTCGCAGCAGTGGACCGGCCTGGCACACATCCTGTTTCGCACCCGCGGAGGTCCCTGCCTTTATTTCATGGACGACGCTGGTCCGCAGATTTGCGGGAGGGCGGTCTGCCGGACCGGCCACGTGCTGTTGCTGGGAGCCAGTGCGTGGACCAGTTTGTTCCTCTTCCAAGTCTTGGGGTAATTATATTTCCCCCTTGGAGAATTTTCAGGACCCTACAGTATTTTATACTTTTATTTAAAAGATACATTTTTCAACTATGAATTTTAATTTTATTAAAATTAATTAATTTTTGAATTAAAAATATTATAATTATCTTCAGATGAATTTACGGAATGTTTCAAAAAAGGTTGATTTTTAGAAGAATAGTTAAAAATACTATTTTTAGAAATATTGCAACATTTATGACATCACCATGATATAAAAATGAATTGAATGTTAATGAATCATTATGTATGGATAAAATATATTTTTAAGTATTTAAATAAACTAATTAAAAATGTTATTTTTAATTTATAAACCCATTTTTGGCATCTTATAACTTAAGTAATGTTTTATTCTAACAAAAAAACTATTTTGATTCTTTAATTATGTAATTAAAAGGTTAAATTAGACTTTGGATTGGTATTAGAGTCACATAAATGTAATTTTTTTATTCATAATCTAATAAATTTATGATGGATCAAAATTACATATTATTTTAATGAAAATTCATTTTCTATCTTCTAAAAGAGTGTTTTTTCTAAAAATAATTTTTCATTACATTTTGCATACTTATATTAAAAGTAATTGCGATCACCTATAGAAATTGAAAATTTTAAATGGATTAAATATTTATAATAATAATATTTAAATTATATAAGAAGGTCCATTTAATTTTTAATCTAATAATTAAGTTACCATAGTTAAAGTTAGACCCAATAGTAAGAATTAAAAGGGTTGAATATGGGTTTAAAATAAAGGGATAAGGCTTCAATATATCTCTAAAACTTATCTATACTTTTTACTTGATTGAATTTATACCTAAAACTATAACAATTTCTTAATTAATCTGAATTTGATAATTTTTTTTTGAAAATGGATTTGTTATATTTTAGAAGTTAAGAGTATTTAAAAAAACATTCACTATCTCTGAGATAATATTTTAAATACGTTGTTATGATAATGATAAGAAATAAATAAATTAATGAATACATATGAATATTTTTATGATTATGAGATTATATTTATATTATTAATTGAATTTTAATATTAATTTACATTATAATTACCTGAAATAATTATACATCATCGACACAACCGTTACTCAAGAAATAAAAAAGTCAAAGAAAATGGTTCCAAGAAATGTTAAAATTTGAAAACATTTGGGTGAATTGGAAAATTGTACAAATTTAATGGACAAAAATTATAATTAAGGTGAAGTTTTAATCATTAAATTTAATTACAAAGTTATCTAGACACATATGAGTTTATTTTTCTCTCAAAATTAATTTAAAATACCTATAAAACAACAAAAACTAAGTTCCCAAGCCCCATATGTGATTGTATACCTCTATTCTATAATAATTACGTATAATCAAAAAGGGGATACTTAGAGAAGAGGTAATTTTAATACTGATCTATTTCATATTTATATTTTATTTATCCTCATCCAATAAATATATAACCATATCAATATAATGGAATAAGTATCATTATTATAAAAAAAATTATGTTTATTTAAATACAATAGTTTGCCTCTATTTTATCAGTTGGATAATAAAAACATCGATTATGCATACGTGGAGACTACTACCCCTATAAATGATATATTTTATTTGTCATCACTACATTACAGGGAATATTATAAACATTAATTAATTTATTCATATTATATAAATAAAATCACTATTATTTTGGAAATAAAAATAAATTGGAGCATTATTTACCTTCTATCCATTGAAAAATGAAAACACCTCCCCTGTGTACTAGAATGTACAACCTCCAGGTATGACATATTTCATTTCTCATTAATGTAATACATAAGTAGTTTTACATTTGAATTTAATGAATAAATATGATACTTATAACACGGTTCATATTTTATAAAATTTTTATTACTATTATACAATAAAATTATCTCAGTCATTCAACAATTATAACATATTCCTGTTTAGGTTAGTTTTACCAACTAGATTATCATTGTTATAAATTTTAAGTCATGGAAGATTAAGGAATTTGATATAACATTAATATTATTTATTACTTATTAATTAATAATTTTTTAAAAAAATAATGGTAAGATACCTATGCATATGAATTAACAATTTTTTTAAATTCTAATTTCTGAAAAAAGATATTTTTAAAAATTCCAAGCGAACTGTTAGCATAAGTTCCATAAAGTTTTTATGATTCTTTATAAATATATAAAAATAAAACTATAATTATTCCTTAAATTTTTTGATATCAGGAAATAATGACCAAGGTTTAAGGGATGAAATCAATGAATGGAAACATTCATGAGAAACAGATCAATTAACACAAAATATCAATTATATTAAATAATTACTACTTAGTGGGTAATAAGAAATTATAAGTGAATGTTATATATGTTGGAGTTAGTTCCCTATATCTAAATTTTGGTATTTTTATTATATGTATTTTTGATATATCGAATATTAATTAAATTTTTATTGATATTTTTCTTTGTTATACATGACTCTAATTTAATAATTTCCAAGAGTATACATCTCCTTGATAAGATCATAGAAGTTCCCCACAATAATGTTAACATTGAAGTGATTTGATGATAATTTTAAACAATGTTCCACATCTGGATAATTTACTATAGTATAACACATAGTACATCGAATTTCTGGCACGATTACTCATAAGAATATGAGGCTTCTTCCTTTAAATTCCACACTCAGTAATCTCCAAGATGGGAGATTATGAGAATAGACCCACCAGTAGGAATTCCTAATGTCTTAGTGTCATCGAATATTCCTATATGGGAGTGTTTATAATGTTACTTATATAATATTATTATTATTAATTCATGTTATGATTCACGTACATAGATTTTTTTCATAAAACATGATTATGAATCCACATTTTCATACAAGGATAAAGTACATTAGGGTACAATATCACTTTTTAAGAGATGTGGTGGACGGTGGAAGTGTGGATATGTAGAATATTCACACCAAATAAAATATGGAAGATTTTTTATGAAGTTGTTTGAATCTGATAAGTTCATATGGTGAAGATCTTCAAGTGTCATTGTAGACACATGAGAAGCATGTTTAGAAGATATAAAGGTTGTTTGGAGATGTGATTGGTTCTCAATAAAATCTCTAAGCCAGAGATGTGTTAGTAGTTTTCTTCACAGATGATAGTCGCACCAATTTTTTCCAAATGTGATGGAATTTGTGGTATATGGTTGGTTTTCAACCCCCCCCCCCCCCACCCCCAAACACACTAGAAGAGAAGATCAATAGTTAGAGAGGTTGCCAATAAATAGAGGGATTCCCCAATATTTTCATCATAAGCTTCACGGATCTTCTCATAATTTGTTCATTTTTAGCTATATTTTGTGTGGTTAATTACCCACTTAAGAAAGATATATATTATGAGGGTTTTATCCTTGTAAAATTGACAGAGTTTATGCCCACTTTTACCCATAGTGATTCTTCTATTTACCTATGGTTTTTTACCCCTTTCATTTTGAGAATTTTTCCACATTACATCTATTTTCTATTTATTTTCACAAATTTTTACTTTGTTTTATCTCATAATTTTCATTTAAATAGTGTGAAATCATTTATGATCCCAAAATAAAGGGAATATCTCTGATAGATGTCAAAAATTAGCTTGTTCTTGAGGGAAAATGTCAACTATAGCTTCAGCTGATCTGGGATTTTCCTCCTCATCTACCTCAAGATGGAAGATCAATTCCCTAGTGGGTGTTAAATCTCAGTTCATTATAATTTCATAACTTTCCTTACCTTCCATACAATTTTATTTGGTGGGGGTGTAATAGGAATGTTTAGTGTCTTTAAAGAAGTGGAATGAATTCTCGATTGAGTTGGACAGGGAGACTCTTCTTTATCAAAATATTCTTAATCTCATGGTTTCTCCTATATTTATTGAGGATAAAAATCAATTAAATATGGATTTTTCATTAAAATGTAACCCTTTGAAATGTTTTCCTCATGAGGGACTAGTATTTTAATGGTTCCAAAAGTGTTTAGGTTCTCTCTTGTGGGAGGAATCAAAATTATTAGACTATTTGGTGATCTAACTTCTAACTTTTTTTTGGGTGGTGGTGACATTAATATGATGTCCCCAATCCAATTTTAACCTTACACTATCTTATTTATTAGGGGGGATACTCAAAGGGAATAATATTTGGTTGATATGGGGGGTTTGGGTCTCACAATCTCTTGTAGAAATGGTGACCTTCAATAATTTTTCTATTCTAAAAGGGTCCACAAATCCTAAAATGGATTCTTCTATGAGAGTGAATAAGAAAACACCATTGAGAAAACATGTCTTTTATTGTAATAGTTCAGATTATAGGATTTAAACCTGGTCTTGGTCTAAGGATGAGGTATTGTGGAGGAATTTGTTTTCTTCATCCAATGATGAAGGTGGTGAGGCTACCAATATCATAAACTAAAATAAATATATATAATGTATATGATTTTTTAGAATATTATTTGGATTGGGAATGGTGATAAATTTGAATATATTAAGCAAAAAGTGGAGTCGTACGACATTATTATATTCTGGTATTGGAATTGAAGAATAAAGATGACATTAGAGGATTTTCAAATAAAACTTTCTTCCAGAATTTCAAGAAATGACCCCTGATGGATCAAAATATATAGATTCTATATAATGAAATAATTATTGTGGATATATAATATGAATTATACTAGTGTATCATGTGCAAGGATTATATACTAATCTGTGTGTTGGGAAAGGGTGAAGTAAATTCAAGCAGAACACAAAACCCCAACGAGACCGAACTAGGGTTTTTCAATACGAAGTTGAATGGTACATAACTAGAAGAACAAGATGAAAGAAATAAAAAGATATATAAAGAACACAGTTTTTTTGCATGATTCGATCCCATGAGGACCTACATGAATGGAAATAACACCATCCAACTCATTCTTATTAATAAAATCAAAATAATAAAATACTATAAGTGAAAATTAAAAAGAACTGGAGGAACAGGAACAAGAAAACATTATACAAGACAAACAAGCTTTGGAATAAAAAAACCAAAACAATACCTATAGTGCTAGAGTGGTTAGCTCTCCAACAATTATGTTCTTTTCACATTGGAATCTTTATACACAATGCACCTAGATCCTAAATATTTTATTTTTTGTGATCGTCGAGCTGTCACTGAGAAGGGGGCATAGTTTTTTCCCCAAAGAAGTACATCGTTTCCACCATAATACTAGCATTGTGATGATATCAAAGAGATAAAAAGTCCTGGATGGATCTCCAATGAAGAAAAACAATGACAGAAACATAGGGTTTCACCAGAGTAAACTATGATCCCAAACTGAGAGGAGGAGAAATCCAAATGATCGAGATGTTGAAGAGATACGGGACGTAGGGGTTATCACCCCTAACACAACAGTGCCTCAAACGGTACATCCAATCATCCAAGGTAATGAAGCCAAGTGAAATAGAACACCATCCACACAACAAAATTGAAAAACATAGGTGGATGACTGTTTCCTCACGGATTTCGGGGATGACCTCCTGGACGGGAGATTCAAACGTTCCAATTGGTTTCTAACGGGTTTGTTCGTAGAACCGGAAACATCCAATGATTCCACATCTGTTTGGACCTACTTTCCAAAGGTAGGCGCTCATTAGTTTGTGGACTAATGAGGCTTAGGAATTTGCATTGGTTGAGAGGATGGGAGGTTGGACTCATCACACCTTTTTGAGGGGAATTATTGTCTACTCCGGGACTCTCTTTATAGATTTAAGTTATGTTTGTGAATCCTTATTACATTACCAAGTATAAAATGAGCTTTCCTTAAGTTTTAACAATCAATGATTAAATATGCAAGAAATTTAGAGAATATTTTATATGTATTCGAGGTTCTTCATCAATAGATAATCATCTGTATCTATTTAGAGATTCTTGGTCAATGGTATCCTTCAAAACATTTATAAAAGTCTCTTGGTCATTATGATGATCGGGCTGGTTTTAAAGCCACTCAGTGAGGCACTTGAAGTTTATCGTCATTCAGAAAGACATGGATTATTTCAAAGTTGGGATCAAACCCATAAATGGGCTACCTACGTATCCTTTGTTTTGGAAAAGGAATCAGAACCCACGTAGTTCGAGAAATGGAGTATGATGTTTATGATTGATGGCTCAAAGAAGAATGTCATAATTACTTTTACACTCTAAGCTCACGTGAGTCATGCTCGGTGTGAGAAACAAGAGGTATTGGTAAAAATTAGACAATTGTGCCATGAAAGATGCAATCATAAGAAATTGTTTGGGGCTTATGTATGTATGACTGCCCAAATAGATGAAGGTTTAGGATTTACCTTTAGGGAGAAAATCCAGGAATAGGGTCCATAAAGGTATATGTGCTTTATGGAGATTTGAATACTCTAATCTTGGGGCTTACTCCTAAGTAGGATGCCCAAATTAGGAGGAGACTTATGATTGGGTTTTACTCTTGAAAAAGAAACCCAAATCAAGGGTAAATTATGACTGGTTAAGAGAAATTTAAGGGGGGATTGGGGCTTACTCCTGAAAAGGAAGCCCAAGATTATGACTGAGTCTTATTCCTGAAAAGGAGACCCAGGTTAGGGATTAAGGTTGGGGCTTACTCCTGAGGAGGATGCCCACATTTGAGATTGGGGCTTACTCCTAAGAAGGATGCCCATGTTTGAGATTGGGGCTTACTCTTGAGGAAGATGCCCAGATTAAAGGATTTATAACTGGGGATTATTCCTGAAAAGGAGACCCAGGTTAGGATTCTCTCATCTTAAAGGATGAGGTTGAATGAATGAACTCTCCATATTTAGTGACATAAGGATATTTAAATCACTAGACTTTGAGAGATATTCCATAGAATTCCTTTCAGATAAGGAAGTCAAATCAAGAAATCATGCCATAAATGGCTTTGAAGAGTGTCTTGAAGACTGAATCTTGAAAAGGAAAGGTGTGATGTCTTAAGAGGGGTAAAATGGGCAAGATAGGCACCCAAAAAAGTAGGGGCGCGCAAGTCTTGAAAAGCGCGCAAGTATTGCGGCGGCGCGCAAGTATTGCGGCGGCGCGCAAGTATTGGTCGCGCAAGTATACTTGCGCGACATGAGGGGTACTTGCGCGATTCTCAAATATCATTAGAATATTTGAGCGACTCTTTATAAATCCCTTTAGAATCCTCTTGAGGTTCATCCAAAAAAGGGATGTGCAAGTTCTATTGAAGGAATAAGGCGGCGCGCAAGTGTTGATGAGTTTCAACACTTAGGCCTTCCTTCCTCTCTTTAAATCTTCCGTTATAGGTAAGAAATTACCTTAGAAGTGTTCCGGAAGATTTGAGAAGAGACTTGGGCGTCGGGAGCTTCAATCCGAGTTTCTGAAAAAAGATCCTCCTCAATGGGGGGCCCACAGGGTCTATTTATAGGCAAAAGAAGACCCCGGGCGGTTACCACTTAGGTCGCGCAAGTCACTTGCGCGACAGTTATAAATCTTGCGCGGTGAAGTTGCTGTTGATCCTTTCTTCCTGTCTTTGTTGATTTTTGATGTTTTCTTCAAAGGATGAATCACTTTGAGCTCGGATATTCCCTTTTCCGATCTTTAGATTCTGTGACGAAAAGAGCGTCAACAAAAGTCCCCCCTCGGAGTTGGATCCGGAGAGAAATGAGGATTTGACTCTGAGGAAATCGAATCCCTCCAAAGGAAAAGGGAGGTGCGCAAGTCTTCAGTGCACAGATAGCGGCGCCCATGTTTTCGTCACGCAAGCCTTAAGCGCTCTGAGTACGGCGCGCAGATAGGCCTCCTGGCCTATAAATACATGGCCTCACCTCCGTACAAGTATCCGGATTTCCGGACTTCATACCTTCTCGAGCTCTTGCCACGCAGGTCACCTAAGCCGCGCAAGTCTGCTCTGTTTTCCACTGTTTTCCTTGATGTCGCGCTCCTGTAAAGGTATTCGTACTTGCGCGGTTTATACTTGCGCATCAAAAACTAGCGCGGCACACGAATACTTGCGCGCCATGTTTAGACTTGCACGCCTTAATGCCTTAGCCATTTTTTTCAAATTTCTTCACAAATTTATGAAAAATAAACCCATTTAAGAGTTAGTTTATTCATCTTTTGTGCAGATTCAGTGGTTCCCAAGGGAATTGGAATGGCTGATGAACTAGCTAGCAAGTGGATTGATGACATGACAAACATCATTGGCCATGATTACTATGATATCTGCAACAGCACTCTCCCAGATTTGGCTAAGTACTTGAAGAAATATCATCCTAATTTTCCAAGGAGCATCCATCTGCCTCTGTGTGGTCATAGTCATCTGCAAGGAGTCAATGTTCCATATGCAAACAATTATACACCTGAGATGCAGTTGCACTGCTACTCCTCTATTTCGGTTATGCTGTGCATTAAGAGCAACAACAATGGTGTGAACTATCAAGTTCTTTCTCTATGCCATTTCCTTGCAGATATGAAAATGGCAAACCCATGGGCTGAAATGTTTTCCACTAATGATTGGTGGGGAGAAGACAAACATGGTATTAGAGCAATATCTGAAAAGAGTACTCTCTCCAAATGGCTCATTACTTCCAATGCTCCATTCTCAAATCCATGTATCCATCTTTCAAACCTCTTGGACAAAAACAGAGTCACTGTTTGATCAGCAGGAAATTTTCTCAAACCGCACTCAATAACATCTTTTTTACAATTCTTCCAAGAAGAGCTGGTATCACTGCATCTCTTTTTGTATCCAGTTGAATGAATGAATTCCAGGTGGTTGCTGATGAAGCTCGGGATGCCGTAAATCAAATAAGTGTTATGTTGAAAGCCTCTTGTAATTCTTGAAAAAGAGAAGAGACTCCAGTCTGTGGATGTCCTTCTAACTCTTGTGTATCAATGAAAAACACTTTCATCTTCAATCATTTGTACCTGCATTCTTTCACTACCTGCTTCAAATTTACATAAGCCAATGGGCCTAGTAAGCATAGTTTGATTTTTACTAGGATTATTACAAATAATCCTACAAACTTTGAATCTCTTAATTGCTCAATATTACCTAAATCATACAAAAAAAATGTATATTTAGTGAGCTGGAACTTGACTTTTATTCAGAGTTCCTTTGTCTTTTGTGGGCATTTTAAATTCATGCATGCCGGACATAAAGGGGCTAATGTTTAAGGTCGAAATAGCTTTGACCAAAATGGATTAAAATTGATTCAATTCTTTGACAATTTATCTGAAAACATATTACCATACTCAAGTATGAGAGAAAAAATGTAAACCATGGCTTAAGAATATTTGAATCTGAGGAATGATATGAAAAAGAGCTAAAAAGGCATTAGAAGAATTAGTTTCCAAGAATGAAGTTACTATTATTTAACAAAACCCGTTAGGGGGCTGAAATATGCAGGGCCACCTAAGGACATTGGCTGCATGGTTAAATAAATAGCATCTTTCGGCTGACAAGTCTGTTATGTGGACTGTTTATGCAAGGCCACCTATGGGCACGTGCTGCATAGTCAGGCAAAAGAACTCCCAGAAATTTACTTTCCTGGTGCTAAAAGCCAGTGAAAGTTTATGGAGATTCAAATTTTCTAAAGTATAGAGTTTGTTGTATGGAAAGAGGTACTTGAATATTGAGAAGATATTTCCGAACAAGAATATCGAAGAACTGGATGAACATCACTCTTATGAAGGTCTGACCCAAACGTAGGGAAGAAGAATAAACCATATACTTGAATACATTCAGATCATGAAAAAGGATATGGGACAAATATGTTAAGGATGGCTATTTTTTGCGGATCCCTACATACTGTCGTTTAAGACAAATAAGGACAAAAGAGGCATTCTTCCCAAGAATGAAGTTACTATTATTTAACAAAACCCGTTAGGGGGTTGAAATATGCAGGGCCACCTAAGGGCATTGGCTG
This sequence comes from Viscum album, assembly GCA_963277665.1. Lineage (NCBI taxonomy): Eukaryota > Viridiplantae > Streptophyta > Magnoliopsida > Santalales > Viscaceae > Viscum > Viscum album. Next base: position 50,451,787 of record OY728130.1, on the reverse strand, counting down.
CATGGTCAAATAAATAGCATCTTTCGGCTGACAAGTCTGTTATGTGGATTGTTTTTGCAAGGCCACCTATGGGCACGTGCTGCATAGTCAGGCAAAAGAATTCTCAGAAGTTTGACATTTTTGTGATTAGAAGTCATGAAAAGGGTTATGAATATTTTAAAATATTTAAGGTTAGGATTATAACACATAAAGATGGGTATTGCCCAATGTATATAGAGATACATAGGTCAATGATAACCATAATCATGTTGTGGCTGGGTCCTGAAAACTTGGACTTCACTACGTATCTCATAAGAATGAGAATCAAGCCATACGTAGTTCTTGAAATGCAGTATAACGTCGTGCAGGACGAAATTATGAGTGATCTTAGTTTAGGGTCATAGAATTCGGACCATAATAATGAATACACAGTGTGTGTTTTCATGAGGACTTTTCAGCCAAGGGACTGAAAGTGAAATTTGGGGTTAGGCCCAAAAGACTTGGGACTGGATTCGAGGGACACTCGAATGTTCCTACGTATCCCATAAGGATGGGAATCAAGTCCACGTAGTTCTAGAACTACCCTTTGTACAAATTTGGTCCGTATATGTGAAGGGTGAAAGGGGACTTTAGTGCAATGATGGTTTAACATAAGATAAAAAGTTTAGGCATTACCATGTATGCACGTAGTCTTTTGAAATGAAACATGATTGAAAAAATCAATGTCAATAATGGTTCCTTCTCAAATGAGGAAATCAAAGAATATTGTAGTTTATTGTCGTACCGGACAAAAGTGTTGTATAGTTTAACGTCATATAACAAGGACGAAAGTGAATCAATGTAAAGATATTGATTCCAGGGGCGGTTTCACGAATCAACATCATATGAGATGGTGGTGAACCGATGTGAAGAGATTTTTTTTTGGGCTTGAACCCTGGGAGGTTGCCTACATACCCAGCCTGGAGGGCAAGGATCAAAGTCCGTGTAGTTCAATTAAAGAATGAATTAATGATCAAGTTGTTCTTGTGGACAACGATCTAATTAAAATGTTGTTGGGACTTACACATGGTTAGGGGGCCAAAGAGAGTGTTATGGTTGAGGTTTGCTCTAAGCTCACGTGAGTCATACTCGGTGTGAGAAACAAGAGGTAATAACAACCTTAACGATGCACAGTTTAATGTCATGTAGGACATAAAAAAGGGACTATGCAATTTAAAGTCTTGCAGTTAGGACTATTGGTGCTGCACAGTTTAGTGTCATGTAGCAGGGACAAAATAACAGTTTAATGTCATGTAGGACATATTAAGGACTTTCTGTACAGTTTAGCGTCATGTAGTTAGGACGATGGGGACAATACAGTTTAACGTCATATTGGACGAAAGTGCGAATAGTTTAAGGTCATATTCATGGACCGTGGATGGTGCGGTTTAATGTCATGCTGGACCTTTGATAATTATATAGTTTAACATCTTTTCGGACGTGAGGGACTTTTATACAGTTTAGCGTCATGTAGTTTAGGACGTTACAGTTTAACGTCTTGCTGGACATAAGGGATTTGCAAATAGTTTATGGTCATATACATGGACCAGGGATGATGCAGTTTAAGGTCATGTTGGACGGTTCATGGAACTTTTTCACAGTTTAATGTCATGTGGGACGAAGTTGCAGTTTAAAGTCATACTGGACCATTGCTGTATAGTTTTAACGTCATATAGCAAGGACGAACTGGTGCTGTACAGTTTAAAGTCATGTAGCTAGGACTAAGGTGAACCAATACGAGGATATCAATTCTGGGGACTTTTTACAGTTTATCGTCATGCTGGACGTTGGAAGTGCCACACAGTTTAATGTCGTGTTTCTAGGACACAATATAGTTTAATGTCATCTTGGACAAAATATAGTTTAATGTCATCTCGGACAAATAAGTAACTTCTGTACAGTTTAATGTCATGTAGATAGGACATAATACAGTTTAGTGTCATGTAGGACATAATACAATTTAGTGTCATGTAGGACATAATACAGTTTAGTGTCATGTAGGACATAATACAGTTTAGTGTCATGTAGGACATAATACAGTTTAGTGTCATGTAGGCCATAATACAGTTTAGTGTCATGTAGGACATAATACAGTTTAGTGTCATATATGACATAATACAGTTTAATGTCATGTAGGACATAATACAGTTTAGTGTCATGTAGGACATAATATAGTTTAGTGTCATGTAGGACATAATACAGTTTAGTGTCATGTAGGACATATATCATGAACCAATGTGATTGTTTTGGATCTGGGAACAATATTTTGTGTTTATACAAAATACTTCTTCAGAAATCTGGCATTAGTTGGAGTCGTGATGTGTTCTCCATCCATTGAGATTAGAGAATACGCTCCATTGGAGTAGACCTTATGTATTGAATAAGGTCCTTCCCATTTTGGTTCAAGCTTGGGAGGCTTCTTTCCTGGTATCATTGGTGCTCTGAGAACCAATACCAATTCTCCCTGAATAAATGAACGAAGACGAACTTTTTTGTTAAAAGCTCGTGCTATTCGATTCTGATAGATTTCCAAGTGGTGCAAAGTGCACAATCTTTTCTCATCTAATTGTTCCAATTCATTCAACCGCTTTTTGGATTCCTCATCTGTAGATAACTGATCACAAATGGATATTCTGAGTGATGGAAATTGAACTTCAATTGGCAAGACTGCTTCTGTTTCATATACCAACGAATATGGAGTTGACCGCGTTGCATTGCGAGTGGTAGTCCGATAACCCCATAAAGCATGAAAGAGTTTATCAGGTCATGACCTCTTATTTTTATCCACCATATTTTGCAGTATATTTGAAAGAGTCTTGTTGAAGGCTTCTATCTGGCCATTAGCCGCTGCATGATATCGAGATGAATGGTTGGACTTAATGTTGTATTCTTGATACAATTTCTTTACCTCAGAAGAACAGAAGTTGGTGCCGTTGTCCGTCAATATGGTATGGGGACACAAAATCTAGTAATGATGTTAGACTTGATGAAGCTAACAATGCATTTAGAACTAACTTCTTTGATAGGTAATGCCTCTGCCCATTTGGAAAAGAAATCAGTAGTAGTAAGAATGTACTTAAACTGCTTGGTCGTAGCTGAAGGGTAAGGTCCCACCACATCCATTCCCCATGTGGAAAATGGCCATGAGTATTTAGCTGTATGAAGCAACTCTGGAGGTTTATGAATGAAGTTGGCATATACTTGGCATGAATGACACTTCTTTGTAAAATTAACACAATCTTGTATCATTGAAGGCCAAAAGTATCCAAGCCTTCGAATTTGATCAGATAGTCTATGTCCAGACTGGTGGGCACCACAGACTCCTGCATGCACTTCTTTTATGACAGCCATTGTCTCTTCACCATCAATACATCTGAAGAGAACTCCATCAAAACCACGTTTGTAGAGAATTTTCTCGAGGTGGTTTGGGCTATCATAAAGAGTAAAATTGACCACACGTCGCCGAATTTGTTCTTTCTCGGCTCTATCAGGTGGAAGTGTTCCATTTTGAAGGTATTTCCTGATAGGTGACATCCATCCTGTAGTATGACCACACGGTTCAGGAATGGGACTAATTTCATTAATTTCCTCTGTTCTGACTTGAACATAAGGTGAAATTGCACGACGGTGGGCAATACAGATGGTTGTCTCATCCCGATTTGGATCTGCTAAAGTTGTGGCTATATTAGCCAGTGCATCAGCTTGAGCATTTTGTGATCTTGGGACATAAGAAAATGTCGGTTCTGAAGGGAATTCCGACATTAACTCTCTGACGTAATCATACAAAGGGATTAATTCTTCTTTTCTGATGGAATAATCCCCATTGACTTGTTTGATTACCAGGTCTGAATCACCTTTCACCTTTAAGTGATTCACATGTGCTTGAAGCGCTAACTCCAAGCCTGTAATGAGAGCTTGGTATTCAGCTTCATTATTGGAACCACCTTCCCACAACAAAAAGGAATAAGGTAACACTGCCTTATCTGGAGAAATGAGCACAATTCCTAAACCAACTTTGTTGAATTTAGGATTTTCCATTTTCTTCCCTGTTGGACTTCTAGAAGCACCATCAAAATACATTTCCCATGTTTAAGGACTCTCTTGAATAGAGAAAACTTCCTCATCAGGGAGTTCGATATCTAAATACGTGTCTTCCACTGAAGGATGTTCAGCCAGAAAATCAGCCAGAGCTTGGCCCTTAATTGCCTTTTGAGACACATACTGAATGTAGAACTGCTGTAGAATAACCGCCCACCTTGCCAGACGTCCTGTAAGCATTGGACGACTAAGGATGAATTTGAGCGGATTATTACGAGATACCAATTGGACCTCATGATGTTGCAGGTAGTGTCTCAGTTTCTGAACTGCAAAGATTAATGCTAGGCAGCACTTTTCAATACTTGAATACCGGGTTTCTGCTTCAAGCATAGTTCTACTGAGATAGTAGAGACTATTTTCATTCCCAGCATCATTCTTTTGAGCGAGAAAGGCACCCAATGATCGCTCTAAATCTGTCACATAGAGGATAAGAGGTCTACCATCAACAGGTGGCATGAGTACTGGTGGACTCAAGAGGTATTTCTTGAGAACATCAAATGCTTCTTGACATTCTTCAGTCCACTGGTAAGTGACTCCTTTCTTCAATAATTTGGTAAAGGGTAAACTTTTGTCTGCCAAATTGGCGATGAAACGCCAAATATAGGCTAAGTGTCCTTGAAGTCCTCTTAATTCTTTCAAATTCTGAGGAGGTGACATACCAAGGATTGATTTGGTCTTCTCAGGATCGACTTCAATACCATGATGGCGTACAACAAAGCCGAGGAATTTTCCTGAGGTTACCCCAAAAGCACATTTTAAGGGGTTCATCTTCAAATTATGTTGTCGAAGATTGTGGAATATGAATTTCAAATCAGCCAAGTGATTAGAACGTTGTTTGGATTTAACCACCAAATCATCTACATAGCATTCAACAAACTTCCCTAAAAGAGGTTTGAAGATACGATGCATGGCGCGTTGATATGTTGCACCTGCATTCTTTAAACCAAAGGGAATCACCCGGTAACAAAACACACCTTGAGGAGCTCTGAAGGCTGTATATTCCTCATCTTTTGTGGCCATTCGGATCTGATTATATCCAGAATATCCATCCATGAAAGAGAGTACTTCATAGCCAGCCGTCGCATCAATTAAGAGTTCTGTAATCGGAACTGGGAAATCATCTTTAGGACAATACCGATTAAGATCTCTGAAATCGATGCAAACCCTAATTTTTCCGTTCTTCTTCTTTACAGGGACAATATTATCCAACCACTTAGGATATTAAACTTCTCTGACGAAGTTAGCTTTGATAAGCTTATCCACTTCAGCCTCAATTTTGGAAGCATAGGTTGGGTGTGTTCTTCTCACGGCTTGCTTGAATCCTCGATGTTCTTTTGGTAAACCCAAATGATGAGTAGCAACATCAGGATCAAGCCCAGGAATTTCTGTATAATTCCAAGAAAAAATATCTTTATTTTTCTTTAGAAAAGAAATATACATCTCTTGCTCTTCAAGGGTCATGGCCGCACTAATTAAAGTGGGGCGTGGATCTTTCTCTGTACCCAGATTTACTTCTCTGAGTTCATCCACAGTGGTAGAGATACCCTCTTCAAATGCTGGAGGAGCATCTCTAAGATCTTCCTCTTCCTCTTCATCATGTGTTATTTCTTCCGTTTCTACTTGAAAAGTAGATGAAAAAACGAAATTCTCATGATCATAAGAGATGTCAAAATTTTCATATTTTGAAGAAGAAGCTTCCATTTCCGACCATATTGATGATAAAGGGTCTTCTTTGGGAAATAAAGAGGAGATTATGGATTGAGAATCGACATCATTATTCACCTATGGTGTTGCTATAACTTCTTCTAGCCTGATTAGCGAAGTATAGACTTGTTGGATTTCAGCAGACGAAATGAAAACGTCACCACTTATGCTTTCATCACTACTTGGTAAGTTACCAATTTCTCCCATGTTGTCTGGCTCGATTACCGTAATTGACATTATGGATCTTTCCATAAGAGTATTTTGATTTGGGCCTATTTTGTCAATTTGACTGATAGGTAACACATAATATGTACTCACATGTGAAAATGGATTTATTGGAATTTTTTCCAAACCATGTGGAGCATTAACTTTGGTAATTTCCTTCATTGTAGATTTTTCTCTTCCCTTCATGTGATAAAATTCCGCCTCAATGTATTGAGACTCACATGTCTTGAATGGGGCCTTATCACCATACAATGTTCCAACTTGACCATCGAAACCGTATTTGAGACATTGATGGTATGATGACAGAATAGCTGCATGATGATGTAGCCAGGGTCTTCCAAGCAAGATATTGAAAGCTGAGTCTTGATCAACAATCATGAAATCCGAATTGGAAACAAGATCTCCAAACTGAGTTCTAAGTGTAACTTCTCCCAGTGGTTCTTGTTCATTTTTATCATATCCTTGTAACATCATGGTAGAAGGAGATAAATCAGATTCCATGAGGCCCAATCGACGAAGTGTACGAATGGGCATGAGGTTGACTCCTGAACCATTGTCAATGAAAGCTCTTCGAACATCTATACCATTGACTTTGCCAGATAATTACAAAGGTTTTATGTGCCCATGCACAACATCATCTTCATCTTTATCAGTAAAAGATATCACTGCATGGCATTCTGCAGGATTATTCTCTATGTGATAGATTTCAGCTGCAGCAATTTCAGCTTCAAACTCCTGAGGACTTGACAAAGCTTCGATGAGTGCTTCCCGAAGATGTTTTGACAGATTCAAAGCATCCAAAATTGATAACTTGGATGGTACTTGGGCCAAGTGTTTCAATATATCATATTTTTGATCTAGAGGTCTGTGTTTCCCAATAGGAATATGCGGTTGAGCAGGTACCTTGGAAGCATATGCTTTGGAAGCTGATGCATCTTGTATTGAAGTTGGAAACATCCTTGGTTTTGGAAGATTAGACTGATTAGATCCATTTACTTGCTGAGATAAAGAAGATGGAACCTTTAATCGGTCTTCCAAAATAACTAGGCCAAAACTAAGTTGTCCATTGGCAGAAGAACTTGCTTGTTCTTTTTGAGCTCGCTGAAGGGATCTACCACGAGTTTCTGCTGCATATACAGTGCTAGCAGGGGTAAAATTAGAGTAGTGGCTTCGGAAAGATCCACGTATTCCCCTATATCCTGAACCTCTTCGGATTCCCTTATTTGATACAGGGAATTCAGGCTCATCAACACTGGAATATGAATCTGTTAATTGAATCATATTAAGAGAACCAAAGATTAACTCTTCGTCTGATAAAGACTCTGCCTAGTTAGCCAGTTTAGGTTGTGCCGTTTTATGGGGCGGTGCCCGTGGCTTTGAAGTAGATGGCATGAAATCTTCCAGAGTCAAAGACAATTTAGGCTTTGCTACATACTCATCTTCTCCTGATTCCTCTTTCTTCTTTGAATTGCGCTTCCCTTTTGAGGATTTGTCTTTTGATGGAGGCTTTACTGCAGCTTTTGTAGGAGACACAATTGGCTTCTTCAATTGTGTTCGCAAAATGGAATGGGTCCGATTGATTGTCTTTCTGACCATCCAATCATCATATTTTTTCGTAGTTTTTCTTTTGACTTCCTGCCACTCGCCTCCTTCCTCTAGATCTGTAGCGGTAATACACGCTACATGAGCTGAAGAACCCTTCAATTTGACTTGTCCCAAGTCAACCATCTTTTGCAGGAGGTCTTTAAAGACAAAACACTCCTGGATGGGATGCCCCAACATTTGATGAAAGGGACAATAATTGGGACGGTCTTCATCTCCTTCCTTGTTTGGCCTCTTGGGCACTGGTAATTGAACCAAATTATTTTCCAGACCTGCAATGAAGTAACCAAGAACTTGCTCATTTCGGAAAGAGTATGTTTTACTCTTCATATCGTCAAATTGTTTTCGTCGTTGATCTCTTTGATCATTTGGACGAAACGGACTTTGTTGTTGGCGTTCAGGAGGTGGAGTCCTTCGAGAAGATGAAGGTTTTGAAGTAGATATAGGTACAGGTGCTTGTTTAAGCATAACTGTAGCAGTTTCTGCTTTACCCATTCTTCTTCCTGGAGCTGATGGAATTATACGAGATTTAACCTTAGCCTGTATAAGGGAATCTTCAATTTGTTGAGCGATTGAAGTAAGGTCTCGAAACCCTCATGTGTATTTCACAGGGATCAATGGCGTGCGTAATTCGTCACGCAAATTTGCCACACAGATTGGCAACAATTCCTCCTGAGGGAGTGCTAAACTCAAGGAATATGTTAATCCCTTCCAACAACCAATGAAATCAGAGACTCTTTCATTCTCCCTTTTCTTGCAGTTTGTAAGATCGAAAACTGTCGTTTTTTGGCAAAGTTGAGCTAAACTGAAGAAGGAATTTTTTACGAAGATCCTCCCATCCGATGACTGATCGGGATTGCAAGCTTGTATACCAGACAAAAGCTGGTCCTTGCAAGGTTCGCACGAAGCATCTGAGTTTCACTGCTTCTTGCTACTCTGGAGTTCCCATCATAGGATCACAACAAGACACGTAATGCGTCAAATTTTGTTCAGGGTCGCCTGATCCATTGAAAGTAGGGAAAACAGGGTTTCCAAAACTGGATGGAGGAGAAATTGAGTCTACCCATTCAGGGTAAACTTTCTTTTCAGGTTGAACTTGCGCCCATTTCCCTTCCATAGTTTCTAACCGAGCTGTTAATGACTCAATAGTAGTTATTAACTTTTGAGAAACATCAGATTGAACTTGGTTTTGGGTAGGTGCAATGAATGGAGCTTGGACAGACGTGGTGGTTGGTGCTGCAACTGATGGTAGTGCTGCCAACCGTTGTTGCGTTTGACCCGTAGGATTAGACCTCTGAGGGTGTACTGATAAAGGAGGATATTCCTGATCCATCTCAGTAGTTACAACAAATTCCTTTGGCTGTCAGACTTCATCATTCTTAAGAAGAAGACTACTCTGGAGTAGTTCTGCATTCAACCTTCTTAATTCTTTCATTTCTTCCTCCTGTTGGGAAAACCTTTGCTCTAATGAGAGCGATTGACCTCCTTCAGAGGAAGGGTGAGAAGTAACCTGATTCTTTCCTTTACCCTTATTGGATCCTTTTTGGAGAGGGGGAAGTGGGTTACTTGAAGGAATACCCAGATTTTGGGTAAGCCTTTGATTACGTGTGCGCACACCTTCTTCATTTAGGTCTGTGTGCGCAACTTCTTGAGCAGGAACCTCTTCGTCTGATCCCTCTGATTGAGCCTCATCTGGTGAATCAGCAGCAACGGCATTGATGACATTAATGGATGCATATTGCATGGAATCCTTTCTTTCAGCATTTCTGTGATATTGTCTTCTTCCATGTCCATGATGAGACATGGAATTCCGTTGACTTGATCCCTCAGGAACTTCTTGGAGAACCGTCACTTGGAGATAATCTCCTGATAGCTTGGATCTTCGTTCCTCTTGAGGTTTATTCCCTAATCGATAGAATACTGACTTTCTCTGAGGGAGGGATTGAGGATTTGAAAAAGTCCCCAGTCCGGTGGACTGGGGATGTTCCTGCTGCTTCCGCTCAACTCCTCGAATCCCATTTGTTGACTCTGAGGGTTGGGTTAGAGAAGTCCCCAGTCTGACAAGCTGGGGTGTCTCTTGACATGCTATGTCTGAGATCTTCTTAAAATATCTCTTGATCTTGCGAATCTTAGTTCGGAAATTAGCTGGATACATTAACCTATATCCACTTTTATCACCTGGTTCAACAGACCGTTGGATGATTTCCGAAACTTCTGTCATTTGATGACATGTTTGCTCCAGACGAGAGGCTTGTGCAATATTCTCGCCTGCTTGATGTAGGAGCAATTCAACAACTTGTTCTCTATATACTTGATTTTGAGAGGAACTAGTTGAAGCCTGTTCTTGAGCAAGATTTTGATTATGAACAAAGCCCATTGACTGTGGTCGTCCATGGGCAATAACATTGCATGAGACCATTTTCGGCGGGCTTTGCTGACCGGAAAGCACTGTGAAATGTAGTGCTCCATGAACACCCCATCCTCTTATATGAACATCATATGGAGCATTGGCAATTAACTGACGCAATTTTCTTAGTGAACCAAGGCATGAACGTTGAAGGGTTCTCTGTTGCTTTTCAGCCTTCGGATACCGAGAGACTGATAGAGATGCCAAATCAATCTGGCGTTGTAACTCTTCTATTATCTTAATATGATTTTCATAATCACCATAAGATAATACTTTATTATTCAATTGACAAAGAGTCTTCCATATGTTGAGACGAATATCATGGATTCCATCATCCGTCAACATCTTTGGAATGTCGTACTGGGAGTCAGCCAAAGCCCAAAACATGACTGATACTTCACCTTTTGCCAGTTTTTTCCTCATGTTCAGCATTTCTTCTTTATCATTAAATGAAGATTCTTCTACCTGTTTGGACCAGAGTTGGTGTTTCCTTGTTGCTTAATTGGATTCAACAAGATTGGTAGAGAGATCACTATTCATGCTGGAAAATGAATGACCCAGGGATGGTTCGGAGAATAACTTGAACCCCAGGCTATCTTCTGATGGACAAAGAGTTTCACCTGCTGATAGTAAAGCATCAGACATGACTGGTTTTACGTTTGAAAGTGCCTCGAGATAGGAGGGCTTTCTCGTCACTACATTGCCTTCTGAAGAATTTTCGAGACAACGTGAATCACTACTGTGGAGAGGACTTTCGCAGCGAAGTTCATCACCACGAGGAGGACCGTCATGATGGGTTACAGCAAAAGATGAAATCTCTTTCTCCTTGGTCTTCTGACCACACAGAGGGTTCCTGTGGCTCTCGTCTGAAGAAGAAACTTCAAGATTGACCAAACTTTCATGAAGCAAATCTTCATGAGGAAGTGTCTGTTGAAGACCTTCAGAATTAATGTTCCCGTTATTGGGAACTAAGGGAGTAGAATCTTGAATTCCGACAGATAAATGTCTGAGGGCTTAAAGAACTCCAGCATCGAGCAAGGCTTGGTTACAGATTGGCCTTTGATCTCCTGACTGTGCTGGGTGGATCTTTTTCTTAGATGCCTTCTTACTCGATTTAGAAACCACTTGATGATGAAAGTGATTGCTCTGAGCAGGTGTATGTGCCTGATCAGGAAAGATGGTCAGGTTAGGCTGACGATCTCCACTCAAATCAGGTGTATGTGCCTGACTTGGTTGTCCGTATGATATGGGGGAGTATGTCCCATAACCCTCTTGGACTGGAACAGATATGTGTGTCTGTTCCGGAGTGAATCGTTGATGTGTCACTCCACTGCTAGGGATAGATTTATGTGTCTGTCCCTGTGATGATGTTGAAGCTGTTATGATATCCTGGCAAGCATCCAGAATATGAGCAGGAATTTGCTTCTGCTCTTTCACCATTGAAAAAATATGTTTGGTGACTTCAGCCGCCGGAACGGGGATATACGTCCATTCCGGGCTTGGAGTAGGTGTATGTGCCTGCTACTGTCCTCCTTTTCCTGTCAGTGAATCCTGATAGTACTCAAGTGTGGAGGCAGAGAGTTGAGTCTGCCTCCTGTTTGTCATCGGGACTTTCCGACTGACTTCTCCATGCGCTACCAAGCGAGACTGTTGGTAGGCTTGATTAGTATTAGCAAGTGTATGTGCCTGCTGATTACACTTTTCCAAACGCGGTTGACGAGATCCATCATATGTAGTCAGACGAGCCTGCTGACTAACTGGTGATGTATAAGCAGATGCATGTTCCTGCCTATAGTACTCCGCCGGAATTGCCTGGCGGGATTGGCGTATTGCTGCCAGACGAGTCTGCTGGAAAGCGGAATTAAAACGGACAGGTGATTGTGCCTGCTCGTTATTTGCCACCAAGTTAGGTTGGTGGACTTCTCCGGAGATGGCAGGGATGACAACCTGCCTATTGTTAACCGGATTCCATCTCTGGCGGTTCATCTTGCCTGCTCAGGTTCGAGGAACCTGAGCTGAAAGCCTGGAGTCGGTACCCTCATCATGTTGAGGGTGCACTACCGCACGATTCTGACGGCGATTGTTGATGGGAGCCCTCGAGAAGGACTCCTGTGTTTTTGAATTAAGGCCCTGCGGGACCTGCTCATTCACTTCCTCAGAGTAAGGTAATGAATGGAAATTGCGTTCCGGGGATAACGACCCGAAACGGTTGGAGACGGTAGTCAGCACTGCCTGCTTCTTGATCGCTGGCCTCCGTTGTCCGGATGACCAGGTAGAGTTGTTAACTTGGAGGGCTTGACGAGCGGCCTCCAGAGTTGGAATAGTACCGTTGCGACGATACTCCTTAACCAGTGCATTAGAAACCCAGCGTTGAAGACGCTGAGTTGGTGATGTCATCCTCAGAGTGGACGACGTTCCAGCAGGAGTAGAAGCATTGGTTTTCACAGCAGCAGACCTCACAGTAGAGGTGTTCACAGCAGCAGTATTCACAGGGGTGAATTTAAGGAAAGCCATTTTGCAGAAGATCTTGATAAAATAGTGCATGTTCCATATAACAGACATAATAAAGATGAATCCGGCCACTGCATCTTTTGGATGAGCACATGTCAATGATTGATTTGTTGGCCCAAGGGGCCTAACAAATAAGAAAAACATCATTTTAACTTGGTTAAGGATTCACGTCGGGTTCACCATTTTTGTTTCCTCACAGATTTTGGGGATGACCTCCTGGACGGGAGATTCAAACGTTCCGATCGGTTTCTAACGGGTTTGTTCGTAGAACCGGAAACATCCAATGATTCCACATCCGTTTGGACCTACTTTCCAAAGGTAGGCGCTCATTAGTTTGTGGACTAATGAGGCTTAGGAATTCGCATTGGTCGAGAGGATGGGAGGTCGGACTCATCACACCTTTTTGAGGGGAATTATTGTCTACTCCGGGACTCTCTTTATAGATTTAAGTTATGTTCGTGAATCCTTATTACATTACCAAGTATAAAATGAGCTTTCCTTAAGTTTTAACAATCAATGATTAAATATGCAAGACATTTAGAGAATCTTTTGTATGTATTCGAGGTTCTTCAACAATAGAGAATCATCTGTATCTATTTAGAGATTCTTGGTCAATGGTATCCTTCAAAACATTTATAAAAGTCTCTTGGTCATTATGATGACCGGGCTGGTTTTAAAGCCACTCAGTGAGGCACTTGAAGTTTATCGTCATTCAGAAAGACATGGATTATTTCAAATTTGGGATCGAACCCATAAATGGGCTACCTACGTATCCTTTGTTTTGGAAAAGGAATCAGAACCCACATAGTTCGAGAAATGGAGTATGATGTTTATGATTGATGGCTCAAAGAAGAATTTCATAATTACTTTTACACTCTAAGCTCACGTGAGTCATGCTCGGTGTGATAAACAAGAGGTATTGGTAAAAATTATACAATTGTGCCATGAAAGATGCAATCATAAGAAATTGTTTGTGGCTTATGTATGTATGACTGCCCAAATAGATGAAGGTTTAGGATTTACTTTTAGGGAGAAAATCCAGGAACAGGGTCCATAAAGGTATATGTACTTTATGGAGATTTGAATACTCTAATCTTGGGGCTTACTCCTAAGGAGGATGCCCAAATTAGGAGAAAACTTATGATTGGGTTTTACTCCTGAAAAAGAAACCCAAATCAAGGGTAAATTATGACTGGTTAAGAGAAATTTAAGGGGGGCTTGGGGCTTACTCCTGAAAAGGAAGCCCAAGATTACGACTGAGTCTTATTCCTGAAAAGGAGACCCAGGTTAGGGATTAAGGTTTGGGGCTTACTCCTGAGGAGGATGCCCACATTTGAGATTGGGGCTTACTCCTAAGAAGGATTCCCATGTTTGAGATTGGGGCTTACTCCGGAGGAAGATGCCCAGATTAAAGGATTTATAACTGGGGATTATTCCTGAAAAGGAGACCCAGGTTAGGATTCTCTCATCTTAAAGGATGAGGTTGAATGAATGAACTCTCCATATTTAGTGACATAAGGATATTTAAATCACTAGACTTTGAGAGATATTCCATAGAATTCCTTTCAGATAAGGAAGTCAAATCAAGAAATCATGCCATAAATGGCTTTGAAGAGTGTCTTGAAGACTGAATCTTGAAAAGGAAAGGTGTGATGGCTTAAGAGGGGTAAAATGGGCAAGATAGGCACCCAAAAAAGTAGGGGCGTGCAAGTCTTGAAAAGCGCGCAAGTATTGCGGCGGCGCGCAAGTATTGCGGCGGCGCGCAAGTATTGCGGCGGCGCGCAAGTATTGGTCGCGCAAGTATACTTGCGCGACATGAGGGGTACTTGTGCGATTCTCAAATATCATTAGAATATTTGAGCGACTCTTTATAAATACCTTTAGAATCCTCTTGAGGTTCATCCAAAAAAGGGACGTGCACGTTCTATTGAAGGAATAAGGCGGCGCGCAAGTGTTGATGAGTTTCAACACTTAGCCCTTCCTTCTTCTCTTTAAATCTTCTGTTCTAGGTAAGAAATTACCTTAGAAGTGTTCCGGAAGCTTTGAGAAGAGACTTGGGCTTCGGAAGCTTCAATCCGAGTTTCTGGAAAAAGATCCTCCTCAATGGTGGGCCCACAGGGTCTATTTATAGGCAAAAGAAGACCCCGGGCGGTTACCACTTAGGTCGCGCAAGTCACTTGCGCGACCAAGGTCACCGCGCAAGTACACTTGCGCGACAGTTATAAATCTTGCGCGGTGAAGTTGTTGTTGATCCTTTCTTCCTGCCTTTGTTGATTTTTGATGTTTTCTTCAAAGGATGAATCACTTTGAGCTCGGATATTCCCTTTTCCGATCTTTAGATTCTGTGACGAAAAGAGCATCAACAATGACCATGATGAAATAGGTAGTGTTGCTAATCAAAGGATAGGGATAAATGTCTGGTGGCATCACCAAATCACCAAGCATGTGTGGGAAATGGGGTAGGCTACAATAAAAGTCCCAAAGAAGTATATAATGTGGAATAGTGACCTAGTGCAAATACGAAGACCCAATACATTTAAATTTAAGAACACAATGAAAATTAAAATTAAATAATTTTTCATGAATGAATAGATAACAATTTTAACGGAAGAATAATAATAAAAAGGAACGTGGAAAACATAAATAGGAAAATAAGTAGTTGAAAACCATAATTCACAAATCTTCACCATTTTAAATTTAAATTTGATATTTTTTTCACCTATTTTTGTAGAATGGGAGCCAAAATAAATCTATCTAAACAAAAAAAAATTAAATAATACTACGTATGTATTCAAACGATCGGTTTTTTTTCATAAATGTGTATCTAATTCACACACACGGTTCCAAATTCTACAATATCTCCAATAAAGTTTACTCTAATGTTTATGTGTTTATATTTATCATGAAATACTACATTTTTTAGGTGATGATCATATTGAATTTAATAATAAACGTTTATAATATATTTGAAATGATTAAGTTCATAAAATAGGAGTTTAATCCATAAAGTTTCTTTCACTACCTCAGTCAAGGTAATATACTAAGATTTTATGGTTGAAAGAGAAACAACAAACTACATGATAAATTTCCAACAAATGGGGACACTATAGGAAGTGAACACATAACATACTAAGGATTTTATAGCCTCAAAGTTCCCTACAAAGGTATCATCTATGTATCCAGTAATAATTTTAGCAGTATCAACATTTTTACTATAACACGGTAAATGATTAGAACTATTGGAAAGGTATCTTGAAATTCACTTAAAGGAATTCCAGTATGGATTCCTATGTGTGGTGATAAATCTTCGAAGAGTATAGATTACATAATAAATATCAGTTATAGTTGAAATTATAGATTACATATTTCTACCAAAAATATTAGCATAAGGTATTTTAGGCATAAATTTTATATTGTTAGCAGCAATGGGTTCTTGTGTCAAAGACAATTAAAAGTGTTTTCCAAGAGTTACATTAAAAGTTCTGAGAGATTCAAACATGTATCTCTTTAGAATATTTAAAATTTAACAATGATGAGACAATTAAAGCAATTTATTCGGTATATCACTAATGATATCAACACCTAAGAATTACTTATATGAACCTAAGCCTTTCATTTCAAACTAACTGTTATTTTGTTGTTTTATAGTAAGGATGAGTCTCATGTTTTCAAAAATGATAAGCATGTCATAATCATAAATAAGTGGATAAAGAATAAAATTTATAATCAATTCAAAATAGACACATACATCATATTGGATCCTGATGAACTTATTATTTTACATAAAAGAATAAAATTTCATATACCACTACATAGAGACTTGTTTCAATCCGTACAATGATTAATTTAATTTAAATACTTGATTCATTTTTAATTCCTTAGAGTAACCATAAAGAGGATTCATATCAAGATTATCATTTAAATCACCATGCAAGAAGTCAATTTTAACAACCATTTCTTCAATTTGAATATCACTATAAATAGAAAAAACATGTAAAATCCTAAAGAAATAATTCTTAACAACAGAAGAAGATGTTTAAAAATAATCAATACATTATATTTGTACAAAAACCTTAGAAAATAACCTTTCTTTATACATAATATTATTTCCTTTAGTGTTGTTTTCTTTACTTTTATAAATCCACTTAGGACTAGTTATTTTATCATTAAGTGGTTTATTGATAGTATTCTAAGAGTGGTTTTTTCTTAAAGACAGTAGTTTTTCATCCATAGAAAAGACCAACTATTTTGAGTCTTTTTCATTTGAGGATTTATTATAAGTTTGAGGATAATTACCTATAATATCTTGATCCACAGGGAAAACATATGAAGTTATGTCATCTTATTTAACCGAGCAAGAGTTCTTGGGACTCTTCTTTATCTATCCAGGTCAATTGGTAGTCCCTATCATTGACAGTAGATTCTAGTTAATAATTTGAACAAGAACTGGTCTTAGGATCATCCCCAATGGTGGTATGAGGTATAGGTGGAGTGGGATGTAAACAACCTTAAAATTTCATTGGGTATTGTCTTCATTAGCATGTTCTAAGGCTGTCTCAGTGCTGCTATATGTAGCAGACTTATTTTTAGGATAATAATACTCATGAAGAACTATATCACATCATATAATGCATTTTTGGTGACTATGTTTATCAACCTAGAGTTTATACACATTAACACCATCAGGATACCCAAAAAAGATGAATTTAAGTGATATTGGTTCTTTTTTATCAGTTTTAATGTGTGCATAAGAAGTACAAAAAAAAGACTCTTATATAGGTATAGGAGGGAGGCTTACCATTCCACAATTCATCAGCTATTTCAAATTGATTAGAATAAGAAGGAAACATATTAATTAGGTAGATAACAACGATAAAAGTCTCTACCTAGAAATATTTAGAGAGACCCAGGCATTTAATCATGCTTCAAACTCTTTCTAAAATAGTCATACCATTCCCTCTGCTAGTCCATTTTGTTGGGGGTTTTCTCTGATAGCCCTATGTCTTTTAATACCTCAAGATTAAAAAAAATAAATTAATTTAGTGGATAGATATTCAATCCCATTATCAGTTCCCATAGTTTTTTTTCAATCTGGTTTTTGCCCAAAATTTTCCAGGTTTTAGAAGTTTGGAAAAAATTATATTTATTCTTCATAATGAAAATAGGAACTTTTTTGGAAAATTTATATCTAGACGTGACAAAATAAGAACCTCCACTGTGGGAGATATTCCTAACTGGCCCCTATAGACTAGAATAGATATATTCAAGGGGGTTATAGCTTTAAATGTGGTCCTATTAAAGGTGAATTTATTATCTTTTCCAATCACAGAATCTTTACAATATGGAAGATTAGTAGGTGTGATGTCACTCAACAACCCTTACCGGTTGAGTTTTTTGAGGCCTTTTGAGCTAAAATGCCCCAATATTCTATATAAAATCAAAGTATTTTTAGTGTTTGGGTTGTAAACACTACCCAGCTACCTTGAATGGATCTTTGCATTCATTTAATACAACCCATTAATAAAAAATACGTTTATTACAATTTTAGATCCTTTAGAGTTTTTTACAAAAATTGTTTCAGATCTAAAAGTAAACCCCTTTTGGTCAAGGATCCCTAAAGAAATTAGGTTTCTATTCAGGTTGGGATCCCACCTTACATCAATTATAGTGATTATGGAATGATCATATAGTTCTGGTAAAATATACCCTCTTACCTCAACCTTCCACCTATAATTGTTTCCAAAGAATACATCTCTATATACCCATTCAACAAATTATAGGAATCAATATATAAAAGGAAAAATGTGAAAGGAATATCCTGATTCAAGTACCACTCTTGATTGAGTGCATAGCTAGACACATTTAATACTTTAGGTTTTTCATAACCTGAGTCTACTAGAAAGGACTGGTCATGAGAGTTTTTTATTCTAACTCTTGTTTGGGTTTCCTACATTCGGGCTTAGTGTTCACTAGTTTTCCACAATGAAAATATATGAATTTTCTTTACCTAGAATTAAATCTAGTTTTAGGGTGCCTATTGTTCTTGCTTTTATCTTTAGTAGACTATTTATTTTTTCCCTTTGACTCTGGTCTTCCCCTAGAAAACAAACTCTTTGCCTCACCTTTGACTCTATGTTTAGAGTGTAGTTCATTAGAGATAAGGGCTGACTTACCCTCTTCATGGGGTTAGTGAGTCTCGACCATAACTCATGGTTTCAACTAGTGTGTTGTAAAAATTATCAAAAGATATTAAAACGGTCATTGCTTGATCCTCATCCTCAAAAATTTCACAAATGTTGGCATGATCTTACATAACCTTGTTAAATTATTCAAGATGGTCTTTAATAGAACTATCAAGTTTCATTTTAAATGTAAAAAAGCAGTATTTTATATAAATCATACAAACTAATGAAGTAGTCATGTATAATTTCTCTAGTTTAATCCAAATACCTATATTATTAGGATCATAAAAAACTCTTTAAACTTTATCTCCTAAAGAAAGTAGTAAATACTTATGTACTTTAACTAACACATCAGAGGCCACATCTTGGTAATCAGTTGTGGTCTATCCAGTTTCATTTATATTGACAAGGATTTTCTTAGGCACATGGAGGGAATCAAGTAAGCCCTGTTGAACCAGTAGGGATCTCATATTAATTCATTAAATATTAAATTCATTATTTCTATAAAATTTCTTGATTACGAAACTAGTTTTTTGACATAATTACCCAAAGAGTAAATGATGAATTCTTGCATATAGTGTTATGCGTACTCCCCCAAAACCCGACCAATATCGTGGGTAAATGAGGTTTATCTAAATCTATTCAAAATGATATGAAGTATAGATGGGATAGTGGCATTAAAAAAATTAAAATATAAATAAAGTGATTAGTTAAGAAGAGATAAAATGCAGAAATCAAAACCAAAACCAGAATTGCAAATAAAAAAATAGGATTGAATTCAACAGTAAAAGAAATCCAGTGAAGCTCTATTGTGTAGGGTAAGGGTGAACCAAATACAAGAAAAACAAAAAACCCCAAAAATACCAAATTGGGGGGTTTTAATTTTAAGTCAAAAGTTATTCTTATTCTTTCTGTGCTCATGGAACTCTCACCAATAAAAGGATTCACTTATTCCAGTAAAACAATATGTCATCTCCACCATAATACTAGCGACAAGACGAGGCTGGAGAGGGACACAAGCCTGGATAGATAACCAAAAAATCATAGTGGTGACAATTGGCTAGAGTTTTCCCAAACGAAACTGAGAGCCTGAACTGAGAGGAGGTGAAAGCCGAATGATCGATATGGTGAATAGAGTCAGATCATAGGGTTCATCACTTACATGACACCATAGTGCCTTGAAATATCACATATAATTAAGCAAGACCATGAAGCCATGTTAAATATAATACTAACCAAGAAACATAATTGAAGTGGAAAAGGTGGACAACCTAGTTTAAACCAGTGATGATGTTTATCAATGGTAAGGGATAAAATCCCGCCAGGATCATCAAATCACCGGCCATGAATCGGAAATGGGGTCAGACTCAAGCTAATTTCAAAAGTATAATCCCACATGGAACAGTGTCCCAGCACAAATAAGAAGTCCCAATAGGTTTAAATTTGATTACATAATGAAAATTAGAATTAAATAATTTTTTATGCATGAATCAATAAAAACATAAATGGATGAATAATAATAAAAATAAACATGGAAAATTTTTATAGGAAAATAAGAAACTAAATACCATAATTCACATTAAGGAATTATTCTTCACTAGAGTTTATGAACAATGTGATGTGAAGATAGGTGGTTATTATGAATGGATATAATTACTTTCAATCCTAATACATTATCCTGTATTGTGGGGGAATATTTTAACATTATAGAAAATCCTTCAGAGAAAAAGGGAGGGTATGTTTTCTCTTAAAGATCGATGGATAGGTCTAAATATTTTAGGATAGATTCTCAATAAGAAGATTTTAGTTTTTCTATTCATCCTTTCATGGGTTAAAATAACTCTAAGGGTGGTAAGAGTTTATGGATTTACCTTGATAAATTTCTAGCCAATATATGTGGGTTATTATGTTTGGTGGATTAAAATTAACTCATCTTCCATGTTGTTTATCGGATCACCCAATAATGATTCTGGAGATTGGAGATTACACTGTCTATAAAATAATATTTCATTTATCTCAGTCATTGACTAAAGAATATGGTTTTTATAGTAAGTTTTATTTTCATTGAATGAATAGATTGATGGTCTTCCCATGTATCGACTATAATGTAAGATAAAAAATCTCAAATAAGTTATTCAGAAATTTAGAAAAGAGTGGTATAAAAAAAGGGGATGAGTTGAAAATATTAGTAAAGGAAATAGAATCTCTTAAAGGACACTTAATCATGCAATGGAATCATCTTATTCATGAGGACCTACCTATAAAACAAAATAAGTTGAAATTTTTGTTGTCAATAGAAGAGTTAGAGGTGACAGAGAAATCTAGGGCCTGATGGTATTGATAGGGTGACCATAATACTATACATTTTCATGCATCCATCAAGGAGAGGTATTTTTGGAGAAAACTCAACCTTCAAAAGGAATATGGAACCTATGATTCCAATGTCGGCACTCTGGGTGGGTTGGTTGTCAATTATTTTTCTAGGGTACCTATTAGCCCTATATTTGATTCTTACCTATATTTTCAAGGAAAATAATTGTTATAAATATTTCAAATAGAATTATGGAATAAAATAATGGTTCTCTCATTAACTTACTTGGGGTAGATGTGATACTTGAAGGTTTATAAGGTATGTGAATGGGAAGTGCACCCAGGATTTGTGGTTTACCAGGATATTTCTATCTATATACTTGGGATATTATCCCAGATGATTTCATTAAATTTTTTATATATAGATTCAAAGGTGGAGTTATTTTTAAATCTATAGTATACACTAATTTGGTTTTTATTCCAGAAGTTAATCAACCTTACATTTTTCAACGCAACTTCTTGGTTGGTTTTGGAAATTTTACCAATAAAGTTATCCTCACAACTCTCAATAACAGTTTGTCCCATATCATACCATCTATCATATCAAAGGAACTACATGGCTTTGTTCCATGAATAATAATTCAAGGATAAATTGGTCTAGACCAAGAATTGATGGTAGTTATTGATCAAAAAATTCAAGGGGGTAATGTGATTATCAAAATTGACATAGAGAAATCTTAAAATATAATGGATTAGGGATCCATATTTCATTATTTAAGAAATATGGGTTTTAATACTCGAGTTTTTTATTGAATATTCATATTTGTTTCTTATCCTTAGATGTATATGTCTCTTATGGGAAGGAATTGTGGATTCTTAAGTTCAATTATAGGAATTCAACAAGGTAAACCTCTTTCTCAGACTCATTTTATCATTTCTCAAGACACATTGAGTTGTAATTTTCATGAATTCATGGAGAAAGGTATTTTTGGGTAGTTTATTGGCCAGTATGGGTTCTTAGGTCCGTCACATCTTATTTTTTCGGATGAACTTTGTTATTATTGAATGGTAATCATAAATTAGTGTCTATGTTTATAAAACTCCTCAAAGATTATGTCCATTGGAGTGGACTAAAAAATAATTATAGTAAAATTAGTTTCTCATCTTTGATAACATAGTTATTAATAAAATAAATCATCTTGAAAGGTGATCTAGTATTAAAAGGATATATTTTCCCTTTGAGTGGCTTGGGGATCCCTTGATTCATTGGTGTATGAATGTTTAATTTTCATAAAATTGTTTCTTAATTGATTAGTCATATCCAAAATTGGAAGAATAGGTTTTAGTATTTTTGACAAAAACTCAATGGGATTAAGTGTGTTTTTTCTTCTATATCGATTCACGTTCAATCTATTGTGGTTCCTATAGAAATCAAACACTAATTGGAAATGTTATTCTTAAATTTCCTTTAGTGTTGTTCTAGGGGAAAGCACTAACACTGGGCAAGTTGGAAAACTTTGTACTTTCCTATGGGGAAGGTATGTATAAATATACTTGGTTTGGATGAAACTATACAAGGAAACCATGAAATATTGGTTTGGAACATCATGGTAGGGTCTTCCCTTTGGGCATGATTTAGTCAAGAAAAATATGGGAGTGTTGTAAAGGTGATTGAAGGAAATTGAGGGGGTTCATCTTATAATTTTTGGGACTAGAAATCGATTATTCTAGAATGTTTCATTGAGTAGGCTTAGTGGATGGTGGGTACTAGAAACATTCAATTTTTGAAGGATCTTTGGAATGATTCAAAACTTTACTTATAGGGTTTCCTGGCACCATAAAAAATAGTTAAAGAGGTTTTTCCTATCCAAATTTCCTTGGTGCAATTATTAATGAAGACCAGGATACTTTGGGAAATTCTATTGTAATTTCATCTCCTCTAGATTAGTTAGTATATTTTCTCAGTAATAATGATCTCTTCTCTCCATCGACATTTTGGGATGCCAAAGGGATTCCAAAACCAAATAAATGGTAGGATTTTTTAAATTTAGGGTGTTTTATTTTTAATTTTTCATTTTTATTATTTCTACCATATACATTTTGTTTGTACATGAATTCATGGGTGAATTTAAGTTTTCCTTTTATTTCTATGCTCAATTTAAATTTTTGGATCTTAAGGTTCTACCCATACATAAGTTCTCCCATACCTTTACATGGGTTCTGGTAACCCTTATCTAAGTAACCTTAAAAGAGGTTTACCCTTATGTGGCTACAATTATATGTGGATGGAAGAATTACATAAGTACCCTTATGATGGGTTTACCCTTACGTGGTTATCCTTAATTGTTGGTGGTACACTTACATATATACCCTTATGCAGGGTTTAAATTTACATGGGTACCCTTACATGGCTAACACTTGTACGGGTTTACCATTACATGGGTATTACTCTTATGTGTTTACCCTTACACATCAGAGATCTGCCTTAGTGCCTTTACACCGCAAGTTTGTCATCCTTATTCTATAGTCATTTATCCCTTACACTAGTTTATCCTCACTTCGGTGTCACCTAACCCCTACGTAGCTATTTTTTTATTACATGGTTTACTTTTCTATTTCACTAGGATTTATGGAATTCTCTAATTCTATTGAAATTTTGGCTAGCCTATGAAAGTATCATAGGATTTGATAAACCTTGTATCCTCATATATTGAAATTTGAATTATTGTCTCTTCTCAATTTCTACTCTAGTTATGGGTGTGGAAACCCCTAGCGGGTCTTCAAATTGTTCTTTGAAGAATATGTGGTTTCTTTCCTTTTTTCAGCTTTAGGATTCATTTCTACTTCATTTGTGTTACATATCATCAGCATCCCTTTTAATAGAACAAGTGTGGCCTCCTCTTCCCAATCATGGATCCACCAAGACCGTACCAATGAGTTTCAGATGAATAATATGTCTTTGAAAGATCCCAGCTAAAAGTGATATGAGCTGTTATAAAATAAAACTATCCAGTGTGGTTAGTTCATTCAAATTTTTTAAATTCATTTTCGATTTATTATCATTAAAACAAAAAAATTATTTTAGAATAATTCAATATGTGTGTGGGGGTGGAACTCATTCCATACATGTTGGGCATAAAGGGACAAAAGCACATTGAATATTGTGTTCTTTCATTAGTCACTTTTCTTTACTTGTTAAATTTTATATACATTATATATTCTAGTTGGAATCATTATTTTGATGTATTTTTCAAAAAAATGAATAATATTCTGTTCTAGTTTCTATTTTAAATTATACATTCCTCTTAATTAATCAATGGTATTTTTTTATCTTTTAAATTATTATAACCTCAAACTAACTTTTCAAATTTAATTAATTAATTGAATATGTGTACAATTATTAATCTTGACTTTTTCTTAGTGGCGTATTCTTAACATTGTCCCCATCAAAGTGGCATCAGATCTTTCAATTAAAAATTGATTCATCTAATTATGAAATTGAAAATTTTGATGGTGACAATTATTTTAAATTGTGTAAAATTAATATGAGGGAACTATTAGTAATATAAGGGCTTATCAATTTCTTTTATGGACCAAAGAAAACAATTTTATTCCTTACAAATAATGTAAATACCTTTAATTATTATCAATATATACCTCATGACATTATTATTAAGGCCTATAGTTCTATATTATTATCTCTCAGTGAAAATTTATTTAGGGTGTTGATTTTGAGTCTAATACTTCTGGTATATGGCATAAATTAAAGAGACACTAAATGAAAACTTCACTTCCTGGTATAATATATAGTAAACATCTCATGTTCACCTTTAAGATTACTTATAGTGTTTCTTTTAAATCTTATTTGAATGTTCTTAAAAAATCATTATTTATTTAAGAAAAACAAATTAATATTAATGATGAGGATCAATCTATGATTCTTTTTATTTTTCATTAAAATTTCTACAACACAATAGTAGAAATTGTGATCTTTGGTTATGAATCTTAACCTTGAAGAGGATAAATATACTATGTTTTCTAAGGACTTTCATTCTAAACCCAAAATGAATGTTGTGGATGAGAGTATATATACTAGTGGTAGGACATAATGTAAGGGTAAAAAAGAAATAAAATGCAAAATATAAAGGTAAGAATAATAACCAACACAAACATCGGTCCAGGTATAAGGATTGAAATATTGTGTGTTATAACCATGGTAAGCCCATTCATATAAGCCTCAACTGTATTAAAACTAAAAAATGTTTGGAAAACGTTGATGCGTGGTTGAATTTTTTTCCAATAGATGGTATATGTTTGAATTTTAAAAAAGGTGGAGTTTTTGTTTTTGGACGCACCCTATCAGACAGATCAAGAAGATGCACTAAACCTAGAGAATCGGATGTTGATTGATTTTTCTTTTTTTGCTAGGAAAACAAATCTCCTTACTTTATTTTTTTTAATTAGATGATAAGAATGAAATTTAGTATAGTAATCCAAAGATCAAATATAATTTTGATAAAAAATTCTACTAGTTTTGGTTTTTTGTTTTAAATAAGGTTTTTAGATGATGTTGTGTTTCAAACTGAAACAGGGTCCAGAAAGAATTTTTTGATTGATATGAAAAAATTTATTGGTTTCTGAATGTGTCCATACTAAATATAACAATTATTTTTGCTTCGGTTAGTTCCCACCACCATAAGTAATATGATATACTGGTGATCCAAGTTGTGTGAAAGAAAGGTGGAGAATATATGATTTGAAGGAGGTACAGAAGTTGGTACATTGTATTTAGTTTCTATTTGAAAGTTAGATATGATCTAGGAAGGAATAATTAGATGTTCTGATAAAAACTCACCAGGGATGATAATCTTAAAAAAATGAGCCACTAGATATACTGGTTCATTAGACACAATATGAAATTGATATACCGAAGGGGATTATAATATTGATTCATTTTCTATTGTGGGTATCTTCTGTGTATTGGATGAATAGTTTTATCAGAGGTATAATTTTTAAGAATGTTTCAGTTGTTGGAAAAAAAAATCCATCAGAAGGATTCATAGACCAGTCAACCAGATGATGATCAATAATTTAATCAACTATTTTTATTATGTTTTATTGTTCTATAATTGGGTTAACAGTTATCAAACATGAAGTGGTGTCAATTCATCGAACATGACCTTAAACAAAATTAGTAGAATTAATCAGAGAACAATCCATTAGAGAAATATAGACATTGATAATTCATCAAATGCAGGATCACCAGTCTAAGGAATTTTCAAACAATTAAAGAAAATAAAATATATTTTAACATTTCAGTTGGTATAAAGCATTGTAGTTGGGAATCATTTGTTTGTTTTATTTCTTCAAGTGGTTCAAGAAAAAATTAAATGAGTATATTTCAATTAAGTTAAGGGAAAGAGATGTATATTTATTAAGTGGTGTACATATGTTCCATCCGATAATATTTCTATAATAAAGTATATCGAACTAATACTAATGTTGAAAGATCAATCAGCATCATCAAGAAATGGAATATAAGCTCAAATGACGAGACTTGAAAAATCATACAAATGAATTGTTTATAAACTTGAACGAGTTTGATGTTCTGAGAAGTTTCAAGAAGATTCGAGAAGCTTCTAGAAGTGTTGAGAAGAGTCAAAGAAGTCAAAGATGAAGAAATAAATGAACAAGAAATTCAAGAATTGTGAATTTCATTGAGCTGGAATAGAAATTAGTTTCAATGCCTTTACCATTCTAGGATATCTATAAATAGTATGCAATGTATATTCATGCTATACAACTATTCGTGTGTTCTTAAAGCTGAAATAATGAAATTTTTGGACAGGTATTGATTTTCCAATTAGAATTTTTTTTAGGTTGAAACTAAGGAAGATCAATCAGAGTGAGGATCAATCCAATTGTAGGTAAAAATACATCCATAAAACATTGAATCATTTTTGGGTTCATTTTCCTTATTGACAAAGCGGACCTCCATGTTGTGTTTGTTGACAAAGATGACCTCCATGTTTCTTTATTGACAAGGTGGGTTCCTAAATTCAGTTTATTGACAAAGGGGGATTCCATGGTGAGTTTTTTAGTTCAATAGATCGCGTTTACAATCCATGTAGACAAAAGGGCCTTGAAAATAGAAAGTAAGATCTGGAGGTGGCACAAAAATAACAGATACAAGGTGGCTCCATTTTCAATTATTTGGAAAAATTTTGGGGATGAAAATAGGGAAATAGAGAATAATTTTTTTGAAATAGTATGATCTGTGCAACATTGGTGTGGAGAAGCAAAAATGTGAATATGTGCAAGAAAAATGGTTCATGCACAAAAAGGATTGCACATAGAATGTGAGGTTTTATGAATTGGAAGTGGATTTTGCAAGATACTGAGGTTTTTGTGCATGGGGTTTAGTGACACCTATAAATAAGAGGAGACCAACCACATTCAAGTGACCTCAACCCTTAAAGATAATCTGAGCTCTGGAGCACGGAATATTTTTGTACAAAGGGAGGTGCGTGAATAATTTTTATTTGTGATTAAAATTAAAGTTGTGTGTAAAATTGGAGGTTACTCGTAAAAGTTGATATTGCAGGTAAATGTTTAGTTTGTGCATAAAATTAAAGGTTCCACACAAAGTGTAATAGGGATTTTGTGTAAAAATAGAGGTTTTGTGCACTAAGTAATATAATTGCGCACAAGGTATGGTAGGGGTTGTGCGTAAGATTTGAGGGTGCCTAGTTTATTTTTATGGTAAAGTGTTATTCATCAGTGGATTAAACTGGGACTTCAAAAGAGCATCTACATACAGTGGAGGATGCATTCATTAGTGATAATTAAGTGACCTAAAATTCTTTAAACTATGAGTGGATCTTCTAAAAAAGTAGTGAGAACACTTCAGTTGAAAGAAAAGTGAGCTTTCATATTGTGATTGGTTGTAAACAGGGAGGGACAGTGAGTCTGCTCTGAACTTTGTAAATAGTAGTGCGATTATAGTGGATTCGGTACATCGGCATATAATCGGTGTAAGATTCTTGGACATATCCCACTGAGGGTGAACCAAGTAAAAACTTACGTGTCATATGCATGATTTAATTTCTGTTTATAATTTTCTATGGGAAAGGGAGGGAAGAGAATTTTTCTTAACAACAAAACAAGATCCAAAGGGGCAAAGGATTAAATCTGTTATACCCTGATTCACCCCCCCCCCCACTCAGGGTATTTGGCCTTCTGGGACTTACAATTGGAATCAGATGGAAAGGTTCAAAGTCAGTAGTTCTTTATCAGTAGAAGAAATAAAGGTGATCAATCACAAAGTAATTATGATTTTCAAATGCAATACCTTTTAGTCATGTAATAATTGGATGAAACAATACTTATGATATTTGGTAATGGATGTGTTTACAGTAGCGATACATGGTACTTCTGCTGATATCAATAGTGGGACTTTATCAAAAGCGAAAAAATGGAATTGGATGTTGACACCAATGAAATCAATCCGTTAGGGGGGTCCCTAACCAATGAAATATATACTAAGGTTATGTCATGTAAAACATCACATGTCATGTTAGAAATGTTGTTGAATATATGTGAAGGATATTCTAAGGTCTGAAAGGAAAAGCTTCCAGTTCTATGGAACATGTATAAAGATAAAAGAATTAACCCAAATGAGACTTTTGATTCATTATTTGATAGGGTAAATGTTGTATTAGAATACATGTTGTGGCTTGGGGAGTTCATTGAAGATATAAATATTGTGAAGTGTATCTTGAGGAAACTTTTTCCATGGTTCAATATGAATGTTTCAGTATTAGAAAACAGGGATTCTAAAGAGCTCACACTGGATAACTTACATAGTACCCTTGTAGAATTTCAAATGAGAAATGATGATAAAGATGTTATGGAAAAGGGAAACTCTAAAGATGTGGAATTAAAGGCCATTAAGAAACTAACTATTGAAGATTTTGAGGAGGAATAAGGGACATCCGAGCTGATGTCATTCCTCTCTTTAAATCTACAAAGAGGAAAAGGAAAGTGTAAAGGAAAACTTCTACTTACTTTCTTTATATGTAGAAAGGTCGGTCATCTTGCAATAAGATTCCCCAAGAAGTTTAAAGAGGATGATTAGGATGATGATTATATTCAGGTGAAGAATTTTTTAGCCTCTATGAAAGGAAATAAATAGTTCAAGAGAAATTTCATTACGAAAAATAATCTTCTTTCACAAGAATGTGATAGTTCAGATGAATTAGAGGTTGAAGAGGCTGAAGAGATAGATAAATGCAAATATAGTGTAGAAAATTCTATGGTTTCAGTCATAGGTATCACCTAAAAAAGGGAATAGAGTGAGAATTATGAAGAATAAGTTGAAGTAAGAGTATACCAAGAAGCTAAGTTAGAAGTTGCTCTTGAGGTTATAGATGTTTGGAGACCCAAAACGAAGAAATACAACAAAGTGGATCATGATGACAAACACTATATTTATCATTAGGAAGAAGTGAAGTATGATCTAGTGAAACAAATTAAAAAACTTAAGTCTTCAACACCAGAGAGCTCAAGAAAGGTGTATGAGTATAAGCTAAAAATCGAGGTACAAAAGTGTGAAATCGATAGTTTGAATGATATTGGATGGGATCGAATAAAATGTATTGAATAACTTGAAGAATAAATTGTTGGTATATGAAAAAAAAATTTAAGGATCAAGAAAAACTCTTGACTCCCAATGTGAAGTCGACAAAGTGGATCACTGAGAGGTGGAAAAGTAAGAAGTTGAGCATAAAGGTCTAGGAAAAAAAAAGAAACTGACAAATCTGAATGATGAGGAAAGTATAGGGCTTGGTCATAAATAAAAATTTCCCATGGATAAATTCAGACCACAAGCACTAACTATGATATTGAATATTGATTTGGGTAAAAATAAAAATTAGAGGATTCAGAGAACCCAAGGGACAACTAGAAATGAAAAAGTGACACACAAGAATGCACCCTACATCATGTTCTATTGTTGTGAAAATACGGGCCACTCGCAAAATGTGTCTTCCAAAGGCAAGAGATACCGAAGAGAACTATAACATTAGTGGAAACCAAAGATATAATGCTACTCTAGAACATATTTTGAGGGATATTGTTTTTTGTGTGGAAGTTTTGGTCACATGGAAAGATATTTTACATCAACCGTGTTATGGAATGTACCAAAGAAGAATCCAAGTGATTGCAAGAAGAAAATCATAAAACCAACAAGTTGTCTAAAAAAGAAATATTGGTTCTCTGCTCTTCAAGATAAATCCAGTCCATCATACATAGAGGAAGATCAAATTTCTCAATCCATGCTAAGTGTGAAAACAAAAGCATGGATCAGAAAGAAAAAAGATGATAATGTAGTGGTTGCTGAAATTTCCCTTAGAGTGTCAGATCATTCTTGTGTATGGATCCTTGACAGTGGTTACACATCCTACATGATAGGTAATAATGATCTGGTTATAGGCATAAAATATGACAAAGAATGAGTTTTCAAGTTTGGAAATGATGAAGTCCTATAGATTATTGGCTCAATAAAATCATCTTTGGGGGAAAAGAAATGTGACGTGTAGATGTCTTAGTAGTTGAAGTTCTTAGTCACAATTTCCTCAGCATCATTAAACTATTTGACTTAGGGCATTATATAAGATTTATGAAGAATATTTTAATCTTAAAAGGAAGATATGGTGAAGTTGTTCTATAGGGATAGAGAACAAAGGTAAATCTTTACCTTGTAAGTGGAGAAGAATATATGTGCTTTTTCCAGACATGAAGAAAAAAAGTTGTGGAATAAAAGACTTGGTCACCTAAGTCAACCATGCAAGGAAGATTTGGTAAAGTGTGATGCAACTAGAGACCTCCCTAATCTATCATGTGATTGTACTCATACAAGTTATGCATGTCAATAAGGTGAAATCATCAGAAAAATGTACAAGGCTAAGGAACAGAAGTCAATGAGAGTGCTTGAGTTGGTGCAAGCTGATGTTTTTGAACCTACCTCACTAAGGGACATTGATGGAAATAGATATTAAATTATTTTCATAGATTATTTTCAAACAATGGAATGGGAATTTTTCATTTCGCACAAGTATTATGTGTTCAGTTTCATAAAATAGTATCAGAGGAAATCTGAAAGTATGCATGGGCAGAAAATTCTGATCTTTTGTACTGATAATGGTATGGAATTCAAAAACAGTCAAGTGAAAGAATATCTCAAGAATAAAGGGATAAGGCATCAAGTTTCTTCAATAAGAACTCCCCAGCATAATGGAGTGGTTGAGATGGGAAATCATATCATCAACAACATGGCTATAGCAATGCTTATTGAAAATACCTACCAGAGAAATTTTGGGAGGAAGAATTCTTAACATCAAGAAATATTTTTAATACATCTCTATTGTTTCCAAAGGAATGAAATGCTCTTTACGAGATGTTCTATGAAAATAATCTGACATTAAAATACTTTCAAATGTTTGGTTTTAAGTGTTTTATACTCAACAAACAAAAACACAATAAATTTGATTCACAGGGAGAGGAGGGGATATTCCTTGGATACTCAAGAAAATGAAAAGTATATAAATATTTTAAAATGAGTCTGGGAAAAGTTTTCTATAAAAATGATGTCATTGTAGGGTCAAATAAAGAAACTATTCAATAATATAATGAACAATTTCTTGATGAAATTTATGAGGAGGTAAGAAAAATGTGGGGGAGCATATTCGGAATATGTTGATTCAGAAGATGACACTAATGATGAACAGGAGGAAGTCAAGTCTGTGTCTGCAAATAAGCCAAATAGTCTAGCTGATATTGATAAGAATATTATCATTGACGATCAGACAACACTAGTTCAGACTCAAAGAATGAATTCATTACAGTAGGAATTGTTCCTATCTTAGGTATAGCCTAAATGTTTTGTCGATGCAGCGGGAGATGAATTCTAGGTTCAGGGTATGAATGAAGAGCAGGACCAGATCGAGAAGAATCAGACATGGGAGATTGATTCAAGGCTAACGGATAATAATTTCAATGGGACTAAATGGGTCTTTTGTAACAAGATTAATGAAGACGGCGTAGTAATTAGAAACAAATCATGGTTGATGTGAAAAGGTTATGCTCAGATAGAGGGTATTTATTTCGATGAAACATTTTCACTTGTTGGAAGGTTGTATATAATCAAATTATTCTTGGTCATATCAGTGCAAAGAAAGGTCATGGTTTTCCAGATGGACTTCAAATCTGCATTTTTGAATGGGGTTTTGGAAGAAGAAGTGTATATTGAGTAGCTATATGGTTTTCTCATTTATGAATATGAGAACAAAGTTTATCGGTTGAAGAAAGTGCTATATGGGTTGAAACAAGCACCAAGAGCATAGTATTCAAGTCTTGATCAATATTTAAGGAAGCTCAATTTTTAGTGCGGTGGTGTTGATTACAATATCTACATCAACAATGACAGTAATCAAATAATGGTGGTGCTGGTATATATCGATGACATAATCTTCGGTAGATCAAATGAAGCTCAGTGTAGATAATTTTCTACATTCATGAAAAGTGACTTGGAGATGTCAATTATTGGTGAGAAAACATTTTTACTTGGTTTATAGTAACACAAGGAAGGAATGGAGCTTTCATTTCTCAATCCAAATATGCTAAGGAGGTTTTGAGAAGTTTCGGAATGATAAATTCCAAGGAGATGAGGACTCGAGTTTCCAACCTGATCGTATTATCAAAAGATGATGATATCATGACAGTGAATATCAAAGAATATAGAAATATTATTGGATGTTTACTACGCCTAATAGGAACAAGACCTGATATTGTTTACCCCACATTAAAAGAAATGAGATACAAAAGTAATCCCAAGTAAATCCACAAGCTTGTAGTGAAAAGAATACTTTGGTATATTAAGGGATCTGTGGATTTCGGTTTGATGTATAATGATAAATATCAGCTAGAGTTATTGGGGTATAAAGATACAGATTGGGTTGGATCAGAAGATGATAGAAAATAAATGTCAGGTATTTCATTCTATCTTGGTGGATTGTGTATTTCTTGGCTTATAAGGAAATGGGATTGCTTTTCATTGAGCATTGTAGAAGCTGATTATATTAAGGCCACTCAATCATTCAAACAATTATTGCGGATGATGGATCAGCATAATGATATGGGATTGGAAGTGAAGTCTCTGATCATAATCCAATGTGATAATTCAAGTTCTATAAATAATAGAAAAAATATAGTCCATCACTCAAGGATAAAGCACATTGAAATCAAGTATCATTTTCTCAAAGAGAAGGTATATCAGGGGCTTCTAAAGTTGGAGTATGTGTCTACAGAGCTATAGGTTGTAGACATTCTCACAAATTCATTACCCAAAGAAGCATTTTAGAGGCATTTATTGGGTCTGGGAATTCATTCAACACCGCTTACTAGAAAAAGTTTGGATATGGTACACCCCCTATCAACTATGTAGGATTCGTTTCACTAATGTACTAATAGGTTTCTTTACCCAATTTCAAACCACAAAGGAGTGACCTTTGGGTTCATTGATAAAGGAGGAGAAAATGTGTTTGTTCAAGGGGTTAAAGTGTGGCTATCTACAGGATAAATAACGTTACTTAGTCAACACACATAGATCTATGTGATAAAATGAATTTGTTAAGACACAAGGAGAAGCTGAAATGTGGAGCAGTGAGATAGGGGTAGTAGCAAGATAAGGGAGAATTGGTTGGAGGAGTAGAAATGTGATGGGAATTCCTTACTGCTAAGAGGAAACAGTCATCAAATCTGACGATGATAGAATTGATCAATCAAAGATTAGATATCATGATAGTTGAGGTTCATGATGAAAGCAGAAGAGTGGTGTTGGAGTGGTATTAACAAGTGATGCCAGGAATGAAGTGACTCATCGTTTAACTTTTCAATATACTCTTGTTTACATGCTGAGCATCGGTCATGTGGGCTTAGAATATTTGTTGAGTAAATATATGATTGCTATCTAAATTTCAAGAGGATAATAGTGGTAGAAAGTAGATTAACCTTTAATGATGTATCATTTATTGAATGAGTTGTCAAAAAACCCAAAGGGGGAGATTGTTGGGAAAAAATCCCTCGAGGAAACATTGAATTATTTTTGGGTTTGTTGTCTTTGTTGACAAAGTAGACATACATGTTGTTTTTTATGAAAAAGCAGAACTCCATGTTTTTTTATTTAAAAGGTGGTCTCCTAAGTTCAGTTTGTTGACAAAGGGGTATTCTATGGTGGTTAGTCAAGTTCAAGAGATGTTTTTGATAATCCATGTTGACAAAAGGACCATGACAACAGAACGGATGATCTGGAGGTTACATAAAAAGAACAGATACAAGGTGGTGCCATTTTCTATTGTTTTCCAAAATTTTGGGGATAAAAATCATAAAATGGGTAAAGGTGTTTTTGGAAAAGGAAGGTGTGTGAAAAATTTAATTGGTGCATGAAAAATGTGAAGATGTGTGCGAAAAATGCTTCTTTCATGAAAAGTATTGCATGTAGAATGTGAGGTTTTATGCATAGTAGGTGGATTTTTCGTGACACGGTGGTTTGTGCATGTGGGTGTTAGTGACGCTTATAAATAAGAGGTGACCCCCCCCCCATTGGAGTGAGGTCAACCCTTATTGAGAATCTGATCTTTGAATCACAAAAGATTTTTGTGAAAAGGGAGGTGCATGAAAAATTTGAGTTGCACATAAAATTGGAGGTTGCGCATAAAAGTTGAGGTTGCACCTAAAAGTTAGGATTGCATGCAAATAGTTGTGGGTATTTCACAAAAAATAAGATGTTTTGCACAGAAAGAATGATTATTGTGTGCTAGGCATGGTAGGGGCTGTACGTAAGATTTGAGGGTGCTCGGTTCATTTTTGTGGTAAAGTGGTATTCATCAGTGGATAAAAGTGGTAATTCAATGGAGCATCTACATACAGTGGATGATGCATTAATTAGTTATAATGAAGGTACCTACAAGTCTTTAAAATATGAGTGGATATTTTGAAGAAGAAGTGAGCTTTCAAATTGTGATTGATTGTAAACCAGGAGGTACAGTGAGTCTTCTCTAAACTTTGTAAATA
Organism: Viscum album; assembly: GCA_963277665.1. Lineage (NCBI taxonomy): Eukaryota > Viridiplantae > Streptophyta > Magnoliopsida > Santalales > Viscaceae > Viscum > Viscum album. The sequence goes on along the minus strand of OY728130.1, from coordinate 50,416,600 downwards.
GTAGTGTGCTTATAGAGGATTTGGTATATCAAGATATAGTCGATGTCTGCTCCTTAAGTGTATCCTAATGATAGTGAACCAAGTGAAATTTTTTGTGTCATGTTCATGATTTAATTTTTGTTTATACTTTTCTACAGTAAAGAGAGAGAATATAGTTTTGATTAGAAACGAAACAACATCCAAAGGTCAAGAGGTTTAAATCTATTATACCCTGATTCACCCCCCCCCCAGGTATTTTTCCTTGTGAGACTTAGACCATTCATTGAAGAAATTTTCATCATGATATATTTTCATCGGATCGAGTCGATCAAAGTAATCACATCCGAGTGACATCCATGAGGGCAAGGTCCATCGGATGGAGCTCCCTCATACAAAGAATCATATTAAATGAATCTATTTTGGTGGGACTATCCAACATGGGAATGAGTATATATTTTTACAGAACCTTTTAAATATCATGTGATACCTTCTCATTTCATTTATTTCATATGAAAGGTAGTGTTGAGAAGTTATATTTTAGTGGATCTTAAATCCAATAAGGTTTATAAGTTAATAAATTTTACTAAAAAATATAAGAAACATTCTTATAAAAGGGAAAATGAAATACTAATTCACCCCCCCCCCCACCCCATTAGAGGTCTCAGTACTATTTTGGGAAAAACAATTTGTATCAGAGGAGGTTCCCTCTGAATGATCCATCTCTAAGGATGGAGAATTTCAATTTAGTGAAAAATAGTGGGTTCATATATTTTATGGATAAAACTACAAAATTTGGAAGAATTGGATGATACTCTATCTTCTATATCTTATACTTTAAGTTAGAGATGTAGAAATAGTGGTATTTCCTCTAATCAATGATGATTCTATAACAAATGATGGTAATATAAGTATAAAAGATTATGGTAAATCTATGAATGCTTTCTTGGTATCCCTTACTGATATTTTTTTTGCGAAGATTATTGGGTATACAATATCTAAACAAATGTGGGACAAGCTGAGAAGAATTTATGAAGGGAATGAGAAAGTTAAGGAAGCCAAGTTATAAATCTAGATAAGTAGATTTGGAGATATTAAAATGGATGATGATGAAAGTATTGATGGTTAATTTAAAAGGGTAAATGAAACTATGAATACATCATAAGTTTTGGTGAGAATCTGGAAGACTTTACAATTATTAAGAAACTTGTGAGAATATTTCCAGATAGATTTGAGGCCAATGCTTCAGCTTTATAAGATCTTGAATATTTATCTTCGGATGAACTTTAGAATATTCTTGTGGCATATGAAATGATAAAATCTCATCCTTTTAAGAAAAAGGATGACATATAAATGGATTTCAAAGATTTAATAAAAGGAAAACTCAAAGAATAAAAATTTTAAGAAGAATAAAGTGATTCATAGAGAGAGGAAGAAGCTGAATATTGCAAAATAGTTCTTTCCCTCATTTAGAAGAAATAAAATAAGGGTAAATGTAAATGTAAAAATCTAAAATGTTGGAATTGTGAAGTAAAAGGACATTTTTCACAAAACTTTCATAAGATGAAAGTTGAAGAGTATGAGTCCAAAGAATATGATAAGAAATATCAAAAACAAAAGTGGAAGAAACATATGGAAGTATTTCATTATGGAAAGGAGAAGAAATGTTATCTGAGCTGAAGAAAGAAGGATGATTCCTCATCCAATAGTGAATCCCATCAGCAACCCAACTTCACATCTCATGTTATAAATGGAATCAATTCTTCAGATAGTGATGATGATGGTGTAGAGATTACAAAAATGGTAGGGATTCTTTAAAAATATGGAAAAATAAATTGAGTCGAATAATAAACTCAATAAATAATGAAATAAGTTGATGAAAGATGTTGAAAGTGTAAATTTTGAGAATGGTGATCATTTGAATAAATAAGAGACAAATCTCAATTTGATTAGAGATCAAAAAATGAGGATTAGTGATCCTGAAAGGAAAATGAAAATATATAATGAAAAATCAAGTGAAAATGAAAATATGAACATGAAATAATATACTATTTTTGAATAAAATAAGAAGAACAAGTTATATATTTCAGAACCTGAAAACATGATAGATTTTAAAATAATTAGTTTGGATGAGAAATAAGATGAGTTATTTGAATCAAAATCAACGCTTATTACAAAAAAAATTGAGATAAGAATGACGAGGGAAAACATTACAAAGTTAGTTGGTGTTAATGCTGAAAATTCTAAAAAGGGTGAAAATAAAAGAATATAAAAGCAGGTTTATGAGAAACAATCATTCACCAAGGAAGATAGGAATTATTCAATAAATAATCTCTCAGACAAAAGTGTCACATGACATTTCAAGAAACAAAAAAACAACAAAGTTCCAAAAAAATTACTATTGGTCTGAAAATCAATGTTTAAAGGACATTGTTGGTGTTCTGGAGTTTTCAGACATAGAGATTTCTCAAGTAAGTATAACGTGCCTCTACTCGAAAATAGGTATGAATAAAGGGTGAGTTATGGTTACCAAATAAAACCAAATTTTTAGAAAATATTTGTGGTAATTGAAAATAAAAATATGAATGTAAAGAATATTGAATCCTAAAAAAATGAGAAGTTGATGAAAGTAGAGTATATTAATAAAGTTTAAGAAAACAAATATGTTGAGTCCTAAAAAAATAGTTTTTAATTATTTGTTCATAACACATTTTGATGGATAGAAAGTTAGAATAATTACAAAAAAAAGTTGATGAAAAGGGAAATTATAGGGTTTCTGAATATATGAGAAAAGTTGATAAAAATATATCAAAAGATCATGATATGAAGACTTCAAAAAGATTCAAGAGATGTCAGTAATAAGGGAGTATTTATAAAATTTGTATAACTATCTTACCGTCCCAGCAGGAAGGCATGAAAATATTGTTACAACATCATTTTAACAAACATGTTATATAAATTGAAAAGAATTCAAAATCCTCATCATAAGAGTCTATAAGTTAAAATATACTTCTCACAAAGTCTTAGAAGGATGAAGAGAAGTAAGAAAACACATTAATTAAAAAATACATAAAGAAGAATAAAAATTCAAGACTGATTGAATACTCTTAATCTCATCATTACTTCTAAGAAACTACTGAGGTTCCTCCTAATTCCCAAAACATTTTAATATTTTAAATAACATATAGGTAATCGAAGGAGTTGAAATAAGGAAGTTTTTGTGTGATTCTCTTATATTTCAGGAAATAGAAAGTAATGAGGTTATAAAAAATGGGTTTTTGGGAAAGTTGTATTTTACACCTGAACTTTATGATATATTTATTGATATGGGTATAGGTTATCCTTATCATGAAAAATCCTCTAATTAATTGGTCATGACGTAAGAATGATGAAAGTATCATTAAATGGTATTACATGAAAGTTGTGTTATGGAAAACATTGATAACCTTAATTATACACTCTTTTTTTCTACATCGGGTTCACCCATATAGACTTAGAGTTTTTTAATTAAAGGCCCTCTGTTAGGAAAGCCATGTGATACTCATGTTCTCCTAAATAAGAGTTTTAATATTTCGAGATGAAAACTTCCAACCTTTTAAAATGAGACAATTTGTCTATAAGGGGGGACATTTCATGACCTCCCCTTTTAATTTGTTTGGAAACAAAATTGTTAAGATATATTAAGTGGGATATTTTTATGATAGGATCAAAAAAATAAAAGGGGAGTAGGTGTTTAGGTGGAGAAGATATAGGGAGGATGTATGTGGGGGAGAAGAAATTTTTAAATTATTTTGAAGTGGGTATTGAAAAAAAACACAGAAGGGGATATTGTTAGGCCCATGTTGAGTTTTTGTTGTATTTTTTATCAATAGTTTACATATGTTTAAAGCTGAGAAAAGGTGGAGTTTTGGTTTTTTGGTACACCTTATCAGACTGATCATGAAGATGCACTAGATGTAAAGAATTAGATATTGAAATAATATTGTGATGATTGTTTTATCTTTTGTTTTTAATAAAAATAAATAACTTACTTTGTATGTATCGGTGATCAGATTATAAAAATAAAAGGGAGAACAATAATTAGAATATCATACGCGGTTTTGACATGAAATTCTACTAGTTTCAGTTTTATGTTTTGAAGAAGTGTTATGGAGGTAGTTGTGTTTTAGACTCACACAGGGTCCGGAAAAAAGTTTTGATCGGTATGAGAAAATGTATCAGAGTCTAAATGTATCTATACTAAATCTAATGATGATTTTTTGATCGGTTAATTCTCAACATAATATGTAATATGAAATAATTATGATCCACGTTTTTTGAAAGAAAGGTGGAGAAAATATGATGGGAAGGAGATATAATAGCCGATACATCATATTTAGTTCCTGTTTGGAAGACAGATACGCTCTAATAAGGAAGAAAGAGTAGTTTCGATACCAACTCATCGGTGTAGATAATGTTAAATAAATAATCCATTATAGATACTAGTTCATTAGACAAAGTATTCCACTAATCCATTAGAGGGGATTTTGGCATCGATTCATTTTATATTATCGGTATCCTTTCTTTATCATATGTAGAGTTTTATGGAAGGAAAAATGTTTATGAAATTTTGAGTTGTTGGAAATGATAATCCATCAAAAGGATTCTGAGGCCAATCAATTAAAGGATGATCAAAAATGTAGTCAACCATTTTTATTAGGTTTTATTTTTCTATAATTGGGTCAAGATTTATCAAAAAAGAAGTGGTTCTAATTCATCAAACATGATATGATATCAATCCATCTTCAGGAATCAAAGGCCAATCCATGAAACATATGCTGACGCTGATAATTCACCAGATGTAGGATCATTGGTCTGATGAATTTCTGAACAATTCAAGAAAAGAATTATTTTTTTAAATTTTCATCTGGTATAGATCATTGAATTTGGAAATAATTTTTTTCATTTTATTTATTCAAGTGGTTTAAGAAAAAATAAAAAGAGTATGTTTCAATTTAGTTAAGAGAAAAGGATTCAGAGTTAAGAAGTAGTGAAGATATTTTCCATTATATGATCATTCTATAAAAAAGCCTATAAAACTGATAATTTTATAGAAATATCAATTGGACACACCAAATAAAATAAGATCAAACCTGAATGATCAGACTCATAAAATTAGACTGAATAATTCTTTGTAAACTTGAACAAGTATGAAGTTATAAAAAGATTCAAGAATATTCAAGAAGATACTATAATTATTAGGAAGATTTTAATAATTCAATGATAAATACATAAATTAATGAGAAATTTTTTAATTCATAATTTCATTTAGTAAAAACAGGAAATAGTTTTTCTACCTTTACCATTATGTGATATCTATAAATATCCTAGAAATTGTATTCATACTATGAGACTGTTCATGTGTGCTCAAAGCGAGAGTTATAAAATTTGTGGGATAAGTATTTATTTTACAACCACACTATTGTTTTCAGTTTGAATATAAGTAAGATCAATTAGAGTGAGGTTCAATCCAATAATTGAATAAAGTTTCATCTAATGATGTTTTCATCCGAGAGAGTTCATTAGAGTATGCACATCAGAGTGACATCCAATAGAGAGAGGTCCATCATATGAATAATTAGTGACTTGCGGATTGAGTTCCTACTCAATTAAAGTAGAAAGAGAAGAATAAAAATCAAAAAGAAGGCTAATCAGATAAAAACTAATCAGATGGAGTCCATCCGACAGAGGTCACCAGACAGAGGCTGGTCAGAGTGAATTTTTATAAGGAGTTTTTCATGAAACAAATTATGGAATAAGTTTCAATTTCAACATGTTATTCATAGAATTGTTGAATCTCTTGAAGATTATACATAGGTAATGTTTGATTCATCTTACTTATGGAGGAAGTGAAGAAATTTTTGAAGTTTATTATAAAGGAAGAAGAAAATTTAAGCTCATAACTGTGGAAATTTAATAGTTGCTAAAAAGAATTGTGTGATTTATTGGTTTTATAACTAGTCGTGGGATGTGGATAGGAAAGGGATAGTTGGGGGTATAACCAACTATAGTAGGAAAGTTGCTACAATAATTTTAGAATTGGTCACTATTTATTTCTTTGTATTCTAGAAAAATGATATTAAATGAATCCATGTTAGTGGGACAATCACATAGGGAAATAAGTAGATATCTATACCAAACCTAGTAAATATCATGTGCTACCTTTTATTTACATTTTTTTCATATGAAAATTAAGGTTAAGAAGTTATATTTGAGTTGATCATAACTCTAAAAAGTTTTAGAGGTTAAAAAAATTACAAAATAAGATAATAAACATTATTATAAATAAAAAATGGACCATTAATCCCCTCTGTGCCTCTTAGTGGTCTCGATCCTATTTGATAATGACAATTTGTATCATAGGAGATTCCCTTTCAAAGATCCATCTCTGAGAATGCAGAATTTTCAATTCAGGGAATAATAATTGTTTTTATCTTCTTGATGGAAAAAACTATCATAGTTGTAATAATAGGATGAAACCCTATCTTATATCACTAGGACTTAAAGTTAGAGATCCACTAATAATGGGATTTTCTCCCATCAATGAATTTGTTATGAAAAAAACTGATAATAGAAGTTTAGAAGATGTAAAATCTCAAAATTCATTGTCAACGGACATTAAAAATAATTTTTATTTAAATAGTATGGGGTTTCCAATAACTAAACAAATGTGGAACAAGTTTATAAGTATTTATGAAGGAAATTAGAATGTTAAGGAATCTTAATTACAAGTCTAGAGAAGATGATTTTAATATGTCAAAATGGTTGATGATGAATGTATTTATGGTTAATTTATAATGGTAAATGAGATTGTGAGTGACATCAAAAGTTTTGGGGAGAAGATAGAAGATCCCATGCCATTAAGAAAAATACTTATAGATAAATGGATTTCAAATTTTTATTGAAATGAAAAAATGATGATATATAATTTGAAGAATAATCAAGCATTTCGGAAACAGAGGAAGAAGCTGAAGATTTCAACACAATTTTTTCACTCCTTTCAAAGAAATACATCAAGGGAAAATGGAATTGTAAAACTCTCCAATGTTGGAATTGTGAATGAAAAGGTAATTTTTAAAAAAAATCCTCAAAATAAAGTTTAAGAGTATGAGTCTGAAGAATATGATAAGAAATATAAAAAACAAAAGTGGAATAAATATAAGGAAATATTTCCTTATGAAAAGAAGAAGAAAAGTAATCTGAGTAGAATAAAGAAGGATGATTCCTCATCCCATGATGAATCGGATCATCAACTCAACTTCATTCCCCAGGTTATTAGTGGAAGTAATTCATCTGATATTTATGATGATGGTGAAGAGGTTATTGAAATGTAATATATTTTTAAAACAAATCTATAAAAATAAATTGAGAGGAATAAACAACTTAATAAAGAAAGAAATAAGTTAAAGAAATATGTTGAAAGTATAAATTTTGAGAATTTTGATCGGATAAAGAAAGAAGATAAAAATATCAATTTGATTAGAGCTCAAAAAATTAAGATTAGGGAACTTGAAAGAAAACTAAAAAGATATTAATAAAAATCCCCTAGCAATTAAAATCTCAACATGAAGGAATCTAAACAAGTTGAATATCATAAGATAACAAACTTAAGATAAATGAATCCAAAAAGTTGATAGATTTTTTAAAAGTTTCTCTCGATGAAAAAGAATAATAGTTATTAGAAACACAATAAATTCTTCTTAAAACACAAAGAAAGATAAGAAGGATGAGATAAAACTCCACTAGGGAATTTGATGTTAAAATTGTAACTCATAAAGTGGGTAAAATGAATGTTTTACAAAACCGGTTTTGTGAGAAAACATCTTCACCAAGAAAGATAGAAATTATTCAGTAAAGAATCTCCCTAAGAATACAATTCCATGATTTCTTAAGAAACAAAAACAACCACAATGTTTTGAAAATTTTCACTATCAGTCAAAAAAATAAAGGTTCAGAGGTCACTATTGAGGTTGTGCTATTTTCAGAAATAGAGAGGTCTCATGTTGGTATAACATGTCTCTACCAAGAAACATCATTGAATCAAGGGGGTTCTATGGTGAGAAAACAAAAAAATATAAAATATTTTTGGAACCAGAAAAGGAAACGTAGAAGGTGAATAATTTTGAAGCCTAAATAAAGAAAAATGAGAATATGATGAAAGTTGATTATGTTAAGAGATTTGAGTAAAATAAACATGTTGAGTCTGAAAAAAACTGTTTATTTATTTTTCAAGAACAATGTTCCATGGGTACAATTTTAGAAGAAGCATTAAATTTGGTTAAATAAAACGGGAAGGAAAATGTTTATAAAGATATAAGAAAAGTTGATAACAAGATATCACTACATTATGGTTTGAAGAGTCGGAAAAGATGTAAGAGATATGAGAAAGATGGGAATGTTACGAAAATTTGTATGACTATCCTTCCAACCTAAGTGAAAGGCATGAAAATATTGTTAAAAACTCACTGTCATTAAAAATTCTCAAAAATTGAAAATAAATTTTCATCCTCATTAGTAGAGTATACAAATGAAATGAAACTTTCCAAAAATTATGAAAAGGATGAACATAAGGAAGAAAATGTATCCAATAAAAAAAATACATGAAGTATAAAAAGTAAATACTGATAAAATACTCTTAGTTTGATCATTTATTATAAGAAAATACTTAGGTTCCTACTTATTCCAAAAATATTCTAATATTTTTAATAACTTGCAGGGAATTGAAGGAGTTGAAATAAGAAAATTATTGTGCGAGTCTCTTACTTTTCTTACAAAAGAATGTAATGAGGTAATGAAAAATGAGTTCTTGTGAAACTTTTGGTTACTCACCTAAAAATTTTTATATGTTTTTTGAGATGGTATAGGATATCCTTATCTTGATAAATCCAATAAAAAAATTTCCTAGACATTAAAATTTTAAAATAATAATGAAATGGTATTATATGAATGTTGTGCTATGGAAAAAATTGAAAAACTTAATTATAAACTCTTTTTTTCTACATCTAGTTCACCCTTATAGACTTTGAATTTATTAATTAAATTCTATAAGTTATGAAACCCAAGTGCTACTCATGTTCTCCTAATGTAGAGTTTCAAGATTTGGAGATGAAAATTTCCAACCTTTTGAAATAAGGCAATTTATCTATAAGGGGGTATTTTCATTATAGTCCCATTGAATTTGAATTTTTTTTAAGAAGATAAGATATTTTAAGTGTGAGAAAATTATGATAGGATGAAAATAAATGTAATAGGAGGAGGTGTTTAGGGGGAGAAGACTTGGGTAGAATAAAAATTGTAAGTTGTTTTGAAGTGGGTATGGAAAAAATAACACAAAGAGTGAGATTTTTATTCCAAAGTAGAGTTTTGGTTTTATTTTTTTCAATAGATGTTGTATGTTTGAAGTTAAGAAAAGGTGGAGTCTTATTTTCTGAACACACCCTATTGGACTGATCGGTAAGATGCACCATACATAGAGAATTAGATGTTGAAAGAAGTTTATGCTGATTTTTTTGTCTTTTGTAGACAAGAAAATCAATTACCTTACTTTGTATGTTTTGGTGATTAAAAGTGAAAAATGAAAGAGGGTATAGTAATAATACTATCATATATAATTTTTATTATAAATTCTATCAGTTTTAGTTTTCTATTCTGAATAAGGTTTGTGGATGAAGTTATTTTTCAAACTCACTCTGAGTCTGGAGAGAAATTTTTGTCCGGTATGAGAAAATGTATCGAAGCTTGAATTCTACCATAATAAATCTGAAAATGATTTGACATTCATATAGTTCTCATCATCATTATTAATATGATATACTTTTGATCCATGTTGTGTGAAATAAATTAATAGAATATATGATTAGGAGGAGATACAAATTTTGATACATCATATATAATTTTTGTTAAAAAGACAGATATGATTTGAGAAAGTAGAATGAGAAGTTACGATAGCAACTTATTGTTGTAGTGAATATGAACGAAATAATACATTAGAGATACTAGTTCATCAGAAATGGTATTCTATCAACCCATCAAAGGTTATTCTGACAATGAATCATTTTATATTGTTGGTATCTTTTTTGTAGCAAATGTGGAGTCTTCTCAAAGGTATAATGTTTAAGAAACATTGAGTTGTTAGAAACAATAATCCATCTAAAGGATCAGATATTGATTATCTATATAATTATCAATAATTTAGTTATCCAATTTCATAAAGTTGTATTGTTCTACAATTTTTTCGAGAGTTATCATACAAGAACTAGTGTCGATTCATTAGATTCCAATTCAATGGAAGGAATCAGAGACTAGTCCATTAGAAATATGATGAAATTGATACTTCATCTAACAAAAGATCATTAGTCTAAGGAATTTCTAAAAAATTGAAGAAAATATGAATTTTTTTAAAGTTTTATCCAGTAGAAAGAATTCAACTTGGAAATCATTTGTTTGTTTTATTTCATCAAGTGGGTTAAGAAAAATGAAAAGAGTATTTTTCAATTGAGTAAACATAAAAGTATTTAGATTTAAGAAGTAGTGAAGATATGTTCCATCATAAAATATTTCTACCTAAAATTATATCACAGTGATACTAATGTAGAAATATCAATCGGAGTCTAAAACAAAAAATATTGGACTCGAATGATCAGAATCAGAAAATCATACTGAATAATTGTTTATAAAATTGAATGAGTCTCAAATTTTGAGAAGATTTGAGAAGATCCCTAAAGTATTAAGGATAGTTGAAGAATAAAAATATGAAGATTCAAATAAATGAGAAATTTATGAATTCTAAATCTTATTGAATAGGAAGACTAATTATTTTTTCAGCCTTTACCCTTCTAGGATATCTATAGATAACATAAAAATTACATTCATACTATGGAACTATTCACGTGTTCTAAAACTTCATGTTCTAACATTTTTGGGATAGGTATTAAGTTTTCAATGATAATTTTGTTTTCTAGTTGAAGATAAGGAAGATATATCATAGTGAGGTTCAATCCGATCATAAAAGAATGTTCCATCAAATGGCATTTTCATCAGAGCGAGTCCATCAGTGTAAGCCCTTCATAGAGACATCAATTAGACATAGCTCCATGTGACAAAGAATTGGTGAGTTTTTTATTGAGTTCCTTTTTCATTGAAGTAGTAATAGTAGTTGTAAAATTGGATGGAGGCTAATCAAATTGAAGCCATCAGATAGAGGTTACTGGACTAAGGATGGTCAAACTAACTTTTGCTAAGGAAGTTTTCCAAATAGATATTCTAGGAGAAGTTTCAATAACAACAAGTTCTTAAGATAATTGTTGAACCTATTAAAGATTTTACATATGTAAAGTTTTTTTCAACTTGTGGAGAAAGTGAAGAACATTCTAAAGTTGATAGGAAAATAATAAGGAAAGTGAAACTTCTATATATGGATACTTACTGGTTAGCCAAAAGGTTTGTGTGTTTTTTGGGGTGTATAAGATGCTATTATAAGTGGATATGAAAAGGATACTTGGAAGGTATAACCAACTAAAATAAGAAATTTCCTATTGGAATTTTGGAATTATTCATACTTGTGACTTTTTATTCTATAAACAAATATAGTAAACAAATCCATGTTTGTGTGACTATTCAACAAGGAAAATAATAGTTCTTTTTACTGAACCTTTTAAATATCATGTGTTGCTTTATATTTACATTTATTCAGTATTAAATATATGGTCGATAAGTTATATTTGAGTGGATTGTAACTATAACAGGTTTCATAGGTTAAGAAAGTTCACTAAAGAAGTTAATAATATTTATTATAATATGTAAAAGGATCCACTGATTAACCCACCCCCCAGTGGTCTCGATTCTATTTGGGAACAACAAAAATACTAAGGATGTTGATACTTTTTTCTAGTCCCTTTTAGTGGATCCAGGTTATTCCATTGCTGATCTTTTAAATATATCTATACATGAAACCATTGATGAGTGGGTTCTAGATTGAGGCTAATATTCTTACATGTTTCCTTCTATAGAGTTTTTCCTTGATTTAGTTGAGAGTGTAGAGGGTGATCTAATCTTAGGGAATAAAAATAAGTGTGTTGTGCAAGGAAGTGGTTATGTTCTTATAGAATTAGATAACCATTCTATTATCACCCTCACACATGTTAGGTGGTTCCCTAAACTTCAAAAAACCAGATTTCCCTTTGTGTTATAGACCAAAAAGGATACATCTTTGGTTCAAAATTAGGATTCTTTAAGATCTTCAAGGGATCCAGAATGATAATAAAAGGATCCTAAGTTAATGTGAATTATGTTTTGAATGGGAAGACTCATTAATGTTATATAGTTAGTGTGTATAAGATTAATATTGCTAAAACCTTTTTATAACATAAGAGATTGGGGAATGTAAGCACTAAGGGATTAGAGGAATTGAGTAAACAAGGGATGTTATAAATTATACTCCAATAAATCTTCCATGTTTTGAAGATTTCATCTTAGGTAAGTCTAAGAGGGTTGATTTTGGTAGTTATTTTTTAAAATCTTATCAACCATTGGAATACATCCAATCTAATTTGTGGGATGCTACCAGAACCATATTCTATGGTAGAGGTTCTTATTTTGTAAACTTTTGAGATGACTATTATAGGAAATATTGGATTTCAATACTCAAATAATATGCTTTTTTGAGACCTTTAAAGCATGGAAAACCCTTATGGAAAAATAGGTTGGGAATAGGATTAAATTCATGAGAACATATAATTGTCCGGAGTACCTGTCTACAAATTTTATTTAGTTATGATAATATGAGGGTATAGAAATACACTATAATGTTAAGGAAAATAAAAGAACTTGGGATTACTAAACACATGAGTATAACTCTTATTGAGTGATCCTGAAGCATGTTTGCTTACTCAGAGCAACCTAAATCCTTATGGGAATAATCTTTCACTATAGTAGTGTACCTGATTAATTGGTTCTAATATACTTTTAACCAATTTAAACAACTAGATAAATTGTTTCACGGTAAACCAACTTCTATAACTAACTAAGAGTTTTTGGGTGTCATGAACTGACCCCAGAATCCCAGAGATAGTGCCTTATACCATTACATTGGCATAAATACAATGAAATGATTCCCAAATGATCGAATAGTTTAGTATTCTTGGAAAACCAGATACATACATGAGTATTGAAATACAATTGAATCCAAAAATTACAACCTAATGTTATTTTAGAATACCATTATTAATTATATAATATCCATGAATATCAAACATAGTATTCTTTATAGAATCATAGTGAAAGGTAATAAAATAAGGGTGATTTGAAATGCTCAATAAGAGTTAAGTAAAACAGAAGCTATCATGAATCAATAAGCATAATCAATATGGAAAGTTAAATAATTGGACACACATTCTATTTAAATAACTAGACTATATGAATAGATACGGTATAATAAATGTAGAAAGTTAAAAAACTGAGCACACATGCCATTTAAAAAATAGGACAATGCAAGGTAAATAATTGAAAACTCATGACATTTAATCAATAATTTGATAATTAAATGAATCTATATATTTTTCCATAGTGAAAATATCATGGGTAATAATAACTAGATTATAAATGAAATAAAAGATTAATTATTGACATTATATATCTGGCACATGATACCACTACCGTCAAGACCATTCACAAGATGGTTTAAACTATAGGTAAAAACCTATTTAATGCTAGCTTTAACATATTTTTCTCATGAAACCAACCAACTCATCGAGGGACTATATAATGACAGACCCCCCCCCCCCCATCACTTCAGTTCCAATAGTTTCCTCATATATCAAATAATCGATTTAATTACAGAATAAATATTACTTAAAATCAAATATCCATATTAAGTAAAGGACACATATTTATCAATATTTCCACAATCAAAAAAATAACCTTCAAAGTAAGACACCATATTTAAAAATGGGATACGCTTTAAGAAATAATTATATACATGATAAATAATACGGATATTTAGGGGAAATTTAATCTCTAATGATCAAAGGAAAATGAACATTTCAAGGGAGAGTTACTGACTACAAAAATAAATCAATGTTGTGAATTTTCAATACATTACTTATTCAAAATGAACGTAAACCATCTGGAGGAAGAATAAGGATTGTATAAATATATATACCCATTTGAGTAAGGATGAAGGTATTTTTTCATTAATGAATATAAATACCAAAAAAATATCATTTAAAACATTCTTCAGTAAAATATCCATTTCATTTTAAAACACATTTTGAAAATACTTTTCTTGGAAAATCAATTTTAAAAACCTTTTCTTTAAAAAAATACTCATCAACATGAAAATGAAGATTCAAAGAAATAACGGTCATGATGGTGGTTAATTCAATACATTACACAAAATTAAAAAAGAAAATTCCTTTTTCATTGTAAAAATGTTAAGAAATTGACTTGTTTAGAAAACGATAAGAATATTCCTTTCACATTTTCAGTTAGATCCAAATGGGAATTGTTTTGAAAATTATATAAGAATCTATTGAAAACATTTTCTAAATATTAAAAAAGGGTTAAAATTACTTTTATAAAATATTTTTCAAAGGTTAAAAATATTTTTGAACTTTTTTTTAGAAAACTAGGTTTTGGAAGATAATAGATTACCGGACGAAGGGAGAAATGAAGTCAGATTTTCTTAATATATTTTATCAACTAATACAAGTAAAAATGAGTGTATAAATTATAATAATACATGAAAATGTCATGAATTACTAGAGGATAGGTAAATCAAATGGGTTTATTATAAAATTATCAAATAATTTATTTCAATCGAAATTAAATAATAATCAATCTTGATTAGAATGATATTATCAAATAAACCCTTCAAATGATCATAAAGTGAGGATCAAAAAATGAATCAATTATGTGTATCAACTATAAATTAAAATAAAATAATTATAAATACAACATAGGATAATAAAAAATAATTATATGAAAAATATTATAATATTAATGACAATGAGGAAGTAATATAACCTAATGAAAGGAAATTGAGTAATGCAATTCCTTACAACTTGCTAACTTTTAATTCAAATAACCTTAGATGAAATAATTAAAATTGAAACTTCAAAATACCATTATGAATGATTTTTTCATGAAATAAAATTTAAAATGGGAAGTATATACACCATATAAAATAAATTAGGTGTCTAGAATTACAATATGACTTAATGAAATGAAATTGAAATGAAATCTCTTACCTTTAGCTTTATTATGGTTGAAAGATATTCAACAAAATTTATAATGATTTTAGAAAATTTTTTAACTAAAAATAGAACCATATTAATATTTTTTATATCATATATGATACTTTTATAACATATTATCACCCATTTGTTAACAATCTTTCATTATTCTCATTGTTTCTGGTGTTAATCGCCTTGTTTTTCGAGTATATTTTGACTTGTTATTTTTTATTCCTATTACTTTTATCATGATTTTTTCATGTCCAAAATGAATAAAATGACTTAAATATAATATATATTCATTATATATTTATTTATATTGAACCATAATATTTTTTGATAGGAAATTAAATACATTTTTCATGGAGATGGTAGGTCATATGTACGCATGAACGTTGTTTCAATTTTCTTGTTGTATTGAAAGAATGAAAGGTAAATAAAATGTATATATATATATATATATATTATCATTAAATTATCATTTTATATAATATATATCATATATATTTATTAAACTCTTTCTTGATATATTCCTTATAAATCTTGAATGAATCACATCACTTCGTGATGCGGTGGTCCGCCATATACACGTGTGATGACTGTATTCCAAGAAAAAGGAAAAAATTAAGGTATGTATGGGATAATAATTCCAGAAATATAATAACATCATAAATATAATATATATTATATATAAACTATAAATCCATCATTATTCCAAACCTTGAAAGGTCGTAATGGAAAAACAAATGACATCGATACGTAAGGCGGTAGTCCACTGTACACACGAACGATGATTTGAAAACTCATTTGACGGAAGTGTTTGAGGTAGTAGGTTGTAGATTTAAAATAAACATATATGAGTATATGGATTACATTGATGGTATTATATCATCATGGTATAATAATAATTGAATTTCGTGGAGAAGGAAATAAAATAAAAATTCTTTTAGTAAAAACATTACCTCTTCTTCGGTTATCCCCCTTAGGTTTTCACAAAAACCTTATTTGGTTGGATTTATTCCCATAATAAGGTTTCTATTATGAGGTTATGGAAGTTGTGGATTGATTTCTTTATATATTGTTTGATTCAAATGGATTTATAGGTGTGCATAAGTTAGGGGAGTGAGTTCCCTTTTATAGTTCAGGAGGAGTGGAATTCTTGTAAATACTAAACATTATTCAAAATTAGGAGGTATCTCGTACCTAATGTTGCCCCAATATGTATAATTAATAGAGTGGAAGGATTATATGACTGAACCACACCTAGAATACAAAATAGAACAAATTTTTTAAACATTTCTTTTTCTTAACTAATTAGTTTCTTTATTTTACAATTTTGGTATTTTCATTATGTTAACATGTTTTCTAACCAATGTAATTTTTACTTTAAGAATAAAATGTTGTGAATATTATTGGAAAATTTTGACCCTATGATTCTATATATTATATCTAATTTATAAAATAAAAATAATATGTGTTTTGAAAATTAATTTTAACAGAAGCGTATGTGACGTGAAAAAACACTACTTGAACCATAATCACGCTAACCAAGTTTTTAATATTTAACAGGCAATATAGCCATTATAATAGAATAATTGATTCATTAATGGACCATATTTTATATTTATTAATATTTAAAAATCACTTGACATAATATAGTAAATTTAGTAATTTTAAATCATTTAAATAAATATAATTTATCATAAAATAACATTAATTCCAATTTTGACATTATTCATTTAAATTGAACTAAAAAATATCGATAAAATGATGGAGTTCAAATATATTATGTTAAAAGTTGTGTCAAATGATATATTTATCAAAAAATTAAATTTAATACAATAATTCACTTTATTTACTTCACTTTAAATGTTTTTAGTTTCATTTATTTTATTTTATTATTAATTAAATAATTATTATATTGGTGTTTCTTAAGATTAAAAAGTAATTATGTCATATCAAAAAATTGAATATAAATTATTATGATGATAATAATTAATTTATCATTCATAAGTATATGTATAAGTAAACCAATGTTTTTTCCCTGTCCCAGAGCTTTAAAGATATTAAAATCAAGGAAGGTATATTTTTCATTTTCTTTACTTACATTTTATATGTGTCACTATCTTGGAAGAGTATCCCAAAATGTGATAAAATTTGATAAAAAGGTTTCAAGGGTCAAAATATGGCCATAAAATGGGTGTTTGATAAATGGGTTGGTCATTTTACCCTTATATTATTAGTTTAACCACTAAGTAAACTCATTTTTACCTTAGTCATTGTAATTAATTTTAACTATTTTTAAATAATAATTATGATCAATATTCAAGTCGAACGTGTTATATAATATATATTATTCTGATTCCAAATATTGAATCTATTTTTCCAATTTCAATTCACATAAGTGGAAATTTTTAATTTAAAATTAATCCCATAGATGGAATGAGAAAGAGAGTTTTTAATATAAAAATGTTAAAAAGTTTATAATTTTTTTATATTTAAATTAAATATTAAAATGATTCCAATGACATAAATTTTATTAAAATATGTAGAATTTAAATATTTTGACATTAAAACTAATTCAAAATATAATTTAACAATAAAAATTATTCAGATGAAAAGGTAGTATTGATAAACTGAATTCATATATACATTTTTCTTCTATTCTGTTAATGATTTTGATTGATTTATTTGATAATGAACATGGTTTATATTGAATTTTTTGGGAAATATTCTCTCATGGTTTCAATGAAGAAAATGAAAAAAAAAGAGGAAAAATTTACCCATTAAACTTCGTGAAACCTCACTACACGTCCTGTAATAGTGTCTTATAGGATGCTGGATGTTAGGAACCTTGTTGTGACTCAAATCATGTAGTCTACATGAAAAGCATCTATCACACATCTTGAGCTATGGACACACGTCATGAACCACTTGAATGGTAAATTCGCTCCAAAGATTTGGTTGGAAATATGATACATGCTGTGAAACCAGTATTCATGTGGTGAAAGTAGCCAAACCTCATACATCGGATGATATATACGTGAGATACACGTAAGATTAAAAATCCATAGAGATATACATGGATTCATCATTACATGATGTGAAATACATTACACGTCGTGTAATATTTTAGCGATAAATAAGATATCTCGGTAGCAGATTGGGAGTTTCCAGAGTAGAGATCTCTTGTGCTTTTTGTTTTCTTCGAGTTACCACTTGTTTTATTCCCTATAAACTCAAATTTAATCACCTTTATCATTATTTTATTCTAAAATATGTGTTATGAATCAAGTTTCAACACCGCATTCAATTCCTTTTTCGTATCTCCTCCATCATTCATCATCAATCATCAATTAATTCATGTTGAATCCATTTTCATTCTCATTCCAAGTAAGTACGTGATTAAATTGTGATTTACATATCTTTAATCACCTATTTCATGCTTTCCAATTTTATAAAACTGAACCATTTTATGTGTATTAAACATTTAAAATAAACCATTCTACTAATGTCAAGCAAGGTTTCAATTATTCATTTGTTTATATTCATTTCAAACATGAGTTGTTAAACCACCGACGGTAGAGATCTAGAGTAGGTGTATCTGAAAATTTTTAAATATTTAATTCTCATCTTGGTAACCTTAAGGGATTGGTAATTAGGATAAATAATCAATGTCTACCCAATTAATTTAAATTTACCTGACCAAAGGATATTCAAGTGAAGGACCATATCCAGGTTAGAGTATATTAGGCTATGACCAATATCCTAAAATGATTTCTTCTTTAGAGGCAAATCTTAATGAATCTATGTTGTCACTATATCCTTACCAATAAATAATTACCCCTAGGTACAACTAGTTTATTTGGCCAAAATCAACTAGTGAATCCCACTTACTTTGTAGCTTAAACCTTATGATCCTACCATGTTGGAATTGAGATAATCATTTCCACATATACCTAAAATTGATCCTAATCCCTCTCACATTATTGAAACAACCATCAACCACCATATTTCAAGTATTTCCCAAACTAAATAAAACTATAAATGACTCTTACCCCAATGGTTCTTAATACACAGGCTTTTAGAAGCCCATTTCTCTCCCTATGGTATCTACCTGGGATTTTCTCTAAACTATGACTAAGTCGTAAGTGTAGTTAAGGAAATCAAAATTTCTAATCTGAAAGAATCCAATGTAAATTCAACAATGTGTGCAAGAGCATCAAATTTTGGTGTCGTTGTCAAGGAGCGCAACACGGTGCTGATAAAGCCTCTACCAAAATTACCTAGGATTAACTTTCCCTGACCCCATTCCTTTATTTTTCAAGACTCCCTTGCATCTTTGTTTCTATGTGTATTTTATGTACTAAGGTCCTTCAACTTGTTCAAAGAGACTTCAGAAAAAATTACAACTAGCCTTCGATCCCAAGATCCAATTGTATCTTCTTGCATGTCGTCAGAAAATAATGGTTGACCTGATCAATCAAGTGGGTCCAAACCTTTATAACCCTCAGAACCTTCAATAAGTGGTTCCTAGATAGCACCTGAGGCATTAAGAAACTATCGTCATCGATTATGGATTGTCATCAATACATGGTGCCACACAAAGCATCGTTCTTCCTATAATCTAATACCATACATTTTAAATCACACACGGACTCATTAATATGACCCAGAACTTGGGGAATTTAGTGGACTTCAAAGTAAAGATCCTCATGATCACATCTCTAACTTCATGGAAGTTTCTGATACCTTTCACAACTAGGGAGTATCATCAGATGCAATCATACTATGTGTCTTCCCATTCTCTCTAAGAGATAGAGATAAGGACTTTCTCAAAAGTCAAGCTCCTAAGTCAATTATGATTTGGAATTATCTAGCTAAGAATTTATAAGTTAAATATTTTAGACTAATCCAGACTAGGATGCTTCAGAACAATATTCCAAACTTCGCTCAGACTGATAGAGAATCTGCTTGGGAATCAGGGTACATATTAAAGGAGCTGATGAGGAAATACCCACATCATGAACTGGACATCTGGATTCAGATAAAAATGTTTTACCAATCCCTCTAACCAGATACACGAATATTCATCGATGTCGTAGATGTTAGAGGACTAAAGATCAAGACACTAAAAGTAGGAATAACCATTCTTGATGAAGTTTCTCACAATTCCATCCAGTGAAAAACTGATTGTGGACAACCTCAGTGTGTAATCGACCAAGTAGAAGAAACTACAAGACTATAGTGCAATTTAAAGATAGAATCATTCTAGAAGCTTACTACACAACCCCCCCCCCCCATATCCTTATAACATCAATAAAATCATGCAAAATGTTCAGTGGCCCACACTTATATCAAGACTGCATGGTAAGAGTTGAAGATCCAAAATCTCAATAATATAATTATATCAATTACAATCAAAACAAACCCTCCATTACAACAACAACAACAATATTATCAGTAGAGGTTGGCTCAAAAACCACCTAAGATAAATCAAGGCTATTTTTAGCATCTAAGTGGTTAGGAACCCTTTCAGAATCAAGGACCACCAGGGTATCCTCCCATGAACCCTATTCCAAGACCACAATAAGTGAAGTAGAAAGCTTTCCCACAAATATCACAGTAGTAGTTTCATCCACCCCAACAATGATATCAGTAACAACCTACTCCTCTCTAAAGTAATTAGAGAACCTCTGGGTTACATTTGTTCAAAATTTGGACCAAAAAATTACTACTTGGGAGACAAAGATATAGAACCAACGAGCTACCTTAGAAAACCTTGAAGTTCAAATGGGTAAAATCTTGAAGGCTTTTGTGATAGATTACCAAGTACTTTACTAGGTAATACGGAGAAATACCCAATGTATAAAATCCAAAGTTATAGTGATAAGAAGTGGAAATATTTTGGAATTTCAAAAACATATAAGAAAAGATGAAAATAAAATAAAATATCCTAAAAGGAAAACACCAATAGAAGAAGAAGTTGAGAAAACCACACGAATGACACCTAAAGAAGTATCACCAGTTATAGAATCCAGAACACTTGAGAAACCAAAGTAACCATTTTATGTTGCCCCACCACCCTACAATACACCTATTATTTTCCTATAAATAGAAATACAAGGTAGATAGGAGGCATGGTAAAAGAAGTTTCTCGAGATATTCAAGAAACTGCACATCAATATACCATTCGTAGAAGCCATTTCTCAAATGACCAAGTATGGAAAATTTCTAAAGGATCTTATATCCAATAAAATGAAAATGGAAGATCTTGGATTAATTTAGTTGATTGAAGAATTATATGATGTTATTCAATAGAAAATCCCACTAAAGATGAGAGACCCTGGAATTTTCTCATTTTCATGTGCTATTGGAGAATGCATGTTTAGAAGAGTTATGTGCGATCTTGGAGAAATCATAAAATTAATGTCAATGAGTGTATTTATAATATTGGGACTTCAATAGGTCAATATAACTTGAGTATCACTACAAATGTTAGATCAATCAGTGAAGTATCCTTGAGAAATTCTCAAAGATGTTCTAGTCAAAGTCAGAAAATTCATCTTTCCAGCGGACTTCCTTGTACTAGACATGAAAGAAGAAGGTGAAGTCTCCATTATTCTAGGAATACCATTCTTATCCATAGGAAAGGTTATGATAGATGTGAATAAATTATGTCTGGTCTTTCGAGTCAGAGAAGACCAAGTAGTATTAAACTTCATCAAAGCTTCCCAACAATCAAAACATGTTTTTGATTGCAGTGCCATATCTCTTACCCAAGATAGAAATGAATACATAGAAATAGAAGAAGTCACTAGTGAATCACACTCAGATGTAGATGAAGATTATAATTTTGAGGGACTAGGTTTCAATGAACCTCTAAAAAGGGATACACTTATACCACTCACCCCTTCTATAATTCAACCACCATCACTGTAGTTGAATCCTCTACTTAGTACCCTTAAGTATTCATACTTAGGAACTTCAACCTACCTTCCAGTGATCACCAACATTGAACTTCCTCAGGAACAAGAAGAAAAATTTGTTGATGTATTGAATAGACACAAGTAATCAACTTTCTGGGGAGTAGTAAACATCAAATTAATCAGTCCAACAAACTACACTCACAAGATTCTAATTGAAGAAGATGCAAAGCCCAAACGTCAACCTCAAATAAAGATCACACTACCAAGGAAGGAAGTTATCAAAAAGGAACTGCTGAAACTTTTGGAAGTAAGAATAATATTTTCCATATATGATAGTGAATTGTTGAGCCCGCTACAATTAGTGCCTAAGAAAGGTGGACTTACAGTGGAGAAGACTGATGATAATGAATTAATCTCAATATTCACCATCACTGGAGGGAGAGTTTGAATATATTATAGAAGCATGAATACAGTAACAAGAAGGATCATTTTACTTTACCATTCATGGGACAAATGTTATAAAGACTTGCAAGACATTAATTACACTGTTTCTAGTATAGATATTCAGGATACGACTAGATTGCATTCGATCCATCTAATTACCCAAAAAAGGACATTCACATGCCCACTTGGCACCTTCACCTATAATAGCATGTCATTTTTCATGTGTAATGCTATAGAAACATTTAAAAGATGCATCACCCATATGTTCCATGATATGTTATAATAATTCTTGTAAATATTCATGGAAGACATCTTAGTCAATGGAAGATCATTTGAAGGTTTCCTGAGAAATCTGGAGTTAGTCCTATAACACAGTGAAGAGAAATGCCTAGTTTAAATTTGGGAGATGCTTCATTTTATGGTTCAATGAGTAATAGTATGAGGACATAAAATCTCCAAATAAGTCATAGAATTCTATCCATCCAAGTCCAAATTCATTATAGATTTACCCAAACCAACAACAGTTGAGGGAATAAGGAGCTTTCGAGGCCATACGGGATTCTATAGTCGATTTTTCAAAGACTACACAAATGTTTCCCACCCACAGACACACCTATTGTAAAAATATATTTATTTTTAATTCACTGAGAAATGATGGAAGGAATTAAATACTTTAAATAGAATCCTGATAGCAGCTTCAATAATTATTCCACCCAACTGGGATAAGGAATTCGAGTTGAGGTGTGATGCGGGTGATTTTGTTGTTCGTGTTGTGCTAAGATAGTGAGTTGGTCACATATTTTATCATATATACTATTCTAGTCATTCATTGAATGAATCCCAAGTAAAATATATAACTAAATGTAAATAACTCTTAGCCATTATGTATTTATTTGAAAATTTGTGTTCTTATTTGGTGTTATCTAAGGTAATTGTGTACACCGATCATGCTACCTTGAGATACTTAATGAATAAGAAAGATGTTGATCCAAGGTTGATAAGGTGGATCCTCCTAATGAAATAATTTGATATTGTGATCAAAGACACCAAAGGCATAGATAATGTGATCACTGATCATTTATCCTGACTTCCTCTACCCATCATCAAAGACGGTGATGATACTGATAACGAAGTTGATTTCCCGGATGAAACCTTGTTCAACATTAAGGTGAAACCATGGATCTATGATATTTCCAATTATCTTTCCATAAGAGTTTTACATCGATACCTCTCATATCAATATAGGAAAATATTTTTGGTGGATGTATGATATTACAACTTGGATGAATGACTCAAGTTCAATCATTTCACTGATGGATTATTACGACACTACATTCCAGAAGAAGAAACCCCACATGTGATAGAATTGTATCATATATCACCAACAAGAGGACAACATGGACTTGAGAAAACTCTATAAAATATTCTACAAATTTTAATTTTCCATCCCATGCTACACCAATATGTAAGTGGATTTTTTCAAAGTTGTGATAGGTACCAGCAAACTGGGAATATTGGGAAAATAAATGAAATACCTCAAAATCCCATCATGTAAGTCGAAATATTCTAAGTATAGTGATTATATTTAATGGGACTATTTTCCACTTCACATGGAAATTCCTATATTCTAGTTGGCGTTGACTACATATCAAAGTGGGTAGAAGCTGAGGCAACATAACATGACACAGCGAAAGTGGTAGTCAACTTCCTAAAAAAGAATGTGTTTTGAAGATTTGAATTTCCAAGATTACTCATTAGTGATTGAGGAACACATTTCAACTACAATGTTATGAAAGGATTTATTAAAAATTATGAAATATGTTACAACATAGGAACCCCCTACCATCCAAAAACAAGTGGAAAGTTAAACTGTCAAATAGGGAGATCAAGCAAATCCTTGAGAAAACTGTGAACACTAGCTGAAGTGATTGGAGTATAAAACTAGATTATGCACTATAGGAATACTGTAATGTATAAAAAACACCCATAGGTACAACACCATTTATATTAGTTTATGGGAAACAATTTTATCTAACAGTTGAACTAGAGAATCACTCATATTGGGAAATCAAGAAGCTGAATTTAGATTCTGAGAAAGCTAGAGAATCTTGGATGCTACAGTTTACTGATTTGGAAGAAATCGGGAAGGATGAATATAACAATTCCAGGATCTACATGGAAATAAAAAATAAATTGAATGATCAATTCATTGTATAGTGTATCCTTTTCATAGGGAATAAGGTCCTTTTATTCAACTCAAGATTAAAATTATTCCCTGGGAAGCTGAAATCTCGATGGTCTGGCCCCTTTGAAGTCATTCAAGTTTTCCTATATGGGACCATCAAATTTTAGAGAGTGTGTGAACCACTTTTTAAAGTGAATGGACAAATATTGAAAATCTTTCAAGAACCCTTCTAAGAAGGTTGTGTCATCAGCCTCAAATTCAATTGAACCTTAATTGAGTAAAGCTCACAACGTTAAAGTAAGCGTTGACTGGGAGGAAACCTAGGGTAGGACATCTTAACCTAGGTTATATTAGGATAAGACTTAGGAAAGTCTTAGATAATCCAAGAGATAAAGCATAGGTATGAAAAAGTTTTAAACTAAAATAGTCAATTACACATCATGTGACTATATGAGACGATGTGTAAATTTTTTGCCCAAAATTATTTTTAAAGCACTAGTACACGACGTGAACCCCTGTTACATGTTTTTTAATTCACTAGGTATGTTTTATAAAAACTTTGTTCATGAACCCTAGGTTCACAACCTGACCCCTGAACCCCCCTTCTAATCCCAACCATTCACCTCCCTCATCACTCACCTCCTTACCCTCACTTAACCATCTAAAACCCCACCCTCTTCTCTTAACTGCACCCTCCTCCATGCTTCCGCAAACCTAAGACCCTTCTCCTTCTCAACCAATAACCCTCCTCCCCCATCCTCCCCGACCTCCCCCGTGACCACCCATGCACACCTGTACCCCTCTCCCTCTCACCTTCGCACCTCTATCCCCCTCGCAGCACCAATTGAACCACACCTCACCCTCTCTAACTAAACCTCACCCCTCACCCTCATTCCTCAATGGCACAAACCAAACACCCAGAGCCTTCTGACTCATTTTCCAACCATGACGAGCAGATGCCTTGCAAGCACCAACATGGTACCACACCTCCCAAACCTTTTTCACCTCCTACAGCTTCTTGTGCTCCTCTATATGCCCAACCTGACTCCTCCTCCACCTCTGAAGACTCCTCCAGTGATAAAAACCTACACCTTCACCCCGTCCATTACTAGACTAACACAAAACATCATGCCAATATCATCAGACTGATTTCCAAGCTCATGTGGACGAACAAGACCCTGGACCTGTCCATCTGAGCCCAACTAAACATTAGACATTCCATCCTCAACCTCTTGTATACATTATATTTGAACTGAATTTGAGAGGTTTGTGAGGATACATCTATAGATATTTTTCTAGAGTCCATTTCCACATTTGAGATGGCCATTAATGACCTCATATTTTTCTTGGGTGGTTGGCCACATGATATTTCATTCTCCAAGTTCCAGATTTTCCTAGGCATTTATACTGAAGAACTTATAGGATCAAAAATCTTCCCAACCCTTTAGATCGACCCACCCCGAGCCGATTCACAACATCTACATAAGATGGTTTCTTGGGACCCTGAGCTTCCCCATGACCCTAGGATCACAAATTCTTCCTAGTTACAGAGCCCATCTCAATGGATTATTTATAGGGATATGAAACATGGGTGGTTCTCATGGGATGAGTCACATGGGAGCATCATCTTGGTGGATGTGATTATTCATGCAATTTCCATGGTCAGTCCACCCATCAACATGGCTACACAATTCACTCATTACTACAACACCCATGCCCAGTGAACTCATAGTACTTTGATTGGAGGATCCTACATTACTCACCTAGCTCAGTACCTTGATAGTTTCGATACACCCTATCCTTTTACCTCTCTAGGACCCATTGATCTCCTTGAGTTTGTAATGTTTCACAAGAAGAAGTTATTGGTGAAAGAGGATGAAGTATATAATTGGGCATAAAGTGTGAATGAGGTAGTACGACATGCAACAGCATTCCCATAAGCAGTAGAAGACCCACCAGTTAAGCCACACACCACCTCCCAACCTACACCACTCACTCATTATCCTACCTCTTCCACCCCCTCATCCACCATCCCTCCATCCACCCATCCAACCTTGATAGGTTTCCACTCATCTTAATCTTCATTTCATTGATCCTTCTAAGTTCACCACTCTACCATCACCCGCCCCTGTCGGCCCCTCCTATTCTACCATTTCCACATCACCCATGTCCCACCCCGACATACCCCAAGATATTATAGACTTGGATGCCCAATGGAAATTCTTAGCTAAGTAGGCTCGGCGTGGGAAGGGTTTGGCCGAATCTGCATCCATATAGGTACATTTTTTCAATCCTTCTGTCAGACCCATGGCCTCCCTATATATCAGTACCTCTCCACCACCCACCCTATCCCATATATTCAGCTCTCCAACTCCACCATCTGTCACCGACCCACCCCCTCATTCTACTGCTACGACCACTGATCCAGCATGACATATTTCATCACCACTAGTGGGAGGGATAACATTGGAAGGGATTTTTGGCCCTGATGGATGATCTTAGTTTTCCATGTTTCTTATTTTTTAATTTTATATTTTTTTATATAGGGATGGTTCTTTTCATTTTGAAACCTATGTATGAAACTTTTTGTATTGGTCATTTATATATATACGAGAATTAATTTTGTGTCACTTATAATTGGCTTGATTTTCATATCTTTAAAACTTAAAATAGATATGTATAGAGCCTCTATGTACTCCATTGTTGTCGATAGATCCATTCCACATTCTGTTCTAGTATAAAGGGTGACCCAACACATCACAAAAATAGAAAATCAACAATGGGAACTTTCCATGGAGATTAATGCACAGTATTATCCACCTCAAGCCATGACACCATTCCTTCCACATCTGATTAATGATCAAGATTCTACCACTAACGTTGTCAATCTAGTCAAGAGACTCAGCAAGATGGATGACACTGCAACCAACAGTTGTAAATGAAATAGAAGCAATTAAGCCAATGGACCCCACTGTAGGATATTTTTGGTCCATTCATCTGACTGATGACATCCTGTTAGCACTTTATAGGATGAAACCCATAGTTTATCACTCGTATCTATTGATTCGTCATGTTGAGTCATTTTATTTTTCATTTTGATTCCCTTGGGGAATTATAGTAAAACTCTTCTAAATATAAATAAAATTCATTTCTTATGTTCATCATATTTTTCACATGCCTATTATTCTACTCATAAATGTTTTAAACCTTTGGAATAAAGTTACACCAAGTGCATGATTTTTTTTCTATCTCATTTTTTAGGTGAACCAACTTTAGCATCCAAATACATACCAAGTTCCCTCATGGAAGACCAATTATTATAGGGACCACTTGATTCCCTCAGTTTTCTAATTTTTAATTGCCATTTCATTTCATTATGCGCTTTATTTTCTATAACACTCCCACAATAATTCCATGAATAGTTCGAACACTATCTTTTTATAAGTGTGGGGGAGTTTCTTGTGATTTTCACTTTACTTACACTTAGATTATTCTATATTCCCATCTATCTAGGAGACATTTTTCAAATTATAATCATTCTTTAATCTAGAAAAACATTGTGCCCATTTAAATAATATAAAAATTTAATAGTGAATTATTAGAATCCATGTTTTGTTACTGTTTAGATTTTTTAAATTATTTATTAACTTATAAATTTACTTAAAATTCAAAATTTTTGAAATTATGGTTAATTGACTTACTACTTTATTTTATAACCTAGGGATTTCCAGTTTATATTTTTGTTCTCATTAACTGAGAGGATTCTAACCCGACAATTTCATATCCTTTTCTGAGCTTATTTCTTGAGTGATACCAAGGGCATGTAAACCAAAAAGAACACACATTGAGATCTTATTGAGAATATGACTGAATAAGTATGATTTTAAAATGACTGATTCAATATTTGTTAAGACACTATTTCTTAAGACTCTCTTTTCATATTTCCTTCACTAAGACCATAGCTTCCATGAATGACCTTATAGGATGAAGTTATTCCAAGCCAATTTTCCTTTCATACCATACTCTTCATGTAATACATGACTTTACTTTAAACAAGTGTGCGGCAGTATTTTATATAGCACAAGATGATCTAATTGTATTGATGTATTGGGATACTAATCAAACTATTTCATTTCAATCCATATATAGTTGTATCATTTCACTTCCATTCAGTTCTTTCTTAAAATACAAAAAGAAAAGAAAATTTAACATGGGATGTGTATTAGTAAGGTCAAAAATCACCATTTCCAGACTGATGAATCTCCTCAAAGAACATATATGGTTAGAGGATGGATGTGAGATCTGGACTACATATGACTTTCGAAAAATAAAAATTTAAAATATAAAAAAAGAAACAGGATACCCTTTTTCACTTACTTGACACATAGGTGGATCTAATTTGAGCTTATGAGAGTGTGGATTTGATTGGCTTGGAGGAGTTATCATATTAAACTTTTAAGGACATTCATGCATTATAATTTATATATTACCCTCTTTTTTAGCTTGATCTTTAATTTTTACCTACCTTCCCAAAGCCTCAGAGTCATCAAAACCCAATTACTAAAGACCTCATAATTAATTTTGTACTTTTCTATACAAATGGACATGATAGCACCAATGAAAGAATTTGGTTAGGACCATGTACTCAAGGTATAAGAATAACTCCAACTTCATTTTATCCTAAGTGATGAGAGAAAATTAAATGTGAGGTAAATTGAAAATGGTTATAGAATTCAAGGAACTGTTAAGAGATTGTAATTAAAATATTAGAATTTATTTAAAGAACTAAGCTATGAGGCATGACTAATTTTCTATGCAAGGATTTTTGTGGAGACTAACCTTTTCTATTTATAATTATTATTATATTTTAGGATATAATGAAGGTTTATTATTTTAAAAATTGCATATATTTTTGAAATCACTATTGAGACCTTTTTTCTTAAGAAAAATCAATTGTTCAAGTGTGGGGGATTTGATAATCCAAATTCATATATACCTTTTACTTCCACTGAGTTAATTATTTTGATTTATTTATTTGATAATTCACTTGGTTTATACTGAATTTTTTAGGAAATAGTTTCTTATGGTTTTAAAGAAGAAAATATAGAAAAAGAGGAAAAATTTACCTATTACACATAGTGAATCCTCTGTTCAAGTAGTGTAATAGTGTCTCATGGGATGTCAGATTTCATGAACCCATTCGTGATTCAAGTCATGAAGTCTATATGAGAAGAGCACATTACACATACTGAGCTATGGATACATGCCATGAACCACTTGAATGGAAAATCCACAATGAATATTCTGATTGAAAGATGATACATGTCGTGAGACCAGTATTCACGTTGTGAAAGTAGTCAAACCTTATATCTGAGAATAGATACATGTGAGATATGTGTAAGATTAATAATCCATGTATATATACACAGATTCATAATTACTCTTCATGAAATACATTACATGCAATGTAATATTTCAGCTCAAATAAAAGAGCTTGGAAGAGGATTTGAGAGTTTTCAGAGGAGAACTCTTGTGATTTTTTTTTCTTCAAGTTACCTCTTGATCCCTTCCCCCTAAACTAAAATTTCTTCACCTTTATCATTATTTTATTCTAATACAAGTTTCATGGGACAGGTTTCAACACCACCTTCAATTCATTTTCCTCATTGTCGTCGTCGTTCATCATCATTCATCAAAAAATCATATTTAATCCATTTCCACTCTTATTAAAAGTAAGTATGTGATTGAATTGTGATTTACAACTCTTTAATAACATATTGCATGCTCTCACCTTTTTGGAATCTGATCCATTTCATGGGTATTAAACGTTTAAATTCAACCGTTCTTAACATGTCAATAATGGTTTCAATTATTCATTTGTTTAAATTCATTCCTACCATGAGTGGCTAAACCACCCAAGGTAGGGATCGAGAGTAGGTGTATTTGAACATTATTAAATCTTTAATTCTAAACTTGGTAAATTTAATATATTAACAATCATGATAAATAATCAACGTCTACCCATTTAATTTGAACATCCCTAACCATGGGATATTTAAGTGAAGGACCATATATGGGTTAGATTAGATTAGGATATAACCAATATCCTAAAATTATTTATGCCTTAGACTCCAAGATTTATACATCTAGGTTGTCACTATCACCCAACCATGGAATAGTTTTCCCTTATGTACAAATAGTTTATTTGACCAAAATCAACTAGCAACCTTTGCTTTCTTTTCAACCTAAACCTTAAGATCCTATCAAGTTAGAATTAAAATCATCCTTTCCATAGGTACCTGAAAATGATCCAAATCCCTCTCTAATTTTTGAAGCAACCATCAACCATCATAGTTCAAGTATTTCCCAATCTGAATCAAACTATAAACGACTCCTACCACAAAGGGTCTTAAGCTATTGAATTTCAAAATCTTGTTTCTCTCCTTGTGGGATCGACCTCGGACTATTGCTATACTACACCTATGTAGTAAATTAAGTTTGGGAAATAAACATTTCTAATCTGATAGCAGGCCACAAAAATTCAGTAACGTGTGTGGGTGTGTAAAGGTTTTAATTAAATTCCAGTAATTTTCACTATTCATCAAAAAATAGAACTTCTCATAAAAATACCAAATATTCATGCTAAGATAATTTTTATCCTAATAGAAAAACTGATTTTTTCATATAAAGTTTATAAAAGTTTTAAAAATAAATTTTAAATTATGTGTTCCAAGCGTAACTAAACCAACTTTTTGGAAAATACAGTATTTCTGAAAACATTTCTTTTTCTTTTAAATGATTATTATTATTATTTATAATAAATAGATAACCAATAAATGTGTGTAAACTATATATTTTAATAAGTTATTTAATCCTATTTTACCTAAAATTTTAACATCTAGGTTATAACTATCATTTTAAATAATACTATTAATAGTATATTTTTGTTCGGTAAAACCTGGTCTTGCATATAACACAAGATATCTAAGAGACTTATTTTTATGTGTAACACAATATAACTCAAAGTGGTGTTTATAACAAGATATATAATAGATTGAATTTATTTAAAATAATAAATATATCTTAAAGTATTTGGGTGTTATATTCTCTTCTATATCTGTTAGTGTGTGTCACATAAGCAGTTGAATAAGATGTTATTCTTTTATAATTTCACGGTGCTACATTCATCCCCTTAATTAAATTGTTTCCTCACATTTTAAACTTGATACCATTAATCAGGGGTTTGAAATTTGGAAATACCATTGTTAAGAAACCCACATTGTAAAATATGTAATAAAATATACCCTTTATAAGAGATATAGGTAAGGAGAAAGGTTATATGGACTTACATATAACTTGGTTTATAAGTAAGATAAAATTTGTGTGAAGTGAAGTATGGACATGGGGGAACATTGTAAATATTTATAGGTAGTTATTGAGGGCATTAATAATAATAATTTAATGATCAATAGAAGGTTGAGGGCCTCAAATCCATAAATCTATAATGATCGAAAAGAAAAACATATTCATTAGATATGAATGTAATTGGGTAACATTTTTGTTACAAGATCATTTTCCAAAAGTTGAGTAATTATACTTATAATATAAAGAAATATAACTAATAGACATATTTATTTTTCATACACACAATTTCATACTTTATTTGTGCTTCGATCAATCATCAATTCATCCCTTATTCCAATAAATAAATAACCAAAAAATTAATTATTTTATGCCTGAAGAACTAAAATCCACTTTTAACAGATAGTAATATCTACAAAAGAGTGAATTTCTATGGGCTATCCAGAACTATTTTTTAGAACAATATGGTTAATTTATTAATATATAAACCTTCAAAGTAATCCTATTAGTCCGTCGTTAATATTAATTTTTCAAATTTTTCAACAAAAAAATAATCACATACTAACCAAGACATCATGTAGGCCACTAGTAAGTAAAAAATCCTTATCCTCTTTAGGTCATGGGTTTAAGCCCCGCCACCTTATCATATGTACAGGTTCTCAGCCAACCTGTGTTTTATCCTTTTTATAAAATATATTAATATAATTCTTATTATGTTGCCAATAATATTATGGAAATCCTTGTAATAAATTTAATCATTAAATAATTTTTTTAACAATGTTTTCAACATAATTTATTAATTTATTTAATGTTTTTTTAAATAATCTAATAATATTAATATTAAAATATCATTAACAATAACATCAACCCTAAATGTTATCAATACCTTTAAACTTATTTCTATAAAATTTAAATTCATTATTCCTCAAATAACTTTTCCACAAAAACATATAATTTCCATATATTTCTCCCAAATTTCATTATTATTATAACATTCCTACCATGGACATTTTCAAAAGGGGTGTTTAAGACTTTGAAATTATGATCAACCTTAAAATAATAACAATTATGGTGTTCATAACACTTAAGTTAAAGAAAACATATATTCCTCTACATTTTAACACAATCCTTAGATGTTTCATAATTCTTAAAAGAAAATACCAGTGGTAAAATACTTCTAAAATTTAATTCTTGAACCCTGGTACATAAATACTTCATCCTTTTTGTTTATAAATTGGTCCTTACATAGTCTAGGGGTTAACCTAGGTCATTAATTATCATCATATTTTCAAATAATTCATAATATTTTTTAAAGAAATAAAAAGTATTCTAAGGATTCCCCTAGGTGTGTCAAACTAGGTGCGTAGTAAGGAAAATTTTTAGGTATCAAGTAATTCTTGAGTCAATCCCAACACACTCTTTTTAGAGTAATTACCCCTAGTTACATCTGTTCCAGAACCATGTCTAATTATAGTTTCTAGAAAGGGATGTATTCCCAGAATAACCATATAATCTCTACCTTATGAAAAATCTAGGAAGTCCTTTACGTTAAAATTATATCATAGGGTTATGTTCCCAAAATATATGTTTTCCTACATATGGTTTCTAAGGTTTCGATTAAACTTCCATTGACACCAATTATAGTGACCCAACCCCAGAATCTTAGAGCTAGTGCCTATTACCATTACATTGGCATAATATACATGAAATTTCACCTCGAAGGTTCAAATAGTTTAGTAGACATGGAAAACAAGATACATGAATAAGACATGAATTAAAATTGAATACACAAATTGAAAAATAATTATTTTTTCAAGAATAAAATTATTCCCTCTAGGATATACTTGCATATAAATCATATTTTTCTCCATGGAATCCTAGTGAAAGGAAACAAAATAATGGTGTGGTCACATGCTCGTTAAGGGTTAAGTAAAAAAAGCTAACATAAATCAATAAGAATAATCAATATGTAAAGTTAAATAGCTAAAAACACATTCCATTTAAATAAGTTGACCTCATGAATAAATAATACATATTCAGTATGGAAAGGAAAATAACTGAGCACACATTACATTTAAAAAACTAGATAATTCAAGGTAAATAGCTGTAAACAAATATCATTTAATCAAAAAACTAATAATTAAATGAATCCATATATTTTTCATATTAAAAATATCATGGATAATAATAACTAGATTCCAAATGTAGGTAATTATTAATTGTTGGATTTCAGGTATTTAGCACATGATACTACTTCCGTTAAGACTATAACGCCCTACCCCAGTTACCCAGAGTCGGTGCATTATTAAATATCATTGGAATGATCACAAGGGATCAAATCCCGAAATATCGATCCGTTTAGTATTATTGGAAACAAGATACATACATAAGTTCAATATTACAACTTGAAAAGAACTACAACACTAATTTATTCCATTAGAAACATCTAAGACTCTTAGATTATGCATGTACGTCACTCATAAATAACTTCTTCATATCCTTGGAAAATGAAACATAAGAAAGGGGTGATCTCAAAGGCTCAGTTAGGGTAAGAAATGCAGTGGAAGAAAACATAAACATTAGGCATGGTGAATAATTGAAAACACATGCCTTTAAAAATAATAAACATGAACAATTTATGGCAGGAATATGAGCTGAGTAAATAATTCCATAATAGGACATAGTAATGGGTATTCTACTAATCTAATAACCACTTGAACCATCAATAATGTATTCATAATGAGGGAATTTATAATTTCAGACATTCTGAAACATCTTGACAAGGTCGCATCCAAGATTTCTAAAAATGATTTAGGCCTCGTCCAAAACCATATATCAAAATAGGAAAGGCCTCAGCCAATTCCATGTCTAGTTGTCTCATGAGACCTACCGATGCATCGACAAACTATATCAAGCTCCACCCATCACATACTAAGTCCAATACATTCCTTATATGAAAAGGTTGAAACGTAACATAAACATTCGTATTAAAACTAGCATACAAAATGTCAATACATTAACCATAAACCATGAATGGAATAAAAATAACACATCCACAGTCAAACATATCAAAAAACCTTCAATACAATATGGAAGATTTGTATCATAACAAATCAACTTAAAACAAGTTTAAAATCCAACAAAAGATGTTGACATAGATGAAATTAAAACTATTTGAAAGAAATACCTCTTTCTATTTTGAAACCATTTAAGTGTCACATAATTATAAAAGAAAACAATTATTTTTAAAATATTCGTATATGGTATAAAGGTAAGCTTCGATGATTTTATAACAGCAAAAAATAGTCACACCCTCCGTATAAGTTAAAAAAACATTCTTACCTTAATTTTGTCAAAAAGGTCATAAAGTACCTTGTTTGGAAAACAACGGAAAGGTTCCATTCAAAACATATAAGGTAAAATAAGGGTATAAATGAATTTAACCCATAGTCTAGTAAATATTTAAAATGTTTTGAAATATATTTTTAATAAAACATGGATACGGATGATAAAGAGGTCCCAGTAGATACTTACGTATTATCAACCTTGGATAAGTAAAGAGATTGCAGATTTAACCCTTACCTTGTAATTTTCCTTGGTTGAGGGTACTTTAACCTCCAGTATAATAGTTAAATAATTTTTATTAAATTATACAAGAACCATATACATAAATATGATATCATATATGATCTTCTAATATTTCTTTGTTAATAATATTTTAGTAGTACCATTGTTTCGGGTGTTAACTGATTCATTTTCCTTTATATGCATGGTTACGTAAGCCATGTTTGTTATGGATAGGATGTATTTGATTCATATACAGAATTATATTAAGTTCTTAAATATTATTTTTAATCATAAATGAATATTATTCTTCAATGTTTATGATGGAAAAATGAATCTCATCGCGTTTGTGGAGACGGTAATCCATACGTACGCACGAGCGATAATATCATTCTTTTGATATTAAAATCATATGTAAATAGATGGTATATCATTTATACAGAATAATTAACATGTTATATTTATTATTTAAATCAATTATACATCATTATTATACGCATCCAAATAATAATGTATTGAATAACAACTACACCACGACGTAGAGACGGTAAGTCGTACGTACGCATGTATGGTGACTTTGTCATTCATATGATGGATTGAATAATGAATATGGTTGTACCATTTTTATAATAACATCACATTATATAGAATATACTGTATTTATTATTTTATAATGGAAACAACAAAGAAAGAGGAAGTGGAATAATAAAAGAGCTCGAAAGAGGGTTGTGACATTATTACCTCTTCTTCGGGTGTTTCCTTTTGAGTTGATCAAAAGGGATCCTTAGGTTGGATATATGATAAAATTAAGGACTCTAGGTTTATTTGAGGGAAGTTGGGAGGATATTTGGGTAGTGTTTGGCCGAGCCAAATGGCTTTCAAGGTGTTAATTTGAGAGAAGGGGAAGTGCCCTTTTATAAGAGAGGTGAGGGTCACTTTAGGAAAAAAGCTTGAAATATTATTTTATAATAAAATCATTTTCTATTTCTAATGGATCAAAAATGAATTATTTAAATTATAAGGTGGGGATGGGTAGAAGGCCTCTCAACCAAAAGGTTTTATACAGGTTTAGGTCATCATATTAATCTTATATTTTAGATTTTACTCTTTGTTAAATAGTTTGACATTTACCATGTCACTTATTATTTATATATTATATGGTTAATAAACTTACTATAATAAGCCAACAGAACCTCATGTGGTTCATTATTAATATATATAACTTTATCTAAGTCATTTGGACAAACCTTATATTTTTAGGAATATTATATCAATTAATAATATAATATTTGTTTTAAAAACTCAATTATGTCAATTTTGACACTATTTAGTATTTGATTTTTTTGAAAGCCATAAAAACTTTATCACTTTCAATAAATTTTATTTAACCAACACTAAAATTTCATATTAACCTAAAATTTTATTGTAATTCATAAAAGGTCTCAAATTACATTTATTTGGATATTTATAATATTAATTATTTTAATCTTTCATTAATAACTTAATTACTGCATCATCATTGTGATAAATAAATTAAATTATTTATTGTATAAAAATGATAAATAAAATAAAATTAGGTATTAAATTTCTTTATCTTTCTAAATAATATTTATAGTCAAATTTATCATATGTATAACCCTATATTAAAAATGGTTTAGTTATTAAAATTTGAATTTAACTCTTTTAACTCTTCTTTTAATAAAATAATAATAAATGTCCTAATCCAATCAAAGTGGACCATAAGGGATCATATTTTATTCCTAAGGTTGTTTTTTATCGAATTACACTTATATAATAGAATTAGTACATGTGTTAGAGTAATTATAATATCATTTTTACCCTTAATTACCCTATTTACTTTTAACTGTGGTAAATAAAAGTAAAAAGTTATTATTCACCAAAAATTATTTTTATCTTATTGAACCAAATTTTATATAATAATGTTTACTATGTCTCTCAGATTTTTGAAATTCAACTCACATAATTGGTAAAATGATGTTATATACAATTTAGTAAATGCTCCTAGGAGGTGGGTAAAAGACAGTAAAAAGTTTGATTAAATTTTATATATCTAAACTTATTATAAAATGACTTTAATTAATTACGTTGAACATATATAGGTATCATGTATCTATTTTGACCTAACATAATTTAGAATAAAATAACTAATTATTTATATAAAAATTCGGTTTTAACCAATAATGCAGTGTTTTTTCACTATTCATCAAAAATTGAAAGTTTTCATAAAAATACCAAAAATTTACCCTATGCTAATTTTGATATTTTGAATTCAAAAATGAAGTCAATTTTGAAAAATAAAATTTATAAAATTTCAAAAATTAGGTATTTCTATTCATAATGGCTAATTTTATTGGTTGTGGTGTGTTAAAACTCTAAGTTACATACAATGAAAGCTATTGCATTATTCAAAGGAAGCATATAGTGGAAGCTTGGGGTGTTACAAAAACCTTTCACAAAATAGTTTCAACAATAGTTTATAACTCTTTTAATTCATGTTTAACTAATTTGTCACATAAGACTAACAAATAAATTGAGGGGATATATAATATTGGACCAACCAATTACTTCAGGTCTAAAAAATCATCATTTATTGAATAATTGATTTAATTCATGAATTAATATTCCTTAACATCAAATATTTTTATTGAGTAAAAGATTCAGGTTTATCAATATTTCCCTAGTAAAACAAATAACATTCAATGTAAACACCATATTTATAAAGGAGATATGTTTAAAGAAATATGAATATACAAGGTAAATAATAGGGATATTTGGGGGAAATTTAATGTCTAACTATCACGGGAAAGTGAACATTTAAATGGAAAGTGATTGACTACCAAAATAAATCAAGGAAGTGAATTGTCAATACTTTCCTTAGTCAAAATGATCTAAACCCATTGAGAGGAAGAATAAGGATGGTATAAATATATATACCCATTGGAGTATGAATAAAGGGTTTTTTATTTATGAATATAAATACCATAAAAATATCTTTACAAACATTATTGAATAAAATATCCATTTTATTTTAAAAATATTTTTGAAAATCGTTTTCTTTTAAAAACACTTTTTAAAACAATTTCTTTAAAAAGGCCTCATAAACATAAAATGGAATCTTCAATGAAATGATGGAAAATATGGTGTGTAATTTGTTTCATTATATAAATTTAAAAAAATAAAAAATCCTTTTTTAGAGTAAAAATGTCAGAAAAGTACATTATTCATAAAATGAAAGAAGATTCCATTCAAATTTTTGGTCA
This sequence comes from Viscum album, assembly GCA_963277665.1. Classification (NCBI taxonomy): domain Eukaryota; kingdom Viridiplantae; phylum Streptophyta; class Magnoliopsida; order Santalales; family Viscaceae; genus Viscum; species Viscum album. The sequence goes on along the minus strand of OY728130.1, from coordinate 50,377,590 downwards.
ATTCTAAATGGGAATTATTTAAAGAAAAAAATAATATTCATCTGAAAAAAAAATTAGAGAGTAAAAATATTTTAAAATTCATTTGATAAATAATTTTTAAAGTATTAAAATCATTTGTGAAAATATTTCTAGAAAACATGGTTTTGGAATAAAATAGATTTCCAAGGGAAGAGAGAAATGAAGTTAGATTTTCTTAAAACATTTTATCAATTAATTTATGTAATACAGAGTGGGAAAATGGTACTATTACTTGAAAATATCCTGATTGAAAATAGGATAAGAAAATTAAATGGTTTTATAGGAAAATGATTAAATATTTTCCTCCAACTAAAATTCAATAATACACAACCTCAATTAGAACGATACTATGAAATAAAACCTTCAAATGAACATATCATTGATGTGACAATTAACCAATGGTTAGATTATTTGTCTATACTATAAATCCACATAAACTAGTGTAAATATTACATAAGATAATCAAAATTCATTATACACATAATATTATAATATTAATGAAAACAAGTAATTAATATAACCTAATGAAAATAAATTGAGTTATGTAACTATTTACCACTTGGTAACTTTTAATTAAAATCCCCTTATATGAAATAATTTAAATTGAAAGCTAAAATACAATTAATAGATATTTTTTCATGAAGTTACATGTAAAAGGGGAAGTATATGCACCTTATAAAATAAATTAGTTTCATAACATTACAATATGCCTCAATAAGATGAAATTGAGATGAAATCCCATACCTTGTGATTCTTTCTAGTTGAACACTCATTAACCTCATGTATAACAGTTTTAAGAATTTTATTAACTTATAATAGAACTATATTAATATTTATAATATCATGTCTGGTCATTTGATAACATCATTTCACCTGTTTTTTAATAATATTTCATTATTTATATTGTTTTTGGTGTTAATTGCCTTGTTTTTCGAGTATGTTTTGACTTGATATTTTTTGTTACTTTTAATTTAACAATTATTTAATGATATAAATAATTAAAACCCTTATTTAAATATCATATATATTCAGTGTATATTATTTAAGGTAATCTATAAATTTTAATGACATGAAATGAAATACATCGTTCATGGAAACGGTAGGTCGTACGTACGCATGAAAGTTGTTTCCATTTTATTTTCATATTTAATAAAAAGAAAATGATAAATATATTATAATTAAATTATAATTTTTATGTCATATATATCACATTTTTTATTAAACCTATCCTTAATTCATTCTATTTAAAACATGAATGAATCACGTCACTTTGTGAGGCAGTTGTCCGCCGTACATACGGGCGATGATATCATATTCCCACAAAATAGAAAAAATCGAGGTGTGTGTGATATACTAATTACAAAAGTATAATAAAATAATAAATATCATATATATTATATATTATGTATAAATATGTCAATATTATCAACCTTTAAAGGTATTAATGGAAAAATGAATGACATCGGTTTGTGAGGCGGTAGTCCGCCGTACACACGAAGGATGATTTCTAACCCATATAATTTAAGTGTGTAAATTTTAAGGTCATAAACTTGTCCTAAAAACATAAATTATATTAAATATACTGATGTTATTATATCCTCGTGGTATAATAATAATTCAAGGTGGTGGAGAAGGAAATAAAATAAAAAATGCTTTTTGAAGAACATTACCTCTTCTTCGGATATCCTCCCCCGTTTTACACTAAAACCTTTCTCGGTTGGATATATGTCCAAAATAATGATTCTAGGATGAGGGGACTTATGTTAGTTAGTTATTTTGATAGATATTTGTAGATAAAAATGGCTTGTTATGTGTGAAGTTGTGAGGGGAGTGAGTACCCTTTTATAGTTGAGGAGGAGTGACATTCTTGTAAATACTAAAAAGTATTCAATATTGGGAGGTCTCCATTACCTCACTTGAACCAAATATTGATAATTAATTTTTTTTAAGTATTATATGTTCGATAAAAAACTCTAACACAAAATATAACACATGTTTTAAACATTTTTTCCCTTAACTTCTAAGTTTCCTTATTTTACCATTTTAGTTTTTTTATTACGTTAACTAGTTTTCTAACCAATTAAATTTTTCATTTAAGAATAATTAGAGGTATAATTATTATAAAATTTGAAATATATGATTATAATATGATATAAAATTTATAAAATAAAAAACCTATGTGTGTTTAAAATTAATTGTAACACTTTCACACATAACATGAAAAAACACTATTTTAATTGTAGTCGTGCTAAATGATTTTTTACTATTTAACGGTCCATATGGTCATATAATAGAAACATTGGTCCATGAAATTATAATATATTATATTTATTAATATTTATAATCACTTTATAGAATATTTTATTTTCAGTAATTTTAAATCATTTAATAAAATATAATTTAGCATATAATTACATTAATGTAAATTTTGAAATTATTCATTTAAATTAAATTAAAAAAATATCAATATGATGATAGATTTAAAATATATTATATTAAAAGATATTTAACATGATAAATTCATCTAAAAAATTTATTTTATACTATAATTTATTCAATTTACTTCACTTTTATTGCTTATAGTATCATTTATTTTTATTTTATTATTAACTGAATAATTATTGTATTGGAATTTCTTAATCATTAAAAGTAATTATACCATCTTGAAAAATGAAATACAAATTATTATGATAAAAATAAAAATTTATATTTAAAAATTATATGTATAACCAAACCAATTTTTTTTACCTATCCCAAAGATTTATAGATATTAAAATCATGGAAGGTACATTTTTCCCTTTTCTTTACTTAATTTATTATATGGTTCACTTTCAGGGAAAAGTGTCCTAAATGTAATAAAATTAGATAATAAGGTCAAAATGGTAGACATATGGCCATAAAACTAGTTTTAGACAAATTGGTACTTCATTTAAACCCTTATAATATTAGTTTAACCACTAAGTAAACTTGTTTTTACTTTAATCGTTATAATTAATTTTACATGTTTTCACTCATAATTATGGTACCAAATTATGTTGACCTTATTTGATAATATAAATTATTTTGGATCCAAATATGGAATCCTTTTTTACAAATTAAATTCACATAAGTGGAAAACATTAATTTACAATTAATCCAGCTAATGCATTGAGAATCGGGTTTTTAAAGGGAAAATGTTCAAAATTTTATAATATTTATATATCAAAATTAAATATGAAAATGATTAAAATGAAATAAATTGGTTTAATAGATATATAATTGAACTATTTTGACATTTAACCTAATTCAATATATAAATTACTATTATAAATTATTAAGATGAAAATGGAGTTTTCTTTTAAAATCCAGTATTTCCATTATCCATCAAAAAATGAATCTTATCAAAAAAAATACCCAAAAAACCCTAAGATAATTTTGGTATCCTGATTTTATTATTTTATATTATTTTTTAATATAAATTTTCTAAAAATATTGAAAATTAATTTTAAATTATTTGTTCCAAGTGTAAGTAAACTTTCATTTACAAAGATACAGTTTTCCAAAAACATTTCTTTTTCTTTTAAAATATTCTTATTATTATTTATAATCAATAGATAACCAATAAATGTGTGTAAAATATTTATTTTCAAAATTTATTTAATCCTATTCATACTCAAAATTTTAACAGCTAAGTGATCACCATCATATTAAACAATAATATTAATAGTATATTGTTGTTGGGTAGAACCTAGTCTTGCATGTAATGAAATATATTTATTGTGTGTAAATAAATATCACTTAGTATTACGTGAATTTAAAACTATAGAATATGTTTAATTTATTTAAAATTTTAAATATATCATTAATTCTCAGGATTTTATATTCCTTTCTATGCTAGGTGTTGTGTTTTTCATACACAATTGAATAAGGTGTTATTATTTTAGAATTTTGGGGAGTTACATTTGGTGTACATCCTATGACCAAATTAAAACAGATAACTCAGAACCAAGTGCTCTTAATTTTGTTTTGTGGGATACACTGATGGCTTCAAGGTATATCAGTTGTGGGTTGAAAAACTAGGATATCGAAGGTGTATAATATATAGGATTTTTGTCTTTCCTGAGTCCATCTCCCCTCAATCCAAATATGTCACACATGATAGAGATGATAAAACCCATAATGAGGTTGTTGATCCTTATCCATATACTCATCTTGAGGTTGTTGATGAGCCTCCTCCACCTATTCCGAAATATGATACCTAAATTGATTTCATTTCTGATTCAAATTCTGATTCTGAGCCTCTTGAGGATAATAGTGATTACTAGTTGACACGAGACAAATCTAGAAGGTTACATAGAAATCCTCATTCATTCATCCAATATGATATGGAATCTTTTTTATTTCATGTTTCCTAGGATCTCATTAATGATTATTCTCAAACCTATTAGAAAACCATAAATGAGATAGATTATAAATAGCAGATCTCTTCCCTAAATGAAGAAATAAAATCCTTGAGTAAAAACTATACTTATATTATTGATAAAACTCCTATTTATATGTTCATTTAGTTCAAATGGATTTACAAGAGAAAGTAATACATGGTAATGAAAAGAAATTAAAATTAAAGGTAAGATTATTTTCTAGAGGTTACCTTCAATGAGTTTCTATTGATGATGATAATAATTTTTCACCAGTTTAGAAACATTATTCTGTTCGGATTGTTTTTACTGTTGATACTTATAATGAATTGCACATAGATTAATTTGATATTAAAATTTCCTTATTACATGGTGGATTTAATGAAACATTTTACCTGAAACCTCATAATTGTTATCAAAATGAATTCATACCTAACCAAGTTTTTCATATAAATAAATCCATTTTTGGTTTCAAATTGTCTTCTAGACAATGGTATAGTAAATTAGACTCTTTTATGTCAGATAAAACATTTAGCAAGAGGCAACATGATGAATGTAATTATATTAAATGTCTTCAAATTTCATTTTATACCTACTAATTTATGTATATGAAATATTGGTAGTGTGAAATAATATGAAGATCATTAATTCCATTATATTTGAATTTAAAACTATTTTTGATATGGAAGTTTTAGAAGTAACAAAAATAGATATTAGGCACGGAAATTATAATTTACAAACCTAATAAACTGTTTTATTTTTTCTAATATTCTTTTATATTAAATTTACTAAAAATGTAATTACATGATATCTTTTTAAACATACCAGCCCCCACCCATTTTCTTGGGTAGAGATACAGGTGATACTGACCTTAGGTGAAATCCCCAAGACACTAAAGGCTGAAAAAATTATCAAGGGCATAAGATAACTTTTGGATGATGATTTTCCCTAATGAAGTAAATCAAGTTGATTACACAAAATAAAAATCCAAAGAGACTACATGATAATTGATTATAGAATAATACAACTCAAACATAAATGAAAATATTTAAAAACTTAGAGTGAAAATGGAAATGAAAAGAAAAATCTAGAAAATATTAAACACAACTAGACCCAATTACACACAAGTGGCATAAACCCAAGAAACACTCATAGTATATCACTATAATTACTGGAACATTTATAAATGAATTTTAATTTTCAATTGAGTAAATTCCTTATTAATAAATTAAATTATAAACAATGCATGTGCTACCTTCTTTTCTGACCAATAAAAGTTATATCCTATCAGATTTATAATAATGTTAAACATCATAATCATTGATATTATAGCCATTATATAGTGGTTTTATCATTAGGATATCTACAAGTTTATGAGAAATCCAATTGACAAAGAATAAGGAAGTGATGACCTCGACCATTAGGATTATGCCATATGATTCCCATTTAACGGAGCTTAAAAGGATGATAAGAACATTTGGCTTTGACCTTGACCAATCCAAATCATAGATTCAACAACTAAAGCTTGAGTGAAAATATTTATGAGAAAATAGTAAGATAATTGAGATCACGGCCCAAACCATGTTCGTCAAACTATCCCAACAAAATCTCACCATCACACACATTACCCTTAGGGAATTCTCTAGGGTAATAAAGTTATAATATCTATACCCTAATAGTGTGAATTTTAATATTTTCATTTTTTGAATAGAATAATTATTATATTTATCTTTTATTACTCTATATGGATAAATAATATAGTTTGATAAAAATTATATGTTGATACAATAAAACAAAAAAAATTACTTTTGGGAAATATATAGTTTCAACCACGAAACACTTTTTTGATGGATTCAAGATTTTTTGAAATAAATTTATTTTTATTCAAAAATATTTATTAAATATAAAGGATAATATAATTTCATGAAGTCAAATTTAATTTTTATATGGGTCAAAAAATATTGTAGTAAAAAACCAATATTTTTTAATAAATGGGGATTTTTTATTAAAAAAATTAAATTCTCATATTTATAGAATTATTTTGAAAAAATAATTGAAATTTGAATGTTCGAATTTTCAAATGGTGAATTTTTCATTATTTTTTTAGATGGTCAATTTTTTCAGTAAAAATTAAATACGATAAGATTATACAGTATGTATTATGACATCATAAAAGCTCCAAAATAAAGTAATGAATACAATAAAGAGTATAAAACACAAATATTACATTTCCCATTTAAAATAATTTTTTTAAGTTGTTTGATTAGTTTTATAAACCATCAATGAATCATCCAAAACCTATATTATATTTCAAAGTTATAAAATCAATTATTTATAAACTTGACTCACTTCCATATCACCAATGGTATTATTATAATAAATTAGCTTCTTATACATATAAAATAATTAAATCCACTCCTAATTTTAATAAACCATGGGAAAAAATCATGGGATGGTTTTTTGGTTTGGACTAATTTATCATATAGAATACAAAACCAAAGTTTAGAAATTAATCAAGAATTATCCTATCTTTTACTATAAAAACCCACTGAACCTCCCATTCTTCTTCACTAAATCCATTGGAGAATTAATTTAATATACCCTTACCTATATAGGTCCCTCCCAAGGTTTCCCCAAACTTCTTAGAAGCTCCTCCCAAGCTTTTAGAAGTTCCCTCTCAAGGTAAGGGATCACTCTCTTTTCTTTTCCATTCAAGAACCTTCTTTTAATTTATTCTTTTGAATATCAAGTGATTATTTTTTTATGTCTTTATAAATATATATTTACTATCCAATTTTTGTTCTATGAATGATATATTATTTACACCCTCTTATTATAACCTTTACCTAAGTCATTACTATATCGAAGTATGGGATCCTCTCCTTCTCTTTTTTATTCAAGAAACTTCTTTATTTTATGCCTTTTGATGTAAAATGTTTCATGATTATATATGTTTTTAAACATCCATATTACTGTGCTTATGATTTCCTAGTGATAATAAACCCCTTTCATTCTCAATAAATCCATCCTGAAATATTTATATACACCTATTATTTTGCCAAAATTATCATGCGATTTTCTATGCCAAACATTTGTATAGTGAATAACCATCCCCATTTCTAATCTAGGGTATTCACCTAGGTGTATCTATACATACTTTATTGGGTAATTCCATATAATTAATATACACACCTTAATTTTAGGATAAAAAGTGATTAAATACAATCTTATATTGTAAGATCTATGTGGCCCACTTATGCATGTACAAGATATTAATGTTATTTGTGGGATTAGAATTATATAGTCATCCAATGAATTACGTAATATTTTTTGCACATTAGATGATATGTATGATGAATGGGAGGTTATCATAAGAATCCTATATTTTTGTTTCTTGGTGGCTAGCCCTGGCTTATGCTTATGATGTTATATTTTATGTTGTTTCCACATTGACATGTTCCATTTAAGTTATCAACTTTTATTATAACTCAATGTTCAATTTTATGATTACCACCCCTATTATGTTAACATGATATAATTATTAATTCACATGTATTACATTTATCATGTTATACATTGATTTTTGCCTTAATGAGATTCATATCTCACTCTATTCTTATATACATATCCAGGTTATCTCCTGCAGTTTTATAAGATCAAGGGAATTTGAAGGAAGTTTATGGAGTTTTAGTTTATGTATTTTCCTTTCAATTTCAATTTGTTATTCTATGTACCTAATAACCTAAATAAAATCCATCACATAGTCTTTTTTGTTTTTATTAGTTTTATCTTTATTAAATAAATTAATAAATAAATTGTATGAAAGTGTTGGTCCTGAAAAGTGCACAAAGATTCCCAAAAATCTTTTATGAATTCAGAAAATACAAAATAAAACCAATTTAATGATGTGTGGAGTTATAATTTGAAAAATAAATGGAACCAAAAAACCTCCATCCCTTTTCTACATAGCATGTACGCTATATGGGAGTGCTACTTTGCATGGTGTGCCCACAAATGATTTCCCTTTACGGGGAGAGGCGATAATATCATGCCCCCAAAAATGATACTTTTTTGTAGTATGAGGCAATTAAATCATTCCCCAACACTAATTATTTTCATTTTTATTGTGAGGTTGTAACCTGTCCACCCCCATAAATTAAAATGCTCTATGGTGTGAGGTGTTCTCCCAAACACCCCCCACAAATGAAAATAATTTGTGGTGTGAGAAGATGAATCAACTAACCAAAAAAATAGAAATCCTTTATAGATGAGGCCTTCATTATTTTCTTGTCATATAGTGTTTGGTATTTTATGTTTTCATGCATCCATTTCTCTAAAATTGTTTTTCCCATTCCCTATAAATACATAATTTCCGCACCATAAAATCAAGATAGGGAGAATATCATGATGTAGATAGAGGAAAACCATCATTAAATGGAATAATATTAAGTAAGATAACTCTAGTTCAGAAGGTAATACACACACTAAATACTGTAAGGAAAAATTAATATTCTACAAATGTGTCCTCAGTTATGATAATATTATTTTAAAAGGGAACCATTTGTGAAGGGTAACCACCATGAAGCAGAGACCTCCTTTGAAAAAAAACATCTTTTTATGATACCTTACCCACATAGAAAAGTAATTATCTTTAACGGGGTATCCCTAGGTAATTCACATTTATTTCCTCACTGTTCTCCTCTTGTATATTTTCCAACTTCATTTTATCCCCCATACTAATTATAGCATCTATGTTCCTTATAATTCTAATAATCATGCATTCCCATGGGCATGAGGATCCCAACCTTAGAGATGGTGGAAGTGTTTCAGGAAGAGGAATTGAAATATCTTGTTCTACCATAATTATAAAGTTAACTGGTCCATATACAAATGGATATATATTCCCTGACCTGGGGTTTAGAAATAGTTAAGAAGATTTAAATTTGTAATCCTTACATTTCTCCCTAACTTCCCCCACCATAGCCTCGACCTCATCCACCAATAGATGAGGAGAAAGTGTACCCAATGGGAATCCCTCCTGGTGTTAGATCCTAGCCTTTCTTACATGATATAATATTCCTCCATCTTTTTATAACTCCAATCTTGTCCACAAGAAGATGGTGAAAATAGTTTAACATGGTATTTTTGATTCCTGTGTAAGTGCCTCCCACATATGATTGTGTGACATGGTGATATTCTACTAACTCTTATTTCTCAAACTGAACATGACTCACTTATGCTTGATATTAGAGGTGATCATGTATCTAGTCAAAACAAAAATATCTAATGAGCCATCCACTGGGTTTAATCCCCAAATCTTGTTTTTATCTTCTCAAATGGTCATATTCCCAATGATAAAAAACTTTTGAGATCCATATTCCTAATGAAGTTACAAATGGGTCCCCAATTCAGGTTTAAGCCCAAGAACTTCATGAACTTTGTGGTATTTGACTCTCGTATCGATGGGATAAATAGTAATCCTCCATGAGGTTCATACCCTACATATGAAACCAACTACCACTATTATTGTTCTATATTCCCAATAATATCATCCTTCACCTGGGAGGCCATATTATTATGGGTCCCTTTTTTGTTTATCCTCATCGGCCTATACTCTCAATGAGATCAGTTTTTACAGTGCCATATTCATTATAATACTAATCCATTCAAGTCAATCAATATTCCCCATGGGGTTAACAAAAAGGGGTGATCGTGTGTATATCCCATACCAAATTTTTAGAGTCACATTTTCCATAGACCTCCTTTCCACATGACGTTAAACTATATGGTTTGGTCTTCATCACATAACCTCAAAAGGTACGATGTGACATTTTAAGTAGAACCAAACTATATGGATTCTGATTTCTTTCACAATGGTATATAGAAGTCCTTCTCATGGGAACAATCCCAACATCAAAATTTCACCACCTCCCTATAAAATAATAGATTTTGGAGTTTCCTATATTGAGGATTAAAATTATAATTCTTAAAATAAATAATTAACAAGTAAATAAAAAAGATGATATAGAGAGCCTCTGATATATAAAGATAGATCCCCCAATATATAACCTTGAAGACATTCAGATAGTTCCATTGATAGAGAACCGATAATACCTCCATATGGTTACTCTTACATGCATACCTGACTGATTGCATATGTAAAGGATGACTGGCCTTATATTATGGTATATAAAGGATTCATGAACATGACTTAAATCTATAAGATAGAATTGAAGTAAGAAATAACTCCCCCAAAAATGGTATGATTATCCCAAACTCCCATCCTCTTGACTAATTTGAGTCTCTAATAATCATCTTCAAAATGACCAATGTTGTACTACCTTTAGAAACCAGGCCCATATCATGGATGCAATAATCATTGGGTGTTCCTAATTCTATAAATAAACCCCATCAAAAATTAGAACAAAATAGGTAAAAATAAAAATGGTGAAACCAACAGGAATCCTTAATTAACCAAAATAAATGCATCACCCACATTTCGAGATATTTCATATCATGTAATCATAAAATGATAAAGTGGGGAAAATATGGATATCTCAAAGAAATCAATCAGAATATGACTATCTAATTGTGGATCTACATTGATGGGCTTCATTGTTTTTTTACTCAACAGTGGAAGAAACATCAATCAAAAATCTTCTCATTCCAAACTGGAATCCTAATAATCAAAAGAGAATTATTCATCAGTAGTCACACGAGATGGGTCCTCATAAACTCAATGTATGTTATCACCCACTCTGCACCATTAGCATCTGGTGTAGAATGAGCTTCTCAAGGAGTACCACCGGAATCGTATTATCCTAACATTAGATATTTTTAACAAATTCTTCTCAGACATAATGCCACACTAACCATCCACCCAACGGTGGTTGGGGGAAAAGAAACAAGTGGCTCCCATCCCCATTACAAATTGTTTCAGTAGCCTCTCCCATGAATGAAATAATAGGTTCTTCCCTAATCAGAGGGATGTAGGCCTATAGATCAACAATAGACTCATCACCTAAGTACATATATTACCCTGCTGGGATTATACCTATAGTCATTATTTCCAATTCCATGTGGCTCCAAGTCCTTAGCATGATGAGTATTCCACACCTTGCACTTGGGTTTAAGCGACCCAGGATTGGGTGCCCAGTGTGGCCTGCCAAGGGTGGAAAGTAATCAACTAAAAGTGGGTACACAAACCAGTTCTGGGCACATAAACTCGACAATATATGGTTGAAATCTTCAAGCATACATATATCCCTACCTACACCCAGTAAGACTACCTACACATTCTGGAAGCACCTAAAAAATATTTTCAACATATCCCAACAAAAAATAGATAGTAACCCATTCTTTCTCCCCCACACAAGACCACTTCCATCATATTCAGGTAGGAAATGGAGGACATGAGTCGTCATATATCTCTAATCCAACCATGAAATGGGCATATGTTCCCATCCTAATAGAAGATGTTACTCAACATATCTTGGTAGAAATGGAAGGGAAAGTGTTTATCCCTACCCTCATTTTGAAAAACTTCCAAGATATAATGATATAAGAGGAAATAGTTAGGTGTTTAGTACACAACCCCACCACCAAAATCGGGATAGATCATTATCATAAAGATAGGGCTACTCATAAGTTGGAAAATACGCATTCTCCCATTCCAAAGGGTTTTTGTAACATTCTCGTGATAAATGGAAAAAAGGATCAGGAGCACAAACCCATTCCAACTGTAGATTATTGGTCCATTTTAATTTCCAATCTAGGGTAGGAACATATTCCATCCAAAACTCAAAAACTTGTTGGAATATTTCATAAGAAACATCAGAGTGACTCAGGAAGGCTCCCACATATTAAATTTGATGTCTATAGCATGTGACTCCAATTACTGAATGAAGAACATCCAAAAATAAATATCACCAAAGGAGATTGGAAATTTAAAATCATTCCCAAAACCCGGATCTTCACAATACTGATGTTCTTGAGGACCTCAAATTTCTATTAATGGTGGACCAAGATTCTATTGACTTGTCACCAATTCTAGGAAGTAGTAGTTTCATTTGTGAATATCCACCTTGTAACTTCACTACTGGTAGCTTTAGAGGTCCTCCCCAGAATATTTACCATGAAGATCACTTTTTTGGCCACAAAAAGATCAATCATGAGAGATATTTTCTTTACGATTAGTGAAGACACCCTAACGATGTTTAGATGTCTAAAATTAAAGAAGATCCTCCCCTTTCCAATGTTCACCTTGAAGGTCCTTTCTAAGGTACCAAGGTTACAGCACACCCACCCCCCCCCATGGCTAGAAATTAATCCGTAATGGTAATCCTCCTTATGATGGTGTTAATTGTGAAGTTTCTCCCCGTATTAATGTTTTTTTCCTCAAGAAGGTCATCCCGTGACTAAATAAATTATGAAAAATTCTTTATATTGTGTGAAACTTGGGAAGATAAGGTTAGTCATGCCTAATTACCTATCATTGAAAAGTTATATTCATCCTTAATCAGAATTCATATCAAGGAAACAATCATTCTATGAAACACCCTTGGATCCAATAGATTCTAGCACATAAGAGTAGATTCGTAATAATCCTTAAATTTACAATAAAGAAGTTGGGAAATTACAACCTTGGTCAGAACAAGTGGAGGAGTCACCCATAAAGAACAAAGAGAATATGTCACTCATGAGAAACAAACTGGCCAACGTTAACATACCAGCTATGTTTTGGCCCATCTCCACTCCTTAGTATAATATTTCGAAAACTTTATCAGAGGGATGTATACATCACAATCATCTGAATTTATGTATGACATCTTTTAATTTAAACAAAATATTTCCTTAGGAAGGATATAGTGATCATGTTAAGTGTATATAATAACTTCATCATCATACTGAATCAGCGGCCCTTTCATCTATGTGATGCCTGAAATTGGAAGAGTATTTTAAGAGACTCCAATTCTCTTACATTCATGCTTTTCACAAGCTAAGTTAATTGATCATTGACACCCCATACTATGTCAATATCGTAGGATGGGGCATGAACAGAGAATTTCATTTCACTTCACGCTCTATTCAAAAAATTAAATATGATGTGACTTCTTAAAATTTCATTTCTTTAAGTTAACTCTCAGAAGTAGGCTCTTCCTATAACAAAGGGCATTCTCAGTAGGAGTCACCCAAGACTAAGTCTCAAAAGCATCAGGCTTAGAGAGAGCATAACATCAAAATACCCTTGCATGAGGCATTTAAAAGGATTAAGAAATCTTATTTCTTGATAAAATACAATCATAAAGTACCAATGATATCTTTAAAAACAAGTATCTCTCATATAGATCTTATATTTCACCTCACTCTTGATCAACCAAAGGTTCGAAAAATCAAGATATTAGTCATGGTAGCCATATTTGGGGAGATACATGATCATCCTTGACCCATATGGATGGGGGAAGTTTTTCCAAAATAGCTTCCTCCAAGATCTATAAATTTGGTTTGAAGTTATATAAAACTGGATCAAGGTAACCCCATCTCATAGGGCTGGGATAAATATTATCCCAACTATTTCCCCCATGGAGTTCAGTCTTCTCTTAGGTAGAAGAAGTGTGAAAAACTAGGTCCTCACAGTGTTCTTCATCAATTTACCCACTTTGCTAAGGGAGAATTCATACAGAGATTTTATCTTTGGACTCTCTTCATGTCACCCTTCACAAAACATTCTGGGTAGATTCCTATTAAGAAAGAATGAGTCCCTGAAAAGGCTACAATCCAAATTGATCTTCTAAGGCTGTAAACACTTCTGAAGATTATAGTCTCTCTTATTGTTATCCCAAAGGACATCGACCCTCCTATTATCGCAATAGTGACACAACACCCTAAATTCAATCTACATTAGTAAACATCATTATCATTGGACCTAAAAATTCTAAAAAATTTGAAACCAATGCTGTTAACATAAGGAGATTGTTTTATTCAAAACGGGGTTTACACCGAAATGATCAAGGAAGTTTTGCACACCAAAAATCAATGGATTGAAAAATAATTTTTGGGCTCCTATGGATGTACCACTAATTCTTCTACAGCATGATTCATCCAAGGAATAGGGTAAGGGAATGGCCAATTTCTACCCTTTTCCTGAATAAGTTTAACCACTTCTAATTGATGAAATATTCACCTAGAGTGAGGTCGAGATGAAGGAGTTAAAGAGACTTAATGTAGAACTTCTCAAAGAAAATATCCCCATCAGGTATGTTCTTTAAGAAGAGACTAATCTTACCCACCTACCTAATATCCCTCCACAATAAGAGATCATCATTCCCATGAGAGTAGATCCATAACACTTGATCAACATAGTGGCTAGAAAAATAGTTTATTTGGAACCACTAATGGTGGGATATCATAATTCCCCTATATTAGGGAAACAATCAGACTCATGTCAGTCCAATTATCATAGGACAACCCATACAGGTTTTCAACCACATTTATAAGTATAGCCTCATATAATTACATGATCATTTATTCCACCACTCAATATCTCATAAAATTATTCATCCACCCCCCCCCCCCCGAGCTCATTTACACTACTGATTCATTGAAATCCAGATTGGAAGATGTGGAAGGATGGAATGAACTGGTACAACTGGATTGGAAGCCTTATATTGAACGGGTAGGTGAGACTCTTCCTCCACCCACCTTCAGAAACCCTATTTTTCCGATATTTAATGGTTCAAGGGATCCCTAAAAGCATCTGATGCATTTCATGTCCTATTGAGTTCCTATGATAGGAACCCTTAAACCATAATAAGCAGCAAAAATTGGGTGCTTTGTATAAACCTCGTAAGGACTAGCCTTTGTCTAGTATACCAATATACTAGTATATCCAATCAAAGTAAGGAGAAATATTTTTTTATAGTTTCTCTATCAAATGAAATCTTCACTAGGAATGATAACAATCCTCAACCTCTCAAATTTCAAACAGTGAGAGAATGATAGAGTCAAAAATTTCAACACTAGGTGGAAGAGTTTTACATTCTCTCTATACATGAAACTTCTTCAAGAATATTTATTTTACCTATATATAGAGAACCGCCATGATTATTTGAAGATGTTACTCAATACTGTGAAATATACAAGTGGCTATTGATACCTTTTTGTAGTTTCCCAAATATTGGAAGACTCCATATTGTGAACCAAATCTAATTATTGACCGAACTTAGTATCTCAACAAAAGAGAACTGGTAAAGTAGAAACAATGACTATCACTCTTAATCCATCTCTTACATCGACTCCAGCTCAAAATCCTACACCATATCACGTGATACCTCCTCCCAGATAGCGATAACAACAACAACTCTATTTGGATGAGAAAAGGGAACAATGATGAAATGAATTTAAGGAATGGAAGAATAAGTTTTATACCTTTCAACATGAACAAGTTCCTGGATACTTTATAGTATCCATAGAAAAAAACTTTTTCAAATTGAGAGATCCAATGAGGTATTATAACACCCCAATATTTCATGGTGTGTTATCTCTTCAAATTAATTAAATAACTTGTACTATACACAACACTGAGTTCGAGCGCACCATGACTTACCAAACTAGCCATTCAAAAAACAGTTATTAATAGTATTAACAGGATTTTAAATTTTATATACTCCATACAATTTTAACTTTTGTATTATGTGTTTCTTAGACATATTATAATAACAAATTCAATTTTTCAGATAAAAAATGTATTTTTCAAAAAAATCAAGTTTACCACCTTTTAATGGAGATCCCTTTTTTAATCCAATATTTGACACTTTTACATATTCAATTTGAAAAAATAAAATTCTTCTTTAGAGTCGGGACATCAAAATTTACTTTGGATGAAATTTTGGTATTTTTCTTATAATATTCATTTTTTATGAATAGTGAGAAATACTGTATTTTAATTCAAAACTGCCTTTTAATCTAATTTATTTATATGGTTAGATTATCTTTTTAATTGATTTTGAAGTTTAATTAGATTATATTTTTACCAATTAATCCAATTTTGGTCATTGGAAGTAATTTCACTTTAAAATTGAAAAATAACAAGTGTCAATCTTTTGATAGTTAATATTTCTTAAAAACACGCTTTTTGTTTTGACAATGAGAATTAATTTTAAATTAATTAATAAAACTTCTATGTGTTGAATTTGGTAAAATAGACATCATTTTTTAATTTGGAATATCAAATAGATCTTAGGATGAATTTTCGGTCTTTTTTTGAAAAACTTTAATTTTTGATCAATAGTGAAACCACTAAGTAGTAGTTAAAAATCTGACATTTTCATTTAAATGAAATTTTACTGCTTTTGTGAATAGAATTTTGAAAATACAACATACATGGTTGTCATTAGTAAGTAAAATGTGGTTCAATAAGATGAAAATAAGTTTTGGTGAATAGTAACTTTTGACTTTTATTTACTGCAGTTATAGGTAAATAGGCTAATTCAAGGTAAACAAAATATTATAATAATACACAATTACCTTAACACCCGTCCTAACCTTATTGGTTGAGTCATGGCCAACCATGGTCATATTTGGGTCGATTTTGGGACCCCATGGAGCCACTTAAGAGTGATAATGACAATTTATATTAATTAATTTTAAGTAAAGACAAAAATGACTTAAACATATATATTTTAGTAAATAAATTTTTACATGGGGTTATATAAGTTATCCTTTCGACTATAAATATTAATTAGAAATATATAATTATTTACTATAGCGTGGTATTTTATTATTATTTTTACACATCAAATAAATAAATTTATTTATGACACAATAATGATGTAGTGTTTACTTCATTAATGAATGATTTAAATAAATAATATTATAAAGATTAAAAAAATATCCAAAACCTATCCAATTATTATTGGATGGTTTTATTTAGACCATGAGTCATCTTATATTTTACTATGATTAGTTTTGGACTTTTAGAAACCGAAAATCATTATATAATAAAATAATCTTTCCACACTTTCCTAAAGAGCGCCTCCTCCACCTTATTAAAATCTATCACATCTAACCCATTACTCACACATCTCAAGCCCCTTGGATCATCCAACCTCATCCCAAATAATCTCTAAAGATCCTTCTATTCCATCTATAATCCTTACCTTATGCATAAGGCACTTCAAGAAATCCTTTTAGTTCAAACCAAGGGAGTTACCCAATTTTAAGGTAACGTCTTCCCTAAAGTTCTCTTCTTTTATTTTACTTCTCCAACCCCCTAAAATATTTTTATTACTTTCTATTATAGCAACACCAATATCCTCAAAATACTAGGTTGTTGTTATGATAATTATTCAAGCTACACTTACACACACCTCTATCTAATGGGAAAAGAACATATTGTTTATGTGGACGGCAAACTACTGCCTCACGAAACGATGATTGTTCAATTATCTCAAATAACCTCTTATGGTGGCCATTATGATGAAACTGTATTTATATATGATATATATTATGTTCATATTTTCTCCATTATTCTTTAATTTTCATTTAAAACATACCTTTATGCTTTCCAATACGTGTGAACACGATAATTTCATTTGAGGAAGTGCGGACTACCGCCCCCTCAAGGTGATATGATTCGTTCATGAAATACATGGAAGGTATAAAGGATGGAGCTTAAATTATGTTACAAATATATCATATGATATTATATTTTAATTATAATATACCTATTTATCATTAAGTTTTCATTTCATTAAATATGAAATAGAAATGAAAATAGCATTCATGTGTACGTATGGCTTACCGTCTCCATGAACGGTGCATTTCATTTCTTATCTAAAAATATCAAGAAATAAGTATAAATAAATATATTTATATACTATATATAGATGATATATGTGATATTTAAATCATGAATATGATTTTGGATATAATATACTTTTTACCACATAGACAATTTGTAATTATCACAAGTTCATTTTTGACTCAAGTACCAAATTTTGTCAAAATGACCATTATTAAATTAAATGATTACATAATGTTTATAACATGGTAATAAGTGAAATAAAAGGAATAATAAACATTAAAAAGTTTATTAATAAATTATAAATAAATTTTACTTTATTATTCAGGAGATTAAAGAACAGATGAGTCAAGTCGGACATGAGGTAAGTGGTTTCTTATCTCACTCTTAATTTCTTGAGATTTCCATTGTTACCCACTTATTTATTACAAGTGGTGTATTGTGTATGTACATTTTATATATATTATCAAGACTATATTTATATTCATGCTATTTTGTGATTAATTTTGTGGTTATTAACTTTTGTTCATATGACTCGATTGATTACAACGTGGTAAGGGTTTTTCATCTCAATTTTTATTCTCATGAGATTCAAGCTCTATTGTCCACTATTTCCTTTTGTGTGGTGTATGTACTTCCCATGATTTTATTATTGGTGTAATATACATTAATTTATGGGTATTTACATATTCATTGTATGATCCTTCTTTCATGGGTTGTATGTTTCGTAAGTTACCAAATTGGTAGGGGAATTTCAAATTTCAATTTCCACTCATTCGGCTTTACGTGTACTTCATTTCTTATTTTACTCTAAGATTATGTGTGGAATCAATATTTATTTAATTATTTCATAATTTCCACTCACATTTTTTTGTATATACTTTTTCTAGAAATAATCACTCCATTGATAATTTCTCAAGTCATTGATATGAACCGGATAAGAGTAATCT
Organism: Viscum album; assembly: GCA_963277665.1. NCBI lineage: Eukaryota > Viridiplantae > Streptophyta > Magnoliopsida > Santalales > Viscaceae > Viscum > Viscum album. The sequence goes on along the minus strand of OY728130.1, from coordinate 50,358,424 downwards.
TAACTCAATTTCCATTCATTGAGTTAAACATCAAAGTCATTTATTTTGTTTTTAAAAAAATATATGTGAATGTCCTATGATTGATTTAAACATAATATCCAATCATATTGAGTGTATTTATATTTTTCACCCATTATTATGTCATTGATTTTTCTTTAACCTAAGGATACAGTCTTTATAAGGGACTTTATCTCAATTTACACTCTATTGAGACTTCTTTGTTGTTATACTCCAATTCACTTTTATATGGTGTATATAATGTACATTGAAATAGTATATCATTAATCCATTTATTCTCATGATATTATAAAGTTTTGATTACCTCGATTATTTTTATTCAAGTTTCTTTATTTTGGTTAGGAACTCTAACTAAAATAACATCTTAAATGTTTTAAAGATTTATTCTTCTAAATCTATCTCATTAATGTCCTTGTTCTAAAAATGGTTTTAAGGATTTAATTATATGGACATTAATGTTTTAAAAATAAAATTCCTTTTAAAAGTTTCAAATTGGTATGGGACACTTTGATTTAAAAATCTATTTTAAACAACTTATTGATAAATAGTGATACTTTTAAATGTTTTCAAGAAAAAGGGGGGATTTCTCTCAAATAGTATTGATGATTATTTTCATCTATGTAAATATCCTTCATTATTCTCTATTGAGGTTAATTAATTATAATACAATCTTCCATATTGTATTTAATGAGTAATTTTTGACTGTGGATGTGCTATTTTTACACCATTCATGGTTTATGGTTAAAGTATTGACATTTCGTATGCTAGTTTTAATATGAATGTTTTTGTTATATTTAAAATGTTTCATATGAGGAATGTATTGGACTTAGTAAGTGACAGGTGGAGCCCTCTATATATCCTTGATGCATCAGTAGGTCTCATGAGACAATTATATGTGGAATTGGTCGAGGCCTTTCCCAATTTGATATATGGTTTTGGCCGAGGCCTAAATCATTTTTAGACGTCTTGGTCGAGACCTTGACAAGATGTTTCATAATTTCTGGAATTATACATTCCCTCATTATGAAAATATTTATTGATGGTTAATGTAGTTATTTGACTAGTAAAATACCCATGACTTTGCATTATTATGGAACTATTTACTCATCTCATATTCATGTCATAAAGTCTTCATGTTTATTATTAGTAAAGGCATGTGTTTTCAATTATTCACTATACCTAATGTTTATAATATCTTCCGTTGTATTTCTTACCATTATTGAGTGTTTGATCTCACCCATTTCTTATTTTTTATTTTACGAGGATATGAAGAAGTTAGTTATGAGTGTATTGCAGGTATAATATAGAAGGCTTGGATGTTTCTAATGTAATAAATTATTGTTTTATTTCTTTTCAAGTTGTAATGATCAAACTTATATTTGTATCTTGTTTCTAGTAATACTAAACTAATCGTTCTTTCGGGACCTGATTTCCTTGTATCATGCCAATTTTATGTAATAATTCACCGAATCTGGGTAACTGGGGTCAAGGAATTATAGTTGGTATCATAAGAAGTTTACTTCTAACCTTGGAAACTAGATTTTGAAAAACATTCATTAGAGAATATTACCCTAAGATGGACTTTGAGAATTAGTATAGAATAACTTCCTAGAATTTTGGTAATGTAGAGATTTTATGTGTTTTCTAAGAAATACATCCCTGTTTGGATACGACCAGGTAGAGCCGACTCTAGAATAGATGTACCTAGGAGTAAAAACACTGACAAAGAGTTTTGGGCTTGACCCGGGGTATCTTAGTACACTACAACGGGCCGTGCTGCAATCTTGGTTAAGAAACTCCTAGGGGATATGCTTAGGATAATTCACATTTTATTTACAAAACGATTTTAATGATTTTAATATAAGATGATAATAAATAACGTTGGTTGATCCAAATGTGTCTTAGATTGAAAACAATGTGTCATGATATTCTCTAAATGACTTTATGACTTCACTATGCTTTCTTTTGTTAATCAATGGTTGAATTCCAAGGAAGTCATAGTAACATTCAACATGATATACAAGCTGGGAAAGGTGGTGTAAATGAGAAAAAAATGGAATGTTGATAGGTGTAAAATATATTGTGTTCATGCCAAATCAATTTTCCAAAAATATAATCAGCAACATATATATTAACCAACTCTCGGACTCAACTTAGAAGAGAAAGGTGGTGAATGATAAGAGCTCCAGCAGTGAATACCATGGAGAAAAGAAAGTTCATTTTACATCATGTAGGAAATGTGGAAGGAAACACCCAGGAAAGCTTCTCAATGGAACAAAGAAATGATTTATGTGTGGGAATGAAGGATATAAAGTAAATAATTTTCAAGGAAAAATGAACAATACTATGGAAGAAAATAAAAATGATCCCAAGAATCCATTTACAGTCATTTAATGTAAATATAGGGGACCTGGGCATTACCCTAGTCAATGCCCTATTCTATAGGATAACCTATTGGTCAAGAAAGAATCTATGTGGAAATAAATGGATGGAAAAATGTTTAAAAGTTTTAGTGCTCTTTGTTGTTGGGATTACTTTGTAAGACTTTTCTATTGTATGTGTAACCTTGTAGTTTTTTATGTGAAAATACTATTCGAGGAAGAATTATCTTTTCTTCTATGGGTATAGTTCTAAATAACCATTTGGGTTTATATGATCCTTGAATTTGAGGAAATTATAGGTTATTAATTTTTAGAATGAAAATGCGAGGTATGAGATAACATTTATGTTTAAAATATGTTAGGGTTATTTTTGAGGAATTTATCTCATTTTTTGGAATATTATAAAAATATATAGTTTTTGAAAAAGGAAAACATTAAGACTGTGTGACAACCCATTGCATCAGATAAATCTATGGGATTTGAACCCATAACCAAAGTGAAACTTGGATTTATCGCCTACCACTGGACTACGTGAAGTCCCTGGTTAGTATGACTAATTATTTTTAGTTAATTGTTTTATGGATCAGGAAAATATTGATTTTGGGAACTTATGATTTATCCTTAGTATAAGAAAATGATTTGGTGATTGAGTGATAAATGTTATTTTGGAACATGTTTGGTCTTTTGGTAATACTATATGCCTAAGGAAAATAGAATACTATGGGATTTCATTTGAGGATTAATGGTGGGTTTTTATCTATGTTTTTATTGTTGATTTATAGATATTTGGGTTTTTTATGGAAATGATTGACCTATCATAGAGAATATTTGATTAGGTTAATTACTTTTTTAAGTATGTGACTTTAAGAGTAGTCGATGTTATTTGGAGATACAATTTAACATGGAAGACTATGTAAGAAAATTCTTCTGAGTTTTGGGTTTCAATATTAGTTTGGATTATATTGAAATATTTCATGTACAATTGTTTATTGAATAGTATTTATTGAAATTTGGGTATTATTGGTTAAATTTTAGAAATTAAGATTAGTATTTCTTTCTCTAAATGATTATCCTTTTTGGGGATCATTTGATCTTTTACTAACCATTTTGGTTTTGGTTAATATTTAAAGAAAATGGAAATATATAGTTCATCCCTTTTCGATTATGTGATTCTCTATAAGTTGATTCTATTGCTTCAGGTGTGACCAAGTCATCTTGAATACTCATCATTTGGAGTAAAAGATGATTTTGTGGTAAGAATTAGATGAAGGATAAAACTCTACTTGTCAAGTATATTTTTTCTCTTATTCTATGAATAAATTAATTATTAAACTTTAGGGAAGGGACCTTAAAACCAAAAATGTGTTATCCTAATGCTTTATGTTTTGTTGAACTGATGATATTTTAAATCATCAAATATTGATGGCTTTCAGGCCCACAATTTTAAACTTTTTTTTGATTGCTGGACTCAATCACACCCTATAAATATTTATGTTTTTCCACCAATTATGTGTCTCTAATTTACAACAATGTTCTTGTAATTGAGATCATAATTTGGTGGTTACTTTTTCATTCCCTTTCCCTCTTATTAAAACTAAATTTTATTAACCTAATTTCCGATGTGGGTTTTCCACAAAAGTATTTTTTCTATTTTTAATATTTTATTTTTGAAGAACAATTTCAAATTGCAAGGATGAAATTTATTGAAGTAGGGGATAATGTAACACCCCAAGATTTCATGGTACGTTATCTCTTCAAAATAATTCAATAACTTGTACTATACGCAACACTGAGTTCGAGCGCACCACAACTTACCAAACAAGCCATTCAAAAAACCGGTTATGAATAGTATTAACTGGATTCTAAATTTTATATACTTCATATAATTTTAAATTTTGTATTATGTGTTTCTTAAACATATTATAAGAACAAATTCAATTTTTCAGATAAAAAATGTTATTTTTCAAAAAAAAGCAATTTTACCCCTTTTAATGGAGAACCCTTTTTAAATCCAATATTTGACACTTTTACATATTCAATTTGACAAAATAAAATTCTTCTTTAGAATCAGGACATAAAAATATACTTTGGATGAAATTTTAGTATTTTTCTTATAATATTCATTTTTTATGAATAGTGAGAAATATTGTATTTTAATTTGAAACTACCTTTTAATATAATTTATTTATATGGTTAGATTATATTTTTAATTGGTTTTGAAGTGTAATTATATTATATTTTTACCATTTAATCAAATGTTGGTTGTTGTAAGTAATTCCACTTTAAAATTGAACATAAATAAGTGTCAATCTTTTGATAGTTAATATTTCTTAAAAACACGTTTTTTTTACAACCGGAATTAATTTTAAATTAATTAATCTAAATTTTATGTTTGTAATTTGTTAAAATATACATCATTTTTGAATTTGTAATATCAAATATATCTTAGGTTGGATTGTGTGTTTTTTTCTGAAAAACTTCAATTTTTTATGAATAATGAAACCACTAAGTAGTAGTTAAAAATCTGACCTTTTCATTTAAATGAAATTTTACCGCTTCTATGAATATAATTTCAAAAATACGACATAAATGGTTGTTATTATTAAGTAAAATTTGGTCCAATAAGATGAAAATAATTTTTGGTGAATAGTAATTTTTGACTTTTATTTACCACGGTTAAAGGTAAACAGGGTAATTTAAGGAAAAAAAATATTCTAATAATACAACATTACCTTAACACTTGTCCTAATCTTATTGTATAAGTCATGGCCGACCATGGGCATATTTGGGTCGATTTTTGGACCCCATTGATCCACTTAAGAGTGATAATGACACATTATATTAATTAATTTTAAGTAAAGACAAAAATGACTTAAATATATATCTTTTAGTAAATATATTTTTACATGGGGTTATATAAATTATCTTTTTTACTATAAATATTCATTAGAAATCTAAAAATATTTCCTACACCATGGTATTTTTTTGAAAAAATTTAGACATCGAATAAATAAAATTATTTATGACGCAATAATGATGTAATGTTTACCTCATTAATGAATGATTTAAATAAATAAAATTATTATTATTAAAAAAATACCCAAAACCTATCCAATTATTATTGGATGATTTTATTTCTACCATGATTCATCTTATCTTAGACAATAATTATTTTTTGACCTTTAGAAATAGAAAATCATAATATAATAAAATAATCTTTTCACACTTTCCTAAAGAGACCATCGTCCCCCTTATAAAAATCTCTCACCTCTAACTCATTACTCAGACCTCTAAAGCCCCTTGGATCATCAAAACTCTACCCAAATAAGCTCTAAATATCCCTCCCTTCAACATAGAAACCATACCTTAGTCATAACACACTTCAAGTAATCCTTTTGGTTCAAACCAAATGGATTTAACCTATTTTAAGGTAATGCCCTCCATAAAGTTCTCTTCTTTTATTTTACTTCTCCAACCCCCTAAACTCTTTTTAATACTTTATTTTATAAAAACACCAATATCCTCAATAAACTAAATATTTTTATGAGAAGGATTCGAGCTACATTTACACACACCTCCATCTAATGGGAAAAGAACATACTGTTTTTGTGGACGGCGAACTACTGCCTCACGGAACTATGATTGTTCAATTATATACTACCACCTATTATGGTGGCCATTATGATGGAACTGTATTTATATATGATATATATTATGTTTATGTTTTCTCTCTGCTTCTATAATTTTCATTTACGAACACACCTTTATTCTTTCCAATATGTGTGAACATGATAATTTCATTTAAGGAAGTGCGGACTACTGCCCCCTCAAGGTGATATGCTTCCTTCATGACATACATGGAACGAATAAAGGATGGAGTAGATTGAATTATCTAACACATATATAATATGATATTATACTGTAATTATAATATATCTATGTATCATTAAGTTTTCATTTCATTAAATATGAAATAGAAATTAAAGTAGTGTTCATGCATACGTATGGCTTATCGCCTCCATGAACGGTGCAATTCATTTCTTATCTCCAAATATCATGAACTAATTATAAATATATATATATATATATACATATATATATATATATATATACTTTATATATATGATATATATGATATTTAAATCATGAATATGATACTGGAGATAATAGACTTTTGACCACATAGACAATTTGTAATTATAATAAGTTCATTTTTGACTCAAGTACCACATATTGACAAAACAACCATTATTATATTAAATGATTATATAATTTTTATAACATGGTAATAAGTGATATAAAAGGAATAATAAACTTGAAAAATATTCTTAAGCAAATATAAATTAACTTTATTTTATTATTCAGGAGATTAAAGAATGAATGAGTCAAGTCGGAAACGAGGTAAGGGGTTTCTTATCTCATTCTTAATTTCGTGAGATTTCCAATGTTCTCCACTTATTTATTGCATGGGGTGTATTTTGTAATACCATTTGATATATATTATCATGATTATAATTATATTCATGGTATTCTATGATTCATTTTGTGGTTATTAACTTTTTTTCATATGACTCGATTGATTATAATGTGGTAATGGTTTTTCATCTCACTTTTTATTCCCGTGAGATTCATGCTATATTATCCACTATTTCCTTTTTTGTGGTGTATTTAGTGCCCATGATTGTATTCTTGGTGTAATATAATTTAATATATGAGTATTTACATCTTAATTGTATGATCCGTCTTTCATGGGGTTTATGTTTCGTAAGTTACCAAAATGGTAAGGGAATTTCAAATTTTAATTTCCACTCATTCAGCTTTACACATACTTCATTGATTATTTTACTCCCAAATTATGTGTGGAATCAATATTTATTTACTTATGTCATAATTTATACTCACATTTGTGTGGATATACTTTTGATACACATAGTCACCCCATTTATAATTTCTCAAGTCATTGATATGAACTTGATAAGAGTAATCTTAACTCAATTTCCATTCATTGAGTTAAACATCCAAGTCATTGGTGTTATTTTTACAAGAATATGTGTGAATTACCTATGATTTATTTACACTGAATATCCAATCATATTGAGTGCATTTTTAGTTTTCACACATGATTATGTCATTGATTTATCACTAACCTAAGGATACAGTCTTTATAAGGGACTTTATCTTAATTTACATTCTATTGAGACTTCTTTGTTGTTATATGCCAATTCAATTTTATAAGATTTATATAATGTACTTTGACATATTATATCATGAATCAGTTTATTATCATGATATTATAAAGTTTTTATTACCACAATTCTTTGTACTCAAGTGTCTCTATTTTGGTTAGGAACTCCAACTAAAATATCATTTTAAATGTTTTAAAGATTTATTCTTCTAAATCTTTCTCATTAATTTCCATGTTTTATAAATGGTTTTAAGGATTTATTTATATGTAAATTAATGTTTTAAAAATAAAATTCCTTTAAAAAGTTTCAAAGCGGTATGGGACACTTTGATTCAAAAATATATTTTAAACAGCTTCTTGATAAATAGTGAGAGTTTTAAATGTTTTCAAGAAAAAGGGGGGATATTTCTCTCAAATAGTTTTGATTATTATTTTTATATATGTCAATATCCCTCATTATTGTTGATTTAGGTTCATTTATTATAATACAATCTTCTATATTGTATTTAATGAGTTATGTTTGACTGTGGATGTGCTAATTTTATACCATTCATGGTTTATAGTTAAAGTATTGACATTTTGTATGCTAGTTTTAATATGAACACTTATGTTATATTTCAACCTTTTAATATGAGGAATTTATTGGACTTAGTAATTGATGCGTGGAGCCCTCTATAGATCCTTGATGCCTTGGTAGGTCTCATGAGACAATTAGACATGTAATTGGACGAGGTCTTTACCTATTTGATATATGGTTTTGGCTAAGGCCTAAATCATTTTTAGACATCTTGGATGAGGCCTTGATAAGATGTTTTATAATTTCAGGCATTTTACATTCCCTCATTATGAAAATATTATTTATGGTTAATGTGGTTATTTGATGAGTAGAATACCCATGATTATGTTTTATTATGAAATTATTTACTCAACTCAGATTCCTGCCATAAAGTGTTTGTGATTATTATTTGTAAAGGCATGTGTTTTCAATTTTTCGTTGTGCCTAATATTTATGTTATCTTCCACTATATTTCTTACCCTTACTGAGCATTTGAGCTCACCCCTTTCTTATTTTTCATTTTCCCAAGATATGAAGAAGTTAGTTATGAGTGTCTTTCTGGCATAATCTAGGAGGCTTGGATGTTTCTAATGGAATAAATTAGTGTTGTATTTATTTTCAAGTTGTAATGATTGAAATTATGTATGTATCTTTTTTCCAATAATACTAAACTAATTGGTCTTTTGGGACATGATTTTCTTTTATCATGCCACTGTTATGTAATAATGAACTAGCTCTGGGCTTTTGGGGTCGGGGTGTTACAGGTATGGTATTGTTGACCTTGGTGAATGCCTAAATTATTTCCCCTTTTAAAAGTCCAGAGCACAGTGTAAGAACCTTTGGTGGGTGTTAAATTAAAATTTATTTTACTTTATAGTTTCCCAAAACCCTAATATAGGATCTTTCTTGTAAAATTTATAATTATTCTATTTAGATCTAAGTAAATGAATTTCATGTATTATGATCCCATCTTTAATGATGTTGTCGATCTTATGAAATCCTTTCAGATCACCTTCGTTGTGATGTAAGTATTCAAGTGTAGAATCAATCTAGAGGTGATTCAAACACGCTCTTTGGAGCTTCAATCGATGCTAATTTATTTTTTGGTACTATCTTGGTGAATCAATTATCTTGAATTTTTCATCTTGATTGTTCCAAGAACCATCTATCTTGAAGGATTTATTCTCATTATTGAGAAGAAGAGAGGATAAATTTTATTGAGAGAGAGAGAAGTACATTGTGTGCAATGATTCTCTATACATAAATTTTGATTAACCCTACATGATAGACAAAACCATCTATTTTTAGAGATAGGGTTCAGGTTAAAATGTTATTTAATTTTATATCATCCCTTAAATAATATAATAATATTTATTAGGTCCCATGATACATAATAATATTATTTTTATTGTTATTTTGTGTCATGTATGCTAACTTGGGAAAGAATTAATATTATTTTACTAGCTTGTAAATTAATATTTATTTCGAGATGTGGTCTTGGTCCATTCTATCTCCATGGAATTTAACAAATACCTAAATAAATATTTAATTAAATATTTCATTCATCAATAAATATTTTGTGATCAATAAAACTTGAATAAAATTATTCTCCGGTCTTGAGAATAATATTTATTCTTATAAATAAATTCAAATAAAATCTATTCGAGATCAAAATAAACACTTAGTGTGTAACCCTCTAGGATTATTTCTCATTATAATTAGGTGGGCTTTCCTATAGTCCAAGATTACTATCCAGTAATGGGTAAATGAACCCTAGGTAAATAACCTAATGTCTCAACGTTCACAACCACATATCAATACTCATTATGTAATACATTCCATTTTTTACAATATCTCATCACGCAGGATGCACGTCCATGTCACCAACATATATTCTCAACAGGTATTTCTTTAACTAGCTTAAATAAATATGTCATTAAACTATAACCATAGAATTTAATGTGATGGATATATTAAAATCAAAGTTTCATGATATAAACTTCCATTAATATATAAGGGACAAATACTTCATCAAACTATTCATTAATAACACATCATACATTTTGCACCCAATGTATTCCAACTTCACCATGAACTATTATAACCATGGTATATGAAATACATCTAAGTGCACTAGTTATAAAAATAATTAATAATAATATTAATTTCTAAGGACCATTACACATATTCAGAGATAGTAATATCTCATGACACAAAAAGATGATGAATTTCTAAAAGTGGGTCTATTCTTATAATCTCTCATCGTGGAGATTACCAATTGTGAACTTCATTAGTAGAAGTCTCATCTACTTATAAGAACTTCACCTGATATTCATATTCTATGTGTCCCATTATATAATTTTAAACAAATATAGAACAAATTTTAACAATATTTTCATAAAATTTCAATATTCTAATCAGAGAGGGAAACTATAATGACATTATCAATACTATAGATACTCTAAGATATTTTAATGCAATAAATTCATGAAGAACAATGAAAAATATGTAACAATATTTTTTTAATATTTTTATCATGAAATATAAATGTAATAAAAATATTAATTGTTTTTCCCAGGTCACCAACTCCAAAAAAATCCCAGGTATACTAGATCCAACTGACTACGCCATTAATTCAATCTTCTAGACTACACATGGTAATCATGTTTTTTTGAGTTGAGGATTTAGTCAAGGGGTCTTTTATGATCTCTTCCATGGATATTCTTGCCATTGTGGCTTTACCTATCTGAAAAAAATCCCACAAAAGTTGAAACATATGAATTATGTGTTTCTTCAATTGATGTGACATTGTGTCTTTTTAAAGTGGTACTACTGAAGTATTATCATAATAGAGTGTGATAATATATTTACTTATATGTACCACATCAATCTCATATAAATATTTTTATATCAAAAATGATTCTTTAGGTTCTTCCAAATCCACAATATACTCAGACTTTGTTGTATAATCTACTGCCACATCCTAATTTGAGATCCACTAGCTCACATCACTTCCATTCTGTGTGATGATGTATCCCATTTATAATTTTAAATCATCTTGATCTATTTTGAAGAAATAATCTTCATATCCTCTGGTGATTAGTTCTTCATCTTTTCTATAGACAGGGAAAAAATCATTAGTATGAATTAGATACTTAAGTATATTCATGAATTCCATTTAATGGTGGTCACCAGGGTCATCTTGATATCTGATTATCATGCTTAAGGAATAGACGACATCTATCCGAGTACATAACATAGTATGCATTACTAATACAATCTCAAATTTGTATATATCCTTAATATTCTTTGTATTTTTCATGTGTTTGAGGACAAGTTTTCCCATAAAGATGCATTCAACGTGACATTTGAAACAATCCCCTCTTGGATTGTTCCATATTGAATATATTTAGTATTTTTTTGCATATATATACCCTGACATAGCCTGAGAATCCTCTTGGGTATTTCATGATAGATCTTAATCACAATAATATATCCTACCAAAACTAATTCCTTCATTGAGAAACAATTATTCAACCAATCCTTAAAAAAATATAAGACTAGTATCTCATTTCTAAGAACTAATATGTCATTGAGATAAACTATTATTAAAAAGACCATAGTCCCACTAAACTGCTTCTAAAAAAAGGATCACATTCATTATTTATGAAACCAAATTCCATTATAACATCATAAAAATGAATATTTCATGAACTAGAGTCTTTCTATAATCCATAGATGGATCTTTTCAATTTTAAAAATTGTTTGGTACCCTCTAGAGTCACAGAACCTTCAGGTTTTTACATATATACATCTTCCTGAAGGTTCTTATTAAATAACAAAATTTTGAAATTCATTTGAAAAATCGCATTGTCAAGGAAGTCTATAATGTGAAATGTAATTTTGATGAATTTAATCGTTGAAACAAGTGAAAATGTTTCATCATAGTTAATACCTTGATGTTGTTTAAACCCTTTTTAAAATAGTCATTCTATATGGATACTGATTATCCATCCATGTACAATTTATTCTTGCATACCCATTTAAAACCAATGGGATTTTCATCTATTGTAGGATCTACCAAAATCAGAACTTTGTTTTGGAACAAGGAATAAATTTTATAATTCATGGCTTCATGCCACTTGGAAACACCTTTTCCATTTACTACATCCTTATAAGGTATAGGATAATTATTTTCAACAAATAATGAGTCACCATACTTGGTGAAAATGAATGATAGCTCCCATTATCAATGGAAATACAATTTCGGAGAAACTTTCTTCAAGTTTTCTGCTAAATCATGGTAATGAATTATCTTTTCTCTAACTTTCCTTCTGGTCATGAATGCATTTCTCCTGAATTGGGAATGCACTTTGTGGATCTAGAATGTGATTCTTCATAAATTAAGAAACATTCATTTGAAAACATAAATCTTGTAGGATATTCAATTGATTCAAAAATAAAGTTAATTTACTTTGTGGATACACTTCGTAGTATGAATGTATCCAAGGATGTTCTCTCCATACCTCCTTATTTCAAATAATTGGATGATGTTGGTTTCTCATTCACCGCTAATCTAGAATCCCATTAATAGATACTTGGACTTTGTAAATTATCAATTATTAGTCATATTAGGTATTCCAAAGGAGAAAAATCGTGGCCCAATAAATATCTTGAATCAAGTATTTTTTATTATTGGGGAGGAAGTGAATGGAAGATGATCCCAACTAGAAGCGGATACATCCATATCCTTATGAAATGAAAAATGATCTTGAATCAATGAAGAAGATTGGAAACCTTAATAAGAAGATGTTAATGATAAGGATTTCTAATTGGAATATAAATTTTGATTCTTTTAGTCAAATATATTCAATGGCTCAAATCTAGGTCAGATTGTATGGCCTAAAATGATAATGCCACTTGTATTGGAATTCCTCTAAATATAGATCATCACACTCTTCATGGAGAACTAAAAATATATGATATAATCTTGGTAGATTCTAATTTTTATACCAATCTTATATAATAAATCAATTTCATTGGTAATGACACTAAGATTGAAGTAAATGTAGATTATGAATATTGTAACGACCCGATCATTTATGAATAAAATTCCATTTCTCTTATTATCCTATGGATATAGAAAACACATGGACTATTTTTATTATTAGGTTTAAATTACTGTTAATTATCATCAATTTTATGTATCATTACTATTTATAATATAGTCATTGAATAGTGATCACACAATTTTTATAAATATGAGGTTTTTTTAAAAAAATCCTTTTGACATAGTCTAATGAGAGGATTGCCTCATTGAGTAGACTCGAACCATACGAAGCTCTTTTTCAGATCTAGGAAAGCTGGTAGCATCACTGGGATTTTCTCTTGACCAATCCCAAGTAATGCTTCAACATGTTAAGCTCGAACGGTATCTCACATGGCAGAAGTTCAAGTTAACAGATATTACCACCCGAGTGATGTTATCTAAGTTGCCCCAAGAGTCTGTCACCACTTCACACCTTACCCTTAGGTCTTATGTGGGTGTTATAAGTGTTTATGTAATAATGTATTAGCTAATTGTTGTGTAATCCTTTTTTATAAATAAAATTCATATTCCATCAATTCCTTTATGAGAAAAGTATTTCTTAAAAAATAATGAATTTGATAAATTGATTCTTTAGGTAAAAATGGTACTTTTGATAAATATATAAATTATTATATTAAAATAATGTTTTTGTTAATAATACTATAAAAAAATTATTATAAATTATTATAAATTATTATTATATCATTTCTTTGTCTATAAATGATTAGGTAATCAGTTTGATAAGAGTTATATCTTTATACGATAAAAAGGAAAGTGTGTTTTTAAAGAATTTATTTTATGGAATTAATGAATTTTTTAAATAATTAGTATCTTAATAAAATATTATTATCAAATTAATTTTAATACTAATTAATTATTATATAATTTTTAATAAGTCAAATGTAATTTTTATTAAGGTTTGAAAACTATTTTTATCAAAATCCGTGAATTTTCAATAAATGTAGGTTTCATTTTAAAAGTTAAAATTCACATATTTAGAAACTTATTTATATAAAATTAATATTATTTTATGAATCAAGAGGTTGAAATTATCCAATGGTTAATTTTTCATAATTTTATGAGATAGTCAAATTTTTGGTTAAAAATTAAATATCGTATAAATAAAATATGTGTTTTATGACATAATAATGACCGCAAAATGTTGTAATAAATACTATAATGAGTAATCTAAGACCAATATATGTTTACCATTAAAATTATGTGATTTTAGATTTTTTTTACTCATTTTATAAAGCCTTAGTGAATCCTCCAAAATGTATAATATATTTTATGATTTTAAATTCATTTTTTTAATAATGTGACTCACCTCCAAATAGGAAAGGATAATATTTTAATATGCTCGGTAATTGTCCTTATAAAATAATTTTCTCCACACCTATTTTGTAAAATATATGGGAAAAATCCTGGGAAGGTCTGTGATTTTGAATATTTATATATATATATATATATATATATATATATATATATTCAAAAACCTAAGTTTGTGAAATATTAAAGAATTACCCTCACATTTTTTATATAAACCCACCAAATCACCCATTCCTCTTCACTAAAACTACTTTCATCTCATCTCACATCTACTCTCCACTCCCTAGAGTCCTCCCAAAGCACCCCCAAGCTCCCAAGAATCCTCTCCCAAGCCTTTGGGATCACACATCCAAGTAAGGGTTTCATTCCTTTCTATTTTTTATCCAAGTTTCCTTATATTGTTACACCATTTTATGTTCAATTACAAATGATTGGGTATTTTTTTGAAACTCCCCCATAGTTAAATTATTTTTTTTTAGGATGGGAGACCTCTTTCTCTCTCATCAATCCCTCTCATGTACGCCTGTTACCAAGCCAAAATTTCGTAAGACTTATTCCATTTATCCTCTTTCTTTAAGTTTATTTATTTTGTTACGCCTTCTATTTCCAAACTATTTTTTTTGAGAACATGTATTTATATTTCCCTCTTAATTTCCATTTCATGTATATATTATAAGAGACCCATTTCTCTCTCATCAACCATTTTTATGAATTTTATGTCACACTGTTAGGCTGCCGAAATTGCACCCTGATTTTCCATGCCAAAATCCTTGTGTAGTGAATACCATTCTCATTCTTATATCAAGGGTTTTCACCTTTATAAACATATACCTTTTTTATTTAGTAATTACTTGTATTAATTCCACACTCCTTTATATTTTAATTAATTATGATGAAGAAGTAATCCATGTTTTATGATCTATGTGGCACACTAAATCATGAGATTGAAATGATTATAATGGGTGTGCCCTGATAGCGATCCAATGCATTGGGTAATGTTTAGTTTCATGATGAGTCATGATGGAATAGGGGTTAAAAATATTCCTTTATATTAATTTTTTCCATCTTTTTGGTATAGGGGTTTACTTAATTCATTTATGTTAATGATGAAGTGTTTTAAGTTGTTTCCACATTTCCATGTTATGATATTCATGCTATACCATGACTTTATGTTTGTGTTTCTCTTGTTCTCCATTGATATTCCTACTTCCTAAAATGTATTTTATTCTTCATGTTATGCCTTTTTTAATCCCTTATTAGGATTTATATCTCTCCCTTTTCTGATGTATATCCTCGGGTTATACCATGCAATGCTAAGTACAAAGGAATTTTGTGGTCATGTAAAATAATTTTTCAATAAATATGTTTTATTTTTTGTCTTAAGTTGTAATGTAATGTTCCTAATCCCCAAATTCACTATAACTCTTAACATTTTGGGTTGTATTAAGTTTAATTTTACGTAATAAATCATGTTTATATGTGTAATAAAGAGAACGGTTGTTATTGTTGGATCAAAGTATATGTTTAGTTATTTTAGGGATTAGGATTTGAAGACTCTAGTGAAAGACTTAGGGATAAGACTAAGTATAAGTAAATAATACATAAATTTTTGTTAGTATAGAGTAAGTGGTTTATAGAAAAAATATCCATTTTTGGATATGAACAAATATGGGTGGATCTAACATAGATGTATATAGGGGTAAAAATCGAAAACGCCTCTTAGAGATAGAATCGAATAGGAACTGGTGAAAAAAATGGTTCTTTCTGCACTCTTGGTTCGACACTCCCCAGGGATATGATTTGGTAAATTAATAAGCTTATTATGAACCACTATTAAGGGGTCAAGAAAAAAAATCCATAAGAATATATGTTAGGAAATAGATCATGGATAACTTAGATTGAAGCCTATAAATTAATAAGTTAAGGAAATAAATGTAATCTATAAGTTATCCATTTTTGTCATTGGACTCCCCATTGTGTGTTTAATAGTTTAAAATACTTACCTCTAATTTTCCTTTTATTCTAGCCAATGCATGGTAATAGGAGGACTTGGGCTAGCAACCGATGTGAAGATCAATGTGATGACTGTTCTAATGAGATGCCAAATCTGATGGGAGAGGGAATCAAAAACCTTTTCATGATACTCTCTCAGTTAACCAATGTTTTAAATGGAAACATGGGTCAAGAGTAATCTACAACCCCCCCCCCATAAAAAGAGAAAGTCGAAATAGAGATCTTCATGGGACAAAGGTATTCAACTTTCGTTGGATCATCTGATCCCTCAATTTTCAAACAATGGATCAACTGTATTGAGAATATGTTCTACATACTTCAATGTTCTGAACACGAGAAGGTTCTTCTATATGTTTATCGTATGGAGGGTGAAGCTGATCAATGGTGGAAATTGATCAAAAATATGAATCCTGAGGAAGAGATCGAGGTGTTGGAATGGAAGGATTTCCAGAACAAAAATTTGATAAATATTTTCCTCACACCCTCCAACTTAAGATGGAAAGGAAATTTCTTGCCCTCAAGAAAAAATATGAAAAATCCATCAGAGTATATGAGGAAAAATCACAAGGTTTTCACGATATGCCTTCATCTTTGTCGTTACCCATGAATACAAGGTTGAACGCTTCTTTGGTGGGCTAAAACCTATCCAATGGAAAGCCCTATCAATCCATAACTTTGATAGCTATGAGGAAATTGTTCAACGTGCCCTAAAAGTATAAAAAGAGATAGGGGAATCTCAGGGGTATCATGTGGATAAGAATTAGAAAGTATAACTTAAGTCTGGTTGTCCGATGGATAAATCGAATGGTTCTAAGAAATTCTAGCACCCCACTTGCCAAAGGTGTGGAAAGAAGAAACCCAAAAATTGCTTGAAGTGGAAGAGGAAATATTTAGGTGTCAAATAGAAGGGAACATGTACAATGATTTTCAACAATATAAACCCACCCATGTGACAGAGGAAATGAACTCTCTATTTGACCCCCAAAGGATTTTTCATTGCTAAAACTACAAGGAACCTAGGAACATTGTGAATTAGTGCCTTAAGCCAAGGGTAATTGGAGTCATCCAAAAACCTCCATGGCAGAAACGGAGAGCGTTTTCCATCACTACTGTTGAAGTAAATACCAACAACGAAGTGCTGAAAGGTACGCTAGTTATTCTTTCAAGGATAGAAAACATAATTTTTTTTTCTAGTTCTTCTCATTCTTTTATGTCCCGAATATTTAGTATAACAATCCAAAGAACGCCACAAATAATAGAAGTAGAGATGTTGGTGAAAATATAATATGGGGAAATTATTACATCCCGTGAATATAAATCCTCCCCTATCACAATTTGTGGATTAAACATCCCATATAACCTCGTCATACTCCCTCTGGTGTAATATTATGAAATTATTGTCATGGATTGGATTTCCCTATATAGAGACAATATAAATTTCCATGAGAGGGAAATCACTCTCCATATAGTGAATCGACCCCTAATTCTATACAAGAGTAATGTGCAGAATGAATCTCCTTCAGCACCATCATCCCAAGTGTGGATATTACTACCCTATGAGAATTTGTATCTTGCACAGATTATTGAGTCTAAGGAATAAACTATCCTCAAACATGTGCCTATTGTGGGGGAATTTGCAGATGTGTTTCCCTAGGAATTGTCTGGTCTACGTCCTAGAAGAGATGTTGAATTCTATATTGATCATATAGTTGGGGTGTTTCCAATATCCAATAATTCGTATAGAATAGATGTTTTGGAGCTTGAGGAGAAAAATAAATAACTACAAAATAATCTGGATAAAGGGTTTATACACCCAAGTGCTTCACCATGGGGTGCATCATTCCTCTTTGTCAAGAAGAAGGATGGGTCAACGCTCCTTTGTATTGATTATCGGGAGATCAAAAAATCATGATAAAGAACAAGTATCCTTTTCCATGAATTTATGACTTGTTCAATCAGCTACATGGAGCACAATACTTCTCCAAGGTGGATCTGCGGTCTGGCCAAGTAAGGGTGAAGAAAGAGGATATCCTTAAGACTCTATTTTGTACAAGGTACGGGCATTATGAATTCATAGTAATGTCTTTCGGACTAACTAATTATCCATAAATCTTTATGTACTTGATAAATAGAGTATTTGGAGATTACCTCAACCAATTTCTGGTAGTCTTTATAGAAGATATTATAATATACTCTAAAACTAAGGAGCATGATGAGCATCTAAACACTATACTAGAGACCATACAAAAGGACAAGCGCTATGAAAAGTATAGAAAGTTTGAGTTCTAGTTGAATTAAGTCTCATTCTTGGGTCATATCATCACAAGCAATGGGATATCTATGGATACCTCCAAGAAAAATGCAATTAAGGGATGAAGGAGGCCAACATATATGACATATGTCCATAGCTTCCTAGGGTTCCCTGGATATTATCGTTGAATTGTGAGAAATTTCTCACAATTTTCAAACCCTCTTACCAACCTAACTCAGAAGGGATTCAAGTTTTCTTGGAATAGTGAATGTGAAGAAAGCTTCAAGGAGTTGAAAATGGGGCTTATCACTGTGCTTGATCTAACACTACCCACAAGTGGATAAACATTCATGGTATTCAGTGATGCTTTGAAGAAGGGAATGGATGGTGTGTTGGTGAAAAATGAGAAATTCATTGTCTAAGCTTCAAGGCAATTGAAATTTCATGAGCAGAACTATCCAACCCATGATCTGGAGTTGGCTACAGTGATCTTCACTTTGAAAATTTGGTGGCATTACCTATTTGGGGTAAAGTGTGAAATATATACAGATCAAAAAAGTCTCAAATATATATTCACATAGAAAAAGATAGACATGTGCCACCAAAGATGGTTAGATATCATCAAGGATTAAGACTGACCAATCCACTACCACTTGGGAAAGCGAACAAGGTGGAAGATGCTCTAAGTAGAAAGGACCCAGTGATTCTATCATTGATGAAAATTAAAAATGATCCAATATTCTTATATTTGATGAACATGGACATGGGAATAATAAAAAAGGGAAAATCAGCAATCCTTTCACAAATGATTACTCAACCATCTCTTTTGGAAATATTAAAGGGTCCTCAAAAAGATGATGTGGGAATTCAGAAGAAATTGGAGACTATTAGAAAAGGGAAATCCTCGGAGATCAATGTTAATGAATAAGGAATTGTGATATTTTGATCAAGACTATGTGTTCCATCAAATCTAGAGTTAAAGAAAGAACTTTTGGATGATTCACATAGTTTGAATTTCTCCATTCATCCAGGAAACAAAAAGATGTATCAAGTTCTACAAGAGCATTATTGGTGGTATAACATAAAGAAGGAGGTTGTTGAATACACATCAAAGTGCCTAGTGTGTCAGCAAGTGAAGGTTGAGCGGCATAATTCTAAGGGGATGATGCAACCATTACCCATACCAACCTAGAAATGAGAGAACATCACCATGGACTTTTTCACCAAACATCCAAAGACATCCAAAGGAAACAATGCCATCTAGGTTGTTTTGGATCATCTTAAAAAGACTAAACACCTCATTGCAATTAGAGGGTCTTACATGATTCCTTTATGTTAATGATGCAGTGTTTCAAGTTGTTTCCACATTTCCATTTTATTATAATCATGATATATCATGACTTTATATTCATGTTTCTCTTGTGATCCATTGATATGCCTATTTCCTTAAATGTATTTCATTCTTCATGTTATGTATTGTTTACTCCCTTTCTGGAATTTATATCTCACCATTTTCTTATATATGTCATCAGGTTATCCCATGCAATGTTAAGTACGAAGGACTGTTGGGGTAATGTAAAATAAGTTTTCCATAAAGATGTTGTATTTTATGTCTTAAGTTGTCTTGTAATTTTCCTAAGCCCCAAATAAACTAGAGATCTCAATATTATGGGTTGTATTAAGTGAAAGTTTATATAATAAATCATGTTTAAATATGTAATAAAGAATGAGTTTGTTATAGTTGGTATCAAACGATAGGTTTAGTTATTTTTGAAATTTAGATTTGAAATCTTTAGTGAAATCCTTAAGGATAAGACTACGTATAACAAAATAATACCCAAATTTTGGTGAGTATAAAGTAAGTGGTTTATCAAGAAAATACATCCTTTTCTAGATATGAATAATTAGAGGTGGCTCTAGCATAGATGTATTTAGGTTTAAACCCTAAAAACACAGCTTTGAGCTATACTCGAATGGGAACGGGTGCACAAAATGGGACTTACTACACTCTTGGTTTAGCACTCCTAGGGGATGTGCTTTTTTAAATTCATAATCTTAGTATGAACCATTATTTAGGGAGAAATAGAAAATCCCATAAGAATATACATTAGGAAATAGATCATGGATAACTAAGATTAAAGCCTATAAATTCATAAATTAAGGAACTAAATGTAATTTATAAGTTATACCTTTTTTCCATTATATTACCCTTTATTTGTTTAATAGTTTAAAATAATTACCCATATTGTTCTTTTTATTCAATCCAGTGGTCTGTAATAGGAGGAATTCAACTAACAACCGATGCAAAGATCAATGTGATGACTGCTCTAATGAGATGCCCAATCTGATAGGAGACGTAATCGCAAAATTATTCATGACACTCTCTCAATTAAATCAAGTTTTGAATAGAAACATTGATCAATAGGAATGTCCAACCCCCCAGAAGAAATAACAAGTCCCAATCGAGATCTTCTTGAAACAAAGGAATATTAATTTTTATGGATCATCTGATCCCTCAATCACTGAAAAATGGATCAACTCCATTGAGAAAATATTCTCCATCCTTCAATATTCTGAATAAGAAAAGGTTCTTTTGGATGATAATCATATAGAGTGTGAAGCTGATCAATGGTGTACATTGATCAAAAATACAAAGTTTGATGAAGATAACGAGGTGTTGGAATAAAAGGATTTCATGAATATGTTTTTCGATAAATATTTTCCTTTCACCCTCCAATTTAAGATGGAAAGAGACTACTTAACCTCAAGAACAAAGATGCAAAATCCTTTGGAGTGTAAAAAGAAAACTTTATAAGGCTTGCACAATATGCCTCTGTCTTTGTCGTTACCCCTAAATGCAATGTTGACTGCTTATTTCATGGGCTAAAACCTAGCCTACAGAAATCCCAAGTGATCCATGAAATTGATAGCTATGAGGAAATTTTACGATGTTCCCTCAAATTTAAAATGGAGATTGGATAATCTCATGGGAATCATGGGGATAACAATTGGATAGTGGACTTTAATTCTGGTGGTCCAATGGATAAATCCAATGGTGCTAAGAAATTCTAGCACCCCACTTTCCAAAGGTACAGAAAGAAGAACCCCAAAAATGGCCTAAATGGAATGAGGAACTGCTTTAGATGTGGAAGAGAATGGAACCTAGCTGATGATTGCTGACAATAGAAACATGACGATGTGATAGAGGAAAGTAATGCTCTAGTTGACCCTCAATGTACTGTTCATTTCTACAACTACAAGGAACCTGGTCATTTTGAAAATTAGTTCCCTATGCCAAGGGTAATTGGAGGTAACCAAAAACCTTCAAGGTAGTAAGGGTGAGTGTTTCTATCTCTACTTATGAAACGAATCCCAAAAACAAGTTAGTGATAGGGATGCTAGTTATTCATTCAAGGATATAAAAAGTACTATTTGATTCTAGTTCTAAGCATTCTTTTATATACCGAAAGTTTAGTAGAACAATCCAAAAAAACTCACAAATAATGGAAGTAGAGATGTTGGTGAAAATAGAAAATGGGGAAATTATTGCATCCCATGAATATAACTCCTCCCTTGTCACAATTTGTGGATTGAACTTCCCGGCAAACCTAATCATACTCCCTCTTATAGAACTTGATTCAATTCATGGCATGGATTTATTTCTCTATATAGATCTAACATAAATTTATCTGAGAGGGAAATCTGTAACACCACAATCTTCCATGGTATATTTCCTTTTGAATAATACAATAGCTTGTGTTGAACACAACTTTGAGTTCAAACACACCACAACCAATTAAACTAGCCGTTATGAATATTAATACCAACTTTTTGAAATTTTATAAATTTTATCTTTCAAAATGGGCTTCATTTTTGGATTCATAATATCGAAAGTAGCTTAGGGTGAATTTTTGGTATTTTTCTAAAAACGTTCAATTTTTGATGAATAGTGAAAAAACACTATGTTATTGGTTAAAACTGATTTTTTATTATAATAATTAGTTATTTTATTTTAATTTATTTTAGGTCAAAATAGATACATAATAACTTTATATATTCAACGTAATTCATTCGATTCATTTTATAAAAGGTTTGGATATATAAAATATTTTCGAACTTTTTAAATCCTTTTACCCACCCCCTAGGAACATTTACAAATTTGTATAAAACTTAATTTTACCACTTCTGTGAGTTGTATTTCAAAAATTCAAGAGACATGGTTAATATCAGTAAGTTAAATTTGGTTCAATAAGATAAAAATAATTTTTGGTGAATAGTAACTTTTTACTTTTATTTACCATAGTTAAAAGTAAATAGGGTAATTAAGGGTAAAAATGATATTAAAATTATAGTAACACATGTCCTAATTATATTGGATAAGTATAATTCCACCTAAAACAACCTTTTGAATAAAATATGATCCCCTTTGGTCTACTTGGATTAGATTAGGACATTTCTTATTATTTTATTTAAAGAAGAGTTAAAAGAGTTAAATTCAAAGTTTAATAACTAAAACATTTACTGCGGATGTGTTATTTTTATGCCATTTATGGTTTATGGTTAAATTATTGAAATTTCGTATTCTAGTTTTAATACAAATGTTTATGTTATATTTCAACCTTTTAATATGAGGAATGTATTGAACTTAGTAAGTGACTGGTGGAGCCCGCTATAT
The DNA here is from genome assembly GCA_963277665.1 of Viscum album. Lineage (NCBI taxonomy): Eukaryota > Viridiplantae > Streptophyta > Magnoliopsida > Santalales > Viscaceae > Viscum > Viscum album. The sequence continues at coordinate 50,334,927 of OY728130.1, read as the reverse complement.
CTCCTCGATGCATCGGTAGGTCTCATGAGACAATTAGATATGGAATTGGCCGAGGCCTTTCCCAATTCGGTATATGGTTTTGGCCGAGGCCTTAATCATCTCTAGACGTCTTAGGTCGAGGCCTTCACAAGATGTTTCAGAATGTCCGGAATAATACATTCCCTCATTATTAAAATATTATTGATGGTTAATATGGTTATTATACTTGTAGAATACCCATGACTATGTTGTATTTTGGAATTATTTACTTAGTTCATATTCTTTCCAGAAAGTGTTCATCTTTATTATTTGTAAAGGCATGTAATTTCAATTATTCACCATGCCAAATGTTTATGCTATCTTCCGATGTATTGCTTACCCTTACCGAGCATTTGAGTTCACCCCTTTATTATGTTTCATTTTCCAAGGATATGAAGAAGTTGGTTATGAGTGACTTTTTGGAACAATCTAGGAGGCTTGGATATTTCTAATGAAATAAAATAGTGTTTTATTTCTTTTCAAGTTGTAATGATTGAACATTCATATGTATCTTGTTTCCAATATTACAAAACTAATCGGTCTTTTGGGACATGATTTCCTTATATCATGCGAATGTTATGTAATAAAGCACTGACTCTATTTAACTGGGGCCAAGGTCTTACAGTTGGTATCAGAGAAAGTTTAGTACAATCCTTGGAAGCAAGATTTAAAAAAACTCTAATTAGAGAATATTTCCCTAAGATACACTTTGAGGATTAGTATAGAATAACTTCCAAGAATTATGGTACTGTAGATATTTTTTCAGTTTTACAGAAAATACATCCTTGTCTGGATATGAGTAGGTAGAGCCGGCTCTAACATAGATGTACCTAAGGGTAAAACCTGAAAACACCGCTTTGAGCTATACTCAAACGGGAACAGGTGCATGATAACGGGCCTTGCTGCACTCTTGGTTACAAAACTCCTGGGGGATATGCTTAGGATAATTATTATTTTCTTTATAAACCATTATGAAGGGTTTATAAGTATATATGTCCTCAAATAAAACATTTTTATGATTTTGGATTATATACATAAACTATCCAATTTATGTTAACTGTTTTACAAGTTCATAATTATGTATTGTGATTCCTAAACTAATCTAGTATATGTCATTATTTAAAAATGGTGCCTAGTGTAAGGAGTAGGAACTATATCAATGCACGTAATCTACGCATGGATTTACCTCCTACTCAAGATAATTATAGTGGTGCTAGTTATGCAACCGCTGTTGATCATCTTATCACCATACTGGGAAAACTCACTCAAATTATGAATAATAACCTTACCCGTATGGAGCACTCTGATCCACAACATGGAGGATCAATGTTAGACCACTTCATGAGGAAACAACCACCAACATTCAATGGGTCTACAAACCCATTTTTAGTTGATCAATGGATAAGTTCCCTAGAGAAAATATTTCATGATTTGGGGTGTAGCAAAATGGAAAAAGGTATCATGGCATTTTATCGCCTCACGGGATATGCAGATCAATGGTGGTCATTAATTCAAAACACAAAGGAGGATAAAGAAGTATCAAGTATGGAATAGAGGGAGTTTAAAGATATTTTCTTAGAAAAGTACTTTCCTCGTGACCATCGAGTGGATATGGAAAAGCAATTTCTGAGTCTGAGACAAAAGGAGGATGAGAATGTCACAAAGTATGAAGATAACTTTACAAGGTTAGTAAGGCATGGTATAGATTATATACATAACCCAAGAAGTAAGAGTGATCATTTCATTGATGGGTTAAACCCATTTCTTTGTCGATCATAGTCTCACAATCCTTCTCATCATATGAAGATATTGTCTCATGTGCTATCAAGACAGAAAATGAATTCTCTAAGTCTTACAACTTTAAATCAAAGAAAGAGAAGAAAAGATCTTCTGAACACTCTGGGAAAGGAAATAAGTAAGTAGGGAAGAAGGGAAGAGTTTAATTTACACCCTATGATAATTGTGGAAGGAAATTCCCTAGTGCCTATCTAAAAGGAAAATAATTATCCTAAAAATGTGAACAGAAAGGCCTTCTTGTTGGTGATTGTAAGGGGAAGAAACAAGTTCCAATGTTCAATGCTAAAATTGTAGAGAGATGGGAAATTATGAAAATGAATGTCCTAAGTGCCAAGGAAACTTATCTCATAAAAGGACAAGGGAGAAAGTAAAATCTTAAGTGATCACTAATACTGAGGTTGAACCTCCAAAAGGCGTGGTGGCAGGTCATTTAATGATTTCATCAAGTTTAGACAATTCTTTATTTGACTCTGGATCATCGCATTGTTTCTTATCTTCCCAGTTTTCTATGAAAATTAGATATTTTGAATTTGACTTAACAAAGGAGTTGCCAGTCAAAACACCTAAGAGAAGTATCGTCGCAACAAGGTTTTTTGAATAAGTTCCCATTAGGGCATATAAATGTTCTTTATCTTCTGATCTCATCATCGTACCCATGACTGAATTTGATATAATCCTTGGTATGGATTGGCTTTCAGACCATGATGGGAAAAAAAATTTAAGAATAAGGAGGTTACAATTCTTGATGATGATAAGGAGTACATTATCTTTAGAGAAGAAACGTCACCACCTGATTCTTATCTAGATCCACCCCCATTAGCTCAACTAAATTCAATTATTGGGGAAGAATAGAATTAAATTACTATGGGTGAGGAAAATATTGTTCGAATAGAGGACGTACCTATTGTGCACGAATATGTTGATGTGTTTCCAGAGGATTTACCTAGACATCCTCTAGAATGAGAAACTGAGTTTTCCATTAATTTAATTCCTGGTTCAAGGCCCATATCCAAGACCCCTTATAGAATGGCCATTATGGAATTATTGGAACTAAAGAAACAACTAGACGAATTTAGTAAAAAGAGATTTATTCACCCAAGTGTTTCTCTATGGGGAGCCCCCAGAATTTTTGTTAAAAATAAAGACGGGTCTATGTGGTTTTTCATTGACTACAGGGAGATCAATGCAATAAAAATAAAGAACAATTATCCCCTACCTCGTATTGATAATTTATTCGACCAACTTCATGGAGCTCAATATTTTTCAAAGATTTACCTTCAATCTAGATATCATCAGTTGTGTGTAAAGAAGGAATACATTCCAAAAATAGCATTTCGAACCAGGTACGGGCATTACAAGTTTACAGTAATGCCTTTTGGGCTAACTAATGCACCCTCTGTTTTCATGGATCTAATTAACATAGTTTTCAAATAATATCTTGATGAATTTGTAGTGGTATTTATTAATTATATTTTGGTATACTCAAAAAGATATGAACATCACGAAAATCTATTGTGCATTATCCTAAAGACTATTTAAAGAAATGAATTATATGGGAAATTTAGCAAGTGTGAATTCTGGCTTCATGAGATTGTTTTTCTTGGCAATATTGTCTCTAAGGATAGAATCTCTATTGATCCTTCCAAGACCAAGGAAATCCAAGAAAATCCAACACCGATGAGTATAACTGAGGTATGCAGTTTTATTGGTTAGCATTTTATTATGGGCGTTTTGTCCAGAATTTTTCCCGATTGGCTAACCCCTTAACCAAGATCACACATAAAGGGGTTAAATTTGTCTGGGAAAAAGACTGTGAAGAATGTTTTAAAGAACTGAAGAGAAGATTATTTAATTATCCTATCTTGACTCTACCATCAGGTAATGATGGGTTTGTTATTTATAGTGATGCTTCAAAGAAAGGACTTGGTTGTGTCCTTATGCAGAATGATAGAGTTATTGCCTATGTATCACGACAGCTAAAAATTCAGGATCAAAACTATCCCACTCATGATCTTAAGTTAGCAACTGTAATATTTGCTTTGAAAATATAAAGACACTATCTCTATAGTGAAAAATGTGAGATTTATACTGATCACAAGAGTTTGAAATATATTTTCTCACAAAAAGAACTCAATGTGATGCAAAGGCAATGGGTTGAACTACTCAAGGATTATAACTGCACTATACACTACCACCCGATGAAGGAAAATAAGGTGGAAGATTCATTGAGCAGAAAGGATCATAGAGTTTTGAATGAAATGAGAGTTGAAAAAGATCCCGTATACATGGATCTAGTAAATATGGATATGGGAATAACCATGGAAGGTGAAACATCAATGCTTTTTCAAATGGTTTCCAAACAATCTTTACTAGAATGGATAAATAGTTCTCAGACTGATGATGAGAAATTTCAAAAACAGATTAAATATGTGAATGATGAGAGATTGATCGACTTCATATATAAAGATGGAATTTTGAAATTTGGGAAGAGACTTTGTGTTCCTAACATACCTGATCTAAAAATGGAATTGTTGGATGATGCTCATAGATCCAATTTCTCTATACACCCTGGGATCACAAAGATGTATAGATATTTGAAGGAACATTTTTGGTTGTACAATATGAATAGGTAGATTTCTGATTTTTTGTCAAGATGTATGGTTTGTAATTAAGTAAAAGATGGAAGGCAACAGCCAGGAGGAGTCATGAAACCTCTTCCCATACCTGAGTGGAAATGGGATAATATTACGATTGAATTTTTCATGAGGTTAACAAAGAATCCTAGAAGGAATGATGCAATATGGGTCATTGTTGATTATCTTACCAAGTCATCACATTTTCTTGATATAAGAGAATATTTTCCACTTGAAAGTTTAGCAAGACTGTATATTAATGAAGTTGTAAGACTTCATGGAGTACCCCTGTTGATTTTTTCTGATCGTGATCCCTATTTTACATCAAGATTCGGGAAAATTCTTTAGAAATCCCGGAATACTAAACTTTGTTTCAGCACTGCCTACCTCCATCAAACTGACGGACAATAAAAACGAACTATTCAAACCTTAGAATAAATTTTGAGATCTTACTCATTTAACTTTCAAGGTATATGGGATTAATATTTACCTCTGGTGGAATTTTCCTATAACAATACCTTCCATTCAAGCATTCATATGGCACCATATGAAGCATTATATGGAAAAAGATGTCCCACACCAACTTGTTGGGATGATTTTGTTGAAATAAAAATCGTAGGCCCAGAACTTGTTGAGGAAATTATGGAAATGGTGAAGGTTATCCAAATCCACATCAAAGAATCCAAAAGTAGCTAAAAGAACTATGCCGATAACTGAAGGAAGGATTTGGAATTTCAAGTAAGAGACCATGTTTTCTTGAAGGTATCTCCATGGAAGGGTGTTTTATGTTTTGGTAAGAAGGGTAAATTGAGTCCCAGGTATATCGGACCTTTCAAAATTCTAGAACTAATTGGAGTTGTATCATACCATTTGGAAATGCTGCCAAGTCTCTCCAAAGTTCATGATGTGTTCCATATATCACTGTTGATAAAATACATGCCTGACCCAACGCATGTACTCACCTATGGTTAATATCAGTAAGTAAAATGTGGTTCAATAAGATGAAAATATTTTTTAGTGAATAGTAACTTTTTTGCTTTTATTTACCACGGTTAAAAGTAAATGGGGTAATTAAGGGTAAAAATGATATTATAATTACCCTAAAAATGTCATAATTTTATTGGATAAGTAAAATTTGACAAAAAAAACATTAGTAATAAAATATGATCCACTTGGATTAGATTAGGACATTTTTTATTATTTTATTTAAAGAAGAGTTAAAAGACATAAATTCAAAGTTTCATAACTAAACCATTTTTAATATAGGGTTATACATAAGATAAATTAGACTATAAATATTCATTAGAAATATAAAAAAAATTTCTAAATAATAATATTTTATTTATAATTTTCAGATATTAAATAATTTAATTTATTTATGACACAATGATGATGCAGTAATTACCTTATTAATGAATGATTAAAATAATTGATATTATAAATATCCAAATAAATGAAATTTCAGACCTTTTATTACTTAAACTAATTTTCTAGGTTAATATGACATTCTAGGGTTGGTTAATTAAATTTTATTCGAAGAGATAAAGTTTTCATGGCTTTCAAAAAAATAAAATACTAAATAGTGTCAAAATTGACATAATTGAGTTTTTAAAAAAAAAATATTATATTATTAATTGATATAATATTCCTAAAAATATAAGGTTCATCAAAAGGAATTAGATAAGGTTATATATTAATAATGAACCACATGGGTTTCTCTTTTCTTGTTATAGTAAGTTTATTAACCATATAATATAAAAATAGAAAGAGACAGGGTAAATGTCAAACTTTTTAACTAAGAGTTAAATCTAAAATATAAGGTCAATATGATGACCTAAACCTATATAAAACCTATTGGTTGAGAGGTTTTCGAACCTATCCCACCTTATCCTTTAAATAATTTATTTTTTAACAATCATAAATTGAAAATTATTTTACTATAAAATAATATTTCAAGCTTTTCCTAAAGTGACCCTCACCTCTCTTATAAAAGTGCACATCCCCTTCTCTTAATTTCACACCTCCAAAACCTTTTGGATCATCCAAAACCTGCCCAAATATACTTAAAAATTTCCTCCATTCATCCTAGATTAATTCCTTTGGTCATAAATCCAACCTATGGATCCCTTTTGATCAAATCAAAAGAAAGAACCCGAAGAAGAGGTAAATATTTCATCACCTCTTTCAAGTTCTTTTATCGTTCCACTTCCTCTTTCATTGTTGTTTACATTCTAAAATAATAACTCCAGTATCATCTATATATTGTGATGTTATTATAAAAATGGTAAAACCATATTCATTATTATATCCATCCTATAAATGACAAAGTCACCATACGTGCGTACGTACGGATTACCGTCTCCACGTCGTGGTGTAGTTTTTTATTCAAACACTTCATTATTTGCATGGGTATAATAATGAGATTAATGAATTTATATAATAAATATAACATGTTAAGGATTATTTATATATGATATAACATCCAATTATATAAAATTTCACCTTCAAAAGAATGATATTGTCGCTCGTGCGTACATACGGATTACCGTCTCCACGAACGCGATGAGATGTCATTCCCCATCGTATCCATTTAAGGATAATTTTCATTTGATGATTATAAAAAATTAAAGACTTAATATCATTCTGAATATGAATAATATACATCCTATCCATGATGAACATTACTTATGTAACAAATCATATAAAGTAAAACGAATCAGTTAACACTCAAAATGATAATACTGCTGAAATATCACTAAAAAGGAAATATTAGAAGATCATATATGATATCATATTAATGTATATGGTTATTCTATAATTTAATAACAATTATTTCACCATTATATAAGAGTTTAACCTACCCTCTACCAAGTAAAATTACAAGGTAAGGGTTAATTTAACAATCTCTTTATTATCCGAGGTTGTTTATACGTGAGTATCTATTGGGACTTCTTTATCATCCACATCTGTGTTTTCTTAAAAATGTATTTAAAAAAAATTACTATTTACTATACAATGGGTTAAAGTCATTTATACTCTTATTTAACCTTATATATTTTGAAATTAATCTTTTCATCTTTTTCCAAACAAGGTACTTTATAACCTCTTTGACAAAATTAAGGTAAGAATGTCTTTTTTTTAATTTATACGGCAGGTGCGACTATTTTATGCCATTATAACATCGTCAAAGACTCCCTTAAAATATTATAAGAATATTTTTAAAATAATGTTTCTTTTATAATTATGTGACTCTAAAATTATTTCAAAATAGAAAGATATATTTCTCTCAAATAGTTTTGATTTCATCTATATCAACGTCCTTTGATAAATTTTACAATTGTTTCAATTTTTTTATTATGATACAAATCGTCCATATTTTATTTAAGGTTTTGTGATATTTTTTACTGCAGATGTGTTATTTTTATGCCATTTATGGTTTATGGTTAAATTATTGAAATTTTGTATTCTAGTTTTAATATGAATGTTTATGTTATATTTCAACCTTTTAATATGAGGAATGTATTGGACTTAGTAAGTGACGGGTGGAGCCCACTATATCTCCTTGATGCATCGGTAGGTCTCATGAGACAATTAGATATGGAATTGGTCGAGGCCTTTCCCAATTCGGTATATGGTTTTGGTCGAGGCCTTAATCATTTTTAGACGTCTTAGGTCGAGGCCTTCACAAGATGTTTCAGAATGTCCGGAATAATACATTCCCTCATTATTAAAATATTATTGATGGTTAATATGGTTATTATACTAGTAGAATACCCATGACTATGTTTTATTTTGGCATTATTTACTTAGTTCATATTCTTGCCATAAAGTGTTCATGTTTATTATTTGTAAAGGCATGTGATTTCAATTATTCACCATGCCTAATGTTTATGTTATCTTCCGCTGTATTGCTTACCCTTAATGAGCATTTGAGTTCACCCCTTTATCATGTTTCATTTTCCAAGGATATGAAGAAGTTGATTATTAGTGACATTCAGGCACAATATAGGAGGCTTGGATGTTTCTAATGCAATAAATTAGTGTTTCATTTCTTTTCAAGTTGTAATGATCTAACATTTGTATGTATCTTGTTTCCAATAATACTAAACTAATTGGTCTTTAATGAAATTATTTCCTTGTATCATTCCAATTTTATATAATAATGCACCGAATCTCGGTAACTGGGGTCGGGGCGTTAAAAAATCACTCTACATATGGTGAATCAACCCCCAATTCTATACAAGTGAAAGGAGGAGGATGAATCTCCCTTAGCACCATCTTTCCAATCATTGATATTAATACCATATGAGAACATGTATATTAATCAATTGATTAAGTCTAAGTAATGAACCATCCTCAAAGACATGCCTATTGTGAGGGAATTTTCTAATGTGTTTCCTGAGGAATTTCTTAGTCTTCCTCCTAGAAGAGATGTTGAATTCTAAATTGAGCTTATACTATGGAAATTTCCAATATCCAAGACTCCATATATTATGGATATTGTGGAGATTTAAGATCTAAAAAACAACTACATAAGAATCTAGATAAATGGTTTATACTCCCAAGTGCTTCACCATGTAGTGCACCAGTCCTCTTCATCAAGAAGAACGATGGGTCAATGCGCTTTTGCATTGATTTTTATGATCTCAACAAAATCACAATAAATAACAAGTATCCTTTTCCATTAATTGATGACTTATTCTATCAGCTACGTGGAGCACAATACTTATCCAAGGTGGATATGTGGTTGGGATATTACCAAGTAAGGGTGAAGAAGGAGGATGTCCCCAAGACTGCTTTTTGTACAAGGTAAGGGCACTATGAATTCATATTAATTCCTTTAAAACTCACTATTTCTCCATAAATATTCACGAACTTGATGAATAGAGTCTTTAGATATTACCTCGACAAATTCTTGGTAGTCTTTAGAGACGATATTATAAAAAACTCCAAAATCGAGGAGGAGCATGAGGAGCATCTAAGCACTATACTAGAAACCTTGTGAAAGGAGAAGCTCTATGCAAAGTACAGAAAGTGTGAGTTATGGTTGAAGTAAGTCTCATTCTTGGGTCATATCATCACAAGTAAGGGGATATTTGTGGATCCCTCCAAGAAATATTCTATTGATGGATGGCTGAGGCCAACATCTATGACGGATATCCATAGCTTCTTGGGGTTATGTGGATATTACCTCCAATTTGTGAGAAATTTCTCACGATTTTTAAACCCTCTTACCAAGATAAATCAGAAGGGAGTCAAGTTTTCTTGGGATTATTAATGTGAATAAAGCTTCATAGAGTTGAAAATGAGGTTTATCATGGCACCCGTGCTCACACTACCCACAAGTGGAGAACATTTTATGGTATTCAGTGATGCTTTAAAGAAGTGAATGGGTTGTGTGTTGATGAAAAATGAAAAATTAATTGCCTATGATTCAAGCCAATTGAAATTTCAGGAGTATAACTCTCCAACACATGATCAAGAGTTCACTATAGTGATATTCTATTTGAAAATTTGGTGACATTACCTCTTTGGGGAAAAGTGTAAAATATATACGAATCACAAAAGTCACAAAAATATATTCACACAGAAATAGATAAAGATGTGCCCATGAAGATGGTTAGAGATCATCAAGGATTATGACTAATCAATCCATTACCACTCTAGGAAAGAAAACAAGGTGGTGGATACTCTAAGTGGAAATGGCCTAGTGATTCTATCATTTATGAGAATTGAAAAGGATCCAATCTTCTTTTGATTTGATAAATATAGACATTGAAATCATTAAGAATAAAAAATCGACAATACTTTCACAAATGATTGATCAACTGTCTCTTTAGGAAAGATTAAAGGATTCTCAAAAAGATGATGTGGGAATTCAGAAGAAAGTGGAAACTATCAAAAAAGGGAAATCCTCAGAGTTCAATGTTAATGAAGAAGTAATTGTGAGATTTAGATCAAGAATATGTGTTCCATAAAATATAGAGTTAAATAAATAGCTTTTGGATGATTCACATAGTTTGAATTTCTCCATTCACCCAAGAAACACAAAGATATTGGGATCTCCAAGATCATTATTTGTGGAATAACATGAAGAATGAGATCAATAAATATACATAAAAGTTCCTAGTATGTCAGAAAGTGAAGGTTGAGAAGCAGAAGTCTAAGGGGATGATTTAATCATTACCCATACCACCATGGAAATGGGAGAACATCACCATGAACATTGTCACTAGGATTCTAAAGAAATCCAAAGGAAGCAATGTTATCTGGGTTGCTTTGGATCATCTTACAAATATTGCACACTTCATTGAAATTTTATAGGATTTATCATTGGATAAACTAGCACAGATATACATTAGAGAATTGGTAAGGCTTCATGGTGTAACAATATCGATTATATTTGATCGAGATCCAATATTCACCTCTATGTTTGGAAGAGTCTCCCACACACTCTAAATACTAAGCTGAACTTCGGTACGTCTTATCATCCTCAAACTAATAGCCAATCTGAGTGGACTATCCAAACACTTGAGGAAATGTTGAGATCATTCTCAATAGACTTCAAAGGAGGATGGTATCAAAATCTTCCTCTGGTTGAGTTCTCTTACAACAATAGTTTCTACTCAAGCATCCAAATGGGTCCTTATGAAGCACTTTATGGGAAGATGTGCAGAACACCGGTGTGTTGGGATGAAGTTGGGGAGTGAATACTTCTAGGTCAATAAATGGTTGAATAAATAGTTGATAAGGTTAAGACCATCCAGAATCACATCAAATCTACTCAAAGTTGAAAAAAGAACTATGCTAACAATCGTCGACAAGATGTATATTTTGGTGTTGTAGACATGGTATTCCTTTGAATATCTCCATGGAAGAGTGTAATGATATTTTGAAAGAAGGGAAATCTTAGTCCAAGGTACATCATCTCTTTTGAGATCCTTGATTGCATTAGAGTAGTGTCATATCAACTAGCACTCCCACCGAACCTCTCTCAAGTACATTACGTATTCCTTGTATCACTCTTGAGGAAGTACATACCTGACCCATCGCATGTACTCAATATAGAGGAGATACCATTGGATAATGAAATCTATTATAAATAGAAGATGGTGACGATCTTAGATTGTAGAGAAAATTTTCTACAAAATAAGACGATGCCCCTCATCAAGGTGTTGTAGAAAAACCATAAGTTTGAAGAAGCAATGTGGGAATAGGAGGAAGTGATGAGGCAGAGTTACCCTCATCTATTTTAGTGTGGGAAAAGAACATTTCAAGGTTGAAATCTATTAATAGGGGAAGGTTGTAACGACATGATAATTTATGAATAAAATTCCCTTTATTTAAATGTATTATGGAAATAGAAAGCAAATGCACATTTTCTTTATTATTATTGGGTTTAAATTACCGTTAATTATCATTACCCTTTATATTATAGTTTTTGAATGGTAATTACACAATTGATATAAATATAAGGTTTTAAAAAAAATTCTTTTGACATAGACAGTGGAGATGATGGACTCATCCAGTAGACTCAGACCGTATGAATCTCATTTGTCGGAGCTCGGAAAGGAGGTTGCGTCACTGGGCTTCAATCTTGACCAAGCCCAAGATAAGCTTCAAAATGTTAATATTGAACAGAATCGCCTATGATAGAAGTTCAAGTTAATAGAGATTACCACCTGGACAATGTTATCTGAGCCACCCTAAGAGATTGTCACCGTTTCACACCTTACCCTTAGGTATTATATGGGTGTTATAGGGGGTTATGTAATAAGGTCTTACCCACTTATTGTGTAATACCTTTTTATAAATAAAAGTCGTATTCCATCAATTACTTTATGAGAATACTATTTCTTAAAAAAATTATGAATTTGATAAATTGATTCTTCAGGTAAAAATGGTACTTTCTAAAAATATAAACATTATTATATTAAAATAAATATTTTATTAAAATTATCATAAAAAATTCTTATAAATGATTATTATATCAGTTCTTTATCTATAAATGATTAGGTAATTAGTTTGATAATATCTCTATCTTTATAGGATAAAACAAAAATTGTATTTTTAATGAATCTATTGTAAGGAATTAATGAATTTTTTAAACAAATAATATTTTAATAAAATATTTTTATCAAATTACTTTTATAAATAATAAATGAGTATATGATTTTTACGAAGTCAAACATAATTTTTATCAAGGTTTGAAAACTTTTTTTTCAAGACCTGTGAATTTTCAAAATATGTCGGTTTTCATTTTAAAAATAAAAATTCACATATTTAGAAAATTATTTAGAAAAAATGAATATAATTTTTGGAATCAGTATCTAGAAATTATCTAACTCCACATAAGCAAGGCTAATATTTTAATATGTTTGACCATTCGCCTTATAAAATATTTTTTCCCACACCTATTTGGAAAAAACCATGGGAAAAAACTTTGGTAAGGTTTTTTATTTTTAATATTTAATTATAGAGATTCAAAAACCAAAGTTTTTAAAATATTAAAATATTCCCCTATAATTTCTCTATATATGATTCGGGAACTATAAGAAGAGGTCGCAGTAGTCATGTTAGTATGGAAATTCGTAGTCATAGAAGAGCCAAACATTCTAGATATGTCCTCATAAAATCCATTTATATTGTTGAAACACATGGAAAATCCCTTCTACAAGAACAAAAAGAGCATGAAACTAAACCAGGATTTTCTAAGATACATCCAGACCTAATTTTTTTGGAAGACTGGTTAGAGGGGGTGAAACTATCTAATCAACCCATGTCAGTAAGTAGGCTAATTCAACCTAATCCACTGGTGACAGGAGTTCCCACAACCCTTATTCAAAGACTTGTCCCACCTATTTCAATCACTTTATCCCCTAAATCACTTTCTTAGTGTTAGCCTCAAGGTAGGAAATGTAGACCTTTGGATCAAAAATATATCATCTTGAAACAATTTTCCTTGGTGTCGGCTAAGCTATAAATCATGGATGCTCTAAATTTATCAAAATACCTTTGAGAATCTCTCATAGAGTCCTCACTATGACCTTAAGAGTTAAAATACAATGTTACCACTGCTGAATTATATTTTTCATATATTGATCTTTCTGGAGTGTCACACAATTATATCTTTTACAAAATAGGACAAGGATTGCATTATATATGGACACATTTGACCCTTCTATGTGTCTGGAAATATAGATGGAATTGACATATAATGAGATTTCATTGATAATGGATAAGGATTCAGTCTTGTTATAGTCCAAACATTTCTTTGATTAGGATATAGAAAAGATGACTTGTCCCCCTCTCCTCTAACAATTCAGATTTTTAACTAGTATGAAAAAATTCCTCTTGGATGAATCAATCCCATGAATCAATTTTGGAACCTTGTATCTAAATCCAAATTCCTAATATTATGGAAGGAAATAGAATAAAATGCCCCACTATAAAGTCCCAGTTTGTATTAACATGTTTTATTCCCTTTATCATACCACAAATGTTTTAAATACTATGTCGTTGGAAAAATCATGACATTGTATGGTGATAAATCTCTATACAATTCTTAGTATTCTCAGTATATAAATGTAGGTTCTTACCTGAGTGAAGGGAAACAACCCATGAATAATGATGTATCTTGGTTTACATGTCTATATGGCCTTAAAATGACACCAAATAAACCCTTTATAGTTTTCGATGAAGAATTTGTATTTCCCATCAACAAAATTGAAACCACAATCTCATATTTGAGTATGTGTGCATCAAATATGATGATATTATTCCCTTAATTAAGACATAAAATATCGTTGAATTATCTAACCTCCAAAAAATGGTATCACCCTATGTGAAGGCGCCCTAATTTATCCCATAGATCTTTAAAAGACCCCTACATCATTATTTGGTTCATAAGAATCGTTTGTATCATTGATGGGGAATGAAAATGTCTATTCCCCATACTCAAGATATAAAAATGTCAATTCTTCTCCTATATATGATGATTCCCCTTCACCACCCATTAATCCTAGGAATTTTATGGAGAAATAATAGGAAGAAGAAGTTGACCTCAATAATTCCCCTCTAATATTCAAGGATGGATTTTCTACCACAATCGATGAATTTAGTATATAATATTGGGTGCATAGAAAGATTTGTTACCAATATTAATTAGTGTGTCCATGTATTTAGAAGAACAAGAGGTATATACCTCCTTTATAAAGCATCACCAGGATGTTTTAGCATGTAAATACATGGAAATGATATCCATTGATCTTGATGTGGCCATGTAACACCCTGAGATTTTATGAAATATTTTTTTTCAAATAAATTCTCTTTCTTTGATAGCATGCATTACATACAACACTGAGTTGTAACAAACTGTAATATAATATTATTATTATTATTTAAACATGATCATTATAACCTATATGTTGAAAATGGTCGTATTAATAGGAATAACCAAATTTTGAAATTTAATTATAGTGCTTTTAGATAAATAAAATATATTGATAAATAAGAACCTGACTTTTGGTAATGCCTTTATATACTTTGAAAATGAATTTCTTTTTAAAAATGATTTTCATTATATTTTGTGAAAAAATAATAAAATTAATTTCTTACACTTTTTGAAAAATTATTTTTAAAAATGAGATTCATTTTTAAAATCAACATGTCAAAATTTTCTTAAGGTGAATTTTGAAAATTCTCTAAATAGATTAATTTTTCAATTTATTTTGAAAAATACATCTTTTTATTAAAAATTATATTTTAATTTAAAGTATTTATAATGTTATATATTGTTTTAAAATTATGTAAATGTAAAATTGGGTCAATTATATTATTATTATTCAAAATTAGGTTATTTGAATCAGTTCCATGTTAAATTTTTATATAAAAGCTTTTTATAATTTTGAATTGTTTTTATTTGGAAAACCATTTTTTCATCAAGTCTACAGGTTTAATTTTAAATGTAATTATGGAACTTATATTAATTAAATTTTGAAAAATTAATTAATTATTTGGAATAATAATGATTAACATTATATAATAAGGTCACCTTAATTTTTTTCATAATAAATAGTAAAAACAAAAAAATGAATTATCATGGTTATGGTTAAAAGGGGTTTATCAGGGATTAAACTAAAAAGATAAGTGTTAAAATGGACTAATTCTTTCCAATTATACTATTTTGTGTAATTTTAGACAATATATCATCTAGGTTTCGAGAATTATCCATTTTGGATGCTTTTGGTATGTGTAAAATGTGGTTATATCTTTTTCTTTTCAATAATTATATGTGTTCCTCTCCCCCACATATAAAGGGGAACCCCCTCTCCTCTTCTATTCATAATTATAAATACTTATTGGTTCAACAAAGTCCTAAAAGTCCCTTAATTACTTCCCTCACCATGTCTTAAGGTCCTTATGTTTTTAGTAAACCCTTTTATGAAGTATTCTTGTGAAAACCTAAAGAGGTTTTTTGAATAATTTGTATTGTCCTTAACAGATCATTTTTGTTTTATTTCTTCTTACAACTCCTTAAAATATTATTAAAATTTCCAAATATAAAAACATTAGTATCTATAATATATTGAGATGTTATTATTTTAATGTAATAACCTATATCCATATTTACCTCCATTAAATGGGTAATGGAACCGTTGATCAGGTGTATGACGTACAACCACCTCCTGAACCAATGTAATTCATTTTTATTGGTACCAAAAATAAATCTCAATGTGGGAATAAGAGTTTTTCCATGAATAAAAGATACAACCTATCTTAATTAGTCATTTATCTAAAAAAAGTGTATGATCACAACATTTGTTTATTGTATGAAACTCTACATTTCGTACGCAAGTGAGTGATGTGTGAAAGGAAACATTGAAGAGACCAAGTTTTACAGGATCCCTATAAGGTACCACATTCTAAAAAGGTGAAAGCGTGCAACATTTGAACCATGAATGCAACCTTGAACACATGAATGGAAACTAGTTTAACGAGAAATGTTTCATTGAACCATTTCCTTACATGACCCTTCCTCGATGGAAATGGCACGGATAGCATGCTACCACTTTTCACAACACAGGGAGAGTTACACACCAATATCCACTCATTTAATCTATAAATAGAGCATCAATACCCACCCCTATTTGGGGAGAGATCTATTAAATTTTAATCATCATCTATATATTTAAGAAATATCACTTCCAAGACATCACACAACTCTAAACTTCCATGGATTCCCAAAGGTAAATAACTTGCATGACTGACCTCAAATGGTAACCCACATATCCTATATTATTTTTAAAATATCCTCACACTACTTCTGTTAAAGTATAAGAGTTTGTGTGGAAATAGAATCCACCTACACGCAATCCCATGTTTCACCTGACTCTAGATTTTGTGTGAATGAATTCCTCTAAGGTTCATGTAGTGGCCTTGTGATAGAGCCCATTGTTCTTGCAACGCCAATTTCACACACAATTGTAGAGTTTCACAGAAAAAACTATGCGTCACTGATACTTTTCATCCTTCCTACAAACATAGTTGCACTCAAGTTTAGTACTCAGGTGCCCCACACCTACTCCAACTAGCTTCCTCTTCACCTCTATCACCTCCATAACTGGTATCAATAACCCTTGTACCCGACCTCTTAGCCTCGAGCAAGGACAACACTGTTGTATCACCTATTCTCCAAAGAAAAATCACACTAACATCAGGATCCCCTTTTTCCACTTCACTATGGTAGTGTTTACACCATGAACCATCCATAGGTTCATGTTTACTAGATGCATAAGCCTCGAAGGTGGCATCATCAAGGGAAACTACCCACCTTTTCTATTATGGAGATATAGTGATGGATCCTTCTATCCTACCTGGAAATAGTATCCCTAAATGTAGACCTATCCCACATCTCATATGTATGATGTAAAATTTCCAAGCCCAACATTATATTTATATGTCATTAAACATCCCAAAAACATCCTCATCACTTGATGTTAAAATGTAGTCTTACCCTATGTAACGAACACAATATTCCCCATGCATGGGACACATGGGATGACACCCTCCCACTAACCATCAGATGTGACTCCCATCCAAAGAAGTTGATATGTGTAAACCCCATTCCATCATTCCCTATAATCATATGTGACTCCCATTCTGGGCCACTTCTATTAATATGTCATGCACCATACCTTTTTTATTCTTCTCCCATGACATTAGTGTCCTAATCCCATTATGTTAAACTACATTGATAGGTCCTATCACATGACCTTAAAATATGGCAAATAACTATGTGGTTTTTATCCCTATCTATTAGTTGGGTATTAAGGACACCTCCATGATATTTAATCATTATATTCTAACATACATGGGATACCTCACTGGGTATCAATCTTGATCCCCAACATTCCCATAAAATCTTCATGTATTCCCCTTAGAAGATGGAAACTCTAGATTATGATAATCTTCCCCATGAGAATACACTGAAACCCACCAAACATTCCCCACAAGAAGTTAAAAATGTGACTTACATATCCCCACAAGACGTTAAACCTGTTACCCACCTTTTCTCACAATACATAAAATTTTTGAACCACTTATCTCCACAAGATATTAAACTTGTGACCTATCTGTCCACATAAGATGTTAAACATGTAACCTACCTATCCGCACAATATGTGAAACTTATAACCCACCTGTCCTCATAATATGTTGAACTTATGGCCCACCAAAAATTTCTACCCCATAAAATAAACTTGTTATTCCAGGGTAAAAATATCCAAATGATATAAACCCCTGACATTATTAACTAATATTCCTCAAAAATGAGATTCCCTACAAAAGAAGAAGACTTTATAGGTGACCAATAGACCCAACTTCTAAAAATGAACATACATTCCCAATGTTACCTTCTACTCAGATCATAGATTACTACCCTGTCAAGATAGAAGCATAGTAATTAATTACTGTTCACATCGAGATGGTTCTAGGAATGAGTTTCATGAACATGACTAAAATATATAAGAGAGACATGTATTACGTGACAATATCTAAGGAGGAACCCATTTAAGTAGGAATTGACATTTAATCATTCTATTATGATCAAGGAGCCAACATCACCAACCATGGTGGTAGAGGCCACCTGCCTTTCGAAAGTGGGAATGTATGGAAAACAAAGAGGGATGTGTGGACCTAGAAAACAACCATTGGAAAAAAATGGCGAACCAAATGTGAATATATTCCCCTTTAATATTGATTATATCGGTAATATTCGTCACCATCGTATTTTAGCAAGATTGGATCCAAGTATCTGGCACGCGTACCCTACCAAATAGATGGGGGGCTCAATGTAGAACTCTTCTCTTATAAGTGGGGGAAAGAAATGGTCATTGGGAATCCTTAGTATATCCACCATCCATCAAGGATAAGGATGGATAACATAGGCACATTGGGAATCGTTTTATTGGTACATTTACTAATGTCTATATCCATATATTTTTATAGGACCCAACCCACAACAATTTCACAACAACCCATCACCAATAAGAATGAGTCATGGGGCCTAACAGTGTAGTAATATCACACCACCACGCTCCCACCATAATAGCCACATCTTATAAGACTACCAGACAACCTCACACCATCCTCCCTTCTAATCTTGTATAGATTAGGTTCATCAATGCCCTTTTTTCAATAGAAGTATGAAGGGTTTATACTAACTAGGGATATGGCTTGAAATGATATAGAGTCCATGGAACCAATCTATCATCGTCACCCAAAAGTTCATGTGGGAGGAAAGACCCCTGACCCCCAATCACAATGACAAATCATTTTGGTAATCTCTCTATAGAATGCCTTGGAATCTTCCTCCACTATGCTGATGAATTAGGGCACATGCAGGTTTCACCCACACTAACCAACACTCAATATTCAACCAACAAGGATCCCTCATAGCCATGGTGACAATGTCAGCAAACCCTAATGGTCAAAGAGAAGTTCTATCTCACCCTTGCTTTGTCAACCTTGGTTCTGAACACTCGACACCGATGTTGGGGGAAGGTCATAAACCCTTCCCATTAGGAGGCTTCTTCCCTAACCTCGGTGGCCCTAACCCCCATTGGTGCATCATACCTATTCCTCCCAAAAAAATCATGGGGAACCATTCTTTCCCTCTTGGGATCAAGAATTCAAGTGCCACTTATGCAGATCAGGTTGACTCTCCCAATCATTAGAACCACTAAAAAACATCACAAACTACCCCGTGATAAATAATTTCTCTATGAAGGTCCTCCTCACTCTACCAACATCTGTAATAGAGGTATTTCCCATGTGAAGATATACCCTACTCCAAATACACATCTTGTGGAAGGAGGAATGGAAATCTCCATGGGTATTATTCATGTGGTGTAGGTTTCAATGCGCATGGAAGAAACCCAAGTGACTCCAAGGAATCATAGTGAAACTATATCTACCACCATCATTTGTCCTCTTCTCAACCTCTACATTGGAACTGGGATAGATTTTGAGGTTTGGGATGATACTGTCATATGAGGGTGAACAATCCATTGATCCCTATAAATATGTTTCCTCTCTCTCTCATAATAAGGTTATGAACACATTTTCCTACTTCTAAATGATATTGAAGATGGATCTTCGTTTGTAAGAAATTTCAAGGTTAATAGGATAGTTAGTCTGCATGATACAACCACTCCCAAAAAATTAGCAGCAAAGAAGGTTAGAATCAGTTCCTCTGCCAATCTCTTAGAGAGAACCAATTGGGGTTTGGGCCAATCAGAAGTAGGATGGTCCTCTTTTTAATTATAAATATGACTTATGGGGGATCCTATCTCTCGATTAAATTCTTTTAGTGATTTTTTCACTTGAATCTATAAATTTATTTTTCCCAGATCTCTCACTAGGGACCAAGGATCATAATTCTACCAAAATATCTAAGAAAATCTCAATTTCCTTCAGGAATTCCAACTGACTTACCTAAGACTCCATTAACATCTTGATGTCGTCCACCAATAGTAAAAGAGAGTGGAAATTTAAGTGCTCCCTGTAGTTCATCACCCTAACACATATGGATACCATTAGACATTCAAACAGACTTGTGTCAAGTGTATCACTATGCTTTGGTGAGTCATGGATGAATCATCTCAACAGGTAATGATAAGAGGATGAGTAATTATGATGCACTCCATTTCATATCAGTCCCATGAAAATAATGGGATCATTAATCTCACCCAACCACTGATGTTAAAAGTTCTTATTTAACCACCATCATGGTGAAAATTCTCACTATAAACCCTTCTAATGATCTAAGAAACCAAACATCTTACATAGGGCACAATAGGGAGAACTCGGCTGACGGGGAGACATAGTACCATGAGGATTTCTTTACAATAACTCATACTCATCCATAGAGTTTAGATTTAGGCCTCATGAGTTCCTCCAATGAGACATTTCCACCTGACCACTGACATCTTGAAAAAGTCAAGGGGCCCTCTAATACTATCGCTCGATCCAATATCGCACTAGAAACTAAGTTAGGTGTCAAGATTGATGGATTTCTCAAATATCATTAAGGATAGAAAAGTATTGTTGCTAATCTTATATCTGAGCACTGTCCGGGTCATGAAAATATCAAAAGGGACACTATTTATTCTCTATTTTTGAACTCATCCCTCCTTATTCAGATACCCATATTTGATCCATGTGGCTCCAAACATCGAATCAAGGAAGATTTCAGTGGCTACAGAAAATAGATAAGATATGAGTCACCAACTACACCTGAGTAGTGTGATTATCAACCACGAGATCAAGACCACTCTTCCTCCCAAGCCGATGAGTTGTTCAGAGAACTAGTGACCAAAAATCATTACCAATATGATATTATCATAGCTCTCACTACCAAACTTGAGTCTTTTGAAATGTGACAGCTATCAATAAATCCATAAATATACTCATATATTGCATGGGATGAGCAGATTGTTGGACCTTCTAAGAAGTACTGGATTTTATAATCACAAATCTTGTCAATATACCGATCCTATTAATTCTTATATTAAGTAATAAATTAATTTGATCATGTCATTGAATATATCTAAGTAAATAAATTATGTCATATTGTACAATATATTTCAATAAATCAATAAACTATGTATATTCAGGCTTCAATATGTTCACCAATGTATATATTCATGTATTTATGAATTACACTTAATTAGGTAGTGTGATGTGTAAGAAATACACTTTATAAGTTTTTTAGAGTCTCTGACACACCGATGGACGACATACCAATGATCGACACACCTACGATCGACTCACTGATGGACGACACACTAATGATCGGCACACCGATGATCGGCTCACCGATGGACGACACACCGAGGATCAACACACCGATAATCGACTCACTGATGCACGACACGCCGATAATCGACACACTGATGACCAACTCACCGATGGATGACACACCGATGAATGAGTCATCGATGGAAAGGACTCACCAATAAATGGAGTCACTGATGCTGATAGACAGATGATGATAGACCGATGCGAATGAGTCACCGATACTTATGACTCACCGATGGTCATAAAAACTTTTTATAATTTATTAATTCAAAATTATATCTAACGGTCATATTTACACAAATTAATTTCTCTAAAATTATTTAATTTTTTCTGTAGGACTATCAGTAGACAGTATGAGGTACATGCACATGGGGAGATCTTCATGCCTGCTGGACCTCGAAGTATAAAAGAATTGCACATCGGGTCTTTTAAGAGATGATGAGGAATATGCTGAAAAGTGAAAAAAGTAAAAGAACTGAAATCTCTTACAACTCACAAGATTTTCTTCCAACTCTTGAGAACTAAAATAAATAACATACGTGGAGATCAAAAAGACAATCCAAAAACCTACTAGACTTTACTGAACATCCAAACATCAAGAAGATGAACTTTTCACGCCTGGAAGGCAACGATACTCTGTTTGTGAATCGCAATTCTAAAAGAGGACTCAAGACTCTTTTTTCCTACATAAACCAAGTATAAAGCTTCACTACATAACACACAGAGACTTATAAACTCTTATAAATTGATATCTCTATTGTGTTCTTTTGTATACATTTTCGATCAGTGTGTGTATCTGTCTCTCACACACACATTGCCTCTTGTGATTAATAAAATATTACTCGATATCATTAAACTCACACTCATATTATTCTTGAATCCCACATAGAATAGTGGAATAGGTCAAGTGTGACCCATTTGTTGTTTTTCCCATGAATAATTGTGGTTGAGGTCAGGTGTGACCTGGATAGCCTTATGTGCTGTTGTGAACCCCGATCCAAGGTGTGGATCAGACTGTTTATTAAATTAAACTTTTTGGTGGCAGGGGGTCACCAAGTGGAGAGGATTAAGTCTCATCTTGAGACTGAAACTCTTGTTCATATCTGTTGTGCCTTTGCCTTTTAGTTTAATCTGATCTGTTTTTATTACATTCCACATAAAACAGAATTGAACTTTGATAGTTATTTTAGCAAGTGTTTATGTCTTTTTTGAACTAGTAGACTAGTTTCAATTGTTATACTAATATTTGGATTAGTATATCTGATAACTAATCAATATTCTGAGAAATTAATTGAACATTTAAGACATTTATAAATTCACTACAAACTGACTTTGATTTTTTTTAATTGGGGGAAATTTTGAAGGAACTAGTTTTAACAGAAATTTTTATAGATACTCAATTCATACCCCTCTCGAGTAATCTACTCTGGCCAATATTTGGTATCAGAGGTTTTTAAAAAAATCAGCTTTCAAAGTTTTTCAAAAGTTTCCAAAAATCTTCAACTATGATTGTAGTTGTCTTTCAAAGATCTTAAAATTTCTTTTATTTTTAAAATTTTATCTCTTTGAAATTATTTTACAATTTATATCATGGATAATAGATTATAAGGAGTTGCTACTAATATACCACCATTTTTCAATGGAACCAACAATGCTCAGTGGGGCTTAAAATGAAAATAAATCTAGAAAGCATGAGATTTGAAATATGGACTGCTATTGAAAGTAAATATGAAATTTTTGAAACTGTTAGAAACACTTGGGATGAACCTACCAAGATTGCTTATAAAAAT
This sequence comes from Viscum album, assembly GCA_963277665.1. NCBI lineage: Eukaryota > Viridiplantae > Streptophyta > Magnoliopsida > Santalales > Viscaceae > Viscum > Viscum album. The sequence continues at coordinate 50,311,328 of OY728130.1, read as the reverse complement.
AATTGTAAATAAATGAATAATCTATACTGTTCACTAAGAGATGAAGAGTTTAATCGTATTTCTTCCTGTAAAAATGCACATGAGATTTGGTACACTTTGTCTGTTTCTCATGAGAGAACATATAAAGTTAAGAAAATGAGTTTAAATACTTATACTATCAAGTATGATAATTTTAGAATTAAGCCTGATGAATCTATTTTTTATATGTATCTCAGGTTCAATGAAATTTTGAATACCATGATTTCTTTAGGAAGAGAAGTTATAGCCAAAGAGCATATTATGAGGATTCTGCAATGCTTACAAGAGAGATGCCAAGTGACATATGTATCTATAAGAGAATAATGTGACATTGATAAGATGTTAGTGAAGGAATTTATTGGGAAATTAATGATGTATGAAGAGTAATTGAAGGTAAATCAAGAATAGGATTAACAAAAAAGAAATTCTACAGCCTTCAAGAGTAATGCCTCTAAAAGTAAAGACAAGGAGAAAGTTCAAACTGCTATTGAAAGCTCCAGTAGTGAAGAATCAGCTTCGAATAGTGATGAAAAACTAGCCCAGCTATCTAGGTGATTTAAGAAATTTTATAGGAAAAATAAGTTTTTAAAAAATACCAATTACAAAGGAAAGTATGACAATAAGGGAAATTGGAAAAAGGATTGGAAGAGAAATGAAAAATCAGAAGAGATAATTTTCTACGAATGTTAAAGGAAAGTATATGTCAAAGTTGACTATCCAATGTTCAAATACAAAAAGAAGTACGAGAATAAGGATAAAAAGTATAAGAAATAAATGAAGGCCACCTGGAGTTCCTCTATGGATAGCTCCAGTGAATCTACTTCTTCTCCTGATGAGAAAGATGATAAAGATAATATGTGTTTTATGATAAACACTTCTAAGGTAATATTAGACTCTCCTATTCAAAATTATTATTATTCTGAAAATAAAAGTGAGTCTGAGAATATGACAAATGATGATTTATTTGAGTATTGCAACAAATTGGAAGAAACGTGTAATGAGTTAAAAGATAAGTATAAATATTCAAAGAAACAACATGCTCTTACCATAAACGTTAAATCTAAACTTACAACTAAAAAATATAAAAATTCTCAACTACTCAAGGAAAAAAATGAATTAAAAATGTATAATGATGAATTAAATAAGGACTTAGAGAAATTTACCAATGGGAAAAATACCCTTACTCAAATTCTTGGTAAACAGATAGCTCCTAAGTACACTTCTTGGATAGGATATCAACCAAGGAAAAGGAACTTGTCCAAAACACACTTTACAACTAAATATGGAAAATATGCATATTTCTTTAGAAACCAGAATTTTATTGTAATTTCTAGTTCCAAGAATTTTCTTACTGTATTCAGTTCTACAGGACCAAAAAGAGTTTATTTTTCAAATACTCTATATTCTGCATATAGGAATCCCATAAGAAAATTGTGGGTTTCTAAATATTTTGTCACTAATTTTTTTGGAACTAGACAAATATGGGTACCAAAATCATTTTTTGGATAAATTGTTTTGTAGGTAAACTACAAAAATATCTCATGTATAAATCTGTGGTACTTGGATAGTGGATGTTCAGGACACGTGATAGGGAACTACTCAAGCTTTAAAAGTCTTATCAAAATTGATGGAGGACATGTCACATTTGGTGACAATGGTAAAGGAAAAATCATTGTCCTAGGCCAGATTTGTAACCCTAACTCTATTTAAATTTCCAAAGTACTTTATATTTATGTACTAAAGTATAACCTGCTAAGAATATCTCAATTGTCTGATGATGTATTTAATGTTAAATTTAAAAATGATTCATTCCATGTTTTTTATGCAAAGAATAACTTAGTATTTACTGATCTTAGAAACGATAATGTATATGCTATAAATTTAGACACATTATCCACACAAAATGTTTCTTGTCTAAGTTACTTTCCCAAAAAGTCTTGGCTCTAGTACGGAAGACTAGTACATTTCAATGTACACTCTCTTAAAAATTTAACCATAAAAGGTTTAGTTAAAGACCTACCCAAATTAGAGTTTCTAGACAACAAGCTATGCAATCCTTATCAAAAAGGAAAGCAACACAAAATCTCTTTCAAACCAAATAAAGAAGTAACTACTTATCAAACTCTCGAGTTGGTTCACGTGGATTTGTTTGGACTATCTATAATTTCAAGTCTCAATGGGAAGAACTAAGTTTATGTTCTAGTATATGACTTCTCTAAATATACTTGGACCTTTTTCTTAGCCCACAAAAGTGAATCTTTCTCTCATTTTACCAAGTATGCTAGGAAAGTAGAAGATCTTAGTGGACTTAAGATTAAATATTTAAGAATTGACCATGGTCGTGAGTTTGATAATCAAGACATTGAATATTTTTTCTCACAAAATGCCTATAGGCACAACTTATCTTCCCCTAGGACACCTCAACAAAATGGTGTGGTAGAAATAATAAATAGAACCCTACAGGAAATTGCCCGAACTATGCTTAATGAATATGACTTAATGATTTATTTCTGGGATAAATCTATTAATACAGCTTGTTATATAATAAACAGAGTCTTAATCAGACCCATCCTTAAGAAAACTCTTTATGAGTTTTGGAACAATAGTAAACACAAAGTAAGTTATTTTAAAGTGTTTGTATGTAAAGTTTATATTCTGAAAACTAAAGACAATCTAGATAATTTTTCCTCCAAAAGTGATGAAGGAATATTCCTTGGATATTCTACATCAAGCAAAGCCTATAGAGTCTTTAATAAGAAAACCAAATGTGTGGAAGAATCTGTACATGTCAAGTTTGATGAAACAGATCTACATGAGCCTAACACCTCTCCATAAAATCTTTAAGGGGATATGTCTAATCTAGAAATTAATGAAAAAAACAAAAATCATCCAGTGAAGGAATCTGTGAAAACATGAAATTCTAGAAATTCTCCAAAATCTAGCCATAATTAACTAGATCAAAATGTTTTACCTCAAATAACTAGTCCCACATTTACTAGACCAACTAGGTCCTTTAAAAACCATACCTTAGATGTTGTTGTTAGAGATTTAGATAGAGGAACACAAACTATATACTCCTTGAGAAATCAGGTTGAACATCAAGTGTTCTTGTCACAACCTAAACTTAAAAATATCAATGATGCAATCAATGATGAATTTTGGGTAATGGCTATAAAATAAAAGGTTAACCAGTTTGAAATAAATAATTATTGGAATCTTGTAGATAGACTAAAAGATACTTTGACCATAGGAACCAAATGGGTTTTTAGGAATAAAGTGGATGAAGCAGGAAATATAGTTGGAAACAAATAAAGTTTGGTTTCACAATGATATAATCAAGAAGAAGGAATCGATTATGAAGAGACCTTTGCACCAGTATCTAGGCTTGAAGCCATTTAAATCTTACTTTCCAATGCAGCACACTTGGATTTTAAACTTTATCATATGGATGTTAAAAGTGCATTATTAAATGGTTATACAATTGAGGATATTTTTTTTGAACAACCCCCAAGTTTTACAAATCCATTTTTCCGAAGTCAAGTTTTCAAATTATCTAAAGCTTTATATGGTTTCAAACAAGCTCAAAGAGCTTAGTATGAAAGATTAATTAATTTTCTTATTTCTAAAGGTTTTACAAAAGGATTTTATGATCCTACTTTGTTTATAAAAGGAATTTCAAAAGAATTTTTAATAGCTCAAATATATACAGATGATATTATCTTTAGATCTTCCAAAAATTCTTTGTGTAATGATTTTCAAAAATGATGCAAAGTGAGTTTGAAATGAGGTTGATGGGTGAACTTAAATATTTTCTTGAAATTCAAATATTTCAAAATAAATATTGTATTATTATAAATCAATGTAAGTACACTAAAGATATTTTGAAAATATATGGCTTCGATAGCATTAATAGTATTGAAACCTCTATGAGTTCTACATGTAAGTTAGATATTGATGAAAATAGAAAATATGTTGATCAAACTAGTTACAAAGGAATTATTGGGAGTTTGTTTTACTTAACTTCTAGTAGGCTAGATATTATGTTTAGTGTGTATATGTCTACAAGATTTCAAGCAAAACCAAAAGTGTAACATTTAAATGTTATTAAAAGAGTTTTCAAATACCTCAAATATACAACTAATTTAGGATTGTCTTATCCTAGAGGAAAACCTTTTGACTTGGTTAGTTACTAAGAGGATGACTTTGGTGGATGTAAGTTAGATAGAAATATTACCTCTGGAACCTGTCACTTTTTGGGAAAGTCTCTAATACCATGGTGTAGTAAAAAAAATTCAGTTTCATTATCAACTGTTGAACCAGATTACATTGTTGTTGGTAGTTGTTGTGTACAAATTTTGTGGATGAAACACAGTTTATTAGACTATGGATTTCAATTCATACATATCCCCATAAATTGTAACAATACAAGTGATATTAAAATTTCTAAAAATCCAGTTTCTCATTCTAGAAAAAAAACATATTGATGTAAGACATCACTTTTTGAGAGATCACTATAAAAAAGGTGATATAACTCTTGAGTTTTTTTGGAGTGAGCATCAACTTTCTAATATTTCCACTAAACCCTTAAAATTTAAGAGAATAAACTACATCAGATATGAACTAGGAATGATAAATCTCTAAAAAAATTCAACCTCTTTCCACTATTATCGGTGTTACTCGTAAAGGTGAAACGGATGAGGTGAAACCGATCAGTGAAACTGATCAGTAAAATCGATCAGTGAAACAGATCAGGTGGAACCAATCAGGTGAAACTGATCTTTCAAACCATTTTTGGGAAACCGATCATGTAAAATTGATCCTATGAAACTGATTATGTAATACTGATTGTGTGAAACTGATGACTTCAAGGACCCTTTTGTAATTTTTTCTGTTTTAAATAAAACGACATAGTTTTGGGTTCTTTTTACCATTTTTCAATTTTATGATTTACGATTTACAATACCTAAATGATAAAATAAATTCAATCCACCTTGACCTTTCACCTCCCTCTCTGCCTTTGAACCTTCTGCTCTTTGACACTCTATCTCTTTACCCACGACCTTTCGACTTCCTTTAGACTCGAATATTAAGATATGGAAAGGAAGAAGCATGAAATGGAAGAGCCTAGTGAATCTTCATCAGCTAAGTGTCATAAGGGTGGGTCCAGTGGTACTACAAATCCAGGTTTGGGAAGCCGAGTTGTTATATCCAAGAAGAAAGTGTCTTCTTGTTGGATTATGTCAGGCAAGAAACTTTTGTTGAGAGTGCTAGAATCTCAAGGTTGGATATGTTGGTTCTCGAAAACAATGAAAGGCCTTTTTATCCCAAACTTGTGCATGATTTTTATCTCAACTTAAATATATCCCTGGATGGAGCTGAGGAAGCAAGGATGAAGTTAGTGGTGAAGGGAAAAGAGATTTATTTTTCATCAAAAGAATGGGATCAATTCTTGGAAATGCTTCATGAAGGTATCTATGCTGATAATCAGGGTAGAAATCCTCCTCCCTTTAATTTTTTTTGATATGATGATGCTCTAAAGGAGATAAATGGAAGTGGAGAATTGGGTAGAGATACTTCCAATGAGTTGGATGGAGAAGCAATATTTCTTTTTAAGTTCATTCAACCTTAGATATGCCCAAGGAAGAGAGACTTATCTACTATTAAGTATCAGGATGTATTCTTGATTTACCTATTAAAGAATGGGATAAAGGTGAATCTGTATAGGTACCTAATGGTACATATCTATGATATAATAAAACCCTCAAATAAAGAAACATGTTTGTACTATACTAGGATGATTTCAGCAATGCTAATAAAGTTAGAATGTGTGGAAGATGGAGATGTAGTGATCAGTGCCTGTAGTGGTTTATGTCTTCAGAAATAGATTTTCAAAAAGATTAATATTTTTTGGAATCCTTGGAAAAAATTCTTGGTAGTGGAAGAGGAAAGATTGTATGAATATTAAAATCTGATTGATCATCCTACCAGACCAAAGGATCAAGCTGATCTGGACCTAAAATAAATAGAGGAAGTTGTCTATTCAGAAGATGAAGTTAAGGATGAGCTACCAAGAGAAAAAGGATCTCCTATTGATGACAGGAGTGATCCTGATATTTCTGAGAGCCCAAAAGACATGTCTTATGGACCTGCTAGTCCACTATTGGATCTACCCTCAAGGCAACCTTTGTTAGGTGATGAGGATGGCGAAGAGACAGAACTCACTGGTGTGGAAGGCTATGTAAGTAAGTTAGATGATGAGTCTGATGATGATGAGGAGGAGGAGTAGGAGGAGGAGGAAGGTGTGGATGAGCATGTCAGTTATTCTTTAAAATTGGATCAACAATTGGTTGACAGATCCAGTGAGGAATCTGTACATGGAGCTACTGATGGAGTTGATGGACAGGGTGGTGCTGATCTTATTGAATAAGAGGTCGCTGATCCTGTAGATACTGGTAATGAGGATAGGCCTGACCATCCTACTGTTTAAAATCAATAAATAATTTAGGAGTTAAATGAAATTATGGCTAGTGGCCAGGAGGAAGAGGCTAAGGATCAAGTTGCACAGTTGCCTCAGGTTTAGGAAGTTCTTAGAGAAGTTGAAGTGGCTGGAGTGCAGGTAGAACCTCAAGTTCAGTTGGTACATGTGCCCAGAAATGTTGTATTGGATAGAGGAAAGTATGAAGAAGAAGAAGAAGAAGATGAGATTGTACATTATCCACATGGAAGAAGATTTAGGATTGACACTCTGGAGTCAAGAGACTAGACTTGTAATCGTGAGTGGAATAGAGATCCAGGATACATTCTATTTGGCTTGGAGTATAACTCATATGAGGAGATGGAAACACCTACTCTTACTCCACAAGCCCAAGCTGAAGTAGAACCCATTGCACATTCTTCACCAATTTCACCTCCTACAGTTGAGCTAGTAGCACAGCCAATGCCTAGTGACTATGTCACTAAGGATGATTTAGAGCAATTCAAAGCTGATATTTGTGAGTCAGTGAGATATTCTTTTGGAGCTAGAAGTGAACCATCTACTTCCATGAGTATTTCAGATGTTGATTCTGCTAAATTTCAAGGATGTTGATTCATGAGATTCAACATAATCTCATTACTATAGCCGAGACAGTCATTAGAAACAATACTTTGCTGAGTGAAGATGTTAATAGGATGAGAAATGAGTTAAACTCTCTAACAACCAATTTCAATACTACTTTTAATGGTGTGATTGAAGTTCTTAGGAACATAGTGACACATCTACTGAGTGTATATTTGAATAAATTGAAGGAGGAACTCAGCCAAATGATCTCCAGTCCATCTAGTTCTAGAGTAAGCAAGGTTTCTGGTGCTGATATAGAGTCTCTCAGGGCTATGATGAGGGAAGAACTCAAGAATCTTTAGAGTTATTCAGACAAAGAAACTCTTTCCAAGGTGTATAGAAATACCAATCTTGTTTACAATTTGGTAAGGTAGTGTACAAATGAAGCATCTGCTGCTCAGAAAGAGATTTGAGAGAAAGTGGATCAGTATTTTTCCAAGATCTATACCAAGTATGATCTCATCAATAACTTCAATTATTTGGATGAAAATCTCAAAATTCCTCTAGTAACAGAATATTTCAAGAAGAAACTAGCATAATTGAAGGAGTTTACTCCTCTACTAGATAAATTCCTAGAGAATAAGGATGATTTAGAGAAGGCCATGAAATATGGAGGTGAAACCATTAATTAATTAATCAAACTTTTCAAGATGTACTTTCATGTTCAAGCTGAAGCCATAGCGGGTCCATCTACTGCTCCATTGAAACTCCCTCTCGGCCTCCTACTACAATGATTGTATCTTAGGATCTCTCTCGGATTCGACTAGAAATTACAGAGAAACATCAGAGTCATGTGTTGTTAGAAAGGATACCTAGCCTTGAAGAAAATGTCCCTACATGTGTTTCCTTTCCTAGTGTTGTTATAAGACCACCATTGCATGCCACCAAAAAACCACCTCCTGCACCTCCCATTGATCCTTAAGACAAAGGAAAAGCACCTCAAAAGCCACACCCTTAGTAGTGGATTGATTATTTGATAGGTATTTGTTCATTTATTTTTCTGATTTTACTCTCTTTAACCTTAATGAAAATCCTTTTTGTCTTCACTGTGTTTCTCATTTTCTTTTTGTTCTTTCTCTTTATTCTTTATCCTTCTCTTAAAATTTTTGGTAATCCAAAAAGGGGGAGAAAGGAATAGGCTGCATAAGAGGTATAGGCATAAATTATTAATATTAGGGAGAGCAACTCTACAATAGGACACATGGCATATACTCAACATAATATATATATATATATATATATATATCTTACCTCTGATACAAACTGCTCAAATTTAAATGACCCTGCTCTGATATAAAGTCACCTATATATATATATATCCTCTATAACATAATTGATGGAGGTCCATTTATATTACCTATATTACATATTGATTATGCCTTGATTTTTGATTATCAAAAGGGGGATATTATTGGACCTTCGGAGAAATAGTGGTTTTCATAATCACAAATCATGTCATTCTACAGATCTTATTTATTCTTATATTAAGTAATAAATAAACTTGATCATGTCATTGAATATATCAAAGTAAAAAAATTATTTCATACTTTATAATACATTTCAATAAATCAATAAACTATGTATATTCAAGCTTCAATATGTTTACTAGTGTATATATTCATGTATTTATGAATTGCACCTAATCTAGTAGTGTTTTGTGTAAGACAGAAACTTTATAAGTTTTTCAGAGTCTCCAACACAACGATGATCAAAACACTGATGATTGACTCACCGATGGATGAAACACTGATGATCGACACACTGATGATCAACTCACCAATGGACGACACACCAATGATCGACACACTGATGATCAACTCACTGATGGATGACACACCGATGATCGACACAACAATGATCGACACACTGATGATCAAATCACCGATGGATGATACACCGATGAATGAGTCACAGATGGAAAGGAATCACTGATACCAGAGTCATCGATGATAACATACCGATGATGAAAAACTGGTGCCAATGAGTCACCGATACTTATGACTCGCCAATAGTCCTAAAAATTGTTTCTAATTTTTTAATTCAAATTTATATCTAACGGTCATATTTACACAAATTAATGTTTCTAAAATTATTTGATGTTGTATGTAGAACTATCCATAGAAAATATGTGGTACATGCATGTGGGGATATCTTCATGCCTACTGGACCTTAAAGTATAAAATAATTACACACTAGGTCTTTTGAGAGACGACGAGGAATATGCTAAAAAGTGAAAACAGTAGAAGAACTACAAACTCCTACAACTCTCAAGATTTTCTTCCAACTCCCAAGAACTAAAATCCATAACATACAAGGATAGTAACAATAAAATCAAAAAACCTTATGGACTTCACTAATCATCCAAACATCAAGGAGCTGAAATTTTCACACTTAGAAGGCTACCAACTCTATTTGTGTGTCCAACTTCCAGAAGAGGACTCAAGCCTCATTTCTCCTACATCAATCGAGTCCATATATTCACTACATAACACACAGATACTTCTAAATTCAATTCTACATATATATCTATTTTTTGTTCTTTTGTATACATTTTTGAGCAGTGTGTGTACCTGTCTCTCACACACACATTGTCTCCTGTGCTTAATTGATGGGTACTTGATATCCTTAAACTTACACTCATATTATTATTATTGTATCCCACATAGAATAGTGTAAGAGGTCAAGTGTGTCTTGTTTGTTGTTTTCCCACGAACAAGTATGGTAGAGGTCAGGTGTGACATGGATAGCCTTGTGTGCTGTTGGGAAACCCGATCTAGGGTGTAGATTATATTGTTTATTAAATTAAACTACTTGGTGGTTGGTGATCACCAAGTGGAGAGGATTAAGTATCATCTTGAGACTGAACTTGTTTTTTATATCTTCTGTGCATTTTCCTTTTAGTTTAATCTAATATGTGTTTATTACATTTCACATAAAAGTGAATTGAACATTGACAGTTAGTTTATCAAGTGTTTATATCTGTTTTGAACCAGTAGACTAGTTTCAAAAGTAATACTAATCTTTAGATTAGTATAGCGGATAACTAATCAATCTTCTGAGAAATTAATTGAATAATTAGGAATTTTATAAATTCACTACAAACTTACTTTGATTCTTGTTTTTAATTGGGGGAAATTTTCAAAGACCCAATTTTAACAGAAATATTTATAGATACTCAATTCAACCCACCCCCCCTCTTGAGTAATCTACTCCAACAAACACAGATTCACCCAACTCCAAAATTTGGAAATCCATTCATGTAACGTCCCAGATCTGGGTGCCTCTCAATGGGTGCCCCAAACCCGATTAGTCACATGACCTCAAGCGCATTTCCCCAAATGCCAGAGGCTACCGACTAGCAGTGAGGGCCTAGGTCTTATAGTGGAAAACTATGCCCTCATTTTTCAAAGTGTAGTGCAGCATAAAATATAAATAACATACAACGGCAGAAGAAGTATACAATATACAACTGAAATGGAAAACTGAAGTAAAGATAACCAGCATTCATATATATATATCAAGATGCAGCATGTCACTATTCTATGAAAACAGTGATAACATGTTACACAGCAGTACAATACGATAATATGGAAATTACAGGTACAGCCGAACAAAACAGAATAGTCGGCAGCATCACAAGCCTAAGCTCGGTCCCATGCTCCCCTACACCTCAGCAACACTCAATTACCTGTATAAGGACCCTTTCCCTTATCCACACTTGTAGCAATATAGTCTGTTTGGGCCGAAAACATGACCCAAACAGGGTGTGAGAAATAAATCCCAGTAGGTATCCACCAAAGGCCCGTGCCCAACTTTCAGTGAGAAATGTGCAACAACAGTGTGCAATAAAATCAGTAAACTAGTAATCACTTAGAAGTAACTATCATTATCATTTTCATTTCCATTTAAATATTCATTTATCAGTTCCATTTAATAACATTCAAGTTCAATTTAGTAAAATTCAGAGTTCCTCAGAACTATGCTCTCTTGCTAATATAACCACGCCCTCAGGCTAATATAACCACACCCTCATGCTAGTATAATCATGCCCTCCGGATAATATAATCACACCCTCCGGCAAATATAATCATTCCCTCAGGCTAATATAATCATGCCCTCAGGCTAATATAATCATGCCCTCAGGCTAATATAATCATGCCCTCAGGATAATATAATCACACCCTCATGCTAATATAATCATGCCCTCATGCTAATATAATCACTCTCTCAGGCTAATATACTGGCACAAGACTAAAGCATAACAATCAGTTATATATAAAATTCCTTTCAAGGAAAATTTAATGCTCAATTTAAACATGGCATACACTTGGGTATTCGGGCCAAATGACTAAATAGAGGAACGCACCCATGGGTGGTCTTGGATCCAAGAAGTGATCCCAAACAGCAGTTTTACACTTACATTAAATTACCTATGAAATTCTAGGTATTTAAATAGCCAATGCCTCAGCAATACAACACCCCAACGTTGGTTCGTAGCACAATGGTACACAAAAACACACAGCAGTTGGAAATTAAACACCAGACCACCTACTTCGATCGCCCCTGATCGGTATACATGAACAATGCTCCTCGAAATGCCTGAGAATGATGTAGATATAAGGTAAAATAAATCTCGTTCAAACTTAAATAACTTTCATTAGAGGAATAATTGGAAAGAACGGTTCAAGGAGAGGGGAGGACTTACCCGTACGGTTCCAACAAGATCGATGGAAGGGGAATCGGATTCCCGGTGCTCGATCGGGTGATCTCCAAAGCTTTGGCCATCCCTCTCGAGTTATCCTCTAGTTATAATATTTCCCTATGAATAGGGGAGGCTACTTCCCATTTTAAGTGGAAAAAAAAAGACAACACGGCGTGTACTATTGGGTACACGGCGTGTAGTTTTCATTTTTTTTACTGTTCCTTCAGCGGCTTCTCGCCAGCATGGCACTATTCATCTGTCGACATTGTTGGAACCACTTTGTGTATAAGGTTGTATTTGTTGTCAATATTTGTAAATGAAGATCAAAATGAAAGAGATCAAGAAGTACTCCAATGAAATGGAGGAATGATAATTCAGGCGATTGTTGTACTGATCATAAGTCCAAAGAACATGTGTCAAAGGTGACACATTGTTTACAACAATGAAGAATGTGAGGTGTAATCCATCTGAGGATTATTAAAGAAGAATGGTATTTGGTGAAGACCATGAAACTCTTCATGATTGCATGAGAACCATGCAAGAGACTTCTTGAAGACTAGAATCGTATGTTTTGCATGAAGTAGAGGAAGATGGTTGAAGAAGAAGACAATGTGCAAGGGATTGGAATTCTGTGACGGACATAAACATTGGACTTATGAGATGGTCATGCACATCACATTGTATCATAAGATGATGATTCTAAAGATGTTCCTTCAAAGAATACATATCATGATAGTGGAGTTTTTGGTGACAGCAGAAGAATTGCTGAAGGATTCAGATCACTGAGAAGAAGTGTTTTTGAGGTGTTTGTTCTTGTTGACAAAGAAAACAAAAGACATACAAACATTGTTGACAAAGGTCATTCCGTGGTGGCATGTTGAGTTCAAAGGCTACCATTAAGGATCCAGGTTTGATTCAAGAATGTCGCAAAAGGAATGGATTATGAGGAATTTATAAGCAAGTGGATGACATCCTGACGAAGCCATTGTCAGCAGCTATGTTTGAAAAGCATCGGTTGAACCATGGTGTTCAGCCACCTCCTAGTGCATAAGGAGGATCCGAGATACCTCTCTCCCAGATTATGATAACTGTCTTTATCTATTTATGGATGAGATGCAGGTTTGTGGGGAAGATACTATCCATGGGGAGTATGGTTTGAGTAGAACATTGAACACTTTACCGGTCTTTGGGATTGTTGTCAAAGGGGGAGAAAGGAATAACTTCAGAGAAAGTTCAGAATGTGAACCAGCAGAAGGTGGCGTCGTTTCCCAGTGTTTTCCAAATTTTTGGGCTCCAAAATCTGGAAGTTGCTGAGCATCGTGAAAAGTGGATTTCCATGAACATAATAATTAAATATGTCAAAGGCATGAATTTCACGAAGAGAGGATGCATGGTTTGGAAATCATGAAGACCAGAAGAATGGAGGCGTTGAGTCTTCGCGATTACATCAAAGCATCGTGAATGGCAGAGTTGAAGCGCATCGCGGCGGTGAAGGGCTTTGCGTGGGAGCTTTGTGGCGAAGGCACGAAGGAATGATGATGGTGATACTTTGCGATTACGACGAGCTCCACGAACAGAAAATTGTCGTTGTGCTTCGCGATTTTGAGAGATTTTTTGTGGGAACTTCGGAGCATCGCGATTTGAGCGGACGTGGTGCTGACTTCGCGTGGAAGGGTCGAGGGTCGATGGAATCACCTATAAATAGAGGTTGACCCCCTCAAGAGAAAGAGAGAGAGCTCTCAACGAAAATCCTTTGCTCTTAGTTCGCAAAGGTCACTCGCAAAGGCAGTCTGCTTTGTGAAAGAGGAGCTTCGCGGCAGCTATTCTAGCTCCGCGAAAGTCTTACGCTCCGCGTTGGCTTAGTGAGCTTCGCGAAGAGGCAGGAGCTCCGTGATATCCCAGCATTGCGAAGGCTGGAGCATCGCGAGAGTGCTTCACGATTGAGCTTCGCGAAAAGGCAGGGACTCCACGAAGGCTTGTTTGAGCTTTGCAAAAGTGGGAGCCTTGCGAAGTAGGGTACTTTGTGAAGGCCATTTCCAAAGGTTGTTCACCCAGTGGAAAGGGGAAAAGGGGGCATTCATCAGTGGTTGGAATTTGGAATTTAACAGAGCATTAACTCAGGACTCTGATGCAAGAAAAGTCTCATGCTGAACAGGAGACAATGAACTTCATGTCTATCAATTGAAGAGACCTTCACGTCTATAAACTGATTGTGACTTCACCAACGGCATTGACCTAGGGGGAGTCAACGGGAGTGACCCGAGGGAAGCAGTGAGCTATCCCTGAACCTTTGTAAAGGCAGTGAGCCTGGGACAGAGTGACTGTACCCGAACCTTTGTAATCTACAGCTAGTGAAGCATAGTGGATTTAGGTACGACCGACAACCTGTCAGCATATGCTCCTTGGACATAGACCTTAGTGGTTAACCAAGTAAAAATAGTTGTGTTATCCCTCTGCATGTGAATGTTTCATTGCTGATCATATCCATCATACAGGTTTAAGTAGTTCCTACCAACGTGGGAATAAGATCCACAACTTTAAGAAGAAAAAGTTGACACCCTGATTCACCCCTCCCCTCTCAGGGTGTCTCGGGGTCCTACAGACATGAGTACACGGCATGTAATACCTGAGTACACATCGTGTACTGTCACTCAGCTAGACACCGTCTTACTATTTTCCTGCCGACTGACTTCATGGCGTGTAATTACCCCCTATACGGCATGTAGTCGGTTTTTACACCCATCATCTTTGACTGGATTACACGCCCTTTGTACTCCTTCCACACGGCCAAAGTACACGATGTGTGGAGAAGTACACGGCGTGTAGTCACAAAATTTAGGATTTTCTCCCATTTTCCTTATTTTCTCAAGAACACTTAAGGAAAACGGAAAGTAAGAAACTCGTACCTCAAGATTAAGAACCGAGTTCTTACAAACTTCCCACCTTAAAACAATTCGTCCCCGAATTTCCCTTCCAAGGGTGGTGAAGATAAAGTTGTGAACAAATCTGGACACTGAGCATGTACGTCGGTCTCCCGCTCCCAGGTTTTGTCCTGCACTCAGCCATGCTACCATAGCACCCGTACGAGAGGAACTGACTAGCCTTAGAGAACCTGTGTGCTCCTATCAACGATACGAATCGGATTATCCTCAAAGGATGCATCGAAATGAATCTCAAACTCCTCGGGCTGAAATACATGAGATGGGACTGAGTGATAATGGTGCAACTGAGATACATGGAAGACATCATGCATGGCCTGGTACCTTTGTGGTAACTACAGACGATAGGCAGCCGACCCAACTCTCTTCAGAATCTCTAACGGCCCCACATACCTCTGTGAAATTTTACCCTATCTCCTGATTCGCATGTGTACCAACCTTGGTTAGACACGCAAAAACACCTGCTCCCCGACCACGAACTCTAAGGGTCATCTGCAATAATTAGAATAATATTTTTGACGAGACTGTGCAGTATCCATCCTCTTTTGTATCAACTAGACCTGCTCTGATGTCTCCTGCACATGACGTGGTGCCAGTAAAGCTGCCTCACCTATCTCCAACCAGCACAGGGGTGATCGGCATGGCCTACCATATAAAGCCTTGTAAGGTTCCATTTCTATAGTTTCTGGAAAACTGTTATTATAGGAAAACGTGACCAGGTGTATGTGCTTCTCCCAAGAGCCCCCAAAGTATAGGACGCATGCACGCAACATGTCCTCTAGCACCTGTATTGTATGCTCTGACTGGCCATCGGTATGAGGGTGGTAAGATGTGCTCAGAAGCACCTTTATACCCAGTGCCCTCTGAAAAATCTTCCAGAAACGAGACGTAAAGAGGGCATCCCTATCTGAAACGATATAATGAGGAACCCCATGAAGACGTACAACCTCTCGAATATATAGCATTCTGAGCTCATCAACACCGAAGGTCTCCTTGATCGGAAAAACGTGAGCCACCTTCATGAGTCTATCCACCACAACCCACACGGCATCATTGCCTCGAGGTGACCTCGGCAACCCAGTAAAGAAATCCATCACGACATCATCCCATTTCTACTCTGGAATGGGTAACTACTGTAAAAATCCGGCTGGCCTCTGATGCTCTGACTTCACTTTCTGACAGGTGGAACATCTAGTAAAAAAACTAGCTACTTCTATTTTCATACCCAGCCACCAATATTGACGTCTCAAGTCACGGTACATGTTGGTAACCCCAGGATGCACTACCCAAGCCAAAGCATGAAACACCCACATCAACTCCTCGTGTATGTCCCCTAGAACCCATACTCGTCTATGGAAACACAATACCTCATCATCACATTCTCCCAACCAGGAGGAGGGTCCTCGCTTGTCATCGACACCCATAGAATTAGGCCTTCCGGATCCAATAATTGTCTCATACTCACTCTATCCAAGAATGTAGAAGTCACAGCAAAAGAACAAAGATAGTTCTGTCCCTGATTGTCGTGCACCTCCAAAAGCATCTCAGAGAACAAATCCATAAGCTGCCACTCACCACTGGATTCATGAAATGCCTATATCTGAGTCTTCCTGCTCAGTGCAATAGCAACTGCATTACCCTTACCAAGTGTATAGGCAAGTTTAAAATCGAAGGAATATAGGTACTCAACCCACCTCTGCTACCTCAAATTCAAGTCACACTGAGTAAATATATATTTGAGACTCTTGTGGTCAGTGAAAACCACAAAATGCTCTCCCAGTAGATAATGTCTCCAACAGCGCAATGCATGAACAACTACAGCCAACTCAAGATCATGCGTCAGGTAATTCCTCTCATGTGGCCTCAACTGCCAAGACCCGTACGCAACAACTCAATCTCCCTACATAAACACAGCTCTCAGCACAATACCTGATGCATCATAGTAAACTCTATATCTCTTCCCCTGCTCTGGGAGTATCAAGATTGGTGCGGATGTCAACTTTCCCTTCAACTCCTAAAAGGATGTCTCGCAAGATTCTGACCAAACGAACTTCACACCCTTCTTAGTCAAACCTTTCAATGGCGCTACTAAGCGGGAGAAGTCCTAGATGAAGTGCCTGTAGTAACCAGTCAGCCCCAAGAAACTCTGTATTTCAAACACGTTCTTAGGTTTCTCCCAGGAAACTACTGCTCTCATTTTCTCTGGGTCCACGGCAAGTCCTGCCTATGAGATGATATGACCCAGGAAGTATATTTGGTCCATCTAAAAGTGGCACTTTGAGAGTTTATCATATAGCTGATGCTCTCTCAGTGTACTCAAAATCATCTCAAGATGGGTGGCATGGTCATGTCGAGTGTGAGAGTACACCAAAATATCATCCACAAAGACTACCACAAAAGAATATAGATAAGGATGGAACACATGATTCATCATAGCCATGAAAACTATTGGCACATTTGTGAGTCCAAACGGCATAACCAAGTACTCTTATAGACCATACCTACTCTTGAAGGTTGTGAGAGGTATATCAGATGGTCTAATGTGTAACTGATGATATCCGGATCTCAAGTCAATCTTCGAGAACACTCATGCTCCTCGAAGTTTATTTAAAAGATCATAAATACTCAGCAAGGGATATCGGTTCTTGACTGTCAACTGGTTCAGCTTCCGATAATCCACACAGAGTCTAAGGGTACCGTCCGCCTTCTTTGCAAAAAGGACTAGAGAACCCCAAGGAGAAGTGTTGGGTCAGATGAAACCTTTTGATTGCAACTCCTCTAACTGTCTCTTGAGCTCCTGAAACTCTAGTGTATCCATCCTATAAGGAGGAATGGGCACTGTTGTCGCTCCTGGAACAAGCTCAATAGAGAAATCCACCTATTGCTTTAGAGGTAGACCCGAAAAGTCGTCCAGGAATACATCCCTGAAACGATCAACCACTGGAAGGAAGTCTTTCTGACAAGTCCCCTGATCATCCAGATATAAACTCGCAATCTGGGCTGTCACACCACCTCTCCCACGATGCTCAGGTCCAGCTCGTCTCGCCTGGACATCCCACTCGCCCTTGTGTTGAAACTCTTCGTCCTCTAGTGACGTGAAACTCACCCTATGATGATAGAAATCCACAAAGGCTCGAAAGAGTACCAACCAGACCATTCTGAGAATGAAATCATAGCTCGTCATCTCTAAGACATATAGGTCCCACAGAAAGTGACACCCACCAACCTCAAGGGGGAACTCCTTACACTGACGCACACCAAAGGTTCTAGTCCCCAATGGAGTTTCTAGTGTCATAACATCAGTAGAAGAAGAAATACCGAGCCCAAGGATCTCCACAATAGGCACAAATATAAAACTATGTGTAGCACCCATATCGAAAAGTACTAAAGATAAAACAAAATCTTCTAGAATAATACCTCTAATAGTAGAAGGTTCGGGATCCTACTCCTGTTGGGTCTATTGCACTGCATATGTCTGCCCAGTGCCACGGCCCTACGACACAGCCTGGCTACCCTGAGCTATCCCTCCCTACTATCTCTGAGATCCTGGTGTCTGGATGCCATGGCCATGACCACCATCTCGGCCTGCACGCCTTAACATATTCCAGTTTCCCGACTAGTAAGAAGTTGATGGTCCTACTCCCGGATGCGGAGTCTGCACAGAAACCCTCTCACTAGTAACTAGTAGAATCGCCCTGCAATAACGCTGGAGATGACCCATCTCACCGCAAGCTCGGCACTACACTGGGTCACGTGGAAACTGTGGTCTCTTGTACCCCTCTCTACCACACTGGTAGCAAATGATCGGGCCACCCAAAGCATTCCTATGGCTGGTACTAACACTGTGAGAGAACTTCATCTGTATCTTCCTCTTACCGATAGAAATAGTACCAGAAACTTGTGTCGAACCGCCCTGGCCCACACCACTACCTTCCCGCAGGTTCCTCTCAGTATTCAGTGCCTGGTTTACAATAGCATATACAATCGGACACCTGAAAACATTCACCAGTGCTCGGATTTCATATCGAAGACCATCCTCAAAGTTTCTGGGCCGCAACATCTCATCACCCACCAGAACAAGTTCAAAATGCTAAATCTTGGTAAAGTGAGTAGAATAATCCATCACTGACATAGCGCCCTACTGTAGATTCATGAACTCCCGAGCTCGATTTACCCTCAGTGTCTCTGGGAAGAAGAATTCATATAAAGCAATCTGAAAATATCCCAATTCCATGTCGCGGTGATGCTTAGACTGGGTGGTAATATCCCACCACCTCTTGGCAGAATCACACAGCATATAAGTTGCGAGATTGACCATCCTCCCTGTAGGCGTCTCAAGATGCTTGAAAATAGTTTTCATTGAATCCAACCATGAATCTGAAGCCTGTGGTCCTCCATCCTCTGAGAAATTAGGCAGATGCTACTGCTGTAATATACGATTCAGTTCGGCTATAGATGTGGCAGCCTACGGTGCTCCCTGGAAGGTCTACATAACCCGCATGAAGCTTACACAGAACTATGCCTCTACGCCTGCATCTGGTATAATGGTTGGCGTCGCATCTGGCATTGCTGGAGGATCAACTAGTAGCCCATGGCCTACCATCTCTGGAGTATAATCGACGCTGCTCTCTTGGTGTACAAGTGGTGGTCGTCTCGGCAGCATGACTCTACAAGGTCAAATTCACACCTTAGATCAAGATTATCAAAAACCAAAACAAGGGGATAGGAGAAGGAAAGTTTTCAAAATTTACAAAACTTGACTACACGACGTGTATGAATACTACACGGCGTGTTCTTGAATCCTTTTTCCCTGCCCGAGTACTTCTATACGGAAAATCCACACAACTCATTTGAACAAGACTACACGGCGTGTGTAAAGACTACACGACGTGCATGGTTTAATTTCCAACTACCCATGTCATTCATGACATGGCCTATATACCCAGGCCACACTACATGGTGTGTTTTCAAAAAATAAAGGGTTTGTACAAAAATCCCCAGACTGACCCGTGTTTCCCACTACACGGCTGGCTACTCTGCTACAACTACACAGTGTATTCCAAAAGGACATGGCGTGTACTAGGAAGGATAACACTGACCCGTGTTGTTAGTTACATGGACGGGTACTGGGTTTAGACTACACGGCGTGTTCAAAGTGAACATGGCGTGTACATCTTAAGGTTTTCTCCATCCGTGTTGTTCGTTACATGGGCGGACATCAGGTCACTACTACACGACGTGTACAAACGGTACACAGCGTGTTGTTCCAAAAACCATTCCCTACCCCGTGTCCCCACCCACACAGTCTATGACACGGGAAGAGACTACACGGCATGTACTTAAAAAGTTTTCAATTCTTCCCGAACAGAAGAACACATGGCGTGTGTCCACAGAACTGCACGGCGTGTATACTGAGTTTTCTGAATAGTATGCCTCAGCAACTACTTCGGAGCAAAGAAAACACTAAAACCGACACATAAGTGCCAAATTCCGATCCGGGAGGGCCCACACTTCTCGCGAATCAAAGCTTGGCATCTTATCTGTGTTTATAAATACGTTAAACATCCAATGGTCCACCAAATTCCGGACGATGAGGGCCCATACTCCTCAATAACCAAACTTTGGCATCCATTCTGTCAAGGACTAATATAAAAATATCCTATAAAATAACCGGTATCTATTAAAGAAGATATCACAACAGCATAATTTTCGAGCACAACAGCTATCAGAACAACATGAAATTTCTAATGCACCTATATGGCAAGGAAGAATGCATGACATGTGATTTCTAGTATGTGCCTAAATGATGCATGAGATGGAATACCCTCATCTCATCAGGTTGAAACTAAAATAGAACCCATGTATAACATATAAAAAGCACATTCACAAGTGCGTCACCCAACGGTGAAAATCAGATCATCTGTAAAATTGAAAAATCAAAAAAATTGCAACATGAGGTAAATTGGCTTTTCCCTATACACGGGTTAGCTACTCCCGATCACAGCTGATTACCAACTACTTTTTCTATCCTATCCCAGACTAGAGCTCCCCATAGTAAGTCAAAGACAAGAACCATCCTTTGATACCACTTTGTAAGGTCCCGGATCCGGGTGCCACTCAACGGGTGCCCCGAACCCGATTGGTCACATGACCTCAAGCGCATTTCCCCAAATTCCAGAGGCTGTCGACTAGAAACGAGGTCCCAGATCTGATAGTGGGGAAATTATGCCCTTATTTGTCAAAGTGTAGTGCAGTGGAAAGGATAAATAACACACAACAGTGGAAGCAGTAAAAAATATACAACTAAAATGGACAATTGAAGTAAAGAGAACCAGCAGTCATATATATATCAAGATACAACATGTCACTAGTCTATGAAAACAGCCAGAACATGTTACACAGTAGTACAATACGATACAATGGAAAGTACAGGTACAGCAAAACAAAACAGAATAGTCGGCAACATCAAGAGCCTGAGCTCGGTCCCATACTCCCCTACACCTCAGCAACACTCAAGTACCTATATAGGGACCCTTTCCCTTATCCACACCTGTAGAAATATAGTCCGTTTGGGCCGAAAACATGACCCAAATAGGGTGTGAGAAATAAATCCCAGTAGGAACCCACCAAAGGCCCGTTCCCAACTGTTAGTGAGAAATGTGCAACAACAGTGTGCAATAAAAGCAGTAAACTAGTAAGCACTCAGAAGTAACTATCATTACCAGTTTCATTTCCATTTAAATATTCATTTAGGAGTTCCATTTAATAACATTCAAGTTCAATTTAGTAACATTCAGAGTTCCTCAGAATTATGCCCTCGGGCTAATATAACTACGCCCTTAGGCTAATAAAACCACGCCCTCAGGCTAATATAAGCACACCATCAGGCTAATATAATCACTCCCTCATGCTAATATAATCATGTCCTCCGGCTAATATAATCAAGTCCTCGAGATAATATAATCACACCCTCAGGCTAATATAATCACACCCTCAGGCTAATATAATCACGCCCTCAGGATAATATAATCATGCCCTCAGGATAATATACCGGGCCAAGACCAAAGCATAACAAGTAGTTATATATAAAATTCCTTTCAAGGCAAAGGTAATGCTCAATTTAAACATGGAAAACCCTCGGTTATCCGGGAAAAACTGCTAAACAGAGGAACGCACCCACGGGTGGTCCTGGATCCAAGCACTGATCCCAAACAGTAGTTTTACACTTACATTAAATTACCTATGCAATTATAGGTATTTAAACAACCAAGTACTTAGCCGTATGACACCCCAAAGTGGGTTAATAGAACAATGGTACACAAAAACACACAGTAGTTGGAATTTAAACACCAGACCACCTACCTCGATCTCCCCTGATCGGTATACGTGAATGACACTCCTCAAAACTCCCGAGAACGACATAGATCTGAGGTAAAAGAAATCTCATTCAAATTCAAATAACTTCCCTTAGAGGAATAATTGGTAATAACGGTTCAAGGAGAGGGTAGGACTTACCCGTACGGTTCTAACAAGATCGACGAAAGAGGAATCAGATTCCTGGTGCTCGATCGGGTGATCTCCAAAGCTCTGACCGTCCCTCCCGAGTTCTCCTCCGATTCTAAGCCTTCCCTGTGAACAGGGGAGGCTACTACCCATTTTAAGAGAAAAAACATACTACACAATGTGTACTATTGGGTACATGGCGTGTAGTTTTCATTTTTTTTAACTGTTCCTTCGGCAGCTTCTCGCCAGCATGGCACTGTTCATCTGTCGACATGATTACACGGAGTGTAATTACCCCCTACATGGAATGTAGTCAGTTTTTACACTCATCATCATCGACCGACCTACACGCCCTGTGTACTCCTTCCACACTGACAAAGTACACAGCGTGTGGAGAAGTACATGGCGTGTAGTCACAAAATTTAGGATTTTCTCCCATTTTCCTTATTTTCTCAAGAGCACTTAAGGAAAAGGTAAAATAAGAAACTCGTACCTCAAGATTAAGAACTGGGTTCTTACAATTCATTTCCCCATTTAATGGGATAGGTGATCCACTTCAACATCTGACCCACTTCACCTTGTAGTGAAGCCCAATGCTGGGGACTCCGAAACAATAAGAATATTCTATGATCTGATATTTCATCAAAAATCTATAAGGAACCACACTAATTTGGTACAAAAAGATTCCCCTAGGACCTTTTTCTATTTCATAGGACTACCACAGGCATTTTCTATATAATTTCAATTCTATCATGTGCAAGACTAATATCGTGGATATCACTATGTGAAAATGGGGGGTTAATGAGTAAGTTTCTAACTTCATCTCTTGATGGATGGGGCCAACATATTCACCTAAAATGTAACTTTCATAAGAGAAGCTTCTAATAATGTGTATACAGAATTTAAAATATGAGTTGGTCCCTACCGTCATATCCCTATATTATCCAAGAGGATTTCAGGAAATTTACAAAGAAAATATCAGCATTTGGAAGAATTATTTTAGTAGACCAAGCAATGGTCATGCCCAATACCCCTTCTATCTCCCATACTACGGCCTAAAATAGATAAAATGAATACTTATATAGATGCAGAGGCTCCTAAGTCAGTTCACCTATATACCCCTTTACTAGATGAACCTCACTAGGTGTAGCCTCGTTAAGTGCAACCTCACCAAGCACAACCTCATCAGGCCTATCCTCGCTAAGAGAACATTTCCCCGGTATCTTTTTAGGTAAAGACGCCTAGGGTTCACTTTATGAAAAAATAATAACAAAACCTACTCCTTTAAGGATGAAAAGTCTCAGGGTACTTCATTAGTTCCCTAGAAAAAGGAATTTTGATGCTTTTGGAATGAAAGAGCCCCAAAAGGCTGAACTCACTGACTGTGAAAACAACATTATATACAATAGGATCCTTGGAAATACCATCAAAGAATGTTTCATATTCAAAGGTGGGATCTAGGATCAAGTGAATCCTAACCAAGTAAAATTGGATGACATCCTGATACAGGTAGCACATGTCTCCACTAGCCCCGATAGTGATAGTGAAGACTCTGGTGAGTGGAAGTAAAATCTCAACCAAGGAAAAAATAAGTATAATGACTAGTTAGCTTGAAAGATATTTGGTCTCTCCCATGACAATATTTGTTTCTCACTTGAGGAAACCATAACCTACTACAGTTACTACAGCTCTCACATCAACCACATATGTGTCTGTATCATATCCTTCCAACTCCAAAAATAGAAGGTGTCGGTAGTGTAATAGAAATAAGATCCCCTCACTAATACTAAAACTAATCTACACCCTTGGAGACTTTATACTTCTTAAATCGGGAGATTCACCCAGTGTTTTTCTGATCCTGCGATATACCACTAATGAAGATAAGGAGTATTCCTCTATCAATTTTGTCACATTGATAGATCCCTTAATAGCATCTAGTGATAGGGAGGTCTATGGAAACCCCTCAGGCACCTCTAGATGGTGCCATAAAAGGATGGGTAAGGGACACACCAGCAGATATAATGTACAAAACTAGTGTTTGAAAATAGTCTGCTCATACTATTGAGACTATAAAGTAGGCCTCAAATTGGTCTCAGTAACCATATCCCTCCAAAGACACTTCTTCAGGAGAACCTCTACAGATGATTGTATTGGATTAATTCACAATATATCCACGACCAAGCCAATATCAGCCACGTCCTTTTAGGACCCAACCTCGTCCATCTAGTGCTCATCAGTGAGGTATTCATGGAAAACCATATAACTAACAAAATAGTCTATCTAGAACTAGACATACCCCAGAATCTCAAAAGGAGGTATCTTCCACACTCCTTGTAAAATATTTTCCCTTCTTAACAAGAAATATTCCCCTATCATGGAAGTGTGATGTTCTGAAACACCTTTCTGGAATACTAGTGAATCTCTTAATTCTTGATGTGATCTACCAATCAATGAAGATGCATGATTCACTTATCAAATCCCTATATGTCCCCCTTCAGTTTGAAACTAATGTAGCTACCACTGAGACCTATTATGAGGAAGAGGCCAAATGATATGAATTTTTGGACATTGTTTCTTTTTCTAAATAAGACGAAGGTTCTATTATCCAAGGGAACATATCATAGTTATACATTACCAAACAATTCAATGACCTGGAAATCCACCACTTTCTAGTTGATACTATCTCTAGGATCAATTTCATCCCAACCCAAACATTCCATAAGTTGGGGCTTATAGAAGAGGATTTGATCCCCCCTAACATGAATATTCGGGGGTACAATAAGAGTAATTAGAATCCATATAAAAAGATTTATCTTAAGTATAAATTTGGTGTCTTGGTAGAAAACATTGAATTTATGGTATTCTTATATGATACTAATTATAATGCCTTAATAGGAAAGCCCTGGATTCATTTTCATGCAGTGTTCCCCTCTTTATGCAACTGATTCACGACATTCCTACATGCTCCATAGAGTAGATATGACTTGACAAAAGTAAACTCATCAAAATTTCTTTGATTTCATGAGTGGTCCTCTTGGTTAAAAACTAAATGGAATTGGATCATCATCGATTATAATTTCAGTCTCCATAGAGCAATATTTCCTTATTTAAGAATCTCCCCCATCATATCAGGTCCTAAAACCATCCTAGGATCCATATTTTTAAGAGAGTATATTACTCCCTCTAATCCTTATATCTCATATAATGAAATGTATCCATAGTATTCCCCAACCTTTTAAGTGTGTATCCCCACCACTATTGAGGATATGACCCAAGTAAACCTTTTCACTAAGGAAGACCAAAGGTCGATGATGATCAGCATGGCCATGTAACTAGAGGAAGAATAGTGATATGTGGATTTCATAAAGCATAACAATGATATGTTTTTCTAGGGATATAATGAAATTCTAGGGCTCAATCCCTAGATTTTCATCTATCACCTCGGCCTCCCAGTGGGTCAATGTTAGTTCAAATAGCCTCCCAGAAAGATTTACCCCTCCCATGATGCCATGGTCAATACCGAATTTGACAAGATTATTAAGACCAACTTATTTTTGGGAGGTCCAATACCTCAGGGGGATAGCCAACATTGTCTCATTTATAAATAATAATTTAAATATCATGTTCGACATTGACTTATAAGACCTTAACCACCATTGCACAAAGGATGATTTTCCCATTTTGGTGACAGAGCTACTCATTGATGTTATGTCTAGGTTATTGGACCTCTCCTTCATGGATGGATATTATAAGTAAAATAAATTCCATATGAACCCCAAGGATGATTATACCACTAACTTCATGTCACCCCAGGTGAGCTTCTACTACAGGGTGATGCCTTTTGGTTTGAAGAATGTTGGATCCACCTACTAGCATATTAAGCACCATATCTTCAATCCACTCCTTAGGATATTTTTATAATGTTATGTAGATGGTATTTTAGTAATGTATCTCTAATTATAGGACTATCTCTACAAACTTGAAAAATTATTTAGCTTCCTCTTCTCTCATCACTTGAAGATCAAATCTATAAAGTGTGCGTTCGTTGTTACCATTGGAAAATTTCTTGGATTTTTCATCTGATATAAGGTAATTGAGGTTGATCTTGATAAAATCAAGGATATCAAATAAATTTCACCTCCATGTAATAGTTTAGAGTTCTGAGTCCCCCAAGGAAACTTGGCCTATGTTCTCCAATTTATTAAAAATATGACTGGCAAGAATAATCCATTTTTTAGGCTCATGAAGAAAGGTGTCTGTACCTATGGGATGAGGAATTCCAGACAACTTTCAAGTACATTATGCAGTATCTATTATGACCTTTGGTCCTGATGCCACATGTCCCAAGAAAGATTTTATTTCTGTATGTGACCTCCCTATAATGGTCACTTGGTGACTGTTTTTCCTAAAAGAACAATAAAGTTCGGGATAATAGCCAATATTGTCTCATCTGTATACTCCTCAACATGGATACAAGATACCCACCCATATAGAAGAGTTTTCACATGATAGAATTTTTTGTAGAGAAGTCAACTCATTACCTATATCACCATGAGATACATTTGGTTTCTCTTATTTTCCCACTGAAGTACACCCTCAACCACCCCATAACAATAGGGAAATTGGAACACTATGCGGTAGTCCTCTAGTATTTCAACATCATTTTTTACCATAAATATCAATTAATTTCCATGTTCTATCAGAATTCTTGGTTTTAGATCCAACCCCTAAGAAACTTCCCCTGGATGTTAATTTCTTAGATTGTGAAATTCTATTAGTGGTTCAGGAATTTCCCTATTGGTAGATGTATTTTGATGTTACCTATTAAATTCTAATCAGTAGAAGGATCAATGACCCCAAACTCAATAGGTTAGGCATGGGGATCATATTCATTACTTATTCACAATCCATCCTTACATACACATTCCTATTATTATAAATATTCACTAATAATAAGGATAAGTATCATGATCTTATTAATAGTTTTGATTTGTTCCTTTAGATTTATTTCTCCTATTTACATGTGAAGGGAGACTTTGATCTGGTCATCAAGAAGATAAAAAATGACTATGTCATCAAAAATAAAGAACATGTTCCCCTTCTAGAATGTACTCATTAGCTAATGGCCTAATTACCCTTCTATTTGAAGGTGACTCATGTTCCTCAATCAAAGAACGATAAATTCATCACTCAACAAATTTTGGATGCATCTCTTGTAGAGTATGAACAAGATTACTTATTAATTCATGTATAACAACATAGGGTCATCACCCCCTCCACTTTGGATAATGACAACCAATAGGTATATCAGGTGGTTTTCGGTACTCCTGTGACAGGTCATTCAAATTCCCCCATGATCTATGAGACACTTGATTGGATTACTCCATTCCTTAAGTATCTCTATCATAGCACTCTCCATCTAGGGTGAGTTGAGCATGATAGAATCTATTAGTGTGTAGTATAGTTCACCTCTAGAATGTCCCCATCCTTGGGAAGTGTCTAAAAAATGATGGTTTTGATGGAATTATTCTCTACTACATCCAAGGGTAAGAGATACCTTAGTTCATGTAAGATTTCCATGCTAGTTATGGTAGGGCCCATCAAGTAGGACTGAATATCTCCCTCTAAATTTGAAGGATGGGTTACTTTTAGATCTGCATGGTTCCTAACTGCTTTAAATTCACCAATAGGTGTCATGCATGCCAAATCTAGGAAAATTTTGTGTACTAACCACCATATTTCCTCTACAATGCCACATATTATTATCCCTTTTTAGTTTGTGGATGGATATTTTGGGTCCCTACCCACCAACATCTTCTCAATAGTGTATATTCATTATAAAAACAATTGAATTCTACTTAAAATGGGTTTAATTGGTTCCCCATAAAGACTTAAAAACCAAATCCATTATTGAGTTCATTAACTCCCACATAATTCATCATTTTGGGTTCCTCACACTATCCTCATAGAAAATGGTACTAACTTTTAGGCTACTGAGATGAATAAATTGTATGCCAAGTACAACATCCGGTCTAACAACACTTCATCATATCATGTGAAAGTGAATGGAAATATTTAGGAATTAATAAAAACTCCCTAATATCCTATAGAATATAGTGGGATAGAATAAAAAAAGTTTTCCTGATAAGCTCCCCAATTCCCTTGGGGAATATCGGATGACAACTTGAAATTCTACCCATGAAACCCCACACTCTTGGTATATGGAGTAGATACAGTTCAACTTATATAGGTTAAGTTTTCATAAAATAGAATGGTATTTTATGACTAGAATTTTCCATAAAGAATAGAGAATGATCATCTAGCTAAGTTGGAGGCCCTTTATTGAAATAGGCTATGAGCATTGTATAACTTGGAAAGGCACTAAAACTGGGAAGAGTGATCATTCAACAATAATGTTTTCCTCTAATCATTAATTCAAGGTGATATGGTACTGGATCTTAGGAAACTAATGATACCTTCAAAAAAACACCAAATTTGGAACCTAAATGGTAAGGTCCAAACATTACCCATATGGTCTAATCTAATGGTGCATACCCATTAATGACTATAGACGTGGGGTGAATCGCACCTCCTACAAGTGCCAAGTTTCTAAAGTGATACTTCGCATGACAAACCACAGTCTGATCTATGACCTAAAACTATTAGTAGCCATAGTCCGACATGTATGACTTTAAACTATAAATCCTAGTGTCCATAGCACATGATGTTAAACTATAGCCTTACCCTATGTAAAAAAAGGATGCCTCGTATGGAAAATATGAGATGACAAAAAAAAATCCTCAACACATGATGTTAAACTATATCCATGACCTATGAAACAAACATAGGATGCCTCATATGAGAAATGTGAGATGACCCAAACTAACATCCTCAACACACTCCATTAAACTATATCCTTAACTAATGTAGTGAACATAGGATAACTCGTATGATAAATATGAGATGACCAAAACTAACATTCTCATCACTTGGTGTTAAACTATAGCATTCCTATGTAAAAAACATTAGATTTTTTATATGAAAAATGTGAGATAACAAAAACCAATAACTTCATCATATGACATTAAACTACACCCTTACTATCTGAAACAAACATATGATGACTCATATGAAAAATATGATATGACCAAAACAAACATCCTTAGTAAATGATGTAAAACTACAGACTTTCCCTATGAAACAAACACATTATGGCTCATATGAAAGATGAGAGTTGGAAAAAACTAACTTCCTACTCACAAAACATTAAACTATATCCTTACCCTATATAGTGATCATAGGATGCCTCATATGAAAAATGTGAGATGACCAAAACTTACATCCTCTACACATGACATTCAACTATAGCCTTACCTTATGAAAAAACACATAATGAATCATATGAAAATTCTTATATGACTAAAACCAACATCCTTATCACATGACATTAAATTATAGCCTTACCCTATGAAACAAACATAGGATTCCTCATATGATAAATGTGATATGACCAAAACTAATTCCCTCAGTATATGATGTTAAACTATAGCCTTAATATATGTTTTGAACATAGGATGCCTCATATAAAAATTTTCAGATGATTAAAACACACATCCTCAGCACATGAAATTAAAATATATCATTACCTCTTGTTTCAAGAACATGGTATGACTCAAATGATAATTAGGAGATGATTCACCGTCCTCACTAGAGATGATGTTACCCTTCCATCATTGGTCACCTACAAATCCACATTTGAGAACTATTTGTGGCTAGATTACCATTCCCATGGGATGCGTAGTGATGCTTGGATATTTTAACCTAGGTCCAGACCCATCGCTAACTCATTTATAGGTCTTTCCCCCCTCATTTTTTAGGTTTAATACTTGTCTACCGATACAGTCATCTAGTGAATTCTAGAATAGTGTGTAGTAGTCCCGATATTCATTTTCCCAGGGATATTCCCCACATCAATTATCACACTTTTTCTTCCCTTGGTTTGGTTCCCCATAATTCCTCCCATTTGAATAGTCCCCCCTAACAATAATGGTTCTTGGCTAAACTAGCCCACCTACCATCCCAAAAACATGCCTTGAAGGATCTTTGATGACATATTACATTGTCTATGTCCAAAACATGGTTGATAGTTGATCTCAAATTTGTACATCCCATCATTGAATGATGTGGCTATAGAAGTTGTGTTTCAAACATGTTCAATAAGGGTGCCTTCCTATTAGTCACCCATTTCTTCAATACAGATTTTGGAAGTCACAAGTTATATTCCTTTCCACCTTCATTTCCCCTATGAGGAACTACAGCACCCTATGTTTCATTCTCTCATACACTCGTGTACGAGGACTAAGTTGGCATCATTGAAAATTCCACATGTTAGATTTTTTTCCCTTACTGGTCTCACCATTATGGAAATGATAAATTCATGTCACCCTTTATTTCTCACACTAAGAATAGATCATGTTACCTTGGGAGTTGGGGAGTAATTTACTTAATCAAGGTTGATATGGGAAAGCATCCCAAATGTAGAGTGTTTTACCTTTTGGTCCAAACTTATGACCTTAAACTGGGATCCCAAGACATGTAATCATGACATAAAACTATGTTCATGTTTTCTTTGGGATATTTCATGTGGAGTCGGTCCTCAATGACCCTCAAATCATGTGAGTTTGTTATCCATTCATTCTACGCACACTCCTTGGAGAAACTCACCACTTGGTCTAAGAATTATATGACCTTAAACAGTGTGTGTGTCATCTCTAAGACATTTTTCGTGAAATGAGACCCCATGGTTATCAAGATTCCTTTCCGTATATATCACGTAAACATCCCTAGAAAACCTATTTTTCCCTTTTTAGTTCAAAGCTACATGACCTAAAACTACAACAACCCCTGGTCCCAAAGCTAAGAACTTAAACTATGTATGATGGGCCACCTATTGATCCCAATTTTCATCTACTTTTCCTATAATCTAGTTCCTAGGAAAACTAGTATCCCCTTCTATCTAATCATCCTCACTCAAGAGGATTTTATATTTCTAATGTTGGTTTCCCACCATGTCGTGTTCCATAACTCTACGTGGATTTATTCTCAACCCATGGGATACATAGTGATGCCTATACCTTTTTTCCTCAAGCCCAGTAGTGGATACCCCATCAGTTGAGGCCATATTGGTTAATATATGTCTTCCCTAGTCCAATTCCAATGACTAGCCTCATGAGTTCTTATTATGGAGGAGTGCCTCCTAGGTCCTCCTTTCATGATGGGTTTCAACTCCATTTTACCATCCAAACCACCCTAGAGTATCCCAGGATGGTCTAAGCATTAAAAACATAAACTACTTTCAACTTCTTGGCTTGTCTCGAATGACCTTAAACTTCTCAAGGCAAGTGGCACAAATGTATGTCAAATTTAAAACCTATATGGTAAATTTGAGTAAAAGTCAGACTTTCAGTTGCCAGGTTTCCCTTACGATTTGGGAAAAGGTGATGGAATGAATGAAAAGGTTATAAAGACTACAATACTCATTGTTATTCCTTGATAAAATCCAATATACACTCATTATACCCCAACATTTCAGGAAAAATATAGAACCAAATCTTAGATCCCTTTTCTTAATGAGATCCTCTCTAAGGTGATAGCCATTATGTTTTTTTTTCCTTCACCCCACTACCTTGACTGAGAAGGATTTATTCACATCGGTTCACAAATCCCAATATCAAGACACTAAATTTTTATATGAAAATCCTAAATACATGACGTTAAACTGTATGACACATCATCTTCACCATAATATGAAAAACTTTTCATTCAATATCCTTTCCACAAGATGTTAAACCACACACCCTCTATACTCATTTCATGATGTAAAACTGAAAAGTGTCTTAGGCCATCACTTGAGAAGCTCATTTCCCACTTTAGTGAGGGTCACCTACTACACCATTCAAGTTTCTGGACCATTTCATGGAATCCATGATGTTGTTACCCTTGTAATACAAGTCTATCTCTTAGACTTATATGCTTTAGAAATGTGCTCATAACCATGGTGGCATACTTCCAAGAGTGTAGAACTCCATCTTGACATCCCATAAGTTCATTCCCATGATTTTCATCTTCTTTAATCAGGATCCCCACAATATTCCCCATCTAAATTGCCCCCTAATAGAAATGGTTTCTCGCTACTTTTCCTCACCTATCATCCTAGGAACATGCTATAAAGGAGTTCTGATTACATTTTGGCAAGTCCTGTGTTTTGAAAATGGTCAATAGGAAAACCTTAATTTTTTTTCTCCGTCCTTGATGGGACAATAGTGGAACATATGTTTCAAACATTTACAATAGTTATCCTCTATTTCCTTATCACTCCATTTATGTTCTAGATCCAGGGTTTCCTAATTCATGCTCTGTATCAATCCCTTTTCCTTTATTCGAGTGGAATACAACACACTTGGTATTACCCCATTCGTGCACCTATGCATTTTGAGAAAGAAACTTAGTTGTTAAGAGACTCCCACTCTCCAACCAAATCTTTTCTAGTCAAGATATTTTTGGTGGCCAATGAATAGTTCATACCCTAAGTATTCGGCCCCATGTTTGAAACTCTCATAAGTGAGAAATCATCTATCTATCCCTCATTTACCACACTGAGAATGAATGGAGTGTAATTAGTTATTTATTATTGGTTTCCTAATTAATATGATCAAGATATATAAAAACACACACTTAAGCATATGGGGAATTCAAAACAAACAATTTCAGTAGTTTGGGGAGGGTCATCCACATGTTGGAGCCTCTCCATTATTTCAAACTAAGATAAAACTCCCAAAGTCTCATCCCCAGTGATTTAATGTTATAGCCCATCCATACTCAACCAAGTATCATATAAGATCTACTAACACTCGACCATCCCGGTCTCTTCCTCCTTGGAAACCTTATTCTGTACCAAACCCTACCCATCCCGACATTCTTTTTCCAAAGATATTTGTACCGTGTCCCTTTACTTAACAACTTAAAACTATACCCTTATATGGTTGATGGTCTCTACTCTAGTACTAATGGTGGCCTCATAATTTTTCACTTACTCCTCTAGCCATGAATGTTCTTGTTCAGTTTCCTTGAGCACCTTAGTACTTTCAGACTTCTCCTTCTACAAGAAAACATTGAGCTCTTGATGCACTGTGTACACCAACTCAGTGAGATATTCATGAGGTAGAGAATGAACAGTTTGAGAATCCACCCATCTAGTTCCTAGGATTAGCAACCAGTGGCATAGATACCCCATCCAAATTACTAGATCTGCCTCTATTATATGGGTGATGAAATTTTGCGCGCTTCTCCATGCCCTATACTGAATGATGTGGTTTTCTTCCATGATGTCGAGGCTAGAATAATCAAGATACCCAGGTGTTTTGGCTCATACTTTAGGAAAAAAATGAGTTCTTTAGCAGCAGGATCATCCTTGGGTAGCCACTCAGATGGTATAAACTCCACTTCAGGGGGAGATAAATCCTATACTAACTCTTCACTAGCAGCAGAAAATTCCCCACATTTGATATCAACCTCCCCTATAGTTTTATCTATGTTTTCAAATAGTTTCCCTCCTGGGATAGAGACCATATCATCCTGAAATTAAAACTCCTTGATAATTTTTTCAGCTATTGGAGTAGGTTCTCTGACTCCCTTAGCCATACTAGTTTTCTAAGGATGCATTATCTTGAGCACTATTTCAGAAAAAAAGGAGCATAATTAGTTAAACCTATAAAAAGTTTGGACATAACATGTGAAAAAATAGAGACCTACATGAGGTATGGGATGAAGGTCTTTCCATGTCTAAGGCCTATAATAGGAATTCCACCACTAGACACCCTTCACCACCAGTCAGCACCATGACATTTTCTCTAGGATCCCTCAACACGACGTGTCTGAAAGATGTATAATGTAAAAAAAGGGTTGGTATAGAATGTTTGACCATTTTTAAAGTCTCTTTAATGACCAAGGTATTTTTTACTTGGAACTTCACCTTTTTAAAGAGTATAGATCACGATGATCGACTGTCTTAGGAGAACCCCCCCCCCCCCTCCAACTACCACCACCACCAACAGGAGGGGATACTGTTGGGATGTTAGGGTGAGGTCCCTCATGGATAACCAGGAGGGTTGGAGTGTTACTAACTTTCCATGTAGCTTCTACCATAGACACCTCCTCTATTGGGGTTTCGATAGTAGACTCTAAGAAGGATTCCTTAATTCTTTTTGAGGTTCTCTCTTCATCATTGTCATAGTTCCCCTGATTCTCCTCATCTTGTTCTTACGTGATCCAATATTATGGGTTAGATACACTAAACAAAAATAAAGTTGAATTGTATACTTATAGAAAATTAAATCATATAATAGGTTATTAGTCAGGTATTCTTCTTTAGGACTATCCTCCCCACTCTTCGGTGAACTTTCTTGGTTAGTTTTTGAACCCTCTGACTTTTCATCATTAGAGCTCTATGCATTGGCATAGGGATCTAGAATATGTTGGTCTCACAACATAATAAATATCATATTTTCAGGATTCATACCGAACATCATGTTTACCCATGGGTTAGTGGTTTCACCCTCCCCACACCAGTGTTAAAATGTTTCCATGTCCTCCTATTACTCTAAAATATCTCAAACTATCACTCAAGTCATGATTCTCACAAGACCGACCATAAGCATCTAAATGCCCTCTCAAGTAATCCTCTTCCATAGCTACTCTTCCAACTAGAATAACCATAACATTCTCAATGTATTCCAAACTTTATTGAATTTGTAACTATCAGATGGATGAACCAAGTAGTGTTTATTTTTCCCCGAAACACCCCATACTAGGTCACCTCCATGTGTGAGCTCTCCGCTTACTCTTGAAACCACTTTTGAGGTAGTAATTTCTCTTTAAGAAGTAAAGGTTCAGAAGGAACCTAGGATACCACTACAACATCATCTTTATCACTCGCCATATTGTGTGCACATTGAAGAGAGGCCTGACTACTACCCAGCTACTCTTGCGGATCATTTTTCAGCACCACCCTCCTTACTCGCTAGCACAAGATCATCCCAAGGTATGTCACCACCTAGTTATCGGCATAAACCTATGAAGGACCAATGTCAATGTTATTGGGTGGAATCATGATGTTCTCTCTTGTAAATTCAGCCACAAACATCCACCATAGGTGACGAAGGAGGCATGAATATCCCTTTTCACAAACCCTTGTGTACACTAGTTTTTATGATTACTGAAAGAATCTGAATTTCTAGGAGAAGTGTAATAATGTTTAAGACTAATAGTATGTGTTACAATCAATCCTTGTAACCATCAATCCATGATTAAAAATGTAAAAATATCCCCTACACTACAACATACCCTCCCAATTATTGATAATTTCTCTAAAAGGGTTCATGAAAGGATGAAAGATGAAACCCCTAGGTATACCAATTTTCACAATCACTCTAGCCTCATTGAGTGTCACTAGTTGAACCCTAGTGGTGATGAGGAGTGAAAGCCATAGACTAGTGTTTTGGGGGCTGATGGCATTGGGAAATTCATACCCCCGGAAGTTAACTGTTTTCCATCCATGCATAAATTGGAATGGATCAAATATATGTTAGGGTCTTCCTCCCCTTACAACATTCCCCAATTTATGTTAGAGTTGGGCTAGTACCGACACCCCCAAAATTCACCTGGTTTCTTGATGCTAGAATCACCACCATCGCTAATCTCCTGATCCATAGTCCCATGAGGGAATCCCTGACTATTAGTATCCAACCACTTAAGAAGGTGGCCAAAAACACCATATATCTAACTAGTATCTACCAATCCTTCACACTATATCCTCATTATTGGTAGCTTCCCTTTTCTAAGATTGTTCACTATAACTCTAGCCTCCTCCTCTGTCATGCTACTGGACAATGCTTTGTATTCCCTAGAATTTTGACTATTGGTGTATTAAATAACAAATCCACCATATATTTAATGTAACATACTTGTGTAATAAGGGATGATGCTTTAACACTATGGTTAATCAGTCAAGAAGGGTCATCTTCACAACTGATGTTCTCTCACTATTCCCCCAAGATTTTGGTGCTTAGAGGAAATCATTATATTGGAATCATTTTAGGGGAATCCTACTGATGCAATCCATGCCCCATAGTCTGATATTATCCTCTACATGATAAAGGTGGAATGTTTTTGTGTTAAGGTATCACCTGTTGAGAATCTCGGGCAGCAACTCTTGTTGTTGATAGACGTGGAATTAGGAAATCCGCACTACTTCTTATATCCTGATGTGTCATAGCTCATACCATTACTTATGACACGTGAAGAGTACCTAGTAGTCCCAATTCCACTCATTGATTAATTTCCCCCTAGGTCATAGGTCACATATCTCATACCAACCCATGATATTATTCCAAACACAGGTTTGAATGTTATTTGCAAAGAAAGTATAGAACTCCTCATATGCCTGATTTTCCCCCATGATTTTTCTTTTCATGCCACTCAAGGTGTATATAGTGTCAAATTCACATTCCCTACCTATATAAAATACAAAAATAATGTTCCATCAGATGAGTTTGGCATAGTGAGTGAACCATAATCTTGGTGTGTTCACTTCCATGGTAGAGATGGCCACATTAGACAACAGTCTAAAATTGAACAACAGTAGCCTCTTTCTTTGTAAATACTCCCTATGGGTCTCTATTAATAGGTTAAATAGCTCTATTTTTTCATAAATAACCCTCCTAGAATGGGTAATTTTAGGATTCTCAACCATTTATACCCTTTGGATAGCAGTGAAAGCATTGGTGACAACTTGATTAGTAGGGTTGTCCATTTCTATGGTATTTGAAGAAGTCACAAACACTAGGTCATAGATGTTTGATCCTTCATCATTAAAATGGTGTAGTGGTGTAAAACTTGATCATTGTTCATGATTATTTACTTCTTTTCATGCAAAAAATAATCTATTGTGTAAAATAATTTTTTGAACATTGTGGCTAGAAACTTAGGAGGTCACACAAAAGCTACGAGCTTCACACAAGAGAGATGACTTATCATGCATGGATGTAAAGTGACCATAAGGGAGCACTCCCCTATTTATAATAATGGGACCCATGGGGTATAATGAGTGTTCAATAGTGTTTTTCAACTTGATATCATAGTTGTGAAACAAAGCAAAAATTCAACCTACACTTATGCTTTTTCGTAGAAACATGACCTTCTGGTCCCCCATTAACTCCAATTTTAAGAGGGGGGTTTTTATGTTGAAAAAACATATAAACTCCGTAACGAGAGTTTTTCTATGAAAAAATATATAAACTATCCTAATGAATCGTTATTTAAATAAGTATAGGTGTGAAAATTATGGTTATTTCCTACAACTCTATGTTTTGCACACAAGTGTCTTACATGAAAAAGGTGATGTCAAAGAGACCATGTTCTATGGGATCCCTAGAAGGGGCCTGGTTCTACAAAGGTTTAGGAAATAAACATTGGTACAATTTTCACAACCCTAAACATAGTAATAGAAAATATTTGTGTGAGAAAGGTGTTGTTGAACCACTACCTTACGCGACCTTATCTCAATGGAAAAGGCACGAATAGAATGCAACCACTTATCATGATATATAGTGATTTACAAGACAAAATATGACTATTTAGACTATAAATAGATCCTCACCCCCCCCCCCAATTTGGGTGTGGATCTTAAAATTTTGAAGCCTCGAATATCACTTGTGCAAATCCCACTTTTTCGACATCTTGAAACTCTGAACTTCCATAGATTCCCAAAGGTAGAGAACTTGCACAATTAACTTCTCATAGGCCCCCACGTTGACTGGATAGTGTTTGAGATGTCCCAATGTAACATATCATAATGTAAAAGAGGTTACATGAAAGATAAGATTCTATCATGAAATCCCAAGTTTTGTATGACTCCATAAGTTTCATGAATGAATACCTCTAAGGTTCATGCATTGGACTTATTCTAGAGCCCATTCTTCACGCAACCACATTTTCATACACAACTATAGAGTTGTGGGAAATAAACTATGGATCTGTGATTATTTTTCTCCTACCATAAAAAAATAGTTTCACACAATTTGAGTAATGAAGTTCCCCACACCTACTCCAATCAGATTCCTCTACGTCTCCATCACCTATGCAACTGATATCATCAAACTTCATGTCTGACCTCATTGCCACAAGCATGACCTAGAAATTTGTTGCCTATTGATACTAAGAATAGGCATGATAATTTAAGGATCCAAATTTTCCTCTTCACAATGGTAGTATTTACACCATGCACCGCCCATAGGTACATGTGTAGTAGATGCATAAGCCTTAATGGTGGCATCATCAAGGGAAATTGTTCACCTTTCCTAGTACAAATACCTAGTGTTGGATCCTTATATAAAACATAAAAATTCTATCCATGGGTGTAGTTCAATACCAATTTTTATCTGTATGATATAAAAATATCTAAACAAACATCATATTCATATTATGTTAAACTATGCAACAACATCCTCAGCACATGATGTTAAATTGTAGTCTTACGATGTGTAAAGAACACAAGATGCCCCGTGCATGACACAAATGGGATGAAACCCTCACCCCAACCATCATATGTTACTCACATCCCAGTTATCTCATAAAAATAAGCCTTGCATCATCCTTACCCACCATTAGATGCAGCACCCATTCTGGGATGCTTCTATACATAAGTCCCACCCCATCCTTTATTGATGCTACTCCTATGACATGAGTGTCCTTTTTACATGATGTTAAACTAAATGGACCAGTCCTGACACATGAATATAAACTATGGAATAAAATTACATGGTTCTTAATCCCTATCTCTTAAAATGGTATGTAGTTCACCATTATGAGGTTCAATCCAGACATTTCGACCCCCCTGGGATACCTCCCTGAGGCTCAATCCTATTCCCCAACATTCCCATCAAATCTACATGTCTTCCCTAGGAAGATAGAAACTCCAAAGTGTGATCATATTACCAATTTTAACATACTAAAACCCACCAATATATCCCCAAAAGACATAAAAATTATGACCTAACTCTCACCATGATACATTAAACTTATGACCTACCTATCCCCAAAAGAGGTTAAACCTATTACCCACCTCTCCCCATAAGACGTTAAACCTTTCCCCACAAGATGTTAATCATGTTACCCACTTGTACTCACAAGATGTTAAAATTGTCTCCCACAAAAAATTTATACACCATATAATAATCATGGGATGCCTGGGGTAAAAATCCTCAGATGCTTTGCACCCCTAATATCATTTACCTTGTGGGTGACATGGGTTCTGCACCTAAGATGCCTCACAAATGAGATGCCCCCCATAAGAGGAATACCGTATAGGTTCCCAATACACAAAAAAATCCATAAATTATTAGACATTACAATTTTTAACATCTACTCTGACCATAGGTTTCTTCACTATCATGACATAAGTAGAATAATTAACCGGCATCCACCTTGATATGGCATCAGGAATAAGCTTCACGAACATGACGAAAATATTTAAGGGAGACCCAGACTAAGTGATTTGCTCCAAAAAGGAATCCAAGGATTGAGGAACCAATATACCATAATCTCATTTTGATAAAATATTCCATATCACCAACCATATTGGTGGTGGTCATCTGCCTTCGGAAAGTGGGAATGCAAGGTAAGAACAACTCGATGCACGATGCCATCCAAAGGTGTCTGAAATGATTCTTCATCACCACCCCTATTGGGTATATATAAGGATATATTTAATATATTTATATTATATTTATAAAATAATAATTCTTATGCGTTCATAATATCACATCTACCTTCTTAACTTCTAATTCATTGAAAAATGATAATGCCCCTTGTGCGTATGTGTGGACTATCGCCTCCACAAAGCAATGTTATTTTTTTAATTTTATTTTCAAATGGATGTTAATAAATATATATTTTATGAAAATATATTATGTGAATGATATTATAATTATTATGTAATTTTAATTATTATTTACCTTTCTCTCATTCCATTCGTCTAAAAATGGAAACAACTTCATTTGCATGTATGGCCTACCATCTCCTTGAATGGTGAAATTCATTTTTTTAACACTACCTTTTTTGGAAGACTATAACTATGTATATAATGACTTTTTAGGATATTAATATCATGATTAATATTATGAAGATTATGGAACTTATATCAAAGTACAAGGACTAATATTACCAAAACAAAACATACATTAAAAATGAAGTAGTTATCACCCGAAACTGTTATTTTAATAAATAATTGTTAACAAATTAGTGATAAATTAATAAAACTAAATCATATATGGTATGATATATATAACTATTTTTCTATAATATATTTATAATAAATATAAATTAATTATATAGTAGGTTTGAATATGTACTAAGGAATTCAACACTTAAGGTAAGCGATTTTTGTCTCACTTTTATTTCTAAGAGATCAAGCCAAATTCACCACTTGTTTCTTTTGTTTGGAATATATACTTCCCAGAAATTTATTTTTATGATTATTATTATATAAATTATTTTACATGAATATCCATATAATTTTATTTATTTCATGTGGATTATGATCCAAAATTTACAAATGTTGTAAAGGTTTTATATTATAATCTCATTATTTATCATAGTTGTTTATGATTAAGTTTTCAAGAATGAGATATTATGATCCAACTCTCAAAGAAACTCATGAATTTTCTTATCCATTGTTTATTTCTATATAATACATTTTTTTTCATTTTCCTCTCTTTAAGTATCCAAGAGACCAAAATAATATCTTTAAGTAAAATTATCATTAGTTTTATCTTAGACCAAAAATCCTCTCTCTTCCATATCTAAGTTTTATAAAAATGTTTTTAATAATGTTTTTAATATTATTACATGATTTTCTAAATTAATTTTTACCCATGTTTTACTTTTAAAAAAATTAATATTAATATTCTTTTCATTTTCTGAATGAGGTACTTTTGAATTTTTATCGACCATGTGAAAGGAATCTTTGTTTCAAAAAATACTACATTAATGGTATTTTTTTCTATCATGACCACTAAATGATTTAAATCATCCCTTAAAATTTTCAAGTTTATTTTCAAATAAAATTTTTTATTTAATATTTGGAAATTTTTTAGGTTTTTAAATAAGTGATTTCAAATTGGAAAGGATATTTTCCCCAAAAAATGTTCCAAGTGATCTTTCAAAATCATTTCAATCGAAAATGAAATCCTTTGATGTTATTTAATATTTACTCGGTATGTGTTCCAATGATACCATAATTATTCTTTCTCTAGATGGTTGTTGATTATGATGAAAATATTTTAATGAAAATTTTACCTTTTCTATGTATTATGATATGATGAATTGATGAAATGTTTATGAAATCCATTTCTTTTCTCTGGGTTATGACTTAATGAAATGTTTATGAAACATGTTTCTTTTCTACTTGATATTATATGATGTAATGATTATAAAACCCATTTTATTTTCTTGGGATATGATATGATGAATGATTTATGACCCTGTTTCACTCATATGTATAAATTTTATTATGTGATGGGTAGGACTAGAATTAT
The DNA here is from genome assembly GCA_963277665.1 of Viscum album. Classification (NCBI taxonomy): domain Eukaryota; kingdom Viridiplantae; phylum Streptophyta; class Magnoliopsida; order Santalales; family Viscaceae; genus Viscum; species Viscum album. Next base: position 50,269,415 of record OY728130.1, on the reverse strand, counting down.
ATATCCCTAAAATTTATTTTGTAAAAATGGATATCTCAAGAGATAAATAAGAATAAATAGGGTGTGAACTGTGTTCAGTAAGGGACTTTATCTACTATGATAGTATTTGGATTAAACCTTGACTACTAATATGGTTTTTGGAGTGAACCCATTCCACTATGATAGTCATGCAAATGATCCTTGACTTATAAGGAAATGATTTTATATGTTTATCTGTATGCCACAAATCTTTGTATTATTCCATTGTTATTATCATAGGGATTGTGTTCTTTAATTACTTTATGATTCATATATTATGAACTTTTTAGATTTATTTCATGTCGTATGATTATTATATTTAATATGAATGGTATGGTTTAAAAATGTTAAGTTCATGTTATCATACCCTTAAACTCACATTATATTGATATCTCCCTTGTTTACCCTTACTCAGAATCTAAGCTCACCCTTTATTATGTTTTATTTCCCTATGTTATAAATAAAGGTATTATGTTTGATATTTCTTAGAAGGTTTATAGTTATGAAGAACTTTGGTGGAGATTATGTAGTTCTCTTATAAATAAATTTTCCATGTATCCAAGTTTCTAAAGGCACTAGACCTATAAAATTCTGGAGAGGATAGTTATGTTATTTAATGAATATTCATCTCTTAAGATGTGATATTAATGTATGAAAATCCTTGTCTGGTATAGTTTTTATTAGATCAAGGTTTAGTTGACCTCTGTAAACTAGGATGAGAAAAATTTAGTGATAACCCTAGGGATCAGTCAAAGTATAGGAAAATGTATTCTAATTTTGGTGAAGGATTGCACAGGTAGTTTTAAAAAAATTACATACCTATCTGGAAACAACAAGTGGATGTGACTCAGGTATAGTTATGCCTAGGGGTTATAAATATAAAAAGGGAGAATTGGTCTTTGAATTGATCATGACTCGGTGCATGATAATGATCCATTATATACACCTAGTTTCACACTACCGGAGGATATATTTTTGAAATTCACAAAATTCTTACAAACCATGATTAAGTATTTAAATATATGATGATCATGAATGGCATACGTTAAACCAACTCTGTCATTTATCAAAAAGAAGGTGATATGGTTTAGACATCCTATGAATTATTTTTCATGACTGGTCACCCTGATCAATGGTGTTTCATGGTCATACTAAATATTTTAGTTTTAACATGGGATTGAAGATTTGAAAAATTAAGTAGATGTGGTGATAGGTATGATCAAATATTGATGTATCTTATTTGATCATAGTTATACGAATTAAATTATTTCCTAAAAAATATATAGGAATGATAATTCCTGTCCTCAATGGTTAGATGTTGAATTAGAAATGAAATCAAATAATGGTACAATGATAAAATATCAAGTCTATGATTATTCTCAAGGTGATGTTTGTATGGATGTGCTTCCTTCAAATATTATTATTCTCCCTCTAGTTCAATTTTATGTTATCTTTCGCATAAATTATATTTCTCTATATAAATACAACATAAATTTCTAAGTAAGTTAATTAATTTTTTATATTCCAAACCAAACAACAATCGTCTCTCAGTGTAATGATAAATATGAACTTTTGATGGAAATCACAGCCATTGTATGGGTCTTGATTCCTATTTAAAATGGATGTTCATCTTAGGTGGGTCTGGAAAAACTCAACATTGATGAAATTATTATTGTGTCAAAAACAATTTAAGTATTTCTAGAAGAGGTTCCTCATCTTCCACAAAATCAGGTAGTTAAGTTCTCAATATAACTCATACCTGGTGATGCACCTATTTCAAAGACTCCATATAGAATAAAAATGATTATGTTGTAATAATTAAAGAAGAAACTCCAAGAGAATCATAACAAGGGATTTATTCATCCAAATGTGTCACAATGGGGTGAACCTATCCCATTTTTTTAAGAATAAATATAGATTAATGTGATTCTTTATTGATTATCAAGAACTAAACAAGATCACAATCAAGAAAAGTATCATAGAACACATATTAATGACTTGTTTAACTAACTGTGTGGATTTCAATACTTTTATAAATTGACCTCCATTATTCATACAAATGAATTGAGATTTAATAATGAGGATATACCCAAGACAGCATTCCACACAATTTATAGACACTATTAATATATAGTGATTCCATTTGTTCTTAATACTACCCCTTCTATCGTCATGGATTTAATAAATAGAGTCTTTAGATATTAACTTGATCAATTTGTATTAGACTTTATAGATGATATTATTATCCATTCAAAGAGTAATAAAGAGAATGAATTACATTTTAGGATTATACTTAAGACCCTAAGGATGGAGAAGATATATTATAATTTTACAAAGTATGAATTTTGGCTACAAAAAGTTCCATTTTTTGGAAATATATTCTCAAGTGAGGGTATATCGGTGGATCCATCAAAAACAATAACTATTTAATATTGTTCAAGACCAACCACAAGGACTGAGATCCATATTTTTCTTTGTTTTTCTAGATATTATTGATATTTTGATAATAATTTATCATTAATATCTAATCAAATCACTAAGTTAACTCAAAAGGGATCCAAGTTCCACTAGATAGATGAATGTGAAGATAATTTTGAGGAATTGAAGGGAAGGATAGTTAGTAAAAAAATTCATACATTTACATGAAATGGATAAGGTTTTTTAATCTATAATGATGCATTAAAGAAGGTATTGTGATGAATTCTCATGAATAATGACATGGTTATAGCTTATGTCTCATGATAATTGAAGGTTCATGACAAAAATTACCCAACCCATGATTTGGAGTTAACTATGGTGATTTTTGCATTAAATATATAGAGGAATTATCTTTATAGAGAGATGTTTGATATATATATTTATTATAAAAGTTTTAAGTATATTTTCACACAAAAATATTTTAATTTGAACTCGAGAATGTGGTTGGAGTAGATTAAATATTATGAATGCTCAATACATTACCGCCCTTCGAAAGCAAACATAGTGGTTGATGCTTTGAGTCGAAAGGATCATGATAGAATATCTATGATAAGGATCACAAAAGAATAAATATTTGTAGATTTTTAAAGGTTGTATCTTGAAATCATAAAGAAAGGGGAAAAATCTTATCTTTATCAAATGATTTTTCAACCATATAACCAAGTGAAGATTAAGGGGGCACAAAAAGAAGATGTGGTGATGCAGAAGAGGGTGATAAATGTTACTAAGTTTAACCTTGATTATGATGGAATGATAAGGTCTAGAAGTCATATATGTGTTCCACCCATACCAAATTTAAAGAATGATCTATTTTATGAGGATCATATTTCTTCATTATCTATTCATCTAGGAATTATAAAGATATATATAGATCAGAAAGAATATTTATAGTGGGAAAACATGAAGATAGTTATTGTTAAGTATTTATCTTGGTTCTTGGAATATTATAAAGTTAAGTATGAGAAAAAATATATAATGAGATTTTACAACCATTACTAATACTATAATGTAAATAAGAAAACATCACCATGGATTTTGTTATCGGACTCCCCAAAACATCTAAAGGGTACAATGATATATGGTTTGTAGTCGATTTCCTCATGAATTCTGCACACTTCATCACTATCAGAGAATATTTATATATGGATTATTTTTCTAGGATATACATTAATGAAGTGGTAAGTTCATTTGGTGTATTATATTCTACAATATCGAATTGGGATCCAGGGTTTACCTCAATGTTATAGTGAAGTGTTCAGTAGGCTCTGTATATGAAGTCAATTTGTAGCACAGAATAACATCCACATATAGAGGGTCAGAATAATATAACATTTAAAACCCCATAGGATTTTTTAATATATTGTTTTATGGATTTCAAAGGTGGTTGGGATCAACACCTTCCTCTATTTGAGTTTTCATATAACAATAGCTTTCACTCAAGCATTTATATATAACCTTATGAATCTCTCTATAGAAATAAGTGTATAACTGTAATGTTCTAGGATGAAGTTTGAGAAAGAAAGATATTGGGACCTGAGCCAGATGAGTACATGGAAAAGAAATTAATAGTCATTAAACAGCACATAAGGGTAGCAGAAAGTCAACAGAAAAGGTATGCTGACAATATTTGGAGAGATCTATAGTTCAAAGTTAATGAGAAGGTGTTTCTAAAAAATTCTCCATAAAATAAGGTTATGAGATTTGGGTAGAAAGGAAAGTGGAAACCCTGGTATATTTCCCCATTTTAGATTCTTTATTGAGTATGTATGGTATCATATCACTTTGTGCTTCCACCAAACCACTCTAAAGTTCACAATGTGTTCCATACTTCTCTCTTGCAGAAGAACATACTTAAACCTTCACATGTACTGAACTCAATGCTTTTAATAATAGAGTATGATCTCTCCAATGAATAATTATTGGTATAAATATTTTATTTTGAGATAAAGTTATACAAAACAAGACTGCTCATCTGTTTAAAGTTCTCTGGAGGAATCGTATATTAAATAAGTTATATTGAAACATGAGGATTTTATGAGTAAGAAGTATCCTCATTTAATTTTTTTTAAGTGATTAAATTTTGAGGGAAAATTAATTTTATAGGCGTTATAATTTAACATTTTAAATTTAATTAAATATATATTATTCAAATAAATTTACTGTCTTCGATAGTTAGCATTACATGCAACACTGAGTTGCAACAAGCCATAATATACTACTGACATTATTATTTAAACATGACCAATATAACCAACCCATTAAACATGGTGGAATTAATATGAATAAATAAATTGTTTAAATTATTTATAATTTTTTAGATAATTTAAATATGGATAAAATAAGTACTAAATTCTTTGTAAAGTCAATATACCTCGAAAATACATTTCTTTTAAAAAAATAATTTTCATTGCTTTTTGTGAAAAAATTATAAAATTGATTTTATAAACATTTAGAAAAAATATTTGAAAAAAGAAAATTAATTTTTTTAATCATAATTTTAAAATTGTAATAGGGATAATTTTTGAAAATCTTCTAAAAAGATTAATTTTTCAATGAATAGTGAAAAATATAAATTTTTATTAAAAACTGTCTTTTTCTTTCAAGTATTTACAATGTTATATATTTTTTAAAAATTGTTTAAAAGTAAAATTTGTTAAATTTTGTTATTATTAATCCTATTTAGGTCATTGGAATCAGTTTCTTTTTTTAATTATTTTTAATAACTTTTATACTTTTGAAATCTTTTTCTTTAGAAAACCGTTTTTTCATCACGTCTGCGGGTTTAATTTAAAATTAAATCCTGAAACATCTATTAAATTAATGTGGAAAATTTAAATATATTTTTTTATTCATAATAATTAATATTATAATAATTTCAACTTAATTTTTTTCAAAATGAATAGTAAAAATAGTAAAAATTAATCACTACAGTTAAGGTTAAAACGGGCTTACGAGGGGTTAAACTAAAAATATAAGAATAAAAACACCTAAAAACATATTTAATTCATATTTTTCGTCCATATGTAGAAATTGTATCATAAAAGGTTATATAATGATCCATTTTTTTCCTTTTTAAAAGTTTAAAACAATGGTATATCTTTTTATTTTCAAATATTCCAAATGTGTCCTCTCCTCCACTTATAAAAGGTAACCCCATATCCTCTCTTATTCATGCTTTAAAATCCCTTTGTTTCATAAAATACCTTAAAAAATATATTCCTTAATTTCCCACCCATGTCCTAGCGTCCTTATTTTGATTTTAAAATCCTCCAAATAAGATTTTGGTGCAAACCTAAAGAGGTTTTCCGAAAAAGAGGTATCATTCTTAACTGAGCATTTTTGTTTTATTTCCTCATCCAAATCCATAAAATATTATTAAAATATTATGATATAATAAAATCAGAATCTAACATATACTTATATGTTATTATGTTAATTTAATAACCTATAGTAATCTCCTCCTCCATCAAATGGGAAAAAACCATCAATCATGTTTACGACGGATTCCAGACTCACAAACTGATGTAATTCATTTTCCATGATCACCTGTCATTAGTGGATATAATAATATATTTATATTATTTATATTATATTTATCACATAATTATAATTCTTTAATTATAATATCACATCTACCTTCTTACCTCCCAATCTGTTGGAAAATGATAAATTCACTCGTACTTACGTGTGGAGTACTGCCTCCACGAAGCGATTGATTTGTTCTTAATTTTATTTTGACATGGATGGTAATAAGGGTATATTTTAATAAAAAATAATTAATATGATATAATCATGATTATTTTAAGGTCAATTATTATTTACCTTTCTTTTTTTCCATCTGTCAAAAAAATGGAAGCAGCATTCTGGCGTGTGTACGGTCTACCATCTCCATGAACAGTGTAATTCCTTTTTCTCACCATACCATTTATAGATGAATAAAATAATATATATAATGAATTTATATGATATTTATATCATTATTAACATTCAAAATATTATTTAACCAAGATAAAAGTACATTTAACAAATTTATTGAACCAAAACATACATGAAAAATGTAGTTATCACTCGGAATAGTGATTTTAATTAAGAATTGTGAAAAAATGGGAGACAAAAGGTTATAAGTAAATAATATATTATATTATATATATAATTATGGTTCTTTAATATATTTATAATAAACATATATATATTATATAATGGGTTTGAATATGTATGAAGTACGTCAGGATTTCAGGTAAGGTATTTTAATCTCAATTTTATTTTTGTGAGACTCGTGCCAAATTCAACACTTTTTTCTTTCATGTGGCATGTTTATTCCCCAAGAATATATTTTTATGGTTGTTATTATGTAAATTATGTGACATAAATATAAATATATAGTTATTTATTTCATAGGGCTTATGATCCAAATGTTACCAATGTGGTAAAGGTTTTATGTTATAATCTCATTGATTATTGAGATTGTTTATGATTAAGTTTATCATGTTGAAATCCTATGATATACCTCTCAAGAAACTCGTGAATTTTCTTATCCTATTTTAATTTCAAGAGAATAATTTTTTTAATTTTATTTTAATCTCATTAATTACTCTAGTGACTAAAAGACTATTTTTAAGTAAAATTGGCTTTATTTCCCTATTTGGTTGACAATCATTTCTCTTTCAATTCCATGTTTTCTAAAATTATTTTGAAGAATGTCTTTAATATTAACCAATTATTATTTAAATTCATTTTTACCAATATTTTAATTTTTAAAAAATGTTTTTAAATTAATATTCTTTCCATTTTCTAAATGAGGAACTTTTAACTTTTTACCAAAAATGTGAAAGGAATATTTGTTTCAATGTGTGTGACATGAATGGTATTTATTCCATAATTATTGATCAATGATTTAAAGAATCCATTAAAAATTTAATATTTTATTTTCAAGGAAATTTTTTCTTTAATATTTGGGTAATTTTTTACATTTTAAAATAAGTGATTTGTAAGCGTAAAATAATCTTTTAAAATAATTTTTCATATTAGATGACATCCTTTTATGTATTATAATAATTGGGGATATGATCCCAGGATAACATAATTACTATTTATTTTAATTATTTATTATTAGAATAAAAATATTTTTATTAAACCGGTACCTTTTCCATGGGTTATGATATGAATAATTTATGAAATTTTTATAAAACCCATCTCTTTTCCTTGGGAAATTCCTTAATGAAATTTTTATGAAACCTATTTATTTTCCCCAAGTTATGTTCTGATGAAATTATTATCAAAAAAATTCTTTTTCATGGGTTTTGATAAGTTTAATTATTTAAGACCTTGTTGTACTCATTTGTATGATTTTTGTTATGTGACAAGTGGGTTAGGAATTATATAGTCCTATAATTTATTGGGTAAAGATGGATATCTCCTAATATGAACGAGACCTTAATAGGTAATGAACCCATTATAGTAGGTGAATTTTTACATTGTGATAACATTGGATTGAACCTTAACTACTATGATGGTTTGGCGAGTGAACCCATTACTCTATGATAATATTGTAAATGATCCTTGAATACAAAGGAAGTGATTTTATATTCTTATTTGAATGCCAAAAAATAAATTTTTTATGCCAATGTTATGGTCTCATGGATTATTTTACTTCATTACTTTATTATTAATGTCTTATGAACTACCAATATTTATTCCATGTCTCAAGATTATGATATTTCATATACAGGGTATGGTTTTCAATTATTAAGATCATGTTATAATACTGTTATGCTCATGTTATGTTGATATCTCCTTTGTTTACCCTTATTGAGAATCTGAGATCACCCTTTCTTATGTTTCCTTTCCCTATGTTATAAATAAAGGTATTAACTTTGAAATGTCAAAGATGGTTTCAAATTATGAATAACTTTGAGTGAGATGATGTAGTTCAATTATTAAATAGTAGATCATGTAACCAAGTTTCTGAAGGCACTAAATCTATAAAATTATGGAATGGATCATTATATAATTTCATAAATATTAATCTATTAAATTAAAATATCTATATATGAAAAATTTATGTTTTTATCATCCACCCACCATATGGGTTTTCCAAAATATCATCATGGTTACAAGTACATTTCAAGAAGAATGCATCCAACTCATGTTTCCATAGTAAAATCTGAATTTGATAATATCATTAAGGTCAAATTCATTCTGGAAGTCCAGTTTCTGAAATGGAAAGACAATATTTTCTTGGTCAAAACAAATCATGGGAATATTCAAATTTTCATTGACTTTATAGATACCAATAGGAATTTTCCAAGAGATAATTTACCAGATTCAATAATATAACTCGTGATTGATGTAATGGATGGCTATCAAGCTCTCTCCTTTAGGGATGGATTTTTAAGATACAAAGAAATATGGATATCCCCTAATGATGAAGAGGACACTACTTTAATTTCACACCAAGCTACATATTTTTATTGGGTGATACCTTTTGGTTTGAATAACATCAATTCCATGTATCAATGTTCCATGCATCGTATTTTCAAACTCTTCCTAGGAAAGTCCATCAAATGTTGTTTCGATGATCTAGTGCTGAAATCCCAGTGGCACTCATATTATCTCACTAATCTTAATATAATTGTTGACAAGCTATGATATCATAACCTAAAAATTAATTCCTTAAAATGTGATTTCAATTTTACCTCAAGAAAGTTTCTCAGTTTCATATTATTTCATGATGACATTGAAGTTGACCCTGACAGGACTATGCATATCCTCAATAAGACACCTCCTCAAAACATAAATGTGGTAAGAGGACTACAGGGGATCATAGCCTATATCTGATTCCTTATAGAAAATTTTTGTGGGAAAATTTCTACCTTTCACCAAACTAATTAAGAAAGGGTTTACTTATCAATGTAGCAATAACTATCAAGAATCCTTTGATACTATCAAGTAGTACCTTTTGGGTCCACCTATGTTAAAAACCTTTATTTAAATAAATACAAAGTTTTTGTATGTGATAGTCATAGAGCGATCATTGTGTTCATTCCTTATACAAAAGAATGGTGTTGAAAGTGAGTAAAACCTATAAAATATTAGTAGAACCATGCTCAATATTGGGACTTTATATTTAGACATCGATAAGGGTTTCCTTGTATTAATTTTTTTATTTTAGAAACTAAGAAACTACCTACAGTATCACGAGACCCATTTGGTCTCTTATGATAACCCACTCAAATACATTCTCACCCTATGCTTATTGGGTGCTTTCTATGGTGGGCAGTCATATTGTAGCAATTCATAAAATAGAAAGGACAAGAGATAGTATATTTACTTGTAGAATATCCCTCTGCAAAAACAAATTTTTTGAATAATTAATTTCCTGAATAAGATATTTTTCTATTCAAAGTGTCCCCCAAACGTGAGAAATGTATATTGGTGGTGCATCCAGAATACCGACATGAAAGAGAATGGAATACCCCAATTTAAATAAATTCATATAGGGATTCATTCTTATCAATCCATAAAATGTTTCTCTACCATATTCCTTCCTATTATTAGAATGAAGAACCAACATTGAGGTAAAGGACTAATCCCTCATCAAAGGTGTAAAACAAGTAATGTAAATATCATTAGACCACCTGAGGGTTAAAGAGGTGATCAAGAAGATAAATGGTGCATATGCTATCAAATATAATGGGACAACCCCCTTTCCTGACTATATGCAAGGGTTGATTGTGTAATTTCCTTCATATCTAACATTAACTCGCATCTCTTGCTCATAGAATTCCCAAGTATATGTGTTAAAAAATGTAGCTATAGATTTTATAAATCCAAACCATGTTGAAATATCTGTTAGTATTGTGAACCATATAATGGTATCGCCCTTTGTTCGTGATAGAATTAAAGAGATGAGTGATCTCAAATACATTCTGAAACTAGATAATCCTATAAATGGTTGGACGATGCCCATACTAGAATATCTCCAAAATGGGGTTCTTCCATTGGAAATATCCAAAAAAAATAAAACATATATTTAAAATCAATCCATATTACTCTTTATGTCAACCCAAATCATTATAACATCCTCTATAAATGTGTCTTTAATGAATTACTTCATAGGTGTATTGATGATGAAGATACTATTGTTGTCATATAAGAATTAAATACTAAAACATGTGGTTCCCATTAGTTATGGACCCTTTAATGATATAGGAATTCATGAAATTCACAAAGATGTGTCATTCTAGTCAAATCTATTCTATATTGATCCATCAATCCCCAGAGTTTTTGCGCACTTCCAAAAATTCTCCTGGATATTTTTCTTGTGGGGGATTGATGTGGTAGGGACATATCCTCCTACAATGGATAAGTAGTTAAATTAAAACCATAATGTTACTGAATTCTTTTCCCAATTGGCTAAGGAAATACTCCTCAAGGAAGTTGAGACAAAAAGCATCATAAAATTATTGAAGTCCAACATAATCACCAGATTTGGTGTCACTTGAACAATACTGATGGAAAATGACACCAAAATATTTTCTTTCAATTTAAAAGGTTTATATCAGGATTATAACATTGAGCCCAACCATTCATCCCACTATCATATAGTAGTGAATGTACAAATATAATCTTTCAATAAAACACTATAAAATATACTCTATAAAATGGTGGGAAAAGATAATAAATTATTCCCTAATAAAATTTATCAGGCCTTATGGACTTATAATATTAAAAATTGTACTATCACACATGAAACCTTGTATTCATTGTTTTATGGGATAAAATAAGTCTTGTCAATCAAGTTCTAATTTCCTTCACTTAATATTTCCATTTTTTGAATAACTATCCACAGATGAGAAATATTCATCAACTAGACAAATTGGAATTGATGGATGAGAAAAGGATATATACCTTGCATCATTTATAGGTTCATAAAAATTTAATAGAATGGGATTATAACAAGAAATTTCACCTTCATTCGTTCCTCCAAGGAGAAATAGTTTTTCCTCCCAGGATATGGATGATACCTGGGAAGAAACCTCTGAAGCTTTAACAAAAATGGGATGTACATTTTGTCGACTACAAGTTCTAACCCAATGTTAGATATTCACTAATTACCATGGATGGTGAGTGTATCATATCCCCTACCATTGTAAGGTTTCTCAAGAGATATTTCATATGACCAATCAATTCACCACAGTTCCTTGTCATATGACTTGAAAAATCATGAAACTACATCCTATTTGCATGATGTTAAACTACAGGACAAAAAACATGTCATAAAACATTAAACTATATGAAGCATAATCCTTTCTGTAAGATGTTGATCTATAATATTGACATCCATTTTTCACAGTGTAAAACTATGCACGGTTATGACCCATTCCTAAGAGGACCATCTTTCCCAATATCAATCTCCTACCATGCCAATTTTTTTCAAGAACTGTGTGTGGTTTTATTCCAATCTCTATAGGATATTTAGTGACACTCAGATCCAATATCCTAGCCTAGTCACTATATAATAAAAATGTATTCTCCATGTATAAGAACTTAATCAGTTTGGTGAAATTCCACTCAGAACTATGTGTGGAATTATTTTCACTCCCATGAGATATGTAGTGATGCCTGAATATCTCATTATAGGCCTAACTGCAAAAATAAAAAAATACCCCCTCCTGCATATGAATCTAACCTATGTGGAAGAATCCAAAATGAGTTCCCTCATTTATGAATGGAATTTCCCATACATGGATAATGTTGATCTAAATGCTTACATCATAATCAAACTCTCCCATTCATAAATCACACTCCATTTCTCATGATATTTTAGGTCCCCATAAGCTACACCTATATAACAGTGAAAAAAGTATCTAACTCTAAAGTACACCTCTATTTTTACTATGCATATTAGGCCTAATATGTATATTCATAATTTGTTCCCCAAATGTATCCTATATACCATAGGTATCTTCATCCTCAGGAGAAACTCTCATTGTCTTTGTTTTCCCTAACAGAATCATAATGGAAACCGCATTTTGAATACGGTCCATGGTCATATCTTATATACCTATCCCGTGTCACTTTTTTTAATTTGAGATCCCCATGATCTAGATTACAATATCCCTTAATCATGACCATAATATGCTTGAGTATTTTAAACTTGTACAATATTCCCTCCATGGGAGAACAAATTAAGTGCTGAGTGCTGAAAATAAACCTTGATTAGAATTTTTGGTACAATTTTGATAATTACCAAATTTCCTCTTATTTCTCACATTAATCATGACTCACATGAGTTTCTATATTTCATAATACTATTCTAGTTTTCAGGGTTAATTCATGCCACAACTACAATCAACTATAGTTCCATGTTCCATGACCTTAAAGGGAATAATTGGTCCTAGACCCAAGCCCTTCAAAGGTATATTATTGGTCAAATCTACACAGCCTTAAACTCTAGCCACCCATATATTCAAGAACTATGATATTAAACTAAGTTTAAATATCCATGAGATCTTTTATACTATCATTTAATCTCTCTATTCACATCAGTGTTTCTCCTTTTCCTTGCTATGTAGATTTCCTCACCAACCAATTTTTATTAAATATATACGACCTTAAATTGCAGTAACTTTTTTTCCTAGTCATGTGATGTTAAACTAAAGGAAAACATAATAGTCGCATGATATTAAACATTAATACAATTTCTATTTCATGAGATGTTAAACTATATGAAACCTCATCCTCAACATATCAAGTTAAACTATGTTTCTGAATTCCTCACCATAAGACAATAAACTGCATGATTCTTGTCCCTATAATAAAATTTAAAACTTCATGATAATTTGTCCCTTGCTTGAAAGGCTCCCTACTCTTGATGTTGGACCCCTACACCACTAGTCTCATTTTCAAGAACTTTATGTTTCTTTATTCTTATCCCTATAGGATTTTTAGCTATAATCATACTCTATATCCTAGCCCAACCACCATATGATAAAAATATTCTTTCCCCATGCAAGAACTTAATCAGTGTCGGGAAGTTCATCTCAGAGATATGTGGGGCTTGATTCTCACTCTAATGAGATATGTTGTGACATGTGGATTATTTATTCTTATCTCATACATGAAATAAAAAAAATGACCCCCTCTCTTACACTGATCCCTAGTCAGTATAGGATATTCCATCATGTGTTCCTTCATCTAAAAACTCATGATTGATGAAAATTTCCCCTTCCATAAAAATGAATCAGATATATGTAAGTAATTTCTAATCTATGACCAACCCCATTTTTAAATTTTTCCTTAATATTCTATGTAAAACTCAACCTTTCATAAATCACACTCCAAATATTAGTATATTCGAATCATCACAAACCTTCCTTAGTTATTGAAAATAAGACTATCTAAATATGAAGGAAACATCTGTTTTGACCATGAATATTATGCCTAATATGGATCTGCATAATGTTTAAACCTATTGTCTCATGTCAACCAGAGGCATATTTATCCTCAGAAGAAATTCCTTTTGTCTTTGTATGACCTAACAATAACATAATAAAATCCAACTTTCAAATATTATTTACAGTAATTCATTATGTACCTATCACATATCACTTTCTCATATATGAGAGCCTCAAGATAATGGATTACAATCCCCCTCATTATTTATAGAATATGTTGAAGTATTCAAAACTAGAAATAATTCTCTCTATGGTTGAACAAATCAGGTGGTATTTTCTTTAAACAACCCTTGATTGACATTCATTGTACAATTTTTATAATACTCCAATTTCCTCTTGTTTCTCACATCGATCATGACCCATTTGAGATTAGATATTTTGGGTGTTTTTTACAATATATATAATTAAAACTTTCCATGATTGAAGGGTTCATTAGTCTATCTTACATGACATTAAACTATTTAGAGTGGCCACCATCACATGGAATATCCTTCTTTACATATGAACCAGATTTGTGTAAGTGAATTTTTTAGAGCTATGTGTGGCTTCATTCTCACTCTAATGAGATATGTAGTGATGCTCAGATCCCACATCCTATAAAAATTCTAACATATTTAAAATTCCCATTTTCCCTTGTATAGGATCTACATCCATGTAAGGAAATCCTTATGTGAATCGTGTGAAATTTGGTCTCGGGATCCTAATGGGAGTACAAAAATCCAGTCATGATAGAATCATGTCTAAATTCATACATCGTGATTTTATAACATACACTTTCTATAAATCACACATTATTATTTTGGTAAAATTGGATCCTCACAAATATTTCTTGGTTATTGGAAATAAGACTATCTAACTTTTAAGGAAAACTTTTTTTTAATTTTCATATTATTCCCTCGATATGGATCTATATAATATACCCCCAATGAGGATTGTCTACTAGAGGCATCTTCATCCTCATGAGAAAATCCTTTTATCCCACTATTCCCTATAAACATCGTAATGGAAGCTTATTTTAGAATATGTTCCATGGTTATTCTTTATGTTTCTATCCCATGTCACTCTCTTAGACCTATGAACCCCAAGACTATGAGTTAAAACTTTTCTTCTACATACTCAAAAAAAAGAATAAGAATACTTAATCACTAATTCCTTATTGTATTGGGATTAGGAAAAGGTTTGGGCAGAAATATAAAAGATTCCATGATTTTAGGGACCAACCGAAGCCCCAAAAAATTTAAAGATTTGATCATTAAGACCCTTGAGATAGGAAAAAGTCAAAGCACTACATATATATGTTCCTAAAATTTCAGTTAAAATATTCAAAAAAACATGAAAAATCATGACACAAGATCATTCAATCAAATACATAGAATTTGGTGTTATGGTGATGGTTATTATACCTATACACTCCCATGATCCATGCCTGAAGAAGAAACAAAAATAATTTCAACTTAAGTATTCATAATTATGAATGATATTTTTATTTGGAGTTTTGAAGATCTAAAATATCTTGAGGTCACCTTTCAATGAATTTAAAGTTATGATGAGATGATGATTTAAAAGACATGGAATAAAAATAACTAGGAGTGACTAAGTTTTCATTAATTCATAAAAATGGGATAAAGGAGGAACATCCACAGTTTGGAGTCTCCCGACATAAATAAAACACTACTATAACAAAACTCTCTCATCAGATTCTTAGAGTTGAATCATTGTTTGATCAAAATATTCTATGGATTTACATAGCTCAGAAAACTTTTAAATCAATCCATCCACATTGATTTATAGTGCTTCTACCCTCTCAGCTGCATCTAGCCCCTCTATTTATATCTCCTGCACTATCTATCGTTCCTCATCAACTATTACTTTAAAATTGTCTAATTCTCAATCAATTTGATCCAACTCTTGAATAACTTGGTCTAATTCCTGTCTAAGCTATTATACCAAGGCTTGCTATTTTGAAATTTTACATAGTAATATTTTACCCATTCTATATTGTTCAAAGGATTCATCAAAAGAATATACCTATCTATAAAAAAATAGCCCATTCATTCTATGGTTTCACAATAGTATTGAAGAACATTCACCCACTCTCAAGTGGAAATATTTTCTTCACTTTGGATTGTATGGTATGGTAGTCAAACCCCACATAACCAAGCAATGAGAACATATGAAACAACCTATAAAAGTTTACTGGAAAACATTATAGGGTGTTTTAGAAATTAGTTTTGATATATATCACCATATTTTTTTCTAAGCCAAATGAAAAACGTCATGAGTTTCTTGATCTACCTCAAAGTCACTATTGGAAGGGATGACGTTCTCAGAGACCAGCCTAAATAGAGAGTATCTATACTTTACATTTTCATAATGAGTAGTCTCTATGGTATTCAAACTCTTGGTAGCTTCAGAATATGGGGATTTTAAAATGTCATGAATTTTATATGTTCATACCAATGTTCCTAAAATATATTTTTAGAGAAATTGATATTTGGTAAAGATGGGTATGAGGTAGTCAAAGAGATGAGATACTGACCTTCACCCACTAAACAACTATCCACCACATCTATCATCACCCCATTGGAAGTCACAATGGGTTCTACACCTCCCACTAGAGAAACTACTCTAGAAGACAATCTTTATTCAAGTGTAATTGTTTTCATTTTTCTAGGGAGCACAAAAAATGATAAAGACTTAAAAGGAAGGGGTTCCCTTAGAAAATTTCAGAGCAACTGAACTCTTTTTAGGGAAGTGTGTGTAACAATTTCAAATTTGGATAAATAAATAACCTCTAAGAGGTCACTCACAAACATCAAATCCTAAGGAATGATAAATAATGAAATTAGAAAAATAATTGGGATTGGACCTCCCTAGACCTGAGTTATTACCTCCCCCATAGTAATGATATATGGGAGAATGAGGTTGATTGGTCCCATGGAGATTTCAATTCTCTTAGTAAACTCTTTCAACATGGTATAGGTCAGTTGATCCTAAGGAGCTGACACCCCGGGAATCAGAACTCTTGTAATGTCACCTATTTCTTTAGATCCTAATTTGATCCATCCTGCTCTAGAATTTCCATTATTACTATGTCCATATCGAAATAAAAACAATTGTCATGATTTCAAATACTTGTACTCATTAACTTGTATAACCCATTACAACCTCTGTAAAATTTAAATCATTAACAAAAATAAATGTAAAATTTTAATATATATTGATAGGAGCAATAATCACTCTTTGTCCCTATACAAATGTGTATTTCCATCTTCATTTCCTATCTACACCTCATGTTTTCCCATGAGGATAGTCTCATAGGGAGAACAGTGAGGGGGGGAGGGTGGGAATACTCTTGTAAGATCTTTAGTCTCCACATTTATACACTTAGTCACACTGGGAGAACCGTATTGCTCCACTTTTAATCAATAAGAGTGTTTAACCCTATGGAGGTTCCCTCGGTGGTGTATTGAGGGGAAATAATGGGTGATTTATTTCTTCCATCCTTAGATAAAAATTCTATATAAGACTGAGATGTAAAAATATATTTAAATAGGTATTTGGAATATATATATATATATATATAAACCATCATCCCACCTATTCTATGGAATTAGTAGCTTCTTTCCTTATCACCAATATTTCTTGCACTCAGACAGAGTGATCAAATCTAACTTTAAATTAGTGGATTGAAGCATCTATCTCTTCAAGATAAGAACTAACCCCATAAAATTACACTTTCAAGGAGATATTCTTGGGATTAATTATAAGTATGGATCTAGGAAAACCAATCTCCCCTTCTTGAAGCACTCCCCATATTTCCTTGGAATATAATTTCATCCTCTAGGAATCTCATTCTCTCCAAGCCTCATAAAATGCTACTCTGATGGGGATAGATAATATCAATAAGGCTTACCTTGTGGGTGGTGTGGGATCAAGTCACTGCACCTTCTTCCTCAACATCTTGGGTACCACTCTCCTTAGAGAAAGATATTATCGAGGCTCAAACTATAAAGTAAGGCACACCCCCATGTTCACCAGTAATGGGTGAACTTGCCACATTAGATTCTTGGGAAGAATTTTTACTACTTTCCTCATATTCACTCTCACTCATTTAAGGATTTTTCATTTCATACACTCATCTTGAATATAATTTTCAACCATAAATTCAATGGATAGAGGCCTTGAGATCTTGAATGTAATATTTCACTATCTTGGGATGGTTTGTATAAGAAATATTTTGAGTAGTTGATATGTACCCATACCTGGTCAAGATAAAATCCTTCCCTTGAAGAAATAAAAATATCCCCCTAATGGGAATATAGCTTTTCCAAGTATCTCATTCCCTCTATGTCATTGGATATACAGCCTCTATGGGTAAAAGTTCCTAAGCTGGTCATTTAGAATCTTGATCCTAGGGAATGTGGCCAATAATTTGGGTAATTGAATCCTGAATTCTCATCCTCTTCTATAAAATCTCTAAAAAAAGAGGTATCCTTAGAGAAACCCCATTTCTAGGTCTTATTGCCTCATTTGATTACTCCTCAACCCCCTCAGTCGCAGGAAAAAATTTCACAAGGGGTAATAGTTATTATAGTTTTCCATTAGGGTATGAATGTATCTCGGACATGGTATATGACTTTATAAGCCTAGGATAAGAATTAGATATAATAATTTCAACCTAGAGACCTGTGTTCTCTCATGTAAGCATCATCTAGATTTTATTTGTGTTTGACATATGATTCTTCTTTATTTCATTATTCAGAGACATGAGGAAAGTTTTTTGTAAATAAATAAATTATCATCCAAATTGACAATGGGAATACCTTTAAAATGATATTTTTCCATTAATTACCATGATTAATATGCCTTCCCTCAAATAAATGAGTTACACCCCGACTTACATGACCTACAAACATATCATTTACCAAGGTCTTGGTCAGAAGCATTTGAGTAGGTATAATGAAATATATTATCTATACTAAATTAGGATTATTCTTACCCTATGTGTCACCTTACCCTTCTTCCATGTCCCCTCCGCTTCTAATTCCCTCCATTTTCCCATCCTCCCTCTCGCGACACACTCGACCACCCCCCGACGCGCTCTCTTGTCATCCCTCTGAATTAGGGTTCGCTTCTTCCAGCTTCCTTCAACATTCGGGCTTCCTTTGACATTCCTCCGCTCTACATTAACAGCTCCAGCGATGCCATCCGGTCTTCCCACAAACACACTCTACCCTCTTCCAATTTGATTTAGGGTTTCGAGCTACCGGCCTGCATCGACAAAAATCTTCGATACAGTCTTCCACCTTTCAGTCGCACCTCCCGCAACGCCATTCGGTGCACGGCGCAATGTCTACTCTTACCTATATATAACGGTTTCATCCTAATGGATGGCTTCGATGAAGGTTAACAAAACAGTCCTCGTCCTCTTCACTAGGCAGTTGGTATTGCAACGTCCAGGTTCAGTTTCTCTAGACGTGAGCTCCTATCGTTGAATAGATGTAAAAATTCCTCAATTCTACCATATTATGTTTGAATGAAATCTTCTAGTATTGTTTTCGCATCTATTTTGTCTCATTTCGCACATCAGTATGCAACTACAATCCATGTATGGGTACCTTTTACTGCATTAGTTTACATTCAAATTTCATATTTTCTTGTATATTTTCTATCTAATTTATATATGTTTCTTTGATGTTGCTATAACTATGGTTCATTGAAATCACAGTACGGTGCTTCATCAAGTTTACAGAATATCTAGTCCTACTCTTGAATTTTTCTAATTTATATATGTTTATTTGATGTTTTTATTTCTTTGATGTTGCTATAAATTTGGTATAAGTGACATTTAGTGAAATAAATATACACTGCTTAACTATGGGTACCTTTTACTACATTATGTGACATTAAATTTGAAGATTTGAATTTATATTTTATCTGTAATCTATATATGTTTCTTTGATGTTGGTATAACTGTGGTTCATTGCAATCACAGTACTGTGCTTATTCAGGTTTACATAAAATTTAGTCGTGATTCCATCTATCTTCAATGCATATATATTCTTCAATATCCATCGAAGGTATTCATTCAAACTGATTTGTAGATGTGTTCCCATACTACATTGTTTTTAATTGGATATGCTATTTTCAAATGTTTCATTTCTGTATAATATATAAATGCTTCTTTCATGTTGGTATAACTGTCATTTAGTAAAATCATAGTACACTTATTATCTATGGGTTCCATTTACTGCATTATGTGACATTCAATTAGGATATTTAACTGTATATTTTCTGTGTAATGTATATATGTTTCTTTGATGTTGGTATTACTATGGTTCATTGCAATCACAGTACAGTGCTTATTCAGGTTTACAGAATACTTAGTCACCATTCCATCCATCTTCACTGTATAAATATTCCTCAATATCCATCCAAGGTATTCATTCAAACTGTTTTTCATATCTGTTCCTATACTGAATTCTTTTTAATTGAATATGCTATTTTCAAATATATCATTTCTGTATAATATATATATGATTCTTTCGTGTTGGTGTAAGTGTCGTTCAGTAAAATCACAGTACACTGCCTATTTATGTTTACAAGATATATCATATAGAATTAAAACATGAATTCTCCATCAATTTTCTGATTAGTATATTTTAAATTGAATCTACATACCCATAAACATCTTTTGGTTGCATTATAAAACTTGAAAATTCAATAAAAAGACAACAAAACAAAGATGCAGACACCATCAGCATCGAGAGATGCAAGGTTTGAAAGGATACTTCATATGAGAGAACGACAAATAGGTACAGTAGTATTGTATTTCCTTGAAAACATTCCATAAACTTACTTACTGAATTATAGGTTCATAACTTCACTGGAAAATCACCCATGGACTACCATCAACTTTGTTCTACTGCAACATTTGATTCAGTGCAACTGAATTACAACTTGATCAGAGGAGCACGCACACCACTTTAACCTATACCTACCAATGGTTATTAATTGTTCATTTTACCAACATTTTTAGATACATTCAATATATTAATTGTAAATAATGTAATCTACTTTACTCATTCTACATTTCAATTGACAGTGGCTCTAGATTCGGAATCTTATTCACCAATTAGTGTTAGAAAAAGCATTAGAAAAGGATGTAGTAACATTATTAACTATACTTCAAGTAAGTATCCTAGTGTTTCAATCTTAAATTACATATAATCATTACTATTTTGTTCATGTACAGTCTATTCACCAAAAGAGGATCATGCATATCATTGTCACCTTTATCTTTGAATGGTGAGTTATATTACACTCTCAAAGAACAGTGATTATATATATATTTATTTTACTATGTCATAACATTGTATAGTTTTTCAACTATTAAATTTCATTGACAGCTCATCATGGTCGTGGAACTTCATCAACAAGATCTGGGCCCAGTAGCAAGAGAAATCATATATCATCATCTAATGAAGAAAATTATGACCCCTCTAGTAACTACCCCACCAGCGTATTTTGGTGAACAAAATCACGTTTTGTCTCATATTTATTGAACAGTTAAACTTATATTGCATTACTTTTTCTAGGTGTAATAACTAAGGGAAATATTCCCACTTACCCTTCGCATGACTCATTATCAGAGCAAGCACATATCATGCC
Source organism: Viscum album (assembly GCA_963277665.1). Classification (NCBI taxonomy): domain Eukaryota; kingdom Viridiplantae; phylum Streptophyta; class Magnoliopsida; order Santalales; family Viscaceae; genus Viscum; species Viscum album. The sequence continues at coordinate 50,247,786 of OY728130.1, read as the reverse complement.
TTCCAATGCTTTTCAATTATCACATAATGTAATTTGTTGCATACTATGTTTAAAACAGATATTGTTTTACTTCTTCAACTACTGGTAACGAAGATTATTTTCTCGACACAGGTGTAATTTATATTCTAATCATGTTGTATTCTTATTTTGTATCTATAGATATATATCTCCATTCTTTCATTATTTCAAAGTAATTTGAATGCATAATTTACACTTGAAAAATATGTGTCATCTAAATTGAGACATGTCATTTCAGAAAGAGATGTAACAACTGGTGAAATCAATACTGTAATTACTCATCGAAGAGACTATTCAGGTTTGACCTACTATAAAATCATTTGTTACTTTACAGATATTTTGTATGCATTTTCTTACTAACTAAATAAAAATACTGCTGCAGAAAGAATGCAACTACTTCACCTTGCAGAAAATGTAGGTCACTTTATTATTTTTACCTTTTACAAGAATGTTATTCAACTCATCACAGTTTAATGTAATTTAAAATGCCAAGTTTATTAACACCATTCATTTAACCATTATTCACCTATATAATATTTGAATAGTGGAGATCCCTCTAAAGTTTTCCAACACTGTGGTTCTATCTTTTGGTTTGATGAGAGAAATATAAAATGCAGCACCAAAGAAAACCCATGATTTGGTATATGTTGTGCACTTGGTAAAGTCTCTTTGCAATTACTACCTTCCTTTCCTCCATACCTTCAAATGTTAGTCTTTAATAAAAACTATATAGAGGCAAGATCATTCCAGGAATATATGCATATTTACAATTATATTTTTTCATTCACGTCAATGGGAGATAAGTTTGACAGATCATTAAATAATGGAAGAACTCCAATTATATTCAGATTCAATGGAAAAAACTACCATCGCATAGGTAGTTTGTGTCCTCCTGAGGGACAACCACCTAGGTTTTCCCAAATATATGTTTATGATACTACGAACGAGTCTCAAAATAGGATTCTAAACGTCATTTAATATTTAACAGGTAGGTTAACACATTTAAGTGATTGTCATATTTTCACTTCATTCTTAATTTAATTCACTTTGCAGTTATGACGGAGAAAATTCAAACACAGTGGTCAATTATAATATTGTTGTCAACTTACAAAATATGCTTCATGAAACAAATGTTTTTGCTTGTCATTTCAGAAGTACAAAGGATGTTCTTGATCGTCATGAACATGCAAACTTAAATTTGTGCCTTCCTAAGAGAAGACAAATAGATTCAACGACATACAACTTGCCTACTACTTCTACGATTGATATGCTTATTGTTGGTGACATTAAAGATCTCAACTATGAAATAGATATCATCATTCAAAGAAGAAGTGGTTATTTGTAGCGGATTGATGGGCATTATCCCTTGTACCTTCCATTGTAATATCCACTTATTTTCACAAATGGTCAAGATAGATATGTTGACAACATATTGCATCGATCTACATCTATGAGTACATGTAAAAAGGTTTCGAAATTAACAATGCATGAATACTTATCCTTTCACTTGTAGTGTCGTTCAAGTGATACGTCAATATTACAACATTCAAGAACACTATTACAACAATTTATTTTTGATGCTTATACAATGATAGAGTCTCAGAGACTATCCTTCATTCGCTTCAATAAAAAACGCTTGAGGGTTGAGTTGTACAATGGGTTTCAAGATGCATTTCTCGAGGCGACTGTGATGGGTATGCATGCGGGAAGCGAATCATTTTACCATATACATTTACTAGTGGTCCCAGATATATGATTCAAAATTACCAAGATGTTATGTAAATAGAAAATTGGGAAGGATGTCTGGATTTGTTTTTAACGTTTACATGAAATCCACTACGGCTTGAAATCACTAGATTTGTATCACATAACAATCTTCGCCCTTTAGACTGTCCACACATTGTATCCAGAATTTTCAATATTAAAGTTTACCAGTTAATGAAATATTTACGAGACAGATGTTTCTTTGGAAAGTCACGAGAAGGTACCTACTTTAATACAAATTATTTTAAGGTTCTCCTCTCAATTGAAGTGTCAAATTATAATATTCAAAATCATCACCGTTCGGTAGAAAAAAACTCATACAAGGTAATATTAATTACCTACAATGAAAAATACATCACTAATTTCAATGATAGCTTCACATAATTTTAGGTAGATTCTATTACATATTCCTATTATCATTAATATGGATAGACTGCAAATAGTTATTTGTGTTATTATTTATATATAGCATCTTCAGAGCAGTGGCTGTACAAATGTAAGTAGTGTGCATGAACATAGTCAGGTAAAATATAATCTATTATCATCATTTTTACTTCCCTGCGTATAAATAACATGCAACTGGATTAATGCTTTATTGTTCTATCATAGGATCATCAGAATGTTGAATCATTTTGACTCAGTGCAAAGGCTAACTCTATATTTGAAACATAGTCTGCGGTATCATCAAGTATTTAGGTATATATATATTTTCTCCCTTATAATTTGCTTTAAAATCCTTTATTTTAATCCTATATTGTAATTGCTTCTAGATATGATGCTTCTTTTAACTATATTCTATATGTAGAAAAACCTACTGACTAAATTTCTTAATGAAGATGTTATTGAGAAATATGAACATATCCCACCTGAAAGTGTCGGTATAACAAGTCAGGGAAAAAATATGGCAATCCAAATGAAGGATAAATTAAAAGAAAAAACAGAAATGAATGACTGATATGTTCTGCAGATATGAAAGGTAATACGATATCAGGTGATTGTATCATATAATTTTTGTTCTGTCATGTGACTTAGTTTATTCTTCCTATATTACATATAAACTGTCACTTGATGTATTTCAGTGCTAGTGGGAGAAGGGGCAGGGCGGGGAGGGGGGGCTTGTGGGGGCTGGTGGGAAAGGGGCTGGGCAGGGTGGAGGGGCCTAGTGGGGTTGGTACTGGGTAGGAGGGAGGATGAGTTGTAAGGGAAAGGTGCTGGGATGGGGTGGTAGCAGAGGCTTATAAGGGGGAGGGGAGGGAAGGGTTTGGTCAGGGGAGGGGAGGGGAGGGGTTGGGCATGGGTGGAGGTGGTGATGGGCAGGAGGGAGGAGGAGTTGGAAGGGGGACGGGTCTGGTGGGGTGCGGTGTTGGGCAGGGGGGACGGGCCGGTGTAATATTTTTTAATCAAGTTTCTAGTAATTACCTTGGTGACTTAAATATATGGATGTTAAACATTAATATGCATGTGGTGTTTATTATATACAGGTTTTTTGATCATTGATAGTGAAAGATGTTCACTTATCCATTAATTTTAGGATTCCCTAATTTTAACTTTTGTGTGCAGGTTCAATAGAAACTTGGGGTGGGGTGTATTGCAAGTAACTCCATAAAGATATTCAAAGTAAGTGATTATGTAATGTTATGCATTACGCTTTTATTGGCTCATTGGATGGTTTATATGAATTAGATTATACAACACATGAAGATTGGCTATCTTAGACTTGATTTTTTGACTACAAAAACCAATCATGTGAGGTTATTGGTGATATTCTCCTATGCATATTTCATATTTGAAAGAAGGTTTTGCAGTGTTTTATTGTTATTAAAAGGTAACAACTTATAAACTGTTCAGTAGTTTGTGCTCCATTACTTACTTAGTTGTTTTAATTTAGTCTATAAATTTATGATTCCTAATAAATGGTTTCCATTTTGTTTTAAATAGAAATATAAATGGGATAGATAGTTTGACTCCATTACTTCTAGATGATTATCTATACTTTATGAAGTGTTAAACAATAATGTCAAGGCATTTCAGGTCCATGATGGAAGAGCTGGGCAGGGGGGATGGTAGGAGGAGATCTAGGCAAGGGGGAGAGGGCTGGTGTGGGAAGGGACTGGGCAGGGTCGAGGAGGAGGTGGGAGGGTGAGCTTCTTGGAAGGGATGGGAAGACAAAATGGTTAGAGGGGAGGGGAGAGGAGGAGATGGGTATGGGGGACTAGGAGGGGGAGGATGAGGGGGGTGGGAGGAGAATCTGTTTAGTGGGCAGGGGAGGGGAGGGGAGGGGCTGGGCAGGTTGGAGGGGAGGGGAGGGGAGGGGAGGGTAAGATGAGAGCAGGGGGGAGGGGGCTGGTGGGGGAAGAGGTTGGGAAGGGGGGAGTGGTGGGGGAAGGGGATGGGTAGGGGGGAGTGGTGGGGGAAGGGGAGGTGCTGGGATGGGGTGGGAGACAAGAAGAGGAGGGGGGAGGTGAAGGGTAGAGTTGGGTAGGGGGTAGGAGGAGGTGCTGGGAAATCGGGGGGTGACAAGGTGGGCAGGGTGGTGGAGAGGAGGGGCTGCGCAGGTGAGGGAGGACAAGTAGAGGAGTGGGGAGGGGAGGGGTAGAGCTGGGAATGGGGGTAGGAGGAGGTTCTGGGAAAGGAGGAGGTGACAATATGGGTAGGGGAGGGGAGGGGCTAGGGAGGGGAGACGGGAGAAGAGGGTATGGGCCCGGGGGGAGGAGGGGTGATGGAGAGGTGAGGGGTGCAATGTAGGGAGGGGATGGACAATGGGGGTTGGACTGGAGGGCAGAGGGAAGGGGAAGGGCAGGGCAGTGACGAGGGGCTAAGCGGGGGAAAGGTAATTCCCTAGGCAGTAGGTATGGATTTAAGTTTGACACCACTAAAACAGTTTTCAGTTTTCCAAATATGTCACATTTGTTTCCTAATAAATATTACTCGGTTACTATTTTCTATTATTTATTTCAATTAGTAGTGATTTTTTATTTTCATATTAATAATTTTTTTCATTTAATTTCTATAAATCTTTTTTTCGAAGATGAATACTGTAAACAACTAATCCATTTCATTATGACATGTTTTTTTCACTTCACTAGATTAACCAGTTATTTTTTCATAGTAAAATGTCTCATTTACTCACATTCATGTCTAATTATCTATTGAAGGGATCAATATAACTGTCAACAAACATGACAAAATGCTACTCTACATCAATGATAAATGGTAGTACTGGGAGTCTGTTGACTGCACATTCTGATGACATGAATTGTAATCTGATCTGCACACCTACTGTTGTTGAAAATCATGGTTCTTGTTAATGTTTCCAAACATGTATCTGCTACGGAAACTGTATTTATGTTCTCTTATCAGGGTTAAATAAAATTCCATAGTTCTATTTCCAATGTGACATAAAAATGACAACTAATTTCGGTTTCCAATGTCAAGTTATCTTACCATGATTCTGTTTTAGTGTTTACCTATTTCAAGTATCTAGAAATTAGATTTTCATACTTTGTTTCTATGAATAGATTTATGATTTCAATATTTTATTTATTAATTTTCATTGATCACTTCTCATATTTCTAATTCATTTTTTAGTTAAGATTTCATTTATGACGTCGTGTGTATGCACGGACGATGTACTGGTGATCATAGTAGTCAAGCTGATCAATTACCACATTTGGTTCCAATATCAGTTGATTGATCCTACTAATACATTGAAATTATGGCCTATACCAGGCTTATGAAATGGGTTGATAATTGATGAACTCATATCCTCCAATATAGGATACTATCTAACCCCACAAAACACAGAACGGACCAATAAATATGAAAGGTGGTTTTCCTATACTAATACATACCAAAAAAGGATATATCTTCACCAATAGTGTGAACACATGATTTATTTGTCTATAGGTTTCTAATTAGGCTTCCATATCAAAGGTTGTAACCCTAAACCTGGTACTCAACTCACATATGGGTAGTAACCATATGCTAATAAATATGGATAGGATTTTTTCCAGTTGTACCATCTAATTAACCATGCTTGAAACCTTCTAAACCCACAGATGGATGTATCCCTCTTCCATGGTCTACTAATATGTGCCAGTATGCATCTAGGTCCCCTGGGTCAGACAGGTCATTAGACTTCTCAAATGCAGATCATGTCCATTTGGTGTATAAAAATCATAAATCTAATTAGAGCAAGGAACATCCAATTGAGGATCAAGCTCCACTTATAATATATTTTGTGTGATGGTAATAATCTATCTCATTAGTGGGGTTCCTCTCTACATCATACCATAAGGAGGATAGGGGAGGAAATCATCATACATATCCCCAATGATTGGATCCTCGATGATCATCTGAACAACCCAAAGACATATTCTAGCCTCCAAATGCACCAGATAAAATGTGTTAATTCCAGTATGCATCTAGTTCCCATGGGTCAGATAGGTCCTTAGCCTTCTCAAATGCAGCTCGTGTCCATTGGGGGTATAAAAACACATAAATCCAATTAGAGAAAGGAACATCCAATTGAGGATGAGGATCCACTTAGAAAATATGTTTTTTGATGGTAAGAATCTATCTTATTAGTGGGGTTCCCTCAACATCATCCCATAATGAGGATAGGGGAGTAAATCATCATACATATCCCCAATGATTGGGTCCTCGATGATCATCTAAACATCCCAAAGACTTATTCCAGCCTCCAAATGCACCATATGAAATTTGTTAGTGTGTGGGATCCATATACTAAGAAAATATGGAATGATAAACCATTTCCTATAAGAAAACTTTCATGACACTTAAACTACCTCATAAAGTCCCCGTATCCTTCAACTAATCTCAAAATTCCTCAAAGCTCTAATCAAACTGTAATTTTTATCCCTAATCCAAACTAAAGGAACCTTCAGGACAAAGATCCCATTTTTAGGACCATCCAAGTTTATCATCATCAACTACCTTACATATAATGGGTTGGTAACAATGAATAACTAATTCTATAGATTTCCATTCTTCATTAATTGAAAAATGTGTATAACACAAAACAAAACCTTCATCATGGATTTATTTGATATATGTTCCCCTCACTAAGATGTTTGTTTGAGTCTCATGTTCAGGTATATTTATATATGCCAAAGGCTGATTTGTATTCTGGTTTGTAGGGATGGAGAAGTATGATAGTAATCCAAACCCGTAAATGGGTATCTTATCTAACATAGGGTAACCTTGATGGTTGGTTCCCATAAACTATATCAAAAAGGGATGATGTTGGAGGATTATTTAATTTTACCCATTATAAATAATTTTAATCATAGTGTTAATCCTCTTATCAGCAATGGTGGAAACTTTATATGGATCCATTATTTATGATTTCAATAAAAACAAAGGGTTTGATTCCAATAAAGTGCATGAAAGATTATCAATGTATTGAATTCTGCCTATCATATTAAATGCTATGTGGATCACATGTTGTGATAATTTGGACCTTATAAAATTCAAGTGACTACATGGACTATCCCATTTCTATGGAAGAATATAATTCCTAAAAATTTTATATTTGAGTTTGCAAAGATATTGGTTGGGTTTTTTTGCTTTAATATGTAGGAAGAGTAAATAGAAGAGAGATCACATAATGTATTTAGTCATAATGAGATCACAATATGAAGAAAGTGAAATCTAGAGATCAGTGAAAAGAACTCATCATTATGTAAAGAATGAGTTCATCCGAACACCATTATATATGTGTAGTCCCTCCTTCTAGTCCACATTCACACTACTATGCAAGGAACTAGGATGAATTCTTTCTCAGAATGGAATACTCTTCCTGATGATCAAACCCTATTCTGATAGAGGAATTTTTTGAACTTGAAAAGTTCACAATGAATCTGAAAAAAAAAATATTTTGAATTTGGAAAATATAGAATCAAAATGGGTGAACAATACATGGATTTAAAATTTGAAAATTACTTAGAACTGAAAAATAGCCATCCCCTTCCCGAGTATCATACATGCTATGTGGGACCACCACTTTGCATGGGGTCCTTGCAAATGATTTTTGTTCAGTAGGAAAGGTGGTAATGTCATCCTCCCCGGAAATGATTTTATTTTGTGCTGCAAGGTAGTAATATCATGCCCCTTATAAATGATTTTAGTTTTTAGTGCAAGGTGGTAACCCAACCACTACAAAAAAAGGGAAATCATTTGTGTTGTGAGGTGCTCACCCGAATGCCCCAGAAAATGAAAATTGTTTGTAGTGTGAGTAAATGACTCAAACGACCCTAAAAATGGAAATAATTTGTGAATGAGGCATTAATTTTATTTCATATCACATATATTAAGGTATGTTATGTGGTTGTCTAACCATTTTAAGAAAATAGTTCCTCATGAACTATAAATAATTAATTTTCACACTAGAAAAATACGACAGAGGGAAAAGTAAGACTGAGATAGTGGAAATTCATAAAGAAATAGGAGAAGGCTGATTGAGAGACCTATGGTTTAGAAGATAATTTTCTCACCACATACTGTAAGTGAAAAGTAACCTACCATCAGGGAGTCTTTATCTGAGGGGATTTTCCTACAAAAGGGTACACTTCATGAAGGGAAAATACCTGTGAAGAAGATACCTACTTCCCCGAAAAATACTTTTGTGATACTCATCCCACGTAGGAATAATAGTATGAAAAATGGATTATCCCTATGGAAATAACACTTATTTCCTTACCATCTTCCTCCTATTTAGCATCATGGATTCATTTTATCCCCTCTATGGACTTCCAAAAGGGATCACTTTTTCCAACACCAAAATTCAATAAAAACCAAAGTAAAGCCTCTTCTAAGGACCTTAGACCTTCATGATCAAAGTATATAGAACACCAACATGTCCCCCTTTCATTCATGAATTATCTTGTAAAATCCATCCCCTCATTTAACATCCCCAATAGCTTGGTTCCTTGAAATGAATATAGTCATGCATTACTAGGGTACTGAGGATCCCAACCTTAGGGACAGTGGAAGTGGTTCAGTCAATGAAATTAATTTCTCACATGTCTCCTAAAGTATGAGGTGCACTAATCCACACTCATAGGGATACATGATCCCTGACATAGGGTTTATAAATAATTAATAAGATATTAAAATATTTTCCATTCCTTTATCCATGATTTCCCTTTCATAGCTTCACCCTTATCCTCCAACAGATGAGGATAAAGTGTCCTCAATAGGCATCCCTCCTGGATTAATCCCCTATCCTTTATTTTAGCATAGAATATTCCTATTACCATCCATATCTCTAGCCTTATCCACTAGTGTATAAATAATAATATTCAATGTGGTATTTTGATTTAGGATTAATCCCCTCCTACACATGATTGTGTGATGTGGAGATCTTCTATTATCACTTTTTTACACACTAATCACAACTCACATGGTCATGGAGATTACTAGTGATCAAGATACTGGCATGATAAATAATAACAAATGGGACTCCCACTTGGTGTAATCCCCAAATCATGTTTTTATCTTCTCAAAGGTGCATATTTCCCATAAGAAAATCCTTCAAATGTCTATATTCCTAATTAAGTAACAAATGGTCCTCCAATTTAGTTATAATATAAAGAACATCATGAACCATGTGTCCTTTTATTCTAATATTGATGGGATACATTGGAAGCCTCCATGAGGTTCAAAATCAACATCTCAAACCTACCACCGATTTTATTGGTCTATATTCCCATTAATGTCATCCTTCTCCCAGGAGGCTATATTCTTTTTGTGTCCCTTTTAATCGCATCCTAAAAACCCTATACTCTCAATGAGATCTATCTTCATAGGTAAATATTCCTTGTAATACCAATACAATATCATCGAGCTATATTCCTCGTGAAGTTAACCTAAATGGGCCACTCATGCGTAAGTCCCACACCAACATTTTATAGGAACCTTTATCATAGATGTACTTAAAACATGATGTTAAACTATATGGTTTGGTCTTAGTCACATGACCTTAAAAGGAATAAAGTGTCCCATTAAGTGGAACCAAACAACGTGGGTTATGATTCATTTCACAAGGATACATAGGAATCCCTTCTCATGGGCCTAATACTAATATCAAAACTCTACCACCTCCTTGAGTGGCAATAAATTACATAGTTCCCAATTATGATGATTTTAATCATAATTCTTAAAAATAAATCATTAAAAAGAAAATAATAAGTCGAGATAGAGAACCTATAATACATACATAAGGATATCTTAATGGAGAAATTTAGATACATATAGATGGTTACATTTATAGATAACCACTTATACATATAAATGGTTACTCCTCCATGTATACATGACTGATTGTAAATGTGAAGGGTAACTATCCTTATATTATGATTTATAAATGATTCAAAAATATAACATAAATATATAAGAGGGTATTGAAGTAGGAAAAAATTCCCCCCAAAAGTGTGTGATCAGCCCAACCTCCCATCAAATCGACCATTGTGACTATCTAAGAATCACCATCAAAATTCTTAGTGATCACCAACCTTTATAAAGTGAGAAAATATCATGGATGTATAAATTGTTGTGTGTTTCTATATTGCCATTTTTTTGTATCTGTTTTGGGGAAATTATTAATGTGGTTCATTTTTGGAACCAAAAACACCCAATAGTTCCAACATCCATGATATGGACCTGATTTATAAAGGTAGGAGATCACCGGGCATTTTTGATGACGTTTAGGGACTCGCATTGGTTAAGTGGATAGGAGGATGGGCCCATAAGGGGGGAACTGTTACCTAATTTAGTACTCTTATATAGATTTAAGTCGTATTCATGAATCCTTTATGAATCATAATATATGGCTAGTCACCCTCCACATCTATAGTTATTCATGTATATATATGGGGTAACCATATGTATGTATCATAGGTTCTAAATCAATTGAACCATTTGTATTCATCTAAGGTTATCTATTAAGAGACCCATTTTTATGTATTAGAGGTTTACCATATCATCTTTTTATTTACTTGTTAATTATTTATTTTAAGGAATTTTTATTAAAATCCTCATAATTTGGCACTCTATAATTTATTTTAATCCAGTCAGGTGTTAGAGTTTTGATGTTAGGATCAGGCCTATGATAAGGTATTCCTATGTATCCTTGTGAAATGAAATAGAACCCACATAGTTTGGTTCCACTTAATAGGAAATGTCATACCATTTAAGGTCATGTGATGAAGATCAAACCGTGAAATTTGAAATCATATAGCAAGGTCATCTTGGAGAATGGTCGCAATAAAAAATTTGTGTGGGGCTTATGCACAAGTAGCCCATTTTGGTTAACCCTATGGGGAATATGGATCGATGGGAATGAATTGGTCTAAAAATTAATATGGAATTGTGAATATATATGTCACTAGAAATATAGTCCATTAAGGATGAGATGAAAAGGGAACCAAAAGGAATATAACCTCCTAGGTAAAGGATGATATTTCTAGGAATATGGACCTATAAAAGTGGTAATGGGTTTGAGATATTGGGTTTAAACCTTATATAGTATTACTATGTATATCATCAAGAATGGATTAAAATCCCAAATAGTTCATGAAGTTATACAGATTACACCTGAATTAGAGGTCCATTTTTTACTTAATTGAGAATTTATCCCTCTAAAGTTTTGTCTCACAGTGAATATGCTAATTTAGAGAGATAAAGACATGATTCAGGGATTACACCTAGTGTGAGGCCCATTATATATTATTGATCATTCTAGTGGTATGATCACCACTGTTATCCAATACCATATGATTCAATCTTGTTGTGAGAAACAAGATAAAGTAAAATATTTCCACGTTGCATGATCATGGGTTGGAGCGTCTTACAACTGAATTGGAATCCCACATTGAACTTTATTCACCATCTGCTGGTTAAAAAGGGTAAATATATAGAAGGCATGAAAAAAATGATATATTATAATAATGTCTTGGGGATTAATCTAGTATGGATTCCCATTGGGGACACTTTTTCTACATCTGTTGGTGGACAAGGGCGAGGCTACGGTGGGGCATTCATGGAGAAAGGTAGGTCTTGTACATTACCATCTTCCTATATATTTATAAACCCTGATGAAATACCTATATATCCATAAGGATATTTCTAAATTCACTTCACACTTCAGGAATCACATAGTAAATTAATGTTACTAGATGAACTCAATCCACCATCTATAAGGTTGAGATACCCATTACCAAGAGAATGCAAGACTGACGATCTTAACTGCTAGGTATGTTAAATTTGGGGAGTCCTTTACTATGATAATTCATGGATGAAATTGGTAAATATAGGTGTTTTGGATACTTTGATCATGTAGGTTTGGGGATCCTGGATGAGGTTTTACTTTGTATTTTCTTAAAGTTTGGTGTTGGACAAATTGATCCATTTTTGGCAGTTTTTTGAGAGTCTAAAATTAATCTTGATATTATGTGGGCAGAGGATAATTGGAAAATAAATATGAATTCCCTATGGACACCCCATTATATATATTTTTCTTACTTCATGGGATGGATATCACAAAAGATAGTTTTCTATGAAGAAGTTCTTTGCTTCATAGGGAGTTCCCCTTCAAAAAGGGTGCCCTTTTGCAGGAAAAGCCTCTTAACATAGGCTCATTTATGGGGGATTCATTTTCCCTTGTGGTATGTGGTGTGATAATTACCTACTGAACTAGATTTCCCTCAATCGGTCTTCTCTTGTTTCCTACTATATTTCCTCTATCTCTATTTTTCTATTCTCTTTCTCATGTTTTTCTTGTGAGAAAATTAGGTATTTATAGGGCACAAGAATTACAATTTTATCAAAATGGACATCCCTCTACATATAAAACCTAGAAATATGTGGCGAGATATAAAATAAATGCCTCACTTAAAAATTATTTTTATTTCCAGGGTTGATTGAGTCAACACCTTCCACCAAAAATTATTTTTATTGGTGTGGGTGATCCGGAGACTACCTCACACCACAAAAAAATTTATTTGCAAAGATGATCAGGTTATTACACCATGATAAAAACTAAAATCATTTATGGGGGTGTGATATTACTTCCTCACACCACAAATGAAAATAATTTGCAGGATATTTAATATTGCCACCTTTCCCCACAAAACAATCAATTACAGAGACTCCATACAAAGAGGCGGTCCTGTATAGCATGTGAACTATATAGGAAGGGACTGGAAGTTTGTGGTTCCATGTATTTTTTCAAGTTTAACTCTATATTTCATTTTATTTATTCAATTATATATTTCCCAAATTCATAAAAGTTTTTTGGGATTCTTTGTGAACTTTTCAGGACCAATAGAAAGATATGGGTTGTCATAGTTTTTATTAGAGAAAAGTACAGTTATTTTAGGTATTAGGATTATGAAACTATAATTAAAGAAATAGGGATAAAACTATATAAAGTAAAACATCCCTAAAGTTTTGTGAAGTATAAATTAAGTGGTCTTAAAAAATATATCTTTTTCTAGATACTACAAGTGGATGTGACTCTAACACAATTGTACCTAAGAGTAATAACTCCAGAAGGATGCATTAAGCTAGACTTGATCATCACCTAGTGCATGAAAAAGAGGCCTTGAATCACACCTAGTTTGAAACTCTAAGTGGACGTAGTTTTTAAAGTTCTAAATGTCATTATGAAACATTATTAAGGGGTAAAACACTGATATGATTTTATGTTATTAAATAAATCATGTAGAACATATATTGAAACCAATAAATTCATACATTATGTAATATATGTCATTTATACCCATTTGATATTAAACTTTTACCATTTATCTATTTAATAGTTTAAAAATTCCCATCCCTAATTTGCCTTTTATTTTAGTCAATGTATGGAAATAGGAGGAACCGATTCAACAGTCAATGTGATGGGCGATTTAATTTTTTCACAAATGAGATGTCTAACATGATGGGGATAAATTAATATGTATTATTATTATTTCAAACCATATATCACAAATTATGATCAAATACTTTCATATAGTTTATTCTTTGAACGCATCAAAGAAGTTTAGGAAAGCATCTTATGGATGTTCCTCTAACAAAGGTGATTAAAGAAAGATGATTCAAATTTCTATGTGTTAAAAATACGGAAAGAGGCACCAAGAAAAATTTCACAGAGGAACCAAAAGATATTTTCAGGGTGTAAAAATAGAGCATAAAGTAGCTAATTTTTGTTGAAAACTGAGGAATTCAGTTAACATTATGGAAGAAAATAAATTTCAATAAAAGGTACCATTAATAGTTCTATATCATTAATGTGTGGAACTTGGGATTTATCCAGGATAATGCACTAATCCAAGGGCTAACAAGGATGATGATCATCAAAAATATTTATGTTCATGAGAAAAATTAAGGTCATATGTTGATATTTATCATGATTATTGAAGTAAAAATAACCTCTACTCTAGAGTTGTGTATATCTTCTTGTGATTAAATTCATTCTACACTTGCATATCTTGTAAGTTTTCTAAGAAAATAAAGTCACCACCACAAACTATTTGATATTATCATTGAAAACATCTATGTTTATTGCATCATAAGTTAATATTTGTGTGAATGTACTTCTTGAAAATATTATCATTCTCCCTTTAGTGGAATTTGATATTATATTATATATAGATTGGATTTAGTTTCAGAGAGTCAATATAAATTTTTAGGAGAAGGAATTCACCCATCATAATATGAATTACCCTTTGATTATATAAAATTTTAAGGAGGATTGATCTCCTATCGAATTATCATTTCAAGCTTTGATATTATTACCTTATGACAAAGTGTGTCTAGAAAAAATTATTATTATTGAGGAAAATATCATCACTAATGACATTACCATTATGAGACAAAACATTCCTAAAATAATTTCCTGATCATCCTCATAAACTAGAGGTTGAGTTATCAATCAAACTTATACCAAGAAAAAATTACATTCTTGGGTCATGTTATCACCATTAAAGGGATATTTGTTGATACTTTAAAAATAAAGGAAATTGAAGTATGGACCAAACCAACCTCTATGATGGAAATTCATAGTTTCCTTAGAGTATCTGGGTACTACCATTAATTTTTTATAATCTTCTTGGGATTTTCAAGTCCACTAACCAAGATAACTCATAAGGGGAAAAACATTTTATGGAATGAGGAATATGAAGAGATTTTTGAGGAGATGGAGAAAAGGAAAAACATTGCAACTTTTCTCACATTACCCACCAGTGAGGAAGGATTTTTTATCTACAATGTACATCCAAAAAAGGATTAGGTTTTGTACTCATTCAAGATGAAAAAGTGATATATTATTCCTCCATATAATAAATATCCATGATAATAACTACCCAATAAATTGTCTATAATTAGGTACAATGATCTTCACATAAAATATTTTGTGACGTTATATCTATGGGGAGAAGTGTGACATATATACAGATTATAAAAGCCTAAACTATATATTCACACACAAAGAGCTCAATATGTGCTAATTAATGGGGTTATCTATGATCATGGATCGTGAATATTCAATCCATTTACATCATGGTAAGGCAAACAAAGTGGAAGATGCTCTAAGTAGAAAGGATCCTTCAACCCTATCCATGATTAGAATTGTAAGGGATCCAATCTTCTTGGATATATAGATGACAGACATGGAAATAATAAAATTACCTTTATCCTACCTTTCTCATATAACTAATCAATCATCTATTCTTGTGATGATCATGGAAGCTTAGAAGGATGATGAGGTGCTACCAAAAAAGTAAGAGAATATTCTAAATTTCATCTTTTCTAAAGATAGAGTTATAAGGATTGGAACTCTGATTTGTGTCCCATAAAAACTATAACTAGAGAAGGAATTTTTGAATAATATTCATAGATCATACTTCTTTATTAATCTAAGAATAACTATTATGTATATAGATTTTAATTAAAACCTCTAGTGGGGTAACATAAAGATGGATATTGAAAATTTTGTATCAAAATGCTTGGTATTACAACAATTCAAGACTATAAAATAGAAGTATAAGGTTATTATGCAATCATTCCCCGGCCTAGTATGAAAATGGGAAAACATATAATGTATTTATTCATAAGACTCCCCAATACCCCTAAAGTAAATAACTCCATCTGCATGATACTTTATTGCCTTTCCATGTTATCACATTTCATTACTATCAAGGAATATTTCTCTCTTGACCAACTTTTAGGTTCCTAACATTGTGAAAGTAATAATGGTGGGTGATATATTTAAAAGTTATTTGAAGTAAAATATCCCAAAACCCTAAGATAGGATCTTTCATGTTAAATTTATAATTAATTTATTTAGGCCAAAAGAATAAATTACCTCATCAAGGAACTTTCTTCAAAGATGAACTTGATCATGTGAAAACTCTTCTTGAATGACCTTCATTTTGTTTAGAGGATTCAAGTGTATAATCCCAATAGTAGTAACCACATGTGATCCTTTTATATTTGAACAACACTAATTGATTTATGGGTGCTAGCATAGTTAATTAATCATCTTTTGTTGTTCGTCATGATCACTTCAAGATACTTTAGTTTTGAAGGAGTTCTTCTTATTCTTGGGAGTAAGAGAAGAGGAGTCAGAGAGAGAGAGAGAGTGAGATAAGTTTGTTGTGTTCAATGATTCACTATTCTCAATTTTCAACTTCTTCTACGCAATAGAAATAATAATCTTTTTATAGATATAGAGTTTAGGTTAAAATATTATTTAATTGCATGTCAGGCCTTAACTAATATAATAATATTTATTAAACCCCATGCCAAAGATAATATTATTATTATTATTTTATGGTGTGTTCACTAACTATCATAAGAAAAAATATTATTTAATAGGCTTGTTAATTAATATTTGTCACTGAACACAGCCTAAGTCTATTTGAACTCCTAATCATTTATTGAATACCCAACTAAATATTTAATAAAATATTTATTTTATTAATAAATATTTATTATTGATAAAATGTGAATAAAATTATTCCTCGTTATTGAGAAAAATATTTATCCCATTAATTAAATTCAAATAGAATTTAATTTTAGTTAATAGAAACACTTAGTGTGTGACCCTGTAGGATTATTTTTCATTGTAATTAGGACAAATCACCTAAAGTCCAAGACTACTTTCTAGAAATTATTCAAGACACCCAAGATAAATAACTTAATTTTGCAATTATGATAACCACATATGAACACTCATTGTGTAATATAATCCATTTATCTCAATATCTCGTCAGGAAGGCCACACAATCGTGTCATCAACCTATGGTCTCAATATGTATTTCTTCAATTATCCAAAATAAATATGTTGTTACACCATATCCAGTGAATTTAATGAAATCGTTATATTCTAATCATAGGGCCGATATATAAATTTCCATATAGATATATGGTATAAATCCTTCCTCAACTTATCAATTAATAACAAGTCATTCATAACACACCCAACATACACTACTTATTCCCAACATATGTAATGTTGGTTTATGTTATTAAATATAATTGCGTGAGTCATGACATACATCAAGGATAATCTTAAAGCCTAAGGTCCATTCCACATGCTCACAGGTAGTAATATCTGATAACACTAAAAAATTATGGAATTCCTACTTGTGGTTTTTTTCTCATCATCTCCCATATTAGAGATTACCAAGTGAAAACTTCATGAGAAAAAATTCTCATCCACTTATGAGTATTAACACCTGAAAGTATACATACAATGTTCCCTATCATAGCATGTTATACAGTAGCATGACTATATTTAATAATATCATCATGGAATCCCAATGTTCTCATCATAGTGGGAAACTGCTATGACCTTATCAATGCGACTGATACTCTAGGAAATTATCACATTGAATCCATGCTAAAAAATGAAAAGTATATAATAAGATATTTTATTAATATTCAAATAGTAAAATATATGTGTAATCAATGTACAAAAAATTGATCCTAGGACACTAACTCAAATAATCTCCCACTTAGACTAGAGTTGACTACTTATGACTTTCAGTCCGATGGACCTCACATGATAATCATGTTTCTACTTAGTCAAGACTTTAGACAAGGTGTCTTCCATGTTGTCTTCCATATAAATACTTATCACTACAACTTCACCTCTTTGAGAAAAATACCTTAAGAGATGATACTTTTGAAGTGTTTGTTTCATCCACTGATGTGACCTTAGCTCTTCTTCAAGAGCCTCTGCTGCATTATTAGAAAAATGGAGTGTGATATGTTCATTAGTATTATGTACCATGTCAAGATATTGGAATAATATTCATACCCATACTACTTCTTTATCTACCTCATGAAATTCAATATACTCAAAATCTATTATAAAATATGTGACCACAACCTATTTTGATCTCTCCTAGCTCACAACACCACCATTCAAAATGAATATGTATCCCTTTTTTAATTTCATATCATCATGATATATTTAGAAACTAGAATCTACATATCCTCAAATGACAAGTTCCTCATATCCTGCGTAGACAAGGAACATATCCTTAGTATTCATAAGGTACTTAAGTATAGTCTTGACTACCATCCAATGGCGGTCACCTAGGTTTCCTTGATATATTTCTACCACACTTAATATGTAAGTGACATCTATACTAGTACATAACATAGTATACAAGACTAACCTAATCATATATGTGTATATAATCCTTTACATTATTTATATTTCTTTATGCTTCTAAGGGAACATTTTCATAGAATAGTGAATACCATGTGACAATAGAAACAATCCCCTCTTAGATTGTTCCATACTAAAACTCTTCAGTATATTTTCAATATATGTACTTTTACTTAGGATTAGAATCTTTTTGGATCTATCATGATGGATCTTAATCCCAATAATATATGTTTCCTTTAATAATTCCTTCATAGAGAATCATTTATTCAACCAGGCTTTAACAGACTGTAATATTGGTATCTTGTTTCCAATATGTAATATGTCATAAACATATAATATTATTAAAATAATTGCACTCTCATTAAACCATATATTAACACAAGGAACTCATTCATTCTTTATGAAGGAAAATTACATTATGGCTTCATCAAATCGAATTTTTTATGAAATAGATGATTTCTATAATCCATAAATAGTTTTTTCCAATTTTCAAATCTTTTTCCATAGTTTGGAGTCACAAACCCTTCAGGTTGTATTATATAGAAATATTCATAAAGTTTCCCATTAAGTAAGGTTGTTTTGACATCCATTTTACAAATCTTGTGGTCATAAAAGGTTGTAATGGAAAATATGATACTGATGGATTTTAGTATTGAAACTAGTAAAAAGATTCATCATATTCAGTTATTTCATGATATTTAGACCCATTTCTAACCATTCATTCATTATATGTACCGAATTATCCTTCCATTTAAAAATTCTTATTGAATATTCATTTAAAACCAATAGTCTTTACATCCACTGGTGGATACACCAAAATCCAGACTTAGTTTTGGTACATAGAATCCATTTCAGAATTCATGGCTTCTTTCCACTTGGTAAAATCTAGGCTAATTACTATTTTCTTATAGGTTATAGGAACATCATTATTAACTAATAATTTTTCACCATCCCCAATGGCTAAAAAACCATATCGTTCTAGTTCTCATAGCTCTATTGTACTCCTACACAGTACTTGTGTCTTTGGAATAGCCACTTCTTCCACAAGGTAGTGTGAAATATATTCTTTCACCAACTCTTGTGTGTCTTGATCCTGGACTTCATCAAAGTATACATCACTCCCACTATATCTTTTAAATAGGTTCTCCCCCTTAGGTAATATGGCATTTATTTCCATTATTACCTTTTTTTAGGGTTCTTAAAGGTAATATCCCATAGTTTCCTTAGGGTATCCTATAAAGGTACACTTTGTGTCATGGGGTGAAAGTTTGTTACCTGAATAGGCCTTAAGAAAAACTTTTCTACCCCACATATGTAAATTGAAAAAAATAGTTTTTCTTCCAATCTCAAGTTCGTATGGAATTCCATTTATTGATTTAGTTGGCACTTGGTTTAGTATGTGTTCTTATTTTTGTAATGTGTATCCCAAAAAAGATAGTAGATGGATTTCATGACTCATTATTGATCTCACCATGTATAACAAGGTGTGGTTCTTCCTTTCACTTACACTGTTCCATTGAGGTGTATAAGGAGGGGTGATTTGAGATAGGATTCCAAACTCCTGTAAATAATAAATGAAGTCGTAATTAAGATATTATCCACCATAGTTTGAGAGAATTTTCTTAATATTATTATGAAGATAGTTCTCAACTTAATTCTTGTATTCTATTAATTTATCAAAGGAATTATACTTATACTTCATTAAGTAAACATGTCCATATCTACTAAAATCATTAATAAAAGTTATGAATTATGAGTAACCACCCTATGCTTCAATAAAAAATGGTCCATAGATATTAGTATAAACTAATTAGAGAATCACTTTAGCCCTTTCACATTTCCCACAAAATGGGGCTTTGTTCATTTTACCTTATAAACATTCATGACATACACCTAGTGGTTTTAGTTCAAAATAATATAAATATCTATTATAGTGCAATTTAGTGAAATTTTTCTCATTTACAAGACCTATATAGTGATTCCAATGTTTGGTGTGGTGTGATTCATGTGAATTAGTTTCTTAATTGATTGTCATAACCTAGTTTGTGTAGTCCAACACATAAATACCATCATTTAAATGTTAATTTCCATAAAAAATTATATCTTTATAAATCTAAAAACATTATTTCTAAAATTGAGAATAAAACCATTTTTATCAAGTCTAGATACAAAAAAATAATGTTTTTGGAAACATATGGGTTAAAATAACTATCCTTTAGTACTAATATCATTTCGGTTGGCTATCATTTGGATAGGAATAACATAAATTTTATCATTGTTGTCTAATCATAGATCTAGCTACCCTAGTTTAGTATATATGAATCTACTTGGTACCTAAATATTCCCTTTTTTTATTTGGTTGGGTGCAATTTTTCATTCATTGGTCTTTATTTCCACCTGTGAAATAAACAAAATCTTTCTCCCTTGCATTCCCCTTGATCTTTATCTTCTTAGAAGGGAATGAAAAAGCTTTAGGGGTTGAGATGTTTTCTTTAACTTTCCATTTTTTCACCATAAGGACAGATAAATTTTCATGATATTTTCCCTTATTTACATATTGAAGAATACTGATAAGATCTAGGATATTTTTCTCAATGTTTTTCATATTAAAATTTACAAAAAAATGGAGAAGCTCTAAGGGAGTGACATAATAATGAGATTGGTTCCCAATTCATCTGGGAGTTTAAACCTTAGAACCTCTAGATGTTCAATTATCCAATAATATTAACTATGTGAGGCCCATGTAGGGAACCATCTCCTGGATTTCTCTAAAAAAAATCCCTAGAGATCTCAAACCATTTTTATCTAGCTCTCTCCTAGTATAGACCATAGAGATCCTCAAGCATGATATAATCATCCATATTATTTTGAGGCTCAATAAGTTCACTAGAAATAGATTATGGTATCAAAAAATAGAATTTAGAATGTGTTTTTCATATTTTTTTTATTAATAAGGAACTATTTATCACTTTCCTCCTTAACAGGGAGATCAGATATAGAGAATTCTATCACGTAAGATTATTGTTCATGGTGCTGCAAAACACGAAGGTGTCTAAATCACTCATGGGAGTTACTAGTAGTAAAAATATGGTATTTATCCAATATAAATCATAGGGATAATTTGTATGATAAAATTAAGATTTTCTAAAATTATAAAATAATGTATTATTATAAATTTCCTTGATTAAAAATTATGTGAGAAATAAAAATAATTAATTTTATTAAATATCTCTCTATTTTATCAACTCCCAATATTCATAACCATTAAACTTAAAATATCTAGTTTCTTTGATATTATAGTTTCAAGGATCCATATTCCACTTCACATAACCCCAAAAAGGGTTAGTCAATCTACTTGAAGGTATTTATGAATTGAATTCTTTTCCAACTACAGGCTTCCAGCTCCTTGATATGTTAAGTGGATACCCCAGTCTAGAAATCATAACATGGATTTTATCAACACTTGCCTCCAAATTACACCAAGTCTAGAAAGGTACATTCCTTTTTATGTAACACGATTAATTCAACCTATAACCATCATAATAACTCCCCTTATAAAATTAAATTCCCCAAAAATGGTTAGTTAAACACTTTGTTCTATTGGTTTCATTCCTTATCAAGTAATAGAAGGCGAAGTCAAAATTAATATTTATATATGAGGTATTTTAATTTATTATTCATAAGCTTTATGTTGTTTTATCCTTTACACATATTATTAATATTAAGTGGATTTTAAATGTTGGATAAAACATTTACAAGGAATCCAATAACTTAAATTATATCTTCACACATTACTTTATTTATGCGATTGCAATCTTACATCCATAAAATAAATAATTCATAGTCTAAAATAAATAAATAAATAAATAAATGGCCTGATCATGAGCTTATCTAAATGGTTTATTTGTTTAAAAGACAATAAATTAACCTATGACCTAGGGGAACAGCCCTTTTTTCTAGTCTTAGCTTTAGTTGTAGCATTCCACCTATCCACATGTGTATCACTAGAGTTGCAGTCACTATTGGTTAAATGGGATTACATAAATAACCTTGGATACATAGGTCCCACATAATAATAGACATAGGGATGACTCATAGGCAATCAATTTAATTTTATAATTAATAATTGAAAGCCCATGAAATAAATTAAATTAAATTAATGTCAACACAAATATACATCTTGATCAAGCTCATGATTGGTCAAGCATGCAATGAATATGTAAAATTAATTTTCTCACATTAATTTCTTATTATTTTTTATTGTCAAGATAAATTTGTTGGCATTAATAAATTAAACAATTAACTAATTAATTCCCTTTCATATTAATTACAATTTGACTTAATTTATAGATATCCATAACTAATGGGATTCGTGGAAAATAAATGGTAGAACCAATAATTAAAGATTAATTAAAATAAATAATTTGAGAATTTAAAAATCATTAAAATGATTAATAAATTTTCAAACAAAACAAGTTTGAACCAATACATAATGTTTTAATGTTTTAATTTAAAATTTAATGTTATTTAATTATTCCATTATTTGGAAGACTACAAAACATGTAATATCCAATTACACTCCATGTACATTGGTTTCTAGGTATCTAGGGTGCGCTTCTTGGGTTTCGGTGTGTACTTTGATTGGAATACATTATGTGTACTAACTATCTACATGCCTTATGTTCCGCTTTTCATGTGCCTAAGATACATGCCTAGGTCTTCAGTGTGTATCTGAGTAGATTAAACTCCATGTACAGGAAAACTACATGTCATGTGGTCTAAATATCATGTGCCCTTGAATCCCACTAAAATACTCGATGTGTTCACAGATGAGAGACTGCAAGACATGTATAGTCTAGCTACACACCATGTATCTCTTATGCCATGTGTCATCTTTTCTTACCCAATGTCTCGGTGTGTATTTCAGATGTGGTAAATGATGAACTACATTCTATTTACACCACATACATGTTGCTTATATCATTAATGTTCCATCCTATTAGTCTCACATGATTTGATTATGTATAAATACCACACCGTTTGTGAAAATATTTTCACTATTATAGATTTCATAGCATGTTTATCAGCTAAACATTGTGTACTCCAACATTTCATGTTATCAGTTGTCCAGGTCTTCACACAATGTGAAAATAATGTATCGTGTGTAATTAAATACTCATCAATTTGTGTATCTCATGACACAAATGGGTGTAGTGCCCTTTAGTACATGGTGTGTACTCTGGGTACACATTTTTTAATCTCATGCTATCCTTCCATATTCCTCAGCACTTCTTGGTGGAATCTCTAGTTATTCTTTATCAATTATTAGACATTTAAGACAATGAAAAACTGAATGAACCTGATTTATATATCGATAACATGTTAATTTAAAATGGATTAAAAATGAATAATATGAAATGAAAATATAACCAATTTTTCACATAGATCAACAATCAAATAAATAAAGACAATTTTTGAATATTTCTGCATTGATACCACTTATAGGTTTTTGAGTGTAGAGAAATTTCCAATGGTGAGCGATATAGTTCAAATTTATTTTAAATAAAATTTCCTAGAACACTAAGAGAGGATCTTGCATGTTAAATTTATAATTAATTTATTTTGATCAAAATAATAAATTTCTTCATCAAGAATTTTTCTTCAAAAATGATATTGATCATATATAAACCATTCTCATATTACCTTCTCTACATTATGAGGATTCATGTATAGAATCTTTCTAGCAATGATCAACATATACTACTTTGATCTTTGAGCAATGTTGATTGATTTTTGGTTGCTAACATGGTAAATCAATAATCTTACATTTTTTATATTGATCACTTCGAGATTATTTGGGATTAAATGAGTTATTCTAATTCTTAAGAGGAATATAGAAGGATTTTGAGATGTAGACAGAGAATTCCATTGTGTGTAATGATTCTCTATTATCAATTTTGAACTTGTTCTATAAAATAGACATAACCATCTATTTATAGGGATAGGGTTTAGGATAAAATACTAATTAATTACATGACGGACCGTAAATAATATATAATATTTATTAAACCCCATTCTAAAAAAATAAAATTATTATTATTTTATGGCATGCATGTTAACTTTCACAATAACAAATATTATTTAACTAGATTGTTAATTAATATTTATCACCGGGTGGGGACTTGCTCCATTTGAACTCCTTAAAATTTATTAAATACCCAAATAAATATTTAATAAAATTTTTCATTCATAAATAAATATTTAAGATCAATAAAATACGAATAAAATTATTCCTAGGTCTTGAGAATAATATTTATTCCATTAATTAAATTCAAATAGAATTTAATCGATATCAATGGAAGCACTTAGTGTGTGAACCTCTAAGATTCTTTCCTGTTGGAATTGGGTGTGACCACCTAAAGTCCAATATTAATGTCTAGAAATAGGTCAAGAAATCTAAGAGAAAATCTTAATGTCAGAATTATGAAAACCATATATTAACACTCACTATGTAATATAACCCCTTTATATCAATATCTCATTAAAAAGGATTCACATATGTGTCATCAACATATGTCCTTGATACGTCTTTCTTCGAAAATCTAAAGTAAACACATTGTTACATATTGGATATGAAATTTAGTGTGATGGTTCTATTCCAATCAAAGGGATAAGAAATCAAGTTTTATAAATATAGAAGGGACAAATCCTTCCTTTACTTATCCATTAATAACATGTCATTCGTGACATACCCAATGTACCCTACTTCCCACCAACATATGGAATGACTATTTTTATTAGTAAATCTAATTGTGTGAGCTGTGACATGTATCAATGATAATATTAAAATATATGTACCATTACACATACTCAGGGATAGAAATATCTTGAATGATTGAAAATTGAAATCTTTTATCAAAAGAAGAGATTAAAATAGAAACTAATTTCCAAGAACAGAAAATAGAGATCATAGAGGCTGAAAATGTTAAAGGTTGAGGGAATATATTCATATAATCTTAGTAGAATCACTAGGAATATGACCAATATTCTAGGAAAACATAATTATTTCATCCTATTTACCTTTATAATCAAGTAGATCTGCCAACATATTAACCACATGAAATGTTTGAAAACCATCATATTTAGATAAATATGGTAAATACTGGTTTTAATATGATAAATGATATTCTAAGGAAAATATTAATGACCTTTTAAGGAATTAACCCCAATGGAGGAATCTGATTCCATTCTAGATAATGGGGTAAAACATTACTTGCAAATATTAATCCCATGAAGCATTTCCAAGGCCTAAACAACAACTAAAGTTTCCCACCAAAAGTACGCTAAAAAGGATAGGATGAATGATCCTAAAAAATCATGAACAACACCAATGAAATGCATGATCCCATGCACATAAGATCTATCTTTATTTAACTTATGCTCGTGATCAAGAGGTTTCCATATCACCCACACACTAGGATCCCTTCTCTAAAGAGAAGCCACTCCTATAAAACGAGAATGTGTGATGAGAGAGAGTAGGAACAATGGCAGAGACACACCTTTACACTACTATAAAAAATAATTAATAAGATCCAAAAAATAAAACCTAATATACTAGAGATTTTTCTGGAGTTCTTGATGGAAAATAGAATTCTTCTTTTCCCAGATTGTGCGACAAGAAGTGGAAGTGAAAAAAGTTCACCCCTTGGCTTGTGTGCGGTTCCTCAACTGTAATTCCCAGCTTGCCTGAAATAAATCCTCTATAGATCTCAACCCACCAATAAAATTTTTATGCCTGCAACATGTATCAACATATGGATATCCCATCCACTATTGAATAAAAGATGAGAAACAGATTCAGTTTGTGAATTAGAGAAACACTTTCATTTCGATGCAAGAGGAATAAAAATGAGCTGAATATTGTCACGAGTTGGAATGGTATATTTATAGATTATATATAGAAGAAAATTGAATTTAGTAGATATTTATTTACACTATATTATAGTTCCTATTATTTCCAATTTAGAAGAGGAGTGAATCATGCCATGAAAACCAGAGTAGGTTAGTTTCCTAGTTAGGGAAGAAGTAATGAAACACTAGTGGGGATCCTCATAAAAATGAATGATATGCATCACTTACGTTTGGTCCTTATTAAGCACTATATCTATTAACCAAGGATGGGAACAAGCCTATCTAAAATTGATTTCCATAGTTAGATAGCTAGAAAATGACAAGAGAGATCCAACCCAATTGTGCTTCTATAAAGAAATACCACCACACACAATGATCCACCAAGAATTGTCCAAAATTGGATGAATAAGAATCTTACATTTTCTCTAAATATGGGATCCATTTCAATAGTTTTCCCAATAGAGGGGACACTCCCCATACTACCTTTTAATATAATAATTCTAGAGGGAGTCCACTAAGATGCCCTTGTACACCAGTTTATCCTGAGAACACCACATACAATCTTCAATACCTTTGAGATTAATACCCCAATTGAAAAGGCCTTTCTAGTATATTCAAACATTCCCAATTATGAAAACTTTCTTGGTGAGAATCCCATATAAAAGAATTAAGGATCCTTTTAATGTTTTTGGACACTACATTGGGAGTTTTGCACACAGATAAAATGTGCATAGGGATGGAAGAGATAACACTATTAACCAGACTAATTCTTCCCCCAAATGATATAAAGTGAATTTTCCAGCTTAGGATCCTTCCCATAATCCTTTTTACAAAGATATCATAACGATGAATTCAAATTCTCCCACTATATAAGCACTACTACAAAATAGGCCTTTCACAGCGATGGCCTTTATCAATGCTAGAAAAAAGCACTGATAAAGGTTCCCTTTATCAGTGTTGAAAAAGGGTACCTTTTATAAAAAAATTGTAGTACTGATAAACAGCACCCTTTATCAGTGCATTTTTGATCATTGATAAAGGGTTCCCCTTATTAGTGCTTTATTTTTAGCACTGATAAAGGGCACCGTTTATCAGTGCTTCATTCTTAATGCTGATAAAGGGTGCCCATTATCAGTACTTTATTTTTAGTGCCCACAAAAGAATCCTTATCAGAAATTTTTTAGCACTATAAAAGTCTGATGAAAATGAAATAATTAAATAAATAAATAATAAAAATGAGTTTATTAAAAAAATATCGAAAATATTATTAATTAAATAGTTATTGATAAAAATGAATAAATTTATTATACTATATATAAATTATAAATACTAATAGATAGTATGTATTAAATGTATAGATATATGTAAAATGAAAATTAATCAAATTAAAATTAAAAATATGTAAATTGAAAAAAAAAATATTAAACATTTTATTAATTAAATAATTAATGATAATGTTAATAAATAGTATACAATAAATATATAGATATATATGAATGTATATAAATATGATTTATATAATACAGAATATGTATACTTGACTTTAAAGAGTAATATATTTTTTGAATAATGGTTTATAATTAAAAATTAATATGAATTACAAATAGTGACTAATTGCATCGAGTAGTGGATATAATTGAATGTTTTTTTCTTCTTTTATTTAACTTATAGGTCAAACATATTATATTGATTTCTCATATACGTAACTAATTAATTTTTATATTTAATTCACACACACAAATATTTTTTGGGGAATTTAATCAATTTCTAATATTTATTTTATATATATTTATTTACTATGTTTTAATATTTCAATATATATGTATTAATATTTATTTAAATATATATCCATTTTATTAATGATTTATATTTAATTAATCAAACTTATCTAATTTTTCAATATTGTTAAAGTGAACTCATTTTTAATTATTCAGTTTCACTCATTTTTAACATTAATTCACTTAAGATTAAATATTCATTAATAATGTTAAAAAAATATTTATGAATGTATATTTACTATTTTGATACATTTATATATTTATAATTATAAATAATTAAAAATTATATTTAAAAAAGTATTTATATAATTATAATTAAATAATTATATATATTTAATTAATTATAAAATTATAATAAATTTATTCAAATAATGAATATAATTACTATATTTATATTTATATTTATTTATTAAATATAAATATAAATATATAATGATATATAAGGATATAAATATTATTTTTTAAAAAGGAATTTATATAATTATAAATAAATAATTATATATTTAAATAATTATAAAATTATAATAAATATATTTAGATAAAGAATATATTTAGTATTTTTATATTTCAATGTATTTATTATATATATATATATATAATTATATAAATATTTTAAAAAATATATTTATAATTATAATTATAAACCCTTTATCAGCACTAAGTTAATAAACGATCATAAAAGGGATATTTATCAATTATTTTTTGGAAGTGTTGATAAAAGTTTCCCAGTCTATTTTATGAACCCTAACCATCACGAACTAGTTCGTTATATCCGAAGCTCTCCGTGGAAGCCACCAACTTCTGGAGGTCCTTGTTGTCGAATCCAAGCTCGAATCTAGGGTAGCATAATGGCTCCAATTATTCCAAGGCTTGAATCCATGGCTCGAAGGATTCAAGGTTCAAATGAAACTAATACTCAAATTGAATCCATGTTTTTTGATATCTCTACTTTCCCTTGGTTATCTCATCCCACATACATGTATACCAACAACTCCAATAGCACTTTCCTATAATAAAATAGCAAAAATTCACTTTTTTTAGATATATTGAAGTATTTCCTTCCTCGATAACAAGTGGATCACCTTAGGACAACATTGGTACTGTGTTACTTCAAATATATAAAACCCAATTTTTTTCATGTGTTTTGAGGTATAATAGGTTCTCAATACCTATATTCCATGACATTTACCTCTTTGTAATCGTCAAATTTTGAAAAATTCATTCATATAGTGCTCGTTGTTATCATCATGTCATCAACCTATGTTCTCGGAATGTATTTCTTAAATTATCCAAAATAAATATGTTGTTGTACCATGTCCATGGAATTTAATGAAATGGTTATATTCTAATCATAGGGTTGATATATCAATTTCTCTACAGTTGTAAGGTATAAATCCTTCCTCAACTTATCAACTAATAACAAGTCATTCATAACACACCCAACGTACACTACCTATTCCCAACATATGTAATTTTGGTTTATGTTATTAAAAATAAGTGCATGATTCATGACATACATCAACGATAATATTAAATCCTAAGTTCCATTCCACATTCTCACAGGTAGTAATATCTGATAACACTAAAAAAATATGGAATTCATACTTGTGGTTTTTTTCTCATCATCTCCCAAATTAGAGATTACCAAGTACTAACTTCATGAGAAAAAATCACCATCCGCTTATGAGTATTCACACCTGGAAGTATACATACAATGTGCCCTTTCATAGTATGTTATCCGGCAGCATGACAATATTTAATAATATCATCATGGAATCCCAATGTTCTCATCAGAGTAGCAAACTGCTATGACCTTATCAATGCGACAAATACTCTAGGACGTTATCACATTGAAGCTATGCTAAACAATGAAAAGTATATAATAAGATATTTTATTAATATTCAAATAGCCAAATATATGTGTAATCAATGTACAAAAATTTGATCCTAGGACACTAACTCAAACAAACTCCCACTTAGACTAGAGTTGACTACCTATGACTTTCAGTCCGATGGATATCACATGATAATCATGTTTCTACTTAGTCAAGACTTTATACAAGGTGTCTTCCATGTTGTCTTCCTTATAAATACTTATCACTACAACTTCACCTCTCTGAGAAAAATACCTCAAGAGAAGATACTTTTGAAGTGTTTGTTTCATCAATTGATGTGACCTTATCTCTTCTTCAAGAGCCTCTACTGTATTATTAGAAAAATAGAGTGTGATATGTTCTTTACTACTATGTACCATGTCAAGATCTTGGAATAATATTCATACCCACACTGCTTCTTTATACACCTCTTGAAATGAAATATACTCGAACTCTATTATAAAATATATGACCACAACCTATTTTGATCTCTTCTAGCTCAGAGAACCTCCATTAAAAATGAATATGTATCCCTTTTTAAATTTTATATCATCCTGATATATTTAGAAACTAGAATCTACATATCCTCTGATGACAAGTTCTTCATATCCTGCATAGACAAGGAACATATCCTTTGTATTCATAAGGTACTTAATTATAGTCATGACTAACATCCAATGGTAGTCACCTGGGTTTCCTTAATATCTATCTTCCACACTTAATATTTAAGTGACTTCTATACTAGTACATAACATAGTATACAAGACTAACCTAATCATTTATGTGTATGTAATCCTTTCTATTCTTTATATTTCCTTATTTTTCTAAGGGCACATTTTCCTAGAATATTGAATACCATGTGACACTAGAAACAATCCCCTCATGGATTGTTCCATACTAAAACTCTTCAGTATATTATCAATATATGTACTTTTACTTAGGATGAGAATCCTTTTGGATCTATCATGATTGATCTTAATCCCAAGAATATATGTTTCCTTTCCTAATTCCTTCATAGAGAATCATTTATTCAACTAGGCTTTAACAGACTATAATACTGGTATCTTGTTTTTAATATGTAATATGTCATAAACATATAATACTAATAAAATAACTGCACTCTCATTAAACCATATATTAACACAAGGAACTCATTCATTATTTATGAATAAAAATTACATTATGGCTTCATCAAATCTAATTTTTTATGAACTAGATGATTTCTAAAATCCATAAATTGTTTTTTCCAATTTTCATATCTTGTTTCCATCCTTTGGAGTCACAAACCCTTCAGGTTGTATCATATAGAAATATTCCTAAATTTTCCCATTAAGAAAAGTTTTTTTGACATCCATTTTACAAATCTCCTGGTCATAAAAGGCTGTAATGGAAAATATGATACTGATGGATTTTAGTATTGAAACTGGTAAAAAGATTCATCATATTCAGTTATTTAAGGATTTTTAAACCCATTTATAACCATTCATTCCTTATATGTACCGACTTATCCTTCCATGTACAAATTCTTATTGAATAGTCATTTAAAACCAATAGTCTTTACATCCACTAGAGGATATACCAAAATCCAGACTTAGTTTTGGAACATGAAATCCATTTCAAAATTCATGGATTCTTTACACTTGGTAACATATATTCTAATTACTATTTTCTTATAGGTTATAGGAACATCATTATTAAATAATAATGATTCACCATCCTCAATGGATAAAAAACCATATCTTCTAGTTCTCAAAGCTCTATTGTACTCCAACACGGTACTTGTGTCTTTGGAATAGCCTCTTCTTCCACAAGGTAGTGTAAAATGTGTTCTATCACCAACTCTTGTGTGTCTTTATCCTTGACTTCAACAAAGTATACATCACTCCCACTATATCTTTTAAATATGTACTCCCTCTCAGGGAATATGGCATATATTTCCATTATTAACTTTTTCTGAGGGTTCGTAAAGGTAATATCTCATTTTTCCTTAGGGTATTCTATAATGGTACACTTTGTGTCTTTGGGTGAAATTTTGTTACCTGAAGAGGCCTTAAGAAAAACTTTTCTAACCAACATATGTAAATTGGACAAAATAGTTTTTCTTCCACTCTCAAGTTCGTATGGAATACCATTTATTGATTTATTTGTCACTTGGTTTCGTATGTGTTCTTATTTTTGTAATGTGTATCCCAAAAAGGATAATGGAAGGATTTCATGACTCATCATTGATCTCACCGTGTCTAGCAAGGAGTGGTTATTCCTTTCACTTACACTGTTCCATTGAGGTATATAAGGAGGGTTGATTTGAGATAGGATTCCAGAATCCTGTAAATAATAAATGAAGTCATGATTAATATATTATCTACCATAGTTTGAGAGGACTTTCTTAATATTTTTTACCAAGATAGTTCTCAACTTAATTCTTGTATTAATATAATTTATCAAAGGAATTACACTTATACCTCATTAAGTAAACATGTCCATATGTATTAAAGTCATTTGTAAAAGTTATGAATTATGAGTAACCACCCCTTTCTTCAATAAGAAATGGTCCATAGATATTAGTATAAACTAATTCCAGAATCACTTTAGCCCTTTCACATTTCCCACAAAATGGGGCTTTATTCCTTTTACCTTATAACCATTCATGACATACAACTAGTGGTTTTAGTTCAAAATAATATAAATATCTATCTTAGTGAAATTTAGTCACATTTTTCACATTTACAAGACATAGATAGTGATTCCAATGTTTGGTGTGGTGTGATTCATGTGAATTAGTTTCGTTATTGATTGTCATAACCAAGTTTGTTTAGTCCAACACATAAATATCGTCATTTAAATGTGACTTTCCATAAAAAATTCTGTCTTTATAAAATTAGAAAAATTTATTTCTAAAATTGAAAATAAAACCATTTGTATCAAGTCTAGATACAAAAAATAATGTTTTTGGTAACATAAGGCTTAAAATAACAATCCTTTAAATCTAATATCATTCCAGTTGGCTATCATTTGGATTGCTATAACATAAAGTTTATTTGTGTTGGATAATCATAGATCTAACTCCCCTCGGTCAGTATATATCAATCTACTCAGTACTTAAATATTCCCTTGTTTTATTTGGTTGGGTGCAGTTTTTTATTCATTGGGCCTTATTTCTACTAGTGAAATAAACAAAATCTTTCTCCCTTGTATTCCCCTTGATATTTCTCTTCTTAGAAGGGAATGAAGAAGCTTTAAGGGTTGAGATATTTTCTTTCAATTTCAATTTTTTCACCATAAGGACGGATGGATTTTTCATGATATTTTCCCTTATCTACTTAGTGAAGAATAGTGATAAGATCTATGATATTTTTCTCAATGTTTTTCATATTAAAATTTACAAAAAAAATGGACAAGCTCTAAGGGAGTGACATAATAATGAGATCAGTTCCCAATTCATATGGGAGTTTAAACCCTAGAACCTCTAGATGGTCAATTATCCAATAAGATTGACTATGTGAGTCCCATGTAGGGAATCATCTCTAGGATTTCTCTAAAAAATATCCCTTGAGATCTCCAACCATTTTTATCTAGCTCTCTCCAAGTATAGACCATGGAGATTCTCAAGCATGAAATAAGAATCCATGTTTTTTTTAGGATTAATAAGTTCACTAGAAATAGATTATAGCATCAAAAATTGAATTTTGAACGTGTTTTTCATATTTTTTATTGATAAGGTACTCTTTACCACATTCCTCCTTAATAAGAAGATCAGATATAGAGGATTCTAGCACGTAAGATTTTTTTTCATGGTGCTGCAAAACCGGAAGGTGTCTAAATCACTCATGGAAGTTACTAGTAGTAAAAATATGGTATTTATCCAATATAAATCAGAGGGATAATGTGTATGATAAAATTTGCATTTTCTAAAATTATAAAATAATGGATTATTAAAACTTTCCTTGATTAAAAATTATGTGAGAAATAAAAATAATTAATTTTATTAAATATCTCTTTATTTTATCAACTCCCAATATCCCTCACCATTAAACTTGAAATATCTAGTTTCTTTGATATTCTAGTTGCAAGGATCCATATTGCACTTCACATAACCCCAAAAACTGTTAGTCAATCTAGTTCAAGGTATTTATGTATTAAATTCTTTTCCAACTATAGGCTTGCAACTCCTTGATATGTTAAGTGGATACCCCTATCTGGAAATCCTGACATGGATTTTATCAGCACTTTCCACCAAAATTACACCAAGTCTAGAAAGGTACATTCCTCTTGATGTAACATGGTTCATTAAACCCATAACCATCATAATAACACCCCTTAAAAAATTAAATTCCCCAAAAAGGGTTGGTCAAAAACTTTGTTCTATTGGTTTTATTCCTTATCAAGTAATATAAGGAGAAGTCTAGCTTAATATTTATATATGAGGTATTTTAATTTATTATTCATAAGATTTATGTTGTTTTATCCTTTACACATATTATTAATATTAAGTGGATTTTACATGTTGGATAAAAAATTTACACGGAATCCAATAACTTAAATTCTGTCTCCACACATTACTTTGTTTATGCGATTAAAATCTTACATCCATAAAATAAATAATGAATAGACTGAAATAAATAAATAAATGGCCTGATTAGGAGCTTATCTAAATGTTTTATTTATTAAACACACAATAAATCAACCTATGACCTAGGGGAACTGCTCTTTTTTCTAGTCCTAGCATGAGTTGCAGCATTCCACCTATCCACATGTGTATCACTAGAGTTGCAATCATTATGGTTCGGTCTTGAACCAATTCCATGTGCCTTAGGATGATCCATCAATTAAAAGTATTTATAAATCACAGTTGGGTTAGGGGAACTAAATTATTGGTTAAATGGGATTACATAAATAACCTTGGATACGTAGGTCCTACATAATAATAGACGGAGGGATGACTCACAGGCCATCAATTTAATTTCATAATTAATAATTGAACACCCATGAAATAAATTAAATTAAGTTAATTTCAACACAAATATACATCATGATCGATCTCAAGATTAGTCAAAAATTCAATGAATATGTAAAAGTAATTTTCTAACCTTAATTTCTTATTATTTTTTATTGTCAATAAAAAATTTCTTGCATTAATTTGTTAATAAATTAACTAATTAATTCCCTTTCATCTTAATTAAAATTTGATTTAATTTAGAGATATCCATAAATGATAGAATTCGTGAAAAATAAATGGTAGAACCAATAATTAAAGATTAATTAAAATAAATTATTTTAGAATTCAAAAATTCATTAAACGATTAATAAATTTTCAAACAAAACAATTTTGAACCAATAAAATAATGTTGTAATGTTGTAATTGAAAATTTAATGTTATTAAATTCTTCCATTAATTTAGAGACTACACAACATGTACTATCCAGTTACACTCCATGTACATTGGTTTCTAAGTATCTAGGGTGCACTTCTAGGGATTCGGTGTGTACTTTGACTAGAATACATTATGTGTACTAACTAGCTACATGCCGTGCGTTCAGCTTTCCTTGTGCCTAAGATACATGCCTAGGTCTCCATTGTGTATCTCAGTAGATTAAACTACATGTACAGGACAACTACATGTCATGTGGTCTAAATATCATGTGCCCTTGAATCCCACTAAAAGACTCAATGTGCTCACAGATGAGAGACTACAAGATGTGTATAGTCTAGCTACACACCATGTATCTCTTATTCCATGTGTCCTCTTTTCTTACCCAATGTCTTGGTGTGTATTTCAGATGTGTAAAATGATGAACTAAATTCCATTTACAACACATACATGTTTCATATATCATTAATGTTCCATACTATTAGTCTCACATGGTTTTATTATGTACAAATACCACACTATTTGTGCAAATTTTTCCACTATTGTAGACTACATAGCATGTTTATCAGCTACACATTGTGTACTCCAACATTTCATGTTCTAGGTTATCCTGGTCTACACGCAATGTGGAAATAATGTATCGTGTGTAATTAACTACTCATCGAGTTGTGTATCTCGTGACATGAATAGGTGTAGTGCCCTTTAGTACACAATGTGTACTCTGGATACACATCGTGTAATCTCAGGCTATCCTTCCAGATTCCTCAGCACTTCTTGGTGGAATCTCCAGTTATTCTTTATCAATTATTAGACCTATAAGAAAATGAAAAACTAAATGAACGTGATTTTTATATCGATAACATGTTAATCCAAAATGGATTAAAAATGAATAATATGAAATAAAAATATAAGCAACATTTCACATAGATCAACAATCAAAAAAATAAAGATAAATTTGAAATTTTTCTGCTTTGATACCACTTGTAGGTTTTTGAGTGTAGTGAAATTTACAATGGTGGGAGATATAGTTCAAATTTATTTTAAATAAAATTTCCTAGAACCCAAAGAGAGGATATTTCATGTAAAATTTATAATTAATTTATTTAGATCAAAATAATAAATTTCCTCATCAATGATTTTTCTTCAAATATGATATTGATCATATATAAACCATTATCAGATTACCTTCTCTAAATTGTGAGGATTCATGTATAGAATCTCCCTAGCGATGATCCACATATACTACTATGATCTCGGAGCAATGCTGATTGATTTCTGGGTGCTAACGTGGTGAATCAATAATCTTACTTTTTTATCTTGATCACTTCAAGATCATTTGGGATAAAATGAGTTCTTCTCATTATTAAGATGAATATAGGAGGATTTTGAGATGGAGAGAGAGAATTCTATTGTGTGTATGATTCTCTATTATCAATTTTCAACTTCTTCTACAGAATAGACATAACCATCTATTTATAGAGATAGGTTTTAGGTTAAAATAATAATTAATTACATGATGGACCATAAATAATATATAATATTTATTAAACCCCATGCTAAAAATAATAAAATTATTATTATTTTATGGCATGCATGCTAACTTTTACAATAACAAATATTATTTAACTATATTGTTAATTAATATTTATCACCGGGTGGGGACTTGGTCCATTTGAACTCCTAAAAATTTATTGAATACCCAAATAAATATTTAATAAAATATTTTATTCATAGATAAATATTTAATCTCAATAAAATATGAAGAAAATTATTTCTCGGTCTTCAAAATAATATTTATTCCATTAATTAAATTCAAATAGAATTTAATCGATATCAATGAAAGCACTTAGTGTGTGAACCTCTAAGATTATTTCTTGTTGGCATTAGGTGTGACCACCTGAAGTCCAATATTAATGTCTAGTAATAGGTAAAGAAATCTAAGAGAAATATATTAATGCCAAAATTATGAAAACCATATATGAACACTCACTATGTAATATAATTCCTTTATCTCAATATCTCATTAATAAGGTTTCACATCTGTGTCATAAAAATATGTGCTTGATATGTCTTTCTTTGACAATCTAAAGTAAACACATTGTTATATAT
Source organism: Viscum album (assembly GCA_963277665.1). Lineage (NCBI taxonomy): Eukaryota > Viridiplantae > Streptophyta > Magnoliopsida > Santalales > Viscaceae > Viscum > Viscum album. The sequence continues at coordinate 50,210,262 of OY728130.1, read as the reverse complement.
TAGAGATGAAATTTAGTGTGATGGTTCTATTCCAATCAAAGGGATAAGATATCAACTTTTATAAATATGGAAGGGACAAATCCTTTACTTATCAATTAATAACATGTCATTTGTGACATACCCAATGTACCATACTTCCCACCAACATATGGAATGACTATTTTCATTAGTAAATCTAATTGTGTGAGTCGTGACATGTATCAATGATAATATTAGAATATATGTACCATTACACATACTCACAGATATAAATATCCTGAATGATTGAAAATTGAAATCTTTTATTAAAAGAAGAGATTAAAACAGAAACTAATTTCAAATAATAGAAAATAGAGGTCACAAAGGCTGAAAATGTTAAAAGTTGAGGGAATATATTCATATAATCTTTTTAGAATCACTAGGAAGATAACCAATATTATAGGAAAACATAATTATTTCATCCTAGTTACCTTTAGAAGCAAGTAGATCTGTCGAAATATTAACCACATGAAATGTTTGAAAAACCATCATATTTAGATAAAGAAGGGAAATACTGGTTTTAATATGATAAATGATATTCCAAGGAAAATCTTAATAACCTTTCAAGGAATTAACCCCAATGGAGGAATCTGATTCCATTTTAGATAATGGGTTAAAACTTTACTTGCAAATATAAATCCCTTGAAGCATTGCCAAGGCCTAAACCACCACTAAAGTTCCCACCCAAAAGTACGCTAAAAAATATAGGATGAATGGTCCTCAGAAATCATAAACAACACTAATGAAATGCATGATCACATGCACATAAGATGCACCTTTATTTAACTTATGCCCATGGTCAAGAGGTTTCCATATCACCCAAACACTTGGATACCTCTTCCCAAGAAAATCCACACCTTTAGAATGAGAATGTGTGATGAGAGAGAGAAGAACCAATGGTAGAGACACACCTTTACACTATTGTACAAAATAATTAATAAGATCCAAAAAATAAAACCGAATGTACTAGAGATTTTTCTAGGATCCTTGATGGAAAATAGAATTCTTCTTTTCCCAGATTGTCTAATAATAAGTGGAAGTGAAAATAGTCCACCCCTTAGCTTGTGTGCAGTTCCTCAACTATAATTCCCAGCTTGACTGAAATAAATCCTCCATAGAGCTCAACCATCCAACAAAATTTTTATTCCTGCAACATGTATCCACATATGAATAGCCCATCCACTATTGAAGAAAATATGAGAAACAGATTTAGTTTGTGAATTAGTTTAACACTTTCATTTCGATGCAATAGGAATAAAAATGCGCTAAATATTGTCACTAGTTTGAATGGTATAGTTATAGATTATTTATAGAAGAAATTTGAATTTAGTAGATATTTATTTACACCATATTCTAGTTCCCATAATTTCTAGTTTATAAGAGGAGTGAATCATACCATGAAAACCAGAGTAGGTTAGTTTCCTAGTTAGGGAAGAAGTAATGAAACACTAGTGGGGATCCTTATAAAAATGAATGATACACATCACTTATGTTTGGTCCTTATTAATCACTATATCTATTAACTAAGGATGGGTACAAGCCTATCTAAAATTTATTTCCAGAGTTATATAGCTAGTAAATAACAAGAGAGATCCAACCCAATTGTGATTCTGTAAAGAAATGCCACCACACGCAATGATCCACCAAGAATTGTCCAAAATTGGATGAATAAGCCACTTCAATTTTATCTAAATATGGGATCCATTTCAATATTTTTCCCAATATATGGGACACTCCCCACACTACCTCTTAATATAAGAATACTAGAGGGAGTCCACTGAGATGCCCTTCTACACCAGTTTAGCCTGAGAACACCACATATTATCTTCAATACCTTTGAGATTAATACCCCTATTGAAAAGGCCTTTATAGTATATTCAAACTTTCCCAATGATGAAAACATTATTGGTGATAATACCATATAAAAAATTAAGGATCCTTTTAATGTTTTTGAACACAACTTTGGCAGTTTTTCACATAGATAAAATGTGCATAAGGATGGAAGAGAAAATACTATTAACCAGACTAATTCTTCCCCCAAATGGTATAAAGTGAATTTTCTAGCTCAGGATCCTTCCCATAATCCTTTTCACAAAGATATCATAATGATGAATTCAAATTCTCCCACTAGATAAGCACTTATATAAAACAGGCCTTTAACAGTGATGACCTTTATCAATGCTAGAAGAAAGCACTGATAAAGGTTCCCTTTATCAGTGTTGAAAAAGGGTACCTTTTATAAAAAAATTGTAGCACTGATAAACAGCACCCTTTATCATTGCATTTTTTTTATCATTGATAAAGGGTTCCCCTTATTAGTGACTTATTTTAAGCACTGATAAAGGGAACCCTTTATCAGCACTTCATTTTTAACGCTGATAAAGGGTACCCTTTATTAGTGCTTTATTTTTAGTGCCCACAAAGGAATCCTTATCAGCACTTTTTTAGCACTAATAAATGTCTGAAAAAAATGAAATAATTAAATAAATAAATAATAAAAAATGAGTTTATTAAAAAAATATCAAAAATATTATTAATTAAATAGTTATTAATAAAAATGAATATATTGATTATACTACATAAAAATTATAAATACTAATAGATAGTATATATTAAATATATAGATATATGTAAAATGAAAATTAAACAAATAAAAATTAAAAATATGTAAATTGAAAAAAATATTAAACATTTTATTAATTAAATAATTATTGATATTGTTAATAAATAATATATAATAAATATATAGATATATATGAATGTATATAAATATGATTTATATAATACACAATATTTATAATTTACAGTAAAGAGTAATATAATTTTTGAATAATGGTTTATAATTAAAAATTAATATGAATTAAAAATAGTGACTAATTGCATCTAGTAGGGAATATAATTGAATGTTTTTTTGTTTTTTTATTTAACTTATAGGTTAAACATATTATATTGATTTCCCATATACGTAACTAATGAATTTTTATATTTAACGCACACACACAAATATTTTTTGGGGAATTTAATCAATTTCTAATATTTATTTTATATATATTTATTTACTATGTTTTAATATTTCAATATATATGTATTAATATTTATTTCAATATATATCCATTTTTTTAATGATTAATATTTAATTAATCAAACTTATCTTATTTTTTAATATTGTTAAAGTGTACTCATTTTTAATTATTCAATTTCACTCATTTTTAACATGAATTCACTTAAGATTAAATATTCATTAATATTGTTAAAAAAAATATTTATGAGTGTATATTTACTATTTTCCTACATTTATATATTTATAATTATAAATAATTAAATATTATATTTAAAAAAGTATTTATATAATTATAATTAAATAATTATATATATTTAAATAATTATAAAATTATAATAAATTTATTCAAATAATGAATATAATTACTATATTTATATTTATATTTATATTTATTTATTAAATATATATATAAATATATAATGATATATAAGGATATAAATATTATTTTTTAAAAAGGAATTTATATAATTATAAATAAATAATTATATATTTAAATAATTATAAAATTATAATAAATATATTTAGATAAATAATATATTTAGTATTTTTATATTTCAATGTATTTGTTATATATATATATAAAAATATATAAATATTTTAAAAAAATATTTATAATTATAATTATAAACCCTTTATCAGCACTAAGTTAATAAACGATGATAAAGGGGATATTTATCAATTCTTTTTTGGAAGTGTTGATAAAATTTTACCAATAAATTATATGAACCCTAACCATCGCAAACCAGTTTGTTATATCTGAAGCTCTCTGTGGAAGCCACCAACTTCTAGTGTTCCTCGTTGTTGAATCCAAGCTCGAATCTAGGGTAGAAGCATGGCTCCAATTATTCCAAGGCTTAAATCCATGGCTTGAAGGATTCAAGGGTCAAATGAAACTAAGGCTCAAATAAAATCCAGGTTTTTTGATATCTCTACCTTCCCTCGGTTATCTCATCCCATATCCATGTATACCAACAACTCCAATTGCAATTTCCTATAATAAAATAGAAAAAATTCACATTTTTTAGATATCTTGAATTATTTCCTTCCTCGATAACATGTGGCTCTCCTTGGGACAACATTGGTTCTATGTGACTTCAAATATATAAAACCCAATTTTTTCATGTTTTATTGAGGTATAATAGGCTCTCAATTCCTATATTCCATGACATTTACCTCTTTGTAATCGTTAAATTTTAAAAAAGTCATTCATATAGAAACCATTATTATCATTTGTTTGGAATATTCCATTGAAAATAACTAAGGAACCAATTTTTCAAATTTTGATAGATAAATTAAAGTGCTCTGATTTCCTTGATTCACCTATAAACCAAGAAAAATGTTTAACTCACCAATCATATACATATCGATATCATACCTCATATGATCCAAAACAAAATTTCATTCTTGTTTTTCCAATATTGAAATATTATGTCATTAACATATATGAGTACCAACATCCTTTGATCATTCTCCTTCTTTATGTAGAGGTTGTGATCAACTCTACCTCACACAAAAATAAAGCTTTCTTAGGTATTGATCCAAACTTAAATACCAGGTCCTTGGTGATTTATTTATCATATAAAAATAATTCTTTAACTTACACACATTTCTCTCATTTTTATCCATAATAAACCAATATAGTTTATCAATGTATAATCCCCCATAATAAGTCTATTTAGGAACATAGATTTGACATCCATTTGGTATACTTTTAACTAAATTTTCACTGAAATAGCCGAGAAAGTTCAAATAGTTTCCAACCAGGATATGGGAGTAAATTTATGATAAATATAAATTCCTTTAATCTAGGAGTTCCCCTTATAGACTATCCATTATTTATTTTGGGACACTTTTCTATAGTCAATGAGTTCATTACTAAACACCCACTTGGTTCTGATAACATTTATGTCTTCTAGCCTTTGAACAATTTCCTATGTCTCATTGTTCTTATTCTGATCAAACTCATCATGCATATATTTGATCCAATTGTCATCATTTTCACCCTCTCCAAATGATTTAGGATCTACCTGGTAAAAATGAGATTTTTTATGGAGTTGTACTCCTTCTAATTTTCACAAAAACTATCAGATCACCAATGAAATATTATTCATTGATTTTATCCTTTCTTTTCTTTCTTATAGTTGATAATAATTCTTAATTTTCCTCACCATAAATGTCTTATTTTGAGTCTACCTTAGCCCCATGTGCTCCCCCTATGCACTCAGTTCAAAATTTATTCCATCTGATGTTTTGTTATTATTTTAATTATTAACAATATTTCCATTCTAATTAGTAAAAAATATATATCAATTTTATCTTTTCATAATAACAAATTCTCAACCCACCATTTTTATTTCACTATTTAATTTTTCTAATTGTCTAATATGATCAATTTTTCACTCCCAGAAATCAATTTTCTCTTTCAAATGTGATTACCATAAATTTTTACTGACCCCAAATCAAAAAATGGTTTGTATAGTTTTATATATCTTTGTATGAATATAGCCATATTTGAAATTATAGCCCAATCATTAATACTTCTTAAAAGTCACTTAATTTCTTTCATCACAAATCTAATAAGAATAATGTATATTTTACTTTAACCAATCTAAAAACATATCATTCTTTAACATTTCCTTTTGGTTTCCCCCTTTAGAATCTCTTATAACCATCCTTATAATTCTCACAAACGGGAAGCATTTCCCCTTTTAGAGAACATAATGGAGTAAAACTGTCATCCTCATTAGTTTCATCTTCTGAATAGTTATTATTCCAATTTGTTTCTTGATACTCACAACCCGTCTATTTTATGTCTCTTATACTAATATGAACAGTAATAATTATATGTATGAATACTTGTTTAAGTATTTCAAAAAACTTAGGTGCATATCCATAAGAGATGGAGGATGAGTTCCAAACAACAGAATGCAATGGTAACTGTTCGGAAGTTGATCTGATGTGGATGACAGTTGTATATAACTTTCACCTTTGGATAAATTTAGAGGATAACACATACCGTAGTGGAGTAATTCTTTTCTTAAATTCAATTACCCATTTTCTTCAAAGAATATTTAGATTCTTTGAAATAATTAAATATTGGGTTCCCTTATTAAAATACTAAAGAGGGGATTTGTATTTCTGATAGATGAACCAAATCCCTAAAACCATTAAAAAATAGAGTTCAAGGAGAATTTAAAAAAAATAATATACTATTTTTTTCCTCATATTATTATATTTTCTCTACTGCATGAAAATAATATTGATGTTTTCATAGTAAAATCATTATCTATATAATTAATGTATTATTTTATATTTATGTTTTATTTATTTATTTCTAGTATTCCTCATATAATAATTGTTTTCTTATATTGGTGGATTCTTTTGATGAGTTAGGGTTATTTGTTCAAAGCTACTCATGCTCATGAGAGATTGGATTTCAAGCCTACAATTGAGATAATGAAAACAAAGAAAGGTGTCAAGAATGCATATAACCATCATGAAAAGGTGACTTCATACTAATTATTTAATTAATTTTTTCATCATTTTATCTATTATTTGTAATTTAATTTCCTTATAATTTTTATATAATACTTATTTGGTTTGTTTCATAGATCTTTTGGGAAGTCATATTTTACTTTCAACCGTCTCCAATAAGCCACAAAAGAGATAAAAAAATTCTTTCTAACAATGTTACCATGTTATCCATTTTTATTTCCTTTATTTTTCAAACTTCCAAAACTACATATTAATTCAATGTTATTATCCAAAAAACCTTTTTCATTATTTAAAGCTATAAGAGAAGAGAGCACATGGGATTTCTCTGCTCTTTTGGATTTCAAAAATGAAAAAGGTTTTTTGGCTAGTCAATATGTAGTGTTGGTAGTTATACAAAGAAAGGAAACGAAAAACATTATAACATTGGTAGTTGGGATTTTTTTGAGACTTTGGGACATATAGGAATCATCTTCACCTCAATATGATACATGGTGTGACTGGTATAACTCCAAGTGATTCTTTTTATTTAAAATTGACATTAATTTTAGTAAAAAGGGAAACTGACATACTCAAAACCACTTAAATGTATTCTAATTGTTTTGATAATTTAGTACAATGATCCATAAGTCATTTTTTGATATATAGGAATTAGTCATACCATAATATGATACATGATGTGCCCAGTATGACTCGAAGTTTTTGTAATCTATTTAAAATAAACATTTTAGTTCAAAAAGTGTCACTCATTGAAAACCAAACAAGCACATTCATATTTACTTGATAATGTTGGAAATTGATTCATAAATTTTTTTTTACAAGTTGTAATTGGTCTCACATAAAACTGATACATGATGTGATCTCTATGAGTCAAAGTGTGTGTTTCCGGTATAAAATGACATTTTAGTAAAAAATACAAGTGATGTATTCAAAATCAAGAAAACACATTTTTATTTTTTTGATACTTTAGGAAAATGAGTCATAAGTCATTTGAGACATGTAAGAATAATTCTCACCTCAATCTGACACACATTGTGACAGATATGACACTAGGTGCTTCTTTTTATTTAAAATTAACATTAATTTAAGTAAAAATGACAGTTAACATAATTAAAATTGAGTAAATGCTTTAATATTGTTTTGATACATTAGGAAAATTATATAAAATTCTTTTAAGACTTGTATGAATCAACAACACCTTAATATGATGCACAGTGTGACTAGTATGACTCCAAGTGTGTCTTTTTATCTAAAATTGACATCAATTTTAGGAAAAGTACAACTGACCTACTCAAAATATATAAAATGCATTTTGATTGTTTTTATACTATAGGGAAACAATTTATAAGTCATATTTGATTTTTAGTAACTAGACTTACCTCAATATGATTCACAGTGTTCCTGATATGACTCCATGTGTTTATCATCAGTTTAAAATCAACAGTTTAGTTCAAAAAGTGTCACTCACTGAAACTGAGAAAACATACTCAAATTTTCTTGATAATTTAAAAAAATAAATTCATAAATAATTTTTTATGTTTAGGAATCAGTCTCATGTAAAAATGATACACTATGTGATAAGTATAAGTCAAAGTGTGTGTTTCGAGTTTAAAATGGAATTTTAGTAAGAAAGACAAGTCATGTACTCAAAACCAAGTCATGTACTCAAAACCAAGTAAATGCATTCGTTTTGTTTTGATACTTTAAGAAAATGATCCATAATTCATTTAAGACATGTAGTAATAATACTCACCTCAATCTAATGAATGGTGTGACCCGTATGACTCCAAGTGCATTTTTTTATTTAAAATTGACATTACTTTTAGTAAAAATGACAATTGTCCTAATCAAAACTGAGAAAACGCATTCTGATTATTTTAATAATTTTGTAAATTTATTCATAATTAATTTTTGATTTGTAGGAATATATCTCACATCAAACTAACACATGATGTGACAGGTATAATTCAAAGTGCATATTTCCAATTTCAAATGATATTTTAGTAAAAAATACAAGTGAAGTACTCAAAACCGGGCAAACACATTCGGATTGTTTTAATACTTTAATAAAATGACATATAAGTTATTTGAGATGTATAGGAATCATATTCACCTTAATCTGATGCACAGTGTGACCAGTATGAATCCAAATGCATCTTTTCAATATATAAGTGTCATTTTAGTTTAGAATTCACATCACATTGCCAAAACTGAGAAAATGAGTCTAGATTGTTTTCTCATCATTATATCTGATATTACTTAATTAATTTCTTATCATTTTTATCTTATTATTATTTAGTTAATTTTTATAGATATGAGGATTGAATATGAACAAGAAATGGTGTGATGTGAAAGAATCTACCGCAACTCAATCTAATACATAGTGTTCCTAGTATGAATCAAAGTTTAGTTTAAATTTAAAAAATTCTATTAATTTATTTATTTATTTAATTACTAACATAATAATTTTTTTCTTATACAGGTGTATTTTTTATTTGAGAATGGGTTAGGATCAAATGACAAAGGAACACTGATGTTTTATATAATAATTTTTACTTATGTAATTGTATAAACTAATGTTTGAAATGTCTATAATATAGTTTTTTTCTAGTATTTGTGTTGTAAATTTTATTTCATTTAAATTTTGTATTGGTACTTAATTTTTCTGATTTGTGGGGTTTTGGTGATGCAGTGTGCCATTACAGCGCAATATATTGGTGTTGCAATGTGTTGTTATGGCACACTACAGATGCCCCTTTATCAACTCTTCTACAAGCACTAATAAAGGGATCCTTTATCAGTTTTATTTTAAGCACTGATAAAGGTAACCTTTATCGGCACTGTTACAAGAAATAATAAAGTTAACCTTCATTGGCTCTTATAAAATCACTAATAAAGGACCCCTTTATCAATTCTTTTAGAAGCGCTGATAAAAGACTAGGTATTTTAATCTCACTCTGGCAGTCAGTGCCTCTCTATCACTAATAAAGACCATTTTAGCGCAGTTAAAGGCCAATTTTGTAGTAGTAAAGGGAGCACCTAAACATTCCAATGGAAATATTTGTTTAGAAAAACCAATTCTATCTTGAATAAGCATGGATCTTCTAGAGGATCACTTATTAGAGATAAGAATGCCACTTTTGTTGGTATTTACACATTTACTAGCTTTATTACAATATTAATAGAGTGTAGGCTTGAAATTATGAATATAATTTTCACTAATATTGAGGAAAATCCTATTTTATCCATAATTAATATATGAGAAATTCCACAGAATCCATATCTGATGACACCAAAACAAAAAGAATTATTATTTGCAGGTATGTTCTCATAATATCCTTTCTTGGGGATTAGAAAGTGTGAACCTCATGAGAATAATCATCATCAACATATGATTACTCCAGCCTGACAGTCTACAAAATAGGTTCCCTATCATAATATGTTATCCAATTACAGAACAATTTTTATGAATATCTTCATAGCATCCCAAGGATGACATTATAGAAAGTAACTTCTATGATCTTATCAATGCTACTAATACTCTAGGAAATTATTACATTGAAATCCTGAAAAATAAGGAAAAATATATAACATGATATTTTATTAATATTAAAATAGTTGAATATACGTGTAGTAAAATTACAAAAAGTTTTTCCTAGGGTGAAAACTCCAACACAACTGACCCAAATATATATAAGGGAAGTTGTAATACTGCCTGGAGTTCCACTATCTATTGTATCTAATCAAGATCTGAGGTTTACCTCGAGGTTTTTGAGAATCCTTGATCAAATGTTGGATACATAACTAAGCTTTATAACTGCTTATCACCCTCAGATAGATGGTCAATATGAATAAACTATTCAAAATTTATAGGGTATGTTTATATCATGTTTAATGGATTTCCAAGGATGTTGGGATCAACACCTTCCCCTAGTGGAGTTCTCATATGAAAAAAAATTCTATTCTAGCATTAAAATGACAGCTTATGAGGCTCTGTATGAGAATAGGTGTTAGAATCCAACATGTTGGGATGAAGTTAGAGAGTGGAAGCTCATATGACTTGATCTTATCTAAGAGATGACAGATAAGGTTAAAACCATTCAACGTCATATGAAATTAGCACAAAGTAGAAAAAAATTCAATATTGATAATTGGTGATGAGATCTAGATTTTTATGTTAGAGATAAAGTGTTCCTTAGTATATCATTATAGAATAAATTAATGTGGTTTATGGAGAATTGAAATCTTATTCCAAGATACATTCTCCCCTTAAATATTCTTGGTCACATTGGGTCGGTGTCCTATTAACTAGAACTCCAACCTAACATATCTTAAGTACATGATACGTTCCAACTATCCCTCTTGAGGAAGTAATTACCAGATCCATCACGTGTACTGAATCCAATAGTGGTATCATTGGAGAAAGATATTTTATATGACGTCCATCCGGGGAAGATCTTTGGTCATAGAGACAAGGTTCTAAAAAACAAGATATCTCACCTGGACAAAATGTTGTGGCAAAACCAAAAGTTTGAGGAAACAACTTGGGAACTAGAAGAGGTGATAAAACAGAAGTACTCTCATTTATTTTAGTGTGTGAATGAAATTTTGAGGGTGAAATTTAAAAAGGGGGAATAATTTAATGAAACTAAAATTTATAAGCGAAAATCTATGTTTAATTCAAAAAATTCATTATTAAGAAATGAAATTATAGAAAACACATGAACTGATTTAGTTTTTATACTTTTATAAGTTATATATAATGGATTTAAAAGGCCATTAAACATCATAATTGTTGATAGTATAACCGTTATATAGTTATCATATAACTAGTATATATATATAGGGTTGTGAAAAATCCAATTTACAAAAACAAAAGAAGTGATGGCCTCGACCAATAGGATTGTGCCCTATGAAGCTCATTTATCAAATATTTCGAGGGATATAAAATCCTTGGGATTTTCCCTTTATCAATACAAGTTGAGATTCAACAACTAAAGAATTAGAAAATCCATTTACGGGAGATGTTCAAGCTCATTGAGATCACAGCCCAAACCATGTTCTTTGAACCACCCTAAGAAAATATCACCATTGTATACCTTAATCTTAGGGAATTTACTAGTGTAATAAAGGTCTATGTATCCAGATCCTAATAATATGAATTTTATATTTTTATTTTTAATATAATAATTATTGTATTTACATTTTATTACTATATGATGGTTACTTAACAATGTTTGATAAAATATAAATTTTGATATAATGAAACACAAATTATATTTTTTTGAAATACATAGTTTCTATCAAGAAAATATTTTTTATAAATACAATAATTATTTAAATAAATAATATTTAATAAATATAAATGATAATATAATTTTTAAAATTTAAATATAATTTTTATATGGACCTATAAACTGTTACTGTCAAAAAAATAGTATTTTTTAATAAATGGGGATTTTTTTATTTAAGGGTAAATTATCATATTTAGAGATTTATTTTGGTAAAATAAATGTTATTTTTTAAATAATTATTTTTAAATTATCAAATTTTTAATTTTTTATAATTTCATGAGATAGTCTAATTTTTGGGTAAAAATTAAATAAGGTATAACTATATGATATGTATTATGACATCATAAAATCCCAAAAGTGGTGTAAAAAATATTATAAAGAGTATCCAATACCAAAATTTTGTTTTCAATTTTAAATAATTTTTTTTGAAGTTATTTGATTTATTTTATAAACCCTTAATAAATCCCCCAAAACCTCTATTATATTTTAAGGTTTTAAAATCAATGCATTATAAACATGACTCAATTCCATGTCACCAAGGGTATCTTTTTTAGTTTTTCAGTTCATAAAATTATGAAATAATTAAATACACTCCACTTTGAAAGAGTATATGGGAAAAAACCATGGGATGGTTTTTGGTATGGATTAATTTATCATGTAGATTCCAAAGCCTAAGTTAGAAATTAATAATGAATTCTCCTATCTTTTTATATAAAAACCCACACAAAATCTCATTCCACTTCACTCAAAACCCTTGGAGAAAATATTTAATCTTCCCTTAACTCTATATATCCCTCATAATGTGTCCCCAACCTCTTAAGAAGATCCTCCCAATCTTTTAGATACACCCTCTCAAGGTAAGAAATATCTCTCTATTTTTTCATTCATGCACCTTCTTTGAATTTAGCCTTTTGAATCTCAATTGATTATGTTTTAGTGTATTTATAAATATCCCTTAACAATATAATTGATGTTCTAAGAATAATATATCATTTATCCCCTGTCTTTATAACCCTTAACTAATCAGTTACTATACTAAAGAAAGGTATCATCTCCCTCTCCTCTTTATCCATGCACCATCTCTGTATTATGTCTTTTGATTACCAATTTTTCATGATGGGATATTATTTTAAACATCCATATTACTTTCCTTTTGATTTAAAAGTGATGATAGACCCATTTCACTCTCATTAAACCCTTATATGAATCTGTTTATACCCTCATTATGTTGTATAAATTATCCTGTGATTTTCCATACTAAACATGTGTATAGTGAATACCCTTCCCCATTTCTAAGAAAGGGTATTTGAATAGGCTTACCTATCCTTAATTGATTAGGTACTTCCATTTATATAACTCACACTCCTTAATTTTGGTATTTAAAGTGATGAAATACTTTCTTATGTTGTATGATCTATATGGAACACTTATGTATGTACATGATAAGAATTTGATGGGTGGGCCTGGAATTATATAACCCTATAATGCATTTGGAAATGTTTGTATCTCATGATGTTCCATTTATGGTGCATTTTAGGTTATCCTATCCACACTATGTTATGATATATTGGTGGTTATCCTTGAATTATGCTGATTATTTCATGTTTTATGTTTTTTCCACATTCCAATGTTTCTGATATGTTAACATCTTATATCATGAAATGATGTTCAGGTTTACAATTCACACCAACATATATTAACTTGATATTAATATTGACTCAAATTTATTACATTAATCATGTTATGATTTTATTATTCCCTTACAAGGATTTATAGCTCAACCCTTTCTTATGTACATCCTCGGGTTATCCCATGCAGTTTTAAAAGATCAAGGTAATTGATGGGAATGTTATGGAGTTTTAGTTTATATATTTTCTTCATATTTCAAGTAGTTATGTTGTGTACCTAATTACCCAAAGACACTTGGCCTCATAATCTTATAGGTTTGTAACAAGTGTATCTTTATGCAATAAATAATGAAATAAAGTGTAAAATATATTAGTTTTCATACTCCCAACTCCAACTCCACAAGCGATTCCATAGTATCAAGATGCATCACCAGAAAAATAAGATACATTTTCCTTCCTTATGTCCCAATAGATAATAGATGCAAACACATGAAAGTTCCCAAGTAGGGTGTGATTATAAAATTAGTAGGCATTCCCCAAATGATTCCCAACAAACACCACTAGGAAAAAAATTGGTTAACACATTTTATGTAAAGTAGTTGAAAAATAGATAAATAGTTTATAAAAGGATATAAAGGAAATCCATGTGATATAAAATATAAATAAGAATAAATCCATTATTTATCATTTTTAATAATCATTTCCATGTCCACGCACACTCAATCTTGGAGTTTCACATTGATGGTTATACTTCATGACCATGCTCTATCCCACTTTTTTATGTTGGTACTTCATAACCATAATCCATCCCACTTGGACACACACCAACCCAAATATGTCAATTTCCATGAAAAAAAATCACATAAAATAGTTCTTCATTTGAATAGATTTCATCAAACACTTTTCATGTTCTAAAATGATTTCAATATTTTAAAATAAATATTTTAAAATTATAAGAAAATGTGTTTTTTAAAAATCCATCCAATTTTCCATATTTCCAACACAAAATGAAAGAGGGATTCATCCATGAAACCATAAAATTTTTCCATACTAAATCTGAGTAAAAAAATTTAAATAAAACTAATCCTTGAAGTTCTATATCAAGTGGTGATGGGAGACAGACCACCTACCTAACAACAGATGATTGAAATTAAGAACAAGACTAAAAACATCTAGATCCATCTTTGGATCTTCTTCCCTTTAATAGATCCAACAAGATCTCATAAATATCCATAACAAGGAATATAGATCCATCCATGGTGGACTATATCTAATGATCTAGGTGAGGGAAAATGAAATCTTATAGAGAGTGTGTTTGTGTGTGATAGAGAAGATGAATTCAAATCTACAACTCATGTTTATTCACCAAAAGGTTCCTCCAAATCAAAGGTAAATGCCAATGTATCCTAGGGAGGAAGACAAGTTGGAGACCCTAGAAGAATAGAGGGAAAATGAGGGTTTGTGGTCTTAATCAAGGTAAAAATATAATTTTCGGATCATAAACTACACATTGCATGGTTAGGCCACACATTTTTTCTATCTATGCACTGACTGTGCACATGTTACTACCTCTAAAAGAGAGAGTCACAATATTTCTACATGGTTTGGAAAACTGTACCCAAACCATGTATAGAAACTATGTTAAGGAAATAGCCTCTCATGGTTGGATCACATAGTTTAATAAATCATGCACCAATAATTATTTTCCCATTATTCCCACTTGAATGGTTTCTCCTAGGAAATCAAATGGTTTTTTCAAAACCATTAACCAATTATGCACTTACCTAGTGACTCCCATCATCACTTGTATAGTTTCTTGGAAATGGTGTATAGTTTCTGCTAACTATGCTCAAACCATGAACCTCCAAAATCACTCCAAAAACACTCCACAATACTCCAGAAACTCTTTTAAATTAACCTAATAATTATATAAGAACAAAATAAAAAATAAAAGGTTTATGTTCATGAAACTAGGAGTGTTACATTATTTTTACCATTGTATTTCCATCCTTATAAAGAAAGAGCCTAGTGTAGTTTTTAAAGAGTGCAGGCCACTACTCCAACATTTCCTTTTAACGCTCCCATGTATCTTCCTAAATCAGACCATCCTTCCATTAAACCCATACCAAACTTTTTTTTCCATTAATGATCATTTATTGCCTATCCATAAGTCATATTGTCACATGAATCAGCATAGAATTTGTCTCAAGGTTGACATGGTCCCATCAAATCACATGGGAAGGATTGGGTTGGTACTTCTTTAATTGAGACACATGAAACAAACTATGCATAGAAATAAACCTTGGCGGTAAGTCCAATCAATAAGACACATCACCCACTAATTAAATTATATCAAAATGGCCAATGTAATAAGGAGAGAACTTACATTTCTTACCAAAATGATATTACCTATCCCTAGAGATATTCTCAATAAGATATAGTCACCCACCTCAAACAATAACAGTCGATGATGATCTACATATGATTTATAAGGAATCGAAACTATCTACATTCTCTTTATGATCATATAAATATTATTAACTATCTCATGTACTAGGATAGGTCCCATAAGTTAAGTCTCACCTTCTTCCACCTAATAAAGTGGAGAACAGTAATGAAGACCATACAAAGCTTCAAAAGGAGCCATATGTATCAGGGCCTAATAACTATTATTGTATGAGAACTATAATAATGTTATATGTTCCTCTTATGGGCTTCCATGATTAATCACATGGGCTCTGAGCATGTCTTCAAATATTTGGATTGTTCGTTTGGATTTTCTATCAATTTGATGATGATAGGTTCTTCTCATAGTCAGCCGATTTCTAAGGGATTTTTGCAAGTAATTAAAAAAAATGATATAAATCTAGAATCCTAGTCATCCATAATCAAAAATAGTACACCATGCATCTTCACAACTTCCTCGATATATATTTTTGACAATTCTTCCACCATATTGGTTTTGAGAATTGTGATGAAGTGAGTTGACTTCATGAGATGATCCATGAGCACCCATACAGAATTTATTTCTAAACTATTTTTTATATAGTTGTGAAATAATACATAGATATATACTCTCATTTACAAATAGGGATAGGTAAATAATGAAACATACAAGATGGTTATTGGGGTCCACGTTAACTTTCAAATAGGTGAGTCATCTCAAGACAAACTCTTCCACTCTCCACTTCATGCTAAACCACCACAACCATGATCTCAGTGACTTGTACATTTTATGAATACTGGGATGAATGACCAATTTAGAATGGTGGAAGGCATTAAGAAGTTACTATTAATAAGTTGTAGGAACTGAAATTAGATCTTTAAAATGTATCATAAATCTCTCACCCAGAATCCATCCATCAATGGTCTCTCCACCATTGAGTTTTTAACTCATGGCCTAAAATTATGGATCAAATTTTTAAGCATTCCCTACATGCCAACTAAATTAGGAACAAAAGATACTATAAATTAAAACACATCCTGACCTTGATAAACACAATCTAGATTCATATATACTATACTCGACATTAGCTTCCATTGATCTAAAACCTCTTTAGAAAACTGATTATATGGTATCCAACTCAATGCAATGAATATATAATTTCATTTACCTAAAGTATACATTAAGTAAAAGTCAAACATATAATGATATTCCATCTATATTCATTGACTTAAGTTCAAATATCTTTGTGAGAAAATGTGTTTCAAACTTTTATAATATGTACACACAATAAATTTCTCACAAAAAAGATAATGATGCCAAGTATTCGAAGCATAGACTACATCATATTGTTCCAAATCATGTATTTTGTAGTTTTTATCATGTGATCATAATTTTTTTGATACATAAGATACAAAATGATCATTCAATATGAGAACACATCCCAACCCAAATCCAAATACATCACAATAGACCACATAGTCAGGTCCTAACTCTAGAAACATAATGATAGGTACATATGTAAGGAAAACCTTAATCACTTGGAAATATTGTTTTCACTCATCACTTTATTGGAAAGGAAATTTTTTCCTTATAAAAGTTTTCATCGATGAGGCAATTCATGGAAAAGCATAAACAAAGAGTCGATAGTATATTACTAATCTAAGGAAAATGTGTATCTCAAAAAAAATGATTTGGTGTTTTACAAGGGACAATAGCTTATATCTTATCAATATGTATTGAATATAAACTTTCAAAGATAACACGAACAAAGAAATGAACCACTTATATCAAAAAATCACAATTCAAAAGCTCATCATAATGGTTATGTTCTTCAAAGATACTCAATATTGTAGCCAAGTGTTTCCCTTGGTCAGCCTTAGCCCTAGAATACACCAGAATATCATCAATGAATACCACCAAAAAAGAGTCAATATACCTTTTAAAGATATGATTTATCAATTCTATAAACATTTTTGGTGTATTCGTAAGACCAAAAGGAATCACCAAATACTAGTAATGGTCATAGTAACTCTGGAAAGATATTTTCAAAATATCCTCTTTACAAAATAAAATTTTATGATATCCTGAACATAAATCAATTTTAAAAAACCATGTAGAACCCCTAAATTGATAAAATAGTTCATCAATCCTTGGAATATGATACTAATTATTTATCATAACTTGGTTGACCTTATGATAATCCACACACAGTAAAAGAGTTTCATTCACCTTCTTTGCAAAAAGAACTGGTGCTGCCCATGGAGATATACTCAGTCAAATGAACCCTTTTCTTTCCAAGTATTACAGTTGGACTTTTAATTCCCTTAATTATATTGGTACCATACTATAATATGGAAGTAAAATAGTAATAGTCTCTAGTGGGATGTCAATAGTAAATTCCACTTCTCTTTTGGATGTAAATCTAGAGAAATTTTAAGGAAATACATCAGGAAATTAGCCTATGATGGTTGGAAAATTACCTTAATCAGTTTCATCAACTAATTACAAAGTCATTAGTGATAAATGATAAGAGATATTCCCAACCACCAGTACCAAAGGTCATATTATTCTTGCATTCACATCCCAATCTCCTCTAAATAGGTTTTGTATGTCATCATAAGATATGGAACTAACTTATTAAGAATAAAAGTTGATGTGGGCCTTGAAGGATGTCAACCAATCCATTCCCAAAATCAATTTATAAATATTCATCTCAAGAAAAGTCAAATACATATCCAATTCAACCCCATCGATATTTATGTTACATATTCTATAGTTAAGGTAACGACACTCGATATTTCCGAGGGGTGTTTAAAGTTTCAAAATAGAAAGTATAATATCAACATGTAAACCTATATAGTAAACAACATAGGGATAAATAAAAGATTGGGATACACCTATATTAAACAGGGATTATATAAGGGTAGAATTCAAAATAATAGTACCTTTCACCATTAAAGGATGAAGTTGATCATCTGGAATTATTTTCTCAGAACCATGTAATTGGTTACTTACTCAAATTTTTTATTTTGATCCCTATTTGGATTTCATTTATTGAGGAGTCATGGTGTTCCTAAAATCACCATGACTCACTTGGTTCAATGGGTTAAAATATTTCTAGTGAGATCACCTTGTTGATGCATAAGATTTTTGAGATACATGAGATTCATTTCTAACACTAAACTTTAGAGCACTATGAAAATAGTACTGAAGATGTACCATCTAGTTATAGTTATAAAATTTTTTAGGTAGTTCTATACAAACGTACTTGATATGATCAAGTGAACCCCACTAAAAATAATCGGGATTAATCTTTGGTCATATAGGAAAGTCAACTGATCCTATGGTCTAGTTCTGAGATGCTCCACCACATTGAAAGTAAGTGTCTCTATTTCACTTATTTCTATCATTAGAGTTATCATCAATTACTATGGTGATAAACATACTTCCTCCAGCAAAATTTACAAAAATATTTCTTCTTACAACTATATACTTATCGTTTCTATATAATCTATGATGCAAAGAACACATATCGTAGAGATAATCTCTAGTCACAGCCCATACTCAAAGATACAAGCCTCTAAGGATGCACTAGAAGTAAATTCTGGGGAGAATCAAACTAATTTCATGTACATAGATGTATACTCTATCACAGATATATTCTCTTTATTTATGATGAATAAATTCTCTATTCTTGTGATCTTGAATGTGTGAGGATAGAATTTTTATAAAATAATTATTCAAAGTGATCCCATGTAATTAATTGGTTGAATTTAGCTTCAAATGATAAATCACACCACTGGAATGAAAGATCCTTTAGTATATACATTACCAATTTAACTTTTAACTCAACCAGTGTACCAAGGAAATTGATGAATTGATTTATTCTATTCAATCAAGCCTCCACTTTTCTAGGCTCAAAATCCCCTTGAGATATGGGTGGATTCTATTTCTAAAACTATATAAAGTGATCCACTTGTCAAGGCTTATCATTATGATTAACACTATGAATGGATTGAAACACTGAAATGATGCTCTGAACAAGTTTTCAGTTCACATGTGGCTTCAATGAAACCACATTTTTTCCAACCTCTTGTTGTTGGTTTCTACAATGTCTACCAAGTACTGTTTCTATAAATATGGAAAAACACCTCTTATTCATCACTTACTATAAAATTAAGTCTTAGCACATTTCAAATCACAATAAGAAATAATCTTCTCAAGCATTCTTATCAAAATCCCATCATTGGAAATGTTTTATCCATTTTCATAAATTATCAAATACAAAATGAATAATGCATCCCTAATGGGAAGTCTTCATACTAAATCAAGATAAGCTACACTCATCATCTAAACCCATGATGATGAGATGAAAAAACACCTAGAGTGTCTTAGAACACGTTTTTACCCAACTACCCAGGTAACTTTAGGTTTAGCATAAAAAAGTTAGCTATATATTTTTAAGTTATAAATTTCATGTTTTGACATTACTATCTTATTTATACCATCCGAAGATGATAGAAAGACCAACCAAGACTCATAAAATTTTTAATATCCCACCCCTCACCCATTTTCTTGGGAAGAGACAGTGTTTTTACTCACCTTAAAAGATATCCCCAAGACACAAAAGACTGAAAAATCATCAAGGGAATAAGGTAACTTTGGGGATGATTTTCCCTAATGAAGTAAAATAACCTAATTACACAAAATAAATATCCAAACTGACTAAATGATGCATGAGTATGGAATAATACAACTCAAAAGTAAAACCAAATATTCAACAAAATGAGAGTGAAAATGTAAATAAAAGAAAACATCTATAAAGGGATAAACATGACCAGGCCCAATGATACTCAAGTGGAATCATCTCAAGAAACACTAAAACTAGCACCCAGCTCTAACTCCACAAGTTATAACATGGTTTCAAGATGCATCACGAGAAAAATAAGATACATTTTCCTTCTCTCTGTCCTGATAGATAATATCTGTAAACACACCAAAGTTCTAAATAAAGGGGTGAGTATAAACATAGTAGGCATTCCCCAAATACTTCCCAACACACTCCACTAGAATAAGAACCAATTATCACATTTTATATAAAAAGGTTGAAAAAAATATAAATTGTTTATAAAAGTCCATAAAGTAAATCCATGTAAGATAAACTATAAACAATCAAAAATCTATTCTTTATCATTTAAAATAATTTTTCCCATTTCAACACACACACTCAAGCTTAGTTTTTCACATTGATGGTGGTACTTCATGACCATTATTTGTCCCACTTTTTTGATGATGGTACTTCATGGATACAATCCATAACACTTGGAAATATGCTAACCCAATTATACCAATTCCCATGCAAAAAATCACATAAAATGGTTTTTCATTTGAAATCATTTAATTAAAAACGTTTCATGCATGAAAACCATTACAAAATTTTAAAAACATCATTTTAAAATAATAAGCCAAGGGGGGTTTATAAAATCCAAAAAATATCATATTTCCAAAATAGAAATCAAATATGGATTCATTCATCAAGCCATAAAATGTTAGTAAATACAAGTAATAAATTTAAATAAAACTAATCCTTCATGTTCTAGTTCAAAAGAAGATGAAAGAGATTCCACCTACCTATCAATGGATGATAGGAACAAATGATGGGACTAAAAACTTCTATATATGGCCTTACATCATCTTCCCTTAAATATATTCAACAAGCCTTCACCAAGACTCATCATAAGGAACATATATATATTGATATTAGACTAGATCTAATGATTTGAAACAGGAAAAATGAGCTGATTTAGAGAGAGAGGGATGGATTATGACTTACTGATGAATTCTGATATACAATGCACTTTGATTCACTAAAAGGTACCTTCAAATCAAAGGGAAATGTTAAGGGAACCTTGGGAGGAATAGTAGTTCTAGAACCTATAAGAATAGGGGAAAATGAGGTTTTGGGGGTCTTAATCTAGGTAAAATATAATTTTCATATCATTAACTACATGTTGTATGGTTAGGTCGCATATTTTGTCAAATCATGTGCCAACCATGTGCATGCTATTGCCTCCCAAATAGAGAACCACATAGATTTTCCACAAGGTTTATAAAACTATGTTCTAACCCTGTAGTAATACTTTCTTATGGATATACCCTCACACAGTTGTCTCGCATGGTTTGACAAATCTTGTTCCAAACGTGTTTTCTCATCCAATCCTACTTTTATGGTTTCTCCTAAGAGTTTGCAAGGTTTGGGAAAATCATGCACCAAACAAATTTTTTCCTCTATTCCCACATTCAAGGTTTCTCCTAGTAAATCACATGGTTTGGTTAAACCATGTTCAAATAATGTTCCCATCTATTGACTCTCATCCTCACTCACACGATTTCCTTGATATGGTTCATGGTTTTTTATAAACATTCTAAAATCATGAACCTCAAGAAACACACCCAAAACACTTTAAAAATCTCCTAAAACTCTTAAAAAATAACCTAAGAATTGTATAATCTCAAAATACAAAATAAAAGGGTCAAGTACTTGAAACCAGGGGTGTTTCACCTTGAATCCAATTCATGTTTTTTTTTTGTTAGCACTTTAAACTATCTTTAAATCAATCCCCTACTTATGTTATTGATATTGAATATATGTTGAGGATCCATTATGCCAACATTATTGGTATCATGATTTACTCTATGATTTTCACTAGGCTTGATATAGTTTTTTCTATTTTTGCTCTCACCATATTCATAGCCAATCTAAGGAAATGTTGTTTTCAGGATCTAAAACAGTTACATAGATATGTTTCATATACTACTGACATATCTCTATCTTTTGGTATAAATATAAATAATGATGAAATAATTGCTAAATATATAGATTTTGATTATATAGGTAATGTGGATTATAGAAATATACTCTCTGGATACATATTTACTAATTTTGGAGGGCCCATATATTGGAAATGCAACATGAAATATATGGTTTCTCTTTCAACCCTAGAAGTTGAGTATATTTCATTGAATGAGGCAATCAAGGAGGCTTTGTGGTTGAAGGGTTTGGTTTCTAAACTCAATTTACACAATCATGTTATTTCAGTTTATTTTGATAGTCAATCATATTTTTATTTTTCTAAAAATTTAGTTTTTCAGGGTAAATCCAAACACATAGACATTAAGTTAAACTTTATTGGATATTTCATTGAATTTGAAACTGTATGTTTCATAAAGATACATACTGATAATAACTTTATTGATAGTTTAAATAAATCGATGGTTTTAACAAAATTCAAGTTTTTTTTATATAAAATGAATTTGGTTCATATTCAATGAAAATAGGTACAAGAACATATCTAACTTAAAATGAAAATTGTAGTGGTTTTTTTATATATATAGTGGGTTTTTTACCCTTAATCTATAGTGGTTTCACCCTTATGTTGGTTTATCCTCACATGGATGTCACCTGACCCATTCATAGCCCTTTTTCGTATAGTTTAATTTTATATTTAGTAAGGATTCATGGAATTCATTGATTCATCGAGAGTTTAGGTTGTCCTATATGATTTTTAGTGGATTTGATGACCCCAAAAATCTTGTCTTTTAAAATTCAATTTATTAACTCTTCCCAGTTTCTTCCCTAGTTCTCAGTATGGAAAAACCCATGCGGTTATTCATCCTATGTTTCATATAAAATCTGGTTTGAGGCATGATTTCATATTTTAGAACCATTAAGGCTTCATTTATGGTGGATAAATTTGTGTCCATTGATATAGAATAAGTGTGTCCTCTTGTTCCTGATCTTGGAGCCGCCAATTATATACTATGAAGTTTCAGAAGAAGAAAGCTTCAAAAGAGTCATGTGAGAAGTGATCCTGACTATTGGATAGTAAACTTATCCAACATTGCAAGTTATTTTGAATTTATTTTATTTATTATGGATTTTTTATCTTGTTCTTATATCTTTTACATGATCATAATAGAATTATTGTGTATGGGGTGTTCTTGTGGTGAATATAGGCCCAAAAAAGGACCGAATTTTGTTTAATCCTACGTTATTTATTCTTTAAATTTTCATTATTTGTTTGATTTAATTTTTTTGATGATTCTGGTCAGAATATTTATTTGAATGTATTGTTCAAACCATTTGAATAATATTTAGTTATGGTTGTTGTTTTTTGTAACAACCCGAATCCGGAGCCCCTCCACTGGTGCCCCATACCCAGTTTTCCACATGACCTCAAGCGCATTTCCCCAAACGCCAGAGGCTACCGACTAGCAGTGAGGGCCTTGGTGAGTCGGTGGGGAAACTATGCCCTCATTCGGTAAATTATACAGCGGAAGAACAACCAGACACAATAGCGGAAACAATAAACAGCATACAACAACTGAACTGAACAGCGGAAGCAATGTATAAAATAATTATGATTCAACATGGTACATATGTCTATGGAAAATAGTAAACAAACCAATCTTCTGAAGTATAGATGAAAAACAAAGTGCAAAATAAAATCAAAGTAAACTCCTCAGCATCGCAAGCCATTGCTTGGTCCCCTGCTCTCCAACTCCACATCAAGTCAGGTACCTGAAGTAGAAGGGTGATTTCCCTTATCTATACCTACAGCAACATAGTTTGCTTGGGCCCAAAAACATGGGCCAAACAGGGTGTGGGACAAATTTCCAGCAGGCAACCACCCAAAGATCTGTGCCTAACAGTCAATGAATACATGGAAAGTAAAGTACAGGAACAGTAAACAAGAAATACACAGCAGCTACAATTCACAGTTCTAACATATAAAGTACACAAGTAACAACCAACAACAAGTAGAAAACAGGTAACCCTCTGGGTAGCTCTCACATCCTAACCCCTATGGTTCAACCTACCAGTACTAGCAACCCTCTAGGAGGCACATACAGTCTCACCCCTCTGGTTCTTCTAAGAATAGACTCTCTGAGGAAGCACTCACCGTCAATTACCCCTATAGTCTCATATCATGATAAAGGCTCTCTGGGGAAGCACTCAACGTCTCATTCCCTCTATGGCCCGCGTCGAGGAACTACAGACTCTCTGAGGAAGCACTCATCATCAATTCCCCCTATGGTCTCGCATCGTATTAAAAGACACTCTGGAGAATCCCTTAGTCCATTCTCCCTATGGTCTACTACACAAGGTTCTCACAGTTCTGTGTGGAAATAAACATGCTCAGCGCGCGTGCATCGTCCAAGTAAACCTTAAGAACTACTTGGATATCAATCTAAGGCTCAACAGCATAACAAAGCAACGGTTCCACTATCCTACAACTAGGCATGGCAACTGGAAAATGCCAAACAGGCAGAACAAGCATAGAAAACATCCATAGTACAGTAAAAACTACCATAATCATAGGCAAAACATCTACTCTAGCAATCAAGCAATCAGGAAATACAACAAGGGCAAAACAGGAACATGCAATACCCCATTCAAGGGTATTGGTGGAATTTGCACAAAATACTCATCGAATTTATATATAAAGGCACAAACCACCTACCTGGATCCTAGAAGATCGATATACTTGAACCACGATGACTAATTCTCCCTAGAACGTCGTAGATCTGAGAAAACGCACAAAACTTCCAACTTTAGATAACTTCATAAGGGGAAGTAATTGGAAAACAAGGCTCACACAGAATGGGGAACTCACTGGTGCGCTTCGAACTCAATCGACAGAGCTCGAATCGGAGAACAGACGGAGTGGCGGGAGCTCATCGAAGATTCACGGATCCACAGTGCTCTTAGACAAATGGAACCTAGACGAAGGTGTTTCTGTGCGTCAGGCGTGACCCTGGTCCATTTAGTGAAAAATAAAAGTACACGGCGTATACTTTTATAGTACATGGTGTGTGCTAGGTTTTTTCATACTCTGCCAAAAACGGCCTCCACGTCACCCCTACACACCGTGTGTGTGGCCTGGACACAGCCAGTACACGGCTTCAAGCAGGAAAAGAGTACACGGGGTGTACTCAGAAAGTACATGGCGTGTACTTCAAAAATTTCCAAAAACTTTATTTTTCTCGAAAACTCCAGAAAAAGAGAGGCGTACCTGAAACGAAGATCCAGGTTCTTACAAACTTCCCCCGTTAAAGAAATTCGTCCCAGAATTTCCCTAGAGAGGCGTAGAAGGAAAAACCCTGAACAGCTCCGACCACTGCGATCGCAAATCGGCCTCCCTCTCCCAGGTCTCATCCTGTACTCGTCCATGCTGCCATATCACCCGTACAAGAGGGACAAACCGCCCATGGAGAACCTTCGTACTGTGATCGAAAATCCGGATGGGATGCTCTTCAAATGATGGATCTGCTTCGAGCTCAACCTCATCGGGCTGAAAGACATGAGACGGGTCTGAAAAGTAATATCGGAGCTAAGAGAGATGGAAGACATCGTGCATGGCCCGGTACCTCTGGGGTAACTGCAATCGATAGGCAGCTGGCCCAACTCTCTCCAAAACCTCAAATAGCCCGACGTACCGTAGTGAAAGTTTACCCTGTCTCCAAATCCTTTTGTGTCCCAACCTCGGTGTGACATGCAGGAAAACCTGATCCCCGACCCCAAACTCCAGAGGTCATCTCCGCTGATCAGCATAAGACTTCTGTCGAGACTGTGTTGTATCCATCCTCTTCCGAATCAGCTTTATCTGCTCTGAAGTCTCCTGAACAAGACGAGGTCCCTGCAAAGCTGCCTCTCCTGCCTCCATCCAGCATAAGGGTGATCGGCATGGCCTACCGTACAAAGCCTCGTAAGGTTCCATCTGAATAGTTTCCTGAAAACTGTTGTTGTAGGCGAACTCCACCAGTGGAATATGCTTCTCCCAAGAACCTCCAAAGTCTAGGATGCAAGCTCGGGGAATATCCTCTAGCACCTGGATCATACGTTTGGACTGTCCATCAGTCTAGGTATGGTATGCTATACTCAAAAGTACCTGTGTACCCAAGGCCTTCTGAATTCCCTTCCAGAACCGATAGGTAAAGCGCGCATCCCTGTCTGAAACAATAGAGTGTGGAACTCCATGTAGACGAACGATCTCTCGGATGTACAGTCGTTCCAGATCATCAACACTGAAGGTCTCCTTGATCGGCAAGAAATGTGAAACCTTCATAAGCCTGTCGACGACAACCCAAAGAGCATCACTCCCCCGAGGTGACCTCGGTAACCCTGTCATGAAGTCTATCGCAACATCATTCCACTTCCACTCTAGAATGGGTAACTGCTGTAAAAGGAATGTCAGTCGCTGATGCTCCTCCTTCACCTGCTGAAAAGTAGAACATCTCATGACAAAACTGGTAACATATTTCTTCATACCTCGCCACCAGTACTAGCGATGAAGGTCCCAATACATCTTGGTGATTCTAGGATGAACTGCCCAAACTGAGGAATGAAAATCCCGTATCAGCTCCTCGCGAATGTCTGATGGCACCCATACGCGTCCCTGCAAATGCAAGATCTCATCGTCGCCCACTATCCATCCAGGAAGAGGGTCTTCTTCTGACACACTCTCCCATAGGACTAAGCCTTCTGAGTTTGATAGTTTTCCTCATCCGTACCCAATTAAGTAGTGTAGAGGTAACAGCTACAGAAGATAGGAAGGTTTGTCCATGTCTGTCGTGCACCTCCAGATGCATCTCAAAGAACAGATCCATAAGCTGTCACTCAATGCTGGCCTCCTGAACTGCCTGAATCTGAGTTCTTCTGCTCAATGCATCTGCCACTGTGTTGCCCTTTCTCGGCGGATAGGAAAGCTCGAAATAAAAAGACTGAAGATACTCGACCCACCTACGCTGCCTCAGATTCAGGTCACGCTGAGTGAAGATGTACTTGAGACTCTTGTTGTCGGTGATGACCACAAAGTGCTCTCCCAAAAGGTAGTGTCTCCAACAGCATAAGGCAAGAAAAATAGTTGTTAACTCTAGATCATGCGTTGGGTAGTTCCTCTCATGTGGCCTCAACTGCCGAGACTCGTACACAACGACTCCATCTCCCTGCATATGCACAGCTCCTAGCCCAATACCTGAAGCATCACAATAGACTGTATAGCTCTTTCCTGGCTCTGGAAAGACTAGTATCGGTGCTGATGTCAGCTTTCCCTTCAGCTCCTAAAAGGCTGACTCACAAGAATCTGACCATAATAACTTCACCCCCTTCTTGGTCAGACCTATCAAAGGTGCTGCTAGGCAAGAAAATTCATAAATAAAGCGTCTGTAGTATCCAGCCAGCCCTAGGAAACTCCGCACCTCAAAAATGTTCTTCGGCTTCTCCTAGAAAACTACAGCTCTCACCTTCTCTGGGTCCACGGATACTCTTTCCTCTGAGATGAAGTGACCCAAGAAGTGAATCTATTCCTTCCAAAAGTGGCACTTCAAGAGTTTAGCATAAATTCGATGCTCTCTCAGTTTAATCAAAACGATCTCAAGATGGGTAGCATGGTCATGTCGAGTGTGAGAGTACACCAAGATATCGTCCACGAAGACCACGACGAAGGAATCCAAGTAAGGATGGAACACTTGGTTCATCAATGCCATGAAAACTGCAGGAGCGTTCGTGAGACCGAACGGCATGATTGTATACTCGTATAGACCATACCTACTCCTGAAGGCTGTCAGAGGTATATCTGATGATATAATGCGCAAATGATGATAATCAGACCTGAATTTGATCTTCAAGAACACCCGGGCTCCTCTAAGCTGATCAAAGAGGTCATCGATCCTCGGTAAGGGATATCGGTTCTTGACTGTCAACTGGTTCAGCTTCCGATAATCCACACAAAGTCGAAGGGTACCATCTGCCTTCTTCACAAACAGGACAAGTGAACCCCAAGGAGAAGTACTGGGTTGGATGAAATTCTTTGCATGCAACTCCTCCAACTGCTTCAGAATATCCTAAAACTCAGGTGTAGCCATCCTATAAGGAGGAAAGGACACTGGTGCTACTCCTGGAATGAGCTCGATAGAAAATTCTACCTCACACTCCGGAGGAAACCCCAAAAATTCCTATGGAAAGACGTACCTGAAACGATCCACCACTGGAGGAAAGTCCAACTGTGAAGTCCCCTGATCATCCAGATAAAGACTAGCAATCTGGGTTATCACCCTTCCTAGCCCATGATGCTCGAGTCCTTTTCGACTCGCCTGAACATCTCATTCGCCTCTATGAAGAAAAGATTCACCCTCTAATGAAACGAAACTCACTCTACGGAGATAATAGTCGACAACTACCTGGAAGGGAACTAACCAGTCCATACCAAGAATGACATCATAGCTTGTTATCTCTAGGACATAGAGATCCCATAAAAAACGATACCCTGCAACCTCGAGAGGGAACTCTCTACACTAACATACACCAGATGTCCTTGTCCCCAAAGGTGTGTCTAGTGTCAACGAGTTGGCAGAAGAAAAGACATAGAGGTCAAGGCTCTCCACAACAGCAACAGAGATAAAGTTATGCATAGCACCAGTATCGAAAAGAGCTAAAGATAAAACTCAGGATACTAAAATCGTACCTCGAACTGTAGAAGGGTCGGGATCCTGTTTCTGATAGGTCTGCTCCATGGTGAAAGATTGGCATGCACCGTGGCCCTGCGCCCCTGGCTGACCACTCTGAACTGAACCTCTCTGCCGGTGCTGAGGGACTGGTGGCTGACCGCCACGGCCTCGACCTCCACCTCGGCCCGAATGTCCAGAAGAAACTCAGTTCCCAGACTGGTGAGAAACTGGTGGTGCTGCTCCTGAACGAGGAGTCATGGAAGAACCCCGGTCACCAGCTGCTGGTGATAAAACTTGGAAAAAATGCTGAAGGTGACTCATCTTGCCGTAAGATCAGCACTCCACAGGGTCCCTCTGGCACTGCAGCCTCGTGTGGCCTGACCGGCCACACTGGTATCATATCACCTGGCTTCCTGACGATGCATCTCGCTTCCTCAGATCACTGCGCGTAGACTCCCTACGGTGCTTCTTGCTGTCATCTGGAGGAAAACTAGTTTTGGAAGCAGAACCGCCCTGGTTTGCAGCTCCGGAGTCTCTTAGATTGCGCTCCGCAATCAATGCCTAGTTGACGATGGAAGTGATGAAAGTCAACTGGAAGATATTCACCTGCGAGCGGATCTCCCGCCTGAGACCATCCTCGAACTTCCTTTCTAAGAACACCTCACTCCCATCCCGGAGGGGTGTGAAACGTTGCATCTCGGTGAAATGAGAGGAATACTCCATGACAGAAAGAGTACCCTGCTCTAAGCTTATGAACTCCTGGGTTCGGTCGGCCCTTAGGGTCTCCAGGTAGAAGTAGTCATAAAAGACGCGCTAAAACTCCACCCAATCCATAACCTGCTGATGACCCACCTATGAGATCACATCCCAACACCTCTTGGCGGAGTCTCGGAGCATGTAGGTAGCGAGCTTGACCCGCCTTTCAGGAGGCATCTCCAGATGCTAGAAGATAGTCAGCATGGCTTCCATCCATGACTCTGCAGCCTGAGGTCCTCCTTCCCCCGAGAAAGTAGGAGGATGCTGCTGCTAGAAAACCCGCGTCAAGTCTTCCATAGTCGTGGCAGGAGGCGGTGCTCCATGGAAGGTCTGCATCATCCTCATAAAACCTTCCATGAATTGTGCGTCAGTGCCTGCAACTGGTATGATAGCCGGTGCCAAGGCTGGCCTAACCGGAGGATTAGCAGGAAGTCCTTGATCAGCCATATTTGGCGTCTGATCACTGCCTGAAAACTGACATACAACCAGAGGACGTCTCATAGGCATAGCTCTGAAAGGTCAAAAGCACACCTTAGATTAGAATAACAAGGGCATAAAACACAAGAGTACAAAACAGGAACAGGGAAAGGGAAACACACAAGTTTACAAAACACGACTACACGGCGTGTATAAAAACTACACGGTGTGTCTTCTTAAGCCACCGACATGGGCGTGTACACCTACCCTACAGATCGTGTAACACCTCAAACTACATGGTATGTTGACCCCACATACGGCATGTACTTTAAAACTATTCCCCTACCCGAGTCTCTTTACATGGCTAACCCACACGGTCCGACTTAACTCAAGACTACACGGCATGTTCTGAACAAACACAGAGTGTACTAGACAAGGCTTCGGTGGCCTATGTTATTAGTTACATGGCCATCTACACGGATGGACCTTACACGGTGTGTTCCGAACAAACATGGCGTGTAAAGGTGAAGGTGACATCCTCCCGTGTTGTTCTTGACACGGTCGGGTACCTGAACAAGACTACACGGCGTGTTCCAGAAACAACACGGCATGTTGAAGGGAAGGTAACGCCGAACTGTGTTGTTCGTGACATGTCCGAGTACCTAGATAGGACTACACGGAGTGTTCCTTTACAACACGGCGTGTTCTACCAGAGCTTCCCCGACCCATGTTGTTAGTGACACGGCTGGGTACACGGATCCGAACTACATGGTGTGTACCAACTGTACATGGCGTGTTCCTGAAGTTATTTCTACAACAGCGTGTCCCTACTCACACGGTCAGTGACACGGACTAAAAACTACACGGCATATAGACAAAAGAACATGTCGTGTATTCTGGGTTTTTCTGGGCAGTAGCTCAGAAACTACACAAAAGCCCATAAAACACAGAAACATGGCAAGGAGGTTCCAAATTCTGATTCTTGAGGGCCCATACTCCCCACAAATCAAAACTTGGAATTCATTTAATCAAAGTAGAATACAAAAATTCCTCTAACAAGGCAGGAGAGATTCTATCAAGCATCTATCACAACAGAATTCATAATCTACACAAAGTCTATCACAACAGCATGCAATCGCTAATGCACCCTAGATGGCATGGCAAGAGTTCATGACATGTGATCTATACGAGTGCCTATATGATGCATGAGATGGAATACCCTCATCTCATCGGGTTGTGACAGAAATAGAATCGCAATAATCAAGACAATAACAACACAAACATATGAATCACTCTAGGTGAAATCATATCAACCGTAAAATCTTAAAACCAGAAAACTGCAATAAACGAGGTAGTATGGCTTTTCCCTATACACGGGTTATCTAATCCCGAGCACAGCTTAATACCAAGTATTTTATCCATCCTACCCCTGGCTAAAGTCTCCAAACAGTAAGGTAAGAGAAAATAACCCCTTTGATACCACTTTGTAACGACCTGAATCCGGAGCCCCTCCACTGGTGCCCCGTACCCGGTTCTCCACATGACCTCAAGCAAGTTTCCCCAAACGCCAGAGGCTGCCGACTAGAAGCAAGGGCCTTGGTGAGTCGGTGGGGAAACTATTCCCTCATTCAGTAAAGTATACAGCGGAAGAACAACCAGACACAATAGTAGAAACAATAAATAGCATACAATAACTGAACTGAAAAGCGGAAGCAATGTATAAAATAATTATGATGCAACATGGTACATATGTCTATGGAAAACAGTAAACAAACCAACGTACTAAAGTAAAACTAAAAAACAAAGTACAAAAGAAAAACAAAGTAAACTCCTCAGCATCGCAAGCCATTGCTTGGTCCCCTGCTCTCCAGTTCCACAGCAAGTCAGGTACCTGAAGTAGAAGGGCGCTTGCCCTTATCTATACCTGCAGCAACATAGTATGCTTGGGCCCAAAAACATGGCCCAAATAGGGTGTGAGACAAAGTCCTAGTAGGCAACCACCCAAATATCTGCGCCTAACAGTCAATGAATACATGGCAAGAAAAGTACAGGAACAGTAAACAAGAAATACACAGCAGCTACAATTCACAGTTCTAACATATAAAGTACACAAGTAACAACCAACAACAAGTATAAAATAGGTAACCCTCTCGGTAGCTCTCATAGCCTAACCCCTATGGTTCAACCTACCAGTACTAGCAACCCTCTAGGAGGCACACACAGTCTCACCCCTCTGGTTCTGCTAAGAATAGACTCTCTGAGGAAGCACTCACTGTCAATTCCCCATATAGTCTCGTATCATGTTAAAGGCTCTCTGGGAAAGAACTCAACGTCTCATTCCCCCTGTGGCCAACGTTGAGGAACTACAGACTCTCTGAGGAAACACTCATCGTCAATTCCCCCTATGGTCTCGCATCGTATTAAAAGACACTCTGGAGAAGCCCTTACGTCCATTCTCCATATGGTCTACTACACTAGGTTCTCACAGTCCTGTGTGGAAATAAACATGCTCAACGTGTGTGCATCATCCAAGTAAACCTCAAGAACTACTTGGATATCAATCTAAGGCTCAACAGCATAACAAACAACAGTTCCACTATCCTATAACTAGGCATGGAAACTGGAAAACACCAAACAGGAAGAACAAGCATAGAAAACATCCAGAGTATAGTAAAAACTACCATAATCATAGGAAAAACATCAACTCTAGCAATCAAGAAAGTAGGAAACACAACAAGGGAAAAACAGGAACACGCAATACCCCGTTCAAGGGTATTGGTGGAGTTTGCACAAAATACTCATCGACTTTCTACAGAAAGGCACAAACCACCTACGTGGATCCTAGAAGATCGATATACTTGATCCACGATGACTGATTCTCCCTATAACATCGTAGATCTGAGAAAACACACAAAACATTGAACCTTAGATAACTTGAGAAGGGGAAAGAATTGGAAAACAAGGCTCACGCAGAACGGGGAACTCACTGCTGTGCTTCCAACGCAATCGACAGAGCTCGAATTAGAGAACGGACGAAGAGGCGAGAGCTCGTCGAATATTCGCGGATCCTTGGTGCTCTTAGAAGAAGGGAACCTAGAAGAAGGTGTTTCTGTGCATCAGGAACGACCCCAGTCCATTAAGTGAAAAAAAAGTACACGGCGTGTACTTTTAGAGTACACGGCGTGCACTAGGGTTTTCCGTACTTCGCCAAAAACAGCCTCCACGTCACCCCTACACACCGTGTGTGTGGCCCGGACACGGCCAGTACACAGCTTCGAGCGGGAAAAGAGTACATAGCATGTACTCAGAAAGTACACGGCGTGTACTTCAAAAATATCCAGAAACTTTATTTTTCTAAAAAACTCCAGAAAAAGAGAGGCGTACCTAAAATGAAGATCCGGGTTCTTACATTTTTAACTCTTCATTTGTCTTAAATGATCATTGTTAATTTTTTTTGTAATTTAAATTAGTATAACCTCAAAATATATTTCTAAGTTAAAAATATTCAATTTAATAATAAGTTTATAATAGTTGATCATGTATTTTTATTAGGGTCATACGTTTAATTTCTTCCCCATTAAATTTAATTCAGGATAGTTTCATCCCTATAAAAATGAGTTTTTTTAGTCACTGGATTAGAAAGATTTCCCTCCCAAAAAATGAAATTTTCCAAAGGATTATGCTAACCTCTATGTGCAAGTGTCATAATTTTCACTCAACAGTGTATGTGGGTCATATCCTTACTAAAATAGAGTGATAAATGGATCTGTGAAATTAATTTTTTGGTATCGTGGATGTTCTTATCCGGTTGGAAAAAAATTAAAATCTACTGGGCTCATTGTTTTCTCAGATTGTGAACAAAAAAGGTGGTCTTATTCATTTATGAATTTTAGTATCTATGATTTGGACCCTATGGAGTGGATGAAATGAGGTTCTTCATCGAGAATATCCAATCTCATCATCCTACATTTTTCATTGGAGTATCAAGACCTTGCACAACTTGGTGACTGATATTAAAGATGGCATGCCTAAGTCCATGCCTTAGTCTCTATGGTTGGATATCCTTTATCTTAGATAGTGTTGACCATCTCTATCAAATGGGGAGATGGGTATATTGGAATCATCTCTACGATGCTATGAAGTTTAATTCTGATGGATTTACATGTAATAATTTTGCATCAAGAGGTGGTGATTTTCATTGAAAGAAAGGATAGATGGTGTTTGGTTATGTGGAAAACATTGGGTTTGGATCCTCTATGATTACAAAGGAAAAATCTCTTCTTATTGGTCTCATTTTATGTCAGCAACTAGGTATTCACATTGCATGTGTTAGATTATAATCTTCTATCATTTTCAATTTTTGAGTAATTTAGAAGCTTCCCATTGATCTATCTAATATACAATGCAATTTTGTACCTTAAAATTTGAAGAGGGAACCATTGTTACCCACACTTGGAGAGAAAACAACATGTGGGATAACTCCCTTACTATGTGTTGGAGTTTGATTTTAGATATAAATATTTTTTCATCTCCTAGAAGACTTATATGATCATCCAAAAATTTTAATTGTTTTAATTTTTAGATTCTTTATGAATTAATTTTTTCCATCCACTTTGATGGTCATATTTTTTCATACACTTTTAAGGTTGAGGTTGGTGTCTCATTAATAAAATGATATTGCTTTTAGAAAAGTTCTAACATTTTAAAAATGAGTTTCTAAATTTAATATAAAATTTTAAATGTTTTATTTTAATAATTAAACACAAATTTTTTCTATCCAAAATTTTTCATAAACTTTTTTTTCATTCTTATATCATGATAATGTCATAAAAGTCACAGTATTTATAAAAACAGTATTTTTCACTATTCACCTAAAAATCAACCTTTTAAGAAAAATAAAAAAAATCAATCTATCCTAATTTTCATATGCTAAATTCAAAAATTATGTTTATTTCATAAAATTGTAATTCTAAAATTCTTAAATTTAACTTTAAAATAAAAATATAAATAAAACTGCTTTTATAGAAAAATTATTGGAGTTGGTGTCCTAGAAAAAAATTATATATAATTTATAATTACTTGTATTCATAGTTTTTAATAATACTAAAATCATTATCACATCATGATTTTTCTTTTATGTAACATAGAATGTGATAATATCCTAAGAGTAGTTGTCACACCGAAAGTTCATTGTAGTTCCCCGCTATGATGAGAACCCAGAAGTGACACGGCAGTATTCTTAAATATATTTTCTATAGCCATAACAGATCATTTGAGGGAAATATTATATAGGATATTAGGGGTAGAGACTCATAGGACATTTAGGAACCTTATTATGGGTTACTTCTATAGTAATTTCTAGTGTATGAGATTATGAGAATGAGACCCGCCAGTAGGAAATCCACATTTATATGTGTCATCAGATGTTCCTATATATGTATGTGTATATTGGTCCTTAGAATTTAAGATTATTTTTAATGTATATTATGGGTCGTGTAATTTTATGTATTGGTCAAAACCATGATGACAGATGTCCATGGTTAAGTAAGATATGTTGGGTATGTCGTGAGTTATACTTCATTAATGAATAATGCATGAAAGTATTCTTCCCTTTTGTTCTTTAAAAAAAGTTGATATCTTAGGCCCTTTGATAAAAATGAAACGTCCAAATTAAATCCATGGCCATGGTATTCTATAGGTGTGTTCAATTTCCATAAAGTCAAAGAAATAGACATTGAGCACATAGGTTGATGGAATTGGCATGTAACCATCTTGATTAGAGAAATCGTGATAAAAGGATTATATTACATAATAAGTTTTCATATAAGGTTTTACATCTAATGGAATGTTTCTAAACATTAACCTTGGACTTTGGGATATTTTTCCTAATGTCATTGAGAAATAGGCCTAGTGGATCACACAATAAGTGTATGCAGAACCTCAGTGGTTTGATAATTATTCATACTTGCTTAATCACATATATTTTATCACTAGTTTTTCCAGAAAATATTTTGTGATTAAAATATTTAATATTTATTTATTTTCTATTTAATGAATATTATATTTATTTATTTATTAGAGAATAATGAAGTGGTATTTATTTATTAAATAAATAGTCATTATTCATGGTCTGATAAATATTATGGAGTAATGGTGGATTGGGTTTTATGGTCAAGTGAGAAATAATGTATATTGAATATTATTTGAATAAATAATATTTAATTTAATTTTGTAGCTTTGTACATGTCAAAAAATAATAATATTATTATTATTATTATAAACATGGGGTTCCGCATGGATTAAATAAATAATATAGGGAACTTGTGTAATTATTATTATCTAACCCTGGAAGTATATAAACCCAATTATATTATTTTATTAAAGAGTTTCTATTTACCTTTTTTGTGTACAAAAATATTTGGAGAGAATTATGTTGAATCCCTAGAGATCTCCCTCTCCAATAATTCACTCAAGAATAGCGAGATATCCTCTTCCACCAACACTCTCGAGTCTAGAGAGATTGAAGAGAATTCTTCTTCAAACAATTCTCAAGGTGATAAAAGGTGAAAAATAAAAGTGTCAGGATCTATTGTTCTAGAACTCAAAGATTACTACAGTGGCATTAAAAGGTTTTTGGAACACATAAGGATGACCACTGGAGGTAATACACTCTTGATTCCTACAACATAATGATGTTATAATTTAGAGATTTTATCATATCTATCAACAAAGAAAGAATTCATCACAAAGTAATTTTTAAATTATTTAATTTAATTATAATGATATTTGAGGATCCTATATTTTGATTCTGGAGTTCAATCATCAATTAATATTTTATTTAATTCCATTGATCATGGCCTTTATTGTCGATTTAATATTGGATTAATCATTGATTAAAACAAAAATTTGAGTTTGGTATTCCCCATCTGGTACTTCCACAGTTATCGTAACCTTCAAGTGGTATTAGATCTGTCTCGTAATTATTTATAATTATATAAATATCATTTATTGATTTATAAATTTATCATTAGTTTTTATTCAAGTTCAATCATTATTTAATATGAATCCTAATATCTTTTCTTCTTCTCCTTCGATTTCACATATATAATCAAATTGAAAAATATTATTAATGAATAACATTCAAAGAACTCATTCGGAGGTGATGAGGATTCTGGCTGGTTAGTACAAGAGTACACATCATGTATTCTATTGGTACATGTCATGTACCCATGTTCAATTCACCAAGAATTAATTTGGAATTAATTTGAGCCACATACATTTATTACACATTGTGTGTATATAATACACTACATATTGACTAGACCTAGATAGCACACAATCAGCTAGAGTACGTGGCATGTAACATCTGTACATGATGTGTATTCCTTTATTCAAAGATGTTACATATATTTCCTTACATGACCTACATGGCTGGTAACCATGTATCTTAGAGACCACACACTGTGTAGCCCATATACACACTGTATACTACATTATTTTCCAAGGGATGATAACATGACAAGTCTCTAGGCTTGTTCCATGGATAGATGGTAAAAAATGTACACATATTGTAGCTATATAGTACAGCCTATTTATATTACCAAATTACATTGAATTAAAATTATTTTATTACACTTACTACACCTTATCAACATATATTATGTGGATCATTTATTTTTCTATGTAAATTCCATGTAATGGGTTTTATATATATTAAATGTATAATTAATTTCTATGTAATGTTTAGAAATTTAAATCATTTATATGTTGTAATAAATTCATTACTCTATGCGTATTAAAACATAACATGCATCCAAAATACAATGTGTCCAATGTGTCAATTTTTTTTCAATTTACATGCTATGAAATTACGTGATAAGTCATTTAACCCACATATTTCATGATTAAATAGTATAAAAATATAAGGTCACTAATCATGTTGCCTCTAAGGTGCATGTATTGTACATAGTTAATTTTAAATGAATTTTTTTTTTAAATAATGATGGATTGTAATCTCAATAAATTTCATATGAGAATTAATATAGAAAAATTGATTAATTATTGATGATAATTAATTGATTCGAGCAAGATTTATCTTAAATAAGAATGATTATAATTTAATGACTTTTTATTAAATGACTAATTAATTGCATGTATTTGGATGATCATGAGCATAGACTAGACCTTTGTAAATGAGTGGTTTCTTTTAATTTATTATTAAATTAAATTGTTTTCCTATGTTTCATCCCTCAAATCATTATGTTAGGGCCTACGTGCCCATGTTTTATTTTATGTATACCTCTTAACCAATATTTTGGTTCCCCTCACCTATGAATTTGTAAAATCATATGTAATATATGGAGCTCCCAAGCTAGTGGAGGTGGTTCATGTTTTGGATCTAAGGTGAAACCAATCCCAGAGGTACATAAGTAGGAAGGTAGAAAGCTGAAAACGCGTACCAAGTCATGGTTCAAGTTGTATTTCTCCTTGGTCAGCAGTTAGTTATTAATCTTATAGATAAACTAGCCATTAATAAAATCCCATGTCATACCACTTTAATATTATATTTCTATCAAGTTGAATGGTGATTTTATTATGGATTCTTTTTTTATCACATGAATTTATGAATTAAAAAACATGCAAGATAGAACTGAAATAAATTAGATTATACATAAATTTTATCTAAGATATGGTTAATCACTTAAGTAAATCCACTTAATATTAACAAGCATGTAATAAAGATAAAATGGGAAACTTATTCATAATGATAAAATCCTTAAATTATATATGTTATGTCTGTATAGCCTTCCACTACTTATGTTAAAATTGAACCATAGTTCAAAGTGCTTGACCATAAAAAGTTGGGGTTCTTTCAATTATCAAGGAATTATAACTTAAATTTTTTGGTTGACTTAACTTAGTTCACATTAAGGGTTGACTTCCAAGGAATAACTAGGTGTAACTAAGAAAAAATGTTGAGGAAATTCAATTGAAGAATTTTAGGATCAAGGAGTCTATAAAATATATCAAGGAATTATGAGTTAATGCATTTAGAATTTGGAATTTCTACTTAAAACCCTTCAATTTTCTTGATCGGCCAAATTCATGGTGATAAGAATGAAAATATGGGTCTTTACCACTAGAATTTAAAAGAAATGGGATGTTTTGAAGCCAATTGTGAAGTCTATTTGGATTCGATAAAATAGTTAGATATTGATAAATATAATATAATCTTTAGTTTTCTACCTTCTATTAGATTAAGTACTAAAATTGTGCTCATATTATTAGGATAGATAGAAATAAAAATGATTAAAACATATCACTATGATACATACTTGAGAAGGATGACCATATCAGCAATATATATTTCCAAGAGTGGTAAAGTAAGTTACACATTATCTTATTCCGTGAAAGGAAATTGTGTTTTTTAGAAGAACCTATTATTGAAGCGCCTAGTAAAGAGGCTAGTGAGGAAGAGTTGCCTCTCTATGAGAAACATTTGAAATATTCCATGTATGTTCAATGTTTAATGCTATCATACATGACCAATGATCTTATAAAGAAACTTGAGGAAATGGATGTGAATAGCATGATGTATCACCTTCAGGGTCTCTATTAAGAGAAGGAAAGACGAGAGCGATATGACATCTCCAATGCTCTATTTACAACCTATTTTGGAGAGTTAATGTCAGCTAGGCATCATGTAGTTAAATTTATTGTCTATATTGAATTTTTAGACATATTAGGTATTAAATTCCCAAATTATTTTACACATATATCATACTTTCCTCATTAGTAAAGTCCTTCTCTAGTTTTATTATTAATTATAACATGAGAAATAATGAGAAGAGTCTTTCAAAACTTCTTAATATGATTCACCAAGTGGATAAAGACATGAGGCGTGAAAAACCTATTTTCCTTATAGTGAATAAGAAAAGGGAGAACAAATAAAAGGGTCACAAGACTCATAACAAGTCAAAATATCTCAAGCACCATCCTTCCAAGAAGAGGAATATCTAGAGGCAAGGAAATATAAAGGAAGCATAATGTTTGGCATGTGGTGAGCAAGGTAACTAGAAGAGGAACTACACCTAGAAGCAAGGGGAAGCTAAGGTGTGTTCGTTATCAAGTGTAATCTTTCAATATCTATATATTGGGTATTAGATATGTCCTCTGGTGATCACATATATATCCAAATGCAAGAACCAAGTATATTCATAAATATTTCCAGAGGATAGGTGGATTTACATGCTGCCAATGGTGCAAGGTTCGCTGCTCTAGCCATTAAAAACTACCACATTTCATTTCCAATGTGTATGATATTTATCTTAATAGATTACTATTATGAATCAAATATTACCAAGAACATAATTTCTAAATGTATCCTTGATAAAAATGGTTTTATTTTCAAATTTGGAAATAAATTTTTTTCTTATAAAGAGAAAATATGTTATGGAATGAAACATTATTTATGTATTAAATTACAAAAAAATAATTATTGAAAATTGATAATGAATATTGTTTAAATTAATCACATAACACCCACCTATGGCATCCCCAACTTGGTCATGTAAACAAGAATCATTTGACAGAGCTCTATCAAGATGGTTATTTATATTATTTTCAGGTAAAACCACTTGGAAGATGACATGATTCTTTAAAATTAAAAATGAAAAAATCACCATTTTGAGGATATGGAGAAAGGGAAATATAGATTTTAGTATTGGTACACACTGATGTTCATGGACCATTTCCTGTGTAATCTAGTGGTGGGTATTCTTACTTCATAAAGTTTACTAATGACTTGAGTAGATGTGGTTATATCTACTTGATGAGGTATAAGTCCGAGTAATTTAAGAAAATAAAGGAATTCAAGAATGAAGTAGAGAATAAAAATGGAAATAAGGTAGAGAATCTTTGACTAGATCGAGATGGTGAATAAATTAATCAATATTTTATCAAATTTCTATGGGAGTTTGGGATTCTATCTCAACTCACTCCACCTTACACACCATAGTGGACTGGTGTTAGTGAAAGGAGGAATCATACATTACAAGACATGGTAAGGTTAATGATGAGTCATGTTGTTCTCTCATTGTCATTTTTGGGATATGCTTTACAAACTGTGGAATACACACTAAACCAAGTACCAACTAAAGTAGAAAATAGAATTCCCCTTGAGCTATGGAGCATATAGAAATCTATTTTTTCATACACATGTATGGGGTTGAGATGAATTTATCAAGGCCTTCTCAGGAAACAAACTATCACCCTAGGGCACAAAGTGTAAATTTATAGGGTATCCTAATGAAAAAAATAGATACTATCTATATAAACCTTCAAATAAGAAAGTGATTACTACTAGAAAATCCATATTTATTAAGATGGATCACGTCCTCAAGAAGGATAGTGGGAAAAGGATTAACTTCTATGAAGTTAATGCTCAATATAAACAATAGTTGGTACAAGAATAGATTCTATAGTTCCTTGTAGAATAATTTGTTCACAAAACACAATTACTTTACTAGATCAACCTAATAGGTAAGAGAGAGAGATACTATTTTCTAATAACAGAAAAAGGTCACTCATTATCTGTTAATAACAATAAACCTCTCTCCTAAAAATAGGCTGTAGAGAGATCAAAATCTATGAGATGGAAAGACACCATGAATTATGAAATGGATTCCATCTATTAGAACCAAGTATGGGTTCTGGTCAATTTGCTATTTGATGTAAATATTATAGGGTGATAATGGGTATTTAAGAGAAAACTAGACATGGAAGGTAAAGTAAGTACCTATAAAGAAATGATAGTGGCTAAATGGTTTAAACAACATCAAGGAATTGACTATGATGAGACCTTTTCACCAATTTCAATGATCAAAACCATCATAATTCTAATTTCTCTAGCTAATTACCATGACTATGAAATTTGGTGGATGGATGTTAAAATATAATTCCTTAATGGTAACCTTCAAGAAGATGTTTATATGACACAACCAGAAGATTTTGTGAATCCAGGTGATTCTAAAAGGATATGAAAGTTGCAAATATCCATTTATAGATTGAATTAATCATTCAAGTCATGGAACATTTCTTTTTATTAAGCTATAAAATATTTTGGTTTCATTAAGAATGAATGTGATCCAAGTGTTTACCAAGTGTTTTAGTGGGAATGTGGTCATTATCCTAATAGTATATTTTTATGACATGTTACTTATTGGAAAATACATACTAGTCTTATTGTCTATTAAGGATTGATTAAATAACTGTCTCTCTATGATGGACTTAAGTGAAGTAGCCAACATTCTAGGGATTAGTATCATTAATGATAGATCAAAGAGGCTATTTCGACTAATTCAAATTACATATATTAACTAGATTCTAAAGATATTTAGTATGGAACAATCCAAGAGGAGATTTTTTCAAGTGTCACCTTGTATACTTTTTTCTAAGAAAATGTGTCCTCGAACACAATAGGCGAAATATAGAATGGGTGAGATCTCATATGATTCAGAGGTAGGATCATTAATGTATTCCCTATTATACACTAAACTTGATGTTTCCTATACATTGAGGATGGTAGAGATATATCATTTTGATCTAGGTTAACAACATTGGTATTCTATTAAGGCTATACTTAAGTATCTGAGAAGAAATAAGGATATCTTCCTTATCTTTTGATGAGAAAAATAGCAGTCATTAGGGGTTATATTGATTCTAGTTTTCAAACAGACTAGAATGGTCTGAATTAATGGTCTAGTTATGTTTTCAGTCTCAATGGAGGAGCTGTGAGCGGGAAGAGTTCAAAACAGTCAATTATCATTGATTATGTAGTGGATTCTTAATATATATTGGCTTTTGATGCAACCAAGGAAACTATATGTATACAAAACTTTATCTAGGATCTTGGTATGGTACCTAGTAATAAATACCCTATCAAATTTTATTGTGATAATACTGCAATAATGGCTCTTTAAAAAGAGCCAATGTCACATAAATGGAAAAAGAACATATTCTAAAAGTATCATCTCTTGAGGGATTTTTAATAGTGGGTTCACTTTTTTGTAAGAATATTTTCCATAGAAAAAAATGTGGTGGACCCATTGACTAAAGAGTTAACTCATCAAAATCATGAGTATCATGTGAGAACTAGCGTACTGAAGTTTTTTAGAATTTGGATCTAGTGAAAATTGGATTCTATTAGAGTTGGTGTCCTAGAACAAACTTTTGTGTACTTTATGATTACCTATATTATTAGTTTTTAATATTAATAGACTTATTATCAGGTCATTATTTTTCTTCTATGTAATATAGTATGTGATAATGTACTAAGAGTAGTTATTTCACTCATAGGTCATAGCAGTTCCCCACTATGATGAGAACCCAGAAGTTCCACAACAATATTCTTAAATATATGTTATATAGATATAATAAATCATTTAAGGGACACAAATGATATAGGATATCAAGTTTTGAGACTCATAGGAATTTGAGGCACCTTCTCATGGTGTACGCCCTTGGTAATTTCCAATGTAGTAGATTATCAGAATGAGACCCACCAATAGAAAATCCATATTTATATGTTTCATTGGATCTTCCTATATGTGAATGAGTGTATTGATCATTATAATTTAATATTATTATTAATGGATATCATAAGTCACTCACATTGATGTATTGATGAAAACTGTGACAAGATATGTTCACGACAAAGTAGGATACATTGGGTGCATCATGAGTAATACTTCATTAATGAATAATACAAGAAATTATTTTCCACTTCTATTATTTAATAGAATT
Organism: Viscum album; assembly: GCA_963277665.1. Lineage (NCBI taxonomy): Eukaryota > Viridiplantae > Streptophyta > Magnoliopsida > Santalales > Viscaceae > Viscum > Viscum album. Next base: position 50,165,838 of record OY728130.1, on the reverse strand, counting down.
TTATATCCCTGTACCTTTTATAGAAATTATATAGCCTAAATAAATCCATATCCATTGTGTTCTATATGTGATCTTAGTTTTCATAAATTAAAAGAAGGAGACATCAATCATATAGGTTGATAACACTAGCATGCAACGTTGTTGATTAGAGATATCATGATAAATATATTATATTACACAGTAAGTGTCTTCATGAGGTTTTATGTCATTGAAACATTAAATTATTTTTTTTATGGGTGTCTTGGAATGTTTCTAGATGCTAACCTTGGACTTTGGGCAGCTTCACCATGTTCTATTGAGAAATAGGACAAGAGGGTCACACACTAAGTCTATCCAGGACCTTAGTTAAATAATATTAGTATTTATTATTTAACAAGTTGAATAAATATTATTCTTTCATGTGGTTTAATAATTATTCATGTTTTCTTGATCACATATATTTTTTCACTGGTTATTCAAGAAAATATTTTGTGATAAAAATATTTAATAAATATTTATTTATTATTTAGTGAATATAATATTTATTCATTTATTAGAGAATAATATAGTGATATTTATTTTTTAAATAAATAGTCATTATTCAAGGTTAGATAAATATTGTGGAGGAATAGTGGACCAAGTTTAATGTTCATTTAAGAAATAATATATATTGAATATTATTTAAATAAATAATATTTAATTTAATTTTCATGCCTTGTGTATGTCAATAAATAAAAATAATATTATTAGTATTATTATAGACATGGGGTTCTGTAGGTATTAAAGAAAAAATAAAAGGGAACTTATGAAATTATTATTTTCTAACCCAGTAAGTATATAAACCCAATTATATTATTTTCATATAGAGTTTTAATTTTCATTTCTTGTATATAATGATATACAGAAAGAATCATCTTGAATCCCTAGACATATCCCTCTCTAAGAACTCACTCAATAATAGAGAGTGATCATTCTCCTCCTCCAATATCGATTATAGATAGATCAAAGATAATCTTTCTTCAAGCGATTCTTGGGGAGATCAGCGGTGAATGATGTAAGCATCAGGATCCACCACACTAACACCCAAATACTCTTACAGTGAAGTTTAGAGGTTTGTGGAACATGTGTTGATCACCACTGGAGGGAATATACTCTTGATTTCTATAATACAATGATGGTACAACATAGATACATTTTCAAGTCCAGCAATAAATAAATAAATCCTCATAAGGTAGTTCTTAAATTGTTTAAATTAATTATAAATAATATTGGATGACCCTACGTTTTGGTTTCAGCATTTAATCATAAATTAATCTTTAGTTTAATTCCTTTGGTCATGGAATTTATCATTGATATACATCTCGGATTAATAATTGATTATGAAAAAAAAAAGGCAAGTTGGGTATGCCCCATCTAGTACTTCTACTATTCCCAAAACCTCAAAAATGACACTTCTAAAGTTTATGTGTGCTTCACCTTATTTCATATCAATTTCAAAGTTATAATTTATTTTTTTGTAAATTATATATTTATATTGTATTTATGTTTACATTTAATTTTAATAAATTATCACTCACTTTACTTTAGTGTAGTATATATCACAAGCTATTCAAAAAGATATTTATTTAATGTAGTACATATTAAAATCTCGACGTGTTACGATATCACTCAAAAAAATTAGTGGGAAATTTTATTATGAAATTTCACTATAAAATTTTAGTGAAAATTTCTTATAACAAATTCCACTAAAAATTGAATTGGAAAGTTTAATGAAAACTCTACTCAAAATATTTTATTGAAACATGCACATAAAAAAATCAACATGAAAATTCAACTGGAATAATTCACTGAAAAATAAAATGTTAAATTTCAATCTAAAGATCCAAAAAATCACTGAAAACATTATTCATTCAACTACAGAATTTCAAGAAGAAATTTCAAATAGAAATTTTCACTAGAATATTACAAAATAATTTCCTATAGAATTTTACACTTTTATCAAATAATATATTTACTCTATAATGTTTCACTGGAATATTTCAATTAAATATCACTCTATAATATTCCACAAGAATTTACCAATGGAATTTTCTACTTAAATCTTCAACTGAAATATTATAATGGAAATTTGAATTTAAATATTATAATAAAATATTTTGGTGGGAAAATTTTAATGGAAAATTATATTCAAATAATATATTTAATTTTATTACAAAAAATTAAAATTAAGTAAGTTACTGTAATTTTTTAGTGAAATTTTCCATTGGAACTATCCATTGGAATATTTCAATGGAAAATTGTAATGTAATATCTCATTTTAGATTTTCATTAAAAATTTCAACTTAAATTACTCACTAGAATATTTCACAATAATTTTTAGTGAAATTTTACATTTTAAAAATTCACTCTCAAATCTCAATAAAAAATCCCATTAAAATAGTACTTAAGATTTGGAAAAATGTACAATCGCACTAAAATATCCATTTTAAAAAAGAATTTTAAAATCTAAAAAAAATACTAGTGGAAAAATTTACAACTATGTTATAGAGAAAAATATCACTACAAAATCATAGTGGAACTATAAAAATATTAGTAGTTAATAAAAGAAAAATAAAATATTTTATTTATCTTTAAAATGAATATTTATTTAAAAAACTCATTTATCTTTTTATGTTGTAAAAATTAGTAGTTTACATATAAAATATTATACACCGTTATATATATTTAGTACTTAAAAACAAAATATGTAATAATTTTTTCATGCATTATTAATTTTTTTAACATGTGAAATATATATATTATTGTCACACTTGAAAATTTTATTTACAAAAACCTATGAAAAATCATAATAAAAAATTACACATAAAACCCACACTACAAAATGTTTTAGTAAATTTTTTAGTATTTTCAAATAAATAATTCATTGTTTGTAGAAACTTTTTTTATCATTTAAAAATATTAATTTTTTATAATGAGTAATAAAATTGTTATAGTTTTAAAATGAACTTTTAAAAAAATGTTTAAAAAAAATGAAATTTATTATATCTTAAAAAAGTATTTATAATTTCACATCTTGAAAAAAACATGTTCATATATCTTAGAAAAGTGTCAATTATAAAGAATAGTAATTCAAAAAAAACCTAACAATCCCTTTTTATTATAAGAAAATATTTTTATAACTTTTAAAAATCATACATTTATGCATTTTTCTCCCAAGGTGGTTCAATGGTTAGGGTCTTTTACTGGGATACTTGAAGTTTGGGGTTTGATTCCCATCAATTGCATCTTACCGTCATTATATCACTGCTTTGTGCCTTAACATATTGATAGTGTCACACACTATGTGGAGCACAGTTTTATCCATCCATTATGGCACGCATGTGAGACTCGAAATCTAATACCAACTATTACTGGGTAGGGTTACACTTGGAAAGTTGTGCAATGTATGGGGGCTGAGATATATGTTAAAAAAACCTTTATTCATTTAAAAATATTTTTTTTGGAAAGTGGAATTATTTTTTAAAATAACTAATATAATAGTTGTCATAATAGATCCATTGATATCAATCCATATATTTTCATATAGTGACCACAGATTTATTTTAAAAAATATATTTTTTTTTTAATATTTTATATTAAATTGATATCATACAAAACAAAAAGTTAATTTCATTTTATAAATATAAAAATTAACTGTGTCATAAATTAAATTTATAAAAGAAGATATTATTTAAAATATAAAAAATTAAAGTGTGTCATTTTTATTTTATTAGTAAAATATGATAAAAAATAAGGAATATAAATATAAAAAAGTAATTTTTTATAGAAAAATAAGTTCAAGGAATGTGAGGTGTGTAGAATTATATAAATTTTAAGTATTTTTATATTTATTCTTAAGATTCACAAAAAACCAAAGTCTTCCACAAGACTCACTGTAGATTTATTTTATTAATAAAAATAATATATTGTTAGAAAAATAACAAAGAATATATTATAAATATTATTAATTAAATTTGATGTTTATCAATATAAAAAATAATAGTGAGGCTTGTGGAATAATTTTATTTTTTATGAAGGTTAATAATAAAATCATGGGGTTGCAAGCTAGGGGTTGTGGTTATGTGAATACTTGGGGAGGTCTTCAGTTCATGTATACCCAAGTACTTTATAGGTATAGGTTGATTTTATTTGTACATTATAATTTACTCACACAACTATTGTTTAAATAAATATGGGGAAACACCGTTATATTTTTTATTTATAAAATAGATAAATTAAATGTGGTTTTAATGGGACCCATATAGTTGAAATTTTTGATTGATGAGGTGGAAAAATCTTTGGGACTCTCACTATGGAAAAATGGGTAGAATTACCAAAGCTCCTCCTGTATAAAAAAGGATTTGGGAAATGAGGTTTTCATTAAAATATGTACATGAAAAGAAAAATTAAAGTCTTTTAAAAATATATATTCTTAGTAAAAAAATTGTTATATTATATATATATATTACAAAACAAAACAAAAAACATAAATAAAATAAAATGTTTTATAAAATAAAAATAAATAATAATTTCATTAGTCATAACGGTTGGATTCAAAATTTTCAAAATTTGAACAGGCTCCCCTCACCAAGAGTTTTATCATTTTATTCAAACCAAGGTTTTCTTTGACCAAACTAGTGAGATAAAATCAGAGCAATTCATATCTATTTTTATCTATAAATAAGTGTATGATGAGGTCGCTTTATGTGATTAATCTCTCCAATCCAAAATTCTCCATAAATATTACCCCGAAATCGATGTTATAGGATTTCTAAAATATGGTGTTTGGCGTTCCCAAAATCTTGGTGAAATACTTGAGGGAAATTTCCACTGATAACCCTACACCAACAAGTAGGGGTGGATCAAACCCTTCTAAATAGTGAACATCATCCACACATCGAGATTCCAAATTGTTGTTGACTTCTCCAATTACCTACCTATTTATCTACAGTGAAAAGGGTTTGATAACCAATTCATAACCTAGAATATGGTTTTTGAATACCTTAAAGTGATGAACCAAAAAAATGGTTAAACTTGACCATTTTTATGGAAAATATTCTCCCAGTTCTAGGAAAAGATGAAGTTTCTTCTTACAGTGTTGAATATTTTTTACATACTAGAACCAAACCTTCCTCCCATTCCTGACGAGGCTGCTCCAAATCTTGAAGGAACACCCATTTACATGACTCAAGTCAACCACATTCGGGTGCTGAGGAAGAAACGTGAGTATAATCAAGTTTTTTCTGAAGGACATATTCTCAACACATTATCAAGTTGTCTTTATGACTATTTTCACCAAATGATGTTCGCAAGAGATATATGGGATGCACTCGAGTTCAAGTACAAATCAGAGTAACTTAAAAATATTTGATAACAAGCCAGCGTTGGATCAAGTTCATGAGCTCAAAGTTATTTTAAATAAACTTCTTTCCCTTAATATTAACATAATAGAAAATTTCCAAGTTGGAGAAAATATTAATAAATTGCCACCTATGTGGAAAGAATTTGGTAATCACTAATTGAAAAGAGTGAGGATATTTCCTTAGAAATTTTCAAAACGTTTCTTTGCATTAAGGACTATTTCATGTTGAGAGATGTGGGTATGCCTTCACAATTTGATACCAATATTAATATCATTGAGGGAAAAGAAAATTTTAACTCTTTCTTACATGTTAAAAAAAGTAAACAAATAAATAAGAAATTTGATAAACCCGCTGAAAATATGTTGACTCAAGAGAATCTAGTTGTAATGATATTCAAATTCAATATGACTTTGATGAATATGGGATGGTGTCTTGATTCAAAAGAAATGGTGCATGTATGAAAGGATCATTCGATGTTCAAAAAAATTACTAATTTTACTATCATGAAGGAAGTACACCTTGGAAATAATTCATGCATCAATATCAATAGACAAGGAAGTATGGAAATATAATTTATGTCTGGGAAGAATTTTACTCTTCTAATTGTGTTGTATGTACCCAAAATTTGAATTAATTTAGTATTTATCGATCTTATGTATAAGAAAGGATTTTGGGTTTCATTAAAATCCGAAAAGGTCATATTGTTGAAGGGAGGTATGTTTGTGGGTAAGGGGTACTCAAATTATAGCATGTGTCATATTTCCATTAATAATATGATTAAATTTTTCGCTTACTTGATTGAGTCCTATAATTTTATGCATGATCGTTTAACACGTGTTAATTATAATTCATTAAAATTAATGAATAAGTTAAACTTAATTAACATTGGAAATGAATTTAATAAATGTAAAATAAGTGTAGACTCTAAAAAAGTTACGTTAAAATTTCAAAGTATTAAAATAAATTATGATATATTATAATTAGTACATTTTGAAATTTTTGAATTAAATAGTTTATTAACTCATTGAGTAAAAAAGGTATTTTATTACTTTTATTGATGACTATAGTAAATATCTACATATATATTTTCTTAGAACAAAGAATGAATCCATTAATATGTTTAAGAAGTATAAATATAAATTTCAAAAACAATTAAACAAAAATATTAAAGTATTATACTCAGATAGAGGTGGTGAATACTTTATGAATGAGATTAATGAGTTTTGTGAAAAAAATCATATAATTCATCAAAATACTACTCCTTACAGACCTCAAAAAAATGGAATATCTAAAAGGAAAAATATTAATTTATTAGAAATTGGAAAATTCATGATTAATAAATCTAAGTTACCATTAAATTCATGGGGGAAAGATTTATTGGTTGCATGTCATATTTATAATAGGATTTCCTCTAGGAAAACTAAGTTATTCTATTATAAACTTTTGAAAGGTATAAGACCTAATCATTCATATTTTAAAGTGTGGTGAATTAATATTACTATAGAGTTCTTGATCCTAAAATAACTAAAACTATTCCTAGAGAAATTAAAGGTGTTTTTGTTGGATATGCATAAAATAGAAAATCATATAGAATTATAGATTTTGGATCTAATGTAATTGTTAAATCAAAGGATGTTGAGTTTTTTGAAAATAAATTTTATAAATATTATATGTAAGAGTTTATTCCCAATACCCTTATCTCTTGTAATCCATCTCGTTCATATATAACAATAGAGAATAAATATGGTTCTCAAGTTGAACCTAAATGGAGTACAATACTTAGGAAGTAAAAACATATACATCTAAATTTTATTTCTCCTAATTCCATAGTTTTACTTGTTGGGGGAGATCAAAATAATCATATTCTGAATAAGTATCCTATGGTATTGACTATAGACGATTACTGACATACATATAAAGAAGCTATGACTTATAAAGATGTTTCTTTTTATAAATAATCAATTAATTGTGAAATGGATTCCATTATGGGGAATCATACTTGGTTCATTAAAAATTTACCAAGAGGTTGAAAACCTATTGGTTATAAATGGGATTCCATAAAGTATGATTCCAATGGTAACATTCAAAATTTTAAAGCTATATTGGTTGCCAACGGTTTCAGACAAGAAGAAAGGATTAATCTTTTTGATACTTTTTCTCCAATAGCTCGAATTACTTCAATATGGAATTTATTTTATTTAGCTTTAATTAATCAATTTTATGTCCATAAAATGGATGATAAATCTACCTATTTAAATGGAGGCTTAAATGAAAATATTTACATGTAATAACCATAAGGGTTTTGTATAAGGTAATGAAAATAAATTATGTAAACTAGTTGAATCTCTTTATGGCCTTAAACAATATCCAAATAAATGGTATGAGAAATTTGATTTTATTCATCCATCAAATAGATTTACTCATAACAATGTTGATAAATGTGTTTATTCAAATTTTACAAAAGAATGTGGCGTTATTATGAGTTTATATATGGATGATATGTTAATTTTTGGAACCAATATGATAGGTCTAAATGAGATAGAGAATTATTTATCTACTATGTTTAAAATGAAGGATCTTGGAATAGTTGATACTATTCTAGGTATTAATGTTAGAAAACATAGTGGGGTTATTATTTATGTCAGTCTCATTACATAGGAAAATTTTTAATTAAATTTTATCATCTTGGTTTCAAGAATTTTAAAACTTCATTTGATTCTAGTGTTAAATTTTTTATGAATACGGGTAGATCTGTAGAATAACTTGAGTGTGCATGTGAAATTGGTTCATTAATGTATGAAATTAATTACACTAGACATGATATTTATTTTAATTTATATAAAATAATTATATATATATTATTAATCCTTTTTTGGATCATTGTAGATGTATAATAAGAATCTTTGGATACTTAAGAAATACCATAGATTTAATCTTATACTATAATTATTATTCAGATTTATTAGAAGGATACATTGATGTGAGTTAGATTAATATTATTGATGATAACCAATCCACATACATATGGTTATTTATTCCTAGAGGTTTTTATGTTTCATGGGTGAGTGAGAAACAAACATGTATTTCACATTCGACCATGGAGTCATATTTTATCACCTTAGCTGTATATGGAAAAGGAGTTGAATAGATTAAGAATATATTATTGGATATTAGATTGTGGCCTAATTGGATGCCTCCTATATTTATCAGTTGTGATAGTGAAGAAAATTTATAAAGGGAATAATGTTTTATTTAAAATGGAATTTCTATAAAAACAAGTTTGATACATTATTATGTGAGACAATTGTTATCAGATGGTACCAAAATAATTATCAATGTGAGATCGTGTAAAAACCTTGTTGATCCATTTACAAAATCTTTTCTGAAGAGATCATTCATGCAACTATAATAAGGATATGAGGTTAAAACCTATATAATAGATCATTTTGGTAATGTAAACCCAACACTTTATTTATGTAGATCCTATTCAGAGTGTTTAATGGGTAAAAATGAGTTATGAAGATGATTGTTGATATTGAAAATTATAACCCCAACTACTTGGTGTCAATATCATCCGTTGTGACTATAGGTTGAGTTATAAACTCTTAAAAAATATTAAGACTCAATGATATATGTGTTCTAATAATGTAAGCACATGGAAATATTTTCCCTATATAAACTTAGAGGTGGTGCTACTTCTTACAAGAGTTAAAGGGTTTACTCCTTAGATACATCATGAAAAGGATATAATCACATGTCCATAAAAGTGCCAAAAAATGATATATTGGATGGAAATATCATTATATGTGTGATATCTTTGGTTTGTCTTAAATGTTAACAAGTTTCAGGTTTTAAAAACTTGTAAATTTGATAGTACCTTGAGACATTGATACTAAGTAAAGGTTTAAATAAAAAGATACCTTTAGTATGTATAATCATTCCCTTATGATATTAAGAATTAATATTTATGAATAAAATTGGGAGATTGTTATATTTTTTATTAATAAAATAGATAAATCAAAGGTGGTTTTAATGGGACCCACTTAGTTGGAGGTTTGGATTTATGAGGTGGATAAATCTTTGGGAATGTCGCATAGGAAATGTGGGTAGAATTCCCAAAGATCATCCCATATAAAAATAGGATTTGGGAATTGGGTTTTTTATTAAAAAATATATATTCCAAAATCCTTTTAAATTGTTTTAAAGAAAATTACACAACCACAGATCGCACCTTGTACAGCACTAGCTTTTATCACCACTAAAAATAAAGAGTTGATAAAAAGGTAAACTTTATCAGTACTAGTTAAAAGCACTGATAAAGGCAGATCTTTATCAACGTTATTCTTAGCACTGATAAAAAAAATTAACAAAAAATATTATTAATATATATATATATATTTATAATTATCATATTTTTATTCAAAATATAATTTTTATTTATATACATTAATTAAAAAATAGATGTATATAATTAATATAAATATGGTATATTAATATATATGTTTTAATTTTTTAAATATATATATAATTTTTTAAAAAGGTATTTAGAAAAATTATAAATACATATATATATATATGTAATTATAAAATTATAATAAATATATTTATTATATATATAATTATATATATTTATATATTTATATATTTATATATTTATATATTTATATATATATAATTGTATAAATATATATAATTAATTATATAAATATATATAATTATATAAATATATTTATAATTATATTAATATATTTAAGGGATCCACTATTGGAGGTCTTCGTCAAAAGGGTGATGTTTCCTTGGTTAAATCCAACCCAAATGCCATCTCAGAATGCCTAGAAATTGGTAAGTATTCTATAAATGTGTTACTAATTTTGCCTAGGGGCTCCAAGCCATTGAGAATCGGGGAACTGGTTGATCGGATTTTGGGCATCTGGGGTTTCAAAAATTGGAAGTTCATATTTTTGGGGTGAGGAATTTTCCACATCCTCTTTCCCTCTAAAGACATGAATATGAGGGCTTAGTGCTTTGGATCAATTTCTCTCAAACCAGGCATTCTATATATCAAAGAATAGGACATATATTTCAATCCTATGGAGGTAAGCAATTCATTTTTTCAAATGCGGGTTAAGGTCTATGGAACAAATTAGGTATTTTGGAATCTTAGAATATTATAAGATATTGCATTGGTAATTGGGGTTCTGATAAAGATGGGCACAGAAACTGAGGTGGCTTGATTTGGACACTTCGCTGGGTTCTTTGTGGAAATTGATTTGTGCTCTAATTTAGTTGAGAGGGTGATTTTTTCAACAGAGGATGATGAGTTTAAGCTATGTATAGAGTATGAAAATGTCCCTCAATTCTGCTTAGACTATAAGGTCATAGGACATAAAGTATCAAATTTTAAGAGATCTGCTCTTTGTGCATTTTGATCTTCTCAAGTGCATGATGAAAATATTTTTTTTAAAAAAATAATAAGAGTATAAAATCTGGTACTCATAGTAGTTCTGGAAATGTTGTGCACGATCAGTCTCAGGATGTTTTAATTGGCTGGTTTGAACGGAATATCTATGGTTTCACCTATTAATCATTACTTTGATGATGTTTTTATTGGAACCAAGTCCACACAGCTCGAGGGATCACCCTATAAGAAATATTTTCTTAATGCTCAAGCTTCTATTGAGAATAGTGGTAGGGTTTCCCCTACTTGAGTCAGATTAGTAGGCCTTTATGTATAACATGTAGCCAAGTCATGGGATTAGGTACTGGAAGAGGGCCGAGCTGTTGAAGTAAAATCTTATGGCCGGAATCACTCTAAGTGGCTCTCTTTTGCTTAAAATGGACAACATTTTAAGTACATACGGAAAACCGACCAAACGCATTCGTTTTCCATTGAAACTTTAGGAGAATGATCCATGGGTCATATGTGACGTGTACGAATCAACCCCGCCTCAATCTGAGGTGTGGTGTGGCCATCACCACTCAAAGTGTATGTCTTCTATTTCAAAAGGACGTCATTTTAATTGAAAAACATCAAATGGCATATGGAAAACCGACCAAACGAATTCGTATTGTGTCGATACATTAGAACAACGATCCATGGGTCATATGTGACGTGTACGAGTCAACCCCGGAACAATCCAAGGCACGTGTGGCCACCACCACTAAAAGTTTCTGCCTTTTGTTTCAAAAGGACGTCATTTCAATTGAAAAACATGAACTGGCATACAGAAAACCGACTAGACGTATTCGGATTGTGTCGATAGTTTAGAACAATGATCCATGGGTCATATGTGACATGTACGAGTCAACCTAGCCTCAATACAAGGCATGGTGTGGCCTCCACCACTCAAAGTGTCTGTCTTTTGTTTCAAAAGGATGTCATTTGAAGTGAAAAACATCAACTGGCATACAAAAAACCGACCAAACGCATTCAGATTGTGTCGATACTTTAGAAAAACAATCCATGGTTCATATGTGACGTGTACGAGTCAACCCCGCCTTAATATGAGGCACGGTGTGGCTGGAATCACTCTAAGTGGCTCTCTTTTGCTTAAACTGGATAACATTTTAAGTACATACGGAAAACTGACCAAACTCATTCAGTTTCTGTTGAAACTTTAGGAGAACGATTCATGGGTCATATGTGACGTGTACGAATCAACCCTGCCTCAATCCGAGGTGTGGTGAGGCCGACACCACTCAAAATGTCTGCCTTTTGTTTCAAAAGGACGTCATTTTAATTGAAAAACATCAATTGGCATACGGAAAACCGGTCAAATGCATTCGGATTGTGTCAATACTTTAGCACAAAGATCCATGGGTCATATGTGACATATACGAGTCAACCCCGCCTCAATCTGAGGCATGGTGTGGCAGCCACCACTCAAAGTGTCTGCCTTTTGTTTCAAAAGGACGTCATTTTAATTGAAAAACATCAACTGGCATACAGAAAACCGACCAAACGCATTCGGATTGTGTCGATAATTTAGAACAACGATCCATGGGTCATATTTAATGTGTACAAGTCAACCCCGCCTCAATCCGAAGCACGGTGTGGCCGCCACCACTCAAAGTGTCTGTCTTTTGTTTCAAAAGGACGTCATTTGAAGTGAAAAACATCAACTGGCATAGGGAAAACTGACCAAACGCATTCGGATTGTGTAGATACTTTAGAAAAATGATACATGGGTCATATGTGACATGTAAGAGTCAACCCCATCTTAATCTGAGCCATGTTGTGTCCGGAATCACTCTAAGTGGCTCTCTTGTGCTTAAAATGGACAACATTTTAAGTACATACGGAAAACCGACTAAACGCATTCGGTTTCTGTTGAAACTTTAGGAGAACGATTCATGGGTCATATGTGATGTGTACGAATCAAACCCGCCTCAATCTGAGATGTGGTGTGGCCGGCACCACTCAAAGTGTCTGTCCTCTGTTTCAAAAGGACGTCATTTTAATTGAAAAACATCAACTGGCATACGAAAAACTGACCAAACGCATTCGGATTGTGTCGATACATTAGCACAACGATCCATGGGTCATATGCGACATGTACGAGTCAACCCCGCCTCAATATGAGGTGCGGTGTGTCCAGAACCACTCAAAGTGTCTGCCTTTTGTTTCAAAAGGACATAATTTTAATTGAAAAACATAAACTGACATACAGAAAACCGACAAATGCATTCGGATTGTGTCGATACTTTAGCACAACGATTCATGGGTCATATGTGACATGTATGAGTCTACTCCGCCTCAATATGAGGTGTGGTGTGGCCACCACCACTCAAAGTGTCTGCCTTTTGTTTCAAAAGGACGTCATTTTAATTGAAAAACATCAACTGGCATACGGAAAACTGACCAAATGCATTCGGATTGTGTCGATACTTTAGAAAAACGATCCATGGGTCATATGTGATGTGTATGAGTCAACCCCGCCTTAATATGATGCACGGTGTGGCCGGAATCACTCTAAGTGTCTCTCTTTTGTTTAAAATGGACAACATTTTAAGTACATACGGAAAACCAACCAAATGTGTTCGGTTTCCATTTAAACTTTAGGAGAATGATCCATGGGTCATATGTGACGTGTAAAATTCAACCCCGCCTCAATCCGAGGCATGGTGTGGCCGGAACCACTGAAAGTGTCTGCCTTTTGTTTCAAAAGAACGTCATTTTAATTGAAAAACATCAACTGGCATACGTAAAACCAACCAAACGCATTTGGATTGTGTCGATACTTTATCACAACGATCCATGGGTCATATGTGACGTGTACGAGTCAAACCTGCCTCAATCCGAGGCACGGTGTGGCCACCACCACTCAAAGTGTCTGTCTTTTGTTTCAAAAGGACGTCATTTTAATTGAAAAACATCAACTGGCATACAGAAAACCGACCAAACGCATTCATATTGTGTCGATACTTTAGCACAACGATCCATGGGTCATATGTGACGTGTATGAGTCAACCCCGCCTCAATCTGAGGCGCGGTGTGGCTACCACCACTCAATGTGTCTGTCTTTTGTTTTAAAAGGACGTCATTTGAAGTGAAAAACAACAACTGGCATACGGAAAACCGACCAAACGCATTCATATTGTGTCGATACTTTAGCACAACGATCCATGGGTCATATTTGATGTGTACGAGTCAACCTCGCCTTAATAGGAGGCATGGTGTGACCGGAATCACTTTAAGTGGATCTCTTTTGTTTAAAATGGACAACATTTTAAGTACATACGGAAAACCGACCAAACGCATTTGGTTTCCATTGAAACTTTAGGAGAACAATCCATGGGTCATATGTGACGTGTACGAATCAACCTGGCCTCAATATGAGACTCGGTGTGGCCGGCACCACTCAAAGTGTCTACCTTTTGTTTCAAAAAGATGTCATTTTAATTGAAAAACACCAACTGGCATACGGAAAACCGACCAAACGCATTCGAATTGTGTCGATACTTTAGAACAAAAATCCATGGGTCATATGTGACGTGTATGAGTCAACCCCTCCTAAATACGAGGCGCGGTGTGGCCGGTAGCACTCCTGGTGTATCTATTTTGTTTAAAATGGACATCATTTCAGGTAAAAATATATTGTATACAAAAAACCGATCAAATTATGAATTGACTTCCGGATTCCACATATAATTGTCTTCTAAATTTTAAATTTAATTATAAATGAATTATGTATGTTTATAATTATGTTATGAATTATAATTTAATTATGGATGTGTATAGTTCCAGTATTATATGTTAAATGTGTATGAATTTTTTCTCTATATGTAAGTGTTAGTTGGTTATTGCAGGTACAATAATTGTATATGTATGTGTTAGTTTATTGCAGGTACAATAATTGGATTGAAAATGAGAGGGAACCCACAAAATGAGACCTGGTGGGCAAATTGCAGAGCTGCTGGGAAAATTGCAGAGCTGCTGTGCAATTTGCCCCAGCAGAGGCTATGCCAACGGTTTGAAACCATTGGCATAGCATGTCTGGGTTTTGTTTTACCAACGGTTCATAGAACCGTTGGGAAAGAGGAGACCTTGGGTTGTGTCCAATGGTTTGGCCAAACCGTTGGGAAAAACATGGTAATTTTCTCCACTCTATCCCAATGGTTTGCCAGAACTGTTGGGATAGGGTAATTTTTCTCCACCCTATCCCAACGGTTCACTGTAAACCATTGGGAAAAGCTTTCCCAACGGATTACTTCCCTACAGTTTGCAGAACCGTTGGTATAACATATACCAATGGTTCTTCATCCTTTCCCAACAGATCTAAACCGTTGGAAAATCCTATATTTTCAGTAGTGTTACATGGATTGAAAATTCACGATTCACATATTTTGTTACAGCAGTTACTACCATTGTCATTGCATACATTATTACCTAAAAAAGTTACTATTGTTGTACTCCAATTTTGCATATTTTTCAGACAACTATGTGAGAAATATCTACATCTATTTGAGCTTGAAAACCTTCAGGAGAGGTTTTTATTGACACTTTGTGCAATGGAGATGATCTTTCCTCCGTCATTTTTTACTGTCATGATGCATTTAACTGTACATTTGGTTGAGGAAGCTAAATTAGGAGGCCCTTTTCATTATCGATGGATGTATCCAATTGATAGGTACTTTATTTATATTATTTTTAGTTAAATAAACAATTTTTGGAACTTAATTAAATTCATAATTATGTTTGTTTATTTTATTTCACAGATATCTTGGGAATTTGAAATCATACGTGAGAAATAAATCTCAACCAGAAGGCTTTATTGCTGAAGGCTATTTGGAAGAGGAGTGTATTGCTTTTTGTTCTAGGTACTTGGATGATATTGAGACAAGATTTAATCGAGTTGGATGTGTTGACAACACATTGACTCAATCTCAAATACATGGGAAATCAAAAATATTTCCTACTATTGGTTGATCAGTTGGGAGGACCTCAAATGTTACACTGACAGAAATGGAATTATTACAGGCACATAGATTTGTGTTGCTGAATAGTGAAATTTTAGATCCATTTATTGAAGAGTTGAGGATACAAAGAAAGAGACGAATAAGAAGTTGAACACAAAATGAGAAAGATATAATGAAAGTTGTTAATAAAGATCTTGTATAATTGTTTACACGACATGTAAGTTCATAAATATTACAATAAATACAAATATTAGGTTGACATGTATATTTTGTAATTCTAATAAAGTATATTTCTTTTTTTATATCATGAATACTGATACTCGAGAAAATTTGTCATAATATTTGAAGTTTCTTGCTCGAGGTCCTCTAAAACAAGTTAGAAAGTTCGACACTTACAACATGAATGGATTTATATTTCATACAGTTGATCGAGAAGAGGTTTTGAAAACACAGAATAGTGGTATATTTACATTTGATGAAGTGGGATACTATAGAATACTAACCGATATTATTTAATTAAACTACCATGAGCATTTTTTAGTCGTTTTATTCAAATGCAATTGGGTCAATATTATCAGAGGTGTTAAAATAGATTCCTTCCAATTTAATTATGTGAACTTCTCTTGCTTGATGGATGTTGGTGATCATGAACTGCATGATCCATGAATCTTATCATCACAAGAAAAAATGGTATATTATGTGAATGATGTTGTGGATGAAGGGTGGAGTGTAGTTTCTCATGTAAAACAAAGATATTTGTATTATATGGGTGATGAAGTGGAAGATTTGACCTCTAACATTGAATATCATCAACAATAAGAATCAAAATTATTTTTCCGCCATGATATTGAAAATATTAGTCTAGTAAGGATGAATGAAGTGGATGAAGTAATGGAGCAAGAAACCGACATGATTGAAGGAGAAAATGATTTTATGTACAGTTATGCATTCATTTAGTAACCACTTATTTCATTTGTGCAATCATTCATTATCATTGTTATGTATATTTTGTTTGTTAATACTGTGTATATATTATCTTTTTTTTTAAATATGCATAAATTTTTTGAAATATATGTTTTGAACTTAATTTTATTTGATTAAATGACAGGAATTCCAAGGAGGAAGCAATATACTATTTCATCGACCACTGTGATAGATGACGATCCATCTATCTCCTTCCCTATGACATCTGAGCCACCATTCGCTTTCCCTCTGCATCATCTCTCACACCCTCTATGAGTGAACCTTCAGTAGCTCAGTCGTCGCCTCCTGATTTAGAAGCCTCAGCAGTGGGGGAGCGGCGCACCGCTTCTAGTTCTTCATGGGGATACTGGAGGGTGACTATTATAGGTACAAATTTTAATATTAATAAATTTGTTGCACTTTGTTTATACTAATAGTTTTTTCATTAAAGATGAAAACAATGAAAGTGTGGAGAAAAACATGAAAATTTCAGATGTATGGAATCTAACTGGAGAGAAGATGGTTATCCCATTTGATTTATATAGGGTCCCTACAGATGACGTCGTAGGATTACTTGGCCAGATTTTAAGCCAGCTAGCCACGAATTCCATTTCCCTTCCTATTTCATATGATGATTGGAGACATATACCTACATGTTGGAAAAATGAAGTTTTTGATTCCAAAATAATGGTAATTTTAATACATTATGGTGTAATTTAATGTCATGTTATTAATATTTTCAAAATGAATTTCTGTGCACAGATGTTTTTCCACCTTACAGCTGCTGATGTGATAGCACGAAAGTGGACATTGAAAAAGTTTGGAAAAAAATGGAAAGAATTTAAATGGATATTGTGGGGAGATGTCAACGATACTTCTTTGACTGCCCAACAGATGTATGACAAGCTACCTGATGGGGTACCCAAAGAGCAATGGAAAGTTTTTATAAACAGACATCATGATGTGAAGCAGATGGTATTTAAATATATATTACTATAATAATATCATTTTAAATTTATACATGTATATGAAGAGGATATGACATTGAATACATTACTATTAAATTTCATTTTATTTATTTTAGGATATTTCAAGAAATAATGCATCAAGTCGGGCTAAGCAGGTTATCCCTTACATTGCGGGGTCAAAGAGTTTCTAGAAGTCGATATTCTCTAGTAATATTTACATTAGTTTAGATATTTATAATACAATATTATTATTTTTTATATATTAAATTATTGATTTATGTTTGTTTAATTCAGTCACAAAGTTTATGGCATGAAGAATCCCAAACAGAAGTGTGGTTGAATGTTCACCAAAAAAATATGATGGAAGTTTTGTTAATGATCATGCCAAAGAAGTTGGGGTATGAACTCATTTTTCATTATAATAACTTATTATCAGTTGTTACTATGTTAATATATATTGCTTCTAATATGACTATTTTTTGATTTATAGGTAAAAATTAAAGAACTGTGCGATGCCAATCCTGCGCAGTCCTACTCAGTCTCCCAGGATGACCCAGTTGCTAAAGTCCTTGGGAAGAAGCATCCTGGTAGAGTGTGTGGGATGGGTTTGGGACTCATACCATCTGAGGTCTTTGGAAGGCCACCTGGGATTGCATCTGCATCTACTCCTGTTTGTAGTCATTCCATACCTCAAGATACTTAGAGAGATATTGTTTCTCTACGAAACACAGTTCAAGACTAGGGGGATCAGATATCCACTTTGTAAAAAGTATTGATTGATTTATATCAGAAGACGACCGGATCTTCCCCTGGTGGTATTCCATCGACTGGTGGTGAGAATTTAAATCACAAAAATTCAAAATCATTTAGTTTTCAAACTTTTATTGATTTTAAGTTTAAATATAAATATACAACAGTATTTAATTTTCAATATAATATTCTTTCAGGTGGTAGCAGGAAGTAGAGGTGGAGGAGGAGAGGGTGATGAGTTGTGTTCATCATCGGACTGTGATTAGTTTTTTTGTTGATATGTTGGACAAATATGGTAACAGTCGGTTTTTATATGTATCATGTGTGGAACATAGTTGCCACCAAACATTTTCATGACCTAACATTTTCTTAATTTCTCATGTTTCCTTTTATGTATTCTATTAATTTATGATGGTTACTTTGATATATTGATTTCTCGAGTGTGGTATGCACCATATATGTCGATTCTTTATTGTCATGATTCATTTTTTATGATTCATTTTTCCTAAATTTACTAGGTTTATTACCCAAGGATGAACAATCAAAAACATATCCTATGGTAACAGGAATCAATCCATTCATAGTTCTTGGAAAAGGTCATCTATAAAACATTTCTCACATGTATAGGAGGAGAAGGATGAGATGTATGGGAACCATTATGTGAGAAAAAAAGAAACAAATTGATGTGAATTAGGAAGGTTCTCGCCTTTGGGGTATAACCAGTCTGATTATAATTTTCACCAAGGCCTATTATAGGAGATCCCAACATCATTACATATATTGAAACATCATGAATCAATCCACATATAGTTTTTACATAATACCCCTATTCATATTAGGCTCTTCCCTAGGGTAAGAGTCATTTTTTCATAACATAGGTTTATGTATAAAGAACCACATCCTAAGGATCCTTATGTATATTTAGATAATATGTAGAGGAAGACAGGTCTTACTAGGTAGACTACTCTAAGAAGTTTTAAGTCTTACAAGATGGACCATGCATCACATAGTTCAACATCATGTAAAAATGACTAAAATAATATATAGTTTAATATCATATTAAAAATACCTTATTATATGAGGTTTATGTAGTTTAAACTCATGTTTAAAATGAAATGAACTTGTCTTGATGCCAACCCTATGGATGGAAAACCAATGTGAATGAAGAAACCCAGTCACTAAGATAAAGTGGGGGATTTGATATTAGTTTTTTGGTTGGGTTTGATATAGGAGATCTAGAAATCACTATGTATCCCATGAAAAATAGGAATCAATCCACACATAGTTCTTATAATTTTGGGGAAAATATGATCACCTTGACTTAGAATTGAGAAATAATAGGGAATACAAAATAAATAGAATGATTGTAATGGTAAATACCCTTCATGAACTTCCCTTTGTGCATTATCAAGTCTTGGGGATGTTTAGGGAGAGTTTTGTGGTGATTTTGAGGTTTAAGGTGGTGTTTTAGCCTTTTGAAGGCAACCACGGCTTGTGCAATGACTTGTCTGGATATGAAGGAGGTAGTTTTATGTTGGGTGTGCTCTTGTGTAAAATGGGATATATAACCATGACTTGGGGATGAAATGGTGTTATGTGTGTTGTCCTAGTGGTTTTCCTATGAACCATGAGAATCTTGAAATTCCCTTGGGTGGGAATGGAATCTCGGAGGACCACTTGTCCAAAATAGGAAACTCAAGCTCACCACATTATAGCCTTGGGCGTGGTGAGGGTAAAATGGTTAGGAAATGGGAACTAGGTCATGGATTATATACATGGAATAATATAGAAGAACCATTATGGATTATACTACTCTATGTTCTAAGATTTTTGGGAGGCCAAATTCCATTTTAAAATGGGAAAAAAGATAAAAACAACAATGAGGGTTTTAGATCACACTTTTACCAAACCCACCACATTATTTTTGGATATTAACCATGTTTTGGTAGAGTCTAGTGTGATTCACTTATAAATAGAAGTTTTATTACCTCCTTGTTTTGAATTTTATACTTTCCCTCAATTCTTGGTTGACCCTTACTCATCCTCCCCTTCCCCAGTCACCTCCCTTGGTATTTCAAACCACTTGGATCATATTGAATCATTTAGATTGAAGTTATTTGATTCATGGTAGCCCTCTCTTTCCCCATTACTCCTTTATTATCTTTCTATTATATTAAAAAGTTCATTATGGTGGTAATTATCCACTTTTTTGGGTGGTTTTTGATGGAGTATTATTATTCATTGGATTCAATAGTGATTCACTTGAGATCAGTGGTGGTTTATCCTTGGTTCTTGTTCATTTCTCTTTGAAGATTCAGTCAAGTTTAGGGATCCTTCATCTCCCCTTATTTATATGTACATTTGGAAATATCATGATTTTGTATTTATTTGGTTAAATGGTACATATAATCTTAATAAAGATAATGAAAAGGCTTAGTTGAATTTTAAGGGGAAGGGAGAAATCACATGATTTTTACTTATTCTTGTTATTTATTCTTATATGGCCTCACTTACTTGGTTTTCCAATTATGAATTATTTTGAGATAGTGTGGTGTTTTGGTTTTTATAAAAATTTCTATGCATTTTTGTATAACCTCACCACATATTAAAACAACTAAGAATATATATCAAACTATTAAATTGGTTTCCCATGAAATATTGTATTTTTGTGTAAATACCCTTCATAATAATTTAGTAATTATGATAAAAACCCTTAATGAAACTAAATTATGTGTGGTGGTTGTGATGTGTAGTGTTTATGATGTGTGGTGGTGGTGATGTGGGGTGGTTGTGGTGTGGGGTGGTTGTGATGTGTTGTGGTTATGATGTGTGGTGATGGTGATGTGGGGTGGTTGTGAAGTGAGTTTTTTTGGAATGGATGGATGGTTTATTGCATGTTTTATTGTAAAGTTTCTCGATAATTATAGAAAAATATCATAATGTTAACATGGGTAATGAAATATAATGGGATGGAATGATTAATAAACTTATATAATTAAAGTAAGAAGTGTGGTTAAAGTGAGTATCTTTAAACATGAAATGAATGTTCTTGTTGAATGAATATGGTTGGTAATTATAAAATCTTTAAATTGGTTGGATTGAAAAGAAAGATGAAATGTGGCTTGTGGGCGTGTCTTGTTTATGCGGTGTAGTGAATTTATAGGTGGAAATGATAGTGGAGGAAATTGTGAAACCTTTTGGTGATGTGGTGAGATATGTTAGTGTTCTTTCAATGAAACCCTATAAGTCTCATTTTTTTTATTACCTTGACTCAAATCTCATAATACCATATTTATAAATCATCATGCATCATTAGCCTCATCATTTCACATTCATATATAGATCCTCTCATCTCAAATCTCGCAGTATCATCTTCATGTTATATGTTATATCAATTGGAATGGTTTTTTTTAGGGCATTGGTAATGGGCCTACAGTATCAACTACTTTTTTTGTAAATCTGGCTTTAGTGGTGGTTTTAACCACTGCAAAATAAATATAATATATTTAGTGGAGGTTTTAACTCCCGCTATAATTATGGTATTTTTCTATCCACAGTGGTTAAAACCGCAGCTACGAACAATAATTTAGCATCGATTTTAACTGTCGCTACACAGTTTTCATATTCCTTTATTATTTCATGATGGTTAACTTGGTTTTAGCAGTGGTTTTTCTAAGCAGAACTCGTTTTTCTTTTAGCGGCAGTTATAACCACCGCTAAAAAAACACTTTTTCTTGGGAAAACGCCACTAAATGAACCCACTATGATGGTTACCATAAACCACCGCTAAATCACGGAAACTACCGTGTGTTGTATGCCGACACACGCTTTAGCGGCGATTTTTTGAAACCACCTTAGAATCATATGGTGGCGGTTTAAATCACCGCCATTTCCAAAAAACAACCGCCGTGAAATGGTCATTTTCCTATAGTGTCACTTTTTCATTCTTGATGTATATCTCGGACTATAATTTTTTCAAACACTATGAATCAAAAAAAAATCCTTCTTTTATTTTTGAACAAAAATGTTTTATTGTTCATTATTTCATATTATTTTGATACTCTACATATTTTAAATTGATTTCTAGTATTGAATAACCTGTATCCAAATTTAGTTTGAATTATTATATCGAATTAAAAATGACAGTTTATTAGATTTTAATTTATAATTCAATTTTTTGGAAGAATCATTTTCATTATTATTTTTTCTAGTTTTAAATGATTTAAAACATTTTTCTTGGTGACATTAACACTTTTTTGTGATTTGTTCATGATGGTTATTTTATTTTTTATGTTTATTAGAACCATTAATTGAATTTTATTCATTATATTTGTTTTCAGAGTTGAAAATGTTTTTTTAAAATATAATACTTTATTTTTTTTATTTGTGAAACCATTATTATATTCAATATCCGTATTTTCTATTATGAAAATGGTTTTCAAATAATATAGATTTTATTTTTTTATATTTCCAAGTAAATATATATATGTAATTTTTATACGTATTATATTGTGTAATAGGCGAGCTAAGCTTCTCAAAGTGGGTTGGCTATTGTTAAAAGTTTTAATTCTTGGTTCAAAATTGAAAGGGGTTGGTTTTGAAAATAGTGAGTGAGTTTTCTAAGGCACGTTAAAATGAATTTTGTGTTTGATTTTCCAACAACTATTTTCTTAATAGGTAAACATTTTTTTAAAAATTAATTTTAAATAAAGAGTATCATGTTTTTTAATGATGAAAATCATTTTTAAAAACCAATAAAAAGTGTCCCAATGATTTATTAGGAAAAAATTCATCAGTTTATTATAATGTAAATGTGATTTTAAGGGTAAATTATTGGTTTTAAAGTTAATAAATTGAATTTCTATGATGTTTCAAAATGAGGATGATATTTTTGATTTCACTGATGATCATAATAAATGATATTTTAAATTTTATATTGAATTTAAAATGGAGTTTTTTTATTTTAAATTATAGTGAATAGTGTAGGTTCCGGGCATAGTAGATGCATGCAGTGGGTGGTGCCCAACATTAGTTTTTTCATGATAGATGATCAATTCAAGATCTAAATGACAATAAATGTCAAGATCTATGGAATTGAATCAAATAAAATAGATACGTGAAATCACACCCTAACCATAGGGTGGATCATCACATATTATTTATAATTAATTTAATTAAATAAAGAATTACCTTTAAAGAATTCTTTCTTCATTGATGAATCTAGAGATAGATCTACAGTCCACCATTGTTGTGTTGTAGAAACCAAGTGTATATTTCCTCTAGCGATGATCCACATGTGTTCCATGAATCTTCAGACATCGCCAAAGGAATCTCCGAGATCTAGAATGGCAGATCTTTACACTTGTGTCGTCTGCCATTCATCACTTCGAGAACCGCTTCCAAAGCGTTATCCTTGATCCAGTGGAGGAGGATTTCTCATAGTTCTTGGGAGTATTCCTGGATAAGGGAGCTCTCTAGGCTTGAGAGGTTTCCCCAAATTCGTTGTGCACAACCAAGACAAATGAATTGGCTTAAAGAGAAAATAACATAAATGGGTTTATATATCGCTAGGGTTAAAATAAAATAATTGCACAAGTGCCCTTAATTATTTATTTAATCCTAGAGAAACCCCATGCCAAATAATAATAATAATAATATAATTATTTCTTGACAAGCACTTAATTTGTGAATTATAATTAAATATTATTTAATCAATTAATATTCAATATTTATTATTTTTCAACAGACCTAAAAACATGGTTCTTCATTCCTCCATAATATTTATCAGATGTTGAATAATTACTATTTATTTATTAAATAAATATCACTCCATTATTTTCCAATAAATAAATAAATATTATATTTACTAAATAGAAAATAAATATTTATATGCGGTCAAGCATACATGAATAATAATTAAACTACGTATGGGAATAATATTTATTCAACATATTAAATAATAAATAATAATATATATTATTTAACTGAGATTCTGGATACACTTAATGTGTGACCCTCTAGGCCTCTTTCTTAATGGTATTAGGCAAAGCAGCCTAAAGTCCAAGGTTAGCATCTAGAAACAATCCAAGGAACCCATAGAGAAATAATTTAATGTTTCAATGACATGTCACCTCATACGAATGCTTAATGTGTAATATAATCTCTTTATCTCAATATCTCTAATCAAGCAAGTTTCATGCTGGTGGAATCAACCTATGTGTTCAATGTCTCTTTCTTTGACTTCCTGAAAAATGAACTTACCTTTAGAACACCATGGACATGGATTTATTTAGGATATATAATTTCCATAAAAGGGTCTGAGATATCAACTTTCATTAATAAAAATAAGGGAAAAATCATTTCCCGCATTATTCATTAATTCAATATTACTCATGACGTACCCAACATATCCTACTTCATCGTGAACATCTGTCGTCACAATTTTCGTCAATACATCTAAGTGTGCGACTTGTAATACTCATTAATAATAATCTTAATGTCTATGGACCAATACACATGTCTATGTATAGGAACATCCAATGACACATATAAATGTGGTACCCTACTGGTGGGTCTCGTTCTCATTCTATCATACTGGATATTACCAAGGGTGTACACCATGATAAGGTGCCTCAAAGTCCTATGAGTCTCCACCCCTGATATCCTATATCATTTGCATCCCTCAAATGATATCATTCATCTATATAATATTTATTCAAGAATAGTGTCGTAGCATTTTCAGGTTCTCATCATAGCGGGGAACTGATATGACCTTTTAGTGTGATAGCTACTCTTTGGATATTATAACATACTATGTCACGTAGAAGAACAATCATGATGTGATATGTAGTTTATTAATATTCAAAACAATGAACACATTTTTATCATAAAGTACACAGAAGTTGGTTCTATGGAACCAACTCCAATAGACTCTCACTTTCACTAGAGCAAACAGCTAACAACCTTCAGTTCTTTAGCTCTCACATGATACTCATGATTCTGTTGAGATAGGTCTTTAGTCAAGGGTTCCACCATGTTCTCTTACACGGGTACTCTTCTTGCTTCAAATTCACCCCTCTGATATAAATCCCTCATGAAAAGATACTTCTAGAGTATTGCTTTGTCCATTGGTGTGACCTTGTCTCTTTTGCAAGATCCACCACTGTAGTATTATCACAACACAATGTGATAAGGTCTTTACTACTATGTACCACATCAATATCCATGATAAAGTTACGAATCAAAATGGATTCCTTGTATTCATCATATGCTGTTATAAACTCGGACTCTACTATAGAATTAGTGACAATGGCTTCTTTGAACTCTTCCATCTCATAGATCCTCCGTTTAGACAGAAAACATATCCTGCTTGTAACTTTAGATCATTCTGATATATCTGAAATCTAGCATTAATATAACCCATGATGAATAAATCCTCATCTCCTCTATACACCAGGAACATATCCTTAGTTCTTCTCAGATACTTAAGGATAGCCTTAACAGCAGTCTAATTTTGTTCTCCTAGATCTGCTTGATATCTGCCTATCATTCTCAATGTATAGGCAACATCAAGTCTAGTATATAATATGGAATACATGGTTGATCATGTCTCTGAAGTGTATGGTATCTTACTCATTCTCTCTTTCTCTTCTTGTGTCTGAGGATACATTTTCTTAGAAAAGTGTAAACCATGAAACACTGGAAACAATCCCCATGTGGATTTTTCCATACTAAATCTCTTTAGTGTCTGGTCAACATATGCACTTTGACTTAGTCTAAGCCACCTCTTAGATCTATCATGAATGATATTGATTCCTAGAATGTAGGTTGTTTCACCTAATTATTTCATAGATAAACACTTGTTTAACCAGTCCTTAATTGACTGTAAGAATGGTATGTAATTTCCAATAAGTAATATTTCATCAACATATACTACTAGGATAACGAATTATTTTCCACTAAACCTCTTGTAAACACATGGATCACATTCGTTCTTAATGAAACCAAATTCTTTTATGGCTTCATCAAATATAATGTTCCATGACCTAGATTCTTGATTCAATACATAAATGGATCTCTACAACTTAAAAATCCTTTTGGAATCACCTGTAGTCACAAACCCTTATGGTTGTGTCATATAGACATCTTCCTAAAGGTTCCCATTAAGGAATGCAGTTTTTATATCCATATGTCAAATCTCATAGTCATGGTAAGTTTTTATTGAAAGTATAATTCTAATGGATTTAAATATGGAAACTGGAAAAAAGGTTTTATCATAGTCAATTACTTGATGCTATTTAAACCCTTTATCCACTAGCCTTAATTTATAGGTATTTACTTTACCTTCCATGTCCAGTTTCCTCTTGAATACCCATTTTAATCCAATGTGATTTACATCAACTGGCAGATCGACCAAAACTCAAACTTGGTTCTGATACATGGAATCCATTTTAGAATTCAAGGCTTCTTTCTATCTTGTAGCTTTTGAGCTTTCTATTACCTCGTTGTAGGATAGAGATTCATCATTGTCAACTAATCATGAGTCACCATCCTCGGTGACTAGAAATTAATATCTTTCTGGTTCTCTTACCAATCTTACGCTCCTACGCAGTACTTGTGTTTTAGGAACTACTTCTACCATGGGGACATGTTGAATCTTTTTCTGTTCTAACTCTTGTGTATCTTGAGCATCTAATTCATCAAATTCAATCTTTTTTCCACTATCCTTTTTGATGATATGCTCCCTCTCAAAAAATGTGACTTGTCTAGTGACATTAAATTTCTTGTCTAAGGGGTTGTATAGGTAGTATCCCTTTGTTTCCTTGGGATACCCTATAAAGATACATTTTGTGCCCTAGGGTGCTAGTTTGTTGCCCAAGAATGCCTTAATGAACACCTTGCAACCCCATACATTTGTATGTGACAGCATGGGTTTCTTTCCACTCCATAGCTTGAAGGTAATTCAATTTTGCACTTTAGTTAGAACTCGGTTTAATGTGTATGTCTTAGTTTGTAATGCATACCCCCAAAAGGATAATGGAAGATTTGAATGACTCATCATCAACCTTACCATGTCTAACAAGGTATGGTTTCTAATTTCACTAACACCATTCCATTGTGATGTATAAGGTGAAGTGAGTTGAGATAGAATCCCAAACTCCCATAAAAATTTGATGAACTCTTGGTTAATATATTCACCACCTCAATCTGATCGAAGCTTTTTTATCTTCTTACCAAGTTTATTTTCTACTTCATTCTTGAATTCCTTGAATTTCTAAAAGGACACTAACTTTTACCTCATCAAGTAGATATGGATGTATCTACTCAAGTCATCAGTAAAAGTTATTAAGTAAGAATATCCACCTTTAGCTTCTACTGGAAACAGTCCACACACATCAGTGTGTACCAATTCTAGAATCTTTGTAACCCTTTCACCATATCCATTAAATGGTGGTGTGTTCATTTTTACTTATAAACAGAAATGACACCTTTCAAGTGGTTTTAGTTCAAAAGATTCTAAATAGCCATCTTGATAGTGCTTTGTCAAATGATTCTTGTTTACATGACCAAGATAGTGATGTCAAAGATGGGTGTTGTATGAGTCATTTGAACATGATTCGTTATCAATTTCCAACACTTGGTTTTCATAATTTAGTACATAAAGACCATTTTTTAAATGCTTCATATCATAAAATATGTTGTCCTTATAAAAGAAACAAATTTTATTTCCAAATTTGAAAATAAACCCATCTGTATCTAGGCATGATACATAAATTGTTTTTTTGGTAACTGTAGGTACATAATAACAATATTTCAAAACCAAAATCATTATCATTGTCAATGAGATGTGGTAGTCACCAATGGCTAGAGTATCCGGCCTCACACCATTAACAGCTTTTAAATCCACCTCTCCTCTGGAAATCTTTCAGAATCTACTTGGTTCCTACATTTGGATACAGATGCGAGTCCTGAAAGTTGTATCTAATAAACAGTGTATAGATATTGAAATATTACACTCGATAATGAATGCACCTTTAGCTTCCCTTTTCTTTTGGGTGTAGTTCCTCTTCTAGTGGCCTTACTTTCCACATGAAAAAAATACTTCCTCCTTTTCTTTGCCCTGCCTATGGATCTTCTTCTTCATGGAAGGACGGTGCTCGGGAGATTTAGACTATTTATAAGTCTTGGACCCCTTTTACTTGTTATTCCTTTTCTTATTCGCCATAAGGATTGTGGGTTTTTCATGCCTCATGTCCTTATCCACTTGGAGAATCAAAGTAAGAAGTTCCAAAAGACTCTTCTCTTTATTGATCATATTATAATTAACAATAAATCTAGAGGTCTTGGTCAATGATGAAAGTATGAGATCTGTATGCAACTCATCTGGGAATTTAATCTCTAAGATGTCTAAGAATTTAATGTATCCAACAAGCTTGACTACATGAGGCCCAGCTGGCACAGACTCTCTAAGATTAGTTGTAAACAAATCATTGGATATCTCACACATCTATTGTCTTGTATTCTCTTGATAGAGATCTCGATGGTGATACATCATGTTATAGGCATCCATATACTCATGTTACTTCAAAATCTCATTGAGCATTGATGATAGCATGAAACATTGAACATATGTAGCATCATTCAGGTGTTTCTCATAAAGAGATAATTCTTCATCACTTGTCGCGTTACCGGGAGCAACTGGAAAAGTTTCTTCAAACACATACAATTTCCTTTCATGGCGAAGGATGACATGTAGGTGCCTTTTCCATTCTTGGAAATTTGTGATGATGAGAAGGTTGTCCTTCTCAAGTATGGATCGCAATGATATTTTTGATGTTATTTTATTATCATTTCTACAAAATAAGATAAGCATAATTTTTGTACTTTATCTTATAAAATTTATACAAATAAATAAATATTATATTTATTAGTCTCCAACTATTTTCTCAAAACCCAATATCCCTCACCATTGGCTTCAGAATATCATATTTCTTGGACATTATAGTGTCAAGGATCCATATTCCCCTTCTCATTACCCCAACATGGGTTGGTCAAGAAACTTGAATGGTTTTAGGTAGGCATTCCAAATTCCAACTACATTAACTCACAGTTCCTTGATCTGCTGAGTGGACTCCCCTATCCTGAAATCCTTAATTGGATTTCCTCAACCTTTTCCTCTTAGTTACACTAAGTCCTTCTTAGGTAGTCAACCCTTGATGTGAACTAAGTTAAGTCAACCCAAAACTTCAAGTTAAAATTTCCCGATAATTAAAAGCACTCCAACTTGGGTTGGTCAAGCACTTTGAACTATGGTTCGATTCTAACCGAAGTAATGGAAGGCTATATCAAATTAATATATTTAATTGATGTATTTCATCCTTTTATGCATAAATTTCCAATTATTATCTTTATCACATGCTGGTTAATATTAAGTGGATTTACTTAAGTGATTAACCATGTCTTAGATAATATTTATGCATAAGACAGTTTATTTTAGTTCTATATTGCATGCTTGTTAATTCATTAATTATGTGATCATGACAAGATATCCATAATTAAATAACCATGAAACTGACAGAAATAAAATAATTAAGTGGTATGATCATGAGATCTTACTAGTGGTTAGTTTATCTAACAGTTGATAAACTAATCGTTGACATAGGGGAAAAACGCCTTAAACCAATTAAGGTTCATGTTGCAGCTTTCCACCTATCCACCAATGTATCTCCTTGTATTGGTTTCACCTTGGCTCTGAACTTGAACCACCTCCACTAGCTTGGGAGCTCCATCCATTACATATGTCTTTTACTCACACGCAAGTGAGGGGAAAAGTGGGGTTATATAAAAGAAATCCTAGTCATGCATGCCCTACATAATGAAAGGAGAGAAGGCACACATGCCAGAAATTTAATTTATTAATAAATTAAATGAAACCAATCGCATACAAAAGGTCAGTTTTAGCTCATGATCATCCACATGCATGCAATGAATTACTCATTTGATAAAACTATCATTCAATTCTTAATTGTTCTTATTTATGGTAAATCGCACTCGAATCGATTAATTATCATCTTTAATAAATCAACCATTTTGTCTTAATTCTCATCCAAATTTTCATAAGATTCTCATACATTATAATTTTAAATTCATTTAAAATTAGAATTGTACATAAATGTACCTTGTAGGTAACAGGGTGAATACCCGTTTGATTCTGCCTAACATGTATTATACTTGTATATTGATTTAATCTTATGGAATATGGAATACACGACTTATCATGTACTTTCACAATGTGTATTTTACTGATTATTACACAAATTACATGAGTTTTTGGTCACATGTTATGCTTAAATGCATGTAGAAAAACAACTTGTAATACAACTCATACATGATATGTAGATCTGAACATTACGCAGATATTAAGTAAACATTTAAATATTTATGTACATTAAAACCTATTGTATGGCATGTCTTATCTTTACGATCATGCGCAAGTACATGTCTCAAGGTTTACATAGTAAAAATAAATAAATTTTAAATCTGTTGAAATAGTGGGTGCCCTAGACCCAACTATTTAGTGCTTTAGATTACCATATCGTGTGTATAGTAAGATATAGATGATGTCTTCTTACCATTATAGTAGAGACTTTTCTGCGTCCACTATTGAAATGGTAATGTCCAAAGGTTAATTGTCGTATCGAAAGGTTATAGAAGTTCCCAGGCTATAATGATAACCTCAAGATACTATGACATTAATCTTAAATATATGTTCTATAGTCTAGATACATCTTACTGATTGGACATAGTAGATGTATGACTATCAGCTGCTGGGGGCTCATAAGCATTGAGACTTCTTCTCATGAAGTTCGCACTTGGTGATCTCTAGAAGTGAGATCATGAGGACCGACCCGCCAATAGGAACTCCACATGTTTCAGGTATCATTGGATGTTCCTATCTACGATCATGTGTAATAGTCTCCTGACTTGAGATCATTACCAATGTATGTCATTTGATTGCGTACTTTGATGCAAGATGAAAACCATGGCAATGAAGTCGTGGCGAGGTAGTTCGTGTCGGGTGCGTCATTGGTGGCATGACATTGGTTGAATGGTCAAGAAAGGATTTGTCGTTTTCAGGTTATAGAAGTAATATATCTCAGGCCATGTTGATATGGATGACAGTACCTTTATAAGACCATGGCCATGGCAGTCAAGGGTAAATTTGTCCAGTTAAATCAACAAACTATAAAGCAATAAAAGGTCGATAACACGAGAGTGCGTCCTGCTTTATGAGATATTACAGACAAAGAGATTATATTACACAGTGTGTGTTCGTAGGTTGGTTGTCACTACTGTGATAATCTTTATTTCTTCAGGGGCTATGATGGGTTGCTAGATCCAGCTCTTGGTCTGTGAATACTATTCACGTCTATCAAAATAAGGGCCTAGAGGGTCACACATAATAGCGTATTCAAGAATCTGCCCTATTCAGATGAATAGGAGTTTTGGACATGGTGGGCCCCGCCACAAGGGTCCGGGATTTGTCCAAAGTTAAACAATCACCAATGAAATAAATAAATTCATATTATTTGAGCTTAGAATACTGAGTATTGAATTTATTTATTAAATGTATTTAAGATTTTTAAGTAAATGCATGAAAAATATTAATTGACGAATATTTAATTATTCAAGGTTCAATTAATATTTATGGGAGCGACGAGTTGAGTTAGTGACTCAATTATTATCATGTAATATATTTTAATATATTACAAGTAAATGATGATATTATTTATGACTCACTTTATTAGTCATAAATGTCATTGATAGTGCGTTAAGTATTCGGGGGTCGAGTTAGCAATTCCAGGTAATTAATTAACCACTATAAATATTAGAGGAGAGGATATTTATAATTACTATTCATGGAGCTTCTCTCTCCTATCCTCTCTCCCACACACTAGATAGAGATGCTCTAGATCCAAGAAGCTCAGATGGAGCTCTCTCTCGGGCATCGCTAGCAAAGCGATGCGGTGATCGTTTGAACATCGAAGGTATCGTTGGTATTCTGTGCTAGCACCCAGACTATGACGAATGGCGCTCCCACGGATTCCTTGAAGCGCGTGTGGATGATCTAGAGGAATTCAGCTTCGGATTATTCGAGCAGTGATTGCCAATGACGAGCAGACGTCGTGCGCGACTTCAAAATTAAATCAGGTATTTTACGGTTTTGTGCTTAAAATCCTTCACGCGTGGTCCTCGGCTAAGATCGGGTTGCTGTTCACTGACGTCGACAAGTATACGTCAATCGTTGGTAGAATTTTTTTTTAAAACCTGTCTTTTGGGGCTTCTGCTGCACGCCCAGTTCCAACAAGTGGTATCAGAGCGATGCGTGTCGATTTTAAGCCAAGAAAAATTAAATTTGCATTAATTCTTGAAATGGGCGTCGATACGGTCCCAATTCCGCAAACCGTGTGTTAATCCGACTTCGGATGACCATTCTATAGTCATTCGAAGTTTTAATTCGGATTTAACATTGGTAAATAAATGAGGTTTTAGATCTATGAACCTTAATTTCATCCGTTGAGATTTCATAATAATTATTATTATTATAATTTCATTGTAATAATAACAGTTCTATTATAATAATAATTTGATTATTATAATAATTTTGTCATAATAATATTTTAATATTATAATATTATTATTGTTTTTCTAAACCTATATAGGGTTAGGAAAATGTAAAATAAATAAAAGGAGATGACTCAACTTCGTGGGTCAAGTCAACAAAATAAATAAAAGGGGAGGAATACTTCTTTTAGGTCTTGTTAAAAAAATGGGTGTTTGGGTGGACTTGCAAAAGAAAGTTTAAATGAATTTTTTTTTTAAAAAAAAAGAAGGGGTTTTTTTTTGGGCCTCCTCTCCCCGGCGCACTGTAGCACCTCAGCCCGTGAAAACAGCTGCACCAGCGGGCCTCCTCCCTTCCCACTCCAGCGGCGCACCATCCTCCGCCATGCAGCAGGCACACAAGTCCGCTCCCCCCAAACCAGGTGCAAGCCTGCACCCCTCCTGTACTTGCCTCCTGCAGTGCACAGGCACCTCCCACAGGCCACCCCGGCGGCTCCCTCACGGAGACCCCATGCAGCGACGACGCCGCACCCCACGGGCCACCCTGAGGCCACCTCCCGCAGCACCAGCACCAGGCCTCTCGCCAGGCCGCGCGCTGGCTCCTCACTGCCCTCTGCCCTCATGTCGCACCCAGCCCCCTCTGTGCTCGGCCACGCTGCTGTCGGCGTGGCTCTCCCATCCCGCAGAGCGACCTGCGCCACACCAGGATGGTAAACCAGCCTTGGCCGACACCTCCCAGCAGTGAACCCAGTCTAAGCGGCACCCCCTACTCCTCACTACCGCGCTGCAGCGGTAGGCGCCTGTTCGTTTGGCTCCCTCTTGAGAGCTACCAGTCGTGGTCCGGGACCTCGTCTGGCGACCTCTCACCTCAGTCGTGGATGCCCCTCCTCCGTCCCAACAGGTCGCTGCGAGATTCCCCACTACCGTGCGGCCCATCTGTGGTCGGGATCTCTCGGAACAGCAGCTACGCTGGACCGCACCGAACCCGCCTCGTTCCAGTCATCGCCCGGTCCTCCTAGCGGGCAAGTAATTGGCACTGCCTCGAAATAGGTCTGGGCGGGTCTACCCAGCCTGGAACTGGCTTGGGCGGACCGGCCCAACCCATAATGCCCCTGCAATGGGTTGGTATTGCCCGGAATGAGTCTACGTAGGTTCGCCCCGACCCGCATAGGCCCTGCCCGAAGTTTAATGGGCTTAGTTTTTTTAAAATAATCAAAAAATTAATTAAAAAAATTAATTTAATTACAGTTGATAATTAAATTAATTAAAAATTAATTTTGGTTATTAAAATGAATGTGGCATCGTTGATTTAATTGGTGTTTAATTAAATCAGGACCGGACGACGTGAAATTGAATTAAAAATAAGAGTGAAGTTTTAATTCAATTAAGATGCCCTCAGAATATATTTTTAATGCAAGTTTAATTTTTATTCTGTATTTATTTAATATACGCGAGTTTAATGCGTATATGCTGGTCATGAGTCGTCGACCTACCAATGCATGTGTGGTGTTTGTTTATTTATTTAATTTATTTATTTATTTATCGCATGTGGTTTTGTAATAATTATTTTAAATAAAAAAGGCGATCTGCATGTCATCTCAGAGTCGTTATATGTATAAGGGCATGCGCGCCCATTCTCAGAGTTTTATATTTATACCCTGAGACCCCTTCGCCTGCGTGCGAGTACAATTGTATAATGACTAGACGACCGGTGACGCATTTCGCGCCAAGTGACGGTGACACACCAGACATGAGTTGGATGCATTGGATGAGCATACATTATTATTCAAGTTGCAAGCCACGCGACTAAAGGTATTTACCCCTAGGGTTTCAGTTGATCAGTTATTCACTCAACGGATCAGCCAATAGTACCGGCTCATGATCAGGTTTTTCATTTTATTTCTGCAAGGTTTATTATTTTTGTGCTTGTGTACTTTACTACGCGATTACATAGTATAATAATAAACAAGCATGCAAGATAAAATGAATATGTGACGCGATGAAATTTCTATTTCTTGCACGGTCAGTTGTGAGTGCGATCACATAGTACATGCTTATAAAAATAGAAAATGATTTCTTTCATCACATTAAAAATAATAAAAACCCTCAAAGATATATTAAGTCTAAACAGCCTTCCATCAGTCAAATTTGGACAAAACCAGCTGTTTAAGGTGTCGGTCATGCCTTAGTTGAGGGTGTCTCTTACTACCGGGGAATCCTTATAAGAATGATGGTTCGAATTAACTAAAGTTATAGTAAGGATTAGCCTTAGCTAACTTTCTATCATTTTAGAGGCAAGCGTTGAGTAAATAAAATTTTGATTTTAAGAAGTCGGGACTTCACTCAACAGATCAAGGAACCGCAAGTTAAAGTGGTCGGCCAGCCAAAAGCCTACCCAGAACCCTCCAAGTAGCGGCGTAGTCATAGCTTGTAGACTATGAGGGGTGGTTCTGGGATCCTTTCCACTAGAATACTCCAGCGACAGATTATTCTGATTCTAGCACAGAGGGTTCCTAGAATTCGATAAAATAGTGGGAGACATTAAATTATTTAATTAATAAAAAATTTCTAAACCGGTAATCCATAAAAAATGCACTCATCTGCTAAAATTCATTTTTGTAGAAAAATGGAAAGTTATACAACAAGATTAAAACTGCAAAGTAAATTTCCACACTGACACGAGTATCCATGAATAGTACAGGCGCGTGCGCATAGTACTATGATATAGGAAACTCAAGGTGTCAGTGTCCCCAACACTGTTAAACTACCTCATGAAGCAAGAGTGAAAATTGCTTACATGAGACTAATGTACAAAGAATATGATAGTTATATCATTATGCTTTCATCAAAGTCTGGTGTTAGTTGTGGTCGCCACACCAGGACATAGATGATTTAACATAAAGTCTCATCTCCGAGAAGTTCGCAAGGAGAAAGTGAAGCAATGATATGAATAAGGCTAAGTTTACACCGGCATGTGTAAATTGAAAGATCAATCATGATCTTTAAATATCATTTCACCACATTACTCAAGTCTCATTTTAAGTTACAAAATGAACAAGTATTGAGTAAATGCTTTATTAACAATTTAGGTAAGGTTCTCCAAGTGAATAAGAATAAAAAGACAATTAAGATTTAATTATTATGGCGAATAAATTGAAAGACGGTGTGAAAAGGTCAAATGAATTTAATGTCAATGACATATTCGCGACGTCCTTCAATTAATGAGGTATTAACAAAGGTTATTTGCATTGTATATTATAAAATAATAATATGGAAGTTTAAAAGCAATAACCTGATTGCAAAGAGCAAGTTGTCGCTTCTACATCAGGCGTATTCATCAATGTAATGTTTCTCTTTTAATACTTAGGTATTAAATACAGTACGTTGGTAACATATGTGTATTCTAATATGATAAACAAGTTAGTATAGAAACCTTAATAGAAGGCAGGTGTATTCTCCAAGTGGCTGTGAAAGGGTGATACCTAGGCTAGTGGTGAGAAGTACACAACTTCTTTAATTGCCAAGTGAAAGATTCGTGTTGAACTATTATTGAGTATAACCACAAACATTAATCTCATGTGTCCTTGGATGCAAGGACACATTCTTTCAGTTTTTGGAATGGATGTTGTTTTTGGTAAACTCAATCACTTGTTCAGTGATACATGAATCATAGGTAATTAGTGATGAATATAAATGTAAGACTTATGCCCAGTTGTGACAGGATAATTCTTTGTCAAGTAATATTAAAAAAGGACAACATGAATATACCAAGTATGGTATTTAGGCTCAGCACAGCTAAATACTTATGGTATTATCAATGTCTTTAGTTTGGAAAAAGGAGCCTTTAGAAATAAAGGTACGTCACAAAGATTTTTGGAAATAGTTCAACACGTAAGCATGAACTATTCCAAGTATAATCTATAGATATATATGCTTCATAAGATTCCTTTAATAAATTAAGGAATAATAAAGTGAAGTATTTGCATGGTCAAGAGATATGAGTTGCTTCGGGTTGGGATACCGAAGAATATCTCGACCAAGAATTCATCAATCGTGATAATGTAGCGTGGAGTAATTCCTAAACACACATTACCTTATCAACATCACGACATTGATGTTAATGAGGAGGATTGATGATAAAATCTTGAATATCAACATTGATCAACAAAATGTAGTGTGGAGTAATTTCTAAATGCACATTTTATACATCAAAGTATTGATGTAAGTAATATCAATGTTGGAACTGGTAGAAACTTCCTTTATATTTCATGAAATGCTTTGCAAATAACAACGATATCCCACAACCATATGCCAACTATAATGACAAATGGATATCATACGAGTCATAGTATGATGTAAACCCATTATGTCATAAAAACATGTGTTTGGATGCAAATATCTTGTTCGGATATAAACAAACTTGCGTCAAGAAAAACACATTGTGCATTTAGTGTAATAATCCTAACAGTTATTTAGGATGTTACAAGATAGAAGAATATGTAGTCAAGAAATAGACTACACTTCTATATAAGGGTGCACGTCTCTATTGGAGATAGTGGGAGCTATATTGACTTGTGTTTAGTCAACGCTCAAGATGCACAAAATAGTTGGCATTTGAACTAGTTCCACAAGCGCATGTGGAACAAAGTATGTTCCAGATACACATACTGCGTAGGAAGGATAAAACCATGGTGATGTTTTTTTCACCGCGGTCAGTGATCTATTATTCAATGTGAATAATATTTCCTACAATTAAGCAGTATATGGAAATTACCTAAAATTGATAAGACCAACTAAAATTCAATTAATGGATTCCATGTATTAAATTTAAAAGGGGCTATTATTTTGAATACTGCGGTGGGTATTCAAGTGAGTTGATACATGGATGGTACAAGTGCAGTACCAATAAAGCATGATTGGTTTGACCAAGTTTTCATGCTTAAATCTGTTATAATTTTACTTATCAGAGCTAATATCTATGATCAATTTATTTAGCATTGGATGTCATGACCACCAATCGTGGATGGTGTCTATACGACGCAACCAGAAAGGGATGGTCACATCACATAATGCTAATAAAGGTTACAAGTTACTAAAATCTAGTTTAGGATTAAAGTAAGCAACATGATCATAGTATATACATTTGCAACAAATGATTGCCATGTGTCTACCAGAGGTTAGTGGGAGCACCAATGTTTTCCAAGAAAAAATATGTTTGGCAACATATGGAAAACAGACATTGGTCTCACAGTTAGTTAAGACCAAAATAAAATTTACTCTTCAATGATTGACTTAAAGTAGCAACCTAAGTTCTAGGAAACAGGATCTACTAAGGTAAATCTATAGGTTTCTTGTTCATAGTCAATCGTACATACAGTGACATTGTATTGAAAAATACATGTTGGGACAATTCAAGAGATGAATTTTTGCCTATGTCACAAGGCATAATCTCTCCATGTTGACCTATCCATGACAAGGAAGAGATGAATGTGGTGAGTTGAAATCCATACGTTGTAGCGATGGATCAATCACGCATACCAAGATATGTACAATAACTGATATTGCCAAGGAATTTTGGGTAGATATCAGTTATATCCAAGAGCACTGCAAGGGGTGCAGTTAGTACTATCTAATTGTACTTCGGCAAGCACAAAAGACATGTACCTGGTAAGTGGAGAATAAAGGATACTAGTTTTTGGGGATACGAACTAGTCTTCCATAGATCAATGTGATCTAGTATTGCAGTTAGGCTAAAGGCGATGAGCGAGTCAAGCTCATATCAGCCAGTGGTGGCCATACCTACAAGACCGAGTACATTGCAGCTTCTAAGATATCTATGAAGCAGTTAAATGCAATGATTTGTTCCAGTTCTTAGAATCAAACCTGGTGAGAAAAGTACTATCATAATGTAGATTATGATATTCTTACTAGCTAAGATGTCATGTTATGAAAGTGGACAAAAAGTGAGATATACTCGGGATACCATCTCTTGAGTAGTTTTACTCAAAGAGATGAGGTCGCTATAGCAGAATAGCCATGCGGAGGAACCGTGGCGGACCCAGTATCTAAATCTGTTACTCAGCAAGAACATGATGTTCATCATGTGAGTGGCTAACAAGTTTGGTTAGCAAGTTGGCTCTAGTGCAAGTGGGAGTGTTGAAATAGTGGGTGCCCTAGACCCAACTATTCAGTGCTTTAGATTACCATATCGTGTGTATAGTAAGCTATACATGATGTCTTCTTACCATTATAGTGTATAATTTTCTGCGTACACTATTGAAATGGTAATGTCCAAAGGTTAATTGTCATATCGAAAGGTTATAGAAGTTCCCAGACTATAATGAGAACCTCAAGATACTATGACATTAATCTTAAATATATGTTCTATAGTATAGATACATATTACTGATTGAACATAGTAGATGTATGACTATCAGGTGTTGGAGGCTCATAAGCATTGAGACTTCTTCTCATGAAGTTCGTACTTGGTGATCTCTAGAAGTGAGATCATGAGGACTGACCCGCCAATAGGAACTCTACATGTTTTAGGTGTCATTGGATGTTCCTATCTATGATCATGTGTAATGGTCTCCTGACTTGAGATCATTACTAATGTATGTCATTTTATTGTGCACTTTGATGCAAGACGGAAACCATGGCAATGAAGTTGTGGTGAGGTAGTTCGTGTTGGGTGCGTCATTGGTGGCATGACATTGGTTGAATGGTCAAGAAAGGATTGCTCGCTTCCGGGTTATGGAAGTAATATATCTCAGGACATGTTGATATGGATGACAGTACCTTTATAAGACCATGGCCATGGCAGTCAAGGGTAAATCTATCCAGTTAAATCAACAAACTATAAAGCAATAAAAGGGCGATGACATGTGAGTGCGTCCTGCTTTATGAGATATTACAGACAAAGAGATTATATTACACAGTGCATGTTCGTAAGTTGGTTGTCGTCGCTGTGACAATCCTTATTTATTCAGAGGCCATGATGGGTTGCTAGATCCCGCTCTTGGTCTATGAATACTATTCACAGCTGTCGAAATAAGGGCCTAGAGGGTCACACACAATAGCGTATTCAAGAATCTGCCCTATTTAGTTGAATAGGAGTTTTGGACATGGTGGGCCCCACCACAGGGGTCCAGGATTTGTCCAAAGTTAAACGATCACCAATGCAATAAATAAATTCATATTATTCGAGTTTAGAATAATGTGTATTGAATTTATTTATTAAATGTATTTACGATTTTTAAGTAAATGCATGAAAAATATTAATTGATGAATATTTAATTATTCAAGGTTCAATTAATATTTATTGGAGCGACGAGTTGAGTTAATGACTCAATTATTATCATGTAATATATTTTAATATATTACAAGTAAATGATAATATTATTTATGACTCAATTTATTAGCCATAAATGTCGTTGATAGCGCGTTAAGTATTCGGGGGCCGGGTTGGCAATTCCGGGTAATTAATTAACCACTATAAATATTAGAGGAGAGGATATTTCTAATTACTATTCATGGAGCTTCTCTCTCCTCTCCTCTCTCCCACACACTAGAGAGAGATACTCTGGATCTAAGGAGCTCGGATGGAGCTCTCTCTCGGGCATCGCTAGCAAAGCGATGCGGTGATCGTTGGAACGTCGAAGGTATCGTTGGTATTCTGCGCTAGCACCCGGACTACGACGAATGGCGCTCCCATGGATTCCTTGAAGCGTGTGTGGATGATATAGAGGAATTCGACTTTGGATTCTTCGAGCATTGATCACCAACGACGAGCAGACATCGTGCGCGACTTCAAAATTAAACCAGGTATTTTACGGTTTATGTTTGTGCTTGAAATCCTTCACGCGTGGTCCTCGGCTAAGATCGGGTTGTTGTTCACCGACGTCGACAAGTATACGTCGATCGTTGGTATAAATTTTTTTAAAAACCCACCTTTTGGGGCTTCCACTGCACGCCCAGTTCCAACAAAATCTGCGTAACTTGGTATAAGTACATGGCATGTAGATCCGATCTACATGGCATGTACACCTCTCACCGTCTATCCGAGACACATGCCTAAGGACTCAACGTATAATCCGTGCCTTGGAAAATTTGGAGTACAGGGAGTGTCCAATGGGTCACATGTCGTGTGGACTCCAAGTTACAAGGTCACCAGTCAGGTAGGTCGTGTATGGAATACATTGCCCATTTATGACTCAAAGGGACTACACGTCGTGTAAGCGGGCTACACGGTGTGTAGTCTGGATGACCATGTGCCATTAAATTTTGGTCAACATGTGGTGCATTAAGTGTGTAATTAATGCAACAATCAATGCATAATCTCGAATTAATTTCTGAATCAATTCAGATGCATTGAACATGGCTACATGGCGTATAACTCCGGTTACACGGCGTGTAGTCTGGTGTTGTCCTGCTAGAATCCTTGGAACCTCCGAATTAGTTCCGTGATTTTATTTTAATCATAAAATTAATCGTCTCGATTAGATCTACGATAAACAAAGGAGGAAGAAGCATATCTCGCGATTTGGATTAAAAGAGTGATCAAACTTGAATTGAAAAACTAAATTAAAATGTGTAAATCACCAATGATATAAAAATAATTATAAATAATTATGTGATCGCTCTGATACCACTTATAGGTTTTGGGAACAGTAGAAGCGTGTGATGGGTGGTGCCCAACATTGCTTTTGTCATGAACGATGATCACTCTGAGATCTAAACGATGATAAATGTCGAGATCTACATAATTGAATCAAAGAAGATAGACAAGGGAAATCACGCCGGAACCAGAAGGAGGATCATCACATATTGTTTATAATTAATTTAATTAAATAAATAATTACCTTTAAGGAATTTTTTCTTCGTTGATGAATCCAGTGACAGATCTGCAATCCACCGTCGTTGCGTTGTAGAAACCGAGTGTAGATTTCCTCTAGCGATGATCCAAACGAAGAATCTCTAGACATCACCGAATGAATCTTCGGGTGCTAGCACGGGAGATCCTTGCGCTTGCGTCGTCCGCCTTTGATCGCTTTGAGAACCGCTTCTAAAGTGTTCTCCTTGATCTGGTGGAGAAAGATTGCTCTCAGTTCTTGGGACACTACGGGAAAAAAGGGCATTTGCGACGGGTTATTTGCGACGGGACAGCTATCCCCGTCGCAAAAGGACTGGCGCGGTTTGCGCGCCAAATCGCGGGAAACTTATTTGCGACGGGGGAATATTCCCGTCGCAAATAACCGGCGGCGGTAAAAGGTATTTGCGACGGGAATATTCCCCCGTCGCAAATAGTATGTCGGCAGGTGGTTATTTGCGACGGGTCCCGTCGCAAATAACTATTTACCCGTTGACCGTAATAAATGTTGGCTAAGGTATTTGCGACGGGTACCGTCGCAAATAATACTATTTGCGACGGGATACCCGTCGCAAATAATCTAACCTATAAATACCCCCATCCGTTTTTTTCATTTCATTCTCATTCTCTATCTTCTCCTTCTCTCAAAATTATATTTCTATAGTTCAGTTTTTCTCCAGTTTAATTTTTTTCTCCGGAGCTGATATTAAAGTTTTGAAGAACGATCAGAGCAGATCAATTTTCAAGGTATTTATGTTCATTTTAATTTAATATTTATTTTTTATTTTTTATTAGTTTCAATTATTCTTAATTAGTTGTAATTTAATTATGTTTACATTGTTTTATTACTTAATAAATTTAAATTATTAGTATTGTTCATAGTTAATGGTAATTAGGAATAATTAGTAATAATTTTTAATAATTAAGAATAAATATTAATAATTAGTAATAAATACCAATAATTAGGAATAATAGCATTATTACATTATTAGTCTATTTTATTATTAATATTAAAATAATATAATTTTTTATATATATACAATTCTCTTTTCATCTGTGTGTTTGCTGTCTTCACATGTATTATTTGTATGTGGAGATAGAAAACACACAGATGAAAGGAGAATTGTATATAAATTAGAAAATTATATTATTTTAATATTAATAATAAAATATATTAATAATGTTATTATTTGTAATTATTGGTAATTATTTCTAATTATTTCTAATTATTCATTTAATTACTAATAATTAGGAACAATTATCAATAATTATCAATAATTAAGAATAATTAGTAATAATTAGTAATAATTACCAATAATTAGTAATAATTAGTAATAATTATCAATAATTAGTAATAATTACCAATAATTAGTAATAATTACCAATAAGTAGTAATAATTACCAATAATTAGTAATACTTACCAATAATTTGGAATAATTACCAATAATTAACAATAATTAGTAATAATTTTTAATAATTACCAATAATTACCAATAATTAGTAATAATTAGTAATAATTACCAATAATTACCAATAATTAGTAATAATTAGTAATAATTAGGAATAATTAGGAATAATTAGTAATAATTAGGAATAATTAGTAATAATTAGTAATAATTAGTAATAATTAGTAATAATTAGTAATAATTAGTAATAATTAGTAATAATTAGTAATAATTAGTAATAATTAGGAATAATTAGTAATAATTAGAAATAATTAGGAATAATTAGGAATAATTAGGAATAATTACCAATAATTACCAATAATTACCAATAATTACCAATAATTACCAATAATTACCAATAATTACCAATAATTACCAATAATTAGTAATAATTAGCAATAATTAGTAATAATTAGTAATAAATACCAAAAATTAGGAAAAATTAGGAAAAATTAGGAAAAATTAGGAAAAATTACCAATAATTAGTAATAATTAGTAATAATTAGTATTAATTACCAATAATTAGTATTAATTACCAATAATTAGTAATAATTACCTATAATTAGTATTAATTACCAATAATTAGTATTAATTACCAATAATTAGTAATAATTACCAATAATTAGTAATAATTAGGAATAATTACCAATAATTAGTAATAATTACCAATAATTAGTAATAATTAGTAATAATTACCAATAATTAGTAATAATTACCAATAATTAGTAATAATTAGTAATAATTAACAATAATTAGTAATAATTACCAATAATTACCAATAATTAGTAATAATTAACAATACTTACCAATAATTACCAATAATTGCCAATAATTACCAATAATTGCCAATAATTACCAATAATTAGTAATAATTAACAATACTTAACAATAATTACCAATAATTGCCAATAATTAGTAATAATTGCCAATAATTAGTAATAATTGCCAATAATTACCAATAATTGGTAATAATTACTAATAATTCCCAATAATTAGTAATAATTAATAATAAATATTAATAATTAATAATAATTAGTAATAATTACCAATAATTAGTAATAATTAGTAATAATTACTCATAATTAGTAATAATTACTAATAATTAGTAATAATTACTAATAATTAGTAATAATTACTAATAATTAGTAATAATTACTAATAATTAGTAATAATTACTAATAATTAGTAATAATTACTAATAATTATCAATAATTAGTAATAAATATCAATAATTAGTAATAATT
The DNA here is from genome assembly GCA_963277665.1 of Viscum album. Classification (NCBI taxonomy): domain Eukaryota; kingdom Viridiplantae; phylum Streptophyta; class Magnoliopsida; order Santalales; family Viscaceae; genus Viscum; species Viscum album. Next base: position 50,121,176 of record OY728130.1, on the reverse strand, counting down.
AGTAATAATTAACAATAATTAACAATAATTACTAATAATTAGTAATAATTAGTAATAATTAGTAACCCACCTTCCAAACTTGTTAAAACTTATAATGCATATGTGGTGAATGGATTTCGATTCCACACACATGCATATGGGGAATCGAAAAAAACAATGAACAGTGGAGTTAGCTTGAGAGGATCTCATCATCGAGAAAATGAAGTTGACTTTTATGGCATACTTGATGAAATCATTGAACTCTGTTATCTTGGACAACATTACATAACCATGTTCAAATGTCGGTGGTTGGATACAGAGAGAGGCGTGCGTGTTCATCCGACTCATGGAATCATCGATATTAAATGTAAAAGTGTTCTCGCAGTAAATGAACCATTCTTACTGGCTCAACAGGCATATCAAGTTTATTATGCAAAGTACTGTGCAACATCAAGAGACTTGACTGATTGGTGGAGTATAATAAAAATCAAAATTCGAGACAATCAGTTTAGTCAAAGTGAATGTGCTTTCACTGATGTGCAAAGAATTGAAGTTTTTCAAGAGAGTACTCAAAATCAATCTTTTTTACAAAGAGACATGAGTATCGATGACGACACCCCACATTTAAGAGTCGGTGATGACGATGATGTTAATGATGTCACATATGAATTTGAAATGGTAAGAGATGAAGCAACTGTAACTCGAATGGATATCGATGATGTTGAGGAGGAATATGAAGATAACATTGACATATATGAAGATGATGATGAAGATGAACACTGATAGCATTCCATGGTATTTATATACAATCATAATATGTATATATGCATATATGTATATATAATAGTAATTATCAATTATTTGCTAACATTAACATTTTCTGTTTCAGATGGACGATGCCACATTTCGTGAGTTGGCGGATGCTGACCTGACTTTCGATGCGGATGCATTGCTGACAGATGACCCTCAGCCTGCAGGCGCTCTAGGGAGTACGCGGAGGGGGCGCGGTCTTGCACGATTGATGATTCCTGACCCCGTCCCCGAGCGACGTCCACGTCTTGGGTTTGATCCACGCACACGGGGGTGTGATAACCTGTGTGATAACCTGTGGATTTGACTAAGATTTCATTAATCTATTCACATAATAAATGTTTATTATTTTTTCAGTTTTCCGCATATAGCAGTCGGACAGGGCAGCGCTATTTTGCGCAACTATTTCTCTCAGCCGTGGACCACATGGGAGCAGATTCCCATTGATGTGCAGCAGGGCATGTTCGGCCATTGGTTGGTACGTACGTAAATAAATAATTTTTATTTTGAAAATTATTTCATTTCTAACTTGATATTTTGATTTATTTGTAGGGTTTATGGTATCCGATCGAGGATACCATGCGTGACGCCATCCACGAGGCATGGGAGGTGGCCATGCGTGATCGTCTTCGTCAGTTTTTGCACAATTTAAGAAAAGCTGTGATGAAGAAAGAAGGAGTGTCAGATTTTGAGGAGTCATGTAGAGCACACCGACCAGAGTATATTTCATCCCATGTATGGGATGGATTATGTGCGCACTGGTTGAGTGGTGCCTTTCAGAGGAGATCATCGGTGGGGAGGCAGAATCGGGGGAGACAGGAGGTGACTCATCGAGCTGGGAGTCGTTCTTTTAGTACTCATAGACAGCATCTGGTACGTACATTATTTATAAATATTTTATATAACTATAAATATTAACAGTTTATTTTTTATTCTTATAGGCTGTCGAGCACCCCGATATTACAGAGTACGACGTATATCGGAGGATGTATAGTGATCCTGCTACTGGGGAGCTCAGAGGTGATCGTCAGCATCACATCGTGGTCAGTATTATTTGTTTTCAAGTTTAAAAATTAACTGCATATAATATATTCACAATTTTAATTTTAAATTGCAACTATAGGAGTCATATGAGGCCGCAGCGTCACAGGCCCGGCCTGAGAGTCAGGCCGAGTCATCAGATCAGACCACTGCCCGTCAGTTTGATGAGGCGTCATTGATGCAGGTCACCCAGTATGCCTTCGAGAAGGGCTGGGTAGTTGGTATCGGCTCTCGACTGACTCCCGGAGATTATTATGTCAGTGCTGCGATGTCGGCGTCCAGCTCGAGAGGAGCTCGTGCATCTTCTTCTACTACACAGTATGAGGACCAGTTGCGATCTCAGACTGCACAGATAGAGAGTCTCCGACAGGAGCAGGAGCAGGAGCAGATGCGTCAGCAGCATGAGGAGGAGCGTCGACGCCAGCAGCAGTTGTACGAGGAGCAGACGAGTCGGTGGCAGCAGCAGCATCAGGAGCAGATGGAGTACATGCGCCGACTCACTCATGCTTTAGGGATGAAGTTTCCTCCACCACCATCTGCAGATCCCCCACCTCCCCCCCTCCTTCAGATTAGAGTTTGTATTTATGTTATAAAATTTGGGAAATCAATTTTTTTTTCTATTCTTAGTTTTTGTCTCATTATAAAATATTAATAATATTATATTTTTAAATAACAATATTAATATGAATAATAATATTATTTATATTTTATAATATTAAAATATATATATATATTAAAATTTTATAATATTATAATTTAATTATATTTTTTGTAATACTTGAATTATTTTAATATTTGAATGTAAAATAATTCTATTATTTTTATATTAATTAAAATAACTTATTAATATTTTTTTTATTTATGAATTATAATTCTAATATTATTATATTAATTAAATCATTTATTAATATTCTATTATTTTTTATTTTTGAATTATAATTCTATTATTATTATATTAATTAAAATAATTAATTATTTTTATTTGTGAATTATAATTCTATTATTATATTAATTAAAATAATTTATTAATAATTTATTTTTTTTATTTTTTTATAGTATTTGCGACGGGATACTATGCCCGTCGCAAATACTAGTATTATTAATAGTTTTTTATTTTTTTTTAAAAAATAGTTTTTGCGACGGGATACTATGCCCGTCGCAAATACTAGTATTATTAATAGTTTTTTATTTTTTTAAAAAAATAGTTTTTGCGACGGGTCCCGTCGCAAATACTAGTATTATTAATAGTTTTTTATTTTTTTTTAAAAATAGTTTTTGCGACGGTACCGTCGCAAAAACTATTTTAAAAGTTTTTTACAAAAATACGGAATACTATTTGCGACGGGGAGAATGACCGTCGCAAAAAATGGCTTTAGCGACGGGCCCGTCGCAAATAAGTGTTGTTGCAACGCCGTTTTCAGCAACGGGCTATTTGCGACGGGCCCCCGTCGCAAATGCCCCGTCGCAAATACCTGTTTTTCTAGTAGTGGGAGCGTTCTTGGAGAAGAGAACTCTCTAGACTTGAGTGGCTTCTCCAAATCCGTTGTGCACAACCAAGACAAATGAATTGGATTAAGGAGAAAATAACATAACTGGGTTTATATATCGCTATGGTTAAATTAAAATAATTACACAAGTGCCCTTAATTATTTATTTAATCCTGGCGAAACCTCATGTCAAATAAAAATAATAATAATATCATTATTTCTCATCATGTGCTTAACTTGCAAATTATAATTAAATGTTATTTAATCAAATAATATTCAATATTTATTATTTCTCACCTGACCTAAAAACCCGATCCGTAATTCCTCCATAATATTTATCAGACCTTGAATAATGACTATTTATTTATTAAATAAATATTACTGCATTATTCACCAATAAATAAATAAATATCATATTTACTAAATAGAAAATAAATATTTATATGTGATCCAACATACATGAATGATTATTAATCCACGTACGGAAATAATATTTATTCAACCTGTAAATAATAAATAATAATATGTATTATTTAACTGAGATTCTGGATACACTTAGTGTGTGGCCCTTTAGGCCTTTTTCTCAGTTGTATTAAGCAAAGCAGCCCAAGTTTAGCATCTAGCAACAAGCCAATGAACCCATAGAGAAATAAGTTAATGTCGCAATGACATGTCACCTCATATGAACACTTACTGTGTAATATAATCTCTTTATCTCGATATCTCTAATCAAGTAGGTTGCATGCTGGTGTCATCAACCTATGTGCTCGATGTCTCTTTCTTTGACTTCCTAGAAAATAAAATTGCCTTTAGAACACCATAATCATGGATTTATTTAGGTTATATCATTTCCAGCAAAGGTCCTTAGATATCAACTTTTGTTAATAAACATAATGGACAAATCCTTTCTCGCGTTATTCATTAATGTAATGTTACTCGTGATTCACCCAATATATCATACTTCACCGCGAACATATGTCGTCAAGGTTTTCGTCAATACATCTAAATATGAGACTCATAATACTCATTAATAATAATCTTAAAGTATGAGGACCAATACACACGTCCACATATAAGAACATTCAATGACACATAAATGTGGATTTCCTACCGGCGGGTCTCATTCTCATAATATCCTACTGGATATTACCAAGGGTGTACAACTTTAAAAGGTTCTCAAAATTCTATGAGTCTCCACCCCTGACAGCGTGTATCAGTTGTGTCCCTCAAATGATATCATCCAATTACAGAACATTTATTCAAAAATAGTGTTGTAGCACTTCTGGGTTCTCATCATAGTGGGAAACTGTTAGGATCTTTTAGTGCGATAGTTATTCTTAGGACATTATCACATACTATGTCACGCATAATAACAATCATGATGTGATAATTAGTTTATTAATATTAAAAACAATGAATACGTGTTTATCATAAAGTATATAGAAGTTGGTTCTAGGGCACCAACTCTAACAAACTCTCATTTGCACTAGAGCCAACTGGTAACAACCTTCAGTCCGTTAGCTCTCACATGACACTCATGTCTCTGCTGAGATAGTCATTTAGTCAAGGGGTCATCTACGTTCTCTTCCATGGTACTCTGTTTACTGCAACTTCACCCCTTTGATAGAAATCCCTAAAGAGGTGATACTTTCAGAGTATGTGTTTTGTCTGTTGGTGTGACCTTGACTCTTTTGCAAGAGTCATCACCGCAGTATTATCACAATACAATGTGATAGGGGCTTTACTGCCGGGTATCATATCAAGCTCCTAGGCAAAGTTTTGAATCCAAACGGCTTCCTTGACTGCATCAGAAGCCGCTATTTACTCGGATTTCGTTGTAGAATCAACGACAACTGGGTGCTTTGAACTCTTCTAGCTCACAGTTCCTTTGTATTATATTATATAATAGGTGAGCAAAACTTATCAAAGTGGGTTGGCTATCGTTAAAAGTTTTAAAGCTTGGTTCAAAATGGAAAGGGATTGGTTTTGAAAATAGTGAGTGAGTTTTCTAAGGTTGTTTGAAAATGAATTCAGTGTTTGGTTTTCCAACAACTGTTTTTTTAATGGGTAAACATTTTGTTAAAAAGTGATTTTAAATAAAGGGTAACCTGTTTTTTAGCGATGAAAATCATTTTTAAAAACCAATGAAAAGTGTCCCGATGATTTATAAGGAAAAGATTCATCGCTTTATTATAATGTAAATGTGATTTTAAGGGTAAATTATTGGTTTTAAAGTTAATAAATTGAATTTATTTAATGTTTCAAAATGAGAATGATATTTTGGATTTCAATGATGATCTCAATAAAGGATATTTTAAATTTCACAATGACTTTAAAATGGAATTTTGTCATTTGAAATTAGAGTGAATAGATTCATCATATTTTTTTATAATGTAGTATGCTCTATCATCAATTTTCAAGCCATGTCAACCAACTAATGTTCTTTTCCTTTTCGTACACTCCTTAAAATATGTCTCAAAAGGTTTAGTGATATCTATATTTATAAATGCAACGGGATGAGTGATATCTATATCTATAAATGCATATTGTATCAAGGATGTGATTACATCTGTGAATAATGATGAAAGTGTGTCAAAGGCCGAGGAGCCGGAGGTGATGGCAGAGAGGGGAGTCAAGGAGGGAAAGGGAGCCGAAAATGGAGGAGCCAGGGGTGGAGAAGTCGGAGGTGGAGAGGGGAGTCAAGGAGGGGGATGGCGGAGGCGGAAATGGGTAGGGGAGTTTGGAGGGAGGGGGAGCAGAGGTGGAGAGGGGAGTGGGCGAGGGAGTGGTGGAGGTGGAGAGGGGAGTCAGTGAAGGAGAGGTGGAGGCAGAGTCGGAGTTGGAGAGATGGGGCGGGGAGGGAGAGTGGGCGGAAGGAGGAAGAGGAGGTAGGAATACAGAAAATTTGAGCGGGAAAACATGTGCTGTGGAGGCAACATGTGGTATTTGGTAAAGCCACCTTTTATATATATAGTAGATAGATAGTTGATTTGGGCTGCATGTGGGATACTTTCAAACATTCAAAATTTTACCCATTTGAAGATATTAATAGTTTTCAATAGATGAATTAAGTTTTAAAACAACCAAAATAATATCCACCGCTATTAATCTATATACTTTCATATAGTGAACAATTACACCGTTTAAGAAAATCTCCTGTTTTTTTCATATTTATATTACATTTTATAAAAAAAAAAGTACCTAGAGGCATGTGAGGCGTGTGGAATAATATAAATTTCAAGTACTTTTTTATATTTATCCTTCAGCTTCACAAAAAAAAATCAAACTCCTACCAAAGACCTACTGTAGTTTGATTTTATATATTAATAAAAAAGAATATATTATTATAAAAATAACAAAGAAGATATTATAAATATTATCAATAAAATTTGTTTTTTATAAAATAAAAAACTACTGTGAGACATGTGGAATACTTAGTTTTTTATTAATCTATTTTTCATAAAAAAAACTCATCATATAATATATGATTCGACGCTGAAGTCTATAAATAGAGGACTCCGCCAGCCCACCCGAAGGACACGCTGCAACCCCCTCCCTCGTGCCATTTTCCATGGATGCCATTTTGGTGTGTAAATAGTGGACTCCGCCTTTAACACAATCTCGAAATGGTATTTGATGCCAAGCCTTAACTTTGGTTTTCTCCTGCTGTTTGTAGGCTTGGCATCAAATATCATTTCGAGAGTGAGTTAAGGCAGCAGTTTCGAGTTGTTAGTATTAATCTGGATGGTGGGGCGATAGTTTAGATGACACGGCTCTTCGTTTCCTCAGAGAAAATTTCTCCCAAATTCTTATCAATACTTCATTCATTAAAGCAAGGTTCTGTGTGACAAAAGTGTTTTTTTTTTATTATTATGACAGATGTCATCTAAATATTCATGAAATAGTATTGTGGTGTTTTTGAACCCCAATTGTGAGAGGTAAAAGGGTTGTTGAGGATGTAAGAAGGTTCTTTTTTGGGATGTGAGGGTTGGGATATTATTGATGATGCTTGGAAATTTCCTTCCAATCAGTTGAGGAGCACATGTGAACTGCGACAGATCAACTGCATCAAGAAGACGATAAGTTACATCTTGGTATTTTTTTCGTTGGTAAAATTTCTCCGTTGTCGTCTTGCTTACGAAGTTGTTGAAAAAACGGGGCTGCTTTTTGACATTCTGTAAACGCAATATTTTGATTTTCTCGTTTTGATACTCCACTTTTTTGGCATTATTCCAAGGTTGTTTCCATCCCATGTTATTCCAATTTACATCAGATACGTGGTGGTCTTCACTCATCTTTAGCCATTTTTCTCCTCCCTGTATTACCATACCACACGATTTTTAAATAAAAAAAAATCCACGCTTTGCCTGTGCTCGGCCATCATCCCCATCTCACGCTTCCATTCATTTCTTCTGAAACCCAGAGTCCAACGCAGGGGGAGGCTGGTCTTCAAGATCTAGCCAAGAATGAAAAGCCAAAATTATTGCATATGAAGTCATTGAAGCCATGTTTGAGAGAATCGTTTCATCAAATATTGCAATTAATATGTCGTACAATAATTGTACACATATATACAAAATTAATTCAAATTTATAGACACAAGCATACACAAATAATAAATAGTTAATATTATCACTTAAGGATTTTATTTATTAATATTTAATTTTTAATAGATATGTTTTTAATTATTAAATTTTATTCATTTTTTATATTTTTTTTAATATATACCATTTATTTATTTTTAATATATATATATATTTATTCATTTTTTTTATTATATATTTCATTAATAATTTTTTTAATAATTTTGTAATTTATTTATTTTTTTTGTAATTTTATTGTTTTTTAATATTTATTGATAAATAAACACATGGACTCAACCTCGCATGCCCCAAACCCCTATTTCATTTTTAATATTTATTTGTTTTACTATTTTTGTAATTTATTCATTTTTCGTGATTTTTGAAACATAATAACTAATGAAATGAATCAACCGCTCAAGACTTTTTCGATGATGAGATTCTAAGAGTTCTTAAGAAAATCCATTTCATGAAAAGCTTTAGGACCGCATGGCTTCCATTCTCTTTTCTTTGAAAGATACTCGCATATAACAGGCTCTAACATCTCAGCTCTTATAAAGGATATTTGGGCTGGAAAAATGAACCTTTTATATCTTATGAGACCATTATCACTCCTTTGTCAAAGATCAAGAAACCCTGTTTGGCTTCGGATTTCAGGCAAATTAGCGTCTCCTACAATATCTTCTCAAAGATCCCATATTTTTGGAATATGAGTGTGACTTGTTATGAATCCTATATATGAGAGAATAGTTCTCAAAAGTTCAAATATTTGTTTTATGGGAGACTTATTCTATTTCCTATTACGTGTTTTAGTCTCACGTCAGATTTTATGGGTGGTTCACCTATGAGTTTTAGGATGAAACCCCAAAAGAGCCTATGTGTTGGCATACAGAGCCTATGTGTTGGCATAAAAGACCCAGGATGAAATTGATCCTGACAAGTGATATCAGAGCTAGGTGGAGTATTCCCCAAGTCAGTTTGACAATGATACCGATTGATCATTTGAAGCATGTGAATCCATGGTGCATTGTGTCGAAAGTCTTCTTGATAAATGGTGGTCCAGTGGTGAGTCCTGATGATTAGATAATGAAGGTGCAAGATGTTTGGATATGATGCATTATCATTGAAAGAGGCTCAAGGAGGATTTTTTGGGCACAAACTGAAATCTCACATCAGATTCAATCAAGGATGGTGGTTCACATATAAGCTTGGATGAACAATTTCTCATATCACCCGAGTTTTGGGATGAAACCCCATAAGCGTATATGTTGGGCCAAGAAGGGTTGTAGGAAATTGATCATGACAAACTTGATATGATAAGGGCGTATGATAGAGTATAATGAAATTTTATTCAGTTTTTCATGATTAAAATGGGTTTATGTTCTAAATGGACGGAGATGATCATTGTGAATGAATTTAGATGCTAAAGAATACATAAAGTTTTCAAAAAATCATTTATATGACCCTTCTCAAATCCTTTATCCATGTTTATATTGTTGTTATTCAAGAATAATTAGCCCAAAGAAGATAGAAGAACATTTGATCTGGAGTTTGGGAGAGAGAGGGAGGGAGAGGGTGCAAAGGTGGAGAGGGGAGTTGGTGAGGAGCGGTGGAGGTGGAGAGGTGAGTCAGTTAGGAAGAGGTGGAGGTAGAGTCTGAGGCGGGGAGGGAGAGTAGTCGGGGGGTGGAAGATAGAAAATTTGAGCGGGAAAACTTGTGTTGTGGAGGTAACACGGTATTTGGAAAAGCTATTTTTTATATATATTGTAGATTGATTGTAGATTTCCGCAAAATGTTGAATACTTTCAAACATTCAAACTTTTACCCATTTCAAAAAATTAGATGAAATAAAGTTTTAAAACAACCAAAATAATATCCACCTCAATTAATCTGTATATTTTCATATGGTGAACAATTAAGTTTAATTGTTAAGGGAAAATAATCATTAAGAAAACAATCGGCAATCAGATGTCGTGATAGTGTTCAGCCACAAAGGAAAATCAAGCAACCAGACAAAAGAATAGCGCCTGAAAAACCATGGGTCGACAAATGGCGTGGTGCCTTATTACCTTTTCTTTTGATGAACGAGGAGCACCTAGAGAAGAGATCACACAAAGAATGGATCTTCCGAACCTATGGGTCAAACTCCGGGGACGATATGACGTTGAGAATTGTCAGGTTGTCCGACTCATTGATGATGGAACTACATCCTATATCCAGGACAAATTTCATACCACCAATGATCCCTTGAGCCTCCGCAAGGTGGGCTCCACTTGCATAGAAAGACACCATGGCATGCAGCCATGGTAGACCCAGAAGAGTTCCGACCGATCACACCCACACCGGAGAAAAATTCACCAGTGACCAATGCATCAACGTTAATTTTCATCAAATCTCTCAGGGAATGGTCAGGAAGGAGATTTGGGCTTCGTTTCATTGACACCATGCAGTTATTCCAGTTAGACGACCAGGAAAAGGTGCGCTCGGCCCAGAAAAAATTTGATCTGCACAGATGATTAAACAAAAAGTAGTTCCTTGGAACAGAAACCATTCACCCCATACTGCACAAGGCTTTAACAGTGTCCGCATGCAGGGATGAAAACCACCTCACAAGGAGCTCAGAGAAACAAGACGTTGAATCCAAGAACTAACCAGTCTGATCGGATTATACGGATCATAGTGAACAATTACATTGTTTAAGCAAATCTCCTATTTTTTTTATTATTTATATTAAATTTATATTATACGACACCTAATCATACCATATAAATATAAAAGTACTTTTTTTATAAAGTGAGGCGTGTGGAATAATATAAATTTTACATACTTTTTTGTATTTATACTTTAGGTTCACAAAAAATCAAACCCTTACAAAAGACCTACTGTAGTTTGATTTTATATATTAATAAAAAAGAATATATTATTATAAAAATAACAAAGAAGATATTGTAAATATTATTAATAAAATTTGATTTTTAAAAAATAAAAAAGCGACTGTGAGCCATGTGGAATACTTTGTTTTTTATTAATCTATATTTCATAAAAAATAATGATATAATTTATTATTCCACGGTGAAGTCTAGACTCCGCCAGACTACGAGAAGGACGCGCTGCAACTCCCTCTCCCACTATCAGGCAGGGGTGACGTGCCATTTTTCATGGATGCCATTTTTATATTTGAACAGTGTTACAGTGGACTCCGCCTTACTCAATCTCCATTGTCGTCTTGCTTTCCAAGTTGTTGAAAAAACGGGGCTGCTTTTTGACATCATGTAAAAGCAATATTTTGATTTTCCCGTTCTGATAATCCGCTTTTTTGGCATTATTCTGAGGTGGTTTCCATCCCATGTGATTCCGATGTACATCGAGATACGTGCTGGTCTTGACTTCATAATGAAACATTTTTAACCATTTTTTCCCTCCCTCTATTACCGTACCACCCCCGCTTTACAAAAAATAATAATAATATAAATCCACACCATTTGCCTGTTGCTCGGCCATCATCCTTCAAGATATCGCCAAGAATGTAAAGCCAAAATCGTCGCCTATCAAGTCATTGATGAAGCCATGTTTGAGAGCATCAGCTCATCAAAATCGTATATCAAATAATAATGAAATAATCTCCCCAAAAATATTTAAAGGTGATGACAAAGTGGAGCCCACACTAGTACACAATCGGTGCTAGTTAAAACCGGTAACTTGTTAAAACTTAACACGGTTATTTTATTAGCGTTAAAACATTAAAAATCATATTTTAATATATAAATATATTTATATTAATATAATATAATATATTTTATTAAACTTGATTTATAGAAGGTTAATCATATATTTAGGCACAATATATAAGATATTTATTAAAAAATGTCATATATAATAACTAGTACTTGCCCGTGCTATTGTACAGTGTATTCGATTACTGGTTTTTATTTTAATAAGATATTAGTGTTATGGTTGGTGTTCTGAGAACCAACTGTTTTGTACTTTGATTACATGAATGTTCACATATTATATATTGTTCATTGTTCTGCACGACTATAATATAATAATGTCTTGAAATATTTGTTGCATTGATAAGGTCGTGGCGGATCTCCGCTATGATAAGAACCTTAAAATGCTATAACAATATTCTTAAATAATGTTTTGCGGTTGGATGACATATTATGATAAGACACATAGTATACAGACCGTCGTGTGCGAGTACTCGTAAGAAGACAAGACTCTCTCTCATTGAGTTCGCACTTGGTAATCTCCAAGATGAGAGATTATGAGAACAGATCCCCCAGTAGCAATTCCGCATGTTTTGGTGTCATCGGACATTGCTATCTATGAGCGTGTGTAATGGTCATTAGACTGGAAGATTATTATTAACTCATGTCATGACTCGCGTAGTTAGATTTGCTGACGAAAACCGTCACGAAAAGAGTTGGCGGGAAGTACGGTACGTTGGGTGCGTCACGAATGACATGTTGTTAATGGATAGGTCGAGGAATGATTTGTCCCTTCCATATTTATGGAAGTAGATATCTCGGGCCTTTTGATTGAAATAGAACTGTCGAACAAATTTCATGGCCATGGTGACACGACAAGTTTATTTCTGGAAGTCAAAAAATGACAGATCAAGCATATAGGTTTATGACACTGCCATGAAACATGTTTGATGAGATATTGAGACAAAGAGATTAAATTATACGGTAAGCGTTCGTATGAGGTGACACGTCAATGCAGCGTCAACTTCTTTCTCTTGGGTGCCTTGACCTATTGTTAGACAGTAATCTTGTACTCTAGGCAAGCCCGCCTAATGGCAACGAGAAAGAGGCCTAAAGGGTCACACACTAAGTGTATTCAAGTATTTCAAGTAGAATAAAGATTATTCTCATACGTGGTTTAATAATTATTCAAGGAAACCTAAATCGTTTTAATGTTGGAGGAAGAATAAAATGAAAACAAGTACACGCCGTGTATTAATGATTACACGCCGTGTAGTTTTTATTTTGAAAACAAGTACACGTTGTGTATTATTAAATGTACACGCTGTGTAGTTTTCATTTTGGAAAGAAAATGAATAAATGAAAACAAGATAAACACGTCGTGTACATTGAATGTACACGCTGTGTAGTTTTCAATGAAAAACAAGTACACGCTGTGTATTTATGATTACACGCCGTGTAGTTTTTCCAGTCGGGATTTTGAGGAAATGTCATTTTATTAAATGATATTTATTATAATCAGTGTGAGCGCATGTCAAGGAATTAATGACTCGACATGGGGTTTTCAAAAGATTTAATGAAATAAATAAAACGCCTAACGCGTTTATTTATTGTCATAATTTTACAACCTCAAATCCAATAATAAATATCCTCACAACCCCAACTCTTTTCCTAAGAGAATCGTTGTGCACAACAATTTTGGAGAATTCTCTCAAGACCGAAATGGTAAAACAAAATAGAGTAGGGTAGATTTTTTGTATTCAGGAATTGACAAATCTGATAGTAGAATCTCTGTTTGGTTATAAGCATGCATAACCAAAATGTAGTCGAAATAGGTTGCTAGGAAATTTCAACATTATTTCTCATAAGATGATTTTTTTTTGAAAACAGGTAATATGAAATCAGACAACAAAATATGTAAAGATGTTTCATACAAACACTTGAGATTATTTGGCTGCAGGGCATTTGTTCACACTCTGAAAGATAAGCGGGTGAAGTTGGATGAAAAAAGAAAGCAGTGTATCTTTTTGGGATACTCTCATGAAGAGTTTAAATACTAAATCTAGAATCCTATTAGTAGGAGGATTGTCAAAAGCAGAGATGTGGTGTTTCTTGAGAATTAGACGATTGAAGATTTTGAGAAGCTAGAAAATGTAGAGAAGTTACAGTCTGAGGAAATTCCAGTCAATATGGAAATTCTCGCCACCATCAGTACCAGCTAGTGCGAGAGAGATACATGACACAAATGATACATCACTACTAGGTAATATATCTTTAGCTGCTAATATATCTCCATCATATGATATTCCAGAACAAATTCCCCCTGAAGCGTAGTTGAGGAGATCCACCAGAGAATGAAAACCGAGTTGTAGATACTCACCACGTGAGTATGCGATGCTCACTGATGGGGGAGAGCCATACAGTTATGATGATGCAATTAGGAGTTAGTAGAATATGGAATGGAAAGAGGCCACGCAAGAGGAGATGAGATCCTTGCACAAGAACCACACATTTGATTTGGTAGAGTTATAACATAGAAAGAAGGGCCAACTTGAAAAGCCCGACCCAGCCTGACCCAAAGAGTGGTAAAAGAGTTTTGTGAAACGCATGAAGTGAGTAATTTAAAACATGTTAAGTGATTTAAAATTAAAATTAAAATATTTCAACTTCAAAATGTAACTTTTGATGGAAAAGAAAATAAATGTTTAAAAAAAATGTCAAATGTTTAAAAAAAGACCTTTTAAAAATATGTTTTAAAAGAATGGTTTTAAAAAAGTTGTTTTAAAAAAGACGTTAAAAAAAATGTTTTAAAAAAAATTTAAGTGAAATGTAAAAAAAAATTAAAAAGAACGTTGAAAAAAAAATGTTTTAAAAAAGTAGGTTTTATAAAAGTTTTTTTAAAAAAGAGGTTTTAAGAAACATGTTTTTTTTAAAAATGTTTTAGAAACTCTTTAATTTTTTTAAACAATACATTTTAAAAAACGTTTTAAAAAATCATTAAAAAAACATTTAAAAAAATTTATGAAAAATGTTTTAAAATAAACGTCTAAAACAAAAGTTTAAAAATAAATATATATATATTTTACAAAATTAATGATTAGAAAAAAAAATGTTTTAAATAATAGTTTAAAAAACATTTAAAAAAAAATTAAAAACATAAAAAATGCTCTTAATTCGCTATATATTTTATTTTAAAAATAATAAAATCCGGACGACCCGAAAAGTCCGGCCCGTGGCTCGCCCTGAAAAGCCTGGCCAGACCCGATAGTTTAGGCCGGCCCGTGGCCGGGCTTGGGTTGCATCATGGGGTTGTTCAGGCCGGGCCTAGCTAATCTCATTTCTATGGAAGCTTTTTCTAATACTATTCATGGGGGATGTAACACCCCGAACTTCCACGATACGCTTCTCATTCAATAATGCAATAGCTTGCATTGTACGCAACTTTGAGTTCTAAAACACCGCGACTAATCAAAGTAGCCGTTATGAATAGTAATAATCACTTTTTAAAATTATAGAAATTTTAAATTTCAAAATGGACTTCATTTTTGAATTCGTAATATCGAAATTATCCTAAGTTGAATTTTTTGTAACTTTCTGAGAACTTCCAATTTTTTTATGAATAGTGAAAAATACTTAAAACAACTTTTTTAATCAAAATAATTTATTGTGATAAATTATACTATTTAGTGGTTTTAAAGTATAATTAGAATATATTTTTACCATTTTATCCAATGGTGGTCATTAGAATTAATTTAACATTGAAATTGGACATAAACAATTGCCAATCTTTTGATATAAATTGTTTCTTAAAAACACGCTATTTGTTGTGACAGCGGGAATTAATTATAAAATTAATTAATGCAACTTATATGTTTGGAATTTTGTAAAATAGACATCATTTTTGAATTCGGAATATCAATTATAGCTTAGGGTAAAATTTTGGCATTGTTCTGAAAAACTTCAATTTTTGATGAATAGTGAAACCACTAAGTGGTAGTTAAATAACTGATTTTTCGCTTAAAATGAAATATTACCACTTCTGTGAATTGATTTTCAAAAATCCGACATACATGGTTGTCATTAAGAAGTAAAATGTGGTTCAATGAGATTAAAATAATTTTTTGGTGAATAGTAACTTTTAAGTTCTTAATCACGATTAGAGGTAATTAGTGTAGTTTAAGGTAAAAATAATGTTTTAATAATATGAGATGAGCTTGACACTTGTCCTACTCCTATTGGATGAGTCATGACCGACCAAGACAACCCATGGGTCAACTTGGGGACCCCATGGAGCCACTTTAGTTGGAAAATGACATTAATATATATTTATTTAATGTTAAAATTAAATTGACACAAACATGAGTTATTTTACTAAAACAGTTTTTAAGTGGGGTTACACAAGTCCAAATTTTGACTATAAATATTCATTAGAAAGCTAAAAAGATTTCCTACATCATAGTATTTTTTTTATAATTTGTAGACATTAAATAAATTAAATTATTTATGACATCATTATGATGCAGCGATGACCTCATTATTTAACGATTTTAATAAAATGAAAAGATAATGTAAAATCCAATGCTTACACTTGTCCAAAGACTATTGAATGTATAGATTTCGAACCCTTATCACCTTAGCCACGAATTATATAAGTGTGAGACCTTTAGAATCCGAAAAGCATTGTGTAATAATGTAACATTTCAATCTTTCCAAAAGAGCCCCTCCTCTCCACTTATAAAAGGCCCCCACCTCTCCCACCTTATTCACACCTTCAAGCCATTTGGCTCGGCCAACCTCTGCCCAAATACTCTCCCAACTTCCCCCTCTTACTCCCAGAAGCCTCACTTTGGGCAGAACTCTTCTCAAGGAAGCCTTTGGCTCAAATCAAAAAGAGTTACCCGATTTTGAGGTAATGTCTTCTCTAATGTTGTTTTGTTTTATTTTTCTTCTCAAACCCCATAAACTCTTTTTATTCATTTCTTTTGTAACAAAACCAGTATCCTCAATATACTAGGATGTTGTTATAAGAAGGATTCGAGCTACAATTACACACACATACATCTAATGGTTAAAGAACATACGGTTTCTGTGGATGGCGAATTTCTGCCTCACGAAACGATGATTGTTCAACACTCATATAACACCTTCAAAGGTGGCCATTAAGATGTCACTATTTTTATATATGATATATAATATGTTTATGTTTTACTTATGCTTCTGTATTTATCATTTATGGCATACTTTATGATTTCCATTATCGGTAAAACACGATAATTTCATTTTAGGAAGTGCGGACTACCGCCCCCTCAAAGTGATGCGAATCGTTAATGCCATATGTGGGATGTATAAAGGATGGAGTAAATGATATTATATATGATATTATACTGGAACTATATTATACCTTTATATAATTATGATTTCATTACATTAAATACGAAATAGAAATGAAAGTAGCGTTCATGCGTACGTACGGCTTACCGTCTCCATAAACGGTGCATTTCATTTCTTACCTCTAAATGTTACGTGACATTATGAATGAATGTATATACTGTATATATATGATATATATGATATCTACATCATGAATATAATTCTGGATATAATGGATATTTCACCACATGAACAACTTGTAATTATAAGAATTTATTTTTGACTCAAGTACCAAAGATCGACAAAACGACCGTTATTAACTTAAATAATTAAATAATGTTCATAACATTGTAATAAGTGATATAAAAAGGATAATGAAAATTAAAATGGTTCTTAATAAGGTAGATATTAACTCTAGTTTATTATTCAGGAGGTTAAAGAACGGTTGAGTCAAGTCGGACATGAGGTAAGGGAACTTCTTAACCCAACTTCCATTCTTTGGGTTAATCTCCTACTTTCAAATTATGTCATGATATTATTATGTCCTATCTTGTATTTGTACTTTCTTTATGTGTACTTATATTGAATACACATAATAGATCTATTTTATTTTAAAAATGATCTTTTTAAGGACTTTGTCTCAATCTCCTTTCATTGAGGCATATTTGGTTTTATACACAACTTTCTTTTATACGGTGTATAAACCCCTTCGACTTTTACATTTATTCAAAAGGAATCTTTTTTATACGAAGCGTTTTACTAAACGACAAAAAGGGAATGTTTTCTTTTCCGTACTTATGCGGCGACAACGACTTCTCCGCCGCTGTGACCATTATTTGAGTTTCGGCTTCCTCTACAAGCCATCACTTTTTTTTAATGAAAAATAAATACAAAGTTTTAACTTTCTTTTATTTTGGTATTGAAAATGGTTTTGAAAGCGTTTTTATTATATCAATGTGTTGTATTGATATCTTGTGATTGAAATGTGGAAATGTTATGTTTCCTTTATGCATGTTTTATGTGATACGATTATGTTATGGTTTATGATATGTTTAAACCTATTCATATGAGGAATGCATTGGACTTAATAAGTGACGGGTGGAGCCCGCTATAGCTCCTCGATGCATCAGCAGGTCTCATGAGACAAACTAGTGTCTTGGCACGAGGCCTTGACAAAATCTTATTTGTGGTCTTGGCACGAGGCCTTGGCTACGTGGTTATGATAGTCTGGCATTATGCATTCCATCATTATGAAAGTGGTTATTGATATTGCATGTGATTATTCGACTAGTAGAATATACATGTGAATAAGTGAATGGCATTATCTCATTTTACTTTTGCCATATTATGTTGAAGTTCAAGTTTAAAAGGCTTTTGTTTTAGTTATACATCGCCTTAAATGTTAATGTTTATTTATGAAAGCTTCCGCTATATTGTTAACCTTACTGAGCATCTGATCTCACCCATTTCAATGTTTTAATATTTTTTCCAGGATGTGAAGAAGTATTTTATGAATGACCTGCAGGGGTAGTCAGAAAGGGATATGATTTTGGACTATGAAGACCACGTTATTGTAGTTTTTTTACTTTATGATGTAATGTAAGACTTATGAATGTATCTAGTGTTTCCAAGGCTACTAAACTAATCGGTCTTTCGAGACTTGATCTTTTGTGATCATGCCAATGTTACGAAGTAACGCACCGACTCTGGGTAGCTGGGGTCGGGGCGTTATAGGGGAAAAGTGTGCCATAATAGCCGACCTATTTCTCATCTGTTTTTTTGCAGATGGAAGTCTTTTCTTCTTAAGAGTCACACATGAAGAATGCTACACTATTTTTCATTTGATTCGCCTTTATGAGAGGGCTTCGGGATATGCAGTTAATTTGGAAAAATTTCAAATTTTCTTAAGTGTAGGTGTTTCAGCGAGTAAGATATGAGAGGTTAGTCTGGCTTCAGGTATTCAAATGGTTAATAAGCATAATAAATAACCCAGGCTCCTCAAAACGATTGGTCATTCCAAAAATGAGATTTTTTCATGCACTTTGGAAAGAATTGCAAAAATAAATGCAAGGATGGACTCC